>CM062816.1:289729188-291184398 GCA_031772625.1 Pinus tabuliformis
TTAATGGAAGAAATTAGCAGGCTGCAATCAAGGGGAGACACAACTGTTGCTTCTTATGAAGGGTAGCTAGAAAATGTATGAAATTCCATGGGAAACCTATTGCTTCCAGCTCTTGACCCAAGTTGTCAATTTGATGGGGCATCACCATCACCTTCCGAATAGAATTCAAAATCACAGAAGAAACAAACCCTACCATTATCTTTGAATAATAGTAGCAACAAGAAACATTTATTAAGATCCCCATGTTCTCCTCGATCATCATCCCATCGACATTTCAGTTTTGATAATGAGAATAATATGCTAAAGAATGGTAATGTTGATACCACCACACTAGCCAAAAATGAGGATGGTGATGGAGTGTCCTCTAGGGAGGGAACTCCATCCCATTGTAGATATAGATCTATTAATTTTAGGAAAATGAAAAATATGTTCAAAACTAGAGCAGAGAAAAACATTAACTTCTAAAAACTTATGTTAGAGAGATCAAATAACTTCTATCCAAACTTCAATATCAAAAATAGTCACTTTTTTTCCAAGTATTTTTTGTCTTATCCATATTTTGCATAAAATTAATTAATGAGAAAATTAATTATTATTCTCTTTTCCCATTGCATCTATTCTTCTTTAAGTGCCTTCTGATAACTAGGATTTTTTCTATGATTATTATCTATATATATATATATATATATATATATATATATATATATATATATATATATATATATATATATATATATATATATATATATATATATATATATATATATAGATATAGATATATATAGATATATATATCTATATATAGTAATCTTGAATGAATGTTGTTGATTATTATGTAAAACTCTTTCTTCTTTATTTAGGTACTGAAATTGGATGCTAATGAGAACACTCACATAGAGGAAGGAGCAGATGAGGAAGATGAAGTTGTTGAAGGACGTGCACTGGAAATGGATCTTACCATATAGTCCCCCAAGACAAGGTGCTCTTTCTTTGACAAGAAACAAGAACACATAATTGAACTTTGGGACTTGTGCCAAGTTTCTATAATCCATAGAACTCAATTCTATTTTCTATTCAAAGGAGATGCAACTGATGAAATATATATGGAAGTAGAGTTTCATAGATTGACTTGGTTGGAGCTACATTTTTCTGAATTGGGAAATAAAAGCCCAACAGATGGGTCCAATGATCATGTTGTCTCTCTAGGTTCAAGGTATAAAATTATCAAATTTCAACAATTAGTTTAGTGTTACACTGAAGTTTATTTTTGGAGAATAGGTGGGCCATATTAAGGCACCCGATAATATTAAATAACATTAGTTTGTTTCATGTATTATATAGTGCACATGCTCTAAAGCATGGATGAGAACTCCTTGCCAATTGCATGCGCTCCTACTTCTCATCCAAAGAGAGGGATATGCTATTCATAAAATGGGAGATTCTTATTGAAGGTAAAAAGAAAGGCTTCAATTAGTCCAAAAGATCTGGCCTAATCCTTACTGCAAGCGACACATTCAAGAAAGTGTTGAAATTGTAGCAAGGCTGGTGGGTTATTCATGAACCAGGCCATGTTTCCAAGGAGATTTTTGAACTTTGAGCTTAGATTTTCTCCACAAAGTGCTAAAAAGCCTTGGATATTTGGCTGGAACCCCATTGAAAAGTTGCTTGATCTCTTATTCATTGATTTTCCCTTTGTATTATGCATTATATAGGCTTCCATTTTCAGTTTTATTTTTGGACTGTAACTAAATCCACTCTTAATTAGATGTTGCAGGCCTTCACCCTCTAATGAAACCAAAATTTGTGTATCAATAGATGTAAGGCTTTGATTTGAGATTGTTCCTCATAAATATAACCATCTTAGAGGATTGATACAAAAGAGTACATTTACTAGTTGTATGTGAGGGCTTGGAAAATATAAGAAGAAATGGTCTTATAAATGGGCACACCTACCTGGAGTCTAGGATTCATTATTCTTTTTGTTTAATGTAACTTCACTTCACTATAGTACGCCATTCCTACTAATTATTTTATCTCAGAGAATTGATCCACTGGAGTACCTCATATACTAGTTGTGAGTGAGAGAACCTAGCTTAATATAAGCAGGAATGGGAACAAAGTGGAGTCCAATATTATCACATAATTGCTAATGTGACATAAATTAACGAAATATAATAGTTAATATATATATATATATATATATATATATATATATATATATATATAGATATATATATACATATATATATACATATATATACATATATATATAGATATATATATATATATAGAGATATATATATATATATATATATATATATATATATATATATATATATATATATATATATATATATATATATATATATATATATATATATATGAAAAGAAGTATGTGAAATTGGCATAATATGTTCATATACACCACACATGTGGATGATGTCTACGATTTTAGTTCAACTAGTTGTTTCCAATATTGTTGGTATTTTCACTAGTTCTATGTCAGTAAACAGATGAAAATAGAATAAAAAAGTACAACATTATTAAACCAGTCCAGACCCATCTCAAGAAGAATTTGTCGAGCATTGAGAAGGGTTAATTAAATATATAGAAGTGAAAAAATTTCTTCAAGTTTCCAAGTTGTTAAAAAGGTTTTCACTTTCAACAATTTGATCCCTCACACTTCATGATAGATCCATGCTTAAGATGAATCTAGATTTATTGCATTTGATCTTGGACAAGTTATTTTTCTGAAAGGATGCCATGCACACAAGGTTCTGGACTCAGATCATAGATAAAACATGGTATGTAGTTTTACCTCTGCTCTACTCTATCTACATGTAGAAAGTAATCAATGTGATCCATAGTGATTTGAAATCTAGCAAATCCATTCTTGATTTAGATTCCTAAGTTCTTTTAATTAAATTTGGTGTTGCTACATGCTACATTGGTTGAATTGCAATGGTAGGTGCTGCTTGGCATATTGCACACTAGAAGGGCTATAGCTAGAATCGATATATTATGTCTCAAGGAGGGAAGAACTAATATTCCTTGGGAAAAATAACGCGAATTTATTTAGGAAGGAGCTCCAACTGAGAAAGAAGCAAATTGTAGATAATATTACAACTTCTCAGTGGTTCAATTATGCAAGGCATATTTATGAGAAGGATCCCAAGGTTGATTCCTCCCCCTTAGTCAACACTACTACTATGATTCAACCAACACATGGAGTCCTTGCCATGCATGTGATTGGGATTCTAGGTCAGCAAAAAGGCATTCCAACTAAGGATTTGGGCATTGGCATTCTTGACTGTGTTGATTAAAATTTTGTTTCTGGACCCATCTAAAATAATTAAATGCCATGTCCACATTCTTCTGCCTCTTGAATACTTCTACAACATATCCAAGATGAGACTTACCATTTATCCTTTCAAGAACTTCTTCCACATCCAGGCCCTAAGTATCTTTATGAAGAATGTTGCATATTTCATTAAACGCATATCCCTTTCTTTCTTGTTGGATATTATTATCATGCTCTTGCCCACATCCAACTTACTTTCCTTGGTCAAAAGATCCAAAAAATCCATTTTGAAATGAAGAAAATTTACTCCTCCAACACAATAACCATCGGGTAACATAAATCCCATGCTGGTGACGAATATTTGCAACTGCAAGGAAAGTATCTAGCCTTAATAAAAAATACCATTTTTTATTTATTTTTAAGGATCCAGACAAGGAGAAAGAAACCTTAAAGTTCAAGGGACTAATGACAAAACCAACACTGAGAGTTAATTCTTGAACAATTGATTGACACTTAAAATAACTAGTAACACAACTTCATAACTTGATTCTTTCCCGAAGACAAGTATTTTTGTGATGTATGCATTCAAATTGAGATCAATCGCATACATGCTAGGAATTAGAAACAAAGCTTACCAAAACAAAAAAAAGTAAATTGTAAAGATAAACAAAAAATATAGATGCATGAAATTTAATACGAAGGTTTCCTTGGTAGCTTGCTGGCTGGCTGCAAATTTTATGGGGGATGTATGCAACAACCCTTTTGATGTATGTACACAATGCACATGGAATTTGTTAATAGGAAGTCATAATGTTGGAGTCTCTGGTGTCTTATAACAGATAATACATGTAACCTTCAAAATGGCATAATTTAAATATATGTTGAAGATCGAAACCGGGGACTCAATTGCAGAGAAGGATTTCTTTCACATAGTTCCATCATGTGAGTAAATGGAAAAAACAACTGTAGGCTGAAAATATTAATAACAACATAACACCAAATGAAGTAATATTGGAGATGAAACAAACCAATGCAAAACTAGTCATAAGTTAACAAGGGAAAAATGGGTTTGTTTTGGTTGCAAGACAAGGTATTTCACACATTCTCACAGGCTAAAAATATAAGCCAAAACAATGCAAGATATTTTTATTTGCACAAACATGTCTTTTTATCAATGGGTATCTTCAATGCCAATTTACCATCCATCCATCTATCTACATATGCTTGAGTGTGTATGCATAAAGACAGGGAAAGGGCCTTAAAACAAGGATTTGTACCTGACATCATTGGATTCTCTTGTGATAGCAAATACACCCAGTCTGTCTAATAGAGTTGAAGGGTAAGTCACATAGAAAAATCAAACCCAAGTGCAACACTTTTAGCAGAATGCATTGCTTGTTTGAAGTTATATAGATGAAACAATTGAAAATGAAACCCATCAATTTTTTTAGAAATAAAAGGGAGTTGTGGTGAATTTGAAGGAGATGAATAAATTTAAATCCAACCTGATCAACCTCTTGTGGGTTTTTGTAGGTCTATTTATTGATAGTTCGGTGCGATACCAACATCTTCCATTGATATTGTTTTGGGGATTTCTGTGGGCCAATGGTTAGCCCTATAAAGAAATGCAAATGCCTTGGGTACGTGACGATTGAAAAGTGTGGTGCAAAAGGTTTGTTGTTGATAGTCTGCTGTGATACCAACATACTTGTAGTGATTTTATTTTGGGGATTTCTAAGGGCCAATGGCTAACCCTTTGAAGGAATGTCCGTGCCTTAGTTGCATGGAGATTGGAAGATGTGGCACAAAATTAAAATGATTGGAAATGAAGTTAAATGTAAGTGTATATTTTCTAACTTGACATAAGCGGGAAGAGGACACAATTATTTAAAAGGTCCTTTCATTCGAATTAATTTCTTGGATTATATAAATATACTATATTCTTAGAAACATGTGTTTTGGAAATCTAAGGTAAAAAAAAGCAAGGGAAATTTCTTGGCACTTGATTTAATTCATGTTTAAAGGTTTGATAAGATTTCTTCAAGCTTTCTTTTAATCCTTACCTAACACATGATGCTTTTTGAAACAATATACGACATACCAACAACCTCAAGCCCATTTGGGAATACATATAGTTCAAATGTTTAAATAAATATGTGATATATATATATATATATATATATATATATATATATATATATATATATATATATATATATATATATATATATATATATATATTTATTTATTTATTTATTTATTTATTGTGATAGGATTGAAGGGAGACAACAATCCTATGGTATGGTATATTTAAAAAATAAGATACATATAGTATAAAGTATATTGCATACACAATGTAAACGATGTGAAGAATTTGAAGTGGTATAATATTATTGTGGTGTAGTATGTAGAGGCAGGAGTTGGGTGAATAAGATGGGACAAAGTGGACCTAGGTACATTACAAGTTACTTATGTCTCTAATTAGAACATAGAAATGGATATATGATGTATGAGCTTAAAGTAATGGAACTCTAATTGTGTATATGAAACTAGGAGGGTTAATTGTAAAGGTGTTAAGTGTCAACATAATACTCATAAATTTAAAGGAGGAATATGATTAATATTCCAATTACATCATGAAGAGATATGTCAAGATGAAGAGAAATTGTTGTTAAACTGTATTTATGCATGTAGGAAAAAAAAATAGTGTGCAAATAAGGTACATTCACTTATAAGTTTAGATTGTTGAAGTGGCACAATTAAAATGACTACATAAACTACTAATTCATATTATTGTAGTACTTGTTAGCTAGTCATATTTTTGTTCCTAGACTAAATTAGTCATTCACGTTAGTCATTTTGAGATGTATTACTTATTAGCTAGACATATATTTTAACCCAGGACCAAATTAGTCATTTTTGTTGGTCATTTTTAGTTGGGTCACTTAAGATTGCTCATTTTTGGTAGTATTTCACTTGGAAAAGTTGTGGTGACTAACGTTTTTAGTCACCTAGTCACTAATTTCTCATTTTCTACTAGTGATATGACCTATATGACTCTCCATAGTCTTGTAATGCAGCTGGTTATTTTTAGATTGATGGTTGTTTTGATCATTAATGTAAAATTGCTTTTATATGAACACATTGTCTATGTTATCATTGAGAGAGATCGACATGCATTAGTTCCAGTGATTAGATGCCATGGTATATTTATAGATGAGATAATTTTTTATTCAAATATGTCGATGGTGTTTATGCTCCATATGCATGCTTTTGGATTATTTACTGTTGTTGGTTTTTGGTACATCTGATGTGATGTTAGTGCCATCAAATATTGATCCTTTGGTCACATGAACTCTCACCTATATTCATTGACACTATTGAGGAGATCAATGGTTACTTGGCCTATGATACATTTAGTAGATCTCTTTATGATTCATTATTTCTTCATGTTGAAGATTATTAGTTGCTGCTTAATTGTTGGCATTATGTATATATGGCTTGGTGGTTACTAGTGACATGATATGTTGGTAGTAGTTGGAGGTTTTTCTAATGAGATTTATTATTTCATGCATCCATGGTTCAATGCCATAATATTTTGAGGCTTATCCTATGAAGTGATATGTGTTGATTTGGATTTTTCTACCTTGAGTAGATGGTTTCCTCATGTTGTAAATGGTGCACATATTTTTGACATGTTGCCATCATATAGATGTGTTGGTTGGTGCATTATGGATGACGTGAGATGATGGTTATATTTCAAAGCTGCAATGTCATAAGCTATATTTATGCTGCTTCTGAAAATTATAGTTTTATGCTTCTTAGTTGATGTTCATGGTTATATGCTATTTTTGCTCATTGTTTCATATCTCATGATGATTGGTTACTATTGTCATCACTTCATTTTCTGCTAGAGGATGGTGCCTTGATATAGATGGATCCATCTTGTGCACATGGATGGTTGTATGCATGATGATATTTAAATATTGCTGATAATTCATCATCTTGTTGATTGGGCTAAATGTTTTTAGTGATGCTCAAGGATCTTATTTGAGTATGTCTTGGAGAAAGGCATGAATTTTTGGTCATGTATTAAAATTCTTGTGGATTCATAAGTTACAATTATGTGTCTTATTTATGAAGCCATGTAATCAAGTGTTCAGATAGGAGAGTTATGGGTCATGACAAGTTTGAGTTGTTGCAACCATATTTGGGCTATCGTATATCATGTCATAGTCATTTCGTAGCCTTGTATATCATTATATAGCCATGTACTACATTGTATTGCATATCATTGGTCATGGTCATGTTGGAGAGAGAGTTTTAATGTATAGTATCTATTGATGAGGGATGAAACAACCATTCGTGTGGGTTGATGGGTGTTTCTTCAGTCATGTATATCAGTCATATTGTATAGTCAATCCCTTGATCATTGAGGTGTAGCCTTCAACTAGAAGGCATTGGTTATAGGATGATGATGATTCTCAGGGGGAGCATTTCTAGTGTTTCTGCTACTGATCAAATATGGTTTGTTTTTGTTGTTTCTACCCTATGTTGTTGTTGGTTTGGATGAAAGTAAGGTTGATGTAGTTGGTGTTGCTAAGTTGAGTGATGTTTATGCTATTTCTTCCTATGATGTTTTGCCTCTCATATTATATTGATGCTACTGATTGAGAGAGCGCTGCTACTCATCGTAGTTGTTGTTGTTGCTCATGCTAATGTTGAGTTGTGTACTGTTGTTGCTGGTTGAGAGTGGTGTTCATGGAGAGTTTGCTACTACTGCTTTAGGAGAGAGTGAGCAATTTTTGCTATTTTTTGTCATGCTTCCATGTGGAGTGTTGTTGTGTGTTGATGCATTTTGATCTAATCTTGCTGGTGCATATGATGTACTGATATTTTTACTGGTTATGGTATGCTACTTCCCGCACTATGTTGATGGTTATTGTTGTCACTGTTTGTTGAGACACAACTAGTGTCTAGGGGGGTAGTGTTTTTTCAACTATGGTTTCTTAGATGGGCTCAACCCTTTGTGATTGATATCAAATGGGGAGTGAAAGAGCAGGTTTTCATAGGCCAATTGGTTGGTTTTGCTGGGGTTGACATCAATGCCAAAGGAGAATATTGTTGGCCTTATGGCTTAGTTGTTGTTGGCATTGATGTCAACCTATATGTGATTTTTTATGCACATGGTTGATTGGTTGATTGTTTTATGATCCCTGGTGTGTGTGTGTGTGTATGGATGAGTTTCTACATGGTTGATTGGTATAGGTACTGGGCTTATGCTAGTGCTATGGTACTTGACTTGTGCATTTGTTGCAAACCTTAGCTTGGTGGTTGCAGATGTTAGTGCAAGTTTTTTGCTTGTTTGTAGATACCTTGGTAGGATGTGGAGCTACTACACCTAGTTTACAATATTGGAGACTTTCAAGTCATGTTTATGGTACTAGGTGTGTGTTTGGATGGGTTTTAGCTTGTATGATCAATTGCAAGGTCTATCATTGATGGTTGAAAATGTTGGAATAGTTGTGGTGAAGTTTGATGACTTCAGTGTTTGAGCAACTGATGGTTGACATTAAAGTCAAGCTAGTTTGACTTGTGATTATGATGGAGTTGTGATAGTAATTTTTTGGAGTGTTACAGTGGCTATAGTGGGTCCCTGAGGTATTAAAAAATCTTGTTAATCAGTGGTGCAAGTTTTGGCATGTTCTAAGCTGAGGAAAGATGGGTTTGAGCATCCTCTACCCTAGTCACATGGATGAAGGGTCATTAGAGTGATTGAAACTATACAGTCGCTAGAAGAAAAGCCTATGGGAGAAAATGATGAGCTCTATTCAAGCTTTTACAAGACTATGCATGCGACTGAGATTTGAGCTAAAATTCCTCTGCATTCCTCATGCTCATTAGGTGATTATTTGTTTTTCCAGCATGTCTTATTTGTGAATCATCATGTAAAGGTTGAAAATAGGTTATTGTGGTTCTAGAATATGGCTAAAGGAAAATATTCCTTAGTAAATGAAGTTAGTGGCTAGATTGAGTCAAGAAGAAATGAACCAAACCAATTTCAGCATATGAACATATCTTCACTAAAAATTATATTTATTGATTTAACGATTACAAAAGATTACAAATAGATGGAGATATTGAGTCTATTTGGTTGGTTCACTTGAGAAGAAAATGTGATGGTGTGTGAGTGTTATAGGTCTATTTGGGCACATCACTCCCAAGGATCAAATCAGTGTAAACAAGGTCTATTAAACTATAATTCAATTTCTACATTCCCTAGACATGCTGCCTCATTGAGTGCTTTCATCCATGAGAGTTTCCTGACTTCAAACCCTGCTGAAGTGCTTCCTTGGGTCACCAGCGCACCCCTGGCTAGGGGTAAGTGCTTTGCAGAGTAGGTAGCCCCATTCAAGGCTATGTTGTAGAGCACCTAAGCCCACTGAAGCCTGCACTGGGCGAGAATCCTCGAAATGTTCATTGGATCCTTAGTATATTCCTCCTTTCTAGAGCCTTATAGAAGGAACCCAACTCCTATCCTATGAAGATGAGCTTGACTTAGTATAGCCTTGGATCAACTAAATCTCTATCCTCTCATCCCTTTTAACATGGAAAATAGTCATCCAATCATGGAAAACCATTCAGTGCCATATTAATGACAAAAGCACTTGCATTCATCTATAAATTGGCCTCCCATCATAAAGCCAAAGAGCTTGGATATTATAGAGAAATACTGTTGGTTTAGAGACTTGAAATCATTGTCAAAGTAATGTTATGCTACTAGGTTGATGTTTCTATTAGTGTGATGAGGGATTGGACTAAGCTGGATGAGTGACATGAGATCGAACCACATTGGGTGTAACTTCTCCTTCTATCAATCGATAAAGATGTTTGTTCCTTTTCCAATACTTTGTCTATATCTATGATGAATGTATGTTCAAATGTTGTTGATTCCATTTGTTTACAATAAATAGATCATATGCTTTGATTGTTGTCGTCTTCTGTTTATGTTGGGAGGTACCAATTGAGCAAATTCAATTTGAGTGGGAGTGACGAGAGAAACTCAAAGGAGATCAAAGGAAGGGAAGGATCACAAGTAGGTTCTTTTATCTTATCTATTTATTGTAGGAAAAGGTTAAACGTGTTTACTTCAGTTGTTCTAAGTGTAACTACCCACTTAGGGAAGATATAATTATCCATAGGTATAAATTCCGTATAACAAATTATCGACTCCGCTGGGGAATGACCATCATTATTGGTAGTTATCCCTTGTCTTAGCAGCACCAATAGACTTTTCTTGAGTTCATTTACCTATATTAAGTCATTTTTAAGTTTGTTTGGTCAAGATGTGTGCTTATTTGTGTGCTGATAGTGCTCTCTAGCATCAACGCACTGTTGTTATTGACACAGTGTGCTGTAGAGTAGCCTTAGCCTAGAGACAATGCTCTACAACACACTTTCTGCCACTGAAGGCTTTGCTGGTCCCTATCAAGCCAAAAACCCATCTTTTTGCTTGATTTTTTCTAAATTGTTTCACATCTTGTTTACTGAATGGTCAATGATTCTTTGTCCCTGAAGTCCAAATTACCATTTCTTTTCCATGCCCACTTTGGCTTTGTCTGTTCAATGTTTCTTTATGTTTTATTTATCATTGTCGAATCAATCCCAAAGATAGGTTACATTGATTAGTCTTTACTTTTCTGAAAAAAAAACTATCGTAAAGTCTTCGTTTCTTGTGAAAAGCATTGATTGATCGTTTGTGCATTTAGTTTCTTTATGTTCATCTAAACATTAAAGGAATGAAAAGAAAAACATGCATAATGCATTTAGAAGTTTGTGTGTGCTTGTAGGAATGGTATAGGGAAAGTTGCATTAAATGTGCTCTATGCTCTTTGTTTAGAGATTCTAATTGCTCTATCCCTTTTAGTTACGGTTTTCATTGTTTAAATCAAATGAAAAGAATGTTTCCAATCTTTGTTGCACTCTAGGAGTTTCAGAAACATCACGTGGTGAAACTGAAAGGAAAACTTTTAAACAAGATCAACTAAAATTTATCTCAATTAGCTTAATGGAGCATTGTAACTTAACGCATAACATTTAGAGGTCTAGGCTAGAGATGTGTTCCGGCATTGTTAAACATAGCAGTTGTCGCTAATGGTCTGTGATACATTCCGAGTGTGATACCTCATTCCACGTACGCAACTATATCATAGCTCGTCCACGTACTTTCGGGTATATCGAGCAGTGTTATAGTACGAAAAGTATAAGGAAATTCTCTCACTGTGCGGTTTCGCATTAGACAGCGCTAACACAAATTGGGCCTCCACATAATTTCGGGTATATTTGGGAGGACTACATTAGGTTGCTATCCATCCATAGGTAACTGAGTCAAGCACCTTGTATACTGTGATACAATGAAAAAAACATTCAGGGAGATTACCTGCATGTATGCTAAGTCCATGGCTCCTCCGAAGGGGTATATTGCAGTTCACAGTTACTTGGTAATTATTTTGCCTAAATTACCCTCTTTTTGTTTATTTTTTTATAATAAAACCAATCAGTAATCGTGGAAGAAAATCAAGCTTTACCCCATCATTCATGTAGGACAGCGAGTGAACCACCTTTACTGCCTGAAGCTACACCTAGTCGGCGAAAGCGGTCTCATTTGACTCAGTCTAGTGCATCACAAACTTTGGTTCTTCATCAGATTTACCAGAGTCACCTATACCGGTACATACTGCGATTATAGTTACTCCGACTATTACTGGTTTATCTGCTACTCAAGTGGAACATTTCCAATTACTTGAGGACACTAACTTGGATCCCAAAGTTGTACAACCAGAAGTTGTTCCAATACCAAAAGACAATCAAACGGTTTATCCTCTGACATCTGTAACTGTTGAGACTTCTCCTTTACTGCATAGTCAACCACTGAAAATTTATTATGGACCCGATGGTGAAACCCTTCCACCCAGTTTGATTTCTATTGAAGAGGAATTTAAAGAAGAAACTTCACCTAGAACTCCAACTTGTTTTAGACCAGGGCTTTATCTTTATCCTTCTTTTCCTCAGTTAACTTATACTTCTCCTCTTGATCCTATTTACTTTCAAACTCCCATAGATTCATTAGGACATTTATTGGGTCATTTGACTATGGATGAAACAACATCCCAAACTGTATCATCTGTTATAGCTGTGACAACATCTACTATCGCTACTTCTTCGATGTTTACCACAACACCTAAGTTGCATTTGTATGGTGGTCCATCCATCCCACTGAGTTACCAATAATTATCCGGAACCCACTCCAGTGTTTCTTCTAGTCCATGGTCTTCACCCATGTTGTCCATAGGAATTTTACCTGGTTCTTCACTTATGGATACTGAACAATTTGATCCATCAAGTCAATATCAAGTTGGTCTATCTAGTTACTGTCAAATGTATAAGCTTAACACTGGATTACCTCCATATGGAGAACAATATGCCAAATCTGCTTATTCTCCATACTTTGGGTGGTCACCATATGGCAGCATACTGTCATCTTTAGGTCAAACTTATTCTGGAATGACTGTTTCTCAATGGCAGCCTACACTTCTTTTTCAACCAAGGCTTGCGTATTCATCACAACCAATACAAACTATTTCATCCATACCTACTACGCTTGTCATTACGACTTTACCATAGTTGCAAGCTTAGTTGATTGTATCTCAACCTTTGCAAGCTCATCCTTCAACCTCTTACCCTCAAGTTTAAGGTCCATAGAATCAGTCTTCTTAGGACATTTTACAACAACTATTTTTGTCTGAAATCCAACAACCTCAGGCTAGTTTACCATTAACTAGGATGACTCAGACTTATACTGGTCCAATTTATCCACAACATGGTCAAACTTATACCGGAGGGCAAAAACCATTGTATCAACAACCGTGGTAGCCACAATACCAACAATATCAATTCCAACAGTACCAGACTTATCCCAGACTTGGTTAACAAGCCTATGCTCAGTTTGGTCAACAATAAGCTTAACTAGGTTCTATTCAACAAGCCTATGCTGGTTTTGGTCAACCACAAATTTATCCTGGTTCCCAACAATAACCTTATACTGGATATGCTCAACAAACCTACCCCTATGAAGGTTTTCAGTAGTAGATTCCTTATGCTGGTATGCAAGGGCCTATTGCCTAGGCAATTCCATCTTACCCTGGTTACGCTCAACCTGACCTAAACCGACAATTGCCTTTTGTCGCAACACTTGAATTACCGAATTTAAATCGGCTTACCAATGATCCCATTCTTTGCTCATCTTGGTGGTCGGCGATTCCACATAAATTTCCTTCTGATATTCCTAAGCTCAATGGAAACCCTAGAGAAGATCTGTCAAATCACGTTATGAATTTTCATTTATGGTGTTCATCCAACTCCCTAAATGATGATTCAGTAAGACTACGTCTTTTCTAGTGAACGATCACTGGTCTGACTGCAAAGTTGTATATTGAATTACCATGAGCTTCATTTGACAACTTCATAGCCTTAGCCACTACATTTTTAACCCATTTCCAGTTACCCATCAGATATGAAACTGGAACAGAATTGTTGACCAACTTTAAATAGACCACTACTACTCACATTTCTGATCATATTCATGAGTGGCGTCATCATCATCGAATGGTCAAAACTTTTGTTCCTGATCAACTTTTAACTGAGTGGTTTATTAAATTGTTGTTGCCATCTATCACTGAGGATGTGGCTAAAGGAGGAGATAAAGTAATTTCTCATGTCCAATATGTAGATTTGATTTACGCCCTATCTGGCATGCCCTATGATAAGATTCCAAATGCACCTAGACCAGCTTTGATCTAGATTTAAACAGGAACACAACAAATTACAGAGATAACCATAAACATAGAGATGCAATGGAAATAATAATTCATTTCATTAATGTAAAATACTGAAATATGCTTACAAACAGAAATGGAAATACACCAGCTAGGGTGATGGTAGCTTATCTCTGAGAAGAGATGTGGTAGATACATGCCTCTAAACTACACTACAATGAGGCTCAAGGGCCTTTTTATTATTGAACAATAAGAGAAAACCCTAAACAACCAAAACCCTAACCTGAGGAGATGTAACACCAACAATTTATGGGCCCCATTGGGGTGAGTTGGATAGCCAACTTCCCGGGGTCATGACTTGGTCATATTATCTTTGTTTGACGCACATGATAGTCTGTTGGAAAGATCTCTCTTAGGACTACGATGGAAAAGGTGATTTTAGCTAGAAAATTGCTGGTGGTAGATTTAAAGAAAAACGTCATTTAGGGCCTCAAAATGGCTCCGAAAGTATAGGACCCGAAAAACTACTAAAAATAGTACGCTGTGCTATAATTAAGGAAACTGAAAAACTGAAAGAAGCAATGGTGGGGGTCCATGTGGAATTGGCAGGTGGCCATCAATATCCACCTGGATCATTCCTCCCCCCTTATGAAGCAATGATCCCCATTGTGTTGAGTTCCTCCATGAGATGAGGAAACTTCCACTGAACTTGGTCCCTGGTGAGCCACTTGCCATGGTGAAGGAGTTGGCCTGCTCTAACAACTTGATACAATTGGATATTCTACTGGCGAGTGTGCTTGATATATGTGTCCATGATCTGATCAGTTGCAACTTGTTCCATGCAATATGGATTTAACTTCGTGGGTGTGAGTTGTTCTGCAATGTCGGATGTGTCTAGTAATGGTGGGAAGTATGGTCGAAGGCAGTCCACATTGAACATTGGGTGCAGGCCAAGGAATGGGGGAATGCTGAGCTCAAATGCATTATCGCCCACAACCTTGGTAATGGTGTAAGGACCATATCATAGTGGTCTGAGTTTCCGATAGGCTTCGGTAAGGTGTTCCTTTTGCAAATGCAACCAGACTTTGTCGCCCACCTGAAACTTGTGTGGCACCCGATGTTGATCATGTCGCTACTTGTACTTGGAATTTGATTTCTCTAGAATGTCATGGACTTGCTGGCGAATATGTTGGATGTGCTCAATGAAGTTGTTTGCCTTATTTGTTTTGGACTAGAAATGAGCTGAATCTGCGTGAGTAGCTGCAAATGGCATGGCCACATCAATGGGACATAATGGCTGGAATCCCAAGCCCACTTGAAAAGGACTGTGGCCAGTCAAGCTGTGGAGAGCTCGGTTGTAGCTGTGATGAACATAGGGGATGCTCTCGTCCCATGTGCGTGGATGCTTTGAGTTATACATGCGCATAATGTGTACAATCATCCTACTGACAACCTCTGTCTAGCCATCAGTTTTAGGATGGAAGGCTATGGACTTAGTGAGTTTGGTGTCTAGCATCGACCAGACACTGGACCAAAATGTACTGAGGAACCTTCTATCTTGATCTGAGATGATAGACTGTGGGATCCCAAAGTGTACCCACACTCGTTCAAAGAAGAGTTTAACAGTTGCTTTGGCTGTGATATTCTTCTTCCAGGCCACCATAATGGCTATCTTGGAGAACTTGTCGATGACCACAAAAACACAGTCATTTCCATTCTCAGTGGAAGGAACGCCTGACATGTAATCCATGGCGATGGATTCCTAAGGTAGACTAGGGGTAGGCAGCGGGGTATAGAGGCCTTGCTTCTTAATGGTCGGTTTGGCAATGGCACAGGAAGTGCATGATCTGATGTACTTCACGACATCTTGTCAAAGATTCAGCCAATAGAAATACTTTTACAATACTGCCACTATTTTATTGACCCCGAAATGCCTAGTAGGTTGACTATAGTGTGCTTCCCAAATCATCTTGGCACGCTCTCTTGAAGGAACACAAAGGTGGCCTAGGTGGCATAATAGGGCATCCTGGATGTGAAAATCTGGAACATGCTGACCCTCCAAGAGTGTCTGGTATGTGTGGCTGAATTCTGGGTTGCTTTTGTAGAGAAGTGGCCAATCAGAAGTGTCGTGCCCACAAGAGTTGAGCACGGTGGTTAACGCCGTGATCGGTGGTCGACTGAGGCAATATGCAACATTATTAGTGTTGCCCTTCTTATACTTCACATTCAAATGGAACTATCACAGGTATGTGGACCACTTCTGATGGCTATCATTCTGAAATTTCCCTTGGGTCTGTATGAACTGCACAGGTCAGTGGTCTGCGTGGATGACCATTTCCTTCCCCAAAAGGTAAGGCTTCCATTGTTGGTAGGCCTACATAATGGAATACATCTCTTTGTCATAAGTGGGATACTTCCGGACTGTGTTTGAAAGTGTCTCACTGTGATATGCCATTGGATGCCCGTGTTGAGTAAGGACTGCCACAATATCATAGTCACAGGCATCGATCTTGACCTCAAATGGTTGTTGCAAGTCTGGTAATGCGAGCACTGGTGCCAAGCAGAGGCGATCTTTCAATTCTATGAATGCCTTATGTTAAGATTTAGACCAAAATAATTTTGCTTTCGCTCCTCCCTTGGTGACTTGACTTAAGGGCCAAGTGATATGAGAAAATCCCAACACGAACCTGCAGTAGAAGTTGGAAAGACCTAGAAAGCTGCAGAGCTCTATCAGAGTGGTTGGAGATGGCCAATCTCGAATGACTTGGATCTTGGCTGGATCGAAATGTACCCCATGTTCATCAATAACGTATCCAAGATACTAAACCTGGGTCATGCCAAAAGTGCATTTCTCCAAATTGGCACATAACTTGTGTTGCCGCAGTGTTTGGAGAACTTGTCGGATGTGGTGGAGGTGCTCTTCCCAACATTGGCTGAAGATCAGGATGTCATCCAAGTATACCACTACAAATGAGTTAGTGAATGGCCACAAGCTATCATCCATTAGCCTCATGAAGGTTTCAGGAGCATTCGTCAATCCGAAAGGCTTAACCAACCATTCAAAAAGGCCCTCCTTGGCTTTGAAGGAAGTCTTCGACACATCGAAGGGTTCGATTGGTACCTGGTGATATTCTGACTTCAAATCGATCTTTCTAAAATATTTCACCCCCTTCAGTTGGTCTAGGAGGTCATCAATCCATGGGATTGGGTACCTATTACAGACAGTGATCTTGTTCAGTGCCCAATAGTCAATACAGAGTCTCAAGTCCCATCCTTCTTCTGTACCAACATGATCACGCTCCCACAGGGCGATGAACTCGGATGGATGTGACCTTTCTGCAGTAGCTCCTGAATCTGCCTCTTGATTTCATCATTTTCCAAAATGGAGCATCGATAGATTGGTCCATTGGGTAGCAGTGCACCTGGGGTCAGATTGATGGAGTGCTTGACCTAATAGTGTAGAGGAACCCCTGCAGGGGAGGTGAAGATGTCCTTGTACTCCTCCACAACCTTGTCCATATGTAGTTGTCATGTGGAGGGGCCTGTCTAGAGGTCGTGGCCACTGTCTTCTTCTTTCCTTGAGGGCATATCGTCAGGAAAACAAATTTCCCAGTTTTGGAAATCTGCTTACTACATTATTTTGCAGTAACCAAAGAGATGGTGGTAGGTGGTGCTACCTTTGGTATCCTGTACAACTTATTTCCCAAAGTAAAAATAACAACACAGGGCCTTGATTCATACACAACATGTCGCTTCAATGAGTATGGTTGTCCTAATAATACATGACAAACCTCAAGGGGAGCAATGTCAGACAATACCTCATTCGTGAAGGGCTTGATGTTGTATGGAAGATGAAACTGCTGGCTCATGCGAAGATCTCGTCCTTGGTGAATCCACTCGATGGTGTACGGTTGTGGATGTGATGTGGTAGGTAAGCCCAACTGCTTCATGACCTGTACTAAAATGAGGTTCTTTTGTCTCCCGCAGTCAATAATGAACTGTAGCAGGGAGCCCATTACCCACATCTGGGAGTGGAGGAGACGTTCCTCCTCTTCTAGATCTTTGGGTTCCTCCTTCTGGATCTTCATGGTTGCAACAGTGGCATTGGGCTCCGCATTGATAATTTGCTTCCCTTTTTCATTCCCCTTGTTGGGTTTTGACTTAGAGTCGGAACATGCATCTAATTTTGAAACCTTTAGCTCAACCACTAGTGACTTCTTGGCCTGACACTCACTTGTGTTGTGAGTGGAGTTCTTATGGAACTCACACCACTTTCTCGTGTCCTTTTTCGGCTTCGTGGCATTGTTCTTTGCTTGCAGCTTTGGCAGGTTGTCTTGGGCCACCCTGCCTTGGCTTTGTCCTTTGTTTTGTAGTTTGGGGGTACATTTCCCTAGCTTCGGATTCATAGATCCAAAGTCTCGCTTCTTTTGTTTAAACGTTTGCTTGACCTTGATGGCATATCAGTATACCGTGTCGAGCGAGGAGATGTTCAGGAATTCTATTTCTTCCTGGATGTACTTGTGCAAGGAGTCGCAGTATTTGAGTACCAAATGCTGCTCCGAATTCTTGATACCCAACTTTGTGCAAAGTGTATGGAAAATATTGGTAAACTCCAGCACATCTTGGTCGTCTTGGTCCCTTCCCTGCCGCATCATGGTCCACTTTATGTATTGATCCTCATAGCTTCCGAAAGGGTAGTACTGCTCCTTGATGGCATCATCAAATGAATTCCAAGTGGGTGTGGCTGAAAATAGTGAGACTGTACTTTCATCCTTCTCCTCATAGTAGGTTTCCCACCAGTCCTTGACGTGGGGGGCTACTTTGAGAAGAGCGAAAATAATCTTTTCCCGACTGGAAAAATCATGAACAGAAAAATAACCCTCTAACAGATTTAACTGTTTATCGATGGCATCTGCGTCTATCTAACCCTTGAATATGGGGATTTCAAAATTAACTTGTACCTTAAATAGTGTGGTGTTTCTAGAGTAGTTGTTGGAAGCTGATGTGTTGCCCTTGGGTAGCCATTGAAGGATTTTGGAAAAGCTATCCATCATCGTGTTCCTTTGTCGCTCGAGGGCTTCTTCGAGAAATATTTTGATAGGATCTCCTACCCCCTCATCTTTCTTTTCATCCACCATGGGAGGCCATTGAGATTTGCAAGGCTGGTGTTGCAAAGGTTCGACCAGTTCAAGCCCTAACTCTTTATATCCCAACCTAGTTGGGGACATGCAAAGAAAAATAGAGAAAAAAAGCAGACCTCTCTGATACCACCGATCCAGATTTAAACAGGAACGCAAAAAATTAAAGAGATAACCATAAATCTGGATTTAAACAGGAACACAACAAATTAAAGAGATAACCATAAACACAGAGATGCAGTGGAAATAATACTTCATTTAATTAATGTAAAATACTGAAATATGATTACAAACATAAACGGAAATACACTAGCTAGGGCGATGGTAGCTTATCTCTAAGAAGAGATGTGGCAGCTACATGCCTCTGAACTACACTACAATGAGGGTCAAGGACCCTTTTATTATTGAACAATAAGAGCAAACCATAAACAACCAAAACCCTAACCCGAGGAGATGTAACATCAAGAGTTTATGGGCCCTGTTGGGGTGAGTTGGACAACCAACTTCTCGGGGTCGTGAATTTGTCATATTATCTCCATTTGACGTGCATGATAGTCCATTGGAAAGATCTCTCTGAGGACTACGATGAAAAAGACGATTTTTAGACAAAATATCATTGATGGTATATTTTCAAAAGAACATCGTTTAGGGCCTCAAAACGGCTCCGGAAGTTTAGGACCCGAAAAAATGCTAAAAATAATAAACTGTGCTACAATTAAGGAAACTAACAAATTGAAAGAAGCAATGGTGGGGGTCTAAGTGGAATTGGTGGGTGGCCACCAATATCGACTTTGTTCAAGCTTTTACTATTCCACCACCTCCATCCAGTAAGGACTCTCATGTTGGTGACAGTGTGATAGGTTCTTCAAGCACTCAAACAACAAGTAGACCATATACTCAAACACTTGCTATTTCAAATCAAACCTCTGATACACCTGATAATACACTTGCTTCTGAAATAAATGCTGTGTCATCTGACAAAGGTAAAAATGAAAAGCAACTTGGAAGCAAGAAAAAGGGGAAAACTAAAAAGAAACAAAATTCTCCCCCTCATGAGAAATCATCTGATTCCTCTTCTCCAGCTGGGAAACCTCATTACCTATGTTTAATTTGTAATGAGTAACACTTTATGCGAGACTATCCTCACCACTCTAAAGTCTCAAAACTTTTTAAGACTTCTAGTACATCCCCTATGTTGACAGACCCTTTTCCAAACCCATAGACTCATTTGGTTGCTACAGATCATGCTTGCACTTCACAAGTGCTTATGCTATTTGCCACTAAGCCTAAGACTGATGTTTTGGTGAATTCACGAAGTAAAGATTATGGTAATCCATCATCGTCATCGATTAACCAAGCTATAGATCAACCCAATACTTTGACTTTGACTTCGTCTGACTCCATTCCACCACCCATTGTACCAGAGTTAACAATAAAACCCCCTAAGGGAGTTGTTCATAAATCTACATTCAACCCTCGATCTCAAGCAACACAAAATTATAACATAGTAGAATATTTGGCTCAGTCAACTTCTGCTATGTCGACGCTTGAGGTGCTTCAAAATTGTCCCTCCCAAAAGCATGCTTTATTATCAATGATTGGTGAAAATGATCCAACGGAATCCAATCTCATAGTTTTTAACCATGCAGGTTATACACCTGTTAAATTGGAAACTAGGGCCAAACTCCATGTGGGTCGGCTTATTTATGGCAGCTGATATTTTTATTGGATCCCTCTCGTTGAGAGGTGTAGGATTGATCCAAAGATCATCCGATTCCGATAAGTATTTATGGAGATATGAATTTATTTTGTTTATGTAATTATTATCAAGCCAACCAGCTCTTATGTAGGCTCTAGAAGCCCAACCGACGTGTCTATTCATCATCCTCATTTTGGTATAAATAGATGAGGATTTGATATCATTTGTACACATTCTTGAGGTGATCTCCTCTCCACGTCTTGGGTTTTTGGAGAAGGAGAAAACCAAAAGAATGTGCTGGCCTAGAAGAAGCCCTAGCTGCAGATAAAGCTCTAATCACAGTCAACGTGTTTCCCTCAAAGTGATGCTCTAATTCTTGTCTATGGAAACATCTATACGTAGGCTATGATACAACGCAACAAGATATACATATATACGCAAGCCATGGAAAACACCATTCTTGAGGCACTTACAGGTTGTAACATAAATGGTGGCTACAGGAATAAAAGGATGCAGTCAAGTTGTGGTCATAATCCCGTTGTCCTGAGGTGTAGCCACCATCAATGCATGGTAGCCGCAGTCACAGTCTTGATGTGTAGTTGCAGGTGAATGGAGCCGCTGTCAAGGTTAGGAGAATCGCAGTCTAGAATGCAGAAACCCTAACATGCAAAGGAAAAGTTATGAGCTCTCATATGCTGTCCCCAACACGCAGCCAGAACACTCATACACTGTCCCCAACACGCAGGTGGAAATATTTGTAGCACATTCATATTGAATGCAGTCAAGGCTGCAAGGTAAGGAACACATTGGAACACATATATAACAATATATTGAATTCGCTGGACGGTCATGAAATGCTGGACAGTCATGACATGCTGGGAAGACTTGGTGATATATTACGCAGGTTATAGTCATATACATTGGAACGCATATATAACGATATATTGAATTCGCTGGATGGTCATGAAACGCTGGATAGTCATGACATGCTGGGAAGACTTGGTGATATATCACGTAGGTTATATGATATAGAATGTAGTCATATGATATACCACGTAGATATATAAATGCGGGCCCTAGATCTGGCAACGTGGTCACTCACAATATATATGTTTGGGTGATACAAGTTATACATTGGGTATGTATGTGGACATTGATATGCTATATATGAAGACTTATATATTTTGACCTATGCTCATATACACAGGCAAATTTGCAGTACAACATATATACATGGCAAGGTATATATATGCAGGTTATGGCAATAAATATCTTTGCAGGAAGAAGGACGTATTATCATAAGGATGCAACTATGATTTAATTTGCATGGGTAGCACAATGATACATGGACCATGGACATCACCATGATGAGTACAATCATAAGCATGGGCAGCATGAAGCAGGATGACTATCATGATTAGTACAGCGTGGTGCAGTACACTGTAAGGTACAACAAATGGATGAGATGCAGAATGATGATAGGTGAAGGAGCCACCTTGAGAATCAATTGAAGCAGAATGTCTTCAATTGATCTCATCATTATACAAAATGATCTATGCTAGTTCTAGATAAGTCAAAGTGTTGACTTCTATTGTAAATGTGCTCTCTCTCTCTCTCTCTCTCTCTTTCTCTACTGAACTTTGAAGATAAAAGAAGATTTGATCAAAGGGTTTCCCCACACATTGTGGGGTTTGTCCATGGCTCGCACCATATCCTGCGTCCTCTTGCCTTGGCTTGTCTTCTTCGTTTTATATTTATGTTCTATCTGCAGTTTATCGTAATGTTGATGTGATTGCTAACTGTGAAAATTCAAATAAATTTCTCTAGCATAGAACATACCTAAACTCAACAACACCACAATTACCAGCATAGTTAGCATTCTTGATCCAAGTAAATGATTTGAATCACCTCATTCACCGAGCCATTGTTGACGAAGGTGAATCTACTTGTATCATGTCAATGAATTGCTGGAAAACACTTGGCTCACCGCCTTTGTCATGATCATCTACGATGTTAAAATCTTTTGATGGGCACACTTATACACCTTGTGGAATTTTAAGTAACATGCAGATAGAACTAGGGGGAAAAATTGTAACTGTTGAAGTTGAGGTCGTTGACGGACCCCTTGACTACAATATTTTATTAGGAAGACTGTGGGCTTATGCTATGGCTGTTGTGGTTTCGACATACTTTCGTACGATCACTTTCCCTCATAAAGGCGGAATCACAGTAATTGGTCAACTTGCCTTCTTTGACTCTAGTTCACATGCAACTGGAAGCATTCCCTTAGTTTATGGACCTCCCTTATTTCTTCATAACATTGGAGTAGGTCTCTTCAAAGATTCTTCAAGAAGTTACAGGTCTATTTGGACACATCACTTCTGACAATCAAATCAGTGTAAATAGGGTCTATCAAACTCTAATTTAGTTGATACATGCCCTAGACATGCCATCTCATTGAGTGCTTTCGTCGATGACAGTTTCTTGACTTCAAACGCCGCTGAAATTCTTCCTTGGGTCACTAGTGCACCCCTGGTTAGGGGTAAGTGCTCTGCAGAGTAGGTAGCCCCATTCAATGCTGCGTTGCAGAGCACCTAAGCCCACTCAAGCCTATGCTCGGCAAGAATCGTCAAAATGTTCATTGGATTCTGAGTATATTCCTCCTTTCTAGAGCCTTCTAGAAGGAACCCAGCTCCTATCCTATCAAGATGAGATCAAATTATGATAGCCTTGGATCATCTAATCCTATATCCTCTCATCCCTTTGAACATGGAAACTAATCATCCAATTATGGAAAACTCTTCAATGCCATATTAATGACATTCATTTGTGTATTCAATAAACACAAGATTTTATAATTGAGTAAAGTATTCACCATTCCAGGTGAGAGATTCACAAAAAAACTATATATACATATCATATTATTGATAAAATCACCGTCCATTTTTCCTATATACCATGGAGATTCGCCCATTTATTATACATGTAAATTTTGGGGGGGTTCTTAAAATTTTCCCTGGAAGGTCTCCATTGACTTCTTGCTGGCGGGTCTTGTCCTTATCGACAACGACATCTTGCTCTGAGGACAGGCCTAGAGTTGCACCCTGGCCCTATTTTCATTATTGATAGGTCACCTTGTGCTTAGTATCGATCAGTATCATGGGTCTTTGACTGAGTGGTTTCCCTTGTGTTCGACATCAGCTTACATTATCACACATTGGGATTCTTGCAGTACCTTGGTTTCCATTTGACCCTATTGGTGGATACCTCGCCTCTGTGTCAGCTTCCATTATTGGTTTGTTCAGAGGGTTTCTGTCGTGCGCTAGCCACATCTTATGTATGCCGGAAACATGCTTCGGTTGGGTTACTACATCTCTTTCGTCCGATTCCTTCCACATTATTGGCCTATGGGTTACACTCGCGCTAGATTGATGAAGGATGCCTTAATGCCTTCTAGCGGATCTTTCCCTATCGACTCCTACTCATTGCTCTAGGGCAAAGATCTAGAGTCCATTTGGCAGTACCTTGGGGTTTGTAGTCATTAGTGGCAGATCCTTCGCTATCGACAGTGGGAAACCATCATTGTCTCCTGATCGATAGATTCTTAAAGGTGTTCGACTCCAGCTCATCTATTCACACTTGTTAGATTGTACTAGGTACCTTGACGCTCATTATCATTATCAGTGAGTAGTCTCGTGTTTATTAACGGTATACAACAATGACCGGTAATCAAACGATTTCTCACATGGTCAACTTCAGATCATTTATTCCCATGGTGTAGAAATGTACCACGACGGCCGATGAAGACCTCAGGTTGTATCAGCATTCATTGGTTCACTTGACAATTGCTCCTATTGTTGCTAGTTGATACCACTCCACCTTATATGTTGCAGTCAGTCATGGCGACATTCTATATGTTGGCACCTGAGTTTGCAGTGTAGTACCATCCTATTCCATCATGTTCAGTTGGTACCTTTCGGGATCAGTCTTTGATATTAGTGATCCATTGCATATTTCAGCATCGTTGGCAGTCTTATATGTGATATTCAGAATGTACTTGTTCGATCATGATCAGATGATCCATTATGTATTTTCCAGTAATTTATACTTGTATACTTAGTGGATCCGCTTGTACATGATATGCGGACATGCTTTACTTTTTCTGAGCATGGGTATGCCCGCCTCAGACAGTGTTTCTTTTTGATCTCCTTTTGTGGCTTGGCAGGCTGAATTCTGGTGAAGTCCTTCTCAGTTTTTGATAGATTTCCTTTCCATGTACTTGCTTAATACATTTCGGCCATCATGTACCCCTTCTGACCTCATATATTAGGGGGCATATATTATAGCTCCAAATCTCACTCTTATGGTTTGTGATGTTGCACTCATGGCCTAGGGCAACCCCTCCTTCTAGACCTGGTCCAAAATTTAAACAACTGTGTTTTATCCCTTATACGCGACATTACCTTGAGTTAAACACGTGTATACGCAGGTAGGCATATACCCAACCCGCGTATATGTATTAAAACACTTAAAACAATATAAAACTCCTTAATTTCGGGTGGAGATCGCAAGTTTTACCTACTGATCACCTGTTAGTGCCCATGGCCCAACTGTTCCCAACCAACTCTCAACTAAAAAACTACTTTGGGAGAAGTATAAAAAATCTTCAATGGGAAGGCCTAAAGGAGGAGAGAAGAGAGAGAAAGGTTATTATGCTGAGATTTTTCCTTGACCAGGTCTGAAGATCCTTGTGCCTCCTGCACTTCGCCCATTTGTACAGGAAACCCTTGTTTCCTTGTGTGTTGATGTTCATCCACTACTTGTCACATCATGGAGTAAGTCATGGAAGGAGTTTGTTAAAGGCTTGAGGCTGGACGAATCCAGAAGAAAGATTTGCTTGGAGCCTGCGAAAGGATGACTCAGGTGAAATTATTCCTTTTCTGTACTTTATTTGTCTATAATAAAAGAAACACATGTCTTGGTTCCTGATGTAAATCTCCTTCATGTTTATGATATTCATGTTAGAATTCATATGTGAATGGTTGTTTAAATTTCATAACTAACTACCTTCCTTTATAGCATGAAGATGGTTTCTTTATAAGGTTTTGTCCATATACTGTTGTGCTCTCTGGAATTGGTTATTTTGCAGATCAAAGGAGCAAAAAGGGAACTCCAAGAAGGGTTTGGACCCTAAAGGACCTTCTCAAATGTAGGACCTCAAGTACGTCCCTTATCATAGAATTTGCTTATAATAGCATAATGGCTGTGTGAATGTGTGTTTCTCTGTATAGACAACTTTTAGTCTGCTAGGGTTTCAACCCAAAAGCCCTAGGGGAACATTTCCCTTAACAATAGCATACGACATAGGAAAGTGGTCATCATGAAAATTTATATGAAGTCCTTTCACTTAGCCGACAAGTACTTATGCTATCATACTAACTAGGAGAAAATTATTTAAAGTACAATGTGTTTTTAAGTTAGAAATCATGATCATTTTTAATGAATGCTATGTTCTTTTATTGAATTATGAAGGAATGTAGAAATGTTTTAACCATTGCTTGGACGTAATTACCCCTCTCCGCTATCATCCTAGATGTCCTTCACTCATAATGATTACCTCACCGAGCCGTTAAAACGCCATCGCAAGTACCAATCTGGCTTGAACTCAAAGTTGCCATGCATCTACGGCGAATGAACGGATGATAAGATGGAAAGGATGGTAGACAGTTGGGTCTCTATTTATAAGAGCCGATTTCCCCGGTATTGCATGTAAAATTTTTAACTGTTCATAACCGTTAAGCAGCGATGCCACCTGTTCAGAATGAACCGTCGTCTCTCAATAAGGTAGAACAGACTGTCGAATATTGCAATAGTCTTGCACTATGGCGAGACTCAGGTTTTCTTCAGTTCTTGCAGAATTTTGACGGGCACGATAAAGAAGTGGCTTTACATTTTTCTAGGAGTTTTAGAAACGGCTGAGTGAAAATTGGGCCTCTCAAATTTAAAGTCATAGAAGAATTTATAGTAGCAACGACAGGCTTGGAGAACACTGGTGAACAGTGGTTTAAAAATCAGAAGCTAGAAAGGAAGCGATCACAATGTTTCTTTGTTGATAAGAAGATAGAGGTAGACTGGAAGGTAGGAGTTCCACGCAGTGCCCTGTTGGGATAGTGGAAAGACCTCCTTTTCATCCTACAGAAGTTTGTGACCTGTGAGGGAAGATACACCCGCACTTTGGTATATAATTTTAAGATGTTGCAGCATTTTGAAGTCGGCTGGCATGTCCGGTGGAGGATGAATTTCCCATATTTTATGCTTAAGAGCTTGGAAAAAATGGCTAAAAGTGTGCAGGACAGATGGGCAGATCAGGCTAACACGAGGCTATATCACCACAGCCTGATAAAAATGTTGGTCCTGAAATAGCTAGAAGTTAAAGGTATGACATGGGAGGTGTTGTTAAAATAGCTAGACAAAGAGACAGCAGCTGGAATGGAGACAGAGGACCCTGCTAGTGCAAACAAGGGCCCGAGTAAAAATGAATAGGGGAGCGCTTCTTGCCCTAGTGAAAAATGGAAATGATCTGAAAAAGTAGAAAAGGCCCCATCTTCAAATAAGAAGACAACTAGTGCACCTATTGAAGAGACTCCTTCTACGCCACCAGTACAGACACAGACCCCCGAAAATGACAACCTGTTAGTCGTTGCGGATGCAGCAAAATTTGTAGAGGTCAAAGACAATGCTCTATTAGCTGATTTCATTAAAAGGCCCTAGAAAAAGAATAAAGTATCTGATGCAAGCAAAGAATCACAGTCCCACAGGGCGTTGAATACCCTCCTGCACCAGTACAAGAAGAAGCACCAGTGTAAGAAGAAGAACCAGAAAAAGAAGCAGAACACGAAGAAGCAGAAGAAGAAGAGACATGAGGAGAAGAACTAGACGATGAAGAAGGAGAAGAAGAAGAGGTAGAATTCGAAGAAGAAGAGGCAGAATCTGAAGATGAAGAGGTAGAACCCATAGAAGAAGAAGCAGAAGCTAAAGAAGAAGCAGGAGGAGAAGAACCCACGAAAGAAGAAGCACAAGAAGGAGAGGCAGGAGAAGAAGAACCAAAGAAGGAAGAGCCAAAAGAAGAGGGACTAGAGGAATAAGAGTTACCTGATGTAACTGTTACACTTAAGAATTCTAATGCCAAAATTTCTCATACTAGTTTGATGATAAAGGTCGGTGCTAGTCTAAGTTTGATTTTGTTTTTACTTAGAGTGTGAGTCTTAGGGGGTTTTGAGTCAAATATGCATTCTCATTCATCATTGGTCATTCTCATTCATCACCGGTCTCATAGCCATGTGTCAGTTTGGTTTAAAAATTACTATGTGCCACAAAGCCTTTTAGGTGATTTCGTAGCACATGTAACCATTTTGAAGTGTTTTTGCAGCGCATAAATCCTTTTAGCAGTTTCGCAGCGCAAAAGTCCTTTAGGTGATTTCGTAGCATAATGTTTTTTAGGTGATTTCACAGCGCGACACGTCTTAGGTGATTTCGTAGCGCACAATTCAAAATTTACACTAACCACGCTGCGAAATCAGAGATTCGTGCATTCCGCAGCGAATCTTTCCCAACTGTCAAATCTATCAAGTTAAGTTATAGTTGCGTCATTCATTGTCAGTTTATGCACTCCACATATCATGTCCAACCGCTTATCTCCATTATTATAGTCACTAGGTACATTGGTACACACGGATTGCAAGTTCCAAGAAAAGCCAGGTATCCACAGTCTTAATGATGATTGTATTCATTGTATGAAGAACAAGTTTGCAAGTTTTCAATTTGAATACATTGTTATCAAACGAGGTAGTTATCAAGCGAGGCAGTTATTCAAACAAGGCAGAGATTGAAATTTGAGCAGTGACAGTGTTTCAAACCTTCATGGAGGGATCGACAAAAAGGAAAGACCACAGATCAGGAAAATGTTTGAGAAACGAACCTGAAGGTTTAGACATAACCTTGAAGAACAGAGAAGTTGAGCATGTGTTTAAACAAGCTGGATGTTGGAATTTTTGCAAGAAGCTCCAGGGAGGTCATGCACAAGTTACTAAGGAATTTGCCCTGAATTTCACAGGACTAAACTCAAAGGTTGGTATGCCGGAATTGCAGGTCTCACCAGACATGATATCCACAGTTACGGAGATTCCAAGAGGGCAAGAAAGTTGGTTCAATAATTTCAAATTTGATATGACCCCATGCAAAGAATTTCTAAAGAAGGAGTTCATTAACTCAGATTTAAGCAAGTCTGTTCCTAGAAGTTATGTTAAAGAGTCATATGCCAATTTGCTTACTTGTATATAGAAGTATCTTACCTGTGAAGGGAGATATAACAAGGTGTATTCATATCATTTTAAACTTCTATTGCATTTCACAGGAAAGACATCTATTGATCTACCTTTTTACTTATTTCGCAGCTTAAGAAAAATGTGTGACAAGGTGCAGCTAAGGAAAGAAACCTGTGAGACTTCATTGTTCCACCATGGCTTGGTTAAGTTGATTATTCTGCATGAACTCCAGAGGGTAGGTAGGGACTGGGACACATTCATATTCATGTCTGGTTTCAAGAACAAGACCGGTCTCAGCCCTCATGCTGCAAAAGATCTTCCAACAATAGCTGGTCATCAGGCAGAAACAAGATCCAAGAGGTTTTCAAAGTTAAAGGCAAGAAAACAAGTTAGAGAATCCACCAGACCACTGACTATCCAGGATACACCCCAGCAATCCCTTAAAGAGAAAACTCAGGTAAAAGTAAATACACATGAATCAAGCACAAGTGAAGGAGTTCAAAGAAGAAGGACTAGGAGCCAGGTGGCTAAATAAAAAGGTAAGTCAGTGAGTATTGAAGAAAGCCCTGTTTTAAAGGGAGACTTAAATGATTTATTGCAAGCCATTGACATTGAAGAGTCCCCACTAGTTTAGGCAGATTTGATAGAGTCAGGAAAAGACAAGGCTAAGAGAGTCAAAGCCTCGAAAAAACTCAAGTTTGATGAGCAGGTTGATCAATTTGTTTTTAAGCCCAGGAGACCCATAATGAGGAAGCTTAAACAAGTACAAGAGGTACTGCCAAGAGCAGATGAAATAGGGGAGGTGACACGGCCTCATGAAAGAAAGGAAAAAGGAAAATCAGTTGCCATTCAAGAAGAAGATAGTGTGGAAGACTTGAAAAGAAGATTGGAATCGGCCAACTTTGAAATTTCTAGATTGAAGAAAGTTGCCAGGAAATTTTCAGTTAAGGACGCTTATTTTAACCAAATGCAAGCTCGGTGGGACGACCAAACATTTCAAATTCCTGAGGTGGTTGATTTTAGTGTTGAATTCCGTAGCGAGACTGTTCCTACAATAAAGGAAGCTCAATTTATCAGAAAGGTCAATACAAACCTCAGATCTAGGATCAAGGTCATGAAGAAACAAATTGAAGACTTAAAGATACAGTTAAGCCAACTGAAGGAATCTCCTTAAAAAAAAATCCCACTTCAAGTAAGGCTATGTTTCAAATTTTGATGGTTTTAATTGGTATAATCTTTCTTGAAGAATTATACATTTCCATTCTGTTTTGAAAGGCCTTGGAGTAGTTGAAAGAATGTTTAAACAACAAAGGGCTCAAAATAGCAAAATTTTGGGTTGGAAGTGTGATTTTTGGAACAACACAACAGTTTCGTAGCGCGCTACGAAACTGCTGAAGATGATGACTAACGCTTAGCAGTTTGGTAGCGCGCTACGAAATTGTTGAAGCTACACAATCTAATATCAGTCAACTAGTTTTGAAATACAAGCGGGAATTTTGAAAAGAGAATATCTACAAGGGATCATCTAAAGCTATCAACTTTCAACAAGGTCAAGACAGGTGGAGGAAACATGTATTCGAATCCAAACTATAAACTTTTTGTCATAAAGTGAGCACATTTACTATAGTCCAAGATATGTTAGACAGCTTGGAAGAACTTTTGCCTTCACACATGAAAAAGGTTGACAGCACATCAAGGACGTGGAAATCTGATATATTTTGGATAATCAATGGTGAAGGGCATGGTTCTTTGGATTCGAAAGTTTTGAGGCAAACCAAAGACCGATAAACAGGGGTAGTTTGCTATGTTTCAAGGCAATGTAGAAGATGTGACATTGAAGACTAGCATGGAGCTTTGAACATCCACCATAGCCAAACTAAAAAGGGACCAGATGTCAAAGAACGAGAATGATTGTAATCAAGGCTATTATTAGCATAATTTGGAGTTATACTCCTACTTGATCTAGATCTCTAGAAAGTCTAGTTGCAGTTTGTTACATTTAATAGGCAGTTAAAAGTTGAACAGGTGTCATTAGAAGTAGATTTCGAGTTCCCCTCATGTTTGAGGAGGAATCTCAGTCAGGTAGAAGAACTCTAGATATATAAGAAAGTGAAATGTAATGAGGGTTGAAATTTATAGAAAAAAGCTCTGATATTTGGCCTATGTAAAGACTCTATTTTTCTGGTAATACAGTACTGGCTTATGCTTCTCAAGAATCATATAGAGTTCAATATATGAGTTTCTTTTGTTGTCTTTTCATGTTATCTACAATGTTATGAGTATTTGATTACTTAGAAATCACTTGCAATGTTCTAATTCCCTTCATATACTCTTTGATTGTCTTCTTTGTGTTTGGTGTGCTCTACCTATATTGAAATCTAAATGCCTTGACTTTAGTGCAAAGCCAATCCTACTATTAATACTAGATCACATATGACTCCATAAGCCAAATGGATACTTGTTAATTTTCTTTCCACCATTTTCATTTTTATTTTGTTTAACAAAGAGTTAGCCATCTTGATCATAATCAAAAACCTTTAATCCTTTGAGAGAGCCCTCTCAAGCTAAGGAGGCTAAGCCTTAGCCAAAATATTGGTTTGAAACAGTTACTTGAAGTCTTCCTGGTCTGCAGCCTTCCAGGGCCTGATTTTGAGATAACAGTAACCATGATGGATATTGAGGTCCCTGAGGAATACACAGCCCCTGCCAAAGAAGAAGATTTGGTAACTACTATTGCTTGGGTAGTTGAACTAGAGCTTCAAGTGCAAAACTTAGAACAACTTATAGCCAAGGCATAGGAGGATAAAGAACATAGTAGAGGAGAATTGACGGTGGAGATCCAAAAAAAGAAAAGAGAAGTTAAAATCTGGAAGTACAGAGCTGCACAATGTTTCAAGCGACTTAAAAAGATGACAAAGAATCTAAAGAACATAAAAAAAAGAAGTCTGAAATAGTGCAAGCTGACAACAGTATGCCAAAGCAGGATTGAGCTGGAATGCTCAAAGTTTTGAAGTTTTTTGCAGAGGTAAAGAGTTGTGTGAGGACACGCAATTATTTAGGGATGGGAGGATCTTAGCCCCCTAATTTGCTCTCTTTTTTCCATTTTCCGCTTCCTAAATCACAACCATTTACCATTGTTTTACCTATCTTATACGCCCTCATCTTGCACTAGTCCAAGAATGATGACATATTTCATATGAACTTTATCTTTCATATTTTTAACTCAACTTAGCATTAATTAATTATTTGTTACCTGATTTCTTGCTTATAATCATATTGTAACTTATCGATATCTCCAATATTTATTTGGTAGTCAAGTGCTTACCGTAATCACTGATCCTAGTGCAAGATTGGATCTTGCACCAGTGCCAGCACAACAAATCCTTCCAGCAGATCCGAACCTCCTTGATCACCGCCTCGTTTTGAGCAGCTTCAGCCACAATAGCAGGATCAATCTAAAGGCAGCCGAGCTTTAGCCACGACAACAATATCTATCCAAAAGCAGCCAATATTGAATTTATGAAGAACAAACAGCTGGAAATTGGCTACGGCCAATTTTGTTGAACTATCTAATTTTGAAGGTTGAGAAGATAAATTCTGCATATCAGTTATGTAATTGGTTAAATGATCTTTTTTGCCTTCAACCAAAGATGTATATAATGAAGAATGTAAATAGAACGAGATAGTTTTTTGATAGAAGTTTGTATAGAACAGAGATACAACTAAAAGGGCGGTAATAGGTTTGTATTTTGTTATAGCCCGAATCTGGGCTGGACTATGTATTCACGCATGTATTTGCCTCAGTGAATTAATAAGAAGGGATCTTCGCCTCATGAATTATCAATCGTATTTCTTTGTTTGAAAGCTGATGAAGTAATAAAGTACTAAGCAGCATTTCTATTTGAAAGGGAAATACGGTGGTTGGCTAGGGCCCAGCCAACCCAACACGTTTACCCTATTTCCTGTTTCTTGTAATTTATGTTTATATTGTCAAATGTGATTTAATTTCAAGCACATGTATTCATGTTTGAGTGAAACCAGATCTGTTGTGTGAAGTAGTTAAATTTCCTTTTCCTGCACCTGGTTTCAGATTGGTTTTCCTGCTTGTTCCAAGCAGGAGAAATAAACCTGCACTAGTGCACATTGATGTGTTATTCCTTTTCTGCAGTTGATTTCGGATTAGTTTTCTCGCCCGGTCCAAGCAGGAGAAATAAACCTACACCAGTGCACGTTGGTGTGCTATTCCTTTTTTGTAGTTGATTTCGGATTGGTTTTCCGGCCTGGTCCAAGGAGGAGAAATAAGCCTACACCAGTGCATGTTGGTGTGCTATTCCTTTTCTACAGTTCTGTTTGGTTGGTTTTCCCTGCCTGGTCCAAGCAGGAGAAATGAATGTGCACCAGTGCACGTTGGTGTGATGTAGCAAGCCTTTCTAGTTTACTTCCCATAATTTTCTTGCTTTCATTAAATACTTTATGACAGGATAAATTATATGGATTGTTTCTTTATTTCTACACTGTCATAATCAGAAAAATTCATTTCTATGTGTGCAATTTGATTTCACAGTATAATAACACTTGCAGTAACTAAGCACTTATTTTAAGAATAAAATGCTAAATGCAAGAAGATCTGATCTGGTGCAAGAACTAGTTTCTTGCCATGGGTTCTGAGTGCTCTAAACCTAAAAAAGTTCAAGCCCTTGCAGGAAGTAAAACGCTTTTAGTAAAGACACCATTTATACTCTCTGCATAAATCTCTGTTCCTGCACTAGTGCAAGTAGACTGCGATAGTGCAGGATAGATTAGTACAAGAAGGAAATCTCTACATAAGCAGGTTTGAAGGGCCCATTTGATGAGACTGCTAAGTGCCTCTGCTAAAGAAAAACACACACTCAGTAGTTAATCAATAGTTAGCTAGAGTGATTTCCCCTTTATTTCTAAATCCCTTTTGCAAATGCATTCTTCCTTGTTCCAATCTTAGATTATTTTTATGGTTCAAGTTGCCTTTTTCTCTTTTTAGTTTGATTCTACAATCTTTCTTTTAAAGAAAGTAGGGATTGACATTAGAAATATTCATACCATCTCTGGCATTTCCTGTGCTTCATCTCTAAGTTTACGAAACCCCCCAGTTGACAATTTAAGTGTTGAGGAGTTTGCTTAAGTGTAATTCCTACACCCAACACCTCCCTTTTCCAAATCGAGTCTTTTATTAAGATCTCGTAAAATCCCAGTCGAGTCTTTCCTAGATCTCGAAAGTGAACCTTTATTCCATTCACCTAGTTGAATGAAATGAAGCTTGGGGGGCACGTACCTCAAATTGAGTCACTATGCTGGGGGCATGCAACTTATCTCAAGCATAGTTTTTGTTTCGAGCTTGTGTAAACATGAAACTAAATCCAAGCCGAGTTCTCCATGGTTCAAGCTTGTGTAAAAATGAACCCATGCCCGACTTACATCTCGTGTTTGCCATTTTAAATAGATGATTTCTACTAGATGAGCCTTGGTTGTTTTATTCCATCGCCACCATCTCTTTGGCTAATCATATGCTTTCACTTGGTTGTTTTTCCTTTCATGAGGGACCATAGTGATGAGTGGTTTTATTAGCCATCCTCTTGACCATTACATGTTTTGAGTAGTTCCCTCATTTTCGGAACCAGTTGCTACCATTTATACCACTCGTTCCTCTAGGACGAGTCACCTTTAAGCTATTTTTTGACTCGTAAAGTATGAAAAGATTGCCGAGTTTTTTTTCCCTTTTTGACTTGTTAAAGAGAATAAAAACGGGAGGGATTCTGCTTTCATCTCTTTTCCAACTCTTTAAACAAGAAAAGGTTTCCAAGCTCTTGTCATTTTGAACTCATTAAAGGCTATGAAACATTGTTCACCTAGTATATGTTTACCCATTTTTCGAGCTAGGATGAACTATTTACAAAAAAGGTACTCCTTGACTGAAATGGTCAAGTGGTTCCCTCAAGTATCATTTTCTACCTTTCCAGGCTCGAAAGACACAAATGTACGAAAAGGGACCATGTGGAGTTTTCTTTTCCATGACTTTTTCAAACTCTATAAATATGAAAAAGATACTGAGGTATGCCTTTGTTGGACTCGTTAAAATATCAAACGATATTGGATTCGTCGCCATGACGATCATGAGATTCTCCTTCCTAGGACTCATTAAACTTACTAGGTCGGATTTGTTTGATGGATGAACTTATAGTGCAAGCACATGCTATCCCCTTCAAGCTTGTGATCAATAATAATTGGGGTACCTGCCAGAAATGGTGGGGGAAAATTGGGAATTCTATTAGTCGTGTCGGCAACTCACTCTTGAACATGACACTTTCTGCTTCGTGTTGGGTTGGGATATCCTCCTTTTCATCATTGACCTTCCTAGGTTGGGATGTTTGTTTTTGCATTCCATTTGATCTCTACCACATCATCGTGACCACTGATCCTATGGATGCAAAAGTTGCCAAACTCTGGAATCGTGTCGCCAATATGTTCAAGAGTTAGTCCTTCTGCAGTTTACATGCATTCTTGATTCTCTGTATCATCCATAATCATTGCATCCCTTTTCTTGTGTCGATGATGTAGCGTACATTATGGCCCTCCTTAGACAAGGTCACTTTCTGTCAACTTCAGCTCATTATCCAGGAATTTGTGGGAGAGACTCCCTTCCAGTACCTTAGGGCTCGCATGCCCTAATGGCAAGTTCTACACACTCAATGACAAGTTCTCATCATTGGCTTTCGATCGGGTGATTTCACGGGTGTTCGACATCAGTTCCTTTATTCACATTTTGTGAACTGTGCTGCTGGTACCTTGAGATCCATTGTCACTATTGGTGGTTTCTCTCGTGATTGTTAACAGTTCACATCATTGACTGGTAATCAAGTGACTTCCTAGCATGTTCAACTTCAACACATTCATTCACATGCTAGGATTTGTAATTTGTTCAGATCATTTGGAGTGCAAGACCCTGGGCTAAGATTACACAAGTCTAGGTTATGAGGCGATGTTACATGATCATGTTGATATACATGTCTCTTTCATATGGATGGTTATGACCATACCATGAGTTGTTATATGTGATCCTTCTCGTTATTGGATGGTTGCGACCATACCTTGGTTCCATTATGATCCTTTTTATTGGATGGTTACTCCCATGCCTTGGATCTATTTACATGATCATTCTCTAGATGGATGCATCCATACCACGATTCATGTATCATTATTTAGAGTCTTCAGGGATGTATATGTATCTATGCTAACTTGCAGGTTTTCCGATTATGGACTCCGGTTCCCCGCTTCGACTTATAAAGCATTTCACCCCTCACTCTAGTTTGGCCTTCACAATTTTGGGGGCATCTGTTACACAACATTTTGTCACTGTTCCTGTACTCCCATTCCACGATCCTGGAGGACTTTTACAGTGAACTCAACATGCTTTCCCACCATGAAGAAACTCCTAGTATGTCCCTATTCATGAGCAAAGTAATTCCCCTTTGCATCATTTCCCAAGAATCTTCCTTTTATCGCAGTTTACAAGACTGACGCTACTGACCAGTTTCCTTATGTGGATTTGCAGAGATTAAAACTAGCCCTCACACTGTATGGAGCGACTGAGCCCTTCCCTAGTCATGCCAATCCTCTTTTGGAAGGTTTTTTAAATATGGATCTGAAGCTTCCATGTCTAGAAGCTTTGTAATGAAAGTCCGGTAGATGGTTGGGCTGGATGGAGTCGAGGAAGTCAGTTTGGGCTCCTTTCCCCTATTAGGATGGGAGAAACTCAAGAGATAAGACCTTCTCCCATGATGAGAGGAACCATCTCCCATCCATATAAGCTATACAAACCTCTCTTTTTCCCAAGCAAAAGCTAGCTAGAGATTTGGAGTAAGTTTGAATAATCAATAAGTCATCTATAGCATGTAGCTTTCTAGTGTATGTTTGAGGGAGAATAGTGTGTTTTGGTTTGGTTTGAGATGAGAGGGAAAGAGGCCTAATAAATTCCATTTTCAGGGCTATCCATGAAGTGCTAGCAGAGGTGTGGGAATCCAGATACATCGGATGAGACCAGCAATGTCAGGGCACCAGTTGTAATCTATATCTGATTTATATAAATGCAACTATTTATTGATTTCCTACATGAAGTGTCATTTTAAATATTTATGGCTTAATGTTCCTTGACCTATTAAGTAGGTTGAATACAATATTGTATGCTATCACATTTTTTGTTGTTGTTGTTTTCTTGTTTGAGGTATTCGAAGTAAGGAAACAAAAGATAGTTGGAGTGAGGAAGTAGGATCATCACCAAGTGGAATAATGATCTAAGAGGTAATCCCTCTTAATTGATTCTAGATTAAGGAGATTTTCCATAGATTGTTTGTTTGTGGGTAAACCCGCTTCTCGGGCTAGAGGAATTGTTTGTGTTCACACTGAGAATTTACCTGCACCACATGGTGCTTATAGAAGGTGATCTCGATGAGTTCGGTGACAAGGTTCAGGCATAACCACATAGATATGGAAACAATTCAAACAACAATATATGCAGACACTGCATAGTGTCCAAAAGGATCTGTGTGAGATACAGATGCAGACTAGCAGGATTCAAGTGAGCGTTGGGCAAGAGAGCAGTGCGCAAGCGATACTGGCACAAGGAAGTGGAGAAGTTGTAGAGCTGTAAGGTGTTAGGGCCTAGATTTACCTTAGTCTGAGAAAGTTACGATCCAGGGCCAACATCAAACCACGCTTAACCTGGTAGCTAGCCCTACCAGGTTTGGAGAGGGCTCTCTCCGGGTCAATCTCAGCAAATTATAATCGATGAGGGCTTGAGATGACTGATATAAATACTGATCTTAGGCTAGGTATGTGTGTGAAAAATTTTTATTGAATAAAATGATGTTTTTGTTGGCTCAGATGGAAAGGTAGATTTTGGGTGCAGGGATTGAGGCTCAGTCTTGCAGAGATCTCAATGGGGTAAGGTAGGCAATTGTTTTTGGCCCTTCAATTTGAGTGAGATGGAAGGATTACACAGGTGAGGAGCTGAAGAGGGTAAGGAAAGCTATGGATCCTCTCCAAACAGCTGAAAACATCAAGAAACTAAAGCAAACCTCAAGTAGAGCACTGCAATTTCAGTGGATTCTACTTACACTCTTGTTTGTTTAGTTAAGAAGAAATAAGAGAGATAATGGCATACAATCACATAAATAAATTCACAATTACAAAGGAAAGCACTATACCAAGACAAATTGCCACATGGATCCCAAAGAGTGCTGCAAATCCTGGTCTCAATTCCTTAGCCAAAATGCTGATATGAATGTAAAATGAAGCTCAAGGCTTTCTCAAAAGTCCAACCATGCTAATGACTGAAAAACAACATAATATAGACAATCCATAGCTCATCCTTGCCTCTAGGGGTTGAGCTCACATGTTTAGGAGCTGTTTCAGCTGATTCTAAACTGAGAACTAGAAATCAGGCAACAAAATAGCATGCCTCTAGAAACAAGGGAACTGATTCATTCAGTTTCAAACAACTTTTAAACTGATGAATCTACCTCTACAAGTGAAAATTTAACATATTTACATCATGATCCATAAATTTACATTAAATTACATCACAAATTTGCCATTAGGAAAGTGAAAAAGTCAAACTGGCCAAAGCTGGGCAAAAAACAGAGCAATACTTGGTCAAATTGGCAATTTTTCCTCTATGCGCCGCGCCTGATTCTCTATGCGTAGCGTCTGATTCTCTATGCGTAGCGCCCATTTAGACCCACTTTTGGAGGCCTTCCCAGTGTCCAAATTAGCTCCAAGTGCACTTGGTGGATATTTCTACCTATCTACTTTCCAACCCAAGTGGAATTTTCCAATTTGGCCTCCATTTGCCCCTCCAAAATTCAGTTCTCCCAACACTGCTTCTTGTGTGTCAAAATAGGGGTAGTGAGGTCATTTTTTGAGTGTTTTTGACCTTTTTGAGGGCTCAAAAGCTATCCAAATTTCTTGGCCATTGGTAGGCAAACATATTTTTCCATGCCAAATACAGAAATACTGAGTTTTTGTCATTTGGAGGCTCCTATCAAAAGCGAGCGCCAGGTGGCACGGCGCATTGGGAAGAAAAGCCTGGTTTTGTGCCAAAATTTTCAAAAATGCAAAAAGTGCCCCAAAATTTTTGAAATTTGGGCTGAGTCTTCTCCATCAAACATTATTTTGGGCCAAGGAAGCCTCAACCAATATCTGAAGTCCTTCATGCTCTTTTTTCCTCCTTGATGCTCTCTTCAACTTTACCTTTAAGTTCCTGATTCTAGCTTGGCACACCATGTTCCTCGACAAGTAATGATATGATAGGTTTCTAAGCATATTATTATCATTGATAGCATTTACTAGCTTCCTCTCCAAGTGGATATCGGCTCTTTCAAGCCATGACTCTCGATCAACATTAACCTCTTGCTCAAGTGAAGTGAACTCCACCCTCCTCCTTTGGGCAGCTTGGCGATTCTCCCGAATTTTTTGCAACTTCATATTCACTTGCTAGTCTTCAAGCTACTTATTCCTTTTCTCCAGGTACCATATTGTCCATTTGGCCCTATCCAAGTTGATGGACAAGGCATCAATGTCTGCCTGCTGCTCTTGAATGATTTCCTTGAGATTTGTGCTTTGCGGGCCCATATCAATATCATCACCCTCAATGAGAATGAAATCAGTCTTACACTCACCTGATGGTCCTTCCTCCTGCAGTGGCCTCTTTCCTTTGTCCTAAACCTATTGTGATGACAACCGAACTGAGGCCCCTTCCACCCCGAGTGGAGATAACACTCGCTTTACTGCTGCAAACAACCGTCTAGTGCCCTTCTAATAGGTGATGAACACTGGCATGCTAGTGGTCTGTGTCTCATGACCCTCATGCTGATAAGAAGGTCCACCTATCTCATGCAAAGCCTCTGAAGGTCCCTGTGGAGCTCTGAAAAACTCACAAGAGATGAAATCCTCCCAAGTAATGCCCTGTAAGCCAAGTTGATGAATGACCACAATTTTAATGAGAGCAAAATGGTAAATATTGTTGAAATGCTACTGAGGAGTCTTGTGCTGCACTAGGGTGGTCATCCTATCTATGTTTCGGCACATGAAGTAAGGGATGTTCATCATCCTTACCCTGGTAAAATGCATTAGCAGCTTGATATGATAAGCATATAAACGTGAAAACCGGCCCTCACAGCTGAAATACCTCATGATCAGTTTCATCAAAGGAGCATAAGCATCTTTGAGGTACCAGAAAGGAAATACTCTTCTGAGTTGTCTCAAATAGCCAAGTTTGATGTATGGTTCATAATGCTGTCGGTTAATTTTCTGTCTATTGTTCCATTGCTCTCCAATGTTGGGAATACTGGTTGCTAGTGAAATGGATTCTGGTGTTAATGTGAAAGTGACACCAGAGTGGCTTGACCATCATGTAAATGCAGCACAACAAACGAGCCAACTCATGATGAAACTGAATGCTAGTAACCTTCTCACAAAATTCATAGCAGGATTGGTGCTGAAAACAAGAGATGGCAAGAAGGCAGGCCTATAATTTAGAAAGAGTGGTTGGTTCTTCTCTAATATGTTTGCCACCTCTATGAAGCCTCTTGGGTGCATGTACCTCTGTAAGTGAGTCACTGTGGGTCTCCTCTTCATATTCATATGAAGGATTAGATTCCATCTCTGCTAGTGGATAGACTGTTTTGAAGCTGTCTTGATGAAAAATAGGTGAGCTGTGATGTGTTTTGACTTTTGCCACCAAGGGAAACAGTGATAGAAAATAGTGAGGGATTTAGGGACTATTGGGGTAGGGTTTTATTAGGGAAATAGGGAATTAGGGAATGATTTAGGAGTTTTTGATATAGGACTAAGGTTTAGGAGTTTGTGTTTGAGATTTTGGGAAATGGGAATTGGGCTGTGGGATTAGTGAATTTAGGGGTATGTGAATGTAGGGAATAAGAAAATCAAGGGGAAAATGGAGTAAGGGAGTGATTGAGGGAACAGGAGGATGGAATTGGTAGCAAAACAGTCAATACTAACCCTAGGCAACAATTTCCTTTGGGAAATTTCAAGAGATAGGGTTTTTCTTCTTTTAAACACTCACCATACAACAAACACCGTAAAACAACCACCAAATTTCGATGAAAAGCAGTGACAGAGGGCCAACCTACTTGGACAAGTGATGATCCACAAGTTTCGGGCAATTTGAAGCAAGTTTTTGGAGTTTTCTGGCTTGCCAACTGTAAGCGCCACGCATCAAACCCAATGCACCGCACCCAGTGAGTGTGCCACACCCGTGTAATTTTGAACTGGAGGTCGAAGCCCAGTGCACCGCGCTTGCTATGTGTGCCGCGCCTTCTGCCCAGTGCACCGCACCTCTGTTTTTGGCTGATTTTCACCAATACCTCTCACTTGCTCACCAACACGACTTTGCCTTGCTTCCACTTTGTCTTGGAGTGCAAATGAACTTTTGAAATTGAAGGAATGACTTATATATGGAGCTTTCAAATTTTTGGCTCATAAAACCCATGTTTACAATGTTTTGAAAATGACTTTGTTTTTAACTCTGTTTTGAGCTTTTTCACTTTATTAGAACTTGTGATGGACTGATGACATGTGCTTTGTTTATTTTGCAGGGGGTTGGAGCTACTAGGGCTAGGGAAAGAGACCAGGGTTACAGGTGGAGAGATTTACATATGAAGAAAATAAAATTACATAAACTTGTACCATAAAACAAAAATACTCCGTTTTTCCTCAAAACAAAGTTTTGAGGAAAGACACATCTCTGAGCACTTGATGATGAAATTTATTAATGCTAGAACCTCCTCATGTGCCTATTAGTTGTTATTGGACAATTTGAAACACCTTTTGATGAAATCCTAGTGAAACCCTAGACCTAAATGACAATGAAAAAAAACCTTTGCAATCTTTAAGATAAAAGATGACTGTATATGCTTTGTAATGAACAAACATTAACCAGTAGGTAGATAACATGACGGAAACTGTAGGAAAGCCACTGCCGTCATATGATCCATGCGCCTAATGGAATGCAGCTGACTGAGTGGGACACCTAATATGCAATGCAACAAGAGGATTTGATCTCTGATGGAGGGATGAAGATACCGACACTAACAGAAGGGACTTTGGACCTTAGAGTCATACCTTTACCAAAAGGGTCCATTTGCACAAAATCAGATGAGGATTTCATTGTGATCACTATAGTGAAGGTTATGGGTCTGAATTTTTCCATGTTGCCACTCCAAACCCTCCATGTATTGCATCATGGGGTTTTAGATGAGCTGAGGATAAGGGAGAAGTGCACCCTCACAGTCATAAGTGAGTTTAAGGGTCAACAATGAACAGATGTTGCAGAGAAAACTTGGTCATTAAAGGAAAAGGAGGAGTTGCAGACATGAAGTCAAAGCCTAGAGACAACAATAAAGTAGGCCTGCAAGACAATGCCAGAATTGAACATCCCAAAGGATGCCACAACTACAACAAATGTAAGGAAATTGGCCAGTGTAGTACGTGCATCAAAGGACGAGATTGGCAGCATTACTTTTGATTTCCAAATGAAGATATTAGAGATACAGTTGAAGTTGCAGCCAACTACTCCGCCAGATGTTCAGGAGCAACACGGAGTAGTAATCAAGGTGAATATGAACACATTGGATACCGCAGTCACAGATTGTGCAATGATGTTTGACAAAGCAATAGAGTTATGGAAAAATTTGCAGGAGGACCCAAACTTGCAGAGGCTGAACACCAATGTCAGAGAGACATAATGGAAGTATGATGAAGTACAGGTGGCTGCGCATGCTTTGGTGCCAATGCAACACCTTGTGAATTTACAAGAAGGAAAGCAGTTGCAAGTACACATAGAAGAATTATAGAGGAAAGAGGCCCTTCTAAAGGCCAGATAATAGTTGTGGCTAGAGGAAGCTCGCCAGCTTACTCTGTCACTCTAGGAAAATCTAAAGGTGATACAACAGACACAGAGGACAATGCACCTATCAGTGGAAATGCCCGACAATAGAGAATTTTGATGAAGAAGTTTTGTAGGCCACAGTGTAGAGCGCTCCTAAAGTTGCATTATTACAGGTCAAGCTAGGTAGTCTCCATAGCAAGATCGAGGCGTCAACTGAGTGACTCGGGGTCGAGTCAGCATATTTTTGTTGGGGTCTTGTTGGGAGAGGTTCCCTAAGTTTAGTTTTATGGTTAGTTAACCCAAATTTTGTAAATTTTTGTAAGAAGATGTAAAGTCTCCGCAAAATGTCGATGCGGAGCGCACAACTATATAGGAGTCAAAGGGGTTTAAAGCCTTATTTGGATAAGTAAATAGGTCAGTTTTCAGACTCACCCATGGTCCGCGGACCATGGTATTTGTTAATTTTAGGTATGTTCTATGCTAGAGCAATTTATTTCAATTTCTTTTCCACATTAGCAATCACATCAGCGTAAAGTAATCTGCAGATAGAATATAAATATAAATCACAGAAGACAAGCCAAGACAAGAGGACACCAGATGTGGCGCTAGCCAGGGACAAACCCCAATGTGGGGAAACCCTTGATTAATTCTTCTTTTATGTTATTCAAAGTTCAGCAGAGAAAGTGAGGGAGACAGTACATTTAAAATAGAAGTCAATCACTTTGACTTTTGATATCGGCATGAGATCAGTTGAAGACATATTGCTTCAACTGATTCTCCAAGGTGACTTGTTCACCTATCATAGTGTTGCATCTCATCTATTTGCTACACATTACTATGTGACACCTTGCTGTACTGTCACATGTGTTGAACCTTGATGACTAAGCTACTCTCATCTTCACGCTGCTCATCATGCTACATCTTCCATGGTCTTATTCATCATCAAGATTCCCATGCTCATGATCTTATTCATCATATGCTGCCCATGCTCATATCATCATGCATCATTATGCTACCCATGCTCATATCATCATGCTGCTTATTATGTTTCCCATGATCTCATACATCATGTTTCCTTCCTTCGGAGACAAATGCTCCAGTTGTTTCGGCAGTTCCAGGTAGTTCCGACCTTTTTGGCAGTTTCGACTTTTCCGGCAGTTCCAGCATTTCTAGATTTTCCAGCTTTTTTGGATTTTCCAGCTTTTCCAGCTTTTTTGATATTTCTGACTTTTCTGCTGTTACCAACTTCTTTGGCAGTTATGGATTTTTCAGCAGTTCTGACTTTTCCGGCAGTTCTAGCAGTTCCAGCTTTTCCCGCTTTTCCGGTGTTTCTGGGTTTTCTGGTATTTCTGACTTTTCTGGCATTTCCGGATTTTCCAGCAGTTTCGGCTTTTTCGGAAGTTTCGGCTTTTCCGTTAGTTCTGGTTTTTCCGGCTTTTCCGGCTTTTCCAACTTTTCCAACTATTCTGGCTTTTCCAGCATTCTAGCTTTTCCGGCAATTCTGGCTTTTTTGGCTTTTCCGACTTTTCCTTAGGATCTCTCCTCCTACTAAAACCCAAAGACAAGTAGAGAGAGGAAGAGATCCAAGTGTGTGTAGAAATGACTTGAAGTCCTCTTCTATTTATACTAAAATGTAGAGGTTGAATAGACATGACTGTTGGGCTTCTGAACCTACATAAGTTGTTGGCTGACTTAACAATTTGTCCATAACATAAATAAATTCATAACTTCATAAATACTTATCGGAATCGGATTATCTTTAGATCAATCCTACACCTCTCAATGAGAGGGATCCAATAAAAATATCAGCTACCATAAATAATATGGCCCACACAGAGTTTGGCCCTAGTTGCCAATTTTAACACTCCCTCTCAACTAGGGAGAACTCCATCCACTGATCCATATGTCCAACTGTATTATCTCTACTATTAGTGCCCTGCACTGCTCTACTCAGCTCTGCTAGCTCTGATCAGCTCTACTAGCTCTGCTCTGCTCTACTCAGCTCTACTAGCTCTAATCAGCTCTACTGGCTCTGCTCTGCTTTGCTTAGCTTTGTTAGCTCTGGTCTACTCTACTAGCTCTGTTGGCTCTGTTGTACTCTGCTCAGCTCTGCTAGCTCTGCTCTGCTCTACTCAGCTCTGCTGGCTCTACTCTGCTCTTCTCAGCTCTGCTGGCTCTGCTCTGCTCTACTCAACTCTATTGGCTCTGCTCTACTCAGCTTTGTTGGCTCTACTCTGCTCTTCTCAGCTCTGCTGGCTCTGCTCTGCTCTACTCAACTCTATTGGCTCTGCTCTACTTAACTTAGCTCTATTAAACCATGAAGAAGAAGAATTGATTGAGAATGTGTCATACCATTCTCCATTGGTTGAAAGTCAGTCTCAGAGTGTGTACCATTGGTCCTAGACCAGTCCTCAACCGACTCGAAGTCAATGTCATAGTAGGTACAAATCCTACCACTGGCCCCAGACCAGTACTCTACTGACTCAAAGTCAGTCTCAGAGTATGTGCCACTGGTCCCAGACTAGCCCTCAGCGGACCTAAAGTCAATGTCATAGTGGGTATAACTCCTACCACTGGTCCCAGACCAGTATCATTGATCCCAGATCAAAGAAGGTCATGCTAGCATAGGGAGTACGGTAGATACAACAATGTGTCCATCGGTACTACTATTGTCCCTATCCTCATTTCCCTGCTCATTGATCAGATGAGAGGTATTTCCCTTGAGTCCTAGACTGCATGGGTAGGATCCCTCGACAAGAGAACTTAATCAATCCTTTCCTCACAGGAGAACTAACCATCCTGCTACACAATCGCCATGGAGGACACATCATCCACGCCTCATGGGAGAACTAATCATCCTGCTACACAATTGTCATGGAGAACACATCATCCAGACCTCATGGGAGAACTAATCATCCTGCTACACAATCTTCATGGAGAACACGTCATCTAGACCTCACAGGATAATTAATCATCCTACTACATAATCGTCATGGAGGACACATCATCTACACCTCACAGGAGAATTAATCATCCTGCTACATAATCGTCATGGAGAACGCATCATTCAAACCTCACAAGAGAATTAATTATCCTGCTACATAGGAGAGTGAATCATCCTATCCCACAACAGAGCGAATCATCTTGTCCCACAAAAGAGCGAATCATCTTGTTCACAGGAGAGCGAATCATCCTGTCCATAGGAGAGTGAATCATCCTGTCCCACAAGAGAGTGAATCATCTTGTCCCACAAGAGAGAAAATCATCTTGTCCACAGGAGAGCGAATCATCTTGTCCACAGGAGAGCGAATCATCCTGTCCACAGGAGAGCGAATCATCATGTCCATAGGAGAGCGAATCATCCTCTCCCAGTGCGCACCACCAGGGGAGGGTGAGTCACCGTATGGTCGTATGTTGCTCTAGTAAGAACCACAAGCCCCCAGATCTCCTAGAGCTCAATGTATACAACATGTAGGATCCTTGTATAAGTGTCTCTTGGCGACTCCAAGTCGTTCAGGAAAATCACAAATTTGATCTTTCCCCCAGGGCTTAGACAAAGTGTAGCAACCTGTACATCATCTCATAGTGATGGAACTTCCTTGCTCATAGAATTACCATATCCCAGATAAGGTAGTATCTGATGTCTATCTATTGGAGCAATCATTTAATATGGGATTCCTCAACAATCGAATCCCACCTCTGGTTGTCACAGAGAACCATAGTGGTACAAACAACTCACTTGAAGAGCTTCCCCAACTAGGTAGCTTCATACAAGATCATACTCATAGATATGTATCCAGTCTCAGCAGTGATTATAACAATGGAATTCTACTTCCTGCTCATCCATGATATCAAAGTAGAATTCAAAGAGAAACAACACTAAGAAGTTCTCTAGTGATCTTCCACATTTCCTGCCTAATCAACATTCGAATAATCATGCAATTTCATATTTCCAGTAGTGTATCTCAATCCATGAGAGATTGCGCCCCAAAGACATCTCAGAACATTCTTGGCACCAATCGAGTTAGGTTCAACCAAATATGAGCTCACCATGCTAATTGTAAAACATATGTCCAGACGGAAGTTCACCAAGAACATCAACGCGAATGAGTTTATGAGATTCAGAGGAATTTCCAAAATCTGGTCCGACATCACTACCATATAACTTCTGAAAGTTAAGATCTTCGAGGTAGTCACAGGCTTGCAGTTCACCATTCCACATCTGGAATCCAACTCCCTCTTACTTCTGCAAATGAGAGGGTCTACACCTGTTAGAAGTAGGTTGTCCTCATAAGGTGCTAGTATGAGAGGTCTATCATCCACAACCTTCAGATGGCTTGGATCCATTTCACTCCTAGTGAATCTCAGCTTTATCAAACAGCTATCGATCCTCTTATACTATGCCCGGAGTGTTTTGCTTCAAGCCATAGAGGGCTTTCTTCCACCTGCATATGCGAGATTCCTAATTATCAATCTCAGACCCCTTGGGCTATTCCAGACCTGTGGACCTGCTACATGAGGGGAATGGTTACCTTGTAAGATTTTCCTTCAGTACATCTCAGACATGTACTTTCATGCTCCTTTTGAATTCAGGCATCCCTGTCACCATCTGACTCATAGACCTTCGGTGCTACGTGGCAATGGAAATGCTCCCTAGTGGACTTCCTGCAATTTGATACAACCCTAAACTCAAAAACATCTTTGAAAATTCTATTTCCAAACACGTACCTTTCCATCGATGAGTGCCACCCTAAAACCTTTGACTTCCATTTCTGAGGTGGACGCCAGGTTCTTTTTGTGATCAGGTACATAAAAGTGATTTGGGGTTCCTTGCTTTCATTGAAGATTTGACCATTTCCTTGACGATCTGCATTACCTTCAGACACTCCTTCGCATATTGGCCGAACTTATTGCAACCAAGGCATCCGCCTTTCCTTCCACCCTTAGATCCGAACATCCCAATGAAATGATCTTTAGATGGGCCATCAGAAATTTCCTCTACGCCATTCTGATAATATGTTCTGCTTCGACTTCACCCTTTGTGAACTTAGAAGAGAGATGTGGAACCCATTGATCCTTTTGTCTTGTCCCTATTGTCTTTGGTGATTGCTCTTTCACTCTTGCTTTGGCATTGTATTCACCTCAGCTCTGATACCATGTTAATTTTAGGTATGTTCTATGCTAGAGAAATTTATTTCAATTTCTTTTCCACATTAGCAATGACATCAACATAAAGTAAACTGCAGATAGAACATAAATATAAATTGCAGAAGATAAGCCAAGACAAGAGGATACAAGATGTGGTGATAGCCAGGGACAAACCCCAATGTGGGGAAACCCTTGATCAATTCTTATTTTATGTTCTTCAAAGTTCAGCGAGAAAGTGAGAGAGATATTACATTTACAATAGAAGTCAATCACTTTGAATTTTGATATCGACATGAGATCAGTTGAAGACATATTTCTTCAACTGATTCTCTAAGGTGACTCATTCACCTATCGTAGTGTTGCATCTCATCGATTTGTTGCACATTACTGTGTGACACTTTGTTGTACTGTCACATGTGTTGAACCTTGATGATTAAGCCACTCTCATCTTCATGCTACTCATCATGCTGCATATCCCATGGTCTTATTCATCATCAAGCTACCCATGCTCATGATCTCATTCATCATTATGCTGCCCATGCTCATATCATCATGCATCATTATGTTGCCCATGCTCATATCATCATGCTGCTTATTATGCTGCCCATGATGCCATACATCATGTTGCCTTCCTTGCGAGATAGATGCTTCAGTTGTTTCGGTAGTTCCCAGTAGTTCTGGCTTTTCCAGTAGTTCCAGCTTTTCTGGCAGTTCCGACAATTCCAGCATTTTCGGCTTTTCTAGCTTTTCCGACTTTTTTGGTGTTTCTGGATTTTCTAGTGGTTCTAGCTTTTCTGTCAGTTTTGGCTTTTCTGGTAGTTCTGGCAGTTCCAGCTTTTCTAGCTTTTCTGGATTTTCCGGTATTTCTATCTTTTCCAGCATTTCTGGCTTTTCCGACAGCTCTGGCTTTTCTAACAGTTCCAGCTTTTCCCTCAGTTCTAGCTTTTCTGGCTTTTCCAACAATTCTAGCTTTTCCGGCTTTTCCAGCTTTTCTAGCTTTTTCAGATATTCTGGCTTTTCTGGCATTCATGATTTTCTGGTAGTTTCGGCTATTCTGGCTTTTCTAGCATTCCGGATTTTCCTGTAGTTTCAGCTTTTCCGGCTTTTCCAGTAGTTTTATCTTTTCTGTCTTTTCCATCTTTTCCTCAGGATCTCTCCTCCTACTAAAACCCAAAGACAAGTAGAGAGAGGAAGAGATCCAAGTGTGTGTAGAAATGACTTGAAGTCCTCTTCTATTTATACTAAAATGTAGAGGTTGAATAGACATGACTGTTGGGCTTCTGAGCCTACATAAGTTGTTGGCCAACTTAACAATTTGTCCATAACATAAATAAATTTATAACTTCATAACTACTTGTCAGAATAGGATGATCTTCAGATCAATCCCACACCTCTCAATGAGAGGTACCCAATAAAAATATCAGCTACCAAAAATAATATGACCCACATGGAGTTTTTCCTAGGGGGGATAATATGGGGTACCAAGGGAGCTACCCAAGGTAATAATGTAATAATGGGATGAGCCATAGTAATAAATAAGGTGGTTAACCCATATCATGTAAGGGACCACAAGTAGTTAGTAATAATGTAATGGGCCCATGGTATTAGTTTGATGGTATGAGGGAACCATGGTAATGACCCATGGTATTGTATGTATGAGGCCTATATAGAGGCTAGAGACTCCACATGGAGAAGGTCAAGGAATAGTGAAGGATTATTGTATGAAGAAGCATATGGCTTGTGTAGTGTTCTCCTTCCTTAAGGAGTGAATGTATGGTGTTTCCCTACCTTAAGGGTTTGATTAATAAAGAAACATTTCTATCTATTTCGATCTTGTTATTATTAGGTATATTTGTTATTTCTCTTATATTCTGGCTTAGATCTATAACAAGTGGTATCAGAGCACTTTCTTGGGCAAAAGTGCAGAATTTTTTTTTATTTTTTGCAGGATTTCGGGGGCGGCGAGTTTGCAGATCAGATCTGTATGTTTTGGTGCAATATCTACAAAATCTAATTGCATATCTATATTCTTTGTGAAAAAATAGCCGATTTCAAAAAAAAATTGGTTGAATCAGAGTCCGGATGAAGGAGATATCACTGATCTAAAAATTAGTGGGGTTGCAGACAATTTTTCAGGGCAGCGAGTTTGCGACACAGATCTGGACGTCCTAGTGTAAGATCTGCAAAATATAATTGTAGATCTAGAATCTTTGTGAAAAAATACCTAATTTCAAAAAGAAAATCAGTCGAATCAGAGTCCGGATGAGGAAGATATCGCTGATTTAAAATTAGCTCTTTTTTCAGAATTTTTGGGTGACGATGGGAGAGTTGTACTGCAGATTTGAAATTCTAGTGCCTGGATCAGGATTTCTATCACATGGGTAGATGCAGAATGATTGTTCCATTTCCAAAAATAGGTCATAATAGGGATTCTAAACAATATTGACTAAACTGTGACAATTTCAAATTTTCTCAAAGTAAGTGAATTTTTTCAGAACCCTCTTCATGGCGGTATGTTTTACAGGAAAAGATAATGGTCCTACTATTGAAGAATACATAAAAAAACACAAGTCATTATGGGCACATAATTGGAGAACTTTTGTAGTGTTTAATTTTGAAGATGAGGCAGCCACATGGTGGGGATTACTTAACCAAAAGAAGTGTTCCAACCTACCCGATGAAGAATTTGAAAAATTACTTTTAGACAGATGGTCTCATGCCAGAAAACAAGATAAGGAGAAACATGTGGGGCTATTTCCTACTAGTATATCCTTATTGCAGGTTCATGGATTGATTTAGAAGGAGAAAATCATTGTGTCTATAAATCCAAGTTGCAAGCAAAATCTCATACATGTCAACTTGGAAAAAAAATTGCAAATTCCAGCAAAACACATTGAAAACACACAAGTGGATGATGAGAATGTTCAAATGTACAAGGATTTGAAGATTTCTATGGATAAGTATGTGTTGCATAGTGATTTTTATGCTTCAGATATGGATAACATGGATGTTGTTTTGGGATACCCTTGGATGGAATCAGTGGGTACTATCAATATTAATGTACAGAAGAAATTCCTGAAGCTCTGGTATAAAAAGAAGAAAATTACATTACAAGATATTTACATTAATAAACAGGTAGAGTCCAAGGAGGCTGAAGCAGAAAATGTTCTAGGATCTGACATATTAGATGATGAGCCAGTGATGATAGACAATCAAACACAAACATACCATCACCCATATCACCCGGCAAGACAACCATCAAGATGGCAACCAATTAGCCACACGGACAACAATCCCCGCGAGACAGATAGAGAGGAGCGAAGATCCACCTACTACACATCAACACAGAAGAGCTACCACAGTCAACTTCCATCTCAAGAGAGCGAGGCACCAGCGAGACCGAGGGTTCACCTTTCTCTTGGATGGCTAGATGCACGTGCATGGTACCAGTGGACTACTCTTTTGAGTAGATCTTATTATTTGTGTTCTTCCCATATTTCGGGGACGAAACATGCTAAGGGGGGTGGAATGTTATATACCTAGGGGGGATAATATGGGGTACCAAGGGACGTGCCCAAGGTAATAATGTAATAATGGGATGGGCCATAGTAATAAATAAGGTGGTTAACCCATATCATGTAAGGGACCACAGGTAGTTAGTAATAATGTAATGGGCCCATGGTATTAGTTTGATGGTATGAGGGAACCATGGTAATGACCCATGGTATTGTATGTATGAGGCCTATATATAGGCTAAAGACTCCATGTCAAGGATTGTCAAGGATTAGTGTATGAACAGGCATATGGCTTATGGAGTGTTCTCCTTCCTTAAGGAGTGAATGTATGGTGTTACCCTACCTTAAGGGTTTTGAGATTAATAAAGAAGCATTTCTATCTATTTCGATCTTGTTATTATTGGGTATATTTTTTATTTCTCTTATATTCTGGCTTAGATCTATAACAAATGGACATGACTGTTGGGCTTCTGAGCCTACATAAGTTGTTGCCCAACTTAACAATTTGTCCATAACATAAATAAATTCATAACTTCATAAATACTTGTCAGAATAGGATGATCTTCAGATCAATCATACACCTCTCAATGAGAGGTATCCAATAAAAATATCAGCTACCATAAATAATATGACCCCCATGGAGTTTTGCCCTAGTTGCCAATTTTAATAGTATTGTATTGCAGAAAGCTATATATAGTTGATTCATAGCGAGTCTAAAGGGTATCGAAGAGGAAGAAACTTAAGATAGAGATTGTTTTGGGTAAGTTCTAAGGCAGGAAGGCTATGCTTCCTATACTTAGGCGAAAGGGGAAAGCTCCTGTAGCTAAGCGCGTAGGAGGCCATGGTAAGTCCGCAACTGAGTGCGAAGGGTGAAGAGTTTGTAATATGAACGTTGAAGATGAATAAAGGCTTATTTGAAGAAATATCTTGCATTCTGAGCACAATTGTTAATTTTGTTTATGTTATGATCTGTTGCTTTATAATATGTTTTCTATAGAATAATGAATAAATGTTGCGTGAAACTACTAAATCTATCTTATTTGTGCATAACTTAAGTAATTACATATTTTCCCGAAGATAAGGGTTAATTCTGTTATGATTTTTGATGAATTGGATAGATCTTCACAAAGGCAGATCTAGGGTTATTTGTTAATGTGTGAAAGTGGATAATTGGCTTGTTTAGGGTGCATAAAGATTGATCGTAGACCTTCACGAAGGTCTAGAAGCAATTTTTACTCGAGTATTGTATTAGACCATAGAAGACTATCGATCTGTGTGAAGGAAGATCTGAGCTATAAAAGCTTAAGACTGCTTATCACACTGTCTTTGGATGTAGAAACCTAGTTCTAACATCCCCAAATACTACTTCAGGTGAGACTATAGCCCGTGCTATGCAGTTTTTTTCTGAAAGGGCTAGCAGTTAGGGTTTTGTTGGTTGGCAAGAACAACTTTAAACCTGGGTAAGGTCACCTTAAGCCAATAGAGACAAACTATTTGAGCCCAATCCAAAAACCTTTCATTAATTTGAAGAAAATCTCTAGTTTAGTTACAATTTTGCTTTGAAAGCTCATCTAAGGGTTAAAACCTTATTAACTCGAAGGAAGAGTTAATTATACAAAATGAAAGATCTTCTAATGAAGTTGTTTAACAAAAATACAAAAATAGTACAAAAATATAGGAATTCTAAAATTGCTAAGTTGCTGGCACTATCTTCAAGGAATTTTTTGATGATCTGGTCCCCAAAAAGTTCTTCCTTGCTGTCTGTCAGTTGGTGATGAAAGTAACTTGATGGTTTCACACAAGTGGTCCCATCTATCTTCACTTGGTATAGAAATATTAATAAATTTTCTGTAGAATTCATCAAACTCGGTATACTTTTCAAAAGTAGGCTTATTAACAAAGATATGCTTGATTTCATGCTTTATTATTAAATCAAAGTTAAAATCCTCTAAGAATTCCTTCCCTGTAAGGTGACCCTTAATACATGAAAATTTAGCTTTATCAGTTGCAATTGTATAAATCTTTTGACAATATTCCTCCAGACTGATTAACCTGTCATTTGGTGCCACTAAGTCTCGTAGTCCTCTTTGGTTGTGTAACTCAAACTTGAAATGAAACCTTTGGACAACAGTTTTCAAGGTTTGGCATTTTGTATCCAACTGAGTTATAAGATTCTTTTTCTGCAAAACCTTTTAATCTGTAGAATAGTTTCTTTCCTGTCAACGATCTAAATCTCTTCCAATTTGGCCTTCATTTTTGAATTGAGAACTTTAATCATGTCTGTAGCTTCACTTGCTTTTTCCTTAAGAGTTCTCTGACTTCTTCAATAGCTGTCTGACATCTATTAATGAGCTCTTCCTATTAAAAAATAATTTGTATGGAGGGCCAGACTTTAGTTATATCTTGATTGATATTTGCCCAAATATTTTCCTTCGCTGGGGCCAAGGTATGAGTCATTAATGAGTCATTCCCCAACTCTTGAATTCTTTTTGTCAATCTGTGGGACTTATGCATCTCTTCAACATAAAGAGAATCATTTTTAATTTTTTGTGTCTCCATATTTTTAAATTTCTTGTGAAGCCTTTCATTTTCTTGTCTTTGGAGAGACAAATCCTGTATGACTTTATTTAAATCACCTGTTGTTGATGTAGACTCTGATGTTGCTGATGTTGATTCCCCTGCTATACCTGCCACTGTAATGGGTATAAATGTAATTGGAGCTATGGCTACTTGAGCATATTCTTCCTTTTCATTAAGTAATTTTTCTATTTTCTCTTCCATTGTCTTTATTTGTACATTTTCCTCAATGATTAATTTGAGCATTTCTTCTTTGTGCTACTCACTTTTTACTATCTCCTTAGTTTGAGGATCCCTTGTAGAAGGCATTTTAAGCTGCTTCCTTAATGTTGAAGTATCTGCATCATTCTTTTTGAGAATGTCCCCTGTAGCTTTAAAATTAGTGGGATCATGCCCAATTTTGATCACCAAGTCTTCTAATGATTTTACCATGTTATCATTTTCAAAAGAGGATATCTTTTCTATCTTTAATTGTGACTGCACATTTGAAAGAGTTGTTCTTAATTTTGATAGTGCCATAGCAGTGTTAGTCATGGTAGAGAAAAGCATCTCACCAAACTGTCTGTGCATGTCCATCTGGTCAATTGAATGTATCTGATTGGCATCAAAGGAAGATATGGTCTTCTTGTAGTCTAAAGAAGCCTTTGGAAAAGGCACTTGAGATTGTAGGAATTCCATTTGCATCCTGCCTTTTTCATTGTGAAAAGCTGTCAATAACCTGTGTTGTGAAGTGGATTTCTGTTTCCAAAATTGAGCATAGACATTTGCCTTCAGAGATTCATTCTTCTGTTTAATTTCAAGGAAATTGGTGAAGATATTTTTCTCCTCTTGTTCACTTACTCCTGCAGAATGGGTGATCTCCAAAAAATTTTGTGAAACTGAAGAGGAGGATGGAGTGGTAATTACATTTTCTTTTATTCTTGTAGAAACCCGTGAATAATCCAAAATGATGATTATAGGCTCTTCCTGACCTTGAATAGTATTATCTTTGGAGTCAGTCTTTGATTTCATCTCATAAATAACAAATTCCTTTTCACCCTTTGCTGAAGATGAACATTCTTCTCTTGGCCTATTTTCCTACCTGCTTTGAGAAGTGGGAGTCTAGAGGGTAGAAGGAGGTAAAGTCTGTTCTTCTAGTTCCTGAAGTGTGTTTTCCTCCCATTGTTCCTATTTTCTATACTTTTCAATCTCTGGTCTTGGAGTATTATTGTAAGGTGTGGTTTTTAGTTCCACCCTTAAGTTTGAGATTATACTAAATGGGTCATAAGACTAGGTGAAACTTCGTTGGAATCCCACCTGTTTGAGGATTGAGTCTACTTCAATGCCCGTTGATTTGGTATTGAAAATAAATGATCCCAATTGGAACTTGATTTTAAGGTCACATGTCCTCTTCCTTACATAAAATGTTGCTCATCCATATTGATCATTTTCCTTATATATTCGAGAGAGAAAATTCTCATTGGAGCATATTTGGGCAATTTGTATGGAGCTAGCTCACAGGCATACACCCTAATTTCTGTGTAATTATGGTAAAGATACCAGTCTCCTATCTTAGCTTTGGCACATATGTGAAAAATCCTTTTAATTTTTGGACCGATCCTAGGCTCACTCTAGTTGCCGAGAATCTATGCAATTGGATAAATAAAACAATCAATGAAATTTGAAAATTTGAACTCACTTGAGTTCCTCCTGATGAATGAAATCCACTGTGTGACTGATTGACTTAGTTGTTGATCATACTACTTGTGTAAAGTTATACGGAACATGTCTCCTTGTTGAAAAAGGATCATATGCACTAAACAGAAGAATATTTGAATACTCCTTCAGTGATTTTCATTAATTGTTCATGCACACTTTTAGCTAAAAAATGACGGTAATTATACCTGAAAGATGGTTTGTGTTCTTTGGAGAAGATGGATTTATAACCTAAGATAGATTCATGTACCCATTGGTCTATTTCTTAGCCTAACAAGCAAAAAAATAAGGAAATAATATGTTTAACTCTCTTAGGGAACATGGATGCTGGATAAGGAGGGTTCTTTTTATGAAGTTCAACATCTTATAGAGGAAAGATCTCAAAAATTTGAGCTCTTTGGGGGAAAGTGAGTTTGTGGTATAGATCCAATAGGAAAGCAGTGGAGAAAAAGCTAAGGGAATCATTTTCAAGAATAAGAATAATGTTATTGATGGTTTTAGGTGTGATACATGTCAGAATATCTCCATTCTGAGCTACCATAGTTCTCTGCAGGGGATTGTACTTAGCTTGACACCACATGACTAAGTCAAGAAATGGACGGGTGTAAGGAAAAATAAACATGGGAAATAAATATTCCCGTAAATCAATTTTATCTTTTGAGTCCTAATAAGTCTGCTTTAACCAATGGTGTAATTCGAACATATCGAATTCGCACTCTGTGTATGCAATTTTGAAAAATTGGTTAGCTAAGGGAATGTGGTCAAGGTCTAGGGTATCAGAGACTTTAGGATTTTCCTAGGATGAGGTTTTACTACCAGAGGGTTGGTCCTCTCTTTTTGGTGCCATTATTTGCAGAAATGGTGGAATAAATAACAGAAGGCTAGGAGTAAGAATACCTAACAAAGAGGAGGTTTGATGGTAAATCTGGTTATGCCACAAAGTAGGCACAAGGAGTAGTCGAGATTTAGAAACCTGTGAATCAGAAATAAAAGCAAAGCCAGATAAATCACGTAAGGGGGATGAGGGGTTTAGTTATAATGGGAAATGTATAACCGTTAAAGGAAAGCCATAACCGAATGGGAGTATATTCATTTATGGCCAACAGGAAGTTGGTAACGACTGGAAGAAACAGATAGGTAGATAGGAATGTAATGGATATGGGCACGTGGATTGAAAGGATTAATGGATGGAAGGCACTGGAAAAGGAAAAAACTATTGGTAGGATGATGTGTGAATGAAGTGGGATAAGTGGATTTCAGAGGGGGGGTGCACAGTAAGAAGGGCGCAACACGTTGCAATGGGCCTGCCATAAGGAAAACTGCTTTTTAGACCCCCCCTTGCCGTTATCATGCAATGGTTGAAGGGGGTGCGAAATTGCTTCCCCATCATTGATCTGGGTGGTGAAGAGGATCACCATCCCAAGGTATGAACTTGTTAGTGGTTCATGATAAATTTCCTTTGTCGTTTTATGAATTTGGTTAAAAACACGGTAACGTTTTATTTACATAAAATTAATCACCTTTAATAGGTAATTAAATCCTAATAAAAAAAACCTTAATCTAATTTTGGCGCATTTGGACTAGCAACCAATTCTTTCCCTAATTTCCTTGTAATCCTAAGCTAATACAACATTTGGAAAATTTTGAGCATGTTAGGCCATCATTTATTCTATTCTATCCTATCTAATGATGTTATACCAAGATTAAACAATTTGGTGAACTTATTCACTAATCTAAAAACATAAATTTAAATTATTTGATCATGATTAAACTATATGATTTAAATCAAAACACCAGGTTGTGGCATTTTAAACAAGCTACACACAAAACCCTAGTTTATTTACAATGTAATTTATTATTTTGAAGTGGCTTTTAAATTTGCTCACTTGTACAAATTTGATTTTCTTTTGATGGGGTATCATTTCATCTCTTTTTTATTTTTTATTTTTCATTTTTCATTTTCATTTTTTTATTCTATCATTTTTCATACCCTCTTTTATAAATAAAAACTAACTTATCAAAAATAAAGAATGTTACAACATTGGCTCCAATTGGGGACTACTTGTTCCTATAGGTTGTAGAGAATTTGTAGATCCATGTGCCTTCACCTTGGGATAATGGAGTCTCTATTGAAAACAAATACACATTGCATGTGAAATAAAATCTCAACTGATATAAAATGACGAATTAATGGGAAACTTATCAATATTGAATGTAGTGCTTCAAGTACTTCCCATTGACCAACAATGAGAAAGACTGTCCTTCCAAATTCTGTAGAATAAAAGTAATATTACCCTTAACCTCTGCAATGGTAAAAGGTCCAAACTAGAGGTTATCAAAATCCATGTTTTCCTTTCCCTTCTCTTCTAGCATCCCATCTTAACACCAAATCTCCTTTAAAATATCTTTCTCTAGCTTTTCTATCAAGAAAAATTTTCATTTTGTTCTGATATTTCCGAAGCTTATAATGAACTTCATCTCTATCTTCATTAAGTTCTAGAATCTGATTTACTCTTTTGGAAAAATCATCAGGCTCTTCATTTGCTTCTTTTAAAAAATTCATGAGAGGAAAAGCTAGATGTGTGGGAAATATAGCTTCCTTACCATAGACAAGCTGAAAAGGAGATTTACCTATTGAGATATTTGGAGAAATCCTTTTGGACCAAAGTGAATAAATGAGGACTGTCCCAACTCCTTTTGTGATCCTATAATGTTTTCTTTATGACTTTAACCAAACACTTGTTTGAGGACTTTTCTAGTCCATTTCCTTGTGGATAGTATGGAGTAGAATGATGCAACATGATTTGGTATTTATGACATAATTCAATCATCTTGACACTACTGAATGCTGCTGCATTGTCTATCACCATTTGTCGGGGGCATCCAAATCTAAACAATATGTATTCTTTAATAAATTTAATAACCACAGTTTCAGTTGAATTTCTAACTGGAATGGCCTCTACCCATTTGGTAAAGCAATCTATGGCAGTCAATATCCATCTATGCTGACTACTTGATGCACGATGAATTTAACCAATGAAATCCAATCCCCATTGAAGGAAAGGTGCTTGGACTAGTACTGGAACTAATGGAAGTGTTGCTAATCTCTGCTTTCCAACAAATATTTGACATTCAGTACAACTTATGACCGTTTCTCCCACTTGTGCAAACAAAATAGGCCAATATAATATTGCTCTTAAAATCTTGTGTGTTGTAGCCCTTCAAGCATAGTGCCCTCCACAAATGCCTACATGAAATTGATCAATGATTCCTTCTATCTCATTTTCTGTTAAGAAAAGTAAAAGGATGTTAAGAGGATCATTCCAATACAGATTTGCATCAACAATATAGTATTTTATGGCCTTCAACTTCAATGTTTTAATTTGATTCTTTGTAAGTTCAGATGGACACTCAAAATATCTAAGAAAATTCACAATATCAGCGTACCAATCAGATAATAAAAATTTCTCATCAATATGAATCGGAATTGAGTGGTTTGAAGAACAAGGTTCTTTTGGATTCTTCTCTGCTGGAATTGAAGAAGGTTCTTGTGGATTCTTCTTTGATGGAATTTCAAAAACAGAATTTATTCCCAAGATCTTACAATTTGACTCAGCAAGAAGTTTTTCCAAGCCTTGACCCTTTACCAATTTTGTAGTTTTGATAAAGGGATCATACTCTAATATCTTAGTAATCCATCTCCCTCTCCTTCCATAATTATTAGGTTGAGTTAACATAGTTTCGATAGCACTATTGGGTACATAGGAAATAATATAAAAGTGAAGGACATAGACTCTAAAAGATTTCAGATCTTGAACTAAAAAATAGGCATGTTTTTCAATGATGTCATATTTTAGCTCAACATCTCCCAGGACTTTATTGAAAAAGGCAATACGTTGGTCATCTCCATATTTTTTCTTTTGCAAAAGAACAATAACCAAGGTAGTTTTAGGGCAAAAGAAAATATACTAAATGGTTCAAAATAATTTGTACTTGCTAATATGGGATCTTTTGAAATGGCCTTTTTAATCTGATCAAATGCATACCTGTCTAGAATGGTCCATTTAACTTCATGATTGTTTCTCATTATATCAATGATATCCTTAATTATTTCAACATAATTAGGTATAAACCTTCTTAAAAAATTGATTTTCCCAAGGAAAGCATGAATTTCCTTCTTATTCCTTGGTAATTAAAGTGCTTGTATAGCTGAAACTCTTTTAGGATGAATGATTACTCCTTCCTTAGAAATAATATGGCCAAGAAATTTTCCTTCCTTGAGTGCAGGCAAAGATTTTTTGGGATTAAGAGAAATCCCAAACTTTCTACACTTGTCAAAAACCTTTCTCAAGTGATTTAAATTTTTTTTATCAGAATTGGAAAAAATGGAAAAATCATCAAGATAAATAACAACGAATTTGTTTATATTACCCACAAATGCTAAATCCATAGCTCTTTGAAAAGTAGCTCCAACGTTATTTAACCCAAAAGACATCCTATCATACATGAATGTACCCCAAGGAGTTGTGAATGATGTCTTTTCTCTATCCTCTGGACTGGCCGTAATCTAATTGTATCCAGAAAAACCATCTAACATATATATTCTATTAGCTCCTAAAACTTTCTGAAGTAATTGATCCATCTTGGGTAATCAATAATTTTCTTTCAAACATGATTTATTCAAATTCCTAAAATCCACACACATTCTCATTTCACAATTTTTCTTTCTTACTGGTACTAATTTAGCTACCCAATCAAAAAATATCAATGGAACTATAATTTTATCATCAAGTAGCTTTTTGAGTTCTTTTTCAATGACAGGAAGAAGGACAAGATTAATTATCCTTGAATTTTGCTTAAAAGGTTTAGCCTCGGATTTTAAAGGGATTTTATGTTCAATGAGAGATGTTTCATATGTCTTTAATTCATTATAAGACTCGGCAAAAATATCTTTATAGGCTTTAAGGAGAGATAAATATTTATCTTTTACTTCGATTGACAAGGATGCAAAAAGTTTAATATTTCTGATTTCTTCAGAATTTCAAATCTTACAAATTTCAATATCGTCCTTAGGTGAATTTGATAATGGATTTTTCAGAATATCATTATGATAAAATATATTTCAAGAGGGACTAACCCGTTAGGAATAAAATTGTTGGATAATTGAATAATTCTATGATCAAAAATTTTTGAGTAAAATTGTGGTGTTTGATTTTCCTTATAAGATTCATGATTATTGAGCTATTCTTCTTCAATTTACAGGGTTGAAAATTCATCAATTACTTGCAAAAGGCTTTTAACTACTCGTTATCATCAAATATTTGCTAATGTTTAAGATTGTCAGGAATAGATGGTCTATCCTTAACTTGAATTTGATATTAGATAAGCATTTGATCAGGAATTTTAAAAGAACTAGCAGAAACAACCAAAGAATTTGCATGAATATTTTGATCTCCTGGAATAGAAGTGATGTTGAGTGCTAAAAAGAAATTATCTACTGAATCCAAAATCTCATTCCTATAAGATATAAGTCTAGGATTCTTGGTTTCACAAAGATTCCTTACTTGTTTTACAATGAGATTAGTGTCCCTAAATAGACTTAGATTCTGCACTTTAAGACTTCTGGCTAATTACAATCCTAGCAGGAAAGCTTCTTACTCTACTACATTATTAGTGACATCAAATTAGAGCTTATAGGATCAAGTAATATTCTCTTTGTCTGGTGAAATTAATAAAATTCCAACTCCTTCTCCTTCCTTTGAGCAAGAACCATCAAAGTATAATCTCCAAATATCATTGTTTATGGTTTTTCGCTTGTTTACATTATTTTCAATACTAAGCTGAGTGTTTTGTGAATTATTTGATGATAATTCAAAACATTTAAAGTCTTGATCTATTGCATAAATAGGATGATTCCTAGCTTGATCAAATTTACAAACCTGAGATTCTTACCCCTATATAAAATAATGGTAGCATAAGACATGTCCATTTGAAGACTTCCTCCTAATTTGGCACAACACGATCTTGATAATAACATGCCAAATTTGGGAGGGATATCAGTGACTACAATGTATAAAACCACACTCTTAATAGGGATTTGAGCTAAAGTGACCAGTAGATCTTTTATGAGTCCAAGACAAGGTACTTTCTTGGAGTCAAAAGTGCAAAGATCATGATAAGTTCTAGTAACTTCTAATTGCAACTGGTCCATGATTACTTTTGACATCAGATTATGGGAAGCTCCACAATCTACATGAAGTTATATACCAAGAAATCATGAACCTTTAGAGTCATATAAAAAGGTGGTACAATTTCATCAATCATGTCTGAGTTGGGACCAAAGGCTACTCAAGGTTTTTTATCTTGTAGGATTACTACATCCCCTTGAGGATCAACACTAGATGATTGGATCAACTTATAAACTTGGTTTTTATACCCCAGATTATTGGAAACTTAGATAAAGGAATGGGTATTTTAAATCTTTCTAATTCCCTTTCAAAATTTAAAGTGGTTAAAATAGTTTTATCAATTAGACTCATTTCAAATGTTTGATTCAATGGTTGAATTGTTGTTGTTTGAGTTTCGGTAGATTTGATTTGTGGTTGATTTTCAATGGGGTTTTTGGGAGGTCTACCAGGACATGACCTAGGTCTTAAATCATATCTCCTATTGAATTATGCAATTAAATGTTGGCATTACGATACAGGTGTTGTCCTTGATGGAAACTTGCTTAGAGGTATGATACAGGTGTTGTCCTTGGTGGAAACTCAATCAAAGGACAGATCTCAGTCTAGCAGGTCAAGAGAGAGATATATGCAGGTTAACCTTGATGAAAGTGCGTATACATGCGGGTGAGAAGAACAAAAGGCACGTATACATACACACACAGGTTCATGCACAGAAAAGCACGTACATGTGGGAAATCTTATTTTTGGGTCCATGGTATTTGGACCTATGGTTTTGGACCTTGGTATTGCGTCCAAAGTATTGAACCCAAGTATTGGGTCCCTAGTATTGGTTCATTATGGTTTTGGACCATGGTATTGTGTAATACCTAAGACTATATAAGGAGAAGATCATCAGGCTAAGGTGTGGAAGTGCAAGTAATGAATGTCTGATGAAGTGTGAAGATCTAGTATGCTGGTTATGGGTTTGTGATGCTTGGCTCAATTTGAATCAAGTTGGAAATGGCAGTGAAGGTATAAGTAATTATCTTTAGATCTGTACGCGGTTTCTCTCTGGTGAAAGCACGTGTACACGCGGTTTTGACATAGTCAAGTAGCATATACATTATGAGATTTGATGTTTCAGGTTGCTATTGGTTCTAGTGGTTGTTGCAGAGTTTTGGACTCTGGTCTATGTTCAGGTAATTGTATTTTGATGATAGGGTTTCAGTGATTTAGTATTGGGTGATTCAGAGATTGATGATGCAGGTATAAGTTGATGATTGTATTGCAGTGGTGATTGTTTTGTATTTATGGATCCAGTATGAAAATTTATGAAACGTGGTCCCTGGAAGAAAAGAGAAGGTTGTAGCCTTCTGTAGGCCAGCACCTACATACTAGTACATCAGCTAGTATAAGAGCTAAGGGGTTGTATCTCCCTTCCAGGAGAGTCTGGAGAATGAGAGAAGGTTGTAGCCTTCTACAAGTAGAAGCATGTGTATTGGTATAAGACTGCACCAGTACAGAACCATTGTAAAAAGAAGTTTCTTCTTAAAGAAGATAGAGACGAATTGCAGCAGGTGGTTTTCACCCACATTAGGTTTCCAACTTATATCATGGTGTTCATGTGTGTTACTTATGTGTTATGATCTATTCTGTTTAATACTCCTGTTTACTGTTCATAATGTTCTGATGCACTCATTAAGGATCAACTAACTGAATCATAAGTTTACTGGATATACGCTTGTTGCATTACACACAGTTGTGTATACACATGGTTTTCCTTAACTGAAGTAGCATATATGAATCTTAATATGTAAATAAAAAAGTTATATTGATTTGATAATACTAATTCACCCCCCCCCCCCCCCCTCTCAGTATTATTTCCAACAATTGGTATCAGAGAAGGTCCTTTGGAAGAAGCTTGATTGCTTGAAGGAAAGATCCATTAGAATGGGTAATCAAGAAAGAGAAGCATCCATCAGGCCACCAATCTTTAATGGGAGCAACTTTTCCTACTGGAAGATAAGAACCACAACATATCTAGAGTCACTTGGAACAGATGTTTGGGGAATCATGGAAGGAGGATACACATATCCATCAACAATTCCTATAGATACAGCAGAGAGAAAGAAATATGAACTCAATGCCAAAGTGGTTACTGTCTTATTGGGAAGTTTGTCACAATCATAATTTGTCAAGGTCATGCAGTTCAAATCAGCCAAAGATATATAGGACAAAATCATTCTAAGTTATGAAGGAGATGAACAAGTAAAACGAGCAAAGCTTCAAACTCTCAGAATACGGTATGAAAATCTTAAGATGCATAGTAATGAAAGCATAGCTAATTAATTCCTGTGTAGAGATGAGATTTTAAATTGTATGAGGAATTTGGGTGAAGAATTTAAGGAAGTTGTCTTAGTTGAAAAGGTTTTAAGATCCATGTCTGCTAAATTTGATTCCAAAGTTCCTGCCATAGAAGAAAAGGAGGATCTGCAGAAAATCACTATGACGTAGCTTCACGGAATCTTAACTGCTTTTGAGATGAGAAAAGGAGGACCATCAGATATGAGAGAAACCGCATTTGAAGTGTTATCAAATGAATCAGGATACATTTTAGATGGAGAAGATGAGGTAAACTTTGTCAAGAATCTTGAACGGGGATCTGGAAGGTTCGAAGGTAAGCTACCTTTCAAATGATTTTCATGTGGTAGAGTTGGTCACTAAGCTAGATGCCCTCATAGCAAAGGAAAGATGTCTGAAGAAGGTAATGAATCATCCAATAGTGATGAATACATTAGACTTCTCATGGCATATGAAAATAAGGATGTAGAACCAGAAGACGTTACTAGATTAAAAGAACAATTGGAGTTAGTAACTAGAGTACGGGAGCAATTATAGGATATAGTAAAAGATCAAAGCATAACAATTCAAAGACTTGAATCAAAGATCCTCTCTCTAAAAGAAGATCTTAAAGAATCAAAGAAGCAGAATGAAGAAGCTCTTGAAGAACAAGAACATGAAGTAATCGAATTAAGGCAACAAGTGGAAGAAGGAAGAAAAGCTGAAGAAAACATAAGGAAGTAGTATCTGGAAAAGGAAGAACAACATCAGTTTGAGGTAAATATCTTAAAAAGCAAATTAGAAGAAAAGGATAAACTGTTACGATTTCAAGATAGTACTAAGATTTTGGATGTCATTCTTGGTAGTCAAAGATCCCCTACTATCAAAACTGGTCATGGATTTTATGAATCTGTTGAAGGTGAATCTAGCTCACAAGGTGAGGCAAGGAACTCTAACAAGAATTTTGAAATGCTCAACAAGGAGATGAGAGGACAACCTCATCAACAGCCAAGGAAAGAAATTCCTCAAAGAAAATCCATTACTCCTAACTATGGAAGTGATAGACGATTATTTCCTCCATTGAATAATGTTGAATGTTATGTATGTCATAATCTTGGACATGTTGCAGCCAGATGTAGAAGTAGAATGGTTCAAGACCGTCACACAAGATCATCACATTCCAAGTACTTCAAAGGATATTGTTTTGCTTGCAATATGTTTGGCCACACAGCAATTGATTGCAATAGAAGGAACATGAAACATGTAAGATGTTATGCATGTAACAAGTTTGGACATAAAGTAAGGGAATGCAGGAGCAAAATTCAAACTCCAAAGAAAGAGGATTATACATCATCACAATTCCAGGTATTGAAGAAGACATAATTAGAGACAGAAAGGTGTGACATAACTCAATTAGCTGACATAACAGACACAGGCGAAACTGAAAGTGTAGACCTTCAGTATTCCATCTTGCATATGCTAATATAATAAATGTAAGTCGCATATATACACGAATCATAGGTTGTATAGTCGCGTATATGGAGCTCTAAAGAAAAGCAGCAGAAGAGACTCAGGAAATGGTTCGGTCGTAGTATATGATGGTTGGCATAGGCTCAGTGGGAGCATATGCTTTGAATAATGCATTGTTGGCATCATGGTTAGAAGTCCTTGGTGATGATGCTTATTGACACATCTTGCTACTGATTGTTGATTGACCAAGAGAATGTATTGCAGGTTATGATGCTTATGGTGTAGATCATATGGTGTATGATAGTTGTTGATAACTATCATGGTCATGTTTAGGTCCTTGGTCCTTGTGAGTTCATATGATGTATTTTGTTACCCCATTATGCATGGGATGGATGATGTAATGGTTAAACATTTGGTATATTCCACTTGGTTGGGTGGATGAGTCTAAAAATGGTGTAATCCCACTTGGTTGGGAGATTGATGTATAGAGTCATGTTATGCTTTTGCAGACTGTGCATGTGCTCAGGGGGAACATGAACGGATTGGTACATCTTGGCATATACAAAGGGGGAGCTCAATCAGAAATTTCAGCAGGTACTCATGGGGAGTATGGATAGCACAGGGAGAGAACTTCTTGGTTTTCCCTTTTCCCTTGATGTCAAAGGGGGAGAGTGACTTGGTGTGGTGGTTGCCATCAAGTCCAAAGGGGGAGATTGTTGGCATTATGATACAGGTGTTATCCTTGATGATAACTCGCTTAGAGGTATGATACAGGTGTTGTCCTTGGTGGCAACTCAATCAAAGGATAGATATCAGTACAACAGGTCAAGAGAGAGATATATGCAGGTTAACCTTTATGAAAGTGCATATAAATGTGGGTGAGAAAAACAAAAGGTGCGTATACGTACACACGCAGTTTCATGCACGGAGAAGCGCGTACATGTGGGAAATCTTATTTTTGGGTCCATGGTATTTGGACCTATGGTTTTGGACCTTGGTATTGCATCCGAAGTATTGAACCTAGGTATTGGGTCCCTAATATTGGTTCATTATGGTTTTGGACCATGGTATTGTGTAAGGCCTAAGCCAATATAAGGAGAAGATCATTAGGCCAAGGTGTGGAAGTGCAAGTAATGAATGTCTGATGAAGTGTGAAGATCTAGTATGCTGGTTATGGGTTTGTGATGCTTGGCTCAATCTGAATCAAGTTGGAAATGGAAGTGAAGGTATAAGTAATTATCTTTAGATCTGTACGCAGTTTCTCTCTGGTGAAAGCGTGTGTACATGCGGTTTTGACACAGTCAAGTAGCGTATACATTATGAGATTTGATGTTTTAGGTTGTTGTTGGTTCTAGTGGTTATTGTAGAGTTTTGTGCTCCGGTCTGTGTTCAGGTAACTGTATTTTGATGATAGGGTTTCAGTGATTCAGTATTGGGTGATTCACAGATTGATGATGCAGGTATAAGTTGATGATTGTATTGCAATGGTGATTTTTTTGTGTTTATGGATCCAGTATGAAAATTTATGAAACGTGGTCCCTGGAAGAAAAGAGAAGGTTGTAGCCTTCTGTAGGCCAGCGCCTACGTACTAGTACATCAGCTAGTACAAAAACTAAGGGGGTTGTAGCTTCCTTCCAGGAGAGTCTGGAGAATGAGAGAAGGTTGTAGCCTTTTGCAAGTAGAAGCCTGTGTATTGGTATAAGACTGCACCAGTACAAAACCAATGTAAAAAGTAGTTTCTTATTAAAGAAGATAGAGACGAATTGTAGCAGGTTGTTTTCACCCACATTGGGTTTCCACCTTATATCATGGTGTTCATGTGTGTTTCTTATGTTTTATGATCTGTTCTGTTTTAGTGCTCCTGTTTACTGTTCATAATGTTCTGATGCACTCATTAAGGATCAACTAACTGAATCATAAGTTTACTGGATATACACTTGTTGCATTACACACAGTTGCATATACATGCAGTTTGCCTTAACTGAAGTAGCGTATATGAATCTTAATATGGAAATAAAAAAGTTATATTTATTTGATAATACTGATTCACCCCCCCCCTCTCAGTATTATTTCCAACATTAAAAACTCATAAAAGGCTCGATATTTTGAAATTTGAGTGTTCTTGATCTTGAGAAGAGTGATTTAAAGGAAGAGAAACAATAACATTTGTAAAGATGAATGATCCAGATTGTTTATATCCTAAATAATCAAAGGGATAGTATCTTCAGGTTGTTGATCATCAATCATCAATGGAGGTTGAATCTGTTGATCACTGTTTGGTCTTTGAAAACTTTGATTTTCAGGGGCTCTTCTAAATTGAGTTTGAGATCTAGCAGTAGTTTGTTGAATTGTTCTAGACTGAGTTTCTATTTTTGAAATTCTATTTGAAATTTTTCTAAGTAATGAAGTGATTTCATCTATCTTTTGATCTTTATTTTTAGATTTTGAGGAAGATCCTTCTTCCTTAGCTTTCATTTTCCTTTCATCTTTTCCTGCCTTAGCTTTAAGATTAGCTAATGCTGACCTATTAGCGTCAACTTCTATAGCATTTGTTTTCATATATTTTAGGGTATGAGATGTCCTTTCCATAAGCATAACTGCAAAATCATCATCAAATTATTTAGAAAATCAAACTTTTGCAACTATTACTGGTGTTTTATAGTCATGTGGCATCTTATGATAAAGCTTATTGAATATTTTTATGAAATCTGTGACTGTCTCACCATGGTTTCTTTTCAGTTCTTCAAATTCTATGATATAGGTAATAGGATCCTTCTTAACCCCCCACTCATTTTTAAATATGGTAGTTAATTCATTCCAAGAATGAATTGAACCAACTCTTAGTTGTCTAAACCAAATCCGAACATTCTCTTCTAGTGATTGAACAAACAATCTCATATATACATCTTCATGTTCTATGTTCATGTAATCATCAAAATCCAAGAAGGTTCAATAGACAAACCAATTTCTCCATTAAACCTTGGTAGATGTTTTAAATACCCATCAGGAAAATTATTGAGTACATTAGGAAGATGTAAAGCAGTATACCTAGCTTGAATAATAGGTGAAAAAGCAGCCATATTTGAAGATGAAGATGAATATGAATCATTAGAAGAGGTGCAAGATGATGTAGTAGAGGATGAGGTGGAAGATGGTGAAGTTGTAGGTGAAGATGGAGGTGTAGAAGTAGTAGGAGGAGGAGAAGAAGGTGGAGGATCTTTAACAGTTTTAAAAGGTGTTTTGATAACTAACTTCTGGACCTCTATTTCAACTTCTTCTTTATTTTCAAACAAAGAATTTGAACATAAAGAAAAAGTTTCCTCAGGTTGGGCAGAAGTAGACAGAAATATATAATGAGTGGGGGAGATAAAATCAATAGGTTTTAACTCCGATAAATGTACATCCAACTCTTCTTCTGACTTGGGTGAATTTGAAAATATTTTAGGGATTTTATATGATTCCAAAGAATGGACTAAAAGAGCTGACTACAAATCAACTCATTTGGATAGTAGTTCTCAAACCCTAGGTGTTAAATCAACCAATTCTAATGCAGATGGAACAGAACTAAAGGGATCATAAGCTAAAATATCTTCAGGCTATAGTGGTACATAAGAAGAAGTAGAAGCTTCAAGTCTCCTCCTAAAAGAGGCTTCTCTTACCAATCTCTCTAGATTAGATAATGGAGAAACAATTTGAGAGTCAGAATGAGATCTAGTATGTTTTGAAGGAGCTAGCTTAGGCTTGTGGAGTTGCCAGGTGAAAGGTTTTAACCTACAATTCTTTTATTCACCTTAATGGAAAAGTATTTATCATTGTCCCAGGGAAAAATACTTCAATTTTAGTTCCTTGGCAACAACGCCAATCTAATGTTGTCCTCTGAGATGATTCTAGGTTAATTAATCATGCCAGAGCATCTAAAATATTTTGTTTGTTTTAAATTTTTTGGATGAACAATGTTATGACAGTTTTAAAATAGGTGCTTAAACCTTAATACTTTCCAAATCAAATGAAAGGGATGTTTATTTGTCTTCAAATAGTTAATTGATTTTAATTGAATGAATAATAAGCTTTTAAAGGATTACAACTTACTAAATATTCAAACTGAATATTTGATTAATTATAAGAAAGAATGCAGGTAATCAATGTTAACCTGCTCAAAAAAATGTATTTAATCTAATGAAGATGTGTGTGACAATTTATAGATATAGAGGAGTTTATAATAACAGACAATTTTATAAACTAATCTATAATTATTGTTTATAACTTCACAAGGGACTTAGGATGGACTGATATTCAGTTTGATCTTACCCAAATTTCTGCATGAAGAATTAAATACATGAAGATGAAGTGAACACATAAGAAAGACTCACAAGGAGACAAACTATTTGAGGAAAATCTAGAATCCTTTGATTAATTTGAAGAAAATCTCCAGTTCAGATACAATTCTACTTTGAAAGCTCATCCAAGGGTTCAACCCTTAATAACTCAAAGGAAGAGTTATTTATACAAAATAAAAGATCTTCAAGAGACATTCTTTAACAAAAATACAAAAATAGTACAAAAATATAGGAATTCGAAAACTGTTGAGTTGATGGCACTATATTCAAGGAATTTATTGATGATATGGTCCCCAAAAAGTGATGTCTTGCTGTTTGTTAGTTGGTGACAAAAATTACTTGATGATTGCACACAAGTAATCCCATCTATCTTCACTTGGTATAGAAACATTAATCGATGTTTTTTAGACTTCATCAACCTCGGTATACTTTTCAAAAGTAGGCTTATGAACAAATATATGTTTGATTTCAAGCTTGATTATTAAATCAAAGTTCAAAGCCTCTAAGAATTCCTTCCATGTAAGGTGACCCTTAATACCTCCATATTTATCTTTATCAGTTGAAATTGTAAAAACCTTTTGACAATATTCCTCCAGACTGTTTAACATATCATTTGGTGCCACTAAGCTTGGAAGTCCTCTTTGGTTGAGTAAGTTGAACTTGAAATGAAACCTTTGGACAACAATTTTCAAGGTTTGGCATTTTGTCTCCAACTGAGTCATAAGATTATTTTTCTACAAAACCTTTTTAATCTCTAGAATAGTTTATGTCCTATCAACAATTTGAATCTCTTCCAATTTGACCCTGGCTTTTGAATTGAGCACTTTAATCATGTTTGTAGCTTCACTTTATTTTTCCTTAAGGAGTCCTTTGACTTATTCAATAGATGTCTGGCATCTATTAATGAACTCTTCCTGTTCAAAAATAATATCTATGGAGGGCCAAACTTTAGTTATCGCTTGACTCATATCTTCCCAAATATTTTCCTTGGCTTGGCCCAAGGTCCGAGCCATTAATGACTCATTCTCCAACGCTTGAATTATTTTAGTCAATATTTGGGACCTTTACATCTCTTCAACATAAAGAGTATCATATTTAATATTTTGTGTCTCCAGATTTTTAAATTTCTTGTGAAGCCTTTCATTTTCCTATCTCTAGAAAAACAACTCTTGTATAAATTTCTGTTGATGTAGACCCTATTGTTGCTAATGTTGATCCCCCTATTGTACCTTCCACTATAATGGGTATAGTTGTAATTCGAGCTATGGATACTTGAGAAGATTCTTCCTTTTCTTTAAATATTTTTTCTATTTCCTCTTCCATTGTCTTTATTTGTACATTTTGCTCAATGATTAATTTGATCATTTCTTCTTTGTTTTGCTCACTCTCTGCTATCTCCTTAGTTTGAGGATCCTATGTAGAAGTTAGTTTAAGATGCTTCCTTAATGCTGAAATATCTACATTCTTCTTTTTGATAATGTCCTCTACAACTTTAACCTCAGTGGGATCATACCCAATTTTGATCACTAAGTCTTCTAATGATTTTACCCTTTTATCCTTTTCCAAAGAGGATATATTTTCTATCTTTAATTGTGACTGCACATCTGAAAGATTTGTTCTTAAGTTTGATAATTCCATAATAGTTTTAGTAATGGTAGAGAAAATCATCTCATGAGACTGTATATGCATGTCCATCTGGTCGATTGGGTGTATCTAGTTGGCATTAAAGGAAAATATGGTCTTCTTGTAGTTTGAATAAACATTTGGAAAAGACATCTTAGCTTGTAGAAATGCCATTTTCATCCTGCCTTTTTTCACTGTCAAAGGCTATCAATAACCTGTGTTGTGAAGTTAATGTTTATTTCCAAAATTGAGCATAAACATTTGTCTTCAGAGATTCATTCTTTTATTTAATTTCAAGGAAATTGGTGAAGATATTTGGCTCCTCTTGTTCACTTACTCCTGCAGACAGGGTGATCTCCAACAAATTATGTGAAACTGAAGAGGAGGATGGAGTGGTAATTAAATTTTCTTCTATCCCTGTAGAAACATGTGAATCGTCCAAATTTATGATCATAGGCTCTTTCTGACCTTGAATAGTAGTACATTTGGAGTCAGTATTTGATTTCTTCTGATAAATAATGAATTCCTTTGTACCCTTTGCTTAAGATGAGGATTATTCTCTTGGCCTTGTTACACAAAAATATTGTCATCATGACTATTTGCAGTCAGTATGGGTCTATCATCACTTATATTATCCTCCTAAGCAAGTTTCAGACCTCAGCTCTTCATGTCAAGCTTTGAAAATGAGAGAAAGACATTAAAAATCAACAAAGCTCTGGTTCCTCACTTTCTCTTACTGTTGCCTATGGTCCCGCACCCCCTGTTCACATTACCTGCAGACCTGCCTGCTCTGTCTCTAAAGGAGTGGTTGCGAACCCCTGTGAAAGACAAAAAGGTGCAAGTTTATTCTTAAAAACTCACTTTGGGTTAATTCTAGATGATTCTAGAAGGAATATTGATGTGGATGGTTCGCTCCCAGGTGGTTCATGCATCCCAAAAGTGAAGGAGCTAATCCCTTGATGAGAGGAGCTATCCTTTTGAAGGAGGGCTTTATCCCTTTGAAGGAGGACCTAGTAACTTCCCTCCATTGCACTATAAATTAAGGCATTGGGCTGATTTCTAGGGAGGTTAGAAGCTAAACGTTTTTTAGGGTAAATGCTATTGGAATTGAGACTTCCTAGTTAAGCTTGAGAGGAGAGATCACATACCTTTTGGCTTCATTGGGAAGAGAGTGAAACTTGTCAAAGTAGAGGAGACTTCTTGATGGACCCTGGGAGGAGTTTGTACAGCATCAAGGCACAGGTTGTAAAGTTCTTCTTTGATTTAAATTAATACAATCAGATTCATTTTTCTCAACAAATTGTCTTATGTGATTTGTTTCATGAATTCCTTGATCATCATGATAAGTATGCTTTATTATATTGGCTTTTCAAGTGCTATTTAATTTGTGCGCTTGTTTGTGTTTGCAGGTTCTCTACAAGGGATCTCATTTGGATCAACGGAGTGAGGCTTCCACAAACTTGCATTGGACCCAAGGTAGCCTAAAACGCTTGTTTGCCTTTATTTATAAATTTCATATTTGGAGAAAGATAGAAGTTGATTGGTTTGCTTGTCGCTAGATATCATTAGATACTAGGGAGGTCGGTCTTGTCCACAAGAATGACTCATTCCGTGTGACATGCCTCTTTTCCTGCTTTCTTTGAGAAGTGGGAGTCTGGAGGGTGGAAGGAGGTAAAGTCTGTTATTCTACTTCCTGAAGTGTGTTTTCCTAGAAGGAAGTAAAGTCTGTTCTTCTACTTCCTGAAGTGTGTTTTCCTCCCACTATTCCTGATTTCTATACTTTTCAATCTCTAGTCTTGTAGTATGATTGTAAGGTGTGGTTTTGAGTTCCACCCTTAAGTTGGAGACTATACTAAATGGTTCATAAGACTAGGTGAAACTTGGTTGAAATCCCATATGTCTGAGGATTGAGTCTACTTCAATGCCTGCTGATCTGGTATTGCAAATAAATGATCCTACTTGGGACTTAATTTTAAACTCATATTTCCTCTTCCCTAAAGTAAAATGTATCTCATCCATATTGATAATTTTCCTGATATAATATAGAGAGAAAATTCTCATTAGAACATATTTAGGCAATTTGTATGGAGCTATTTCACAAGCATACACCCTATTTTCTATTTAATTATGGTAAATATACAAGTCTCCTATCTTAGTGATGAGACTCATCATTGGGCAATTATATGGGCCTTAATTCACCTCCTAGCTTAGTCAAACCAACTTTTCTCACAACTTAATACATGTTTTTTATTATATTTTGTTTATGAGATGAGTTAGAGTTGGATATTATGCCTAGTGGACTAATATGCATTGAATGCAGGATTGAAGGTGAAAATCAAGGAATTTTGGAAAACACTAAGGTTAAAACTAGAATGGTCCAAGGGAGAGGGATTGTAGGAGGTAAATCCTCCTCATTTACTTCTCTCCCATTCGAATATTCCTCCATCCATCACACCAGCTTGGAGTGCAAGAAGCCAAGCCATGAGGATTAGAAGGAAGCCAAGCAAGTGAGAGACTGATCCAAATCTGAGTGTGATGAAGGACCCTTCCAAGACCTTTTAATTTCATGATATGTTAAGTTTCATTTTAAAAGAACATTAATGAATACATTTGCATGCAGAAAAGAAGAGGAACATAACAATCATCATGACATGAAAACATAATCGTTGATAATGGAGTTCATCCAGGAGGGACTACGTCTCTAGGCCCCAGTGTCAAGATGGTGTAGGCCGCTGTATTAAGTGCTGTCAATAGAGGTGATGTACACAAGCGATGATGTCATGATCATACAAGGAAAAATTCCCTCACGCAGGAGTGGCTCTAAGAGATATTCCACTACTGTACTTCTCAATCAGAAGACTCCTATCAATATGACACAAAAACATGCATGATGAGTATCCTACCAACATGGCACAAAAGGGATCTCAATGCGAAACATGCATGACGACAACAAGAGTATCCCAAAAACATACAAAAAGGGATCTCAAAATATAACATGATGAGTTATGATAGAAAGTACATCACATAGAAGATTCCCCATCAAATAGCACAAGGAATCATGACAACATGTAATAAACAATATCCTGCATCAACATCAATCAAGGATCCATGTAGTGTAATGCAGAAAGAAGAAGTACATGAGCACATCATATACCTCACAACAAGGGGCCATCTAAAGCTTGATGTTCATATCCTTAGCAAAAACAATCCACGGTGAATAATGTTGTTCACATTGTCGATGCGCAAGCAGGGCCCATTACCAATTTGGACTTTGACTATTTGTATGTCGTTGACTATTTGTATGTCGTTGTTGACCGTTTTAGCAAGATGTGTATTCTAATGCCTTGTAAAAAGTAGATCACTGCAGAGTAGACTACTTATCTTTTCTTTCAGCATGTTCGGGTCCATTTTGGATTGCCCACATCGATTGTGTCATATCGCGACTCTCGCTTTCTCAGAGTTTTGGACTAGCTTGTGGAAGATGATGGACACCAAGTTGAAAATAAGCATGACATTTCATCCATAGACTAACGGACAGACAAAGGTTGTCAAACGCACCGTGGTACACTTGTTACGAGGCTATTGTTGGAAACATTCCAAGTTGTGGGATGAGCATCTCCCATATGTACAACATTCCTACAACCAAGCAATGCACTCATCTACACAGCATTCACCATTTGAGACATGTTTTGGTTACCTTCCAAAGGACCCTTTTGATATGGTCTTTGGAAGGGAAGATGACTCTAGTGGATGTAATGATAGGGACAAAGCTCAACAGTTCATTCAGTGAATCTAGTTGATTCACCAAGTAGTACAAGATCAGTTGGAGAAAATTAAAACCCGTTACAAGGCTTGACATGACAAACACCGCGTTGACCATCAATTCCAAGTGGGCAACAAAGTGTGGTTCCACATCAGCAAGGACAGGATGAAGGGAGAAGGGAAGAAGTTGTGACCAATCTGGTATGGTCCATTCACCATTTTTGAGAAGATTGGAAACAACGCCTTTCATCTTGATTTGCCGATATATATGCAAATGTACTCCGTAGTGAATGTGGAGAACTTAAAGTTGTATGAACCACCATTGATCATGGACACCGATGAGGTGGGCACAGTTCCTACAATTGATAATTTTGCACTAGAGTATCTCAATGAGTTACCTGAAGACATCATCCTTGACAGAAGAACCAGGACTTCACGGCAAGGAGATGTGGAATACCTTCGAGTTGGTTTCAAGGGGATGCACCCCAGCAAGGAAAAATGGCAGGAGAAGGAAAGGGTGAGGGAAAAATTCCCTCACTTTCCAATTGACTAATAAAATCTTTTGGCAGTCCAAAAGCTCCTCATTGGGGAGGATTGATCTAGGTGGATCTTCAGATAATATGGCATGGACAAGCTCAAAATTCAAAGTGGTAGAAAAGCAAGTTTCTTGAAATCAGATCAAAGTGCTCGTTCCCTTGATTCCAATGGTGCGAATGACACTCCAATCCGAGTTTGGATGATGAAGTTATCATGAAAAGTGTTCGCACTTTTTTCTTTGAAAAAGGAGGCATTTCTCCTAAAAATGGACTTAAAGCCTTTAAAAGGAAAAATCGCAATCGAAGAAGTCAAAAGACGAGCTTAAGGCAAGGGTAGAGGAACCACCGATTGGCGATCTCCTACTAATTGCAATCGGAGGCAAGCAATTGACGATATCGGGATGGAGAGATCTGATTGGTGGATCGGGTCGTTGAAACCCAAGGTATAGGACCAGGACCCCTGGGTCATAGCGATGCGATATGCCAATGCGATAGGGCCGATGCGATACGCCTATATTGGCGATATCGGTGATCGGCGATCAGCGATATCAGCGGTTAGTGATCGACGATCCTTGTGACAGGGGCATTGAACAAGCGATATGCAATTGTGATATGGGGACTGGACCTGATTATGTTATAAAGCCCGATTTCATATATTTTGTAGTCCGGGTTGTCGGTTTTTTAGTGTATTCCTTTTAACAGAAAAAGGCTTATTTTCGGGTTTTGGTTGTGCTCGCCGATCCTTCCATTTAACGGCTGCTATTCTAAACAAACTGACCTCTGATCTAAGTGTTCTTTGTAACAAAAGGGACATTATAAAATCCCGATGATTGGAAAAAGTATGGGGGGAGAGGAATTTTGGCACACAGTTTGAGGCAGCACCTTACAGGAGGGGCGATTAATAATTTTGTCTGAATTGGGCAAATTTTATATGGTTTCTGCCCTTCTCGATGCCATGAACACAGTGGTGCTATCCATTTCCTCATCTAAGTTCTCCTCTTCTCAGCCATTTTTCAGAATGGAGGTATAATAATCCTTTTATGTAACTGATGATTGTATTCTCTTCTTTTCATGCCATTTAATGAATGAAGGCCTCCCCATTGATCAAGTAGGGCCCGGAGACGTAGTCCAAGTTGGACAAACTCCATTATCAAGTCTCGTTGTCTTCTTTTCATGCCTTTATGTGTTGTTCTTCTTTCTTATGTGCACATTAAATTCTTTTGTTAAGCTGCAATTTTCACATGTGATTCTTTTCATACATCTATAAGCAAAAGATCCTTGGATCAGAGACAAAGACCTAGTTTAACTCGAGTTTTGGAGCTGAGCCTCCCCTATTTTAAGTAACTCATTAGGGAATTGAGTTGTATAAGTAGAGAGGCCTAGAGCCTCATTAGGATTCAAATTTTTGTCGTAAAACTCTAAGCTATTTTCGAGCTCCAGACTTGTGAAAGTTTTATTGATGTAATTTTTTATTTTGGTAATAAGAATGAGTTTTGTTTTGAGCCAGCATTGAGTTAACTCAGAGGGCTGAAGCTCCTGGGTTAGGGCCCAACCCTAGCAGCCAAGGCTCCTCTTTCTTGTACATGTATTTTTTTATTAGTCTCATAGATTCATTGTTAATTTTCTTTTAGATGTGTTTTCATTGCAAGTAGTCTAGATCGGATTGGTTGTTTATTAGTTTGCTTCCATTTGTGCCTTACTTTAGTAGAAGGTTAGTAGGATAAAAGTAGTACCACAACATTGTTAGTGGGTGTCTTGGTCTCATTTCTTTCCTTTGGGATCATGATTTGAGGAAGGGATCCTTATGCAGCCCCAAAAACACAGATTTATATTTCTTGCATAAGCTTTAGAGGTTACTGTATTTAAGTTAGCATTTGATCAGTTTTGCAAAGTAGGATTTCATTACCATCTCTTCTATCTTCACTCTTGGCAGTAGATCTCATCCATGCTTTCATTCCTTTCAGCAACTTCCCTCATGCATAATGTAGGCAGTTAGTTCATTAATTATGCTTTTCTAGCTTCTTTTTGTTTGCATAGTATTGTAGGAATTATACATGTTTTATGAAGAGTAGGTTCTTCAGGAGGAGACAAAGAGTTCATATCCAAAAACCACCTTCCACTCCATCCACCATAGTCATTCATTGTTTTCACCATCACCTTCACTAGTTTTCATCATTTTTCATAGAAATTCTTCCAAGCACATTGAGCGAATCCAACCATCCTCTATCTTTTTTGTTGATTTCTCATTGATCCTAGAACTTTCATCACTTCATTCCACCAATATACCACCTTCCCTAAGCCTTCCATCACCTCCAACACCTTCCATTTTTCTCTCAGTTGTATCCTGTAGGTTTACAGGGAATCCTATAGGTTTCTAGTACATCTTATAGGTTTTCCTGAAATGCCCTGTTTTGAGGCTGAATTGAGGGAAAACCTCTAGGAAGTCACCAAAAGCCTCCCAAGGGTCTCCCACACCATCCAGCCATCTCCTAACCCTTCCATCCATCCTCCAACATCCTTAATTCACCTTCCACATCACCAAAAGAAATTAGTTTGCATACTTGATTTTGCATGAAAACGCAAAAAGACAAAAACAGATTTATTTCAGTCCCTTTATTTGCACATTAATGATGTTTGATGCTTCTTACTTCCATGCTTGGATAGTAGCATTTGGTTCATGATAATTTAGCATTATTGCAAAGTATAGTTTCGTGGTAGTTAATTAGGAAATGGTGTGATTTAGCATTGAATTTCGGTCTTTTCCATTATTGCAGTAGCGTATCTCTCCCTTAGAGAAGATTTCCTTTTCTTCCATCAAGAAACCAAGCTTCTTCTAACTCCATAGAAGTCTCCATTGAAAACCCCAATGGTCTCTCGCCAGCTGAACTGTGACAAAAGGCAGAACCATCATTGTTACTTGTGTACACAACACTGTCACCTCCAAGTTTGTACGAACCCCGGGTTGATTAAGTAAAGCTGGTAGCCCAGGAGTTGTAGCATGCTTGCTGCAATACTTGATCTGAATTGAATCCATGAAGAATTGTCAAAAGGATCATGACTGTATCAGGTTGGGACAAACATCACAGAATTAAGAAAACAACGATCAAAAACACCTCTAAACAGTGGCAGTTAGCAACCAGCGTGGAGCGATGAGGACCTCTGTTAAAGTGCACTGACCGAGGCCCATGGAGACTGTGCAGGAGTCAAACCTAGCCCCTGGGAAACCTGATCAGGAAACAGAGCATATTTTGATGCACGATTGTTGGGCAAAAACCTTTGAAAAGGAGAAGCCCCAAGTGCTCGGTCGCATGAAGAGCTGGGAAAACCATGGGGAAAAGGCTAAAGGTCAAGTCGAGACCTGCGCTTTGAAAACCGATGGTATTAATTGGGGGCACCATCAAGCGGTAAGTGGAATTAGAGAAAAAAAAACGATTCCACTCAGTGCCCTATGCGTGGCAAGTCGAGGAGAGAGAAAACGTCCACTGATTGCACGCTAATGGTCGAGCAAGTCAATCGCACAAAACGTGCGAATGGCGACGGATCTAGAGGCCCCAGATCTAACGGCTGAGATCGCGCTCGATGGGAAAGCAGAATTGATAGGGGCGATTAAGCTGCGATTTATAAGAATTTGACATCCAATTTGACTACTAAGGTGGCAAAAGACTCATTCCATGATGTAACAGAAGAACCAAACTGACGAAGCGAGTTGGTGCAGCTACAGGAGGACAAGTGGTCACCCCCTGTGAGTCTAATGATGACACCAGAACAGGGAACTCCAAGTGAAGTTGTAGCAGGCAAACTGACGGAAGTGGAAGGGGAAGCGAATAGCCATGAGAACGAATGGCCTTAAATCCATGCACAGGCAAAGAAGAAAAAAGAAGAAGAGGACGGGACACCGAAAGGAAGACCGAACACAAAAAGGAAGAACAGAGAAAGGAAAGACAATGAAGCAAAGCAGAATGGGAGACAGAGGGCTGAGCTAACCAAAGGTAGCATCGAGCACCAGAGAGCTTGAGAGATCTAAGCCATCCCTAAGAGGATCTGTATGGACTGAGCATCACATTGGGCTCTCTCCATTAAAGACCAGAAAGGCCACTGAGCTGGTAAAGAAAAGAGTCTGTGTACTTTAGTGGCTTGGGGCATCCAAGAACCACCCTGCCAAGCAAATTATATTCAGGAGACTCACACTGAGCTCCTTCATTATAATTCTTTGCTTTAAGACATAATAAAAGAAGGCCACCACTAAGAGTTGGACTGGAGACGTAGCCTTGGAGGATAGGGTGAACTCATTAAATTCTTGTGTTCTTATAATGGCTTACTGTATTTCTCTGTTGTTTTCCATTTCAAGTGTCTATGTATTTGCAATCTGATTGATCTGTTGCCTAAATAACATAGACACACACTAGCACATGAGTCTGTAATACCTTTATTCAATAAATCTTTAACTGAGGTCACTCATAGGGTGATTATCAGATCAAGTGGTATCAGAGCTCAAGGCTATAAAGGTTAGAAAAGCTTGTGTTGGTTTAGCTGTTGAATGCTCACTAGATCAAAGCTCAAATTAGGAGAAGGAGAGTTGGTGGAAACTAACCCTGAAATTGGGAGAGTCTATCCTTGGAAAACAATGTCAGAGGAAGGTTCTACAGGGCAGACCCTCAATTCATAGAAAGCTTCCTGGCTATAAAGTCCATGGTAGAAGAATTGTATAAGGACTTTAGAAAACATAAGGATGAAGACTCGTTAGGCTCTAAACAAGACAAAGAAAAAGATGAGTCTCACTTCCATGACCACTCCAAAGGAAAAGGGAAAGAGGAAAGCTTTCTCACACCTCCTAATAGCCCTGTGCATAAAAAGAAATCATCCTTAATCAAGCTAGATATAAAATTTGATTTGCCTATATATGATGGGGAGTTAAATGCAGAAAAGTTGGACAATTGGATTAGACAAATTGATGTTTATTGCAGAGTACAGAACATCGACTCAGACAAGATCAAGCTTCAGTTGGCAAGCCTATGCCTAGGAGGCACTACCTTGGTTTGGTGGGAAGGCAGAACCCAAGCTGATATAAAATGATATGGTAAGACTATCTATGTCTGGAATGAATTTGTTTTTGCAATCAAAAAGTAGTTCTACCCATTGGCCTACATGCAACAAGCCATGATGAGTTGGCAAACTCTTCAGCATTTGAAAGGGGAAAGTGTGCAAGGGTACACTCAAGAATTTAGAAAGAGAGCATTGATTCTAGGAGTTTTACTAGACTCACTAGAAACTCTTTTGAAGTACATTGGTGGTCTACATAGCTACATGAGGCATACCATCCTCATGTTTAATCCCATTAGTATAGATGAGGAATCTGTACAAGCTACTCATCTAGAAGCTAGAGGAAGGAGTGGAAATCTAGAAGTTGGGGGACCATCCCAACGCACTGCAAGCAAGAGAAAGGAGAAAAGAAAACAAAAGTGGAAAGCAAGGAAGGCTAACACTGCACAAAAAAACAAATCTTCATGCACTCGTTATAAAAATGATGGGCATGATGATGAGCATTGTTGGATTCTGCATCCAGAGCTGAGACCTACATAGTTCAAGGGCAAGAAGAAGAAGAATGTTGTAGCTATTCAGAAAGATTTGGGGTCAGACTCAGGAGATGAAACAACCATTGCAGCCACATGTATCAAAGGTAAGAATTGTAAAGCATCTACTAGTAATTCTGCTCAACCTATTATTGATGAAGAAAATGAGAAAAAAATACTTGAGATTTTCCATATTCGAGTTATTTCCAAACATCAAAAGATTGATACTTTGTTTGATAGTGGCTCATAAGTAAATTTAATTTTTGAAGCAATTGTAAAGAACTTGGGATTAGCAACCATACCTCACAAGAAACCATACACATTAGGATGGTTGAATGATAAAGCACAACTACAAGTGACTAGATAGTGCAAACTCAAGTTTTCTTTTGGGTCAACATTTGTAGATGAGGTTGAGTTAGAAATAATTCCTTTGGATATGTGTGGAAATGTTTTAGGAATCCTTACTTTTATGATATAAAGGGTATTTTCTATAGAGCTGAGAACAAGTATCTACTTGTTAAAGATGGAATCAAATACTTTGTAAGGGCTCATAAGCTAAAGAATAATTATACTCTAATAAACTCAGGGCAGATCAAAAGAATGATAAATTCATGCAAACAATTCTTACTGATGGTTGTAAAGGAAAAGAAACCTGATAAAACCAATGTATTTGAGGGCTGTAATGCTGAAAAACAAGCTGATTTAGAAAAGGTTGTTTCAGAGTATGATGCCTTGTTTCAAGAACCTAAAGGTCTGCCACCCAAAAAGGAAATAGTACATGATATTATTTTGTAGCAAGATGCTCCATTTCCTAACATTGGGATGTACAGGTTGTCAGCTTTAGAGAATGCTGAAATCAAGAAGTAGGTGCTTGAGAAGGGGTTCATGAGGCCTAGCACATCACCATGTGGGTCACCAATTGTTTTGGTGAGAAAGAAATATGGCTCGTGGAGAATGTGCATTGACTACTAAGCACTGAATAAGATAACAATAAAAAAATGTTATCCCCTTCCTCACATAGATGATCTTTTGGATCAATTGAAGGAAGTTGTTTATTTCACCAAGCTAGACTTGCACAGTGGATACCATCAGGTCAGGGTTGCAGAGCAAGATGCATGGAAGACTACTTTCAAAACAAAGCAGGGACTGTATGAGTGGCTGGTTATGCCTTTTGGCTTAACCAATGCTCCTGCTACTTTCATGTGATTAATGAATGATGTACTCAGACCTTTTCTTGATGATTTTGTTATTGTGTATCTGGATGACATTCTGATTTTTAGTAAAACGTGGGAAAAACACTTAAAGCATGTTAAGCAGACACTAGATGTTTTGAAAAGAGAAAAACTTCATGTTAAACTCTCAAAATGTGAATTTGGAAAAACATATCTAAACTATTTGGGTCATGTAGTATGGGGTGGTGAATTGAAAATAGATCCCTCTAAAGTGGCAATCATTATGAACTGGCCTAAACCCAAGTCTACTACAGAAGTAAGAAGCTTCTTAGGAGTAGCACAATATTGGAGGAAGTTCATTTCTAATTTCTCCTCAATTGCAGCTCTCTTACATGCTTTAACAAGATTGAACAAGGTGTTTCAGTGGGGAGGAAAACATTAGAAAGCCTTCGACACCTTGAAAGAAAAGATTAGTACAGCCCCTGTACTAGCACTACCTGATCTGCAAAGACCATTTGAGATCCAAACTGATGCTAGTGACTATGCCATGGGAGCAGTGTTGACACAGCATGGTAAACCCATATGTTATCATTCTCAGACTTTTAATCCTGCAGTAGTTAACTATCCTACATATGATAAAGAATTGTATGCATTAGTTTAGAGTGTGAAAAAGTGGAAATATTATTTAATGGGCAAAGATATAGTAATATGTACTGATCATCAACCACTTCAATATCTACACTCCCAAACTAAGTTGCAGCAATCAAGACATTATAGATGGATGGGTTTCCTACAACAGTTTCATTTATTCATCAGATATAAGAAGGGCATACATAAAAAAGTTGCAAACATGTTATCTAGACCCATTATAAATGCATCCACTATACTTAAGCATAATTATGTGCTACATGAAAGCTACATTGAACAATATGCTCAAGATATATACTTTAGAGATGTATATGCAACTTTGAGTCAACACAAAAGAGTAAAAGAATTGGATTATCATGTAAAGGGATGACTCTTATACCATTGTGGGAAACTTTGCATTCCATAAACTAAGAGAGTAAAGATAATTAGAGAAGCACACACTTCCCTGATGTCAGGTCACTTTGGGGTAAGTAAAACAATTGCACAGTTGCAAAGATTTTGTTATTGGCCAAAAACGAATGAGGCAATTTCTAGATATGTAAGAGGGTGTGCTATGTGTGCTAAAAGCAAGCCCAACAACAGAAAACTAGGCTTGTACACTCCATTTCCAGCTCCTTCTCACCCTAGGGAAAATGTTTCCATTGATTTTGTAGGAGGACTGCCCAAATCTAGGAAAGGTCGTGATTATCTATCTGTTGTTGTGGATAGGTTTGGAAAAATGTGTATTTTGATACCTTGTAATAAACAGATTATAGCTGAACAGACTGCAAAATTATTCTTTGAACATTTATGGGTTCATTTTGGATTACCCACTTCTATTGTATCCGACCTGATTTGTGGGGAAGTTTTGGTCAAGTATGTGGGAACTAATGGAAACCAAACTCAAGAAAAGCACATCTTTTCATCCACAAACTGATGGCCAGACAAAAGTAGTTAATAGGATAGTGATCCAGTTACTTAGAGGATATTGTAGCAAGCATCCTAAGCTTTGCGATGAACATTTATGTTATGTGCGGCATGCTTACAACAGAGCAAAGCATTCTTCTACATAGAGATCTCCTTTTGAAACCTGTGTTGGTTTCACACCAAGGTCTCCCTTGGATTTTGTCTTTGATAAAGATGCCATGGTTGATGGACACGGTGATGTGGACAGGGCAACTAGGTTCATTGAACAGATCTGGGAGATCCACCAGGCAGTATAGGAACAACTAGAAAAGAGCCAAGCCAGGTACAAGGCTAGGTATGGCAAGCATTGAATGGAGCATTCCAAGTTGGTGACCAGGTCTAACTGTATATCAGCAAGGACAGGATGCAAGGTGAAGGTAAGAAGCTAAAGCCTATCAAGTATGGACCCTTCAAGGTACTTGAGAATATTGGTGAAAATGCTTCTCACCTTGATCTACCAGCTTACATGCACATCTACTCAGTCGTAAATGAAAATTGCTTGAGATTTTTGAACCCTCAATGATTGAGGACCCTGAAGAGCAAAGTAAATTTCCTTCTACCTGCTACCTGCTACCTAAATATCTTAATGAATTGTAGGAAGACACAGTGTTGGACAAGAAGGCAAGGATGAAGCGCATGGGAGATGTTGAGTACCTAATGAATGGGCTCAAAGGTTCAAATCCAAGCAGTGGAAAGTGGATTGAGATTGGACAAGTGAGAAACCAGTTCCCTCACTTAGTCGATGCTTAAAAACCAACATTTGGTGGTCCAAAAGATTTTTCAGTGGGAAGGCCGTGATCCGAATTGGATCCATGAAGAATTGTCAGAAGGATCATGATTATATCAGGTCGAGACAGACATCAAAGAATTAAGAAAACAGTGATCAAAAACACCTCTGAATAGTGGCAATTAGTAGCTAGCGTGGAGCGACGAGGACCTCGGTCAAAGCGTGCTGACTTAGGCCTATGGAGACTGCGTAGGAGGCGAAACTAACCCCTGGGAAGCCCGAATCGGGAAAACAGAGGCAGATTTTGATGTGTTATTGCTGGGAAAAACCCTTCGAAAAGGAGAAGCCCTGAGTGCTCGGTCGCATGAAGAGACGGGAAAACCATGGGGAAGAAACTAAAGGTTAAGGTAGGACCTGCGCTCCGAAAACCGATGGTATTGATCGGTGGCACCCTCAAGCGATAAGCAGAATTGGTGAAAATGGAGTGATTCCACTCAGTGCTCGACGCGTGGCAAGAGGAGGAGAGAGAAAACTATTTTTGATCGTGCGCTAACGGTTGAGCAAGTCAACCGTGTGAAACATATGAATGGCGTCGGATCTGGAGGCCCTAGATCTAATGGCTGAGATCACGCCTGATGGGAAAGCGGAATCGACAGGGGGGATTAAACCGCGATTTGTAAGAATTTGACATCCAATTTGACTGCCAAGGTGGCAGAAGACTCATTCCACAATGTAACAGAAGAATCGAACTGACAAAGCGAGTTGGTGCAGCTGCAGGAGGACAAGTGACCACTCCTTGTGAGTCGGATGATGACACTGGAACAGGGAACTCCAAGTGAAGCTGTAGCAGGTGAACGAACGGAAGTGGAAGGGGAAGTGAACAACCATGAGAATGAATGGCCTTAAAGCCATTCACAAGCAAAGCAGAAAAAAGAAGAAGAGGACAGGACACCGAAACGAAGACTGAACACAGAAAGGAAGAACAGAGAAAGGAAAGATAGTGAAGCAAAGCAGAATGGGAGACAGAGGGCTGAGATGACCAAAGGCAGCATCAAGCACTAGAGAGCTTGAGAGATTCAAGCCATCCCTAACAGGATCTGTCTGGACTGAGCACCGCATTGGGCTCTCTCCATTAAAGACCAAAAAGGCCACTGAGCTGGTAAAGAAAAGAGTTTGAGTACTCTAGTGGCTTGGGGCATCCAAGAACCACCCTGCCAAGAAAATTTTGTTCAGGAGACTCACACTAAGCTCCTTCATTGTATTTCTCTGCTTTAAGACACAATAAAAGAAGGCCACCACTGAGAGCTAGACTGGAGACATAGCCCTAGAGGATAGGATGAACTCCTTATTAAATTCTTATGTTCTTATAATGGCTTACTGTATTTCTCTGTTGTTTTCCATTTGAAGTGTCTGTGTATTTGCAATCTGATCAATCCATCGCCTAAATAACATAGACACACACCAGCACATGAGTCTATATTACCTTTATTCAATAAATGTTTAACTGAGGTCACTCACAGGGTGATTATCATATCAATACTGGTGCTCATCACTTTTTTGTGCCATTTCCGGGAAGGTGTCTGAGTAATATGATGATATTGCTTCTTTCTTCTATTTCTTGTCTCTAATATTCTTCCATTAGTTTATTTCTACAAAAGTAATTTAGTTGCTTCCTTTTTCATTTTACATTTTTTGCTTTTCTTTCCATTTTTGCAAGAAAGATTTCAATTCAGCAAGTAGTTTTTCACTCAGTCAGTAGTTTTCATTTAATCAACAATTTCAACTCTGCAAAGTACTTTCCATGTTTGAAAAAGACACAAAACCAACCCAAAAAAATTTCCTTTCATGCCTCGTAGGAATAGGAATAACTTAGGGAATTTTTTGCCAAATACCCCCACTGCATCAAATAGCCAACCTTCCCTCTTCTTCGGTGGCTATGAACTGGAGGAACCCTTAGGTGAGAAACCTGACATATTTAAAGAACCTAGAGGGGAAGAAGAAGAAGAAGAACCCATTCCTACTAAACCAATGGTTGAAAACATAAATGACAGAGGGAATAGAGAGAGAGTTGAGAGTGCCTTTCTCATCATGGAAACTAATGGGGACACTAAGATGAAAAATATAATCCCCTTTTCCCTACCGCATTTCCATGGATTGACCACAGAAGACCCAAACACTTTCCTATTTGAGTTTGTTCTTATATGCCAAACCTATGACTATACAGATGATGAGCAGAGGTTAAAACTATTTCTGTCTACCCTCAAGGATGAAACATTGCACCGGTTCATGGGTTTACTTGGGGATTGCATCACAACTTGGGCTCAAATGCTACAAGCCTTTAAAAACAAGTATTGAGACTACTATCAGTTAAAGGATACTCAAGAGGAAATTTTTAGGATGACCATAGGCAATGATGAATCCCTAGAGGATTACAAAGAAAGATTCCAGATTAGTTACAAAAGGGCCAGGTGCACACTTGACCTTGCATCACTAAAGGTGGTCCTGCTTAGGGGAGTAAGGGAAGATCTTCTGGATACCCTACACTTGTTAGCAGGAGGATATATCTACTAATTACCCATGAGGATATCAAGATTGTCTTTAGAAACCATTCTAGGGCAGCAAGGAAAAAGGGTAGGGGTAGTCAACCTATGGTCAGTACATCCCCTTCCAACTCATCCATCAAGGGTGAAATTGGAAACATGATGGAAGATTTCAAAAGTGAGATGCTGCAAACCCTTTCCTTGCAAATGGACACTATACACATTAAGAGAAAGCAGGAGGAAGCAGAGAGAGCCTTGGCCATTTTTTGTCCCAGATGCACCAGGAGACATCCTAGGAATGAATGTCCATTGAATTCTATTGAAATTTGCTCAGTGTGTGAAGAAAACCACTCCATAGACAAGTGCCCTTCTTTTCTTAGACTCAAAGCTATATATCAAGGAGCTGAAGGGGTCACTGAGTAGATCTACTACATAAACCAAAGGAGACCTCATGGGCCTAGACCATACCACCAGGGCATGCAAGGGTCATCCCATGCATATTACAACCCAAACCAAACCACAACCATACCTTCTTGGGGACCCCCTGCTCATCCTTCCTGGTCTACACACCCTCCTTGGTCCTTTGCATCTTAGTATCACTCCTAGCCAGCTAGCTAGTCATTTCAATCATATGCTCCGCCACAACCTTAGTGGAATGCACTGCCCCAGGGGTAGAGGCCCCAATAGAACAATGCTCCAACTTTATTTCCTCCATCACCTGCCCAACCACAAGTGCTACACTCTACTCTACCGAAGCAACCCCATATGTCTGCCCAGCCAAATCCGAAGCCAAACAACAAACAGGCTCAACAATTATACAATTAAGGGACATCACATCCACCTTATGTTGTGGAAATACAGGATATTAACTCGAGATCTGGGAGACTTCTCCTAGATAACCAACCTCCACCTCCACCTAGGGAGGTTGAGGAAGAAAGATAGGAAATAATTCTTAAAGTGAATCCACCCTTTCCTGAGAGATTAACCCAACCACTCCAGCCTACCCCACAAGAGACTGAAATTATGGGAGAATTGAAAAATCTATGTGTAAAGATTCCACTTCTCCAAGAAATAAAAGATGTTCCTATTTACAATAAGTTGATTAAGGAGAAGTTCTTCAAGAATCCAAGGAGGCGAAGCCCTACCATTAATGTCGTTGGACAACTGTCTGACTTAATGTTGGGGTAGGTAATTTGTCTAAAATATTTGGACCCTGGAAGCCCTATAGTAGATGTGCACATCAATGGTACCATTGTCCCACACACTTTGATCAATCTTGGAGCTGCCATTAATGTGATGACCAAGGAAACCATGCTCAAGCTCAACCTCCAAGGTTCATTAAGGAAGACCACAACAGTTCTGCAACTTGCAGACTGCTCCACAGTGACCCCTGAGGGGATTTTGGAGGATATGATGGTCTCCATTGACTCTTGGGAGTACCTTGTAGATTTCCTAGTTCTCCAACCTAAGGCTAAGTTTACTGGTTATCCTCTCATCCTTGGGAGACCCTGGTTGGCCACTGCCGATGCTTACATTAGTTGAAGAGCTAGGAATCTAACCATCAAGAATGGGCATATGTCCAAGCAGTTAGTCCTATACACTCCTGCTCAGCCATCTCTAGAGCATGATTTACCTTTATGGTTGGAGGATGAGGAAGAAGATGAAGTTTATTCTGCCCAACATTATACTTTAGAAACAACCATGGGAGGAGGACATCAGGATGAATATGATTTGATTGAACACCTACTCCAAAGTCCAACTCCCAGAACATTTCCCTTAGAAGATGTAGTAAATGAAACCCAAAAAAATCATCCAATTGACCTATTCTTGGCTGATTCCAACCCCCTCCATCTCAAAACCATAGAATTTGGCCCTAAGAGAACCTTGAAAATCACTCCATCTCTTTCTACTCTCCAAGAAGAGAAGTTATGCAACATGATAAAGGAACATCTAGATGCCTTCACTTGGAGTTACAAAAGAAATGAAGGGAATACACCCCTTATTGTGTACTCACCACATACACATCAAAGAGGGTTGCAAGCTAGCCTGGCAGCCCCACAAAAGGATGAATCCTTCTCTTAAAGATATAGTCAAAGAAGAACTGCAAAAACTACTAGATACCAGATTCATTTACCCTATGTTTGATAGTGAGTGGGTCTCTCCTTTGGTGTTAGTTCCAAAGAAAAATGGTAAGTGGAGGATTTTTTTCGATTACAGGGAGTTGAACAAAGCCACAAAGAAGGACCATTTCCCTCTACCATTCATTCACCACGTGCTAGATGGCATGGCAGGGAATTTTTTTTCCTCTTTCCTAGATAGATTCATCGGGTACAACCAAATCCAGATCATCCCAGAAGACCAGGATAAAACCACCTTCACTTGTCCTTGGAGGGTCCTTCCTTTTGGCCTATGCAATGCCCCTTCCACTTTCAAGAGAGCAACCTTGATCATTTTCACCAAGTTAGTCCATGATGCGGTGGAAATTTATATGGATTATTTTACACCTTATGACTATGATTTTCAAGAGGTTTTGTCCAACCTAGGAAAATTACTTCACAAATGCATTGAAATGAATCTGTCTCTCAGTCCCGAAAAATGTGAATTCTTGATGAATGCAGGGACTGTGCTAGGTCATTCAATATCTCAGCAAGGACTACAGGTGGACCAAAAAAAAATAGCTATCATCCAAGGGGTCCAACGTCCTCAAAAGCAGAGAGATGTCAGAAGTTTCTTAGGGTTAGTTGGATACTACCAAAGGTTCATAAAGGACTTCAACAAGTTGGCCTCTCCTTTATTTGGTTTGTTGTCCAAGGACTCTAAGTTTATATGGTCAAAAAGCTGCCAAGAGGCCTTATACACCCTAAAGAACAAGTTAACCACTGCACCAATTGTTCGATGCCCAAATTGGTCCCTTCCCTTTCATATTCATGCTAATGCCTCACACAAAGCCATAGGAGTAGCCCTAGGTCAGATAGAATTGCCTTATGATATCTACTTTATCAGTAAGAATATGTTAAAGGCTGAACTAAATTACACAGTGACAGAAAAGGAACTCCTAGCTGTTGTTCATTGATTGAACAAATTTAGGCATTATATTATAGACTATCAAACATTTGTGCATAGTAACCATGTTGCAATCAAATATTTAATGAATAAACTAGATGTGAATGCTTGGATTATAAGATGGTTACTTTTATTAAAGTAGTTTTATCTAAATATTGTTGATAAGCCTGGTAAGGAAAATGTTGTTGCAAACTTTTTGTCTAGATTAAATTTTCCTATAGGTGAAGAAGGAATGGTTGATGACCAGTTACCAGATGAGCACTTATTTACTATTTCAGTTATTTCTCCATGCTTTTCTGATATAGAAAACTATTTGGTATCTTCTCAGTTCCCACCGAACTTGTCCTCCAAAGAGAAGAGAAAGATAGTGAGGAAGAGCATCCCCTTCATTGGGATTGGGGACAATCTCTTCAAACTTGGCCCAGATCAAATCTTGAGAAGGTGTGTCAAGGAGGAGGAAGTCTTTGACATCCTTCTGACCTGTCATGATGGGCCTTGTGGAGGTCACTTTGTAGGAAAGAGGACAACATTCAACATGTTACAAGTAGGCTATTATTGGCCCACTCTTCTTCAGAATGTGAGAAGATATATTAACCAGTGTGATCGATGCCAAAGGATGTGAAGCCCTACTCTAAGAGATGAAATGCCTCTACAACCTCAGGTGACTTTCGAGCCATTTGACAAGTAGGGCATGGACTTCATTGGACCTATTGACCCTCCTTCCAAACAAAAGCAGTAATCATTGTGTGAATTGACTATCTGAAAAAGTGGGCTGAAACCAAGGCAATTAAGGAAACAACAGAAGAGAAGGTAGCTGAGTTCCTAAGGGTGAATGTAGTTTACAAATTTCGGTACCCTAGAGAGCTGGTCACAAACCAAGGCAACTAGTTTACCTCCAACATGATTGTAGACTTGCTCAGCCAGCACAAGATCAAGCATAGAACCTACACTCCCTATCATCCACAATCTAATGGACAAGTAGAGGTGACCAATAGAGTGTTGGAGAGCATCTTGACCAAAGTGGTAAGCAACAACAAGAAGGATTGGGAAGATAGACTAGTTGATGCCACATGGGCCTATAATACCACTTGGAAGACCACTATTGGATTCACACCCTATGAGATGGTCTATGGGAAAAAGGCCTTGTCGTCCATTGAATTTGAGTATAACACATTATGGATGGCAACCCAACTAGATCTACATATCAGTAGTGCACAAAAAGAGACATTATTCCAGTTGAATGGTTTGGACGAGTTCAGAATGTAGGCCCTCCTACATACAGAGGTAATTCAACTTCAGAGGAAGATCTGGCATGATAAGAACATCAGGGAAAAGCAATTTCAAGAAGGTGATTGGGATTTGTTATATGATTCTATGTATAAATACTTCAAGGGCATGTTAAGGACAATATGGCTAGGACCTTATGTTGTAGAAAGATACCATGATAATGGTTCAGTACAGATCAGAACCATATATGAAGAGGCCATTCCTTTACTTGTTAATGGACACCGACTAAAAGTTTACAAGAGACCATTGTCAAAACAAGAATTCATTAATGATATCAATAAAATAGTGATGGTAGTGGAGTAAGTTTCAGCTCCTACCTCATCAAATCACTGAGAGAAAAAAAATAAAAAGTATAAGGACTCAGGTGAAAACCTCCATGAGGTGCCTGAGTCCCACTATCAGGTTTAAAACCTCTTGGGGCATCCCAATGGTGTCAATATAAAAAAAAGAGAGAAAAAATGAGAATAAAAAGATCCCTAGGTGAAAACCTCTTTTAAGGCACCTATGGCAAACAACTAGGATGAAAACCTCTCAAAGGCAGCCTAGTTGTTTTCAAAAAAAAAAGAGAAAAAAAGAAAAGAGCAAAATCATGAAAATTTCTATTTTGCAGGTCAGAAAGAAGGACAATCAGAGAGCAAAGTAGGATCACCAAGAGACCTATTTTACTCACATTTTATTTTTCCACTGATTTACATTCATCACTCTACCATTTATCTCTTTTTTTCCACTCCTTTCCTTCAATTTACAAGAGGACTGTGTTTTCTACAGGACCCCCAGTAAACCTACAGGATCCCCTAAAAACCTACAAGATGATCCTATAGGAATCACAGTGACCTAGAAATTCTACAGGAAGCAACCCTAAAGGAAAAAATGACCTACTATGTCAATGAAATGGCACCCCTACATCATTAATCCATGACCATACCTATGTCCACCTTCATCGCCCCTGCATTCACCCTTAAAAAAAAATATCACTTTAAAAAAAAACAAAAAAGACAAAAAAAGTCACAGTCTTCGAAAAAGAAGGAATAAGAGAGCAATAGGGAGCATCACCTGAGTATTCCTCATTTCCCACACTTTTAGTCTCCCTCTCCATCCATGTCACCATCCTCAAACTCCCAACAGAAGGTATGATTAAGAGTTCGGAGGGAGAAGCAACTACAGGACATCCTATAGGAAATCCTGTAGCAACCTATCCCACAGAATACAAATCATAAGAACAGCAAGCTTCCAGTATGATGATCTAAAAGAAGAAGGGACTCCAAAGCAGCAGTGGCACAATCATCTTCAACACCAGGTACATGCACCACAAAAAAATCATGAGAGAACAATAGAAATGGGATGAAGAATAACATGCAGCTAATACACACAACAAGCACCTCCGGTCTTCAACCATTGGAACAAGGTATTAAGAACCATAGGTAAGTATCCCTCTCACTCTCTCATGTGCATAATGTAGTCAAAATATGTAAAGTTTGCAATTAAGTTGGTTTATAAATGAAAGGTGTCCAGTTAACTTGGCCACCTTCAATCAAGTAACAAAGACAAAAAAATTTGTCCTCTCACACGTGGTAGTAGTCAACTTAAAAACAAAAAGGAGAAGGACAAATGTAGTTAGGGCTATGGAAGCATGAAGTGGGATTTGATTACGAGGAAGTGGCAAATGATGAGGTGGTAGTGGGGAGAAACGGTGAAAAAATGGAAATCGTACCTCGGCTGCCAGCACACCACCTCAACCCAAATGACCATAAGAGGAAATAATCGTCGTCCCCATGAATTCATGCATTCAATTCCTCGTGGCTCACTCTCACAAGGCACTCTCATACCCAGGCAACCTACAACAAGGAATACACCATCGTTTTTATGCACCAGAATTCTTGTAGGATTTCACACAAGATTCCTATAGGATACAGAGAGAGTCTATAGGATAGGCCGAGAGGAGTTTCAGAGGGGAAAACTCGGGGGTTGACCACAACAAACATTATGAAGAGGTAGGCTCTATAATTACATTCCTCTTTCCAAGTAAATTGATAAAAAAATCTTCTAGTTTGAGTGAATTTGGCAGCAGTGCAAGAGAATTGTCCACACAGTCATCTCAATTGTTTACTTCTGCATTTGAAAATTATATCAACCATCTCATCTCCTCAAAACCTCACCAACCAAGATGACAAGAGGGTTTAATAAGAGGGATCCCACTAACACTGTGAGAATCCAACAACACCCTCAGGTACTAGAAATCTTCACAAGGCATAATTGGATGGGGTTTTTTGAAAAATTAAGGGGGTATGATGATGAGGTGGCCCGAGATTTTTCTCTCTCCCTCATTCCACTCACCAGGGTCCATGCCACTATTGTGGTAAGAGGCCTCTCCATAGAACTCACCACTAAACTCATCAGTAGAGTTACATACACTTCCCCTAGGAGTACCATGGAGGAAGCAAGACAAAGGAGATAGCTAGGTTGCCAAAAAGAAATTCTTTTTAGAAGGTGAGGAACCCACTGAGAACAAAATTGGAGTAAGGAGAGCAAGTTTGCCATATCCCTAGAATGAGGTAAGTTACCAACTTATCAAATACATTTCATGTGAGGGGAGGTATAGTGTGGTCTATGGCTATCATTTTCGGCTTCTTAAAGAATTGCGATTTGGGGAAGAAATACCCCCTCACCATAGGCTTAGCATACCATACTTCTTGCTACAATCACTAATAGACTCAAGCATCAAAGTGCAAGAGGGAAATTCCCAACAGTTAGCTCACCATGGGTTAATTAGAATCCTTATAGAATATGCCCTCTAAAACCTTAGAATTCCTATACAATGGTTAGTTTTCAGAGACATGTAGGCAGAGGAAGACATCAAATCTCTCACATATGATGTTAGTCCTACTGTCAATGAAGAGGAAGAGGAAGAGACTAAAGAAGAGGAAGAAGAAGTAGAGCAGGAAGAAGAATAAATAGAAGGAGATGAAGATGAGATGGATGAAGAAGAAGAGGAGAAATAGAAGGAGGATGATGAAGAAACAAAGGAGGATGTTAAGGAGGAAACTGATAAAGATGATGAGGATCTATAAGAGGAAGAATAAAGGAAAGACATAGGTGAAGAAAGCAATGGGAAAGATGGGGTATAAAACAAGGAGGAGTCACCTACGGTGTCTCCAGAACCCACAAAGAGATAGGCAGCAGCAGCCCTCACTGCTCTTAGCACCCCCATCAAGAAAAAAGGCAAAAGATAGAGGAAGACCCCCTTATATTTCATGACAAGGAAAAGCACAAGAATAAGGCAGGGGAAACCCCAAACACCAACCAAAATTCCCAATATGATTGAAGACTCACCTAAATAAAAGTAGAAAATGCCTTCCCCTAAGTCTCTCATCACTTATATGAGAAGGCCTATGACTAGATAAACCTCCTCCAAGGGAAAATCAATACTATAGGATACACAACAAAATCTACAGGAAGCATAAGCAGTCCTATAGGATACTCTGTTGAGCCTACAGGAGACACAAAAGTTGGAAAATGAGGTAGGCCAATAACAAGGAACTAAAGAAGAGGACCCAGAGTCAAAAGAACCTAGTCCCCAACCTAACGTTGACTCCTACTACAAGTTTATTGAAGGAGGTAGGGTCATACCTTGAAAATTTTCTATTCCACTGTTCTTCAAGCTTGAGAAGGAGAGAACCAAAACTCACTGATGGATGTAGATAACCAAATCCAAGGGGGTAGAAGACATTGGGCACATGGAGGAGAAGCTCAAGGAGATGTCCAAAGAGCTAAGTAGCTTGAGAGACAAAGAGGCCATAATGAAAAATCAACTAGAAACATAAAATACATGGTTTTTGGGTAGCAGAAGCCTCGCGTAATGGTCATGGGGCACAAAGCCCGAAGTTTTGAATAAAGATAGGGTAAAGACTCCGCGGGAAGCATAGAGTGCGATTTGTAATAAGTTGAAGTCAAAGGGTAGTATGCCCAAAAATAATGTAAAGAAATGTAAGTTGAGTCGGCCCACCCGTGGATCACAGTCCATGGAAAGGTATAAATAGAATGAGGCTCTATGGGTAGAAGTAGCTAAGTTTGGTTGTATGATCTTGGATCTGTAATGTAATGGGTTTTTGATGAGAACAATTTGTAAGAGTCTGTAAGTCCAAGTCGAGGGTTTGGGTAGTGGATAGAGGCTCTGCATCTATGTGTGCAGAGGCCTAGAAGAGTCCGCAGTTGGGTGCGCGGACCACCGCAGCTTAGTGCGCATGGCGGATTTGGATGTATTGGTGAAGAAGTTGAATAAAAAGCTAAGCTGTTTATGTAATTCTCTGTTAAATCTGAATTATCATGGATCTAACTTTTGGTATGGTTAATATAATTGTTTGATCTATGTGCACATGTTTAGGACATAATTGTATGTGAATCTAAGTTTATTATAAGTGCGCGAACAGGTTAAATATATTAAGTGTTTGCTTAAAGACCCTTCTAAGTAGATCTGATTTACATTACTTCGTCAAATAGATTATATCCATAAATAGTGTGCTAACAGGAAGTAAGGATTATTCTGTGTCTGAATCTATGCAAATAGAGAGCAGTGCGAAGCCACAGAATGGTGCGCGAAGCCTCCAGACCACATCAAGACATCCCAAGGGTGCGGAAACCTGGTTCTAGCACCCTCCCTTGCTACCTCAGGTGAGACCTCAGTCCGCACTTCATGGATTGTTGCCGAAAGGCCTGGTAGCTGCGGGATTTGTTTGGCTAAACAATTCTTTCGAACCCAGGTCAGGCCCATATATGCCAACAAATGGTTTCGTTGACAGGACCGGGATCTACCTAAGGTGTGTCTGATGTTGGGATGCTAGAACCCTACAAAGAAAGAGATTGAGGAGTGGTGGGATTTGGAACTCCACGATTTTGATACTCAGGAAAAAAGGAACCCATGAATATCGAAGGAAGATTGGCTTGACTACTATATATACACAGATATTCACGAGATATACTTTGCAACATTTCCAATAGAACTATACGAGTGGATCGCGAGGTTAGCAGAAAACATGGGAAGGTGTAGATTGGACAAGCCTATTGTGTGGACTCTGGAACTGGTGCGTAGGCTATAAGCCATGGATGATAAAATCACACATGCAGTAGATCATTGGCTGGATAGGGTAATAGGAGGATTTATCACTAAGTTCACTATAGACACAACTATGAGATATGTTGAAGCAAAAAGGAAATTTCTTCAAGGACCTCAGGGTAGGTACGTCAACTCATTGAATACGTGGATTAAGATGTTGTTGTGTGAAAAATAGATTATGCGCATTTATTGATGTCTATAGTAACACAGAGCAAAAGAGGTTACCGCAGAGTGGGAGGGAGAGGAAATAGTCCTTTGGTGTCTATTTCACAGGAAAGCGATGAGGAGCTCGTGAGGTTCTCACCAAGAAGTGCAGTCCGGTTGATTATGGAGCGCTTCCCATTGATACTGCTTCCGTCCATGCCACCACCCTCTTCACCTACATCAAATCTGTCCACCCCAACACCAACCCCACCTCCAACCCCACCACCACCAAAAGTTGGGATGGTGAGCGCAGTGCAACTGCCAACGTTTAAAGGTGTAGGGAATGAGGAACTGGGACAGTTCTAGTTTGTGATAAAGTCTATGTGGGATGCTCAGGGCATCACAGATGATAACATCAAGAAGGCTACCACAGTGACTGCACTGCAGGATCGTGCACTAACATGGTACATGAAATATTCAAGTGATCATCCAAATGAAGGAATAACAGCAATCTAGGAGGCGCTAAATAAGGAATTTGGGTGACCAAAGTCAGAAACACAGTCGGTTATTGGGTTCAAGGAGATTGTAATGTTGCCTTGTGAAACCCCATGGGATTTGGATCAAAGGTTGAAGAGCACCATCCACGAGGCCAACATGACACTGATGGATGTGCAATACCACGCTTGGTTTGTCACATCATTAATGCCATATCTAAGATCGGCTCTGTTGCAACAAGATATCTCAACCCAAGCCGAAGCAATGGAGGTAGCAATGCGGCTGCAAGAAACCCCAATACAGGATCCAGGGTTGGGAGTACAACAAATCCAAGCGCAAATACAAAACTTATGTCTAGAAATGCGAAGCTTGGAACAAGGACAGGTGCCTAGGACAGAGGTACCGGAAGAGATGTGGTGTATCAAATGGAAGGGATAGGGCCATAATAAGGACCACTGTCTGATCTTCGTGAACAATGCGGCAGAAGGGGGACCAATAGCATTGTGACCAGAGGTACAAGCTGGGCCAAGCATGGCACCCACACTTTGGTGTGCAATCTGTCTAGTGGGAGGAAAGCGGGCCACAGACAATTGTCACCTATTGTCAAACTTAAGACAACCACATCCTCAACAGTTATTTTGTAACTTCTGTAGAATAGTGGGCCACGATGAAAGAAATTTCCACAGTTACGAGATGTTGATGGATCAAACACCTACTTATAGGATGCAAATGGTGGTGCGCAAGCAGGATCCCACTACACCACTACCATGGGGAGGGTACCAAGGATGCGGATGGGGCCACAGGGGAATTGGACTTGGACAGGGACGAGGACACTTAATTTACTATAACTACGGAAGGTCATGGAATTATTGCCCGAACCCGACCAAAGCTTGGTGTCCTTACTGTTACCAATTTGATCACTAAGTAGTCAATTGCCCCACACTGATTGCTCAGATGTGGGAAAAGGGGGTGCTTCAAGCTAACCCCACTCAAAACATCCAAATGATGAAGGCTGAACCCCGAGCGGAGGGTCCTAATGTACATATGATGCTCCGAAGTGGTGCCACTACTAGAGAGGATAAAGGGAAGCAGCCAGAGACAAATGCATGGGTCCGTAAGGTCCCCCCGAAACAACTAGACTTTGACTTGGAGCATTTGAAAGAAACCTTTATGGAAGCCAAAAAGAACTTGACAGAAGCATCTATGTTGGAAAGTAAATATCAATTCGGATCAGAGAAGGGTACTTCTATGCTAACCACCTTCTTGAAAACTTGCATGAACTTACTCAGAGATGGTAAAGCAGTAAAGGAGCTGCAAGAACTAATAACGCGATGCGCGGAGCGGACGAACTGCGAATGATCCGAAAATTAGGCAAACATGCTTTGCACTCAGGGTGGGAAATGAGACTAACTATCTAGATCAGAGACTACGAGATGGATCAGATTGTTTTAGATTTGGGGTCCAACGTGAATGTCCTACCAAAGCAGACTTGGAAACCCATGGGCAGGCCTCCACTATAATGGTCACTAATTCAATTATGGATGGTTAACCAACAAAAGATTCTGCCTATGGGAAGACTATGCGAGGTTATAGTAGGCATCGATGGCACCATCACCCAAACTGATTTTGAAGTCATAGAAATTGTAGATTATAGTAACCCATATCCTGCTCTATTAGGGATAGATTGGGCAATGGATATGAATGGATTCATCAACCTCAAGAAACGAAAAATGATATTCGAAAAGAAATCTCTCCACGTAGTGGTCCCATTGGATCCAGTGGAGGGGGTGCAATATACAGAGCCCGTGCATGACGAAGATAACGATGGGGAGTTAGACTCTATCTACAAGATTACAGTGCAAGATCAGGACAGGATAAATCCAACAGCAGACGGTAGGCTCTCATAGGAACATGATAGTTCTTGCACATCAGACTCAGATGAAGAGATTGAACGATGGTAGAACTGACTGCATGAAGTAACCACACTCAATTGTAATAGGATGGTGACAATAGGGGCAAAGGAATAGCCAGAGATATCCGTGAAAGCATCCCACACAACCACTGCTTCAGGAAAGGGTGTAGCTCCGAAGATGCGAAGGAAAGGGCGTAGATGTCGAAGGCAGGTGCGCACATGGCTAGGAGAGCGAAATGAAGTAAGCATTCCCCACCAGCATAGGTTACAGGTGTTTGAGGTGCGAACCTCCAATCAGCTTAGAATTAGCAGTCCAAAGCCACCCCAACAGACCAGTGCACTAGTGACCGGCGCCAAGGTTAGTAAGGGCTCAAGAAAGTTGTGGATACCATGGGTTTGCTAGGCCTATAATAGATGACAGAAGGAAGCTCAAAAAAGATAGAGTAGTTGCAGGCCCCACAACATCAATACACTGGGGTTATGACCAAGGAAGCAATGTGTGCTATGAAGGGACGGACCCAATAGAGTAGACCAGGAGTGAGCTGCGACCCTGCTATCATGGCTACGCCCACATGCACAGAAGAACATAGCCCCCCGACTGGCCGCCCAGATGCTTGAGAGGTGCTCGCAGCCCAGGCTAGCAGGGCAGTTCCGCACTCGCACAAAAGTGCAAGCACCTAACTAGAAGTAGAAACTATAGTTTGAGCACCTCGAGCAGTTGAGAGAAGGCGAGGGATTATAAACCAGTCTGTGGAAAATGGCTGCAGTAAAAGGATTCTATACCAAGTTAGGTAGTCCACAAGATTGCAGTTGCACCCCAAGGATGGCGCTACCATGGGGAAAAGTCAAAATATGACTATTAGCAACATTGATCCTGACAGGAAGGTCAAATTACGTCAGAAAGGAGCGGGCTGCGGGACATTAAGATGAAAGTTCTGGACAAGATACATAAAGATCTACCGACTCGATGCCACTAATAGACTGAAATCTGAGGGAAGGGATTTTTTCAAATCTCACAGTTTGTGGCCGGCACTGGACCTTTGGCTCTTTGAACTAGCAACAAGCAGTGAGTACGTGGCTACCAGGCACCCCATGAGTACCATGGCAAGAACTCGAGCATGGGTCGTAGAGGAAATGCAACTAAATCAGGAAGAGTCCAAGGATGTGACATAGGTTCCCAAAGTTCCTAAGTCCCCATGTACCCTGTGCCCTAGGAAGAACAAGTAGATGGAAGGAAGAGTCCAAGCCTCACCAAGACTTAACAAGCGCTCAACAGATGAAAAATGAAAAGAAATCACCTTCGAACTCGCTGAGGAAGATGATGATCTGCAAGCCCTGATTGATCAGGTTGATGCAGAGGCAGAGGAAGAAGAAGTTGTGTTCCAACTTTTGTCGTTACCCCCATATCTTTCTCCGTGGATCGGGACGACCAAGATACCGAAAGACATGGACGCTACCAAGAATATGCTCCAGAGCCCGCTTCTTTGGGATGACATAAGGTTCAGAGGGTTGCTGATGGAGCACATTCCAAGAATCAAATTCAAATATTGGGACCTTGTAGACAGCAACAAGTTCCATGACCTAGCCAAAGACAAGTTATTACCACAGAAATGGTTACTGTTGGGTCCCTATAATACTAGTGATTACCCCATTAGTATTGTAGTTATACCCCTTATTAATATTGTTGTGCCCCTATTGCCCCCGTATTGTTATTACTGTGCCCCATAGAATCCCTCTATTGTTATTTTTGTGGCTTTATATTATTATTGTTAGGTCGGCTGGGTTATATTGTGACTCCTTAGACTCCTATATATAGAAAGGAGGTTTTGTCATTTGAATCATCCAAGAATTGTTCATTTATGTAATGTAAAGGAGGTTGTCCCCTCGAAGAGGCTGAATTCTAAGGCGTTGATCTATCTTTTCTATCTTTTCTTGAGCTGGTTTCATAACATTTGGTATCAGAGCTTTGGATTCTAGGGTTTCGCTGCTCCAAACAGGTCATCGTGGAATTTTTGCTATAACGTTTTTTCTGTGATGTTTCAGAAGTCGCAAAAAAAACCCATTTGAGAAGCAATCGCGCTGAACCTTGGGTCCGAATTTCAGATCTTTTTGCGTGATATTTACGGAGATATGCTCTGAGGAAGTTGGTCTTTTTGCAGACTCCTGAATTACATTCAAAACAGGTGACCTGGGGCAAATTGTCATAAATTTCTCTCTGGGGGATCGGATTGAAATTTCATTAGAAGGTACAAAAAGAGGACGGATTTTAGTTTCCTGTATGCATGTTTCAGATCCAAAGGTCGAAACAGTGACTCGTGGCACGTCGTACAAGTTCGCTCTACTGAACTAGTCTATAAGCAAGTCACTGTGGGAGATTTCACATAACTCTTCCTTGGAGAAGCCAATTTGGGTCAGACTTGTGGCATTGGAAAGAGGACACAGAGGGATACTATAGCTCAGAAATTTAGAACTAGATTATTGGAAAGTACAGAGATACATCAGAGGCAATATCGAGCTCCTACAAAGTGAAAAAAGGTGTGTAGATTTTCTTAAATTTTTGCTTAAGCTTGGTTTGAAAATTTATTTTGAAGGATTTCAAAGGGCATAGTAGAGAATTAATATCGGTAACTGATGCCCCGAGGAAAGAAAATGCAAACACCTAGTAAGGAACCTGAAAGCTCTAGCATGACTCATGAAGAAGAGGAAGAAATGCAACATGATATATCAAAGTTACAAGACCAAGTGCAACAACTGTCCCTTGCACAAAAAGGAACAGAATCTAAGATGGATGGTTTAAAGAAAGATGTAGAAGCTAAGATGGATGGTTTAAAGAAAGGTGTAGAGGCTAAGATGGACTATTTAAAGAAAGGCGTAGAAGCTAAGATGGATGGCATGGAAGCTAAGGTGAATGGCATGGACGCTAAAATTGATGGCATGGATGATAAGATGGAAAAATTGAAGATAAATATGAATAAGTTGCTACAAGAAATGGTCACTAAGGGTGAAAGGGTACTAAAGGAAACTCATGATGAGAAAAAAAGAAATGTTAATCATGATTCCATAGGCTCTAATGTTGGATCGAAGACTCACCATGTTCCAAAAATCGATATGAGGAAGTTTGATGGCAAGGATCCCGCCACATGGATATTACAGATGGAGCAATTCTTCAATCTCAATAATGTGAAAAACACACAAAAGGTACGTATGGAAAATTTATATTTGGAACCAAATCAGTTTGTATGGTATCAATGGCTTTGCTCTCGTCAACAATTTATCACTTGGGCAATTTTTACGGAAGAATTGATAGCACATTATGAGGATACAAAAAGCAACACTTTTTTTAGCCAACTGATAAGTCTTAAACAAAAGGGTTCAATAATGGAGCACATTGAGGAGTTCCAAAAATTGAACATAAGGGTAAAAGATATTCCAGAGGAGCATAGGATCAATTTGTTCATAGGGTCTTTAAAGGATAATATCCAACATGATGTTCGCCTTTGGGAACCAGATTCATTAGAGAAGGCATTCAGGTTAGCAAGAAAAATCGAAAGAAAAATTATGGCAACCAGGAAGCATACCACTCACAACTATAAAGATGGAAGTGTTGTTGCCCCTAGTCTTCCACAACCTATAAGGTTGACACCACAACAATTGGAAGAAAAAAGAGCAAAAGGGCTCTGTTACAGTTGTGATAGCAAGTACACTAAAGGTCATAAGTGTGATGAGAAGAAATTATTCTACATAGATTGTGAAGAGGAAGAAGAAAAGGTGCAAGAAAGGTCAAACAAAGAGGATATACTCTAGGAACAAAGTCTAGATGAAGAAAAAATAAATCCGACCATATCTTGTAATGCATTGGCAGGAATTACCACTCCTCAAACCATCAAGATACAAGGACAAATCAAGAAGAAAAAGGTAATACTATTGATTGATTCAGGAAGCACCCACAATTTTATTCATTGTAAGGTAGCAAAAGAATTGAATTGCTTCCTATATCCAGCACCAGAGTGTCAAGTGATGATTGCAAATGGAGGAACAATAAATTTCTCTAAAAAGTGCCATAATATCAAGCTATCCATGGGAGAATATGTATTGACTAGCCCAATGATTTCCATTCCAATGGGAGGTGCTGATGTTGTACTAGGAGTCCAATGGCTACAATCCTTGGGTACAATAGCTTTTAATTTTCAAGAACTTTTCATCAAATTTTCTATGGAAGGAAAGGAAGTTGAATTAAGGGGTATTACAGGGAAACCAGGAAAGATAATCAGCTCTAATGGTATGACAAAGCTTCTAAAAAAGGAGCAAAGAGGTGTAATTGCACAATTATGTTCACTAGATGTTTCCACATTGGAATCATCTATTTCTCCAGATCTCCAAAATGTCTTGGACAATCATTCCAAGGTATTTGAGACTCTGAAAGGTCTCCCGCCTATGCGTGATCATGATCATGCTATTCATCTGATTCCAAGAATTTTTCCTCCTAAGATCAGACCATACAGATATCCCTATGTCCAAAAGAGTGAAATTGAACGTATGGTTGCAGAAATGCTAGAGGCTGGTATAATTCAACCAAGTCAAAGTTCTTTCTCTGCTCCAGTAGTATTGGTGCACAAGAAGGATGGATCATGGCGCATGTGTCCAGATTATAGGGAGCCCAACAAGCTCACTATTAAAGATAAGTTCCCCATTCCTACCATTGATGAATTACTGGATGAATTGCATGGATCAATTTACTTCACCAAGTTGGATCTTCGTTCAGGATATCATCAAATCAGAATGAAGACTAAAGATATTCCGAAAACAGCATTTAGAACTCATGAGGGTCATTATGAATTTTTGGTCACGCCTTTTGGCCTTACTAATGCACCTTCAACATTTCAAGGTTTGATGAATTCAATTTTCAAACCATTCCTTAGAAAATTTGTGTTAGTATTTTTTGATGATATACTAATCTACAGCAAGTCTTGGAAGGATCATGTTGAACATGTTGACAAGGTGCTACAACTATTGGAGGAGAAACAATTATATGCAAAAAGATCCAAATGTTTCTTTGGAGTCCAGGAGGTGGAATATCTGGGTCATATTGTATCTCATGAAGGAGTTAAGGTAGACCCTAGCAAAATTAAAGCCATTAAGGAATGGAAAATCCCCACATCCATAAAGCATCTACGAGGATTTCTCAGGTTGACAGGGTATTATCGCAAGTTTGTTAAGAATTATGGGAGAATAGCAGCACCTCTAACAACATTATTGAAGAAAGATGCATTTTCATGGACTCTGGAAGCAACAAAGGCCTTTGAACATCTTAAAGAGGCAATGTGCCAAGCACCGGTCTTAGCTACACCGGACTTCACAAAAACCTTTATTATGGAATGTGATGCTTCAGGAAATGGAATTGGTGCTGTTCTAATGCAATATGAAAGACCTATTGCTTTTGAAAGTCGTCCAATCAAGGGAAAGTTTTTAAGAAAAGCTATTTATGAGAAGGAAATGTTGGCAATACTCCATGCACTTAAGAAATGGCGACCCTACCTAATGGGAAGACACTTCAAGGTAAAAACGGATCATGATAGCCTTAAATACTTTTTAGAACAAAGATTATCCTCTGAAGAGCAACAAAAGTGGGTCACTAAGATGTTGGGTTATGACTTTGAAATCATCTACAAAAAAGGGAAGCAAAATGTGGTGGCAGATGCACTCTGAAGAAAGGATGAGGATGTGGAAGCATTGTTGTGTGCCATTTCTATTATCCAACCAGATTGGATAAACGAATCAAGGGAGGAATGGAAGAATGACAAAGAAGTGTGGGCACTTATTCGAAAGTTACAACAAGATTCCAGTACATCTGATACATTTAGCTGGCAAAATGATTCATTATGGTACAAAGATCACTTATACCTCTGTAAGAATTCCCAGATAAAACAAAAGATTCTTATGGAATTGCACACTTCTCCCTTAGGAGGGCACTCAGGATTTTTAAAAACTTACCATAGGGGTAAGAAGGAATTTTTTTGGGATGGCCTTAAATCAGATATTCAAAATTTTGTGGTGGAATGTTTGGTTTGCCAACAAAATAAGGTTGAAACAATTAAGACACTGGGTCTATTACAACCTTTATCCATTCCAAGCCAACGTTGGGAAGAGGTTTCAATGGATTTTATCACAGGTTTACCCAAGTCTGAGGGAAAGAGTGTCATCATGGTGGTAGTTGACAGACTTACCAAGTATGCACACTTTTGTGCATTATCACATCCATTTAGAGCCAGTACAGTTTCTACTGCATTTATGGAAACAATTCAAAAGCTACATGGAAACCCAAAGATTATTGTAAGTGACAGATATCCCATTTTCACTGGCAATTTTTGGACAAAATTATTTTCTTGTCTTGGTACTCAGTTAGCTCATAGCTCATCTTATCATCCTCAATCTGATGGGCAAACTGAGATAGTAAACAAATGTTTGGAAGGATATCTTCGTTGCTTTTTATCTGATAAATAGACACAATGGGTCAAATGGTTGCCTCTGGCTGAATGGTGGTATAACACTTCCTTCCATACAACAACAAAAATGACCCCATTTATGGCACTTTATGGGTATCAACCACCATCCATCACATCATATTTAAGAGAAATTCTAAGGTTCAGGCAGTGGAACATCACATCGAACATCAACAACAAGTCTTCCAACTCTTAAAGGATAACCTCATGTTGGCACAGAATAGAATGAAACAACAGGCAGATCAACATTGCAGTGAAAGAAGTTTTGATGTAGGTGATTGGGTATTCCTACGGCTACAACCATATAAGCAAATGTCCCTCAAGCAAGCTAAGAAAGATAATAAATTATCACCAAAGTATTATGGTCCGTACAAGGTGTTGCAAAAGATTGGTACTATGGCATACAAATTGGAGCTTCCTGCAGCTTCTCGATTGCACCCAGTTTTCCATGTTTCATGTTTAAAGAAGGTTATAGGCGACAAGCTCCCAGTTCAAACAATATTGCCAGAACTTGACAAGGAAGGAAAAATTATATTGGAACCAGAAGCAGTCACAGAAACAAGAACTCGACAGCTACGAAATCAATCAATTTCAGAGTATCTTATCAAGTGGAAGAACTTATCCGCTGAAGATTCCACATGGGAGGATGAGAATTTTATGCAGAAGTATCCAGAACTACTCAAGCGTTGAGGACAACACTTTTTTTGAAGGAGAGGGACATGTTGGGTCCCTATAATACTAGTGATTACCCCATTACTATTGTATTTATACCCCTTATTAATATTGTTGTGCCCCTATTGCCCCTGTATTGTTATTACTGTGCCCCATAGAATCCCTCTATTGTTATTTTTGTGGCTTTACATTATTATTGTTAGGTCGGCTGGGTTATATTGTGACTCCTTAGACTCCTATATATAGAAAGGAGGTTTTGTCATTTGAATCATCCAAGAATTGTTCATTTATGTAATGTAACGGAGGTTTCCCCCTCGAAGAGGCTAAATTCTAAGGCGTTGATCTATCTTTTCTATCTTTTCTTGAGCTAGTTTCATAACAGTTACTAGGTGTGAAGAAGGGTGGACTGCTAAACCTCAGATGGATACCTCACTACCAACGCACGACCATCACCATATTTGTGATTTGATAGCTACTATGTCTCATACAAGATGGATATCTCTAGTTGGAAGAGCTGATCCTGATCATAGCCGACCTAATCCATTGGATTACATACCTGCTACTTAAAGGGATAACCTCGCAAACATAGCAGGAACTAGTAATGAGGGAGGCTTCACTGAATCAGTGAAGGCGAAATACCATCTGGATAAAGGAAAGCGGGGGTATGTCATCGTAATCATCAGCGACTGCGCAGTTCGAGTCACCACTCAGCTCCTAGCCAGTAAACTCATAAGAAAATGTTGCATGGATGAGGTGCTAGCCCCTTTCATTTCCTTGGCAGGGCAGTGCACCGAAGGGGTTCAATTAAATTAGGCACAATTTCTATGCAACGAATTCTTCACCAATTGCCAAGAAGCACAGCACAAAGGTAATACATTTCATTATGCATGGTTGCTTTTATCAATCCTTTTCGTTACAGGCAAATTTTCGCAGGAGAGCCAGTTTCCGAGCCTAGAAGATAGCCTACCCAAAGCCGTGCGGTATATTTCGCTCTAGGCTACAAAAGACGCAATAAGGGTTTGTGTGATCCAAGCATTTTGGATCTCCATGGAAGGAAAGATACAGACATAGCTTGCTCGAAGACCACGCATGTCCCCCACAATCTACAATACTTTTTAGAGCATGGCTGAGATCAAAGCAGACATGCATCACTTGTATATCCACGCGTACAAGGATCTAGAGCAATCATGGGCCACACTTCTATTCCTTGCAATAGATGATGCTCTTTACGTGGTCTTGGTAGCATGGCCTCTGGAATGGCGCACCCCAGACAAGGTCGTTCTTCATAGGCTAGCAAAAAAATAGTAGAAGAAGGAATGCCAGCAGTGACTCACTCAACTGGCAGAAAAGACACGTTAGGAACAACAAGCCGCTTTGCAACAGGAGGCTACCACAAGCCCAACCACAGAAGGGAACCAGGAAAATCAGGGAATGGAATTGGAACAGGATCCGCAACAAGAAATGGAGACGTAGGACCACCTCAAGTAGTCGCACGCCAAGGAAGCACTAGCGACCTGAAAAAAGTCCAAAATAGTAAAGGCTCTATAAAAAAAATTCATGGATAGTAGCCAACCCACAAGTAATGTTACCACCAGCGCATTGCCCGAACTAATCACCACACAAAAAACTATGTTCGGGGAGATCAGAGTACAGTTGCAAGCATTACAAGAGCGACCCCCAGGCTGGGTCACTCGACAGCTAGCAGAAGATATAGCCACCACCGAGCAGATGGTCAGCACGCACATGCCACACACCCTACCATTTCTAGCAGGTGTTGTCTGAGTCACAGCTGCAGGTGAAGAAGGTAGTTGGGAATTAAATCTAGCTGCCATGTCTAGAGAGGTACTATACTTACTCCAAGAGGTAGTAACTCAAGATTTTTGAGCCAGGGAAGGTCGCGCTTTCCACACCTTGATAGAGAAGAAGGAAAAATTACGACAGGTCACTCTCCAGCATGATGACCTGGCCGTATGATACTGGGAAGTAGATCAAGCTATGATGGAGGCATGTAGCATGGTCCTAGAGCTAGCCATCACTGGGGACCTCCCGCTAGCCACCAAGATTTAGGACATGGCAGCTGGCTTTTGCAAAACCCGAGCGGAGGCTGTAAGAACCTAGGAGGAACTAATGTTACAAGTTGCAGAGCTCCATCTTAAGGCCCGACCACCCACACCCCCGGCCGAACGGGAATGCTGCCACAACCAAATTCTAGTTGGATTGGAAACAACGTGGAGTGTTGTTTGTGAATGCTCGGAACTACTAGGTTAGTCTCTCGGGATACTCACATCCCTCTAGGAGGACCCAACCATCCAACAAGTGGAAACTGAGGTGCGCAAGTTATAGCAAGCCTACGACACCGCTCGCGGGGTTGCATAGACGGTTGCTATCATGCAGCGGTTGGCCAAAATGAAGGAGGCCCAAGCACTCAAGGCCCAAGTTGACGCAGTGCGGCAACAGGAAGCAGTACTCAAAGAGCATATCCAACCCTAGCTCTATGAAGTGTTTAGTGTATCTACAACTCTTGAAGGAAAGGTAGTGCACATGCAGGTAGTATGTGACACTAAGTAAGCAACTGTAAGTGATCGGGATGCATCAGCGGTGCACTTGGAGAAGGTACAGAGGCTCATAGCTGAATTTTTTGTAGAGACAGGTGATATGCAGAAGTTGCTGACCAACCTCTGCGAGAAGATTCCTGCACCAGCTAAGTGACTCGAGACGAGTCACGATGATTGTGTTGGGGGATTGTTGGGTAGCAGGAGCCCTGTGCAATGGTCATGGGGCACAAAGCCCAAAGTTTTGAATAAAGATAGGGTAAAGAATCCGCGGGAAGCGTGGAGTGTGATTTGTAATAAGTTGAAGTCAAAGGGTAGTACGCCCAAAAATAATGTAAAGAAATGTAAGTTGATTCGGCCCGCCCGTGGATCATGGTCCATGGAAAGGTATAAATAGAGCGAGGCTCTATGGGTAGAAGTAGCTAAGTTTGGTTGTATGATCTTCGATCTGTAATGTAATGGGTTTTTTAGGAGAATAATCTGTAAGCATTTGTAAGTCTGAGTTCAGGGTTTGGGTAGTGGATAGAGGCTCTGCAGCTGTATGTGCAGAGGCCTGGAAGAGTCCGCATCTAGGTGCACAAACCCCTGCAGCTGAGTGCGTAGGGTGGATCTGGATGTATTGGTGAAGAAGTTGAATAAAAAGCTACGTTGTTTCTGTAATGTTGTGTTAAATATGAATTATCATGGATTTGACTTTTGGTATGGTTACTATAATTGTTTTATCTATGCGCATATGTTTAGGACATAATTGTATGTGAATTCGAGTTTTTTCTAAGTGTGAGAATGGGTTAAATATGTTAAATGTTTGCTTAAATACCCTACTAAGTAGATCTGATTTACATTACTTCGTCAAATAGATTAGATCCATAAACAACGCACTAACAGGAAGTAAGGGTTATTCTAGGTCCGAATCTATGTGAATACAGAGCAGTGCGAAGCTACAAAACAGTGCGCGAAGCCTCTAGACCACATCTAGACATCCCAAGGGTGCGGAAACCTAGTTCTAGCATCCACCCCTACTACCTCGGGTGAGACCTCAGTCCAAACTCCATGGAATGTTGCCGAAAGGGCCAGTAGCTACGGGATTTGTTTGCCTAAACAATTCTTCCCAACCTAAGTCAGGTCCATATAAGCCAACAATGGTTAAGAGGACAATTGTAGGAAAGAGAGAATTAATTGGCATGTATGGCCAGTCTCTCTTTCAAAGCAATCCAGTGTAGGATGCCAGCTAAATCTTATGCCTTATACCTCAAGGAACAGTGGTTGTAGTTCCAGATCAAGACCCTAGCACAGAGAGGCACCATGCAATTTTAGGACTACAGACAATTCATTGATCTTTGTGATCATAGCACACTAGAAGATAGGGCCAAGATGTCTGAGTTTTATTTGCACAACATGGCCTTAATAGACATGAATGTATGGGACCCTAATGCCAAGCTAGGAGATTTACAGTTGATGGCTTTGGCATCATGGATGAACCATGAGGAATCAAGGGTTGCAGAGATGAAGAAGATATTGGCAAGAGAGAAAACTGAACCTCTTATGATGAGAGATGAATAGTCAAATCCCATAGCCCTCATCAGTACCCATAATTTGATTGCAAATGATCCTCAGCTTGCACCTATATATCTTGCTACCCAAGAGCAAGCAATTTCATATTTTGAGGACATGTTCAGGCTGTTAGGGGATGATAGCATACATGCTTGCCTGAGGAGATGGAAGACGTTTCCATAGAGCTTAAAGATAAGAGAGTACCACTATCCTCAAAGATTGATAGAAGCGCTAAACAAGACACCCATGTACAAGCAATCTATGAAAACGTTGAAAGTCAATTGGATTGGCCTGAAACTCAATCCACCACTATGCTTAGGAATGCTAGAAGGAAAGAAGGAAGAAGAAGAAAAGAGGCAGTGGGAGGAGGTAGAAAGTAAGGCAGTCTTCTATGAATAAGAAGAGGAAACCACAGCAAAGGCATGGGATGTCAGGGAGGCCACTAGAGCTATGAAGGATATGGATATTAATTGCGTTGTTCAGAGGATGAACAACACTTTCAGTAGGGCGATGATGATGAGCCTCATCATTGGGTAATTATATGGGCCTTAATTAGCCTCCTAGCTTAGTCAAAACCAGCTTGTCTCACAACTTATTACATGTTTTTGATTATATTTTGTTTATGAGATGACTTAGTGTTGGATATTATGCTTAGTGGACTAATATGCATTTAGTGGAGGATTGAATGAGAAATTAAAGGAATTTTTTCAAATACTAAGGTTAAAAATTGAATGGGACAAGGGAGAGGGATTTTAGGAGGTAAATCCTCCTCCTTTACTTCTCCCCCATTTGAATATTCCTCCATCCATCACACCATCTCGGAGTGCAAGTAGCCAAGCCATGAGGATTAGAAGGCAACTGAGCAAGTGAGAGATAAAGATCTAGTTTGTCTTGAGTTTGGGAGTGGAGCCTCCCTGATTTTAAGGAAGTCATTGGGGATTTCAGTTGTATAAGTAGAGAGGCCTAAAGCCTCATTAGTATTCAAATTTTTGTTGTAAAACTCTAAGCTATTTTCGAGCTCCAGACTTGTGAAATCTTTATTGATGTAATTTTTTGTTTTGGTAATAAGAATGAGTTTTGTTTTGAGCCAGCACTGGGTTAACTCAAAGGGCTGAAGCTCTTGGGTTAGGGCCCAACCCTAGTATCCAGGGATCCTCTTTCTTTTATCTGTATGTTTAGATTAGTCTCATATCTTCATTATTAATTTGCTTTTAGATGTGTTTTTATTGCATGTAGTGTAGATTGGATTGGTTGTTTATTAGTTTGCTTCCATTTGTACCTTACTTCAGTATCAGGTTAGCAGGGATAAAAGGAGTACCACAAGGCTATTAGTGCATGTCTTGGCCACATTTCCTCCCTTTGGGATCATGATTTGAGGAAGGGACCCTTATGCAGCCCCAAAAACACAGATTCGTATTTCTTGCATAAGCTTTAGAGGTTACTATATTTAAGTTAGCATTTGATCAGTTTTGAAAAGTAGGATTTCATTTCCATATCTTCTATATTCACTATTTCAGTATATCTCATCCATGCTTTCATTCCTTTCAAAAACTTTCCTCATGCATAATGTAGGCAGTTAGTTCATTAATTTTGATTTTCTAGCTTATGAGAATACTTCTTGTTTGCATAGTTTTCTAGGAATTATACATGTTTTATGAAGAGCTGGTGCTTCAAGAGGAGACAAATACTTCATAGATAGCAACCACCTTCCACTCCATCCACCATAGTCATTCCTTTTTTTCACCATCACCATCACCTTCACTAGTTTTCATCCTTTTTCATAGAAATTCTTTCGAGCACATTGAGCGAATCCAACCATCCTCTATCTTTGTTGTTGATTTATGAGTGATACTAGACCTTTCCTCACTTCATTCCACCCATCTACCAGCTTCCCTAAGCCTTCCATCACCTCCAACACCTTCCATTTTTCTCTTGGCTGTATCCTATAGGTTTACAGGTTATCCTGTAGGTTTTCCTGAAATGGCCTGTTTTGAGGTTGAATTAAGGGAGAACCTTTAGGAAGTCAGCAAAATCATTGCAAGGGTCTCCCACATGATCCAACCATATCCTAACCCTTCCATCCATCCTCCAGCATCCTTAATTCACCTTCCACATCACCAAAAGAAATTAGTTTGCATACTTGATTTTGCATGAAAAGACAAAAAGGACAAAACATATTTATTTCAATCCCTTTACTTGCACATTAGTGATGTTTGATGCTTGTTACTTCCATGCTTAGATAGTAGTATTTGGTTCATGATAATTTATGATTATTGCAAAGCATAGTTTCTTGGCAGTTAATTAGGAAATAGTGTGATTTAGCATTGAATTTCAGTATTTTCTATTATTGTAGTAGAGTAGCTCTCCGTTAGAGCAGATTTTTCTTTCTTCCATCAAGAAACCAAGCTTCTTCTGACTCCATAGAAGTTTGGCTTGAAAACCCTAGCAGTCTCTCACCAGTTGAACCGTGACAAAAGGTAGAACCATCATTGTTACTTGTGTATACAACACTTTCACCTGCAAGTTTGTACGAATCCCGGGAAGATAAAGTAAAGCTGGTATCCCAAAAGTTGCAGCATTCTTGCTACAATATTGGCGCTCATCACTTAGCTTGCTCACTCAGGTGCAGAATCCTTTTAATTTCTGGATGGATCCTAGGCTCACTCTGGCTGTTGAGAATTTGTGCAATTGGATGAATAAAATAGTAATTGAAATTTGAAAATTTGAACTCAGTCGAGTTCCTCCTCATCAATGAAGTCCACTGTGTCACTGATTGACTTACTTGCTGATCATCTTGCTTGTTGAAAGTTATAGGTAGCATGTCTCCTTGTTGAAAAAGGATGATATGCACTAATGCAAAAGAAAATTTGAATACTCCTTCAGTAGTGATTTTCATTAATTGTTCATGCATACTTTCAGCCAAAATTTGACTGTAATTATACATGAAAGTTGGTTTGTGTTCTTTAGAGAAGATGGATAGATAACCTAAGATAGATTCATCTACCCATTGATCTGTTTGGTAACCTAACAAGCAAGAAACTAAGCAAATGGTATGTTTAGCTCTCTCAGGGAACATGAATGTTGGATAAGGAGGGTTCTTTTTAGGAAGTTCAACATATTCTGGAAGAAAGATATGAAAAATTTGAGCTCTTTGGGGGAAAGTGAGTTTGTGGTATAGATCCATTAGGAAAACAGTGGGAAAAAGCTAAGGGAATCATTCTCAGGGATAAGAAGCATTTTATTGAGGGTTTCAGGTGTGATAGATATCATAATATCTCCATTCTTAGCTACCACAGTTCTCTGCAGGGGATTGTACTTAGCTTGACACCACATCACCAAGTCAAGAAATGGATAGGTTTGAGGAAACATAAACATGGGAAATAAATACCCCCATAAGTTAATTTCATCTTCTGAGTCCTGATAAGTCTGCTTTAATCAATGCTGCAATTCAGACATATCGATTTCACACTATGTGTCTGCAATTTTGAAAAATTGGTCAGCTAAGGGAATGTGGTCAAGGTCTAGGGTATCAAAGACTTTGGGATTTTCCTCCGATGAGGTTTTACTACCATATGGCTGGTCCTTTCTTTTTGGTGCAATTATTTGAAGAAATGGTGGAAGAAATAAAAAAAGGCTAGGAGTAAGAATACCTAACAGAGAGGAGTTTTGTTCTGATGGTAAATCTGGTTATGCCACAAATCAGGCGTAAGGAGAAGTCGAGATTTGGAAACCTGTGAATCAGAAATAAAATCAAAGCCATAGAAATTGTGCAAATGGGATGATGGGTTTATTTATAAAGGGAAATTTATAACCGTGAAAGGGAAACTGTTACTGAACATGAGAATATTCATTTATGGCCAATGAGAAGTTGGTAACGGCTGGAAGAAACAAATAGGCGGATAGGAATGTAATGAATATGGACACGTGGAGTGAAAGGATTAGTGGATGGAAGGCACAGGAAAAGGGATTAACCATTGGTGGGATGACATATGAATGAAGTGGGATAAGACGATTTTGGAGGGGGAGGGTTAGTGGTAAGTCATAATGAGTGGGGGGGGAGGGGTACAAAGTAAGAAAGGAGCAACAGGTTACAACAGGCCCGCCATAAGGAAATCCACTTTCTAGACCTCCCCCTTTCCGTTATCACGCAACGGTCGAAGGGGGTGCGAAATGACTTCCCCTCCATTGATCTGAGTGAGGAAGAGGCTCATCGTCCAAAGGTATGGACTTGTTAGTGGTTCACGATAAATTTCCTTTGTCGTTTTATGAATTTGGTTAAAAACATGGTAAAGTTTTATTGATATAAAATTAATCAAATTTAATAGGTAATTAAATCCTAATAAAACAAACCTTAATCTAATTTCAACGCATTTGGACTAGCAACCAATTATTTGCCTAATTTCTTTCTAATCCTAATCTAATACATCATTTGGCCAAATTTTGAGCATGTTAAGCCATCATTTATTCTATTCTGTCATATCTAATGATGTTCTACCAAGATTAAATGATTTGGTGACCTTATTCACTAATATAAAAACATAAATTTAAATTATTTTTTCATTATTAAACTATATGATTTAAATCAAAACACCAGGTTCTGGCATTTTAAACAAGCTACACACAAAACCCTAGTTTATTTACAATGTAATTTATTCTTTTGAAGTGGCATTTAAATTTGCTCACTTGTATAGATTTGATTTTCTTTTGATGCAGTTTCATTTCATCTCTCTTTTTTTTTCTTTTTTTTTTTCATTTTCATTTTTTTATTCTATGTTTTTTCATACCCTCTTTTATAAATAAAAACTAGCTTATCAAAAATAAATAATGTTACAATAGACCCATTCTTAGATACTCCACTATTGCTAGGATTAAGCTCATCAAGACTATTATCATCCACAAAAGTATCAAATATATTTGATTGTCTTCCAAAGAATGGAGAGGGATCAAACTCCAATCATTTGATGATATTTGCATTCATATCTTTTCGGGACAATGAAACCTGATATAACTTTCCAAAAATAGGACTGGTAATTTTGGGGAATTTTTCTCCACAATTATTACATTTCTTCTGATTCATTTATGACATTGTTGGGAATAGGATCCCCCAAGGGCAGTTTTGGGGCTAAAAGCCCATGTTTTGGGTCGAATTTTGTAACAAAGTTGTAAAGCCTCCGCATTTGGTGGTCGCGGAGCGCGGCGGTGTCATGAGTCATAAAGGGTTGTCTACCCTTATTTTGTAAAGTAAAGTCAGCTGTAAAGATCTACCCATGGTCCGCAGACCATGGGATTGTATAAAACGAGCTAAGCTCTAAGTAGTCTTAACGAGTCATGAATTTTAGTAAGAAGTCTTGAGTGATAAGGAGAGAAATCTAAGTTTCGGGTCATAGCATAGGTAGAGGCTCTGCAACTGAGTGCGTAGAGGCATAGGGTAGAAGTCCGCAGCCGAGTGCACGGACCCCTGCAGTTGTGTGCATAGGGTGGATAGAGTCTGTAATCATTTGAAGATATCAATAAAGAGAAGTATTATACAAAGTTTGTGTCTTTGTTTCCTATTAATGCATCTTGTCATCTTGTGTATGAATTTCATTTATAATACTTATGTGATGTGTGAATGTATGTAATTATGTTGGATAATTGAACACAAATAAGGATATCTGTTTATGCAGTGCTAACTGTGATTATCTAATAAGATAAGCAATATTCTTAATATAACTTGGGAATCTATGAAATACGCTGCCTTAGTAGCGCAAAAGTATCTGAACCGAAGGTTAGGGCTGTGTGAAGGTCAGTCATACCCTTTTGTGGAGGTATGAAAGGGAGGAATAAGGGGCTAGGTAGACAGGGCCCTAGAACTTAATGACCTGCTCGAAAGAAATAATAGAAGGAATAAACTGACATCACGACCATCTTAGGGTGTGAAAACTTGGTTCCAGTATCCCCCCATACTGCTTCAGGTGAGACATCAGTCCGCACTCCGTGGGATGATGCCGAAAGGGCCAGTAGTGTAGGGATTTATTTGGCTAAGTCCACAACTGACAAAGGAACAGTGGCTGGATAGGTACTAATATATAGAAATACACGAGATATTTTTCTGTTCCTTTTTGGTTGAGTTATACGAGTAGATCACGAAGCTAGCAGATAGCCAAGGAAGGTGGAGACTTGAAGGTCCTAATGTTTGGACCCCAAAGCTAGTACATAAATTAGAGTCATCTGAGGATAAAACCACCTGTGCTATCGACCATTGGCTTGATCGCATCATAGGAGGATTTGTGACTAAATTCGCGATCGATACCTTAGTCAGCTATAGCGAGGCGGAGCAATGCATTTTCAAAGGTCCATGAGGTAAGTACTTGAAGTCTTTCAATACCTGGATTAAGATGTTATTGTGTGAAAAACAGGTTATATAGCGACCTTGAAGTTCAGAGCTATACAAAGTGGAAAAACTTATAGGAAAGAAGGAAGAAATGGTCTTGCATATAGTCCATTGATTTCACCTCCACGAGGTGATATAGAGGGAATAGCGTAGGCTTCTCCGCGAAGTAATATTCAGTTAATAAGACAAGGATTCCCACTACTACCACCTCTACCCACACCATCTCCAACTTTACCACCATCGCCTGCGACTTCACCCGTACCACCTCCATCTCCACCATAATTCAGTATGGCAAATTCAATGAAGGTGCCTTTGTTCAAAGGCTTAGAAAATTAGGACCTGGACAAATTTTGGTTTGTCGTGAAAGCTGTATGGGAATCTCAAGACATTACAGATGATCACTTGAAGAAGGCAACACTGGTTAGTGTGCTTCGAGATCGCGCACTAACTTGGTACACTAAGTACTCTAATGATAACCCAAACGTTGGAGTAGTAGACATCCAGACTGTGCTGAACAAAGAACTCAGTAGGCCTAAATCTAAGGCATAGTCATTTGTGGGGTTCAAGGAAATCACGATGCAACTAGGCGAGACCCCATGGGAACTAGATCAGAGGTTGAAGTGTAAAATCTGTGAAGCTAATATGAACCTAACAGACGGATAACACCGCGAATGGGTTGTGGCTTCAATCTTGCCACACCTAAGGGTTGCATTGTCACAACAGAAGATAACGACTTAGGCAGAGGCCTTGGAGATTGCAATAAGACTGCATGAAACACTGATGCAAGATACAAATTTAGGGGTCCAACAAATCCATGTACAGTTGAAAATATTTGCGTAGAGATGCAAGGTTTGAAGTAGGACAGAACAGTTCGACCAGAGGTGTGTGAAGAGGTATGGTGCTTGAAATGCAAGGGTCAGGGGCATGGAAAATACCATTTCCTGGTCTTTGCGACTATATTAAAAGAGGGGGACCAATTCCTTTGAGGGCAAAAACTCAAGCAAGGCCAAGCGCGGGGCCTGAGCCACGTACGAGTATGGTAAATTTCATTCCTGAGATGGCAACAAACCCAAGAACACCATGCCTTGTAGGAATGCATCCTCATTCATAGATATCCATCCTCAACAGATATGCAAACTCAGGTACTATTCTCCTAGCCCATATCTCTGTTGGCCCTAAGCTTAACAAATGTGGTTAGGCAGCCTTACTGGAGGAAAAAATATTTCCACCCGTCTGGTGACAAATGAGTGGGCCAACAAGGGCTACCAACCCATATGTATGGGGTGTCCCATCTCTGATCAGTAGGATACCATCACAGGTTAGGCAACATTGTGGTGCGCTATATGTCAGGTAGTAGGAAAACATGCCACAGATAACTGTCATTTGTTGCAGAAGTTTGTACAGACACCGCAACAAATTTTCTGCAACTTTTGTAGGTCGGTAGGGCATGATGAGTGCAACTGCAAAAGCTATGAATTGATGATGGATAGAACACCTGCCTATAGGGTACAAGCAGAAATGCGACCACCTGAGCAGAGCACGTGGATGGTGCGAACAAGCTTCAAGGGGCAAAAATGAGGCCGAGGCAGAGGAGGACCTGGTAGAGGTTGGGGACAACTGATCTGCTACAATTGCAGAGGACCAGGACACTATGCCCACCATTACACTAACCCAACGCATCCGTCGTGTAAGTATTGCACTTTGTTTGATCATGAGACGGAGGACTGTCCTACACTGATAGCGAGGATACACAAAAAAGGGGTGCTACTACCTTAGCCGACTCAGAACCTGTAGATGATGAGGTCTGAGCCTTGCGAAGAGGATTTGAATGTAAATATAGTGCTTCAAAGTGGAATTACGACAAGGGAAGATAAGGGGAAACAAGCCGAAGATAGTGCATGAGTTCACAAATCTTCGTTCAAGGACGTTGAATTCGATTTGGAGCATGCACGTTAAACATTCATGGAAGCAAAGAATAGCTTCGCTGAGGCAGTCACCTCAAGAAGCAAGGATAGGCCTAATCAGGAGATGGACCCTTCTATGATTACAACCTTCCTAGAGACCTTCATGAAGTTTCTACGCGATAGAAAGGCTGTGAAAGGATTATAGGAGCTTATAAATAGATGCGTCGGAAACGCTCTGGGTGAACCGTGCATGGTACAAAAAATTGGTAAGCATAAAACAAGGACAGAATGAGAGATGAGGCTGATCGTGCAGATAGGAGAGTATGAGATGGATCAGGTTATTTTGGATCTGGGGTCCGACAAAAATGTCCTACCAAAACAAACTTGGAAAAAGATGGGAAGACTCGCACTGTAGTGGTCTCTGATTTAGTTAAGGATGGAAAATCAGCAGAAGATCATCCACATGGGGCGGCTACAAGGGGTGACTATAGATATTGAAGGTGCGAGTGCACTGGATGACTTTGAAGTAATAGAAATTATGGATGATAGCAACCCCTACCCTGCACTCTTTGGAATTGATTGGGCTATTGATATGAACAGGGTAATCAACCTAAAGAAGCAAAAGATGATATTTGAGAAGAAATCACTCCGCGTAATAGCACCTCTAGATCCTACTGAAGGATCACGCTATACTAACCAGTCTACGATTATGAGAGTGATGACAATCTAGACTGTATCTATAAGATAACAGTGCGAGACCAATATTGGGTGAGTCCAACAGCGGATGGATGAATTTCATGGGATCGCGAGAGTTCCTACACCTCGGACTCTGATGAAGAATTAGAGCACTGGCAAAATTAGTTACATGAAGTAACCAGACTGAGCTGTAACATGATGACCCGATCAGTGCACTTGTGTCATCAGAGGTAATAAATTTGCCCACTTATGATGGATTGAATGATGTGGATATATTTTTGGATGCATTTGAGAGGGAGGTACTAGAAAAGCAGTGCTTCCAGGCATTGGACTAGGCACTACGTTCTGTGCCCGCAAGATGGTGGGATATGCACAAGGGAAGCTTTGTTGATTGGCATGAATGTAGAAGGATGATGAGGAAATTCTTTGGGAAGCCGAAGTTACGAGTGACAGACAAATATGATGGGCAAGAACATCCATGCATGCACTTGGCCAAATGGGTTCAAGCTTCTAGAGAGAAGCCCCAACCTGAATGGGTACATTTGTTTTGTCACACCCTCGATGTCATCACGATGAACTGCTACTTAGAAACATAGCTCCACCATGGTACAGGTGAATGGGATATTCTGCGTGAGGGATTCATAATGACATTCAGCTTTGAAGATGGATTTGACTGTATCGATGAGGCGCTACAAGAAGTAAAAGCAGCAATATTTTGGATACCACAATATCATTTGGACCTGATTAAGCCTGATTGGGCTACTCAGTTGAGTCACGTGCTGGAATGCTATAACGTTACCATTGAAGAAGAAGATGAGGATCCACAAAAAGTTAACATCCTTGAAACAGAAGGTCACAGTGAGGTTGAAGGACTGCAGATTGAGAATCCTTATATAACCACGCCACTAAAGACGAAAGAAGTAAATATTGGTACGGATGTAGAGCGCAAATTCGTGAAGATTGGAGATTAATGGGATTACGCGATGGTGGATAAGGTCACTGAATTGCTCTGCAAATACCAAGATTTGTTCCCTACCAAGTTTACGGATTTAAAAGGGATAATCGGGGATCTAGGTGTTATGAAGATCACATTGAAGCCCGACGTGAAGTTGTTTAAGCAAAGACCTTACCGTCTGAATCTGAATCATAAGGAGAAGGTCTGCTTAGATCTAGACAAGATGCTCACGCTAGGCATCATTGAGCCTGTGGAAGAATCTAATTGGGTAAGCCCAATGGTGGTACAGAAAACGAAGCATAATGATGAAATAAGAATATGGTAGATCTCAGGAAGTTGAATGACGCTTTTGTACATGATCCTTTCCTAACTCCGTTCACTGATGAGGTGTGGACAACGTAGGTGGCTAGGAAGCATCTTCCTTCATTGATGGGTTCTCGAGGTACCATCAGATCAAAATCACACAGGAGGATAGGAGCAAGACAAACTTCGTGACTGAGTGGGGATGTTTTAATTACACTCTAATGCCTATTGGATTGAAGAATGTGCCTATGATTTTCTCGTGCGTAGTCATTGTGGCATTAAAGGAATTTATTCATAAGTTCCTGGAAGAGTACTTTGATGACTAGTCTATGTTTGGGCTGGTGAAACACCATGTAGCAAGCTTGTGCCTAATGCTGGATACTTGTCGGAGATACCAGATTGCACTCAATCTGAGGAAATGCCTGTTTCGTGTTCCTTTTGGGACCTGGCTAGGTCATGTGGTTTGTAGACAGGGATTGATGGTAGATCCCGTAAAGATCACAGTGATACTTAACTTGGAAGCGCCGAGGAGTGTGAAGCAGCTGCGCGCTACCCTAGGACATACAGGATATTATAGAAAGTTTATCAAAGGCTATGCCCAGATCACTGCACCTATGGAGAAGTTGTTGAAAAAGGATGTCACATTCTGCTAGAACGAGGACTGTAAGAAGAGCTTGGACGTATTGAAAGAAAATATGGTCACCACACCAATTCTAGTCTTCCTGGATTGGAAGAAGGAGTTTCATGTACATGTTGACGTATCATGTATAGCGTTGGGAGTATTATTGACACAGGTTGGTGAATGAGACTTGGACCACCCTATAGCGTTCGCAAGTGGAAGGTTGTCCAAGGCAGAGAAGAAATATTCCACTGCCAAGCATGAAGGGTTAGGCATGCTATACATGCTCTAGAACTTTAGACACTACTTGCTGGGTGGCCATTTTAAGATGTATACAGATCATTCCGCGTTGAAATACCTGAGCAATAAGCCTGTGTTTGGGGGGAGAATCTCTAGATGTTTCTTATTATTCCAGGAGTATGATTTTGAAGTTATTTTGAAGCTTGAACGAATAAATGTAGGACCAGACCATCTGTCGTGCATCGAAACGAGGGAAGATCCCACTAATTTTGAGGAAGTATTGCCTGACACGTAGCTATTTGTAGAGCATGCCATGGATGATCATTTTGAGGATATCATACACTTCCTAACGATAGGAACTGCCCTGGAAGGATACACTGTCCAGCAAAAGAAGGAGTTAGTGGTGCACGCGACAGACTTTTCTGTCATTATCGGGCATCTATATAAAATGGGGTACGATGAGATATTGCGATGGTATGTACCGGAGTTTGAAAGGAGCAGTTTCCTTGCGAATGCTCATGAGGGCACCGCGGGAGGGAATTATGCAGGGAGAGTGACTACGTAGAATATTCTACACGCAGGGTTGTGGTGGCCAACCATCCATCAGGATTCAAAAGCTCACTGCAGAGCGTGTGATGTGTTTCGAAGGAATGGCAGGCCATCGCGGAGGGATGGGCTGCCTTTGAATCCACATATCACATTACAACGCTTTGAGAAATGGGCGATAGATTTTGTGGGACCCATCCATCCCCAAGGAAAGACGGTAGTAAGGTACATTATCACCACGACAGAGTATCTAACTCGATGGGCAGAGACACAATTGGTGAAGGATTGTCCAGGCGCAAATGTTGCAAAGTTCCTCTTTGAGTATGCACTGACACAATTTGGGTGTCCAAATATTTTGATGAGCGATCACAGTATGCACTTCCTGAATGAGACGATCAGTGCACTGATGGAGGAATTTAAGGTATATCACCAGAAGAGCACACCTTATCACTTGCAGGCTAACGAGATGGTGGAAGAATTAAATAAAGTGCTAGAGAATGCATTGACGAAGGTTTTCAATGCTCAGTGAAGTGATTGGGACCTACCCATACCCGCAGTACTATGGGCCTATCTAACGACATGCAAGAAATTGATTGGAAAAACACCCTTTAGGCTTGTATATGGTGTGGAAGCAGTGATGCCCATGGAATACATTGTGCCTAGTTTGCGCATAGTAGCACTCATGGGTATGACTGATCACGGAGCCCTGGAAGAGAGGCTCGCGAGTTGGCTAAGCTTGAGGAAGAGATATTTCTAGCTGGATTTCACCAACAAGTCCAAAAGCAGCGCGAAAAAGCATGGCATGATCGGCATGTTAAGTTGTCCACCTTTAAGGTAAATGACCTGGCTTTGTTATATGACAACAAGTTTGATAAATTTCTAGGAATGTTCAGAATGCACTAGTTAGGGCCCTATGTCGTTAAGGAGATTACCGATGAAGGAGCAGTTCAGTTAGTCAAATTGAATGAAGATCCCTTCCCAGGAAAGGTAAATGGCAATCACTTGAAACTATACACTGGTGGTCTGGCCATGTGACTACAAGAAGGTAGCACAGTCTTAGCACTCTAGGTAGCTAAAAGGAGGCGCGGGACTATGAACTACATTGCCCGTGTTTGGGAGCTACGCAATTGGAGGATTATGCAATGCAAGGAAGTGTCACAGGGCTCACAATAGCGTGAAGGGAGTTGCACTACCCAGGGTGAAATTGCGGAGGTTGGCCGGAAAGTGATCGTTAAAGTCATTACTCATGATTTGACGATAGAAATGTAGCCAAATAGAGTGGGAAGCCAACATTTAAGATGAAATTTATTGGGCAGATCCTTGAAAAATTTCCACCAATCCAACATTAATGAACTGAATTTGGAGGGAACGGTCGGATTTGAATTCAAAATGACCTATAAATTACAAGTGGCTATCCAGCGAAAAGCACTTGGCATTTTGAGAATTGAGTTTTTGAGCTCTCAGGTGCACATGAATCACGAGCACTACAAACTTCTGATAGCCAGTAAAGTATTTGATACATTGCCAAAGGAGACAAAAGAGTTCTTGCAGAACATCATGTCAGTGCCCACAGAAGCTATAGATACCGAAGCAGAGGAGTCAGTGCCGCAAATTGATATGGAGGCTGAAGAAGTTTCTCCCAAAGTGGCCGAAGTATCAGCAAAAGTCCCTAAATCGCCAAGAATGCGGAGACCAAAGCCCACCCCAACCAAGGAGAGTGCAAGGGATAAGAAGGGAAAGTAGCTTGCAATACCAGTGCACGCTTCGCCGAGGAGAAACCCACTGAATCCCACCACACATGAGAAGGGAAAAGCCATCAATTTGGAGCCAGAGGAGGAATAAATCAAAGACATCTTGATGGACAATGAGGATGTGGGAGTAGTGTCACACGGAATCAGTCAAAAGTGCGGACACAACCGACCTTCCTAGAAGTCTAAGACATTCTAATGACAAACAAAACAAACTGGAGCTATCCTTCTCTAAACATGCATTATGATATGAGAAATCAAGTGTTTCGTTCTTACCTTTGTCCAAACGCTGTTGTAGAAGTTCAAGCTTTGTTGATCTGGATGAGTTCCTCCTTTTCTCCAAAACCTGCAATCACCAACAGTCAAACAATTAAATAGCACCTGATTATAACATAAAACAAAGCATATTCAACATATAGACCAAGGAGTACATGAAATAACCCATAAGCAACAAGTTATTGAGAAGAATGGACCAATTTGCATTAAAGGTAATCAAAAGGAACCATTACAACCTGAGCCTTGGTGTTGTGCAAGCTCCTTCCAGGGTCCACAAGAGTCTTCCTCTACTTTGACAAATCTCACCCACTTCCAAATAGAACAAGCAAAGATGGCAATCTCTCCTCACAAGCTTCTAAATGGGAGTCCTAATTCCTGCAGCATTTACCCTTAGAAATGTATAGCTTTCAACCTCTCCTCCCTCTGGCTCAATGTCTTTATTTATAGTGCTGTAAAGAGGTTATTCAGGTCCACCATCAATGGGATAATCCCCCTCTTTGGGTGGGATAGCTCCCTTATTGATGGGATAAGTTCCCCCTTAATAGAGATACATGAACCAACTGGAGGCGCATCCAATTCATCAAACCGACCTCTAGAAAGTTCTAGAAGTAACCACAAGTAACTTTTTTAAGATGAAACTCGCGCATTTTTCCTTTTACAGAAGGACGCACCTGTCCCTTAACATACAGAGCGTCCAAGGACGCACCTTTTGTGAACATTGTGAGCGTCCCCGCAGGTAAGGCTAGAGAGAACCTGCGACCCCAGAGATAAACATATTTTTGACAAGACTTTCTCTCTTTTTTGAGTTCGAGATGGATAGCAGAGGCATAAGACTTGCCTAAGAGGGTAGCATGACTATTGATTTGAGCCATACTAACTGTAAGTGGTCATGGTGACATTTTTTAGTGTAACAGATTGCCCCCTAAAGTGCGAAGCCTGGAATAGATTTAGGGTTTTGTAATTCTAGGAAGGGTGAAGCGCTTTATCATTTCAAGGATTGTCTTGTGGATGACCTGGTTGGAACCTGCAATTTTCAACACAAAATACATGTATAAGATTATATCATCACTGAGGTAGGCATTCCCATACTCAGATTCAAAACTTTAACTAATGGACTAACTATTCTGATACAGGAATGATCTTGCAGTACATCTTTTTTATAGACTTTTGTAGACACAGTATGGACGCAGCCATCTGTTTATGATTAGTCTACATAGATAATGAATACAAAACTCCTCGCAGCCTGGATGGTAGAAACTAGATCCAGGGTCTTCACTTCTACTTCCTGAATTGGTACGATTCTAGCCATGTGATTTAAATGATTCGATGTCGAACATGTTAGAAACCACTTGATTACCAGTCGATGATGCAAACTGTTAACAAGCGTGAGAGAAACCACCAGTAATGTCAATGGTTCTCAAAGTACCAAGCACAACCCGTGAAATGTGAATAGATGTTTTGATGTCGAACACTTCACGGAATCCTTTGATCGAAAGTCAATGATGTAAACTGACGTCAAAGGCGAGAAACCTGCCATTGATGCATGCAGACTTCAAGGTGCTGTCGATTCCTAAGTCATCTCTCTAGATAATGTGTCGATGTCGATAGAAAGCGACCCGTTGCAGGCAAGCCCGCAACACGAAATCATTGTTCAAGTTGAAGAAATGTTGCTGTAAGGACTGACTCAGGGATAGTCAAATGGATGACAAGTATTTTGCAGATGAAAGTTTTGCTTGCAGACCTCTTGAACACATAACGACACGACAGATGGCTTGGTGACGAATAACTCAAAGTTAATCCCCGGAACCCGGTTAAAGACTTTCAAAGTGGTTTGGTCAACTGTGAGGTAAAAGATTTCCCAACCCAGGTGAATGAAAAGTGTCGTGTTCAAGAGTGGTAATAAAGTTTCTTTTGAGACAAAAGGTGACAAACAGGTTCATTCTTCTCTCTTTTCCCCCACCATTTCTGGCAAGTACCTCTTTATTTTTAACAAGCTTGAGGAGGATAACATATGCTTGATTATAAGCTCATCCTTCGGACAAGTCCAACCTAGTTTAAATTCGAACCCTAGGAAGGAGTGGTTCTTTCCTGTTTGTAATTGAACAGGTCCTCTACTGTAAAAGTTTAACGAGTCCAGTATAGGAGAAACTCGGCGTTTTTCAATTTTAGAGAGTCTGAAAAAACTAAAGGAGACTCCACGTTGAACTTTTTCGTACATTTGTGTCCCTCAAGCCCGAAAAAGTATAAAATAATACCTGGGGGAACCGCTTGATCTTGCGACCAAGGAGTACTTTCATAATTAGTGCCACTGACCTGAAAAGTAAAAGGCGATCAAGGACACGTCGTTTTATTTCCGTATCGAGTTTGAAACGACAAAAACCCGGTAATATTTTCCTGATTTTACGGTCAGAAAAGAGCTATAAGGGGACCGTCTTTTAATTCCGTTTTAACGAGTGTAAAAGAAACGCTCGGCAATCTTTTCATATTTTAGGAGTCTGAAAAGGGCTTAAAAGAGAACTCCAAGGTTTCACTTTTTCGTAAGTTTTAACGAGTTCGAAAAAGGGATAAAAATGTACTCATGGTTTTCACTTTTTCGTAAGTTTTAACGAGTTCGAAAAAATGATAAAAATGTACTCATATGGCCGACTTTCAATTTAATTTACGAGTAGGAAAAGACGGAAAGATCTCGGCATTTTCATTTTTTTTACGAGAATGAAAGATAGCAAAATAATCTCGGTATTTTCATGAGTTTAACGAGTCTTGAAAATAACTGAAATTGACTCGAGATAGGTTTCATTTTTACAAAAGCTTGAAACAGAGAAAAACTATGCTTTAGAGTAGTTTCATTTTTACACAAGCTTGAAACAGAGATAAAACTGTGCTTGATGCCCCCTAAGCATAACTGCTAGAGTGCATGCCCCCGTAGCTTCATTTCATTCAACCATTTGGATGAAATGAAGGTTTAGTGACGAGATCATTTAAAAGACTTTGACCTAAAACTGTAAGAAAATTATGCAAAACACCGAAACAACTAACCTAAATATACAACTTAACATTTACGAGATCTAGTCAATCTCTCGACTCAAGTAGAGGAGGATTTGTTTCATTTTTTAAATGAGCTTGACACAGGAAAAGAACTATGCTCGGATTCGGTTTCATGTTTACACAAGCTTGAAACGAAAAACTATGCTTGTTACAAGTTCACATGCCCCCGGCATAATGATGCAAATCAAGGTACATGCCCCCCAAGCTTCATTGCATTCAATGAGGTGGATGGAATGAAGCTTTACTTTCAAAATCTTGGAAAGACTCATGGGAGTTGTTTCATTTTTTAGTGAGCTTGACACAAGACAAGGAACTATGCTCATAACTACTTTCTACAATCTACCTAACAAAAACTATACTCTAAAAAACCTTGATTCATTTTTTAACGAGCTTGACACAAGACAAGGAACTGTGCTCTAAAAACCTTGATTCATTTTTTAATGAGCTTGACACAAGACAAGGAACTATGCTCTAAAAAACCTTGATTCATTTTTTAACGAGCTTGACACAAGACAAGGAACTGTGCTCTAAAAACCTTGATTCATTTTTTAATGAGCTTGACACAAGTCAAGGAACTATGCTCTGAAATCCTTGATTCATTTTTTAATGAGCTTGACACAAGACAAGGAACTATGCTCTCAAATCCTTGTTTCATTTTTTAATGAGCTTGACACAAGACAAGGAACTATGCTCATGACTAATCTCTACAATCTACCTACTTAACCTACCCTTGTTTCATTTTTTAACGAGCTTGACACAAGACAAGGAACTATGCTCAAAAAGTTCGCATGCCCCCAGTATAATGATACAAAGCGAGGTACATGCCCCCCAGGCTTCATTGCATTCAACCAGATGGATGAAAGGAATGAAGGTTTACTTTCAATATTTAACTTGAAAAGGGAGTTGTTTCATTTTTAAAGAGGTTGACACAAGAAAAGAACTATCCTCATACCTGATTCATTTTTTAACGAGGTTGACTCAGTAATAGGAACTATCCTCAAACCTGATTCATTTTTTAATGAGGTTGACTCAGTAACAGGAACTGTCCTCAAAACCCGATTCATTTTTTAATGAGGTTGACTCAGTAACAGGAACTGTCCTCAAAACCCTACTTTCTACAATCTACCTACATATCCTAAAATCTAGCTGATTCATTTTTTAATGAGGTTGACTCAGTAAAAGAACTATCCTCATGCTAGCCTATTTCAATTTTTAACTAGGTTGATACAGGAAAAAACTATCCTCGTTGTAGCCTGTTTCATTTTTTAACGAGGTTGGTACAGGAAAAAACTATCCTCGCACCTGATTCATTTTTTAACGAGGTTGACTCAGTAACAGGAACTATCCTCATTACATCCAGTTTCATTTTTTAATGAGGTTGAGACGGGAAAAAACTATCCTCACAACTCCTTGTTTCATTTTTTAATGAGCTTGACACAAAACAAGGAACTATGCTCATGACTTCCAGTTTCATTTTTTAATGAGGTTGAGACTAGAAGAAACTATCCTCACCAACTGATTCATGTTTTTAACGAGGTTGACACAGTAAAATGAACTTTCCTCGCAACTGCCTGTTTCATTTTTTAACGAGGTTGATACAGGAAAAACTATCCTCGCTGACACTGATCATGGCTTCCAACTAGAAGAAAGACATGTCAATGGACATACCTTGATCATGGCTTCCAAGAGGTCTTCATCAGAAGGAAGAATAGTTCTCTGGAAGGAACACATGTCAAGGGACTCAAAAGGGACAAGAACATCGTGTTCAAGAAATCCCATAGAGTTTTCCATGTCAATTACCGGATCTAAATCAACAGTGAGAGGCTCACTTACATCAGTAACTGAAAACATGGGACCAGTTGCCACATAATTAACCCGTGGCAGGGTAGATACCACTCTAGAATCAGGAACATTTAGGGGTGTCATATTATTGGTAGTTGAAACAAGACTAGGGAACGAAAGCTGGTCTACAGTCGCAATACTGCCATTGTGAGGGAAAGACATCACGCGAAAGAGTGTCGATACTACAGCTTTCATTGCATAAACATAGTCTCGCCCAAGGAGTAAATTGAAATCCAAGGGACCTCGAACTACCATGAGATCAACACAGATAGTTTTACCTTCCAAGGTAATAGAAAACTTTGGAAGGATCCCTAAAGGTTCACTAATGGTTCTGTTAAAAGCTTTCAGATTCTGCGTAATAGGCGCAAGCTGAGGGGAACCCAAAGCTTTCCAAATAGTTGAGGATAAAATACTAACAGAAGCACCTTCATCTACCTGAGTACGATGTATGTCCCTACCACCAGCCTTGACAATGATTTGGAAAGGGATGGAGGAAGGAAGACGAGGTTCTGTCAATCTATTCCAATCAAAGGAAAAGACCTCAGTACTTGGAGGGGGTTCTGTAGAAACAGGTGAAATGCCCCCCAGCATAGAAGAATCCGATGTAACAAGAAGAACATCAGCGGTATGAAATTTACTCTCGAAAGGGAGAGTGTGATCGACCGAATGTGAAATTGAATCGGCCACTTGATCAAATAATTGATCATCAACTTGAGTGACATGAGTTTCACTCTCCAATGGAAGAGTGTGATCGACCGTACTTGAATTTAGATCAATCACTCCGTCAGTTGACGGTAGGTTGGGAGAAATTTTACGGTAACCAGTTGGAAATTCTTGCTGTGGAACAGTAAGTTTTTCCAACAATGTTGAGGCTTCATCCATGTGAGGGCAAATGTGAGTTTGATGACTCCCTTTGCATAACTTACATGGAAACCTAACTTTACCCTTTTTCCCAGGAACCTGACTATCACTGGTTGATGGATCAATGGAAAGTTGATGAGATTTTTCTGACCATACTTCCAGGACCTTTGGAATACCAGGACAATTGACAAGGAAGTGGTCACCCTTACAAAGCCTGCAAGGGTATTTTGGTTTACGATGCATGTCGGAATTTTCCTCAACACAACTAACACTTACAGCCATGGTTGGTTGGTTGACTTCTTTCTTATCTTGCTTCTTCTTCTTCTTCTTCTTCTTCCCTTTCTTCTTCTTCTTAACCTCCTGGTTACTAGCATCAAGACTTTTACCAGGCGAAGAGGAAGAAATGGAGGAAGAAAAATTAGGCGAAGAAGGTAAAGGGTCAACAGAAAGTTGGTTATGTTGAGATGGTGAACTCTGTGAAGGTGAAGCATCCGGTTGAGGTGGAACAATTGGAGTACTTTGGGCCAACGAAGTTGAAAATAACCATATCGGTAAACCTATTGTAAATCCAGGTAATGACAAAGTAGCCATATAAGGAGGACCAACATTTCCAAAGTAAGGAAAAGTACTAGGATTCTCGTTAGGAGGGGTTCCTAGGTTGATAAATTCCGGAGCATTTGCCATTATATTCAACTTCAGTGAATTTTATTAACAATTTATAACTAAAATTAACAATTCACAATTCACACCTAACAATTAAAATTCACAAATCACACCTATGGTCTCTAAAAGTAAAAACAAACAAATTAACACGCGCTATCAAATCTAGGAGTCAAACCACACACAAACAGTAGTCTTCCGGACCAAAAGCGCTAGTTGGTGATGAAGCCCAACCTCGCTGGATTCAGTACAGAAATGGCGGGTGGAACAGTTACCCCGACAACCTGCTTAATGAATAGACTGGACCAAGTTCCTCCACTTTAACCGTCTCGAGTGAAGTGAACCCCCCAGAAAATCCAAGTGAGTATAGCCGACGTCTGCTCCAGGTACAGTGGGACCTTCCCTCCACCGTCACCTCGGTAGAATCCTAAAGATAATGGCCACTAAGGTTACCAACCGCAACAAATGCACCTGGGGGAACAGTCTAAACTCCGACAGCACGCAAGGGCAGAGTAGCAAGCTCAATCCCCTTGCCGGCTCCTTGACAATAATCCAAGGTTTACCGACAAGTGACCCCTGGCTCCTCGACAATGGTTAATCTGAGGTTTACCGTTTGTAATACATGCGTGTCTGGCGTCGTTCCCAACGAGGGGGGAATGATCCCCTCACTGGTTCGGACACGAGCTCGTGCTTCTCCTTTAAGAGGAGCTTTCCCAGAGTACAAGTGAAACAGTTGGATTTATCCTACCACAAGATGAGCTACTTGTTTGGTTTTGTTGTCTTGGAGAGTTAATTACTCTCCTACTCCAAGACACTAGCCTAAGCTATGTTGGTGTTTCAGAGTCCTAGAAATCTAAAAATTACTAGATGAATTTTAATTAAGCGCTGTGTTATTAAGGCTGTTATTACTCAAGTGGGTAAATGGATACGAAACCAATGGTGTTATGACCCAACTCAACTGAATGCAATCGAATATGATAATATAATCTTTTCAATTTGATGAATCCTAACTAAAGTAAGGAGAGAGTTTCCATTCAATTCCAACAATGCAAAAAATTGATCACTAAGAGAAAATATAACAAATTCTCTAATGCACTAATTTCATCAAGAAAAACTAATGCAAATCAATTCCAAACCATTTTTATTTTTATATTTTTGTGTAAATTCAAATCAAAGAAAGCTGATCTAAATCTACGATTGATTTTTCAGAATGTAAACTATGCAATTGTAATCTAAGCACAATTCACTTGAAAAGTATGCAAATGTAATCTATGCACATTTTTCATTCATATTCTGAAAATGAGAATTCTAATTATACAAATGTAATCTATGCAAGAGAATTCTCAAACACAAGACGATTCTAATGTAATCTAAGAACTAATCAAGTGCAAGTCGAGAAAATTGGGCGAGAGTTCCAAAGATCAAAAATAAAAACACTCAAAGGCGATTAACACTCATACACAATTTAGCCCCCCCCGGCGAATGAGGGGGAAATTTTTTTGCAAAAACAGAAGCAAAAAGATGCAAAATTGTGAAAGGACTAAGACAAACCTCCAAGTAATGACCAAAGGAAATCAAATTAATAATTTCTCAAAAAAGAGACTCAAAACACCCAATTGATGAAAGCTTAGAGCAGGAATGCTAATGAAACAAGCTTAGGTGAAGATTTTTGGCAAGGGACTAATGAATCTGGGCAGAAAAAACTAAGAAAAAACAAAATCTAAGAGCAAAAAGTGTAAAAAATGGAATTTTCTCAAATTTTGGCAGGGGACGCAGGCAACCCGTTAGCACAGGTGCGGGCCCGCTCTGTGCACACAGCAAAAGTGCGTCCAGGGACGCACTGTGCAACACTCAGAGGGTGCGTCCTGCGACCCCAGAGATAAACATATTTTTGACAAGACTTTCTCTCTTTTTTGAGTTTGAGATGGATAGCAGAGGCATAAGACTTGCCTAAGAGGGTAGCATGACTGTTGATTTGAGCCATACTAACTGTAAGTGGTCATGGTGACATTTTTTAGTGTAACAAGTAGAAGTGGAGGAGGTTGAAACCCAGGGTGCTGACCCTATCACTCGGTTTCCTGAGTATGTCCCTCCGTGCAAGGGAAAGACCAAGGTACCGAAATACATCGATGAAAGCAAGGTCCCCTTGCAAACCCCTATGCTACTGGATGAAATTGTTTTTGAAGGTTCATGCATGGGGAAGGTTCCTCTGCTGAAACTTGAAGACTGGGACTTGCCGACCACGAGAAGTTCCCACACCTGGTGATCGAGTAGCTGATGCGTCACATCATTAATACAACCACTGGAATGACCACATTGGAGTCACAGAGGTGTCTTAGAGGTGTAGACAAGGTAGGGTTTCTCAACCTACTTTGGGTTCCGCACTACAACCGCACCTTGGTTACAGTATTGGTCATCAAGTAGTTGCTATGCTTGGTGCACGATGGGTGTCTGTGGCTATAGGTGCTAATACCCATCACTAATAGATTGATCCGCAGGATCACACGATTTCCTTACACAAGAGAAAATCTTGCCATGATATTTGGCAGAAAAGGTGGTGAGCAGTCCCTTGTGGAGGCCATGAAAGAGAAGTTTAAGTTGCAAAAGACGCTGCATGGATATACCATCTATGACCCTACTGTAAAGGTGGCTACGAAGATTTTAGTAGGGAAGGCGATGAGGAAGTGTCGTGCCGATGAGGTGCTGGCACCTGTCATCACGCTAGCAGCCTAGTGTGCCGAAGGAGTCCAATTCAACTAGTTGGACTATCTTCACGGAGAGTTCCTAGAAAACTGCTGCGAAGCATAAGATCTCAGCAAGATGTTCCACTACACGTGGCTCTTGTTTTCGATTGTGCTGGTAGCATGGGAGATGCTAGAGAACAGCCAATTCCCATTTCTCGTGCTAGACCTACCAAAAGCATTGAAGTACGCTTCGCTATAGGTGACCAAGAACACGTAGCACATCAAGGACAAAAAAATCTTCTGGATCTTGATGGAGATGAACATCTGCATGGCCATCAACTGCAAATCACGGTTGTCACCTACAGTGTACACCAACCTGCAGGGTTACGCAGAGTTTAAAGCAGAATTTCACCATGCGCCCATTAGGGCATGGAAGGACCTTGCGCAGAAATGGTATGACTTGCCTTACTTGGCAATAGATGACGCCATTGATGTAGTAATTGATTGATGGCCAAGAGAGTGGCGCTCTATAGTAGACTTGGTGGTAGAAGGAAGCAAGTCTGCCACACAGAGAAAGAAGGAGGAGGCCAAGCTAAAGATGAGGTAGCTGGCTGAGAAGAGAAAGAAGGAGGTCGTTGACAAGGCCCAGGTGGAGTGTGATGCCGCTTAGCAAATAGAGAAGAAAACAGGTAGAACAAAGTGGGGCTCTGAAAAAGGCACGAGGTCGCCTTCACCTGAGATAGAGGAGGAGACAGACGAGTAGAAAAAATAGCACATTGTGAGCCCTCAGGTGATGTCTTCTCGCATCAAGCATCCAAGGGAGAAGGAGAAAGGAGGGTCCAGGAAGAAATCAAATGCTACTAAGACATTACTGGACCCTATGACAGTAACAAAGGGTGATCTGCTCGACATCGATGACACAGTCTTGGATGTCACTGCGGAGGCCCTATGATAGTTTGAGTAGCAACAACAAATAATCTTGGGGGCCATCCAGATAGGTTTGTAGGAGCTACAGACCCACGTGTCACAAGCTGGCATGGTGTCTACCAACCTTGCTATTGGCACTTTAGACGCTGTCAAGATGTTGTGCGCGAAGGCCTCCAGCACGATAGTGCTTCCTGATGGAACACTGACCATGGAAAATGAAGCTAATAGGCCCACTGTCAGTGCCCTAAAGGGAGTAGGTTTGAATCAGGTAGTGCTCCCTAGTGAAGCGCTCCACCTCTTGTAGGGTGGAGTGATTGCAGAGTTGACAACCCGTAAGCACCGCGCCCTCTAGGTGATTAGTGAGCAACAGATTAACAATGAGTAGATGGCAATACAACGAGACTTCGCCATTACCGCTGTGACCAAGGTGACCAACCAGAACAAGGTCATTATGCAAGTCATCGAGGAGGCATGCCGAATGGTCCCAAAGTTGGCCATTCCTTAGGAGGAACCAGTCGAGGTGCGTGTCTGCAAGATGGCTTCAGGGGTGCACAACACTCATACAAAAATGGCAAAGGTTGAGTTGGAATTGAACCTGCATATCATAGAGTTACAGTTGAAGGCCCACTGTTCAACTCTATAAGAAGTAAATGACTAGTAGGCGACCACTATCACAGAAGCAGTAGTGGTAGTTGAAAGTGCAGTAGGAGACTACATACACCTTTTTGAGCAGTCGTTTGAGGTGCTGACAAGCTTGCCAGAGGACCCCAATGTACAGTGACTGGAAACAAAAGTTCTCGAGCTACAATAGCGCTATGATGAGGTCAAAGTCACAATGCAAGCCATCGTGCTCACACAAAGACTAGCAAAGCTGCAGGAGGCCAAGCAGCTGAAGGAACAGGTGGACGCAGCGCTGCACAAGGAAGTAGTGCTAAAGGCATGACTGAAGCCCTGGATGGATGAGGCTTACACGATGACATAATCCATTAAAGGAAAGCTTGTGACTCTACAAACAACTTAGAAAAAGATTCAGGCCGATAGCTCAGGAGCAGTGACCGAGCAGATGGTTGAAGACGCGAAGCAGGCGGTCGCACAATGCACCGTTGAGGTTGCGGTCGTACGAGTTGAGCTGGAAGGTCTTTGCACTAAGATCTCTGCACCTTTTGATTGACTCGAGGGCGAGTCAAGATGTTTGTGTTGGGGGCCTATTGGGAACGGGATCCCCCAAGGACATTTTTGGGGTTAAAAGCCCATGTTTTGGGTCAAATTTTGTAATAAAGTTGTAAAGTCTCCACATTTGGTGGTTGCAGAGCACGAAGGTGTCATGAGTCATAAAGGGTTGTCCTCCCTTATTTCGTAAAGTAAAGTCAACTGTAAAGATCTACCCATGGTCCACAGACCATGGGATTGTATAAAAAGAGCTAAGTAAGTAAGCTCTAGTAGCCTTAACGAGTCATGAATTGTAGTAAGAAGTCTTGAGTGATAAGGAGAGAAGTCTAAGTTTCAGGTCGTAGCATAGGAAGGCTCTGCAATTGAGTGTGAAGAGGCCTAGGGTAGAAGTGTGTAGCCGAGTGAATGGACCCCTGCACCTGTGTGCGCAGGGTGGATGGAGTCTGTAATTGTTCGAAGATATCAATAAAGAGAAGTATTCTACAAATTCTGTGTCTTTGTTTCCTGTTAATGCATCTTGTCATATTTTGTATGAATTTCATTTATAATACTTATGTTATGCGCGAATGTATGTAATTATGTTTGATAATTGAACACAAATAAGGATATTTGTTTACGCAGTGCTAAATGTGATTATCTAACAAGATAAGTAAGATTCTTAAGATATCTTAGGAATCTATGCAATACGCTGCCTTAGCAGCGCGAAAGTATCTAAACCGAAGGTTAGGGCTGCGCGAAGCTCAGTAGTATGCTTTCACAGAGGTTTCAAAGGGAGAAATAAGGGGCTAGGTAGATAGAGCCCTAGAACTTAATGACCTACACAAAAGCAAGAATAGAAGGAATAAACCGACATCATGACCATCTCAGGGTTCGAAAACTTGGTTCCATCACCCCCCCATAGTGCTTCAGGCGAGACTTCGTTCCGTGCTCCACGGGATGATGGTGAAAGGGTCAATAGTGTAGGGATTTGTTTGGCTAACTAACGCTAAACCTAGGTTAGGCCCCACCAAGCCAACAAAAGCCATGGTATTCAATTCTGCCTTAGCCTTGGTAAACTGAAGCGTTGTCTAAGTATTTCTCCTAGACTGCCAAGGTGTTAGAGCTTGTTAATCAATTAGATCTTCCTCTTTATTCTCTTTTGATAGAAATTCATCATCTACTAGATATGATCTCAGGCTTTTAACACCGATGATATCCTCATTCACAATAAGCTCTAGATTTTCACCATATTTTTAAATCATATCCCTTTTGAGCTTAAATTGATGACAACGATGCACGTTTGTTTCATGAGCTTTTGAGCATACTTAAAGACTAAGGGGTTGTACAATGGTAACATAGGTTCAATGTGGAAACAATAACTAGGGCAATGGATAACAGGTTCCCCATACATGATACAACCTCCATACTGATTCACTGAACCAAGAACTAGATCAAAAATTCCCTCAACAGCAAGCCTTATATTCACTTGATCAACTTCACTTAACACCACATCATTGGATATTTCTCTACCATTAAGAAGCTTTGAAAACACACCAAATATAATTTTTTTCGTTTGTCATAAATGGGCATCCTTTTTTAGGAAAGTAAATTTTGACAAGATTTTTAATACCATATATTTTCAAAAAACATTATTTACCCCTTTCTTCCCATTCTGTCCTTGGAATATTACTAGCATTACTATTCAGGTGCCACCAAACTTGCAAAATTTTAGTCTTGTACTGGAACTTTCTTGAAGATATTTGATATTTCAGTTGTTCTAGAATGAGCTACAATAGTCACCAAGAAATTTCTAGAGGATAAAGATAAAGAAATAAGAAATTGAAATTTGGTCCTAGTAATACCCCCTACTATTCCTTGCCCAAATTAAGGTTAGCAGGAGTTAGTTACTATGATGTTCTAACTCCCATAGTCACAACATGGAAATGGGTTCTACATGTTTCTCTCTTTTTCAAATTCCTTAAGATTTCAATTGGATGACTTCATCGTGTTCATCTCATCAATATGATCTGGAAGATATAAATTTTGTCTCGATCCAACCTTGAAATTTCAAGTTATGGCCATTTAAAGTTTAGTGCCACATCATCACTATATCACTTGGAATTGGTATATTGTTTTTCAACCCATTCACGATGGTATCTCCTTAACCTCCCACAACCTACATGGTTCCATCAAAAAACACAAGACACACTTAAAGGTTATTAGTGCAGGTCGGGTCCCTCCTATATTACGTCATCTCGGAACTAATTTCTCTTTGAAAATATCCCTTGCCAAGGCCCTTTTCTGCTGAGGAGTTTCCTATGATACCAATTCTCACCGAAAACTATATCACCAAGAATCCTCCTCCTCCAAGTTGGCTCCTATCATGTTTCTTTCAAGATACGTTCTTGCCAAGAACCATTATTAGAGAGAACTCCTCCCTCTACCAAGCCATTTCTTGTGAGAGCCTTTCCTCCAAGATCTTGAATGTGTGAAAAATTCCAAGCACAACATTTGATGAGGATTTCTTCATCTTGGGATATGATCTCAGAGTTATTCTCACCAAGATTTCAATCAACAATAAAGTCACAATGCAGGAAATTAATGATGCCAAGGGTTATAGTCATAGGATTTTCACTTGTTTGCACATTATTAGCCATGTGTGGAAAAACTCAACTATGGTTAGCTACGATGGTTCTATAACATTTTAGAATTGCACTACAACTCGACGATCACCATTAAGGTTTTATAAGGCATGCACTAGTGCTATCCCTCCTGAGATTACAACAGGGTTACCCTTTCTTGCTTCTCGATAGCTAGAATGTATGATGCAGTATAGGGGCTTGTCCATTCAACTTCTTAAAGGTTTGTGGTCCTTTAATTCTTGACGATTTACAAGAAAACTTGTTGGTATAATTCTAGAGATGTACACGTCACTTTTGAGGGAAAAATAAGTGTATCATAAACTTATAAAAACAACTAAAAACCATATAGTACCCGAGAATACTATAAGGAAATCATAATTCCACAGATAAATAGGAAGTCTCCTTCCAAGTCCAAAGTGCAGGAATAAACCATACAATGCCCATAGTCCTGTAGGGAATCAACATTTCATAAACATTTCACACGCAAGAAGGAAAACTCATTTCAGATTTGATTTTCAAGCATAAAGCACACACTGGAGCCTTTAAGTTAGCATCTTTATAGGCCTCTGGCCAACACAACATTTATGGAATTGATAAATCTGAGGATTAGTACTCATCAACTGTTAGCATGAAATTATCACATTTTCAAGTAACAAAGGAAATATGGTAATCACAAACAAAAGGATAACCGTAATCACATGAAAACAAGTGTTTCTTCAAGAAACTCTGCATATAGTATTAGTAATCCTTGTTTGTGGTTTATTCCCAAATTCGTATTATAGATACAACATTCAACTAGTCCAAATCACATGTATAAGACATTTAGACAAAATAAAACATATTTATATACATATCTTGCACAACAAAACAATTTTCCAATTGAGAGTGGTAGTCTAACTCTCCACGCAAGCACATATAAGCTACTACCATGGTCACTTGTAGCTATCGCTCCCAAGACAAATTCTAAAGCTTCAGGTGGAGTGATTTTAGAGGATTTTTGACCAACTAGAAAACTTGAAACATGATACCACCAAGCTACACTTCATTCATGGGATATCCTCTTTATCATTCCCATTTATCAAGCATATTCATATTCATGCTAACATATCACAATATAGGGAACTCTATCTCACTTTTAGGAGAAGAAAGTCCACTATAAGGAAGGTTATTTAGTTATTAAGCTATCTATGGGTAAATAAATCACTTTTCTAGTTGGCTTCTCAATGATTCAAGCACCATAGCTTCAAGTCCTAGTGATTTATCATCCCTCACAAAGAGTGATTCTTCCTAGTCCAATATGTTCATCAACTCACAAGGTTCCAATGGTTTATTTATACTTATAAGCAAGCCACATTTTCTAAGGTAAATCACCCAACAATCCTTGCTTAGAGGCTTCCTGTTATGAAACCAGCTCAATAAAAGATAGAAAAGATAGATCAACGCCTTAGAATTTAGCCTCTACGAGGGGGCAACCTCCTTTACATTACATAAATGAACAATTCTTAGATGATTCAAATGACAAAACCTCCTTTCTATATATAGGAGTTTAAGGAGTCACAATATAATCCAGCCCACCTAACAATAATAATATAAAGCCACAAAAATAACAATAGAGGGATTCCATGGGGCACAGTAATAACAATATGGGGGCAATAGGGGCACAACAATATTAATAAGGGGTATAAATACAATGGTAATGGGGTAATCACTAGTATTATGGGGACCCAACATGCCCCTCTGCTTCAAAAAAGTGTTGTCCTCAATGCTTGAGTAGTTCTGGATAATTCTGCATAAAATTCTCATTCTCCCATGTGGAATCTTTAGCGGATAAGTTCTTCCACTTGATAAGATACCCTAAAATTGATCGATTTCGTAGCTGTCGAGTTCTTGTTTCTGTTACTGCTTCCAGTTCCAATATAATTTTTCCTTCCTCGTCAAGTTCTGGCAATATTGTTTGAACTGGGAGCTTGTCGCCTATAACCTTGTTTAAACATGGAACATGGAAAACTGGGTGCAATCGAGAAGCTACAGGAAGCTCCAATTTGTATGCCATAGTACCAATCTTTTGCAACACCTTGTACGGACCATAATACTTTGGTGATAATTTATTATCCTTCTTAGCTTGCTTGAGGGACATTTGCTTATATGGTTGTAGCCGTAGGAATACCCAATCACCTACATCAAAACTTCTTTCATTGCGATGTTGATCTGCCTATTGTTTCATTCTATTCTGTGCCAACACGAGGTTATCCTTTAAGAGCTGGAGGACTTGTTGTTGATGTTCGATGTGATGTTCCACTGCCTAAACCTTAGAATTTTCTCTTAAATATGATGTGATGGATGGTGGTTGATACCCATAAAGTGCCATAAATGGGATCATTTTTGTTGCTGTATGGAAGGAAGTGTTATACCACCATTCAGCCAGAGGCAACCATTTGACCCATTGTGTCTGTTTATTAGATACAAAGCAATGAAGATATCCTTCCAAAAATTTGTTTACTATCTTAGTTTGCCCATCAGATTGAGGATGATAAGATGAGCTATGAGCTAACTGAGTACCAAGACAAGAAAATAATTTTATCCAAAAATTTCCATTGAAAATGGGATCTCTATCACTTACAATAATCTTTGGGTTTCCATGTAGCTTTTGAATTGTTTCCATAAATGCAGTAGAAACTGTACTGGCTTTAAATGGATGTGATAATGCAAAAAAGTGTGCATACTTGGTAGGTCTGTCAACTACCACCATGATGACACTCTTTCCCTCAGACTGGGTAAACCTGTGATAAAATCCATTGAAACCTGTGATAAAATCCATTGAAACCTCCTCCCAACGTTGGCTTGGAATGGATAAAGGTTGTAATAGACTCGGTGTCTTAATTATTTCAACTTTATTTTGTTGGCAAACCAAACATTTCACCACAAACTTTTGAATATCTGATTTAAGGCTATCCCAAAAAAATTCCTTCTTAACCCTGTGGTAAGTTTTTAAAAATCCTGAGTGCCCTCCTAAAGGAGAAGTGTGCAATTCCATAAGAATCTTTTGTTTTAGCTAGGAATTCTTACAGAGGTATAAGCGATCTTTGTACCATAACGAATCATTTTTCCAACTAAATGTATCAGACGTATTGGAATCTTGTTGTAACTTTAGAATAAGTGCCCACACTTTTTCATCATTCTTCCACTCCTCCCTTGCTTCATTTATCCAATCTGGTTGGATAATAGAAATGGCACACAACAATGCTTCCACATCCTCATCCTTTCTTGAGAGTGCGTCTGCCACCACATTTTGCTTCCCTTTTTTGTAGATGATTTCAAAGTCATAACCCAACATCTTTGTGACCCACTTTTGTTGCTCTTCAGAGGTTAATCTTTGTTCTAGAAAGTATTTAAGGCTATCATGATCCGTTTTTACCTTGAAGTGTCTTCCCATTAGGTAGGGTCGCCATTTCTTAAGTGCATGGAGTATTGCCAACATTTCCTTCTCATAAATATCTTTGCTTAAAAACTTTCCCTTGATTGGACGACTTTCAAAAGCAATGGGTCTTTCATCTTGCATTAGAACAGCACCAATTCCATTTCCTGAAGCATCACATTCCACAATAAAGGTTTTTGTGAAGTCCGGTGTAGCTAAGACCGGTGCTTGGCACATTGCCTCTTTAAGATGTTCAAAGGCCTTTGTTGCTTCCAGAGTCCATGAAAATGCATCTTTCTTCAATAATGTTGTTATAGGTGCTGCTATTCTCCCATAATTCTTAACAAACTTGTGATAATACCCTGTCAACCTGAGAAATCCTCGCAGATGCTTTATGGATGTGGGGATTTTCCATTCCTTAATGGCTTTAATTTTGCTAGGGTCTACCTTAACTCCTTCATGAGATATAATATGACCCAGATATTCCACCTCCTGGACTCCGAAGAAACATTTGGATCTTTTTGCATATAATTGTTTCTCCTCCAATAGTTGTAGCACCCTGTCAACATGTTCAACATGATCCTTCCAAGACTTGCTGTAGATTAGTATAACATCAAAAAATACTAACACAAATTTTCTAAGGAATGGTTTGAAAATTGACTTCATCAAACTTTGAAATGTTGAAGGTGCATTGGTAAGGCCAAAAGGCATGACCAAAAATTCATAATGACCCTCATGAGTTCTAAATGTTGTTTTCAGAATGTCTTCAATCTTCATTCTGATTTGATGATATCTTGAACGAAGATCCAACTTGGTGAAGTAAATTGATCCATGCAATTCATCCAGTAATTCATCAATGACAGGAATGGGGAACTTATCTTTAATAGTGAGCTTGTTGAGCTCCCTATAATCAGGACACATGCGCCATGATCCATCCTTCTTGTGCACCAATACTACTAGAGCAGAGAAAGAACTTTGACTCGGTTGAATTATACCAGCCTCTAGCATTTCTGCAACCATACGTTCAATTTCACTCTTTTGGACATAGGGATATATGTACGGCCTGATGTTTGGAGGAACACTTCCTGGAATCAGATGAATAGCATGATCATGATCATGCATAGGTGGGAGACCTTTGGGAGTCTCAAATACCTTGGAATGATTGTCCAGGACTTTTTGGAGATATGGAGAAATAGATGATTCTGATGTGGAAACATCTAGCGAACATAATTGTGCAATTACACCTCTTTGCTCCTTTTTTAGAAGCTTTGTCATACCATTAGAGCTGATTATCTTTCATGGTTTCCCTGCAATACCCCTTAATTCAACTTCCTTTCCTTCCATAGAAAATTTGATGAAAAGTTCTTGAAAATTAAAAGCTATTGTACCCAAGGATTGTAGCCATTGGACTCCTAGTACAACATCAACACCTCCCATTGGAATGGAAAGAATTGGGCTATTCAATACATATTCTCCCATGGATAGCTTGATATTATGGCACTTTCCAGAGCAATTTATTGTTCCTCCGTTTGCAATCATCACTTGACACTCTGGTGCTGGATATAGGAAGCAATTCAATTCTTTTGCTACCCTACAATGAATAAAATTGTGGGTGCTTCCTGAATCAATCAACACTATTACCTTTTTCTTCTTGATTTGTCCTTCTACCTTGATGGTTTGAGGAGTGGTAATTCCCGCCAATGCATTACAAGATATGGTCGGATTTATTTGTTCTTCATCTAGGCTTTGTTCCTGGAGTATATCCTCTTCTTTTGACCTTTCTTACTCCTTTTCTTCTTCCTCTTCACAATCTATGTAGAATAATTTCTTCTCAGCACACTTATGACCTTTAGTGTATTTTCTATCACAACTGTTACAAAGCCCTTTTGCTCTTTTTTCTTCCAATTGTTGTGGTGTCAACCTTATAGGTTGTGGAAGACTAGGGGCAACAACACTTCCGTCTTTATAGTTGTGAGTGGTATGCTTCCTGGTTGCCATAATTTTGCTTTCCATTTTTTTTGCTAACCTGAATGCCTTCTCTAATGAATCAGGTTCCCAAAGGCAAACATTATGTTGGATATTATCCTTTAAAGACCCTATGAACACATCAATCCTATGCTCCTCTGGAATATATTTTACCCTTATGTTCAATTTTTGGAACTCCTCAATGTGCTCCATTATTGAACCCTTTTTTTTGAGACTTATCAATTGGCTAAAAAAAGTGTTGCTTTTTGTATCCTCATAACGTGCTATCAATTCTTCCATAAAAATTGCCCAAGTGATAAATTGTTTATGAGAGCAAAGCCATTGATACCATACAAACTGATTTGGTTCCAAATATAAAGTTGCCATACGTACCTTTTGTTTGTTTTGCACATTATTGAGATCGAAGAATTGTTCCATCTGTAATATCCATGTTGCGAGATCCTTGCCATCAAACTTCCTCATATCGATTTTTAGAATATGGTGGGTCTTTGATCCAACATTAGAGTCTATGGAATCATGATTAACATTTCTTTTGTTCTCATCATGAGTTTCCTTTACTACCCTTTCACCATTAGTGACCCTTTCTTGTAGCAACTTCTTCAATTATTCCATGTTTGTGTTCAAATCTATCTTCAAATCATCCATCTTAGCTTCTACGACTTTCTTTAAACCATCCATATTAGCTTCTACATCTTTCTTTAAACCATCCATCTTAGATTCTGTTCCTTTTTGTGCAAGTGACACTTGTTGCACTTGGTCTCGTAATTTTGCTATATCATGTTGCATTTCTTCCTCTTCTTCATAAGTCATACTAGAGCTTTCAGGTTGCTTACTAGGTGTTTTCATTTTCTTTCCTCGGGGAATCAATTATCGATAATAATGCTTTACTATTCCCTTTGAATTCCTTCAAACCAAGCTTACGCAAAAATAAAAAAATAAAACTATACACCTTTTTTCACTTTGTAGAAGCCTGATATTGAATCCGATGTATCTCTGTAATTTCGAATCATCCAGTTCTGAAATTTCGACCTGTAGTAGCCTTCTATGTGCTCTTTCCAATGCCACTAGTCTGATCCAAATTGGATTCTCCAAGAAAGCGTTATGCACAATCTCCCACAGTGACTTGATTGTAGACTAGTTCAGTAGATCAAACTTGTATGAAGTGCCACGTGTCTCTGTTTCAACCTTTGACTCTAAAAAATATATACAAGAAAAATACAGTCCATCCTCTTTCTGTAATGTCTTGCGAAACTTCAATCCGTTGCTCAGAAATAAAGTTATGAATATTTTCCCCAGGTCACCTATTTGGAATGTAATTCAGGAGTCTGCAAAAAGACCAACTTCCTCAGATCATATCTCTGCAAATATAGTGCGAAAAGCTTTGAAATTTGGATCCAAGGTTCAGCGCGATTTCTTCTCAAATGGGTTTTTTTTTTCAACTTCTGAAACGTCACAGAAAAAACGTTATAGCGAAAATTCCACGATGACCTGTTTGGAGCAGTGAAACCCTAGAATCCAAAGCTCTGATACCAAATGTTATGAAACCAGCTCAAGAAAAGATAGAAACGATAGATCAACGCCTTAGAATTCAGCCTCTTCGAGGGGGAAACCTCCTTTACATTACATAAATGAACAATTCTTGGATGATTCAAATGACAAAACCTCCTTTCTATATATAGGAGTCTAAGGAGTCACAATATAGTCTAGCCAACCTAACAATAATAATATAAAGCCACAAAAATAACAATAGAGGGATTCTATGGGACATAGTAATAACAATATGGGGGCAATAGGGGCACAAAAATATTAATAAGGGGTATAACTACAATAGTAATGGGGTAATCACTAGTATTATGGGGACCCAACACTTCCTCAATTGGTTTCTAGAATTTTCCAATGCTTAACAACACTAGTTCTCTCTGTGTTGTTCTATGAACTCTTCCATAATAATACTCAAGGTTTATTCCCTATTCTCTTCCACACTTCCTCTTCCAGGGAGTTCATTTCCTCTTTGTATGCTTATGTGTCTCCATAGAGAGAGTCACCATCCCCCTGGGTGATCCCCCTCTTTCCTAAAAAAATCTCCTAGCCCTCATTCTTTTCCACTAGCTAACTACTCTTGCATCTCCATGATTTGAACAAAAGTCTACATCTGGTCGATACATCCTATGCTTCTCTAAATTATTGCCCTTTATTTTCTTGTTGTTTGAGATGAGGACACTTGGACCAATCCTTCCTCTTTCAGTTAAATTTAATGCACATTCAACACATTTAATTCTTTTCATCCAACTAGGAATGATATTTAAAAACAAAAATTTCCTCAAGAAACCTCCTTCCTCAAGCAATGGAATCCATGTCCCTTTCTTAGCCATAAAAAATAATTAAAATGATTTATAAGAGAGAAATGTTAAATAGCGGATGTTACAATCCCATCCCCCTTGAGCGGAACATTGTCCTTGTTGTTCAATAACCATATATAACAAAACATGGTTTATACCAAGCATTGTTGATTATGGAGCTTTATATACACAACTTGTTTAAGGCTTTATAACACATTTTATATGCACAGTGGCTTACCCATCCACCTTTACAATCCATAGTGCTCAACCCAAATTGGATTTTTTCCTTTTCTTTGGAGTATTTCCTTCCTCTAATTTCCAACGATGTTATCCTTGCGCTTCTTGTTCCTTTGGAAAATAGCTGTTGACTCATTGTTTCTTAGCACACCCCAATGTGTTTTTGTTTCTAATAAGCTATATTTATGACCAAAGCCAATTTATTTCTCAACCTTCCCTTCTCTAATTCCTAGTCCCTATGGACGTCTAATCAACCCATTCACAGACCTTCCAAGTTTAGGCATCCCCTTTTCTTCTTCCCAATCCCTCAGATGATCCATTCCTTAGCAAAGGCTTCTTCACATCGAGGGAGTCTCATAACCGATGCAAGTCCTTGCCTCGACACCTTTATACCAGTCTATTGTCACTGCTACAACACCCTCTAAAATTTTGGCCTGCACTCAATTTTAGAGCCTTCCTTGGTCTTGTACATTGTCTTCACAAACTTTTAAACCCATTCCATGTGTTTTCTTGAGGAGTTTTATTCCCCTTTGCAAGATAGGAAAAATTTTGTTTGCATGTTAACTATTGTATCATGCATATAAGCCTATTTTGGTGGTTTCAAGAGGTCACCTTTCTATAAACGAGTTGCTCTAACCATGTAAACATCCATCACACTCATTTCCAAAGTCTTACGCACTATCTCATAAGTGTCATCATGATTATCACAAAGTGTATCTTAAGTATCACACTTGTCATAAGTCGTCATAAAGATGTCACACTGAGGCAAATTCATTTTCATGTGTCCTCAATGATCTATGTTCTTTTGTTGTCAAGTATACTAAGTGTGTGATCATAGTCAAAGTCTTAGCACTATTCACATCAGTCTCACCCATCCCAGACTTAGTCATTTTCTGAAAGATTCCTAACCAAGAAACCTAGCATCACCTGACCTCCCTGAACTGCACATTATGCAGGCTCAGTACTCTAGCTATGACCTTTCCTCTTTGAACTGCACAATGCACAATTCCTATCTCCGACGATTGTTGCACTGCGCAATTTCAGTGCTCAAACCTTGACCTTGGCTCCCGAAATTTCACATTTCCTTCTCCCAATCGAGCCTTAACTGCACATTACACAGTCTCTAACATCATTCTCATCCTTGATCTCTTAAACTTCACAAATGCATGATGGACCAATCTCCCTTATCTTCTAGAACTGTGCAATGTGCTCACCTAGTGCTCATCCCCTCAGCCTGTCACACTAATCTCAATAATTACATAGTTTTCTCCCTTAGCCCAGCCTAAACCATGCATTTCATAGTCTCAAGGATCAAGGATCACCATGACTACTTTAACTACATAATTGCACAGTCACTGAGCCCTTATCCCAGACTTCTGTCCGGTTTCAACTCAATCGATGTATTAATATGCATAATATTAAACTAGGGGGTTTTCAGACTAATGTCATCTTGTAATGAGTGAATTGCAAAAAAAGGTACCTTATCTTGCCATGGCAGGATGATGAAGAAGGAGATGAAGGAGCGTAATATGTTGAAAGAAATTCTTGTAGCTTAGTATGCAAGCTGGTCAATCAAGAGAAAGAGAAGGGACACCAATTTGTGATCACCATTCAAGACTTGAGATCATTGAAGATCCCTTTTCACCAAGCCATGTAGAGGTGACAAGAAACGTATTCTCAAGTAGACTTGTAGCACATAGTAGCAGTAGTGGCTTGACATCAAGCAATCTATGTTAGCAGTGTCATGTCACGAGTTCTCACATGTCACACCATTGTGGTTAATGATGTTAAATATGTTCTAAAAATGTATTGTCCAATGGACATCTATGGAATATGAAGAATAATGTATAGCTCAAAATTCATAGGAAGTCAAATAGTCATGAGGGTAGATGAAGATTCATAAGGAAGGTGAGGCATCACTTCCTCATTGTTATATATACACCCTCATTGTAAGAGAAAATGACTTTTTCACATTCTCTCCTCCCATAAGGCATTAGAGAGATAATCTAGTTTTTTGAGGAGCAAGGAGTGGCTCCAATGATCCACTATTGGAGCTAGTGATGTTCATTATATAAATGTGTCTTGGAACTTTTTCTTAATAATTCAATCCTTTAAGGCCAACATGTTCTTCATGCATGAAATATGAATATTTGTAAGAATTTTCTGTGGATGCTCGTATTTCATGTTTGCTTTCATCTATGCTAAAGTAGTTGAACTATTTTGGCTATTTTAGTACTTATATTATTGAGAATGTGTTGTAATGGTTGTTATCATTGTCCCATCCTTGTGGACTATTCTATAGGACACTAGACATATCTTTCTCATTGATTAGCTGTAATGACCATCACATACTTTGTGGACAAATTCGTTGGATGTTAGATGAATCCTTCTTGGTTGCATGTGTCTCTACTAGGGTGGTACTATTACCTATCTCTTATAGGCTCACTTTACTCTTTAGCTCCACAATAGAAGAATTTTGACACGCCTACAACCAAACACTCACCAAGAACACTTACCCAATTTTCAAAGGCACACACATGTTCCTCTATCTTGCTGACAGTTAGAAACAAGGAAAATCTATAAGAATACATGGAAACCAGGATGATACTCTAGATGGGGATCCTATTCCAAATAATGTGATGTCTAATTGGGGCTTCACATTGGGGAGACCCCTTGGTCGATGGATTTCTAGCACTATTAACAAATGGCATTAGAAGGAGGGCTATATGACAAGTTGTTCCTATTGAGTCTGTTTTAAACCTCTTATCTCAAATGAATCATCCTCAAATATTACTCTCAAGGTGTTTCTCTAATTTATCCATTTATCAATTTTTAATCCTCGATGAGCCTCTATATCACTTGTCTGATTTTTGATTTTCTTAAATTTTGTGAATCTTACGAAAATGATGATGAATAATTTTCTTGTGTGCTTTTCTTCGTCACCCTTGAAGGTCATGTTAATCAGTGGTGCCATACCTTACCACCTGCCTCCATCAATTTTTTCAATCATTTCCTCAAGGATATTTATTAAGCCTTTGATGGTATGATTACCGAGATGTTTAAAAAAGAATCAATCAGTTTAGAATGAATCCTGATGAATCAGTTGATGTTTTTTTTAATAGATTCCTTCACCTTTGTTATGAATTTCCTAAAGAAGATGTAGATTAGGAGTTATTTAAACAAAAGTTTCAGTGTTTGGTTCATGTCTCTTTCCATGGTGAACATGAAACCCCTGAAGTTTCTACTTCCCCAACTCTTGTGAATCATGAGACACCTCTAATTTCACAGGAGGAATTTACTACTCCTTTCGTTCTTTGTCCTCGGTGTCTCTATGCAGTGATAATAGAGTTGGGAAATATACAAATCAAATTCCTAATACATTTTCGAATCCTTCTTCTGGTTTTCATGATTCATATTCAATGGATGAAATCCCAGAATGGCTCATGAAGCCCATGGTGAACACTAACTCCTAGTTACACAACGTTTTGTCATTGTCCCTGTACTCCCCATTCCTCGATCCTGGAATACCTCTACAGTGACCCTCATATGCTTTCCTACCATGAAGAACATGTCCTTACATCCCTCTTCATATGCAAAACATTTCCATCTTACATCATTTCTGAATAATATTCCTTCAAACTCAGTTTTCAAGACTGGCGCTAGCACTTAGTTTCTTCCCTGCTTATATTTGCAAACTCTAACACTAGACCTAGCACCGAACAACACTGGTAAGCCATTCATGACCTGTGTTGACCCTATTTTCGCAAGTTTTTAAAAATGGAGTCGAATCTTCCAGGTCTAGAAGCTTTGTGAATGGAAGTCTAGTAAATGGTTGAGCAAGATAGAGCCGAGAGAGGGCAATTCTTTCCAGTTTGGGCTCCTTTGATAACCCTATTGCTATTAAAATGGAATGGCAAACCTTTCAAAGGGATAAGAGATAGGGCCTAATCTCCTTCATCATAATAGGATTGATTCGCCCACTATCACAGCTAGCAGTTTCAGTAGCAGAGGCAGGACTAACTGGATAAGCTTCATTTCAAATTTTGCTGCAGGCTTAATATACTCAACTAGCTATTGAAAGGGTTGAAATAATCTGAAAATATTGATAGCCATCTTGAGAACTTTAGCCTTCTATTTTGTGTGTGAAGGGAGAATAAGCTTGTAGTGTTTGGTTTGGAGTAAAGAGGAAGAAGCCTTGAAATTCCATTGTTTTGAGGGTGAATCATGAGATACTTATAGTGGTGCTGGAACCTAGACATGCAAATGGAAACCTGCAATGTCAAGGCTTCAGTTGTATTTCTCTTTGAAGTTTATATTAATACAACTAATGGTTTATTTCCTATATCGTGTGTAATATTACATTTGATAGCTTATAACTCCTTGACCTTTTAAGTAAATTGAATTCAATTTTACACTATCACATTTGCTATTGTTTCTTGCATGTTTGTTTCAGGTATTTGAACAAAAGGAACAAAAGGAAGCTGGAGCAAGGAAGAAAGATCACCATCAAGTGGATGAGTGTTATAAGAGGTAGCCCCTCTTATTCGATTCTAATCTAAGGAAAATTACATTAGATTGTCTTGTTTGCGGCTAGACCCACTCTCTTGGGCTAGAGGGATCATCTCTGTCCATAGAGAGGATACTCCTACTCCACAAATTGGTGACTCCACTAGGGATCCATCCCTCTCTTTGGATTGTTTTTGATTTCATGATTTTTGGCAACTTTTATTGTTTCACTCTTTCTCTTTGGTAATATGTACTTCAAGTCATCTCCTGCTTTGATTCTTGAATTTAGAGTGACAAGTCTGGTTCTGGTTTGTGAATAATTTTATTTTTTTCCAAGAATCCCTTGATCAACGTTGTTTATTTTCTGACAGTCATGCTGATCGACATGAGTTCGCTTTGAATAGTCATCCCATAGCCCCTTCTGGCACCTGTTACCAGTTAAGCAGTTGTGCCGATGCCTGTAGGTTAAAATCAAGGTTTCTCCTAAATCATTTCCAGTGTGTCTTGTCCTCATAAATTCTATTTCTCGGCTTGTTTGCCTATATTCTCCCTGGCTAGAATTCTTTGTTAGCTTGAATTTTTTTCTTGATTGGTTTGAGATTGCCTTGATTTTTTGAGTTTTTGGATGGTTTGTGTCCCTAGGGTATCTAGGTCATTGTCCATTCATTTGTTTGTCTACTCATCAAGTCAAGTTTTTTCTTTGCTGCTTCGTGCATTTCATTGTTAGTCCTTACATCTATCTTGCTTTGGTTTCAATTGAACAAGTGAAAAAGTTTCATTTTCTCTTCTCTTGTTGAATGTCTCTTTCTGAGTATAGATCACGTTTCCCGATTTGTTTTGGTTGAAGCTTTGCATTTGGTTTGAAAGGAGTTCTTCTCGTCATGTTTTGGATTTGATTGATGTTTAGATGTTTGGAAATATTCATTAAAAATTTTATGTGAAAGATTCATTTTAACATTCCATTGAAGAAAATAAATTGTTGGGAATAGGATCCCTGAAGGATAGTTTTGGGGCTACAAGCCCATGTTTTGTGTCGAAATTTGTAATAAAGTTGTAAAGACTCTACATTTTGTGGTCATGGAGCACAGAGGTGTCATGAGTCATAAAGGGTTGTCTGCCCTTATTTTGTAAAGTAAAGTCGGGTATAAATATCTACCCATGGTCCGTGGACCATGGGATTGTATAAAAAGATATAAGTAAGTAAGCTCTAAGTAGTTCTGATGATTCATAAGTTGTAGAAGAAGTCTTTGGTGATAAGGAGAGAAGTCTAAGTTTCAATCCTTAGTGTAGCTAGAGGCTTTGCAGCTGAGGGTGCAGAGGCCTAGGGTAGATGTCCGCAGTTGAGTGCACTGACCCCTACAGCTGTGTGCGCAGGGCGGATAGAGTCTGTAATCATCTGAAGATGTCAATAAAGAGAAGTATTCTACAATTTCTATGTTTTTGTTTCCTGTTAATGCATCTTGTCATATTGTCTATGGATTTGATTTACAACGCTTATGTGTTGCGTGGATATATTTAATTATGTTGGTTAATCAAACACAAGTAAGAATATATTTTTACATCGTGCTAACTATGATTGTTTAGTAAGATAATTAAAAACTTAAGGATAACTTGGAAACTTGTTCTATATGCTGCTTTAGCAGTGCAAAAGTACCTGAACCACAGGATAGGGCTACGTAAAGGCTAATTGTACACTTTGTGGAGGGACTGAAGGGTGGGAATAAAGGGCTAGACAAACAAAGCCCTAGAACTTAAGGACCTGAGCAAAAGAAGGAATAAGAGGAATAAATCAACATCACGACCATCTCAGGGTGTGGAAACTTGGTTCCAGCATCCACCCATACTACTTCGGGTGAGACTTCGGTCCGCACTCTGCGGGCTAATGCCAAAAAGGGCCAGTAGTGTAGGGATTTCTTTGGATAACTAACGCTGAACCTGGTTCAGGCCCCACCAAGCCAACAAATGGTTCCGTTGCCTATTTTGTGTTCTTTTTGGGACCCTACTGGGTCATGTGGTTTGTAGACAGGGACTAATGGTAGATCCCGTGAAGATCACGGTGACACTTAAATTAGAAGCACTAAGGAGTGTGAAATATATGCATGCTACCCTAGGGAATAGTGGATATTACAAAAAGTTTATCAAGGGCTATGCCCAGATCACCACGCCTATGGAGAAGTTGTTGAAAAAGGATGTCACATTCTGCTGGAACAAGGACTGTAAGAAAATCTTGGATGTATTGAAGGAAAATATGGTCAATGCGCCGATTTTAGTCTTCCTGGATTGGAAGAAGGAGTTTCATGTACATGTTGTTGCATCATGTATAGCATTGGGAGTAGTACTGACATAGGTTGGCGGAGGAGACTTGGACCATCCTATAGTGTTCGCAAATAGAAGGTTATCCAAGGCAAAGAAAAACTATTCAACCACCGAGCACAAAGGGTTAGCCATGGTATACATGCTCGAGAATTTTAGACGTTATTTGCTGGGTGGCCATTTTAAGATGTATACAGATCATTCTGCGTTGAAATACCTAGTCAATAAGCCTGTGTTGGGGGGAAGAATCTACATGTGGTTGTTATTGTTCCAGGAGTATGATTTTGGAGTTATTGTAAAGCTTAGATGACTGAACAGGCAACCAGACCATTTGTCGCGCATCGAAATAGTAGAAGAGCCCACTAATTTGGAGGAAGGATTGCCTGATAAACAACGATTTGTAGAACGCATCACAAATGGTCATTTTGAAGATATCATACACTTCCTAATGACAAAAACTGTGTTCGGAAGGATACACCATCCAGTGGAAGGAGTTAGTGGTGCACGTTGTGGACTTTTCTGTCATTGTCAGGCATCTATACAAAATGGGATCTAATGAGATATTGTGACGATATATACCAGATTTTGCAAGGAGTAGTATCCTCGTAGACACTCATGGGGGTGCCGCAGGAGGACGTTATGTAGGGAGAGCGACTGCGCAGAAGATTCTATGCATAGGGTTTTGGTGGCCAACTGTCCATCAGGATTCAAAAGCTTACTACAAAGCATGTGATGTGTGTCAAAGAACTGGCAGGCCATCGTGTAGGGATGAGCTCCCTCTGAATCCATAGATGACGTTACAACCCTTTGAGAAATGGGTGATAGATTTTGTGGGACCCATTCAAGCCCAAGGGAAGAAGACAGGACCGAGGTACATTATCATCGCGATGGAGTATTTGACTCGATGGGCGGATGCATAGCTTGTGAAGGATTGCACATGCACGACTACTACAAAGTTCCTCTTTGAGTATGTGCTGACGCAGTTTGGGTGTCCAAATATTTTGACGAGTGATCATGGTACACACTTTCTGAATAAGAGTATCAACGCACTGACAGAGAAATTTCAGGTATATCACCAAAAGAACACACCTTATCACCCACAAGCTAATGGGACGGTGGAAGAATTCAATAAAGTGTTGGAGAACGTGCTGACCAAGGTATGTAATGCTCAACGAAGTGATTGGGACCTGCGCATACCCACACTACTATGGGCCTATTAGACGACATGCAAGAAATTGACTGGACAAACACCCTTTAGGCTTGTATATGGTGTTGAAGCAGTGATTCCCATGGAATACATTTTGCCTAGTCTGCGCATAGTGGCACTCACGGGTATGACGAATCACGTAGCCCTAGAAGAAAGGCTTGCGCAGCTCACTAGGCTTGAGGAAGAGAGATTTCTAACTGGACTTCACCAACAGGTCCAAAAGAAGTGTGACAAAGCATGGCATGATAAACACATTAAGTTGCATACCTTTAAGGTAAATGACCTTGTTTTGTTATATGACAACAATTTTGATAAATTTCTAGGAAAACTCAGAATGCACTAGTTAGGGCCCTATGTCATTAAAGAGATTACCAGTGGAGGAGTGGTACAGCTGGTCAAATTGAATGAATATCCCTTCCTAGGAAAGGTGAATGGCAGTTGATTGAAGCCATACATTGGCGGTTCAACCATGTGACTATATGAAGGTAGCATAGTCTTAGCGCTCCAGGCAGCTGAAAAGAGGCATGGGATTATAAACTACACTACCCAAGTTGGGGAGCTGAGTGATTTTAGGAGTAGTGGCCAAGCAGATGGTGGAAGACATGAAGTAGGCAGTTGCACAGTGCACTTCTAAGGTTATGGTCATACGGGTCGAACTGGGAAGTCTCCGCACTAAGATCTCCACACCTACCAAGTGACTCGAGGGTGAGTCACGATGTTTGTGTTCGGGATCTGTTGGGAACGGGATCCCCCAAGGATATTTTTGGGGCTAAAAGCCCATGTTTTGAGTTGAAATTTGTAATAAAGTTGTAAATACTCCACATTTTTTGGTTGCGGAGTGCAAAGTGTCATGAGTCATAAAGGGTTGTCCACCCTTATTTTGTAAATTAAAGTCAGCTGTAAAGATCTACCCATGGTCTGCAGACCATGGGATTGTATAAAAAGAGCTAAGTAAGTAAGCTCTAAGTAGTTCTGATGAGTCATAAGTTGTAGAAGAAGTCTTGGGTGATAAGGAAAGAAGTCTAAGTTTTGGGTCTTAGTGTAGGTAGAGGCTCTGCAGCTGAGTGCACAGAGGCCTATGGTAGAAGTCTGCTGCTAAGTGCACAAACCCCTACAGTTGTGTGCACAGGACGGATAGAGTCTGTAATCATCTGAAGATATCAATAAAGAGAAGTATTCTACAATTTTTGTGTATTTTTTCCTGTTAATGCATCTTTTCATATTGTGTATGGATTTCATTTACAATGCTTATGTGGTGCGCGAATATATGTAATTACGTTGGTTAATCGAATGAAAGTAAGAATATTTGTTTATGCGGTGCTAACTATGATTGCTTAGTAAGATAATTAAACCCTTAAGGATAACTTGGAAACATCTTCTATACGCTACTTTAGCAGCTCCAAAGTACTTGAACTGCAGGTTAGGGATACGCGAAGGCCGATCATACCCCTTCGCGGAGGTACTAAAGGGCAGGAATAAAGGGCTAGATAGACAGAGCCCTAGAACTTAAGGACCTACGTGGAAGTAGGAATAAACTAACATCATGACCATCTCAGGGTGCGAAAACGTGGTTCCTGTATCCCCCCATACTGCTTTGAGTGAGACTTCGGTTCACACTCTGCGGGCTGATGTTGAAAAGGGCCAGTAGTGTAGGGATTTGTTTGGACAACTAACGTTGAACCTGGGTCAAGCCCCACCAAGCCAACATACATCATTCTATTTTGATTGATTAATATGTTGCATTGATTGGAATCATTGGAAGCTAGAATTGCATAATCATGAACATGTGAAATCAAATGAACTTCTTTTATTGTTAAAAGGACTAGTTGAAGTGCATCTGATAGAAAGAGTAGGAAGTGGAAAGAATTTTCATTATTTTGGTTTGAAAAGAGTAGTGAAGAGTCATCTTATGTTTTATTGCTTGTTTGTTACATTGCTTGTTTTATCTTCTCTCAATTAGTGTAAACATTCATCTAATTGAAAGGGTTTTGTCTCATATAGATACATATAAGATTTTTTCAGGTAACATCGATAGGGCCTAAAAACTGACACCTAATTCAAGATAATCCATTAAAATTTATTGAATTAACCTAAGGAAGCATTGAAACTAAATGTTCACATTTACTAGTCTAGGCTAGAGACGTGTTCTTACGTCTTTAAACTTAGCAACTGTCATTCACTTAGTCATTAAACAACGCTAGTATGGACTTGTGCTCCTCGTACCATCACATATATAAAGGAAGACCCCACTAGGTTTCCAATCCTTTATCCACAGGAAGTCGGGTCCATTTCCTTGTAAATGTGATACACCTAACATAACATTCAGGGAGATTGCATGCCCATACTTCTTGGTTTGCCAGGAGCTATTCTGCAGTTCATGGTTACCTGGTAATCCCTTTTTGCTAGATCATCCTGAGAAGTCATTTTGGTCTTTTTGATTTTTTAAATTTAAACGATCATCAAGCACTTGTACTTTCAAGCTCGTTAACTGCAAAAGAGACTACAATCACCTTTCACCCTTTTCTTGACTCTTAAAATATGAAAAGGCAAAGTTTTGTTTCAGTGTCTTAAAAATTAATTACCCATGAAATATTCCTGGTTAAATTTATCTTCCATAGTGATTCTTTAAGGGTCGATTCCAATGGAAATATTTCCAGAGTATCCCAATCAAGGATTCTCCTTGGATGGGAATCCTAGTCCTTTTCCTTATTTTGGAAATGTTGGTGCTCATTATATGGCAAAATTGTCCCTCCTCAGGTTAACCATTGGTTTACCTATTTGGGTTTTTTCGACCTCCATGGTACCTGTTATAGCTCCAAATCTCACTCTTATGGTTTGTGATGCTGCACTCATGGCCTAGGGCAACCCCTCCTTCCAGACCTGGTCCTAAGATTTAAAAAACAGTGTTTTATTCCCTATACGCGACATTGCCCTGAGTTAAACGCATGTACACGTGGGTCTGTTTATACCTAACCCGCGTGTATGTATTAAAACACTTAAAAAAATAAATAATTCCTTATTTTCGGGCGGAGATCACGGGTTTTACCTGCTGATCACCTGTTAGTGCCCGTGGCCCAACTGTTCCCAACCAACTCCTAACTAAAAAACTACTTTGGAGATGGTATAAAAAGACATCAAAGGGAAGGCCTAAGGGGGAGAGAAAAGAAGAGCAAGATTATTATGCTGAGATTTTTCCCATAGACCAGGTCTGAAGTCCTTGGTGCTTTCTGCACTTCCCCCATTTTGCATAGGAAACCCTTGTTTCCATGTGTATTGGTGATCATTCATCCTTGATATCATCATTGAGTAGGACTTGGAAGGAGCTCTTTTTGGAGGCTTGAGGCTGGAACGAATCCGGGAGGAAGCTTTTCTTGGAGCCTGTTGAAGGTGTTCAGGTGATATCTTTCCGTTATATGTACTTTATTTGCCTTTATATATAAAGAAACACGTCTTTGTTCCTGAAACAATCTTTCTTTATGCTTATGAGATTCTTGTTTTGAATTCTTATGCAAGTGGTTACTTAAAGATTTTTATAACTAACTTTATAGCATAAGGATGGTTTATACATAAGTATTTGTACATGTACTGTTGTGTTCTTTGATTTGTTTGTCTTGTAGGTCAAAGGAAGAAGAAGGGAACTCCAAGAAGGGTTTGGACCCTAAAGGCCTTCTCGAACGTAGGACCTTAGGTACGTACCCTTAACATTAGAATTTGCTTAAAAGTAAAGATAATGGCTGTGTGTGTGTTTCTTTGAATAAGCAACTTTCAGTCTGGTAGAGTCTTAGCCCAAAGGACCCTAGGGGTACTTTCCCTTCAACCAGAATTGGCGACTCCGCTGGGGACAGCATTCTTGTTGTTCCTAGTTTGGGTAGCCTTCAAGCCAATCAAGGCTCAGCCCCTCTGTTTGTTGGCTCTGACTGTCTGATCTGTTCTTGAACTCCAAGCTTTTCCAGTTTTTCAGTCTGTGTTTTTTATTTTTCTTGAAAGACTTTAGATATGCTCTTTTTCTGGATTACAGAAGCATATATACGCAAGTTGCACTAAGCGAACCCGCGTATACGCAGGTTTCCTTAGTTACAGTCACGTATACACGCATTCTGCACATAATTGTAGGCGCGTATATTACATAATTTTCAAGATTTATAAATTTTCTTTTGCTGAATGTTTGTCTGGTGGTTTGGGTCAGTTTCAAGCAGTCATTTTCCAGTAACAGTCCTCTGTTTAACAGGGGGCATCTTGTTCTGAACTCTCTCTAGTCATAAGGAGTATTAGTCTTGTTTTCGTTGATTGCAAGCGTCATTGATTTTTGACACACAAGATTTCTATTTAGAAATCTTGATTGCTCTGTTTCGACAGAGTAGGAAGATTGGGTTCAATCTTTGTGTCTATTTTGCTTTCATGACACTTTTGTTTGCTTAACGAAAGCATTTTTGTGACCATTTGCTCCTTCGTTTCGGGAAAGTTGTTTGTTATCATTTTCTTGAAACTTGTCTTTTGATCTTTTGGACTTTCATTGCTGCTTCTGATTGTCAGAAGCGATTTCAAACACATTTATTTTTGTTGAGTTTTCATCATTTGAAAGGTGTCAATTCACAAAAGTGTTTGGTTGCCTATTTATCAATCATTGGTGTCAGTATTTTTGAGAGCTTTCCTTTGAAAAAGACTTTTTAGTTTGATTGAAAGAAAATCTTTTGAAAGTTTTGAGTTTCGCTTTCTTAAACTTGCTTTTCATTTGATTTCCTTTTTTACGAAGTGAAAGTGCTTTGTTTTTATCTTAAAACTTGTTTTTATTGTTTGGACGAAATGATTGGTAACACATCATCTTCTATCTAAGCATTTTAGTGGCAAGACAAATTTGGTAAAGCAGCAACTTTCCTTCTTTGTTTTTAGAAGTAGTCTTTAAATCTTGCATCCACATATAGTTCTTGCATTAGGATAGATTTGCATCTCTTTTTAGGCATATTTAGTTTTGTTAGTTTTTGTGAGTGTGGATTCTGAAAAGAAAAAGAAAATTTGTTTATATTAGAAGTACCTCTGAACCTCATAGAAATTGCTCTTCATCGAAAACAAAAAGTGCATGTGCATGTAGCTAAGTTTTATTAATTTCTTTTGCGTCCATAAAAACACCACAAGTTTCATCTCCATTACCTTGTGAATTAAAGAACATCCTAATAAAATCAAGCGCTAAATTAAAATCCACTAGAACTTTTTTGTTTTAGTCAGTTACACCAACAAGTTTAGGATTTTAGGGCCTTGGATTAGGCGAGTGGAGAGTTAACTCTCCAAGGCCACATAAAACGTCAAACATAAGAGTCTGATTAACGAGAGTAAATCCAATAGCGTTAGGAAGACCAGGAAAGCTCCGGATCTGGGAGTTAAGCACGAGGGTCTGTGAAGATAGGGAAGAGAGATACCCCCTCTCCTACTTGTCCGAGCTTACCTCACGACTGTTCCGCCTGGCTTCTGCGACGAGTTGGTACCCATAGTTGCCTCTCCTAGGGATCTGCATAGGTGGCTACGGAGGGGAATCCCGTGGCACCTGAGGTTGACGTTGTATCACTCTCGACAGTACTACTGGAGGGCACCCTTGCGAAGCTTGGGGGCTTGCATCGGCGCAGGCTGTTGTTAGGAGGTCAGCGTAACTTCCTCTGTTACCTTCGCTGATAGGGCTGGGCCGTCATTATCCCAGACTATCTTCGGAAGGCCCCTGACTCCACTTTCTTGTATTTTGGTGTCCGGTCCTCATCACCCGGAGCGGAAATACTCGGAAGTTGTTTGACTGGATGTATCTTTAGGGACTTTATAGTGTGTGCTCTTTGTTCCTTGTATATAGTTGGCTTTAGGTATTTTTTTCTAGTCACGTTTGGACTTCGTGTTCTGAGTGACTGGCTTACCACTGTACCGATCTTGAAAGACTTTTGGTTGTTCTTTCAAAAGTTGTGGAGTTGCCTCCTCAAGGGCAAAGGTTTTGATTGCTTATCCATATTCCTTGAAGAGTTATTTCTGTATTCCCGTAGGGGAAGGGTCTTTGGAACAGTTAGATATGGCCAATATTCCTGTGGAAACCAACCAAGGTGCCCTCCCAAAAGGGGATCCTTGTGCTTTTCCTTTCTTTGGAAACATTGGTACTCCCTTGATGGCCACTTTGAATATTCCTGGGTTGAATGTTGGACTACCCGTTTGGCTATTGTCCACTCCGAATATTCCGAATGCTCTTGAAGCTTCTCAGTTGAATGCTTTATTTCAAGGGCATTACAAGGGTGCTAATTGTTCATCTTCTTTCAAAGAGAAATCTGGGATTCCTTCTTCGCCTCCTTCTTGTAACAAGAAATCTAAAAAGAGGAGAAAGAGGAAGTCAAAGAAGAAGAATAATTCTAGCATTTCATCTTCAACCTCTGCGAGTCATGTTGGAGATGAGCCTTCAACCACTGCTAGTCATGCTGGGGGCACAAGTTTAGTCACTGCAAGTCATACTAGCACTTCATCTTCAACCTCTGCCAGTCATGTTGGAGATGAGTCTTCAGCCGCTGCAAGTCATGCTAGGGGCATGAGTCTAGTCACTGCAAGTCATACTAGCAAAGAGTCACCTACCTCTGCAAGTCATGTTCAGGACTCTCCGCAAACCACTGCTAGTCATGTTGGCGGAATGGAGGTTGATAAGAAATCCGGACGTAGAAGTTTTAAGCCTAAGTTCCCTTGTAAGATATGCAAGGGAGACCATCTTACTCATTTATGCCCTGGTATTCCAGAGGTTCAAAAGATATGGTCCGAGTCTGAAAGTACTTCTACTCCTAGATCTGATATGGTTTCTCATCAATCCCATCAACCATTGGTTGATAATGTGGTAAAGCCAGTGCAATCGCTGGCCGATTACACTCCTCTTTTGGGGGGTGAAGTGCCTAAAAAAAGAGTTTGTTTGATCTCTAGTACAGAGTCTTCTAGTATAGGGGGCATTCCGGTTACTTCGAATGTTCCCCCTCCAAGTGCTAAGAGTGTTTCCTTTGATTGGGATAGCCTTGTTGAGCCTCGTCTTCCTTCCGCTGCACCTTTTCAAATAAAGGTCAGGGTTAATTCCACAAATGTCTATCGATGTATGGTGGATGAAGGATCCTCTGCAAGTATTATATCCTCTTTGACTTGGAAAGCTTTGGGTTCCCCAAAGTTGTTGACAACTCAGAGTCAGTTGTTAGCCTATGATAGAAGGCCTGGTGAATCTATGGGTGTTCTTCCTCAAGTGCCTATCACTTTAGGTGGGAAGACTGTCTTAATCGATATGATGGTGGTTGATAGCCCTTTAGACTTTAATGTGCTACTTGGGCGTGATTATGTCTATGCTATGAATGCTGTGGTGTCTTCACTCTTTCGAGTAATGTGCTTTCCTCATAACGGGAATATTGTCACTATTGATCAGCTTGCATCTGATAATCACCACCCTAATTTGACTTTACTGCAGAATGCCCCTTGGTTTGTTCCAAGTGTTCAAGTAGACTCTATCCCGCCACGGGTGAATTATGTGGCATTGAGTCCTCAATGTTCAATTGCTTCTGAGAAGGATCCTTTGAGTTATTATTCTCCTTCTTGGGACTTGGTCCCGGCAGTTGACCGAGAGATTCATCCTATAGGGACATGGGACCCTTTAATTCTCTCTTTTGATCCTTGTAGTTCTCATGATTTCTTAGAACTTGTTTTTCCTTCACAGGAGGAACTCTTTGAAGCCATGAGTTATGACTACCAAAGGAGTCCTTGGTCTGATCCCTGCAAGGGGTTTGTCCAAAAGAGCTGTTATGCGTAAGCTGCAAGGCTGCGTGATTCCCTGTACCATATTGTATATATAAGGTACGCATTTTCAAGTTTTGTATCCTATAACACAAATATTGTATATGGAGTTTATATGTGGGATGTATTAACTTCGTGTCTAGTGTTCCTATTTATGTTTACAGAACTTGGAAGATTTCTCCTTTGGAAGTTTATGGTTGGTCCGTTCTGACAGGTATTAGTTCTCGAAACTGGCATATAGGTTAGGTTTTTCCACCTGCATTGTGCATTTATCAGTTTCCTTTCCCATTTTTCCTTAGGATCGACCCCACCAAGTTATGGTGCGGAACCTTCTCATTGCTTAGAAGTATCATGACTTGTGTGGTAGAGCCTACCTTATCATGGGTGCCCTAGTTAGTACCTTTTTTGTCACTTGGCACTCATGCTGATTTTTCATCCCTAGGATCAGGAGTCCTCTTTAGTCCCGCCATGACTTATGCGTTGAAGACTCATTCCTCTTTACTTCTTCGCTTCGTTCTGGCCTTATACCCTAGAGGCTCCTATGTGTGTCGAGTTGTACTTCTGCATTGCATGTTGACCATTTGCACCTTTTTCCCTAGAGCCGGCTTCACTTGGACTCGTGTTTAAACCAACTTTTGACCATGACGTCTGAAAAAGCAACCTTGCATACCTTTGACTTCTGCAGCTTGACATACCTTGATCCATGGAAGGAACATACCTCTGAGTGTCACTGACTAGTTTTCACCTCCCTGCATTGAGCATAGGAACGTTCCTTTCCCAGGAACTAGATCATCTGTTTCACCGACACTCGTTCTTTCCACTGTACCATAGCATTCTTTTATTCTTTTTCCGGCTTAACAGAAAAAGACAAAAAAAATTAAATATTCCAAAAAAGAGCGGGAACAGGGACATTATTTCCATTTATTGTTGGCAGCTAGAGTCAGTCGTGTCGCCCTTGAACAAAGCACTCAAAACAAAGTCTCCTCCACATGGGTGGGATTTATTTTGACTTAGGTATGCCATAACCTTGTTATTGAGTCAGTTCTCCCCCGATTGGTTATCTCTTCCAATCATATGGAGGGTTCGTTCGTGCCTCCTGCATGACGAACTTATACAGATTCATCATATGCTGCCACATAGTCACATTGAGTCGTGCTTTTGTTCAAGGGAAGTTAGCCTGAGTCGACCTTTCTGCGGTGTCTCTTGACTCATTTTTCAGTCGGCCATCCCTGGTTGTCCGTGTCATGTCTATCATCACATCAGTTATATTGGTCCTTTACTCGTGCCGGTTTGAGAAGGTCCCCATTGACTTCTTGCTGGCGGGTCTTGTCCTTATCGACGACGACACCTTGCTCTGAGGACAGGCCTAGAGCCGCACCCTGGCCCTATTTTCATTATTGATAAGTCACCTTGTGCTCAACATCGATCAGTATTATGGGTCTTTGACTGAGTGGTTTCCCTTCTGTTCGACGTCAGCATACATTATCACACATTGGGATTCGTGTAGTACCTTGGTTTCCATTTGACCCTATTGGTGGATACCTCGCCTCTGTGTCAGCTTTCATTATTGGTTGGTTCAGAGGGTTTCTGCCGTGCACTAGCCACATCTTGTGTACGTCGGAAACGTACTTCGGTTGGGTTACTACATCTTTTTTCGTCCGATTCCTTCCACATTATTGGCCTACGGGTTACACTCGCGCTAGATTGATGGAGGATGCCTTAATGCCTTCCTTCTAGCGGATCTTTCCCTATCGACTCCGACTCATTGCTCTGGGGCAAAGATCTAGAGTCCATTTGGCAGTACCTTGGGGTTTGTAGTCATTAGTGGCAGATCCTTCGCTATCGACAGTGGGAAACCATCATTGTCTCCTGATCGATAGATTCTTACAGGTGTTCGACTTCAGCTCATCTATTCACACTTGTTAGATTGTACTGGGTACCTTGACACCCATTATCATTATCGGTGAGTAGTCTCGCGTTTGTTAACGGTATACATCAATGACCGGTAATCAAATGATTTCTCACATGGTCGACTTCAGATCATTTATTCCCATGGTGTAGAAATGTACCGCGGCGGTCGGTGAAGACCTCAGGTTGTATCAGCATTCATTGGTTCACTTGACAGTTGCTCTTGTTGCTGCTAGTTGATACCACTCCACCTTATATGTTGCAGTCAGTCATGGCGACATTCTATATGCTGGCACCTGAGTTTGCAGTGTAGTACCATCCTATTCCATCATGTTCAGTTGGTACCTTTTGGGATCAGTCTTTGATATCAGTGATCCGTTGCATCTTTCAGCATCATTGACAGTTTTATATGTGATATTTAGACATGTACTTACTCATTATGATCAGATGATCCATTATGTATCTTCCAGTCATTTTATACTTGTATACTTAGTGGATCCGCTTGTACTTGATATGCGGACATGCTTTACTTTTTCTGAGCATGGGTATGCCCACCTCAGACAGTGTTTCTTTCTGATCTCCTTTTGGTGGCTTGGCAGGCTGAATTCTGGTGAAGTCCTCCTCGGTTTTTCGACAAGACTTCCTTTCCATGTTCTTACATAATATATTTCGGCCATCATGTTCCCCTTCTAACCTCATACATTAGGGGGCATCTGTTATAGCTCCAAATCTAACTCTTATGGTTTGTGATGCTGCACTCATGGCCTAGGGCAACCCCTCCTTCCAGACCTGGTCCTAAAATTTAAAAAACAGTGTTTTATTCCCTATACGCGACATTGCCCTGAGTTAAACGCGTGTACACGTGGCTCTGTTTATACCCAACCCGTGTTTATGTATTAAAACACTTAAAAAAAAAAATAATTCCTTATTTTCGGGCGGAGATCACGGGTTTTACCTGCTGATCACCTGTTAGTGCCCGTGGCCCAACTGTTCCCAACCAACTCCTAACTAAAAAACTACTTTGGAGATGGTATAAAAAGACATCAAAGGGAAGGCCTAAGGGGGAGAGAAAAGAAGAGCAAGATTATTATGCTAAGATTTTTCCCATAGACCAGGTCTGAAGTCCTTGGTGCTTTCTGCACTTCCCCCATTTTGCATAGGAAACCCTTGTTTCCATGTGTATTGGTGATCATTCATCCTTGATATCATCATTGAGTAGGACTTGGAAGGAGCTCTTGTTGGAGGCTTGAGGCTGGAACGAATCCGGGAGGAAGCTTTGCTTGGAGCCTGTTGAAGGTGTCCAGGTGATATCTTTCTGTTATATGTACTTTATTTGCCTTTATATATAAAGAAACACGTCTTTGTTCCCGAAACAATCTTTCTTTATGCTTATGAGATTCTTGTTTTGAATTCTTATGCAAGTGGTTACTTAAAGATTTTTATAACTAACTTTATAGCATAAGGATGGTTTATACATAAGTATTTGTACATGTACTATTGTGTTCTTTGATTTGTTTGTCTTGCAGGTCAAAGGAAGAAGAAGGGAACTCGAAGAAGGGTTTGGACCCTAAAGGCCTTCTCGAACGTAGGACCTTAGGTACGTACCCTTAACATTAGAATTTGCTTAAAAGTAAAGATAATGGCTGTGTGTGTGTTTCTTTGAATAAGCAACTTTCAGTCTGGTAGAGTCTTAGCCCAAAGGACCCTAGGGGTACTTTCCCTTCAACCAGTACCGAGTGTCCTGACTCCTGTCTAGCCATATCCTTCATTTGAACCAGATCATGTTGATTCTAAGGTTGACCTCTCACCTTCTTCCCCTGTTTCTTCATCTTCCTCTTCTACTTCACCTAGTGAAAGTTTGAAATCCAATAACCAGGAGGCTAAGAATAAGAAGAAGAAGATAAAGAAGAAGAAGTTAGATAAGCAAGAGGCCAACTGTGCAGCTATTGCTCCAAATTTTCTTCCCATCGACAAACCTTCTGATCCTTTGCAGAAGGTAAAATTCCCTTGCAGGATATGTAAGGGCAGCCATCTCCTTCGAGACTATCTTGGCATTCCCAGAGTCTTAGAGGTATGGTCTCAAAATCTGGATCAACCATCCCCATCGACGTCTAGAGATCATGTCGAAGCAACACCCTCCGCTAATGATGGTAAGAAGAAGGGAAAAAATAAATTCCCCTATAGTTATGTGAAGGAGATAATCTTCTTCACCTTTGTCCTCTTACAGGTAAAGCTTCCAAAGTTTTGGAAAACCTTACAACTCCTCAACCTCAACTTCTTGTTGGTAAAGGGATTGACTCAGATTCATCCCTTTCCCATCTAAGTCAATCTCTATACCAACTCAGATTCATCTCTTTCCCATCCCACTCTTCCTAAGCATGACTCTTTTGTGTCTGTTCTCGACCAACCATTGGTTAAAACAAGTGTTGACTTGGCTCCGCCTTCATTTGTTCACTTTGTACTCGACACAAGTAGTGATCATACTACTCATGTTCTTCTCATCTCCTTAGATTCTCATGAATTAAAGAATGGCCCTCCCATATCAGTTGTTCAGGAGAGTCCTTCTCCCCTTCTTATAGAACATGGGGGAAATCATATGATACCCCCACCAAGTAGTTATGTCATTTCTTTTGATTGGAGCTCATTGACTCCTTTTTTCTTCCCATATTATGTGCCTTTATAAATCACAATACATGCCTATGATATGGTAGTACATGGCACTATACTAGATGAAGGCACATTTGTTAGCATCATGTCTTCTACTACTTGGGAAGCTATGGGTTCCCACAACTTGTGTCTATCACCCAGGATCTGTTGGCTTTCAACCGAGGAACTAGTCAACCCTTAGGGATCCTTCCGAAGTTCCTTGTTACTTTGGGAGGAAAGACTGTCTATATATACATGATGGTAGTCCAAAGTCCCTTAGAATTCAATCTTCTCCTTGGACGCGACTATGTTTATGTCATGGGATCTATTGTTTCTTCACTTTTCCATGTGGTTTTTTTTCCACATGAATGAAGAATAGTGACCATTGATCAATTGTCATTCATTGGTCCCCAGGTGCCTCCTTTGCAACCATCATCCCCTATCAGTTCTTGTTTGCAAGCAATACCTTCCCTGTCACAAGTCAATTATGTGGCTACCTGTTCCACATTTGTTGATGATCACACATATGGTATAGTACACTATGTATTGGGGGCATTTGAACTCGATTTTTCATTGGTACCATTTAACATGTATTCATCCCAGAGCATGACTATCCCATCTAGTGAGGACCTCTTGGGAGACATGTTCTCGCCTGGTCCTTAAATAATGTCAAAGCATAGTTCCTTACCTTGTGTCAAGCTCGTTCAAAAATGAAACAAGGGGTCTGAGCATAGTTCCTTGTCTTGTGTCAAGCTCGTTAAAAATGAATCAAGGAATCCAAGGATAGTTTGTTCTTCTATCACCCTCATTAAAAAATGAAATAGATGTCAGAGCATGGTTCTTGGTCTTGTGTCAAGCTCCTTAGAAAATGAAACAAGGAGTCTTGAGGATAGTTCTTTCACTGTGTCAACCTTGTTAAAAAATGAAACAACCCCCTTTTTCACATCGAGTCATTTGATTAATATCTCGTAGAATTTGAGTCATATTTTCTAGATCTCGATGAATCATTCTAGGAGAACATTTTCCTCATCATGAGTTTAGATTTTTCTTTCCTCCTTTCATGTGCCTTTTTCGCCGAGTCTCTACCATTTTCCCATTATTGCAATGGAGTTTCCATCTTATGACTCATAACCCTCACTCCCCCAGGGGGGCATGGGGGGCATAACCTTTTATGAGTTTTACTCTATCATTTGGGCAAGTCAATGTTTACATGTCATGTCAACGGTGGAACTATGGTGAAGTTTGGTTTGGTGTGTTTTTGAAATAACTTTCCTACTTATTATGTCTTCACCTTCTTTGCAGATGTATGTGACTCCTTCCATCAATTTCGTTGATGGTGCTTGCTATAGTACCAATTGATTTATCTTCAAGGTATTTTTTTGGGTCAAAAAACTAATAACATTATTGAATATAGAATAGTTATTGAACTCTTGTTAGAAGCCATTGCTCTTGACATTCGAGAAATGATTGTTAACCTTGATTCGCAACTTGTTGTTCTTGAGAACAGTGGGCAATATTATGTTAGAAACCCTCAGATATTGAGAATGTATTCATGTATTCATCTATTGGAAAAAAAAATTGATTATATCACATATCATCACATTCCTAGGCATATGAATACATTAACAGATGCATTGGCTAATTATGTTTTAGATAAACATTTACGTAATATGTGAAAAAACATTATATCATAATAAATAGGAAATATAGCACACACACACACACACACACACACACACACACACACACACACACAGATATATATATATATATATATATATATATATATATATATATATATATATATATATATATATATATATATATATATATATATTTCGATAATGTTTGAGTATGATACATCAACATCCAAAAAATAATATATGTGTTCTAAATACACCTGTGGCTTGCATGCCTCAAAACTGTAAATGCTAAACTATGGACTCTTTTGTGTGGTGATCATGATAACATGTTAATGCTCATACTACACGAGTTAGTAATCATCGAATCCAGTCTGACACTCCCATGGTGTGCCTCTGATAACGGCGAGGAATGTCCTCGATCTGTGCATACTCTAGGATTCCTTTGGCCAGGTCCTCCATATTTTGGGCAATCTCTTCTTCATTATCTACTCATTATTGATAAGGAGCGACCTCGAACTATCAAGTCACACGTCTAGCAATAGGGGACATCCCTGCTAGTCTTTCTAGTCCAATATCTTTAATTACATAGTCAATATTTCATGAATACATATATGAAAAACAATAAAAAACCAAAAACCCAAAATTGTTTTATTCACCTCCATCATCAAAGTCTTCTCCCTCTGGGAGTAGCATGTCAAGATCACCATGGAAGTCAGTCCTGCCATATGGCCAGTCCTCCATAATGATTAGTTGTCACCTAAACCACGCAAAGAAAGCGGACTTCTATGACATGTTCTAGCCCCCTCCAGTCCTTGGCATCAACTTGCCCCAATAGACCATCCATGGATCTCGTGGCGTCATGGAGTTCACCTCCGCTAGCTGATAGTGGAATAGTGGGATCCATTCTAGGAAGAAAGTCACCAAAATAGAACCATATCCAAATTGCCTCAGGTTCCCTTCCTTGCATTTGGATAATTGGCATTTCATATTTACTTTCATGGATTCTACCCAGTTGAAGACAGTGGGCATCGTGTAGTCTACAAGATACTGGAACTTAGATTTATTGTACTTATGTAATGCTTGAGCCCCAGCTACTCTGTTAATGGGCAAGAGCAGTACCTTTAATATCAGATTAGTTATGGTCACGATGTTGATCTTACTACTTGTATATTTCAGAGCTCTAGGGAAATGTTCTGCAAGGACCATGTTCGCACTTGCCCCAATGGGTTTGCCTCCATACAATTGGATTAGTTCCCCTCTACGGGATAATCTAGCAATGAAGCAAATGTCTGAAGTCTCTAGCTCCATCTCTTGATCATGGATCACAAATACCTCTCATCGAACGTCCCATAGACTGATTAGGTATTGTAGTAGCTCAGGTTGAACCCGTAGGCTCGATATAAGAAAGAACTTGAGGAGCCCACAGTTCCTCAATGCATCTAAGCAGTTTGGATCTTCCAATGCCAATGCATCTGTTCTTTCCTGCTCATGCTCTTTCCACTCAATCACCATCTTTTCGTGCCTTGATTTTCCTACAAACACCCCGCATTTAGCTTAACATCAGTTTTTGCAAGGGAAAAATCCGATTTAAAGTAATGAATTTGAGCGGAAATTGAAATTTTTTAGTTCTCTGCATCGGCGTGACTGTTTTTAAAATAAGTGCACTAACGACACGAAGGCTTGTGTTAAAAATACTTGATTGGCGCAGTCCCATGCCTGGATCCCACACCGATCGAGGGTGAATTTTTTTTGCAAGGAATCCCTCAAAAACCCTAATTTTTTTTTTAAATGAATGTAAAACATGTATTAATGTAAATATTAAGGCCTAGGCTCTTACCTACAACAAACAGTTTTTCGATCGACCTCCTGGATCCGCTGCAATCTGCTCCTGAATATTTAGGGCACAAGTGGGTAAAAATTGCTCCAAATGAGGTAAAAGAGGTAAATGGTAAAAAATGTTTAACTTTTTCCCTTTTTATAAAATTTTCACCATGTTTTAGGGTTTTAAAAGCATATTTTCACCATTTTTCCTAGAAACGAATAATACATTTTCTTATTGTGCATCGACGGGTGATGGTTTTCTGATAGTGATGCAAAACTAGAGTCGTGTTTAAGCTCTTTTCCGGACTCGTAAAAAAATTCAAATGAAAAGATTTCCAAGTATGTTTCCCTTTTTGAATCGTTAAAGAAATAAACATGGTGAGTTAGCTTTAAGCCTTTTTTTGAATCTCAAAACATGAAAATATTGCCAAGTTCTTGTTGTTTTGACCTCGTAAATGGTTTCAAAACTTCGTTTACCCAATATACATTTACCCCTTTTTTGGGCTGGGATAAACTATTTACGAAAAAGGTACTCCTTAGCTGAGATGGTCAAGAGGTTCTTTCAAGTATTTTTTTCTACCTTTTTGGGCTCAAGAGACAACTTTATGACAAGGGAATTTTTGCAGTTTTCTTTTCCGTCTATTTTTCAAACTCTATAAACATGAAAACAATACCGAGTTTTCCCTTTGTTGAACTTGTTAAACTTTAAATGACATCGGATTCGTCACCATGACAGACACAAACTTCTCCTTCCTAGGGCTCATTAATGTTATTAGGTCAGATCTATCAGAAGCATGGACTTACATTACAAGCATATGTTATCCCCTTGAAGCTTGTGATAAAAAATATTTGGGGTACCTACCAAAAATGGTGGGGGAAAATGAGAACTTTTTACCAGTTTTGTCGGAAGCTTGTCACTCTTAAACATGACACTCTTCTGCTTCATGTCAGGTTGGGATATCCCCACTTCATCATTGAACTTCCTGGGTTTGAGCCACCATTTTGTTTTCCTTTCCATCCAATCTCTACCACATCATCATGACCTCCGATCCTATGGATCCAAAAGTTGCCAAAATTCGGAGTCGTGTCATCGATATGTTCAAGAGTTAGTCCTTCTGCACTTTACACTCATTCATAATTCTCTGTATCGTCCATAATCATTGCATCCCTTTTCTCGTGTCGATGATGTGGGATACATCATGGCCCTCCTTCGACAAGGTAACTTCCTATTGACTTTAGCTCATTATCCGAGAAGTTGGCCAAGAAACTCCCTTCCATTACTTTAGAGCTTGCATGCCCTAATGGCAAGTTCTTCACACTCGACGACAAGATCTCTTCATTGGCTTTCAATTGAGTGACTTCATGGGTGTTCAACTTCAGTTCCTTATTAACACTCTGTGAATTGTGCTGCTGGTACCTTGAGAGACACTGTCATTATTGGTGGTTTCTCTCGCGCTTGTGAACAGTTCACATCATTGACTAGTAATCAAGTGATTTTCTAGCATGTTCGACATTAACACATCTATTCACATGTTAGAATTTGTACTTTGATCAGGTCATGTTGGAGCGTAAGACCCTCGGCTTAGATTACATAAGTCCAAGTTGAAAGGCAATGTGACATGATCATGATTACATACATGTCTCTTTCAGATGCATGGTTACAACCATACCATGAGTCTGTTATATGTGATCCTTCTCATTATTGGATGCTTGCGACCATATCTTGGGTTTGTTATGATCCTTCTTACTCGATGGTTTCACCCATACCTTGGATCCATTTACATGATCTTCTTTTGGATGGCTGCATCCATACGGTTACCACTTAAGAATTCTAATTTTAAAACCGCTCACATTAGTTTGATGGTAAAAATTCAGTGCTAGTCTAGTCTTGAGTTTTGTTTGCCTTAGAGTCTGAGTCTAAGGAGTCCACTATGCATCCTCATTCACCACCAGTCTCATAATTTACACAATTTCCATGTGTCAACTTTGTTCAAAGGTTATTATGTGCTACAAAGCTCTTTAGGTGATTTCGTAGCGCATAAGTCAGTTTTAGGTGTTTTCGCAGCGCAACATGTTTCATGTAAAGTTCATAGCGCAGAAACCTCGGTTTAGGTGATTTCGTAGCGGAAAACACCGATTTTGCACTAACTGCGCTACGAAATGGGGAATTCGTGCTGATCCATAACACATCTCACCCCAGCTGTCATATTTTCTGCAAGAATTTTACGGGGATAACATGTGCAAGGTCTTACATGTCGGTCTTGACACGTGTTCTGTAGCCTTCAAATTTGATTCTTGCCTGTACTATTCAAATCGAGATTTCCATCCAAAACCAAATTTGAAAATTCTCTATTAAGACCGAAACTTCTGATTCTGGTTTCGATTTGTGATCAATCTGGCAGTATGACTTCTGGGAAGAATGGGCTCTTGTCACCTTCCTTTGTTTCTAATTTGCAAATTGTCTTGAAAAACAGAAAGATAGAAAAAACCCCCAAAGGTGAAGGCGTTTCTAGCGGTAGTAAGTGACATCACAGCTCTTGTCGCTCTCAGATTCGTGGTTCACAACCATGATAATCTCTTCGTTGCTGCCGAAGCAACACATGCTGTGGGCATCTCTGTCTTGATCTACAAGCTCTTCAAGGAATGGAACTGTGCAGGCTTATCACTTAAATCTCAGGAGCTTACTGCTATATTCTTAGCAGTGAGGGTGTACTGCAGTTTTGTTATGGAATATGATATACACACAGTGCTTGATTGTGCAACATTAGTCACCACTTTGTGGGTGATTTACATGATACGTTTCAAGTTGAAGGCAACACATGATGAAGATTTGGATAATTTTCGATATATTATGTGGTGATTCCATGTGCAGTACTTGCCCTTTTTATCCATCCATCAACATCCCATAATATTGTAAACAGGATACTTTGGGCCTTTTGTGTTTACCTTGAAGCTGTTGCAGTTTTACCCCAGCTTCGCGTGATGCAAAATACAAAGATAGTTGAACCATTCACAGCCCATTATGTGTTTGCATTGGGTATTGCAAGGTTTTTCAGCTGTGCACATTGGGTACTCTAGGTTTTGAATAGCCGTGGCTACTTGTTTTACATTGGGCCATGGCTTGTGGCCGTCCATGGTACTTTTGTCAGAGATTGTTCAGACTTTTATTTTGGCAGACTTTTGCTACTACTATGTTCAAAGTGTTGTAGGAGGGCAACTTGTGCTGCGGCTTCCTTCAGGAGTGGTGTGATTTCAATCTAATGGCTCTGCTGAAGTTTCTATGGAACTGGTGTATGCTTTGGATCTGGTGCCAAAATGTGCTTTTCCGCAAAAGCAATTACTTCTTGCAGCAATTGACATAGCGGATGCAGGCTCAAAATCAGGAGGTTATGTAGTATACTCAACTTGCTCAATTACAGTTGTAGAGAAAACAAAAATGACCAGGGATCATAATGGATTTCGAAAATTGTTTATAGTATTAACAAAGGCAGGAAAACTTTTGGCTCTTCACTCTGGAGATGGTCGCATTGTATGGTCACAGTTGCTCCCTGCTTTCCGGAAAACAGAAGAATGCCAAGCTCCTTCTGTGTTGAAGGTCCTTCCTTGATGGATCCCTCACCAGCATGCTTTAGATGAGAGTCCAATTGTTCTGATAATAGGGAAATGTGGTCTAGGACATGATGAGACAGGGATTCTTTCATTTGTAGATTCTCACAGTGGCAAAGAACTTGAATCTTATAGGCTTTCCTATCCCATATCTCAAGTGATTGCTCTGCCAATGACAGATTCAACTGAGCAACGGCTACATCTTTTTGTTGATAACAATGCAAGGGCAGACTTGTCTCCTAGAACCAATGAAGCACGGACTATGTTTCTTAAACAGATGTCAAATATCTACTTATATTTTGTTGATATAGAAAAAGGATCAATCCAAGCTTATGGTATCAACAATCAGGACATGTCAGATATGGTGTTTAAGGATTATTGCTTCAAAACTAGAGAACTGTGGTCTGTATTGTTTCCTTTTGAATTGGAGAAAATTGTTGCCACTGTCACAAAAATGACAGCTTGGAGGAGGTTTTTATCTTCACACATGGCAAAGGTGGGCAGCAGATCAAAGACATGGCAGTTTGCTCCATTTTGGGGTAATTAAAAGATAAAGGATATACTTCGTTGGATCTGGACATGGTAAGGCATACTAAAGACCGATACACAGGGACAGTTTCATATATTTCAGGGTATTGGAAAGGATGTGGCATTAAAGATCAAACATGGAGCTTTGAACATCCGTTACAGCCAAACTAAAGGGGAGCAGATGTCAAAGAACGAGGTTCATTGTAATTAAAGCCATCAAGCATGTAATATGGAGTTAGAGTCATAGTTAATTTAGAACTCTTAAAAAGCTCCAGTCAGCACTTTATTGTATTTATTAGTTAGTTAAATAGTTGATAGGTGTCATTAGAGGTAGTTATCGAATTCCCCTCATGCTGGAGGAGGAATCTCGATCAGTTAGAATAAGAATTCTATATATAGCTGAAACAACAATGTAATGAGGGTTGGGAAATTTTATAACAGAGCATTGTTTTGGCTTATGTAAAGACAAAGTTTCAGTAATATAATTTGGCTGCTTTACTTCTCAGGATTCATGAAGGATTTCTATGTTCAGAATGTGTGATTTTATCCTTCCCTTAATGTCTTTTACAATTGCATAGATGTATAATCACTCAGAATTCACTGATTGTGCTCTGATTTCCTGTATGCATTTATGAGCTGTGGTTCCATATGTGTTATGTTCTGAATACTCAAATGCTGAATGCCCTGACTTCTATGTAAAGGCAGTATCATTGTTTACTGAGGTGTTGTTGACTCCATAGGCCCAATGGAAACTTGTTTAATGTTTTTCCAGCATCCATATTTATCACAGATATATCACAAAGAGTTAGCCATCTTATCTTAAGTAAAAATCATTAACCCATCTAGAGAGAGCCCTCTCAGGTTGAGGAGGCTAAGCCTCAGCCTAAAGTAGGTCTGAAACAGTTACTTGAAGTCTTCCTGGTCTGCAGCCTTCCAGGGCCTGATTTTGAGATAACACATACCACAATTCATGTATCAGATATTTTAGTTATGTATATGTATCTATGCTTGCTTGTAAGTTTTCCGATGGCAATCTCCAGTTTCATGCATATACTCATAAAGCATTTCACCCCACTCTTGTTTGACCTTCATGCTTTAGGGGGCATCTGTTACAAAACATTTTTTCACTGTCCCTGTACTCCCCATTCCTCAATCCTAGAGGACCTCTAAAGTGACCCTCATATGATTTCCTTACATGAAGAGCACGTCCATACATCCCTCTTCATCTGTAGAACATTTCCCTCTTACATCTGTCATGCGGAAAGAGTCAATTTTGCGGACAAAACCGACCTCCCTAGAAGCTAAGGCTTTCTAGTGACAAACAAGACAATTAAACACAATCTTTCCCTAAATATACATTTAGAATACAAGTAATTAGGTGTTCAAAACATACCTTTAGTCCCACGCTGTTTGTAGCAGTCCAGCCTCTCCGATCCGGATGAGCTCCTCCTTCTCTTCGAAACCTGCATTCACTAACAAGCAAACGATTACATAGCACCTGAATAACTCATAAAATAAAACATATTCATCATAAAGACCAAGGAGTATATGAAACAAATTATGTATAACAACTTGTTGAGAAAAATGAGCTTAATTGTATTAAGTGGAAACAAAAGAAACCATTACAACCAGTGCCTTGGTGTTGTGCAGGTCCTTCCCAGGGTCCAGCAAGAGTTCTCCTTTACTGTGATCAGCTCACCCACTTCCAAATGAAGCTAAGAAAGGATGGGAATCTCTCCTCTCAAGCTCTATAAGGGAGTCTTAATTCCAGCAGCATCTACCCTTAGGAATGTTCAGCTTTCAACCTCCCCTCCCTCTGGCCCAATGCCTGTATTTGTAATGCTTTGGGGGAAGTTAATCAGGTCTACCATCAATGGGATAAGCCCCTCTTTGAGTGGGATAGCTCCCCTCTTGATGGGATAAGTTCCTCCTTCATAGGGATACATGAACCATCTGGAGGTGCTCAATACACATCAAACAAACTTCTAGAATGCTCTAGAATCGACCACAAGTAACTTTTTGAAGTAAAACTCGCGCCTTTTGACCTTCACAGGGGTACGCACCCACCCCTTTACAGACAGAGCATACAAGTACGCAGGGAATGTGAACTTGAGGTGCGTACACGCAAGTAAGGCTAAGAGAAACTGCGTACCTAGAGTTATATAGATTTTTAAAGACTTTCTCTCTTTCTTGGAGTTTGACATGAAGATCAGAGGTATAAGACTTGCCAAGGAGGATAGTATGACAGTTGATGGAGCCATACTAACTGCAAATAGTCATGGTGACAAATTTTAGTGTAACAACATCATTTACCAAGAATATTCCTTCAAACTTAGTTTTCAAGACAGACGCTAGCACTCAGTTTCTTCCCTGTGCTGATTTGCATAGTATAACACTGGGCCTAGCGCCAAACGGAGTTGGTAAGCCATTCATGACCTGCGTCGACCCTCTTTTGGCAAGTTTTTAAAAATGGGGTCGAAGCTTCGAGGTCTAGAAGCTTTGTGAATGGAAGTCTATTAAATGGTTGAGCAAGATAGAGGCGAGAGAGACTGTTTGGGCTCCTTGCCCTATTAAAATGGAACAAACCCAAAGGGATAAGACCTCCTCCATCATAAGAGGATCCATTTCCCCTCTATCACAACTATATAAACTCCTCATTTCACAACCTCAGCTAGCTAATGAAAGGGTTGAAATAATCTGAAAAACTTGATAGCCATCTTGAGAACTTTAGCCTTCTATTTTGTGTGTGAAGGGAGAATAAGCTTGTAGTTTTTCGTTTGGAGTAAAGAGGAATAAGCCTTGAACTTCCATTTTTTTGAGGGTGAATCATGAGATGCTTATAGTGGTGTTGGAACCCGGACATGCCAAAGGGAACCTGCAATGTCAAGGCTCTGGTTTTATTTCTCTTTTAAGCTTATATTAATAAAACTAATGGTTTATTTCCTATATCATGTGTAATATTACATTTTATAGCTTAGAACTCATTTCCCTTTCAAGTAGATTGAATTTGATTTTATGCTATCATGCTTTTTTTTGTTTCTTGCATGCTTGTTTCAGGTATCTGAATGAAAGGAACACAAGGAAGTTGGAGCAAGGAATCAAGATCACCATCAAATGTATTAGTGCTATACGAGGTAGGCCCTCTTATTCGATTCTAATCTAAGGAAATTTACATTAGATGGTCTTTTTGCGGCTAGACACACTCTCTTGGGCTAGAGGGATCATATCTGTTAGTAGAGAGGATACTCCTACTCCACACTTCTCCATTCCATAAGATGACATTGTTGTTCATAACTCTAGTATCGAATCTAATTTTGATTTCTGTTACCCTCTATCATCTACATGCCATGACTCTTTGTATCGTGATCCACCCGACCAATCTACTGCACTAACTAGTTTTTCACTCTCTTGTTCCTCTAGTTGTTGGTTCAAATTGTGATCAAATACAAGGAAATCACATTACATAGGTAGAGGAGTAGGAAGGTTAAGATGATTTCAATCTTTATTCTCTTTTTCAAAATCTTCGATGTCAAAATATCTCTCTTCAATTCTTCAATGATTATCAATCTTCTAATCTTGGTAGTGAATCAAATTAAATCAATTCTTTCAATTAATCAATGGCCTTGGAAAACAATCACTTCAATGATGATGCCTTTGTTGACATATGTGATCAAGAATGTCGCAGTGCATCAATTGATCTTTTGGTTTCTCATGAAGATTTTACTTTAAATCCGGAATCTGATTCAATCATAGAAAATGTGCTTATCGAAACTTCCTCTTCATCTCACTATCCGTTGTTATCTATTGTTTGTGATGCATCCACTTGTGACGAAGATACTCAATTCTTTTCAAGTCCTTCACCTGATGAGTTAACCTCTCAATTGGCAAAAGGTGGTGATATCCATGATGCAAATGAAAATAATCAAATCATTGAGCACTCTTCCCATCCCTAATCTTATCTTCTCTTTCATGAAGACAAATCTTCAAACAAAATTTCTCATGAAATTTCCTCAATTCATTCATCTTTGAATTTGAAATGAGAAGAGTCTTTTGACTTGAGTGATTTGGTTGTTGAAGTTGAAAAATCTGGTAAAATTAGTGACAAACATGGCTTCCATCCGGTCAGTAGTGGATTTATTGAAACTAGTGGTAGTAGTTATCCTCAAACCATGCATGATATGGTTCAATCTTCAAAATGTGATTTTAGAATCTTGGAAAGTTCCTAGACCTGCCAAGGAGTCGAGGCACTTCAACTTATTTTGATGTTTATGTTAGGATCTTGTGAATCTGGTAAGACCCCCGAACTAAGTTAGATATGATTTCTCCCACACAATCCTTCTCTTTGCATGGTTCCACTAGATGAAAATTTCTTTTTGAAATTTTTTTGGTATCTTGGATGTGATCTTTCAAATTTCCAAGATTTTACTTTTGACTGGATTCACAAATATCTTTTAGTTCATTCATCTTCATGCAAATATCTCGCAACAAACTTGGGTTTGGAATACTAACATATGAGCCTTCATTTATGATTGTGGTAGGTGCGACCACATTATAAGCCTGTACCATGATCTGGAAGGGAACATAAGGAGGAAGACGATATCCTGCCAGTCGACTCCAATGAAAGGAAGTGACCATGATACTTGGAGGGGGTGATGTGGGAATGAGAGAACTACCCCCTCGTGCTATGGGAATGGGATAAATTCTCTCCAATGCTGTGGAAACTAGAGCATTGTCCCCCTATGCCATTGGAGTGGGAGGATTTCCCCCTAGTTCATTATAATCTGAAGAAATGAGAAGAAATTGAGTGGTATGAAGTTGAATCTCTATGGGAAAGGCATGATCAACAAAAGGTTGAATCGAGTCAACCATTCTGTCAATCAATGTGTTATCACTCAAATTTTCCTTAAAGTTGTTGGGAAGAGGAAAGGTGTCTGAGGTAACCACAAACCAAATTTTAAGTACAAAATCTAGCCAATCTGTACTCAAAGAGGGCTCTCTCTTTATGATTTAGCTTGGTTTTGAAAGATAATAGGCTAGTTGTGAAGTTTAGGAGTTTTGTTTGAGTTTGGGTGGTGAGATTCAATAGTAGAGGGGTAAAACTGAGTAGCTTAGGCCACTGGGCTAATGGAGTCAAAGAAGATGGCTTAATTGGACTTGGTTTCTTAATAAAATATGGGTTCACAGGGCAAGATGGTCAAACAGGGAACGAATAACAACTTGGAATAGATGGAATGGGTTCAAATTGGATGAAACGCAGTTAAGAATTCTTCAACCTATCTGAATAGAGGGAACTTGAATAATTACTAATAAAGAGAAGTTTAGTATTCTTTACTAAATAATCAAAATGAATGAACTAGAAAACAGGAACAATTAAGATTTCACTATTTATCCTAATTCAAAAGAAAACATAGAGAATAATAATGATTGAAAACACAGTGCATTCAAACATATTCCAAATTACTCTTTTTCGTTTATCATTTAGATATGAAACATAGATGATATAAGAAACAATGAAAAATTTAAAACATAAGGTATAGAGGATTTATTGATCCGGTGTTTGATTCTAGAAATTTGTGGAAAGTCCTTTGCATCAATTCTTTATCCAGCAAGCCATACAAAAGTTGGTCCAATTAGCACTTTATTCCAAAATAATCAATATTACAGCAATGTCTAAGAATCCACCCTCAATACTCCAATTGAAGGAGTATTTATACAAAAAAAATTACAATGAAATATCTCATAACAAAGTGAGATATAAACTGAGGTGACTAATCATATCTTTCAAGAAAATAGGGCCAGAAGACCTCGTAGATGATAGATAAGGTAACTGAATGGTTTGTTGTCCCTCTTCTCGAGAATGTGCTGGATTTAGGCCCTATGATTTGGCCTCTTGCTGTCCTTGGTGTAATTATGTGCTGGTAGCTCTGTTTTGACCTCCCTATTGATAAACTTTACCTGCATCTGATACTCTTTACCTGTTGATCTCTTTTCATCCTCTTTACCTTCATTGACTGTAGTAAAAATCAAAATTTACCTTTTACCTACAATAAATTACAAAATTTCAAGCATTTCTTCCCGCCATTTTGGCTGTGGTATTCTGGTTTTCTCAAGCTTTCTGAGAATTTCATCTATTTCTGTATACCTGAAAAATGTAGGTTGAATTGGGAACAAGTGCTTTAGTTCATCTTCGACATAGAATAAGTTCTCTAGGCTGTCATAGAGAACTCTGCCTGTAGGCAATGCTTTTATTCCTGATGCACTTGTAGATGAACTTGCTTGGTTGCCTGCATACTTATTCAATTCCTCCACATAATCTTTATGCCTCATTAATCTGTCATTAATCACTAAAGGACTGGGTAGCCCTTTACCCTGGAAAATATCAAACTTCTCCATAAAAGCATTAATCTCTACCCGCATGTCATGAAATCTTCTTTCTAAATTTTTCATCAAAGTTTTCTTGGTTAATACTCTTTTGATTTCCAAAATGGTTTCTATTTTGTCATTAATGCCTAATTCTTCCAGCTATTGTTCATTTCTAGTATTCAAAAAATGTATGAGCTTGTTGGCTTCCTTAGGCATTTTTCCTAATTTTGCCTTTGTTCTTTAGATTTGTTCTTGGGTTGCCTTCACAAGATCAATCTACTAAAAAATTACTTGGGTGGATGGCCAAAAATCATTTATGGATTGAGTGATGTTGGCCCAAATAATTTTCTTGATTTCTGACACAAGCTTGTCAAAAGTAAGATCTTTCTCCAATGATTTCACTTTGTTTACTAACATTTTAGTCTCTCCTACTTTTTTAGCAATATTTATCTTTGAGAGATCATATCTTTGTTCCATTTTGGCATATTGCTCCTTTACATTATTTAGTTCTGAAACTTGTAGTTTCAGGTCCTCCATTGATTTTATTAGCTCTTTTGTGCTCAAATTAGCACTATTGCCTTGTGCTACTCCTATTGCTTCTATTGTTGTTGTACCTGTAACTACTTCTGCTGTGACTGTAGGAATATTTAGTGCCAATGTTGCTCCTAGAGTTGATGGGACTGCTGTTGATACTACTGGTATCACATTGGGAGGCTGGGATGTCGACTCTCACTGCATGTCATTCAATGCTTTTCAAGTGCATTTTCAGTATCATTCAGTCATTCATTGAGCTTTAAGAGTAAATCCATCAGCTCTTCTTCAGATTTTTTATTTATAACCTCATCAGTCTGTGGATGCCTTGAAGGTGGCAGTTTTAGTTGCTTCCTTAGGGCAACAATATCTTCATCTTTCTTTTTTTATCAAGGCTTCTGTAGTCTTTGCATCTTTGGGATCATGGCCCAATCCAATAATTATTTCTTCTAAGGTTTTTATTCTATTATCTTTGGCCTTAGAGGAGGCCTTTTCCAAGTGTAGTTAAGCAGTAGTGTTGTCCAAAGAATTTTGTAACATGTGGGCCATTGTTTCCATAAATGCAGTAGAAACTGTACTGGCTCTAAATGGATGTGATAATGCACAAAAGTGTGCATACTTGGTAAGTCTGTCAACTACTACCATGATGACACTCTTTCCCTCAGACTTGGGTAAACCTGTGATAAAATCCATTGATACCTCCTCCCAGCGTTGGCTTGGAATGGATAAAGGTTGTAATAGACCCGGTGTCTTAATTGTTTCAACTTTATTTTGTTGGCAAACCAAACATTCTGCCACAAACTTTTGAATATATGATTTAAGGCCATCCCAAAAAAATTCCTTCTTAACCCTGTGGTATGTTTTTAAAAATCCTGAGTGCCCTCCTAAGGGAGAAGTGTGCAATTCCATAAGAATCTTTTGTTTTAGCTGGGAATTCTTACAGAGGTATAAGCGATCTTTGTACCACAACGCATCATTTTTCCAGCTAAATGTATCAGACGTACTGGAATCTTGTTGTAGCTTTTGAATAAGTGCCCACACTTCTTCGTCATTCTTCCATTCCTCCCTTGCTTCATTTATCCAATCTGGTTGGATGATATAAATAGCGCACAACAATGATTCCACATCCTCATCCTTTCTTGAGAGTGCATCTGCCACCACATTTTGCTTCCCTTTTTTGTAGATGATTTCATAGTCATAACCCAACATCTTTGTGACCCACTTTTGTTGCTCTTCAGAGGATAATATTTGTTCTAAAAATTATTTAAGGCTATCATGATCCATTTTTACCTTGAAGTGTCTTCCCATTAGGTAGGGTCGCCATTTCTTAAGTGCATGGAGTATTGCCAACATTTCCTTCTCAGAAATAGCTTTTCTTAGAAACTTTCCCTTGATTGGACGACTTTCAAAAGCAATGGGTCTTTCATCTTGCATTAGAACAGCACCAATTCCACTTCCTGAAGCATCACATTCCACAATAAAGGTTTTTGTGAAGTCTGGTGTAGCTAAGACCGGTGCTTGGCACATTGCCTCTTTAAGATGTTCAAAGGCATTTGTTGCTTCCCGAGTCCATGAAAATGCATCTTTCTTCAATAATGTTGTTAGAGGTGCTGCTATTCTCCCATAATTCTTAACAAACTTGCGATAATACCCTGTCAACCCAAGAAATCCACGCAAATGCTTTATGGATGTGGGGATTTTCCATTCCTTAATGGCTTTAATTTTGCTAGGGTCTACCTTAACTCCTTCATGAGATACAATATGACCCAAATATTCCACCTCCTGGACTCCAAAAAAACATTTGTATCTTTGTCTACCTTAACTCCTTCATGAGATACAATATGACCCAAATATTCCACCTCCTGGACTCCAAAAAAACATTTGGATCTTTGTCTACCTTAACTCCTTCATGAGATACAATATGACCCAAATATTCCACCTCCTGGACTCCAAAAAAACATTTGGATCTTTTGTCATATAATTGTTTCTCCTCCAATAGTTGTAGCACCCTGTCAACATGTTCAACATGATCCTTCCAAGACTTGCTGTAAATAAGTATATCATCAAAAAATACTAACACAAATTTTCTAAGGAATGGTTTGAAAATTGAATTCATCAAACCTTGAAATGTTGAAGGTGCATTGGTAAGGCCAAAAGGCATGACCAAAAATTCATAATGACCCTCATGAGTTCTAAATGCCATTTTCGGAATGTCTTCAATCTTCATTATGATTTGATGATATCCTGAACGAAGATCCAACTTGGTGAAGTAAATTGATCCATGCAATTCATCCAGTAATTCATCAATGACAGGAATGGGGAACTTATCTTTAATAGTGAGCTTGTTGAGCTCCCTATAATCCGGACACATGTGCCATGATCCATCCTTCTTGTGCATGAATACTACTGGAGCAGAGAAAGAACTTTGACTCGGTTGAATTATACCAGCCTCTAGCATTTCTGTAACCATACATTCAATTTCACTTTTTTGGACATAGGGATATCTGTACGGCCTGATGTTTGGAGGAACACTTCCTGGAATCAGATGAATAGCATGATCATGATCACGCATAGGTGGGAGAACTTTGGGAGTCTCAAATACCTTGGAATGATTGTCCAGGAATTTTTGGAGATCTGGAGAAATAGATGATTCTAATGTGGAAACATCTAGCGAACATAATTGTGCAATTACACCCCTTTGCTCCTTGTTTAGAAGCTTTGTCATAACATTAGAGCTGATTATCTGTCCTGGTTTCCCTGCAATACCCCTTAATTCAACTTCCTTTCCTTCCGTAGAAAATTTGATGAAAAGTTCTTGAAAATTAAAAGCTATTGTACCCAAGGATTGTAGCCATTGGACTCCTAGTACAACATCAACGCCTCCCATTGGAATGGAAAGCATTGGGCTAGTCAATACATATTCTCTCATGGATAGCTTGATATTATGGCACTTTCCAGAGCAATTTATTGTTCCTCCATTTGCAATCATCACTTGACACTCTGGTGCTGGATATAGGAAGCAATTCAATTCTTTTGCTACCCTACAATGAATAAAATTGTGGGTGCTTCCTGAATCAATCAACACTATTACCTTTTTCTTCTTGATTTGTCCTTCTATCTTGATGGTTTGAGGAGTGGTAATTTCTTCCAATCCTTTACAGGATATGGTTGGATTTATTTCTTCATCTAGGCTTTGTTCCTGGAGCATATCTTGTTCTTTCGACCTTTCTTGCTCCTTTTCTTCATCCTCTTCACAATCTATGTAGAATAGTTTCTTCTCAGCACACTTATGACCTTTAGTGTATTTTCTATCACAACTATAACAAAGCCCCTTTGCTCTTTTTTCTTCCAATTTTTGTGGTGTCAACCTTATAGGTTGTGGAAGACTAGGGACAACTGCACTTCCGTCTTTATAGTTGTGAGTGGTATGCTTCCTGGTTGCCATAATTTTGCTTTCCATTTTTCTTGCTGACTTGAATGCCTTCTCTAATGAATCAGGTTCCCAAAGTCGAACATCATGTTGGATATTATCCTTTAAAGACCCTATGAACACATCAATCCTATGCTCCTTTGGAATATCTTTTACCCTTATGTTCAATTTTTGGAACTCCTCAATGTGTTCCATTATTGAACCCTTTTGTTTGAGACTTATCAATTGGCTAAAAAAAGTGTTGCTTTTTGTATCCTCATAATGTGCTATCAATTCTTCCGTAAAAATTGCCCAAGTGATAAATTGTTTACGAGAGCAAAGCCATTGATACCATACAAATTGATTTGGTTCCAAATATAAAGTTGCCATACGTACCTTTTGTGTGTTTTGCACATTATTGAGATCGAAGAACTGCTCCATCTGTAATATCCATGTGGCCGGATCCTTGCCATCAAACTTCCTCATATCGATTTTTGGAATATGGTGGGTCTTCGATCCAACATTAGAGTCTATGGAATCATGATTAACATTTCTTTTGTTCACATCATGAGTTTCCTTTACAACCTTTTCACCATTAGTAAGTATTTCTTGTAGAAAATTTGTCAAATCTGTCTTCAAATCTGCCATGTCTGTCTTCAAATTTGTCCTCAAATCTACCTTCAGATCATCCATCTTAGCTTCCATGCCCTTTATCTTAGATTCCATGCCATTTATCTTAGCATCTGTTAGCTTTTGTGAGCGTGACATTTGTTGCACTTGTTCTTGTAATTTTGATATATCATGTAGCATTTCTTCCTCTTCTTCATGAGTCATGCTAGAGCTTTCAGGTTCCTTACTAGGTGTTTTCATTTTCTTTCCTCGGGGCATCAGTTACCGATAATAATGCTTTACTATGCCCTTTGAATTCCTTCAAACCAAGCTTATGCAAAAATTAAAAAAAAAACTACACACCATTTTTTTTACTTTGTAGAAGCCTCATATTGAATCTGATGTATCTCTGTAATTTCAAACTATCCAGTTCTGAAATTGTGACTTGTAGTAGCCCTTTGTGTCCTCTTTCCATTGCCACCAGTCTGATCCAAATTGGATTCTCCAAGAAAGCGTTATGCACAATCTCCCAAGATGACCTGATTATAGACTAGTTCAGTAGAGCGAACTTGTACGACGTGCCACGAGTCACTGTTTCCACCTTTGGATCTGAAAAACACATACAAGAAACTACAGTCTGTCCTCTTTTTGTACCTTCTTACGAAATTTCAATCCGATCCCCAGAGAGAAAGTTATGACGATTTTCCCCAGGTCACCTGTTTTGAATGTAATTCAGGAGTCTGCAAAAAGACCAACTTCCTCAGATCATATCTCCGCAAATGTCGTGCAAAAAGCTCTGAAATTCACACCCCAGGTTCAGCGTGATTTCTTCTCAAATGGGTTTTTTTTGAAACTTCTGAAATGTTACAGAAAAAAGTTATAGCGAAAATGTCACGATGACTTGTTTGGAGCAGTGAAACCCTAGAATCCAAAGCTCTGATACCAAATGTTATGAAACCAGCTCAAGAAAAGATAGAAAAGATAGATCAACACCTTAGAATTCAGCCTCTTCGAGGGGGCAACCTCCTTTACATTACATAAATGAACAATTCTTTGATGATTCAAATGACAAAACCTCCTTTCTATATATAGGAGTCTAAGGAGTCACAATATAATCCAGCCGACCTAACAATAATAATATAAAGCCACAAAAATAACAATAGAGGGATTCTATGGGCACATTAATAACAATATGGGGACAATGGGGGCACAACAATATAAATAAGGGGTATAACTACAATAGTAATTGGGTAATCACTAGTATTATAGGGACCCAACATTCATCTTTCTTTTTTATCAAGGCTTCCGTAGTCTTTGCATCTTTGGGATCATGGCCCAATCCAATAATTATTTCTTCTAAGGTTTTTATTCTATTATCTTTGGCGTGAGAGGAGGCCTTTTCCAAGTGTAGTTAAGTAGTAGTGTTGTCCAAAGAATTTTGTAACCCGTGGGCCATCATTGCCTTGCCAGTCAAGGTTGAGTAAATCATTTCTATCGTTTTCTTATGCAACTCAATTTGATCCAAAGGATGAATATCCTTTGCCATGACTTCAAAATTTGTTCTGAGATAATCTGCTACTGATCTAGGTTGCTACACCTTTGGCTTAAGATAGCTCATTATCATTTTGCCTTCTTTGATGTCATAGGCTGACATCAATCTTTGTTGATTTATAGGAGCCATCTTTAAATATTGGTTATAAACCTGTAGCCTCAATGGATCATTCCTAGCTTTTATTTCTGTGAATGTTTTCTTAATATCTGAGGGATCAGTCCCTGGTGGCCTGAAAGAAGATATCTCTACACTTTTCTGCCTTTCTAGCTCTTGCCTCTGAGAGCTAGTGGATGTTCCTCTTGCTAGGAAAGTTTGCTAGCTTTCCACTCTTTCTTCCCTCTAACTATCTGTATTTTCTTCAGCAAATTCCTCCTCTTAAAGGGGATTTAATCTCTGTCTCTTTGTTCCAGGTTGTCCTGACGGTTCACTGACAGAGGTAGTTATTTCCATGTCTCTCTTTTTGTTTCTTTCCTCATTTAGAGGAGTTTGCAGAACTGGAGGCTCTCCCATATTGATCTGAGTGGGAGGAGTTTGTATTTGATCTTGTTCTCTAGAAATTTCAGGCTGCTTGGACATTGTATACTATTCAGTGTGTTTAAAGTTGGTCTCTAATTCTTTGCCCTTGGATGACCCTGTAGCTGGTGTACTTGTTTCTTGTGAAGGTTGCTAAGAGGTTCCAGCACTGGAGGCACCAACTCCTGATCTTTGAGATAACTTAAATGGTACCTTCCCAAAAGAATCCAAGGCAAGTGTTCTCTCAAGATCTCTCATAACTTTCTCAAAATTGACCTGTTCACTATCTTGCTCTACTAGGGTACCTTCCCTCCATTCATCCATATTTGCATATTGTTCAATTTCTTGAATCCTATGGTGAAAATATGGGGACAAACTGTTCTTCATTCTTTTATCATGCATAAAGCCGTTAGGATCATATGGTTTCCACCCAAAACTCTTTTGTAACTTAATATTCTCTTCTAAAATTTTTCTGCTTCTTTCCATGCTTCCCTAGTGTTGCAGACAAAAGGGCCTAAGTTGGTTCTTGATTCTAAGCTGAGCATTCTTCTTGGCATTACAAAAATTGACTAGGTATGCATTTATCATTTTCCTGAAATATTCCAATGAAAAGAGTCTCATTGGAACATACTTTGGTAGCTTAAAAGGGTAGAGTTCACATCCATAAATCCTTATTTCTATGTGATTCTTATATAGGTACCAGTCACCTATCCTGTACTGCTTGGAGAGCTGGAGGATTTTCTTCATATCACCATTTATCCAAGGAGGGGAAACTCCTGTCAATAAAGTGGTTGCTGGATGGACAAATAGGTCAATGAACTCATTGTAGGTGTGTTACACTAAAATTTATCACCATGACTATTTGCAGTCAGTATGGCTCCATCAGTTGTCATACTGTCCTCCTTGGCAAGTCTTATACCTCTACTCCTCATGTCAAACTCCAAGAAAGAGAGAAAGTCCTTAAAAGTCAATATAACTCTGGTTACGTAGTTTCTCTTACCCTTACCTACGTGTACGCACCTCAAGTTCACAATACCTGCGTACTTGTACACTCTGTCTGTAAAGGGGTGGGTGCATACTCCTGTAAAGGTCAAAAGGCGTGATTTTTACTTCAAAAAAGTTACTTGTGGTCGAATCTAGAGCATTCTAGAAGATGGTTTGACGTGGATTGAGCGCCTCCAGATGGTTCATGCATCCCAAAGAAAGAGGAACTTATCCCATCAAGAGGGGAGCTATCCCATTGAAAGAGGGGCTTATCCCATTGATGGTGGACCTGATTAACTTCCTCCAAAGCACTATAAATACAGGCATTGGGCCAGAGGGAGGGGAGGTTGAAATCTGAACATTCCTAAGGGTAGATGCTGCTGAAATTAGGACTCCTTTATAGAGCTTGAGAGGAGAGATTCCAATCCTTTCTTAGCTTCATTTGGAAGTGGGTGAGCTGATCAAAGTAAAGGAGAACTCTTGCTGGACCCTAGGAGGAACCTGCACAACACCAAGGCACTGGTTGTAATGGTTTCTTTTGTTTCCAATTAATACAATCAAGTTCATTTTTCTCAACAAGTTGTTATATATAATTTGTTTCATATACTCCTTGGTCTTTATGATGAATATGTTTTATTATATGAGTTATTCAGGTGCTATGTAATCGTTTGCTTGTTAGTGAATGTAGGTTTCAAAGAGAAGGAGGAGCTCATTTGGATCGGAGAGGCTTGGCTGCTACAAACAGCGTTGGACTAAAGGTATGCGTTAACACCTGTTTGCTTGTATTTTAAATGCATATTTAGTGAAAGATAGTGCTTGATTGTCTTGTTTGTCACTGGAAAGCCTTAGCTTCTAGGGAGGTCGGTTTTGTCCGCAAAATTGACTCTTTCCGCATGACAAAATGGCGACTCCATTGGGGAATCCATGGATTTGATTGATTTCTCTTTTGATTGATACTTTGATTTGAGAAAAATCGATTTCTTTCTGGTTTTTGACTGATTGACTGTGAATTTGGGTGGAATAGCTTGGGGTTGAGTTAGTTTTTATTTTTCTTGGTTTTGAGAGCAGTACGCACCCTCTGCGTTAAGCACAGTGCGTACCTGTACGCACTTCTGCTTTGTACACAGAGCGTGGCCGCACCTGTGCAAACAGGCTGCCTGTGTACCCTGTCAAAAGTTTAGAAAATTTCAATTTTTTCCTTTTTGCCTCTTAGATTTTGTTTATAATTTGTTTTTTACTGCCCAGATCCACTGGTTACCTATCAAAGGTTTTCATCTATGTCTGTTTCATTAGCATCAAGGGTTTTAGTGAAGTTCATAGAAGTTCTAGCCCTAGGTTTGATTTTTGTATTGGTCTTGTAGTGACTTTGGCTTTAGAAGTTGTAAAAACCTTGGATATCCCTGGTCTTTTCAGTCTTCATAGGAGTCGGACCTTTCATAAAATTCACCTTTGTGAGAAACCTACCTTTGTGTTGTCTCTTTGCGGAATTTCGAGAAGGCTTGTTGGTTAAAGCTGTGAATTTCATTCTTAAGAAAAAGAACAAAATATTTTTATTTTTGTTTTTGACTAGTTTATGATTCTGGTTAAATTGTAACTGAGTAAAACATCCTGGAATTATATTTTGTAGGCTTTTACCTCATTAGATTTTCTTTTAGGTAAATTTCTCATTAGATTTGCTTCTCGGTAAATTTCTCTTAGATTTTCATAAATTTTAAAATTGATTTTTGTTAAGTAGTTTTACATGCTTTGTTAAAATAGGAAAAATACAAAAATCTCTTTTGAAGAAAAGTTTGTTTTTGTAGCATTTGAAGTCTTTGAAAAGAGAAAGGAATTTTTCATGAAATAATTAGTGGTCAGGTGTTGTGTGCTTTGGAAAAGATAAAGAGATTGTTTCTTTGATTTTCATTGCTAAGAAAGTTGTCTTTATAAATTTTGCATTCTCCAACTCTCTTAGCTAGGGAATTCATTGAAAAGGAAAGATAGTTTAAATCATCTTAGGTGCATCTTTTTAGTGGATTTGAGTCGAGTCTACACACCATCAGTTTCATATCCACTACCTTTTGTCCTAAAGAAAAGCCATAAAATAAACGCTTAAAGTAAAATTAACTTAGAAACTTTTTATTTACTAGGGCTCTGAAACACCAACATAGATCAGGCTAGTGTCTTGGAGTAGGAGAGTAATTAACACTCCAAGACAGCAAAACCAAACAAGTAGCTCATCTTGTGGTAGGATAAATCCAATAGTTACATTTATGCTCTAGGAAAGCTCCTCTTAAAGGAGAAGCATGAGATCGTGTCCGAACCAGTGAGGGGATCAATCCTCCTTCATTGGGAACGACGCCAGATACGCACGTACTACAAACGGTAAACCTCGGATTAACCATTGTCGAGGAGCCTAGGGTCACTTGTCGGTAAAACTTGGATTATTGTCAAGGAGCCGGCAAGGGGATTGAGCTTGTTACTCTGCCCTTGCGTGCTATCGGATCGTAGACTGTTCCCCCAGGTATATTTGTTGTTGTTGGTGACCTTAGTGACCATTATCTTTAGGGTTCTACCCAAGGTGACGGTGGAGGGAAGATCCCACTGTACTTGGAGCAGACGTCAGCTAGACTCACTTGGATTTTCTGGGGGGTTCACTTCACTCGAGACGGTTAAAGTGGAGGAACTTGTGCCAGTCTATTCATTAAGCAGGTTGCAGGCGTAACTGTTCCACCCGCCACTTCTGTACCGAATTCTGCGATGTTGGATTTCATCACCAACTAGTGTTTTCGGTCCGGAAGGTTACTGTTTGTGTATGGTTTGATGCCCTAGATTCTTTAGGCATGTGATTCGAATTTGTTTGGTTCTTTAGAGAGTTTAGGCGGTTTGCTTTGAGATTTTACTTTGTTTGCGTGTGCAGTAGTTAAAAGTTTTAACTGTGGCTGAATTACCGAGACAATCCCGTAGACTTCGGGGCCAGTCTCCTGAGGTTGTAACCGTGGCCAATTTGTTGAGGAAGTCCCGTAGACTTCGGGGCCAACCTCCTGAAGACGTCCCGGGTCATTACGAAGGTTTGAAAGTCCTCGTAACTCCTAGTGGCAGTAAAGTAGGTTCACCTGAAGAAGGGGAGTCTTCGTTGGTATTTCATCCTGATTACCAAACTCTAGAAACAGGTTATAATCCTGAAGCTATTGCAGTTTCCGAGCTTGCTGGTAGTTTTTCATCTACTAGTGATATAGGCGAAGAACCTGAGATATCTGAACCTGTTACTCCAACATCGGGGTTAGTCTCTCCAACTTCTAGTGCTCCTAATTCACCTAGGGTAGAACGAGTCATCACTGAAAATCTTCCTTCTGGTTTGATAGCTATTGAAGAACTTGCTCCAGAAGAAGAAATAGGCATCCCTATCCCTGAGAATCAACCTACTATTGATCTAAGGGAGCGTGAATCCATTTTTTACAGTCCACCTAGAAGTACTACTTGGTATCTTTCTTTAACTAATTATTTGGACAACTCAGGGTTAAGTTTTTCTCCACCTCGTGCTCCTTATCCACCTGGAGGCCTTTATACTCCTGTAAATATGTCTAGTCAGTCGTCCATGTTTACTCAATCACCTGAATCCTTTTTGTATGGCGTTCCTTCTGTTCCCTCTGGGTATCAGTCACTTTCTGGTAATTTTGCGGGAGCATCTCCTCAACCCATTGAACATGGGTTATTAACTGGAAACAATGGTAATAAACTGTTGAGTGTAGGAGACATTTACATGATCTCAGGTTCAATTCCCAGTTCTCAACCTCAAGGTGGCCAGTTACCGCCTGGGGGGCAGTCTCAATTAACGCCTGGGGGGCAACCTCAAGGTACACAAATTGTGTCTGGGGGGCAACCTCAAGGACAGTATGTACCCGTGGTGCAGTACATTCCTCAAGGTCAACCCCAGCCTCAATATGTACCCCAAGGTCAACCTCAGTATCAATTTACACCTCAAGGTCAACCCCAGTATTAGTACCTACCTCAAAGGTATCTACCCCAAGGTCAGTACTCGAGTCAAGGTTTCCAACCACCCTAAGGTCAATCTTATGTTCAAGGTACGGGAAACGTACCTTTCAATTATCAATTCTACCGTCAATCAGGTTATGGATCTCAATATCCTCAACCTGTTATGGGTCAATACCCCGGAATGAACATAGTGTGGGATCCATCGCAAGTTCAATAGGTATTGCAGCCAAGTGTACAGTTGTCATCTCAAGCTGGACAACCCCTAGTTTTTGGTTCACCCCAGCAACCAGTCCAGTCTAATATTCAAACTTCTGTACCTTCGGTAGTTTCTCAGTCTGGGCCTATTGCACCTAGTACTCCATCTCAAATGACTGCTGCAACTACCGCAACATCTGTTCAATCTACCCCACTTACTTCTGGAGTATCGACAGCTCCGGTTTCTACTGTCTTTGTATCTACTCCTCAGACGTCTTTACCATCATCTGGATCCACGATTCAAACTACGGTTCAGATGCCTGTAGGACAACCTGGTTTAAGTACGGTTGTCACTAGTCAACCACAATTCACTTATCAACCGTGCCAGGGACAGTACCAATTCGGTCCTGCTGTCCAGCAGCCAGTTTACCTGTATCAACCGTATCTTGGGTACACTTATCAACAATCACAACAACCCCAGTACGGTCCAGTTAATCCTGGTTTTCCAGGAGGATACAATATCCCGAACGCGATTCCTATTCCAAGTTATCCTGGATATCCTCCTCCTAGGACTGGTCTCCTGACCCAGAGTTTTAGGGATCCTAATCGGCAGTTACCGTTTATCGCAACTTTGGATTTACCAGACTTGTCGCGCCTAATGAACGATCCAATTAATTATCTTTCGTTTTGGCCGCCAATGCCAAATAAGTTGCCCAGTGACATTCCCAAGTTCGAAGGTAAGTCTGGAGAGGATCCGTCGAATCATGTGATGACTTACCACCTCTGGTGTGCCTCTAATTCCATCTCGGATGATTCGATCTGCTTACGTCTTTTCCAGCGTACTCTCATTGGTCTCGCGGCCAAGTGGTACATTGAGTTACCACGGGCCTCTTTTTATAATTTTGGCCAGTTAGCTACCTCGTTTTTAACTCATTTTCAGTTGCCGGTCAGATACGATAATGGCACAGAGTTACTAACTTCATTAAAAGAATCGACGTCCACATATATTTCCGATCATATTCATGAATGGAGACGTCGAAGGCGATTAGTGAAATTTTTTATCCCGGACCAGATCTTAGATGAATGGTTTGTTAAATCATTGTTATCGAAGATTACTGAAGACGTAGCTAAGGCCGGAGTAGTTACTGAGGAGCAGGTGATTACTCAAGTGCAGTACCTTGACTTAGTTTATACTCAGTCAGGTACGTTACATGAAAAGATCCCAGATCTTCCTAAGTCAAATCAAATCGCTGCTGCTCCTTCGGGGTCTCATGTCGCTGATGGTATGATTGGTACGGTGAACACTAAAAGTAAGAAGAAGTCTTCAAAGAATTCTTTTCCTATTATAACCTTACCAGACTCCCCGACAGGAGATTCTTCTGCTGAAGTTTCCGCCGATATTCACGCTGTAGAGTCATCTATGGCTAAATCAAAATCCGGTGGGAAAAAGAAAGGAAAGAAGAAGAATAAAGCATACAAAACTCCAAAGGAGAAAACTGAAAAATTGGAAACCAATGACGAAAAGCGCAAACCTCGTTATCCTTGTCTTATTTGTGAAGAGGATCATTTTACAAGAGATTGCCCTCATCGGGCAGAGGTTGTGAAAATCGTCAAAGGTTCCCCAACTCCTGCTGTTTTTAAAGATCCATTTCCAAAGCAGGAGAGTAAGATGATAGGTTCTTCCTCGAGTGCCAATGAAGAACCCATATTGATGATGTCTCATGTAAGGATTGCGACTCGATTGCAAGATTATGGTAGTAAAAGTCCTGTTGATGGCAAATAAGTAGAATCTTCTCATTCTAATCCATCAACCTCAGCTCCCGGTTCCGATCCACTACAGATCGAGAAACCTAACCCGGACTTAGTAGTCAAACCACCTGCCAAGGGTATACTTCAAAAGTCTGCTTTCAATCCACATGCGAGAGCGGCCCAGAATTATAACATTGTTGAGGACTTAGCTGTTTCACCCTCAGCAATGTCGGCTTTGGAAGTGCTGCAATCATGCCCAGCACAACGCAAATTAATTTTGTCGGCTATAGGAGCTGTTGATGTTCAGGACCCGAACCTAATAATCTTTGATCTAGAAAATAGTACACCGCGTTTGCCTCATCAAATGGCTTTCCAGATTCCAGTGATAGACAAAAACAGGCCTATTCATCGGACTGTAATTGATGAGGGAGCTTCCACGTGTATTATGTCGATACAGTTTTGGAGATCGCTTGGTTCTCCTTCACTGAATCAATCCCCGACAATTCTTAAGGCCTTTGATGGCCGTGGGTTTCATCCTTTTGGCATTCTTCAGGATTTGCCTATAGGGGTTGAAGGAAAAACCGTTAGTCTAGATGTGGAGGTGGTTGATGCCCCTCTAGACTACAACCTTCTCTTGGGTCGAAGTTGGTCTTACGCTATGACAGCGGTCGTTTCATCGGTCTTTCGAGTAATAAAGTTTCCACATAATGGCAAGATCGTAACAATAGACCAGCTGGCTTACTTTTCATCCAACCCAACCTCTTCAGAGAGTATTCAGCATGTCGGTAAAACGACTATCCCTTATAAGGATGTTGGAGTAGGATTAGTTAAAGATGCCGGTTTACTGGGAACTCTTCCTTTTATTGGAAATAATACTGAGAGGGGGGGGGTGAATCAGTATTATCAGAACTATAAAACTTTTTCAATGCTCAGAAACATATACGCTATTTGCGTTAAGTGAACCAGCGTGTACACGCAACTGTGTCTAAAGAAAACAGCGTATAACAAGAAATCTTATAATTCAGTTAGTTTATCTTCAGTTAAGTGCATAAGGACATTATTCACCATATTAAGAGTAAACAGATGCAGTAGAACAGATCACACAGAAACCACACACATGAACACCATGATATAAGGTGGAAACCCAATGTGGGTGAAAACCACTTGCTGCAAGTCGTCTCTATCTTTCTTTAATACGAAACTTCAGTTTACAATCTTTTTGTACTAGTGCAGCCTTATACCAGTACGCAGGCTACAACCTGCAGAAGGCTACAACCTTCTCTCGTTCTCCAAACTTCCTTGGAAGGGAGCTCCAACCCCCTTTGCTCTTGTACTAGCCAAGATACTAGTACGTAGGTGCTGGCCTACAATCTTCTTTCTTTCAGGTACCACCTTTCATACATTTTCAGACTGGATATTCCTGAAGCACAACATTACCATCTGAAGACCACAATTCATTCAACTTTCGCAACAAATCATTGAAGCACAAAACAACCAATACTAGCATCATCAATATTTGAATCACTGAACCACTGAAACCCTGTCAATCACCAGTTACCAGAACACAGAGCAGACTACAGAACTCCGCAATAACAATCAGACCCAACTGTAAACCCAAAAACCAAGCTTCAAAGATATACGCTACTTCAATGAAAGCAACCTGCGTATACACGCACTTTTACCCAAGACAACCTGCGTACAGATCTAAAAATAAATTCTCTCAACTTGCAGCTGTACCAGACATCAGTTAGACCCAGAACATAACATTGCGTCAGTATGCAGATCTAGAAATACACATAATCAACCATATCATAATAGTGCATTTCAAATCATTAGATCCCGATCTATCCTTAGATCTAGTCTTCCATCAACCGAGATGATCTCTCCTTAGCTTAGATCAAGCAACCCAGAACCTGCATACCAGATCTCTTTCTTTTTCAGATATTCAAGCCTTTTCAAAAGATATTCTTGCCTAATGATCTTCTTCTCCTTATATAGCCTTAGGCCTTGCTCAATACCAAGAGCCAAAACCATAGAGATCCAATACCATCAACTTAAAAACTAGGGATCAACACGTCTGTCGAGATACTTTGGTCCAAAGACATAGGCTCAAGTACCGAGGACTAACTACCACAGACCAAAAGGAAGCTTCCCGACATATACGCCCTTTTCTGTTCATGCATCTGCGTGTATACGCGCCTTCGTATATAGATATCCTGCGTATACGCGACTTAGTATGCAGATCACCAGCGTGTATACGCAACTTGGACTTAATTAACCTGCGTATATGAGATTTATCTTCATTCTGTAGTCTGAACGGAGATCTGTCATCAAAGAAAGTTGCCATCAAGGACAACACCTGTATCATAACACCACACCTGTGCCAAAATGCCAACACCTTTTCCTCCAATCAACGCATTGTCTTCATTTGCATCCATTCATAGATTACATCAGACACCATTGTTTATGACGATCCTTAGATCGTTCCTTCTGAATCTGAGATAGACTCATTTGGTGATGCTATGCCTTTGAGTCCATATGAAATTGCCTATGAAGCCGTGCAGTCTTTTACCGACCCGTGTTCAACCAAAATTGACCAAATGAATGTGGTCCGTGAGGAATCACCTTTCACGTCAACCTCGGAGTTAATAGCATTTCCCGAAATTGTGTCATCTGACGAGCAACTTCGTGAAGTCCTGTGTGTAGACGATTTACCATGGGAAGATCTCCATCACAGATCTTCGTTTTTACCTGAGGATGATCGTTTTGAAAATGATTTCTCATCAATATTTACAGCTGAATATGTCAAAGAAGCTCAGAATCCAATGAAACATCCTGATTCAAAGCTGAATTTGGGAAACATCTCTTGCACTATTCCCATTGACATTTCAGTCAAGCCTGGAATTGTTGAGAACATTCATATAGGTGCCTCGTGTACAGATGACGAAATTCAGACATACAAGGCCCTATTTCAAGAATTCTGCGACGTGTTTGCCTGGTCCTATGAGGAAATGCCAGGAATTGATCCCACGATTGTTGTCCATGAGATCAAGACTTACCCGGACGCTAAAACCGTCCGGCAACATTTGCGTCAGATTCACCCACGAAAAGCGGCTGCAATTAAAGCAGAAGTTGAGAAGCTGTTGAAAGCAGGGTTCATTTATCCGATCCCGTTAACGGATTGGGTATCGAATATTGTTCCGGTTAACAAAAAGCAGGGAACAATAATAATATGCATCGATTATAGGGACATTAATTGAGCTTATCCAAAGGACAACTACCCAACACCCTATATCGATCAAATAATTGATGATTGTGCCGGCAGTGAAATATTTTCCTTTATGGACGGTTTTTCCGGTTACAATCAAATCAACATTCTACCTGCCGATCAACCAAAAACGACTTTCATTTGTCCATGGGGGACATTTTCCTATTGCAAATTACCTTTTGGGCTAAAGAATGCCGGAGCAACTTTTCAGAGGGCGATGTCTTATGCATTTCATGATATCAAACACATTGTGCAACCGTATCTCGATGATTTGCCCGCTCATTCATTACATCGACCTGACCACCTTGTCCATTTACGAGCAATCTTCATGAGGTGTAGGCATTATCGTATTCGGTTGAACCCTCACAAATGTGTCTTCTGTATAATAGTGGGATGATTACTGGGATTTTTAGTTTCGAAAGCCAGCATTCGCGTCGATCCCTCGAAGGTCAAAGCTATCATCAAATTGCCTCCTCCTTCGAGTCTTCGCCAACTCCAAAGTTTGCAGGGGAAAGCAAACTTTTTACGACGATTCATTCCTAACTACACCGAGGTTACAAAGGGTTTTACACGGTTCTTGAAACAGAATTCTCAATTCTCTTGGGATGAGATAGCTCAGAAATCTTTTGATGCACTCAAGCACGCGTTGACCCATGCACCGTTGCTGCATCCTCCCAACTACAACCAGGATTATTTTTTGAACGTCGCTGCTGCCCATTCCACCATCGGGATGGTCTTAGTACAAGAAGATGAATTTGGAACGGAACATGTGATCTATTACCTCAGTCAGACGTTAAATCCAACTGAGCTCAAATATTCACATGTGGAGAAATTGGCATTGGCAGCCGTTCAAGCTGTCCAACGTTTTCGTCACTACATTTTACTTCGTAAAACTACAGTCATTTCGGATTGCAACCCTATGATCTACATTTTGACTAAACAATTGCTAGGGGGCAAGTACTCTAAATGGATTTTTATCCTGCAAGAATTTGACTTGGAGTTTGAGAAATCTAAGTCTAAGAAATCTTTAGTTTTTGCGGAGTTACTGTGTGACTTCCCGCATGCTGACACGGAAACAGTGGCAGAGGAGCCCATTGCAGACGAATATTTGTTTCTTATCAGCACTTTAGATCCGTGGTATGGGGATATCATCGTTTATCCCCAGACCCAATCCTTTCGGCCCGAAGTTTCAAAGTCAGAACGTCGGAAAATTTGATTCCAGTCCCAACAGTACAAAATTATTGGAGATACTCTTTATCGCCGTGGGGCCGACTTGGTTTTCCAACGTTGCTTAACTCACGAAGAAGCTGAAAGGGTTCTGAATGAATGTCACTCTGGAGCGTGTGGTGGTCATATGTCTGGGTATGCCACAGCCCAAAAGATATTGCGCGCTGGCTACTTCTGGCCGTCCTTATTTAAAGATTGTATTACTGCGGTCCGGAAATGCCACAACTGTCAAGTGTTTGATCCAAAGATGCGCGCTCCACCTGCTCCTCTCCACCCTATAATTGCCGTTGGTCCTTTTGCCAAATGGGGTATCGATTTTAGTACATGTAACCCTCACTCGTCCGGGGGGCATGTGTATATCATCCTTGTGGTAGATTATTTTACTAAGTGGGCCAAGGCGATGCCTACATTCGAGGCAGACGGCAAGACAACTGAAATTTTCGTATTCAATCACATAATTGCTAGGTTTGGTGTCCCACAAGCGATAATCACTGACCATGGGTGCCATTTTCAAAATGTTATGATGACAGAACTTACAGGCTAGCTTGGTTTGCGTCACGATAGCTCAACTCCTTATTATCCACAAGCGAATGGTCTGGTTGAGTCCATCAACAAAGTTTTAGTTATCATGATCCGACGAATCATTCGTATTCATCAGTCGAATTGGAACAACATGTTATTTTCCGCGCTTTGGGCATATCGAACCTCAGTGAAAACATCAACAGGGTTCACTCCTTTCCAACTAGTTTATGGTTTGGAAGTTGTGCTGCCCATTGAATGCGAAATCCCGTCACTGCAAATGGCCATCAAGTTACTTACAGCTACTTCCGAAGAGGAAAAACATTTATTATACTTAGCTCAATTAGATGAGACTCGACGTGATGCTACATTGGCAATCGAGACTCACGCAAAACGTATGAAAGCTCAGTATGATCGAAATGTGACCCCTCGAAATTTTTCGGAAGGAGACCTAGTGCTATTATATGATCAAGCTAATGATAAATTAGGTGCTGGAAAATTCGTTCCTATGTGGCATGGGCCCTATATTGTCAAGCGAAAGCTAGCAAAAGGGGCCTATGAGCTGGTAGACTTTGATGGGGACTCTTTGGGTAAACCCAGAAATGGACTTTACCTAAAGAGGTATTATGCTTAAATGATGGGTATGGAGATTTTAGTTAGGTTAGGTTTTTCTTTCTAGCTGGTGTGTTTGTTAGTTTAGACAGTGTGTTCGTCGTTATTCTAGCTTATCTTGGTTTTACTCTTGATATTGCAGATGTCGATGCCTCTCCAAACATACATTGGGTTTGCTGATGGTGCTTGTCATAGTACACAGAATATCTCTTCCGCAACTTGGGTTATCTATTCACCCTCTGACGAGTTAGTTTCTATGCATGGGGTGAGCCTTAGTCAAACAACAAACAACATTGCCGAGTACAGTGCAGTGATTGAGTTATTGTCTGAATCTATTTCATTCGGGATTCGGAGTTTGATAGTGAGGTTAGATTCTGAACTCGTTGTATTATAGCTTAATAGAGTGTTTGCCATTAGAAATCCAGTGTTATTAAGGTTATTTTTGAGAGTGCGTCTCTTGGAACGTGAATTTGATTACATTGAATATCAGCATATTCCAAGGTCTTTAAATACATTAGCAGATGCAATTGCTTCTCGAATGTTAAATAGACATTTGAAATAATCATACATGTAAATTTAAAAACATTTCATCACACATGTTTAACAAGATAAGCCGGTAATAATGATATATATAGATAGGAGTGTGTCAAAAAATACATCGTCTTCGATCATAGGTTGAAAAACACCTTATGATCGGCAAAAATGATAAGTACAAAAAACCAAAATGTCACATGTGTCTACAAAACGACCATCCAATCACTGGTGATGATCTCTATATGACACCACTGCACGGGCTACCCTACACAAGAACCTTCTAAAAGGTCCTGGGACTGCGACTACATAGCGCTGAAGCCTGATAGGAATATCATCTATAGTAGTCTCTGGTATATCTGCTGTAAGACGCTCTAGGTCTTGTTCCAACTCAGCTAAAGTCTTTGTGGCCTCGTCCTGTGGGGCCAGTGCCGCTGCAACTGGTAGTCTCCTCTCGAAAGGTCGGAGATTGGCTGGACGTCATGGGCCTACATCTGCATTTTGAAAATTATTACTATCAGTTTTGAGATGATATAAAAACAAAAAAAAATAGATAGTTTAAAAACTTGTGAAAAATGAAGTTACCTGTGTCATCCCATTGTTCTCCCGGTGGAAGAACCATGTTCGGATCTCCACGAAAATCAACTCCGGCATAAGGAAAATCCTGTATAGAAAAGACCTGGTCCTCTAACCAGTGAAAGTACTCCGGAGTAAATCAGACAACCTCCGTGCCCTCATCAGGATGACGGGCCATAACCGCAACCCATCTCATCAATTTGGGCTCTCGGGGAAGCCCAGCCTCAACAGTGAGCTGCTGTGGGATCAGCATCGGAACCCTCTCTAAGCCAAAACTCACAACTAAAGGCCCATAACCAAAAGTCTTTAGCTGTCCGTTTTTGGCTTTAGTCACTTGGCCCTTTAAATTGGCCAACACAACATCACACCAGTTGAAAATGGTACCTCGATAGCAATCAATTGCCATCCGCATCTGGGATCCAGTGGCAATATGGAAAGCGGTAGCCCCACAAACTCTGGTAACTGTAAAAGAAATCACCATAAGTTCAGGGTGGGATATAGTTTTAATCTCTATCCCCTTCTCCTGAGACTGAGTGTTACACCACTCTAGTCGGAGACTAGCGATGGACTGGCCACCCGGCCTAGTCCCGAACAGAGTCAAGTGTTCGCCTCTCTTGGGCAAACCAGTGAGGAAATAGATATCTGAGGGCTCTATCTCGAGCTGGTGCCCTCCAATATAAAAGCACTGGTCCTGAACGTTCCATCTTTCTACCAACCACTCTAAAAAGCGCCTTGGGCCCTCATGCCAGGTATGGCCCAATATTTGTAAAGGCCGCATGCCTTCAAAGCATCAATGGATGGTTGATGACTAATGGTGGCCAAATCAACATCTTCGTGCTCTCTCTCGCGCCAATCAAGCATGGTGAACAATCTACACACCAGAAAACATCCATTAGAATCCATCAAATCAAAAAAGTTTGGTCCAATTTGGAGAACTTGGGGTTTGAAAACGCTTTGCGCGGAGTACGCACCCCGCCTTTAGGAATAGAGCGTGCGTACGCAGGTTCGCTTAAGGCAAGGTGCATACGCCCGACATTTTCCCAACTGAGAAAATGTCGGGGTACGCGGGTCCCTAGTGTGGCACCTGCGTACCCCGAAAGGCGGACCTTGAAACCCCAAAGCCTCCAAAAATAAAAATCTAGGGCCTAAAAACAAATTCTAAATGGATGAAAATGAAGAGGAGGATGTTCAAAATTACCTGGAAGAGACGGCGTTCGATTTCGACGGTCGGATTCTCCGCAATGTCCACTGGAAGTTTCTTGCCAAAAGCCCTTTTTCTCTCCTCAACAGTAAAATGGTAAAAATGAATTGGTAAAAGCCCTTTTTATAGGTTTTTTTTGGGTAAATAAATAGTAAATTTGTTTATTTTTCACCACGAAAAGGTATTTTTCAAAGTATTTTTATCTATCTTAAACAAGTATGAGTAATGTGTTGGTTTTTGTGCAGGATAAAGGATTTTCAGGGAAAATTGTCATTTTTTACAAACAAAAACATCAGAGTCATCTTTAAGCCCTTTTCTGACTCCTAAAACATGAAAAGATTTCCGAGCGTTTCTTTTACACTCGTTAAAACGGAATTAAAAGACGGTCCTCTTATAGCCCTTTTCTGACCGTAAAAACATGAAAAGATTGCCGGATTTTTGTCGTTTCAAATTCGATATCGGAAATAAAACGACATGTCCTTGATCGCTTTTTACTTTTCAGATCAGAGACACTAATCATGAAAGTACTCCTTGGTCGTAAAGATCAAGCGGTTCTCTCAAGTATTATTTTATACTTTTTCGGGCTTGGGAGACACAAATTTACGAAAAAGGTCAACCCTGGAGTCTTCTTAAGTTTTTCAGACTCTCTAAAATTGAAAAATGCCGAGTTTCTCCTATACTGGACTCGTTAAAATTTCACAGTAAAGGACCTGTTCGATTAAAAACAGGAACGAACCACTCCTTCTTAGGGTTCGAATCTAAACTAAGTTGGACTCATCCGAAGGATGAGCTTATAATCAAGCAAATGTTATCCTCTTCAAGCTTGTAAAAAATAAAGAGGTACTTGCCAGAAATGGTGGGGGAAAAGAGAGAAAAATGAGCCTATTTGTTATCCTTTGTCACAGAAAAACCTTATCACCACTCTTGAACACGACACTTTTTCACCTGGGTTGGGAAATCCTTTGCCTAATAGTTGATCAAACCACATTGAAAATCTTCAGCCGGTTTCCAGGTATTAACTTTGGGTCAATTGTTACCAAACCATCTGTTGTGTCGTTATGTGTTCAAGAGGTCACTGCAAATAAACCATTCATCTACAATATACCTGTCATCCATCTTCACCATCCCTGAGTCAGTCCTTACAGCTACATTTCTTCAACTTGATTTATGATTTCGTGTTGTGGGCTTGCCTGCAACGGGTCGCTTTCTATCGACATCAGCACATTATCTAGAAAGATGATCTAGAAATCGTCAGTACCTTGAAATCTGCATGCATCAATGGCAGGTTTCTCGCCTTCGACGACAGTTTACATCATTGACTTTCGATCGAGGGATTTCGTGATATGTTTGACATCAACACATCTGTTCACATCTCATGGATTGTGCTGGGTACTTTGAGAACCATTGACATCACTGGTGGTCTCTCTCACACTTGTTAACAATTTACATCATCAACTGGTAATCAAGTGGTTTCTAGCATGTTCGACATCAACTCATTTACTCGCATGGATAGAATCGTACTATTTCAGGAAGTAGAAATGAAGACCCTGGATCTAATTTCCACCATCCAGCCTGCGAGGAGTTTTGTATTCATTATACAGTAGACTAATCATAAACAGATGGCTGCGTCCATACTGTGTCTACATGAGTCTATGATTGTGATGTACTGCGAAATCATTCCTATATCAGAGCAGTAGTTAGTTTGTTAGTTAAAGTTTTCAATCTGAGTATGGGAATGCCTACCTCAGCGATGATATGATCTTATATATGCATTTTGTGTTGAATATTTGCAGGTTCCGGCTGGGCTCTCCACAAGATAATCCTTGAAATGATAAAGTACTTCACCCTTCCTAGATGATATGAAACCCTAATCTACTACAGGCTTCGCACTTTAGGGGGCAATCTGTTACACTAAAATTTGTCACCATGACTATTTGCAGTCAGTATGGCTCCATCAATTGTCATATTGTCCTCCTTAGCAAGTCTTATACCTCTGCTCCTCATGTCAAACTCCAAGAAAGAGAGAAAGTCCTTAAAAGTCAATATAACTCTTGTTACGCAGTTTCTCTTACCCTTACCTGCGTACTTGTACGCTCTGTCTGTAAAGGGGTGGGTGCGTACTCCTGTAAAGGTCAAAAGGCGCGAGTTTTACTTCAAAAAAGTTACTTTTGGTCGAATCTAGAGCATTCTAGAAGATGGTTTGATGTGGATTGAGCACCTGCAGATGGTTCATGCATCCCAAAGAAAGAGGAACTTATCCCATCAAGAGGGGAGCTATCCCATTGAAAGAGGGGCTTATCCCATTGATGGTGGACCTGATTAACTTCCTCCAAAGCACTATAAATACAGGCATTGGGCCAGAGGTAGGGGAGGTTGAAAGCTGAACATTCCTAAGGGTAGATGCTCTTGAAATTAGGACTCCCTTATAGAGCTTGAGAGGAGAGATTCCAATCCTTTCTTAGCTTCATTTGGAAGTGGGTGAGCTGATCAAAGTAAAGGAGAACTCTTGCTGGACCCTAGGAGGGACTTGCACAACACCAAGGCACTGGTTGTAATGGTTTCTTTTGTTTCCAATTAATACAATTAAGTTCATTTTTCTTAACAAGTTGTTATATATAATTTGTTTCATATATTCCTTGGTCTTTATGATGAATATGTTTTATTATATGAGTTATTCAGGTGCTATGTAATCGTTTGCTTGTTAGTGAATGCAGGTTTCAAAGAGAAGGAGGAGTTCATATGGATCGGAGAGGCTTGGCTGCTACAAACAACATTGGACTAAAGGTATGCTTTAACACCTGTTTGCTTGTATTTTAAATGCATATTTAGGGAAAGATAGTGCTTGATTGTCTTGTTTGTCACTAGAAAGCCTTAGCTTCTAGGGAGGTCGGTTTTGTCCGCAAAATTGACTCTTTCTGCATGACAAGGTGTAAGGGGTCTCAATGGAATTATGGAAGACGAAACTCCAAAAGAGGACATACCTTGGATTGCCTCTGGTGTCAAGTTTCTTGACAGGGAAAGGGAAGTTGTCTAACTGATAATACAACATAAGATGATAGATGAAAGTAGCATATTTGAAGATTCCTTCACTGTCCAGTCTTGGGAATTAGTTATGAATTTTGTTGGCAATATAAGAGGCATAATCATATTTAACAGCAGGGGGTTGTCCAGGAGTAAAAATTGAAAATAATACTAAGGTCACCTCATCAACATACTCTCCGGAGTTGAATCCCATGATTGAGGCTATCATATCAATAATAAGTTTTCTTGTATCTATAAAGAAAACCTGCAAATAAGCAGGTGGGCCTTTAGGCTGATGTTTAGGGTCCATTAACATCTAACAGATGTGAGTCAGTTCCGATTGAGACAATTGGGGAGCTTTTTCAAGTAAGTATCCCATCAAAAGGGGAGTGAGAGTGTGACTGGAGTGGAATTGTAGCATTTCATTGATGGACTGAGTAGTTATGGGAAAAAGCACTGTTTGACTTTGGGATATAACTGCTCTTTGGTTAGGGTCATAATTGGCACAACAGTGATGAATTATATCTGGGAAAACATGGACTAAAGGGAGGAAGTACATGGGAAGGTTGGATTCCCACAGTCCTAAGATGTCAGAGGCATCAAGATAGTTGTCTCTGGCTTGGTGAAAGATCTTAAGGTTGTTTTCATTACCGGATAAGTCTTTTATCTGAAAATCTTTATCGACCAAAGGCAGATAATCTAAATCTTTGTGAGGAGTGTTCATGGGTATGAAATTCAGAGCTATAGGGGTTTCCATTTCTGGTTCTTGTGGATTCAGAAATGGAATTTGGGTTTTTTATGAAAAATAGTGAAAAAAAAAAAGTTTGGGAACCTATATAGTGAAACAAAGACTGAATTTATAGTGAGATTGGTCTTTTTTGATGGGATATTCAGTGTGAAACCAAAACTTACAGGATTTCGGTGGAAATGGGTAAATACCTGTATTGGGGAAGTGAATAGTGTAATGGCAGGAAGGATAACAGGTTCCAGACGGTGTTTCTGCAAATTTTCTAACGAGGTGGTGGTTGAAAAGCTTCAGCGGTTGACTTAGACCTTGTTTTTCATGGGAACAGAGTTTGTCGTATGAAACAATGAAAATGACATTTTTGTCAACCCCCATACTTAAATTCAAAAAGAGTCAAGGGATCTCTACTTGAATGGTTCATGAGGCACAATACTTGCTAAGGTTTTGCAAATGGGGTAGCAAGCTAAGTGGGCTTGATTGTGGGGAAAATTCCACAGTTAAGCGCGCTTGAGTCAGAGGAGTTCTGGGATGGGTGACCTCCTGGGAAGTCCTAGTTACCGGGTGCAAGCCCCGGAAGTGATGATTGATGCTATGTGATTCATTTCACTAGTTTCAATCCCACTTCTTCACCCCTGTGAGCATCACCCGACGCAATGAGTGCTAAGTGAACTATTCAAAAATCATGAGAGATTAGTCAGTTACGACTACCTCTCATGGAAATGGTCATACGTGAATGACTTACTTAACGCAGTTGAATCCCAAAATGATATCTAATATAATGCACTGCGTAAACCCCCATACTTAAATTCAAAAGGAGTCAAGGGGTCTCTACTTGAATGGTTCATGAGGCACAATACTTGCTAAGGTTTTGCAAATGGGGTAGCAAGCTAAGTGGGCTTGATTGTGGGGAAAACTCCACAGTTAAGCGCGCTTGAGCCAGAGGAGTTCTGGGATGGGTGACCTCCTGGGAAGTCCTGGTTACCGGGTGCAAGCCCCGGAAGTGATGATTGATGCTATGTGATTCATTTCACTAGTTTCAATCCCACTTCTTCACCCTTGTGAGCATCACCCGACGCAATGAGTGCTAAGTGAACTATTCAAAAATCATGAGAAATTAGTCAGTTACGACTACCTCTCATGGAAATGGTCATACGTGAATGAATTACTTAACACAGTTGAATCCCAAAATGATATCTAATATATGCACTGCATAAACCCCCATACTTAAATTCAAAAAGAGTTAAGGGATCTCTACTTGAATGGTTCATGAGGCACAATACTTGCTAAGGTTTTGCAAATGGGGTAGCAAGCTAAGTGGGTTTGATTGTGTGGAAAACTCCACAGTTAAGCGCGCTTGAGCCAGAGGAGTTCTGGGATGGGTGACCTCCTGGGAAGTCCTGGTTTACCGGGTGCAAGCCCCGGAAGTGATGATTGATGCTATGTGATTCATTTCACTAGTTTCAATCCCACTTCTTCATCCCTGTGAGCATCACCCGACGCAATGAGTGCTAAGTGAACTATTCAAAAATCATGAGAAATTAGTCAGTTACGACTACCTCTCATGGAAATGGTCATACGTGAATGACTTACTTAACACAGTTGAATCCCAAAATGATATCTAATATAATGCATTGCGTAAACCCCCATACTTAAATTCAAGGTTAGCGGGGGTTTATTGTTATTCAAGGGATGACATCAACACGACATGACACTTTGTCGTATGTGGAGGGCGGTAAGTAGTAAGTGATCACACCACTTTTGGGATCGGGCGGGTTTCGGTTGGGAGACAGCGATCCCATTCATTGCATGACGCATGGTGGAGGTACGGGAGGAGAACCGCTTGGTGATCGCGTGTTAACATGCGGCCACCAAGGGGGGCACGATATTGATAACGACCGTCGAATGATGGGGACAGGATCAAATGGTGGTCGAGAAGCAGAGTACGGTGGAACTTTCATTACGGTGGGCTCGATTTAATTAACAAGTTAATAAATCATATCGGGGTGATTGTGAATGGCGGGGAGGTTCTTAATTAACCAAGAGGGTTAATTAATCCCTTTCTACGGAGCGGGGAGATTAGGTTATTAATGAATCTCAGATTAATCCATTAATCCCTTTTTAACTGTGTTTATGGTTATAATTAACCGGGGCCTGTATATGATAATTTGGGGATTTTAATATATAATTAAATAATACAGGAAAGGATGGAACTTTTATTTGGGAGTTATATAATATGTGTTAAAGGTTAATATGATATAAAATGAGAATAAGCACTAAGTAAAACATTTAGAGAGTATATTAAACTTAGGCTTAAGTGAAAAGGGGATTTATGTAATATTGTGTAATTTTCCTAAGTAAAATGGGATTTTACTTAGGAAAAGACTTATGAAAATGAATGAATGATTATTTTTAAGTACTTTAGGCTTTTAGATTATTGGGCTGAGGGTCTGGTCCCTCCAAAAGTTAGAGAAATGCTCCGAGCCCCTTTAATTTTCAAAGACCTTAATACTTTAGTGGGAATTAGTGAAATATTTAGGGAAAAATGTGAAGGGAAGTCAATTATTTGACTTTGTTTTACTTGAACTGCATCAAGTGAAATGTCTACCTTGCACTTGTGATAAAACTGAAAATTAACACATTTAGATACATTGTCCATCACAAGTCATTATGCAACACCATCTACCTACCCTACCTACTTTAGCCTGACATTTTTCTTTTTTATTAGGGTGTACATGGACTGGCAAACCCTTATCACACTTTCTCTTTTACATATAGAAATCTATCTAAGTCTAACCTTATTACATCCAAGGGATTAGATTAAACTGTTGAGCTCCTTTTATTCACTCTACCTATCTACTTATCTGCTAATATTAAACAGTTTGGTCAGATTTTATTCTCTATCTCTTAAACATAAAATTGAAAATATGAACTAGTCAACTTTAAACTATTTGGTTGTTCACCAATTGTGGCATATGTTACAAGTTGCACACAATTTGTTTATTACATGAGAGTAAAAAGTAGTGGCATTTAGATTTGCACACTTTCCTTGATCTTTCTTTTCGTGGGGTTCATTTTCTTTCACTTTTTTGACGATTTCATTCTTTTCACCTTTTGATTTTTCTTTTAGGGTATACCCTCTTTACATTTTTTAAATTTTTTTATTTTTTTGACAATATGGAAAACCTTTGCAACAAGGAAAGGTATGAACATATTACATAGCTCATCAAGTCAATCATGAAATATGACACCTATTGGTATAGGAGAATAACACTGGCTCCACTTGGGGATGGCTTTTCCTGGTGGAAAGTCAAGAACAACAGGTTAGGTGGCCTCTGAATAACTTTGACTGTGCTCTAAAATTTCCTTCTGCTTGTTGTTTTATTGTATGTATGACAGTAACACTTCTGAAGCTTAAGGCCTTCTCTTCAGGCTTCAACTCCAGCAAGTTACTATCGAATCCAAACTGTGACATTACTAAGGATATAGTATATACATGTTAAAATCAGAATACATTAAAAAATAGGATCACAATAATTTTTTAACATCCGACCATTAACTGGCCCTTCTTCTATTTCTGTGCCATCCAAGTTTTTGTAATAATAAGTATTGTTCCCTTGTAAGGCATGGATAATAAAAGGTCATTTCCATAGGAAGTCAAACTTCCCATGCTTTCCCTTATCCTCTCTCCTGGAATCCCATCTTAAAACTTTGTCTCCAAGGTAGAAATCTTTTTCCTTGGTTCTTTTATCAAATATTTTCTTAAGCTTTTATTGTAACACTTGGGATCTCTGATACACTTCCTCTCTGGTCTGCTGCAAATGGATGGTCTGGTTTATGCTCCTTTGAATATCACTGGGTTCCACTTGAGCTTCTTGAAGTAATTTCATTACAGGAACTCCTAAACATGAAAGAAATACAGCTTCCATGCGATAGACTAATTCATAAGGACTAGTTCCAATAGATTTCTTGGTGGTGAGTCTGTCTTCCCATAGTGCATTAGTAAGTTTCTTGTGCCAATTTTTCTTGTTCCCTTCCAATAATTTTTTAATAATATTAATTAAGCTTTTGTTGGAAGACTCAACTAGACCATTACCTTGAGAGTAATAGGCTATGGAATGGCCTAAGGTAATATGATACTTGTTACAGAAACTTATCACTTTCTTGGATTTGAAGGCGGTAGCATTATCAGTTATGATATTCTTAGGATAGCCAAATCTAGACAATATGTTGGTTTCTAGGAATCCTATAATCACTGTGTCATTGGCTTGTCTAGAAGGAATGGCTTCTAGCCATTTGGTGAAATAGTCAGTGGCAGTGAGAATCCATTTGTGTTGGCCAGAGGAGGGAGGATGAATTTGTCCAATGAAGTCCAGGCCCCATTGTTGGAAGGTTTTTTCAGTGGAAATTGGTCTCAGGGGTAAAGGTAATAGTTTTTTATCCAGCCCTTCAAAAATTTGACATTTATTGCAAGCAATGAAAAATTTCTTTACATCAGCGAACAAGGTTGGCCAATAAAATCCAGCCCTTAGGATTTTGTCTGCAGTTGATTTCCAGTAAAGGTGTCCACCACAGTCTCCTGCATGAAATTTTTTGAGAACCTTGCCAGCTTCTTCTTTTAATAAATAATTCAATAGAATACCTTCATGATTTTTCCAAAAAAGAGCATTATCTAAAATACAAAACTTTGAAGCTTTCATATTTAAAAACCTTTTCTTTGTTTTGTATAACCTTGGAGGAGCTTGCAGGTTTAATAGTACATAAATAATATCAGCATACCAAGGTGAGTCTAAAAAGGCCTGGCTGATTTTTGGAGTCTCCATCTCCTGTTCATTATCCAGTTCATTAATGTCTAGGGCTTGACAATTTGTTTCAGTCATGAGCTTGGCCAATCCCTGTCCTTTTATAAGCTTTGTAGGTTTTATTTCAATATCATACTCCAATATAGTAGCAATACATTTACCTCGTTTGCCCTCAATAACATCTTGGGTTAAGATGTCTTTGACAACAACATTTGGTACATAGGCTATTACATGGGAGTACAATATGTAGACTCTAAAGTTTTTAATAGCTTTTAGAAGTGCAAAAGCTTGTTTTTCCATGATTTTGTATTTTAATGGTGCATCCCTAAGTGCTTTACTAAAAAAAGCTATGGGTTTTTCACATCCTTGATCATCCATTTGTAGTAAAACAACTGCTATGGTGTGTTCTGATGCAAATGAAAATATTATGAAGTTTCTATCAAACTTTGGACTTGTAAGGACCGGTGTTCTGGTCAAAGCCATTTTAATTTCTTCGAAGGCTTGTTTTGTTTTGACTGTCCATTTGATACTTGAATCCTTTTTCAACATATTATTAAGCAATCTAATTAATTCATCTAAGTTAGATATGAATCTTCTGAAAAATTTAATCCTTCCTAGGAAAGCTTGAAGTTCTTTGACATTTCTAGGGTGGGGTATTTGTAGAATAACTTCTATTCTAGCAGGATCAATTCTGATGCCCTCTTTGGAGATGATATGGCCTAATAGTTTGCCTTCCTCTAGACCAAACAAAGGCTTCTTAGGATTTAAAAAAATACCATATTTTCTGTATTTTAAGAATATTCATTTCAGATGATCCAACTGTTGCTGATCTGATTTAGAAAACACAGTCAGGTCATCTAGATATATAACCAGAAAATCATGAATTTATTTTGCAAATGCTATGTCCATTGCTCTTTGAAATGTTGCCCCTACATTTTTAAGTCCAAATGGCATTTTGACATACTTAAATGTGCCCCATGGTGTTCTAAAAGCAGTCTTTTCCTGGTCATCAGGATGAACCAGAATCTGGTTATAGCCTGAGAAGCCATCCAAAAGTGAAATCCTAGAAGCACCTACTACCCTTTGTAAAATGTGATCCATATTGGGTAAAGGGTAATTGTCCTTCAAAGGAACATTATTTACATTTCTTAAATCAACACATAATCTGATTTCTCTAGTTTTCTTCCTAGTAGGTACTAGATTAGACACCCACTCTGAAAACCTGATAGGAGCAATTATCCCCGCTTCATACATTCATTTGATTTTTTTTTTCAATTAAGGGAAGTAGTACAGGGTTAATTCTTCTGAGCTTTTGTTTGAATGGTTTCTGATTTTCCTTCAAAGGTATTGTATGTTGAATTATAGAGGTGTCATATGATTTCAGGTATTCATAGCTCTAAGCAAAGACATCCTGGAATTCTCTCATTAGATCAACATATTTGAGTTTTTGGTCAGGGGGCAAAGATTTAGATAACTTTACCATTTTTGGATTTTATTTAGTTCCCAAATTATAGTCCTCAATATCTGCTTTTAAGGGTTCCATCTTAGGTTTCTTTGGAATATCATTGAAATCAAAGAGATCTTCCAAAGGAGTTAATCCTTTAGGAAAATGATTGTCTTTTAAATTGATTACTTTAGATTCTCCTTCAATAATTTCATTAATATCCATTTCTTTAAGATCTTGCATTTCTTTGTTGGTAAATTTTGTTGGGTGAAGCATTTGAGTTGCACTTTTTGCTGAAATGTTTGTTTCTATCTTATTTGTTTGATCAATCTCACTAACTGTATCTACATCTATGTTAATGCTACAAAATTCTTCATCTAAGGTTAAGAAATTGTTAATCTGCTTATCACTATCAAACACTTGCCAGTTCTTCAAATTGTTAGGTATGGCTAGTTTGTGTCTAATCTCAATTGTGAACTGATGATTAGGTTCGAATGGTAATTTGCAGGTGCTGGCAAACATTGCCAGACTATGAGCTTGCAAGTTATGTTTTCTTGGGATTTTGGCAAGCTTTGTTTCCAGAAATGCATTGAGAATCTCTATCACTGTATCTCTGTAATATTTCAATCTGGGATCATTTTTTGAATACTGTCCTTTGAACTGTTGAACTATTAATTCAGAATCTCCTAAGACAGATACCCTAATTGCTCCTAATCTTTTGACCAGTTTAAGACCTAGCAACAGAGCTTCATATTCTGCCATATTATTGGTACACCTAAAGTTTAATCTGTAGGCATGGCCTTTAGCATGATCATTTTCAAGATTGTGCACCCGAACTCCTGCTCCTACTCCTAATTTGTTAACTAAACCATCAAATTATAAGTGCCAAAGAATTTCGTGTTCATAATTGATGTCAGGAGTCTCAGGAATCTGTTTAATAGGGAGATCTAGTTTTTTAGTTTCTTCTGGTTTCTCTTGGATGTCTGATGTTTCATTGTTCTCAGAAATTTCTTATGTTTGAACACTAGAGTTTTCATTTGTAATTTCTTTTGGTTTTGCTGCTAAAACTTCCAATTCATTTGAGGAATCACTTTCAGCATTGTAAAGAATGAAAGAATCCATATCAGAGTGTACTAAGTAGATAGGGAAATTTTGGGATTTCTCCTGACTACTTACAACATATTTCATTAAGGTTTCTCTGTATAGTTTCTTAGGCTGACCGAACACTGAAATAGTAGCATAAGACATGTCCAATTGTAGAGATCCTTGAAGATTTTCACCCCAAGACCTAGACAATAACATGCCATACTTTGGTGGAATATCTACTACTACTATGTCCATTAAGTTTGTTTTGGCAGGATATTGAACTTGTGATACACAAAAGTCTTTGATTAATCCTAAACATCTGACCTGACTTGAATCAAAAGAAAAGAGGTCTTTGTATGGCCTGGTGACATCTAGGTCTAATTTCTCCATTACAGATTTAAGCATTAAGTTATGAGATGCACCCGAATCAAACATGGCATTATGAAGTATTTTATCATGTATGTTCAAACTTACATAGAAAGGAGGGATTCCTCCATCTACTGGTTTTCCATTCACTTCAGGGCCAAAAATCAATTCAGTCTGGTCATCAAAAAAATTTACTGAATCTTCCTTAATCGAGATTTTGAGTGATCTACTGATCTGGCTCCGGTAGACATCATGTTTAGCTAATTCAGACAATGGAACAACTACTTTTAATTTTCCTACTTCAGTCTCTAGATTAAAAGGTTTTTCAGTCTGAGTTCTTGTATTTTGGACAGTTGGATTCTCTTTCTCTTCTGTATTCTCTGTGTTTCTCTCCTTTTCAGGAGTGGGGTTATGGGCTGAAGTTGTTTCCAAATCAACTTCTGGAGGTTCTTACACGTTTCCTTTGGAAGGAATAGAAGTGGAAAGTTGTCTGTTATTTGGTTGATTATCAAATACATCTTCAATAATTGGGTTAGCTGGATTAAGATTTGTTCTGGAAAGAATATGTATAGGGGTGGTATTGGTCTTACCTTTGTTAGGCTGCTTTGTAGCTTTCTGTTTATTAGTTTCAGGGATATCTATTCTTCTACTCCTTAGGTTATATTGTTTGTGGACTTCATAAATGGTTGTATCATATCCCTCCCTAAAGTCAAATGATTCACCTGACCGAGTTTGGAATTGTTTAAGGATGTGAGCTTCTTGATCCTCTTGGGTCAAGAAAACTTGTTGTTCATTATTGAGTCCCATCAAATTTATTTGAGTATCTTCTATTGGTCCATCAAAAGTTGAGGCTTCAGCATAATTTTCCTGGAATGGGGGCCTAATGTTTTGATCAGGACCAGTTTTTCTAGTGTTCGGTTTTGGTTCTTCCTAAAATTTGGATTTCTCCCAGTATTGCTTGGTTGACCATCCCAAGGACATTTTCTTTCAATTTTTTCTACTCTATCTCCTAGCTCATCCATTCCTTTAATAATAGCATCTAGTTTCTGTTCAAAGGCTAAGGGTTCTTCTTTCAAAGGTATCCTCCTTTCACTTCTAGCTTTAGCTCGTTTGGATATCAGGTTGGCTTCAACACTGACAGCTATACCTTGCATATCTTCTAAAGTTCGAGGAGATCTTTCCCTTAGTTGGCATGCCATATCAGAAACAAATCCATCAGGGAATTTGATCATTGCCAAATCTAGAGGAGGTCTGAGGTTTTGAGGAATAGCATTGTAAATGTTATTGAACCTAGGGCAGTAATCTTGCACAGTTTTTTATGTTCCTCTCTTCAGGTTTTCATATTCTAATAAGATCTGGAGAGGATATTTCTTCTTTTCCCATCTATTCAAGAATGTTGTATAAAGAGCTTGTAGGTCATTGATACTGTTTGCAGGGAGGGATCTAAACCAGGTTCTAACGTCTCCAGTCAGGCTTTGAACAAATATTCTCATTCTGACATCATCTATATCTATCTCGTATATCTCAAAGTAGTCTGTGATCTTTTTGGTATGTTGTTGTGCAGTGTAAGTGCCAGAACCATCTAAAGGGGCGATTTTACTTTGATAATCGTGGGGCATAGCCCCTAGATTGGCTAGTAATACCAGAGGAGTGTATCTGTTTGCCATTGCAGTAGATAGGGTTGAAACAACAACTGGGTTGGTCTTGGAGTGGTGGGTGGAGGGGCGGAAGGGGTGGTTTGAGGTTGGGATGTTTGAGTTGTTGTTGATGAACTTGGAGAGGCTGAAGTGATCACAGAAAGGTTTGGTGTTACTTCAGAGGTAAGCTCAAACTGTATGGAATTCTGCAAATGTCTGTCAAGATGTGAAGTGACAACTTCAAGTTGTAAATCTTTAATAAATAAAGGGTCATGAATTGTGTGGGCTAACCCAGAATAAGAAAAGGTTACAAATAAAGAGGTCTCAAAATGCTCATCAAAGGATTCGTCCTCAAGGTAAATCCACTTCACAGGACAGGATCTTGATCTATATAGAGACCAAGAACTAGCAGAACCCTCTTGGCTTTCTTGTCTCCTAAGAATCCTAGGGATCAGATTAGGGTTTTCGAACACAGGTGGTGGATTTGGATCAGGATTAGCTCTAGTGTAATGAGTCCTTTCTTAAGCCAGGTTTCTAGGTAGGTTTTGGTTTTTTCTCTGAATAGGTGGAACAATAAAAATTCAACAGTTTCTTCAAGAGGCCTTAGGTATGGGGTTTAAACTTTCTTAAAGACTTATTTGACAAGAGGAACTGATCCAGTATTTGAAACTAGATGTTCAATCCATAAACTAGACCAGAGATAGACTGAAGCAACATTCATTTACTTATGCAATTGCAAAGCAAGAGCAGTTCAAAGGCTACCTGGCTAACTTTAGGCTCTGTCTGTAGCTTATAAAGTAAACAATAATAATAAACAAATTATTCAGGTCCCCAGTGGAGTCACAACTATGTTATCTCTCAGATTTTCCTTGAAGTTCTTGGGAAGAGGAAATGGGTCCGAGGTAACCACAAACCAGCTTTTAAGTACAAAATCTAGCCAATCTGTACTTAGAGAGGGCTCTCTCTTTATGATTTAGCTTGGTTTTGAAAGATATTAGGCTAGTTGTGAAGTTTATGAGTTTCATTTGAGCTTGGGTGGTGAGATTCAGTAGTAGAGGGGTAAAACTGAGTAGCTTAGGCCATTGGGCTAATGGATTCAAAGAAGATGGCTTAACTAGACTTGGTTTCTTAACAAAAGATGGTTTCATAGGGCAAGATGGTCAAACAGGGAACAAATAACAACTTGGAATAGATGGAATGGGTTCAAATTGGATGAAAAGAAGTTAAGAATTTTTCAACCTATCTGAATAGAGGGAACTTGAATGATTACTAATAAAGAGTAGTTGATTATTCTTTACTAAATAATCAAAATGAATGAACTAGAAAACAGGAGCAATTAAGATTTCAATGTTTATCCTAATTCAGAAGAAAACATAGAGAATAATAACGATTGAAAACAGAGTGCAATCAAGCATGTTTCGAATTACTCTCCTTCGTTTATCATTCAGATATGAAACATAGATGATATAAGAAATAAGGAAAACTTTAAAACATAACGTATAGAGAACTTATTGATCCAGTGTTTGATTCAAGAAATCTGTGGAAAGTCCTTTGCATCAATTCTTTATCCCGAAAGCCATACAAAAGTTGGTCCAATCAACACTTTATTCCAAAATAATCAATATTACAACAATGTCTAAGAATCCACCCTCAATACTCCAATTGAGGAAGTATTTATACAAAAAAATTTACAATGAAATATCTCATAACAAAGGGAGATATAAACTCAAGTGACTAAACATATCTTTCAAGAAAATAGGGCCAGAAGATCTTGTAGATGACAGATAAGGTAACCGAATGGTTTGTTGTCCCTCTTCTCGAGAATGTGCTGGAGTTAGGCCCTATGATTTGGCCTCTTGCTTTCCTTGGTTTAATTATGTGCTGGTAGCTCTGTTTTGACCTCCCTACTGATACACTTTACCTGCATCTGATACTCTTTACCTGTTGATCTCTTTTCATCCTCCTTGCCTTCAATGACTGTAGTAAAAATCAAAATTTACCTTTTACTTAGAATAAATTACAAAATTTAAAGAATTTCTTCCCACCATTTTGGCTATTGTATTCTAGTTTTCTAAAGCTTTCTCAAAGTTTCATCTGTTTCTGTATACTTGAAAAATGTAGGCTGAATTGGGAACATGTGCTTTAGTTCATGTTAGACATAAAATAAGTTCTCTAGGTTGTCATAGAGAACTCTGCTTATAGGCAATGCTTTTATTCCTGATGCACTTGTAGATGAACCTGCTTGGTTGACAGCATACTTATTCAATTCCTCCACATAATATTTATGCCTCATTAATCTGTCATTAATCACTAAAGGACTGGGCAACCCTTTACCCTGCAAAATATCAAACTTCTCCATAAAAGCATTAATCTCTGCCTGCATGTCATGACATCTCTTTCTAAATTCTGCATCAAATTTTTCTTGGTTAATACCCTTTTGATTTCCAAAATGGTTTTTGTTCTATCATTAATGCCTAATTCTTCTAGCTGTTCTTTATTTCTAGTATTCAAAAAATGTATGAGCCTATTGGATTCCTTAGGCATTTTTCCTAATTATGCCTTTGTTCTTTGGATTTCTTCTTGGGCTACCTTCACAAGATCAATTTGCTCAAAAATTACTTGGATGGATAGCTAAACATCATTTATGGATTGAGTGGTGTCGGCCTAAAGAATTTTCTTGATTTCTGACAGAGGCTTGTCAAAAGTAAGATCTTTCTCCAATGATTTCACTTTGTTTTCTAACATTTTAATCTCTCTTTTTTTTCTGGCAATATTTATCTTTGAGAGATCATAGCTTTGTTCCATTTTGGCATATTGCTCCTTTACCTTATTTAGTTCTGAAACTTGTAGTTTCAGGTCCTCCATTGATTTTATTAGCTCTTCTGTGCCAAATTAGCAGTACTACCCTATACTACTCCTACTGTTTCTATTGTTGTTGTACCTATAACTACCTCTGCTATGACTATAGGAATATTTGGTGTGAATGCTACTCCTAGAGTTGATGGGACTGTTGTTGATACTACTGGTATCACATTGGGAGGCTGGGAGGTCGACTCTCCCTGCTTGTCCTTCAATGCTTTTTCAAGTGCTTGTTCAGTATCATTCAGTTGTTCATTGAGCTTTAAAAGTAAATACATCAGCTCTTCTTCAAATTTTTGCTTTATAACCTCATCAGTCTGTGGATGCCTTGAAGGTGGTAATTTTAGATGCTTCCTTAGGGCAGCAATATCTTCATCTTTCTTTTCGATCAAGGCTTCTGTAGCCTTTGCATCTTTGGGATCACGGCCCAATCCAATAATTATCTCTTCTAAGGTTTTTATTATATTATCTTTGGCCTGAGAGGAAGCCTTTTCCAAGTGTAGTTGAGCAGTAGTGTTGTCCAAAGAATTTTGTAACCTGTCGGCCATCATTGCCTTACCAGGCAAGGTTGAGTAAATCATTTCTCCCATTTGCTTATGCAACTCAATTTGATCCAAAGGATGAATATCCTTTGTGATGACTTCAAAATTTGTTCTGAGATAATCTGCTGCTAATATAGGCTACTGCACCTTTGGCTTAAAATAGCTCATTATCATTTTTCCTTCTTTGATGTCATAGGCTGACATCAATCTCTGCTGATTTGTAGGAGCCATCTTCAAATATTGGTTATAAACCTACAGCCTCAATGGATCTTTCCTAGCTTTTATTTCTATGAATGTTTTCTTAATATATGAGGCATCAACCCCTGGTGGCCTAAAAGAAGATATCTTTGTACTTTTCTGCCTTTCTAACTCCTGCCTCTGAGAGTTAGTGGATGTTCCTCCCGCTGGGAAAGTTTGTTGGCTTTCCACTCTTTCTTCCCTCTAACTATCTATATTTTCTTCAGCAAATTCCTCCTCTGAAAGGGGATTTAATCTCTGTCTCTTTGTCCCAGGTTGTCCTAATGCTTCACTGGCAGGGGTAGTTATTTCCCTGTCTCTCTTTTTGTTTCTTTCCTCATTTAGAGGAGTTTTCAGAACTAGAGGCTCTCCCATATTGATCTGAGAGGGAGGAGTCTCTATTTGAGCCTGTTCTCTAGAAGTTTCAGGTTGCTTGGACATTGTATGTTATTCAGTGTGTTGAAAGCTAGTCTCTAATTCTTTGCCCTTGGATGACCCTGGAGCTCGTGTACTTGTTTCCTGTGAAGGTCGCTGAGAGGTTCCAACATTAGAGGCACCAATTCCTGATCTTTGAGTTAACTTAAATGCTACCTACCCAAAAGAATCCAAGTCAAGTGTTTTCTCAAGATCTCTCATAACTTTCTCAAAATTGACCTGTTCACTATCATGCTCTACTAGGGTACCTTCCCTCCATTCATCCATATTTTTATATTGTTCAATTTCTGGAATCTTATGGTGAATATATGGGGACAACATGTTCTTCATTCTTCTATCACATATAAAGTAGTTAGGATCATATGGTTTCCACCCAAATCTCTTTTGTAACTTAAGATGCTCTTCTAATTTTTTTTTGCTTGTTTCCATGTTTCTCTAGTGTTGCAGACAAGAGGGCCTAGTTGGTTCTTGATTCTAAGCTGTGATTTCTTCTTGGCATTACAAAAATGGACTAGTTCTGCATTTATAATTTGCCTGAAATATTCCAATGTAAAGAGTCTCATTGTAACATACTTTGGTAGCTTAAAAGGGAAGAGTTTACATCCATAAATCTTGATTTCTGTATGATTCTTATATAGGTACCAATCACCTATCCTGTACTGCTTGGAGAGCTGGAGGATTTTCTTCATATCACCATTTATCCTAGGAGGGGAAACTCCTGTCAATAAAGTGGTTGATGGATGGACAAATAGGTCAATGAACTCATTGTAGGTGTAAGGGGTCTCAATGGAATTATGGAAGATGGGACTCCAAAAGATGAAAGACCTTGGATTGCCTCTGGTGTCAAGTTTCTTCACAGGGAAAGGGAAGCTGTCTGATTAATAAAACAATATAAGATGATAAATGAAAGTAGTATATTTGAAGACTCCTTCATTGTCCAGTCTTAGGAATTGGTCACGAATTTTGTTGGCAATATAAGAGGCATAATCATATTTAACAACAGGGGGCTGTCCAGGAGTAAAAATTGACAATAATACTAAGGTCACCTCATCAACATATTCTCTAGAGTTGAATCCCATGATTGAGGCGATCATATCAATAATAAGTTTTCCTGTATCTGTAAACAAAACCTGCAGATAAGGAGGTGGGCCTTTAGGTTGATGTTTAGGGTCCATGAACATCTGACAGATGCGAGTCAGTTCTAATTGAGGCAATTGGGGAGATTTTTCTAGTAAGTATCCCATGGGAAGGGGAGTGAGAGCGTGACTGGAGTGGAATTGCAACATTTCATTGATGGAATGAGCAGTTATGGGAAAAAGGATTGTTTGACTTGGGGACATGACTGCTCTTTGGTTAGGGTCATAATTGGCACAATAGTGATGAATTATATCTGGGAACACATGGACTAAAGGGAGGAAGTACATGGGAAGGTTGGATTCCCACAGTCCTAAGATGTCAAAGCCATTAAGATAGCTGCCTCTAGCTTGGCAAAAGATTTTAAGGTGGTTTTCATTACCAGATAAGTCTTTTATCTGAAAATCTTTATCGACCAGAGGCAGATAATCTAAATCTTTGTGAGGAGTGTTCATGGGTATGAAATTCAGAGCTATAGGGATTTCCATTTCTGGTTCTTGTGGATTCAGAAATGGAATTTGGGTTTTCTGTAAAAAATAGTGAAACAGCAGGTTTGGGAACCTATATAGTGAAACAAAGACTAATTTTATAGTGAAATTGGTCTTTTTCGATGGAATATTCAGTGTGAAACCAAAACTTACAAGGTTTCAGTGGAAATGGCTAAATACCTGTATTGGGGAAGTGAACAGTCCAATGGTAGGATGGATCATAGGTTTCATATGATGTCGTTGCAAATTTTCTGACCAGGTGGCGGTTGAAAAGCTTCAGCGGTTGACTTGGATGTTTTTTTTCATGGGAACAGAGTTTGTTATATGAAACAATGAAAATGACATTTTCGTCAGTTTTATTTAACAAAATCAAGGTTGGCGGGGGTTTATTGCTATTTGGGGGATGACGTCAACATGACATGACACTTCATCGTATGTGGAGGGTGGTAAGCGGTAAGCGATCGCACCACTTTTTGGATCGGGCGGGTTTCGGCTGGGAGACAGTGATCCCATTGATTGCATGATGCGTGGCGGAGGTACGGGAGGAAAAATCCTTGGTGATCGCACGTTAACGTGTGCTCACCAAGGGGGGCGCAATATTGATAATAACAATCGGATGATGGGGACGGGATCGAATGGTGGTCAAGAAGCGGAGTACGGTGAAACTTTAATTGCGGCGGGCCCGATTTAATTAACAAGTTAATAAATCATATCGAGGTGATTGTGAATGGTGGGGAGGTTCTTAATTAACCAAGAGGGTTAATTAATCCCTTTTTGTTGAGCGGGGAGATTAGGTTATTAATGAATCTTAGATTAATCCATTTATCCCTTTTTAGCTGTGTTTATGGTTATAATTAACCGGGGCGGGGTATATGATAATTTGGGGATTTTAATATATAATTAAATAATACGGGAAAGGGTGGAACTTTTATTCAGGAGTTATATAATATGTGTTAAAAGTTAATATGACATAAAATGAGAATAAGTGCTAAGTAAAACATTTAGAGAGTATATTTAACTTAGGCTTAAGTGAAAAGGCGATTTATGTAATATTGTGTAATTTTCCTAAGTAAAATGGGATTTTACTTAGGATAAGACCTATGAGAATGAACGAATGATTATTTTTAAGTACTTTAGGATTTTAGATTATTGGGCCGAGGGTCCGGTCCCTCCAAAAGTCAGAGAAATGCTCCGAGCCCCTTTAATTTTCAAAGACCTTAATACTTTAGGGGGAATTAGTGAAATCTTTAGGGAAAAATGTGAAGGGAAGTTAATTATTTGACCTTGTTTTTCTTGAACTGCATCAAGTGAAATGTCTGCCTTGAGCTTGTGATAAAAGTGAAAATTAACACATTTAGAGACATTATCCATCACAAGTCATTATGTAACACCATCTACCTGCCCTACCTACTTTAGCCTAACATTTTTTCTTCTTTATTAGGGTGCACTTGGACTGACAAACCCTTATTACACTTTTTCTTTTACATATAGAAATCTATCTAAGTCTAACCTTATTACATCCAAGGTCTTATATTAAACTGTTGAGCTCCTTTTATTCACTGTACCTATTTACTTATCTGCTAAGATTAAACAGTTTGGTCAGATTTTATTCTCTATCTCTTAAACATAAAATTGAAAATATGAACTAGTCAAGTTTAAACTATTTGACTGTTCACCAATTGTGGCATAAGTTACAAGTTGCACACAATTTGTTTATTACATGAGAGTAAAAAGTAGTGGCATTTAGATTTGCACACTTTCCTTGGTCTTTCTTTTGGTGGGGTTCATTTTCTTTCACTTTTTTGACCATTTCATTATTTTCACCCTTTGATTTTTCTTTTAGGGTATGCCCTCTTTACATTTTTAAAATTTTTTTGAATTTTTTGACAATATGGAAAACCTTTGCAATAAGGAAAGGTATGAACATATTACATAGCTGATCAAGTCAATCATGAAATATGACACTTATTGGTATAGGAGCATAATGTAATGATTGGTTGGGAATAGACTCATTGGATTCACATTCAGAGAGAGTGGGATTGATTAGAGAGGGATTATGATAAATCAATTCATCAACTAGTGTAGGAATGGGAGAAAGCTTCCAGTAACCAACTGATAGTCGTGGCTGAGAAGCTGTAAGGTTTTCCAACACTTTTGAGGCTTCATCCATATAAGGAAAAAGTTGAATACGATGATTCCCTTCACCTTACTTATAGTGAAATTTGACTTTACCCTTTTTCCTGTGGATCTTACTATAATTAGTTGAGGGTTTATCACTTGCATGATCTCTAAAGGCTGATGACGAAGGCCGATGTTAGCCATTGGATTACACTTATAATACCTTGGGAATAATAGGAGAATATCTAAGAAGGTGGTTACCCTTACATAACATGTAATGGAATTTAACTTTATGGGACTGATTCGAATATTTGTCCATATTAGTTGCATCCATCGCAATGGTTTCTTGGTTTCCCTTGCCTGTTTTTCTTCTTCTTAATCTTCCTTTTCTTCTTATTCTTATCCACTTGGTTACTAGCATTGTGGCTTTCACCAGACGAAGTGAAATAATAGGATGAAGTTCGAACAAGCAAAGAAAGAAAAGGGTCAACTTTAGGATAAACATGAGGTTGATGTTGTTTAGGTGGAGGAGAACTTGATTGAGAAGCAGTTTGGGTATTTGGAACCATAGGGGTTAAAAATAACCAAACCTACAAACCAATGGTATCTCTTCTCCTCCTTAAGGCCTTCCCATAGAAGTCTATTTATATTTCTCCCAATTAGTTTTTTAGTTGGGAAATAGTTGGGAAACAGTTGGGCCATGGGCAATAGGAGGTAATCAATAGGTAAAACCCATGAACTCTGCCCATAATTAAGGAAATTTAATTTTTTTAAGTGTTTTAGCACATATACGTGAGTTGGGTGTTGACTAATCCGTGTGTACACGCTTTTATCTCAGGGCAAAGTAGCGTACAAGGAATAAAACACTATTTTTAAAATATTTGGACCAAGTTTGGAAGGAGGGGTTGCCCTAGGCCATAAACCAAGAATCAAAATACCAAGGGTGGTAAATGGAGCTATAACAGATGCCCCCTTATATACGAGTTCAAAAGGGGTACATGATGGCTGAAATTTATTAAGTATATCGAAAGGAATCCTATCGAGACTGAGAAGGACTTCACTAGAATTCAACCTGCCAAGCCATCAAAAAGAGATCAGAAAGAAACTGTTGTTTGAGGTGGCCATACCCATGCTCAGAGAATGTAAATCATGTCTGCATATCAAGTACAAGAAGATCCACTATGTATACAAGTATAAATAAATGAAAGTACATAATGGATCATCTGATCGCGATTGAAAAAGTACATGTCTAAATAACAGATATAAGAAATGAAGCTGAAAGATGAAGCTAATCACTGATGTCAAAAACTGATCCCAATAGTACCAAATGAACATGATGGAATAAAATGATACTACATCACAACTCAGATGCTAGCATATAAGATGTCACTATGAAGGACTACAACATATAGGGTGGATGGTGTCAACTAGCAGTAATAGAAGCAATTGACAAGTGAACCAAAACATGTTGATGCAACCCGAGGTTTTCACTGACCGTCGTGGTAAATTTCTACAGAATGGGAATAAATGATCTGAGGTTGACCACGTGAGAAATCATTTGATTACTGATCATTGATGTATACCATTAACAAACGTGAGACTACTCACCGATAATGATAATGAGAGTCAAGGTACCCAGTACAATCTAACAAGTGCGAATGAATGAGCTAAAGTTCAACACCTGTAAGAATTTATCAATCAGGGGACAATAATGGTTTCCTAGAGCAATGAGTCATAGTTGATAGGAAAATATCCACTAGAAGGAAGGAATTAAGGCATCTTTCATCAATTTAGCGTGGGTGTAACCCGTAGGCCAATAATGTGGAAGGAATCAGACGAAAAAGATGTAGTAACCCAACTGAAGCACATTTCCGGCGTACACAAGATGTAGCTAGCGCACAATAGAAACCCTCTGAACCAACCAATAATGAAATCTGACACAGAGGTGAGGAATCCACCAATAGGGTCAAATGGAAACCAAGGCATTGCACGAATCCCAAAGTGTGATAATGAAAGCTAATGTCAAATACAAAGGAAACCACTCAGTTAAAGACCTGTCACATGGAATAAGTCGATCTTGCGGACAAGATAGACCTTCCTAGAATCTAAAGAAGACCTAATGACAAGCAAACCAACCAAACACTATCTTTCTCTAAATATGTTTTAACAAACAATGGCAAACAAGTGTTTTTAGGGCCTACCTTAGGTCCAATGCTATCTTGTGGATGCCCTCGCTTCTTCGATCCAAATGAGCTCCTTTGTCGCGAATCTGCATACACAAACAAGGCAAACAAATCAAATAGCACCTGAAAAGCCAAAATCATAAAACATATTTAACATGAAAGTCAAGGAGTCCATGAAACAAATAACATGAGATACTTGTTGAGAAAAATGAGTTTGATTGTATTAATTCAAAAGAAGAAGAACTTTACAACCTTCACCTTGATGCTATACAAGCTCCTCCCAGGGTCCAGCAAGAAGTCTCCTCTACTTTGACAAGTTTCACTCACTCCCCAATGAAGCCAAAAAGGTATGTGATCTCTCCTCTTAAGCTCAACTAGGAAGTCTTGATTTCACCAGCATTTACCGTAAAAAATGTTTAGCTTCTAACCTCTCCAGTAACCAGCCCAATGCCTGTATTTATAGTGCAATGGAGGGAGGTTAGTAGGTCCTCCTTCAAAGGGATAAAGCCCTCCTTCAAAGGGATAGCTCCTCTCATCAAGGGATTAGCTCCTTCTCTTTTGGGATGCATGAACCACCTTAGAGCGAACAATCCACGTCAAAATTCCTTCTAGAATCCTCTAGAATTAACCCAAAGTGAGTTTTTTAAGATAAAACTTGCGCCTTTTGACTTTCACAGGGGTCCACACCTACACCGTTAGGGATAGAGCGGGCAAGTCCACAGGTGACAATGAGAGAAAGTGCGGAACCAGAGTTACATTGATTTTTAATGTCTTTCTCCCATTTCCAAAGCTTGAATTGAAGATCTGAGGTCTGAGACTTGCTTAGGAGGACAGTACAAGTGATGATGGACCGATACTGAGTGCAAATAATCATGGTGATGATATTTTTGTGTAGCAGATTGCCCCCTAAAGTGCGAAGTCTATAGTAGATGAGGATTTCATTGATCATTTAGGAAGAGTGAAGTACTTTATCGTTTCGAGGATCATCTTGTGGAGAGCCCGGTTGGAACCTGTAAAAACATTCAATGCAAGATATATATATGAGATCATATCATCGCTGAGGTAGGCATTCCCATACTCAGATCAAAACTGACTAGAAAAACTAACTACTGCTTTGATATAGGAATGATCTTGTAAAACATCACAAGTATAGACTCAGGTGGACACAGTATGGACGCAGCCATCTGTTTTATGAATAGTCCATTATATAATGAATACAAAATTCCTCGCAGCCTAGATTGTGGAAACTAGATCCAGGGTCTTCATTTCTACTTCATGAAACAGTACGATTCTATCCATGCGAATGAATGTGTTGATGTCGAACATCGTAGAAACCACTTGATTACCAGTCAATGATGTAAACTGTTAACAAGTGTGAGAGAAACCACCAGTGATGTCAATGGCTCTCAAAGTACCCAATACAATCCATGAGATGTGAATAAATATGTTGATGTCGAACATGTCATGGAATCCTTTGATTGAAAGTCAATGATGTAAACTGTCGTCAAAGGCGAGAAACCTGCCATTGAGGCATGCAAATCTCAAGGTACTGACAATTTCTAGATCATCTTTCTAGATAATGAGCTGAAGTCGATAGAAAGCGATCCGTCGTAGGCAAGCCCACAACACGAAATCATAGATCAAGTTGAAGAAATTTAGTTGCAAGGACTTACTCAGGGATGGTCAAGATGGATGAAAAATATTTTGCAAATGAATGGCTTATTGGCAGTGACCTCTTGAACACATAATGACACGACAGATGGTTTGGTGACAATTGACCCAAAGTTAATACCCGGAAACCGGCTGAAGACTTTCAATGTGGTTTGACCAACTATTAGGCAAAGGATTTCCCAACCCAGGTGAACAAAAGTGTCATGTTCAAGAGTGGTTACAAAGTATGACAAACAGATTCATTTTTCTCTCTTTTCCCCCACCATTTCTGGCAAGTACCTCTTTATTTTTGACAAGCTTGAGGAGGATAACGTTTGCTTGATTATAAGCTCATCCTTCGGATGAGTCCAATTTAGTTTAAATTCGAACCCTAAGAAGGAGTGGTTCGTTCCTGTTTGTAATTGAACAGGTCCTTTACTGTGAAATTTTAACGAGTCCAGTATAGGAGAAACTCAGTGTTTTTCAATTTTAGAGAGTCTGAAAAAACTTAAGAAGACTCTAGGGTTGACCTTTTTCGTAAATTTGTGTCTCCCAAGCCCGAAAAAGTATAAAATAATACTTGAGAGAACCGCTTGATATTTTATGACCAAGGAGTACTTTTCGTCATTAGTGCCCTTGACCCGAAAAAGTAAAAAAGCGATCAACGACACGTCGTTTATAACCAATATCGAATTTGAAACAACAAAAATTCGGCAATCTTTTCATGTTTTTACGGTCGGAAAAGAGTTGTAAGTGGACCGTCTTTTAATTCCATTTTAACGAGTTTAAAAGAAACACTCGGCAATCTTTTCATGTTTCAGGAGTCAGAAAAGAGCTTAAAGGTGACTCTAAATGTTTTTTCGTCGAAAATGATAGATTTCACCTGAATAATCCGTTATCCTGCACAAAAACACAAACATTACTCATACTTGTTTGAAATATATAAAAATGTCGCAAAAATACCTTTTCAAAGTGAAACATAAACAAATTTGCAATTTATTTACTCAAAAAACTTATAAAAAGGGCCTTTGTCAATTCATTTTTACCGTTTGAGTTTGGGTGAGAAAATAGTGCTTTTGCTCAGAAAACTTCCTGTGAAGATTGCGGAAAATCCAACCATCGGAATAGAATGCCATCTTCTCCAGGTAATCCAAATCATCCTACTCTTCATTTTTAATCATTTCAATTTTTGTTTTAGTCATTTATTTTCATTTTTGGGAGGGTTTTTAGGCATAAAACCCGCGCGTGGGGGCCCGCAGGTTTACTACTGCTGGCCTGCGGACCCCGACTTTTTCTCCATTGGGAAAAAGCTCAGGGTCCGCACCTTCCATGTAGACAAAGTGCAGTCCCACGCACTGTGTCTAACCCGGAGGGTGCGGTCCCCATCGCAAGGGTTTTTAACCCAAAAATTCTCAAAAATGGACCAATCAAAATAATTTCTAGCAATTTAATTTATCCTTATACTTGATGCAGAGAGTACATCATGCTAGATTGGCTTGAATGAGAGCATGAGGACGTGGATGCCGCCACATGGAATCATCAACCTTCACTTGATGCTTTGAGGGCGTGCGGCTTGTAAAAATTCAGGGCCATTCCTGGCATGAGGGCTCAGGTGGATTTCTTGTAGTGGATGGTTGACAGATGGAGCGTACAGGACCAATGCTTCTTCATTGGCAGCCACCAGCTCAAAATCGAGCTAGCGGACGTATATTTCTTGACTGGTTTGCCTAAGAGAGGTGAAGAATTGACTCCGTTTGGGGCTAGGGCAGGTGGCTAGTCTGTCGATAGCCTTAGGATAGAGTACTGCAACAGCCAGGCTAGAGACAAAGGGATAGACATAAAGACCATATCCCATCCTGAGCTCATGGTGATTGCGTTTACTATCAGCAAACTTTGCGGAGCTGCTGCATTACATATTGCCACCGGATCCCAGATGCGTATGGTAGTTGATTGCTTCCGAGGCACCATCTTCAACTGGTGCGATGCTGTGTTGGCCAATGTGAAAGGCCAACTGACCAGGGCCAAAAACAAACGAATAAAGACCTTTGGTTATGGGGCTTTGGTCGTGAGTTTTGACCTGGAGAGGGTTCCTATGCTGATCCCGCAGCACCTTACTATTGGAGTTGGGCTTCCTCAAGAGCCCAAACTGATGCGATGGGTCGTAGTTATGGCCCGTCACCCGGATGAGAGGACAGAGGTTGCTCGATTCAAACCTGTGTATTTCCAATGGCTGGAAAACCAGGTATTTTCTATTCAGGACTTCCCTTACACTGGGATAGATTTTCGTGGTGACCCAGACATGGTTCTTCCACCAGGAGAGCAGTGGGATGAGTCAGGTAAAATCCTTTTCAACATTTTTCCTATTTTAATTTTTTTTTTTGCTTATTTTCCATCGTCTCAAAACTGATATCAAAAGTTTCAAATGCAGATGTGGGTCCACAGCGACCAGCCACTCTTCGGCCTTATGAGAGGAAGCAACCAGTTGCACCCGCGCCAGCCCCACAGGACGAATCAACAGAGGTTTTGGCCGAGTTGGAGGGTCATCTCGAGCGTTTGACAAGAGATATTCCGGAGACCACTATAGATGACATTCCTCGTCAACTTCAGCGCTATGTGATTGGGGTCCCGGGACCTTTTAGGAGGTTCCTTTGCAAGGTGTCCCATGCAGTGCTTTCTTATAGAGATCATCACCAGTGATAGGATGATCGCCTATTGTGGGCACATGTGACATTTTTATTTTTTGTACTTATCATTTTTGCCAATCATAAGATGTTTTTCAACCTATGATCAAGGATGATGTATTTTTGACACACTCCTATATATATATATATCACTATTACCGGCTTATCTTGTAAATCATGTTATGGAATGGTTTTAAATTTACATGTATGATTATTGCAAATGTCTATTTAACATTCGAGAAGCAATTGCATCTGCTAATGTATTTAAAGATCTTGGAATATGTTGATATTCAATATAATCAAATTCACGTTCCAAGAGACGCACTCTCAAAAATAATCTTAATAACACTGGATTTCTAATGGCATACACTCTATTAAGCTGTAATACAACGAGTTCAGAATCTAACCTCACTATCAAACTCCGAATCTCAAATGAAATAGATTCAGATAATAACTCAATCACTGCACTATACTCGGCAATGTTGTTCATTGTTTGACTGAGGCTTACCCCATGCATAGATACTAACTCTTCAGAGGGCGAATAGATAACCCAAGATGCGGAAGAGATGTTCCATGTATTACGACAAGCACCATCAGTGAAACCAATGTATGTTTGGAGAGGCATTGACATCTGCAATATCAAGAGTAAAACCAAGATAAGCAGGAATAATGACGAAAAAAACATTCTCTAAGCTAAGCACACTGTTTAAACTAAAACACACCAGCTAGAAAGAAAAACTAACCTAACTAAAAATCTCCATACCCATTCTTTAATCATAATACCTCTTCAAGTAAAGACCATTTCTGGGTTTACCCAAAGAGTCCCCGTCAAAGTCTACCAATTCATAGGCCCCTTTGGCTAGCTTTCGCTTGACAACATAGGGACCATGCCACATAGGAACGAATTTTCCAGCGCCTAATTTTTCATTAGCTTGATCGTAAACTAAGACTAGATCTCCTTCCGAAAAATTTCGAGGGGTCACATTTCGATCATACTGAGCTTTCATGCATTTTGCGTGAGTCTCGATCGCCAATGCAGCATCACGTCGATTCTCATCTAATTGAGCCAAGTATAACAAACGCTTTTCCTTTGCGGAAGTGGCTGGAAGTAACTCGATGGCCATTTGCAGTGACGGGATTTTGCATTCAATGGGTAACACAGCTTCCAAACCATAGACTAGTTGGAAAGGAGTGAACCCTGTTGATGTTTTTACTAAAGTTCGGTATGCCCAAAGCGCTGAAAATAGCATGTTGTGCCAATTCGACCGATGAATCCCAATAATTCGTCAGATCATGATAACTAAAACTTTGTTGATGGATTCAACCAGACCATTCGCTTGAGGATAATAAGGGGTTGAACTATCATGATGTAAACCAAGCTGGCCTGTAAGTTCGGTCATCATAACGTTTCGAAAATGGCGCCCATGATCAGTGATTATCACTTGTGGGACACCAAAACTAGCAATTATATGATTGAACATGAAAATTGCAGCTGTCTTGCCATCTACCTCAAATGTAGTCATCGCCTCGGCCCACTTAGTAAAATAATCTACCGCAAGGATGATGTACGCATGCCCCCCAGTCGAGTGAGGGTTACATGTAATAAAATCGATACCCCATTTGGCAAAAGGACCAACGAGAATTATAGGGTGGAGAGGAGCAGGTGGAGCGCACATCTTTCGATAAAAAATTTGGCAGTTGTGGCATTTTCGGACCGCCGTAATACAATCTTTAAATAAAGACGACCAGAAGTAGCCGGCGCACAATATCTTTTGGGCTGTGGCAAACCCAGACATATGACCGCCACACGCTCCAGAGTGATATTCATTTAGAACCCTTTCAGCTTCCTCGTGAGTTAAGCAACGTCGAAAAACAGAGTCCACCCCACGACGATAAAGAGTATCTCCAATAATCCTGAATTGTTGGGACTGGAATCGAATTTTTCGATGTTCTGACCGTGAAATTTCTGGCCGAAAGGATTGGGTCTGGAGATAAACAATGATATCCCCATACCACAGATCTAAAGTGCTAATTAGAAACAAGGATTTGTCCACAATGGGCTCCTTCGCCATAGTTTCCGTGTCAGCACGCGGGAAGTCACACATTAACTCCGCAAAAACTAAAGATTTCTTAGACTTGGATTTTTCAAATTCCAAGTCGAACTCCTGCAGGATAACAATCCATTTAGAGTACTTGCCCCCTAACAATTGCTTGGTCAAAATGTAGATCATAGGGTTGCAATCCGAAATTACTGTAGTTTTACGTAGTAAAATATAGTGACGAAAACGTTGGACAACTTGAACAGCTGCCAATGCCAATTTCTCCACATGTGAGTATTTTAGCTCAGTTGGATTTAAAGTTCGACTAAGGTAATATATCACATGTTCAGTCCCGAATTCATCTTCCTGAACTAAGACCATTCCAATGGTGGAATGAGAGGTGGTGAGATATAAGAAGTAATCCTGGTTGGAGTTGGGAGGATGCAACAACGGTGCATGGGTCAACGCGTGTTTGAGTGCATCAAAAGATTTCTGATCTATCTCATCCCAATAGAATGGAGTATTCTGTTTCAACAACCGGGTAAAACCCTTTGTAACCTCGGCGTAGTTAGGAATGAATCGTCGTAAAAAGTTTGCTTTCCCTTGCAAAATTTGGAGTTGGTGAAGACTCGAAGGAGGAGGCAATTTGATGATAGCTTCGACCTTCGAGGGATCAACGCGAATGCCGGCTTTCGAAACTACAAACCCCAGCAATCGACCAGTTTCTATACAGAAGACACATTTGTGTGGGTTCAACCGAATCCGATAATGCCTACACCTCATAAAGATTGCTCGTAAATGGACGAGGTGATTAGCTCGATGTAATGAATGAGCAGGCAAGTCATCGAGATAAGGTTGCACAATGTGCTTGATGTCATGAAACGCATAAGACATCTCCCTTTGAAAAGTTGCTCTGACATTCTTAAGCCCAAAAGGTAACTTGCAATAAGAAAATGTCCCCCATCGACAAATGAAAGCCATTTTTGGTTGATCAGCAGGTAGAATATTGATTTGATTGTATCCGGAAAAACTGTCCATGAAGGAGAATATTTCGCTGCCGGAACAATCATCAATGATTTGATCGATATAGGGAGTTGGGTAATTGTCCTTTGGACAGCCTCGATTAATGTCCCTATAGTCGATGCATATTCTTATTGTTCCCTGTTTTTTGTTAACCGGAACAATATTCGATACCCAATCCATTAACGGGATCGGATAAATGAAACCTGCTTTGAATAATTTTTCAACTTCTGCTTTAATTGCAGCAGCTTTTCGTGGGTGAATCTGACGCAAACATTGCCGGACGGGTTTAGCATCTGGGTAAGTTTTGATCTCATGAACAACAATCGTGGGATCAATTCCTGGCATTTCCTCATAGGACCAGGCAAACACGTAGCGAAATTCTTGAAATAGGGCCTTATATAGTTGAATTTCATCATCTGTACACCAAGCACCTATATGAATGTTCTCAACAATTCCGGGCTTAACCGAAATGTCAATAGGAATAGTTCGAGAGATGTTTCCCAAATTTAGCTCTGAATCGGGATGTTTCATTGGATTCTAAGGTTCCTTGACATATTCAGTTGTAAAAATTGATGAGAAATCACTTTCAAAACGATCATCCTCAGGTAAAAACGAATATCTGTGATGGAGATCTTCCCATGGTAAATCATCTACACATAGGATTTCACGAATTTGTTCATCAGTGTGAACAAGTTCAGAAAACGTGATTAAATCCGAGGTTGATGTGAAAAGTGATTCCTCACGGACCACATTCATTAACTCATTTTCGGTTGAAGATGGGTCGGCAAACGACTGCACATCTTCATAGGCAATTTCATATGGACTCAAAGGCATGGTGTTACCAAATGAGTCGATTTCAGATTCAGAAGGAATGATCCAAGGATCATCATAAATAATGGTGTTTGATGTAATCATATGAATAGTTGCAAATGAAGACGATGCGTTGATTGGAGGAAAAGGAAAAGTTCCCAGTAAACCGGCATCTTTAACTAGTCCTACTCCAACATCCTTATATGGGATAGTCGTTTTACCAACATGCTGAATACTCTCAGAAGAGGCTGGGTCAGATGAAAAGTAAGCCAGCTGGTCTATTGTTACGATCTTTCCATTATGTGGAAGCTTTATTACTCGAAAGACCGATGAAACGACCGCTATCATAGCGTAAGACCAACTTCGACCCAAGAGAAGGTTGTAATCTAGAGGGGCATCAACCACCTCCACATCTAAACTAAGGGTTTTTCCTTCAACCCCTATAGGAAAATCCTGTAGAATGCCAAAAGGATGAAACCCATGGCCGTCAAAGGCCTTTAGAATCGTCGGGGATTGATTTAGCGAAGGAGAACCAAGCGATCTCCAACACTGTATCGACATAATACACGTTGAAGCTCCCTCATCAATTACAGTCTGATGAATAGGCCTGTTTTTGACTATCATTGGGATCTGGAAAGCCATTTGATGAGGCAAACGCGGTCTACTATTTTCTAGATAAAAAATTATTAGATTCGAGTCCTGAACATCAACAGCTCCTATAGCCGACAGAAGTAATTTACGTTGTGCTGGACATGATTGCAGCACTTCCAAAGCCGACGTTGCTGAGGGTGAAACAACTAAATCCTCAAGAATGTTATAATTCTGAGTGCTCTCACATGTCGATTGAAAGCTGACTTTCAAAGTATAACCTTGGCGGGTGGTTTGATTACCAAGTCTGGATTAGGTTTCTCGATCTGTAGTGGATCGGAACCAGGAGCTGAGGTTGATGGATTAGAATGAGAAGATTCTGCTTCTTTACCATCAGCAGGACTTTTACTACCATAATCTTGCAATCGAGTCACAATCCTAACATGGGACATCATCAATATGGGTTCTTCATTTGCACTCGAGGATGAACCTATCATCTTACTGCCTTGAGCTGGAAAAGGATCCTTCAAAACAGCAGGAGTTTGGGAACCCTTGACAATATTCGCAACCTCTGCACGATGAGGGCAGTCTCTTGTAAAATGTTCATCGTCACAAATGATACAAGGATAACGAGGTTTACACTTTCCATCATTGGATTCCGCCTTTTCAGGTTTCTCCTTTGAACTTTTGTCCATTTTATTCTTCTTCTTTCCTTTCTTCTTCCCATCAGATTTTGATTTGGCTATAGATGACTCTACAACATGAATATCGGCGGAAATCTCTGCAGAAGAATCTCCTGTTGGGGAATCAAGCAAGGTTATGATAGGGGAAGAATTCTTGGAAGACTTCTTCTTACTTTTAGTGTTAACCGTGCCAATCATACCATCGGCAACATGAGATCTCGAAGGAGCTGCAGCGATTTGATTTTGCTTGGGAAGATCGGGGATTTTCTCATGTAACGTACCTGACTAAGTATAGACCAAGTCAAGGTACTGTGCTTGAGAAATTACTTGCTCCTCAGTAACAACTCTGGCTTTAGCTACAAATTCAGTGATCTTTGGCAACAAATATTTTACAAACCACTCGGCCGAAATCTGATCCGGAATAAATACCTTCACTAAACGCCGTCGACGTCTCCACTCATGAATATGATCTGAAATATAAGTTGACGTCGATTGTTTTAACGAAGTTAACAATTCCGTGCCGTTGTCATATTGGACTGACAACTGAAAATGAGTTAAAAACGAGGTAGCTAACTAACTAAAATTATAAAAAGTGCCTCGCGGTAACTCAATGTACCACTTGGCCGCGAGACCAATTAGAGTGTGCTGGAAAAGTCTAAGACAGATTGAATCATCTAAAATGGAGTTAGACGCACACCAGAGGTGGTAAGTCATCACATGGTTTGACGGGTCCTCTCCTGATTTACCTTCGAACTTGCGAATGTCACTGGGCAACTTATTCGGCATTGGCAGCCAAAATAGAAGGTAATTAATGGGATCATTCGTTAGGCGCGACAAGTCAGGCAAGTCCAAAGTTGCGATAAACGGTAACTGCCAATTAGGATCCCTAAACTCTGGGTCATTACACCAGCCCCAGGAGGAGGATATCCAGGATAACTAGGAATAGGAATTGCATTCGGGATATTGTATCCTCCCAGAAAACCAGGATTAACCGGACCGTATTGGGGTTGTTGAGGTTGATGATAAGTGTACCCAGGATACGGTTGATACTGATAGACTGGCTGCTACACAGTAGGACTAAATTGGTACTGTCCCTGGTACGGTTGATAAGTAAATTGTGGTTGACTTGTGACAACCGTACTTGAACCAGGTTGTCCTACAGGCATCTGAACTAAAGTTTGAATCGTAGATCCAGACGGTGGTAAAGATATCTGAGGAGTAGATATAGGAACAATAGAAACTGGAGCTGTCGATACTCCAGAAGTAGGTGGGGTAGATTGAACAGATCTTGCGGCAGTTGTAGCAGTCGTTTGAGGCGGAGTACGAGGTGTACTAGGCCTAGGCTGAGAAACTACCGAAGGTACAGAAGTTTGAATGTTAGACTGTACTGGTTACTAGGGTGAACCAGAAACTAAGGGGTGTCCATTTTGAGATGACAACTGTACACTTGGTTGCAACACCTATTGAGTTTGCGATGGATCCCACACTATATTCATTCCGGGGTACTGACCCATAATAGGTTGAGAATACTGAGGATCATAACCTATATTTCAGGTTCCTCACCTATATCACTAGTAGATGAAAAGCTACCGGTAACTTCGGAAATAGACACTGACTGTGGATTATAATCTGCTACTAACGGTTGAAAATCAGGATGTACTATCAAAGAAGATTCTCCTTCTTCAGGTGACCCAACTCTACTGTCTCTAGGAGTTACAAGGACTTTCAAGCCTTCAAGTTGGCTCGATACTTCCTCAGGAGGTTGGCCCCAAAGTCTATGGGACTTCCTCAATAACTCAGCCACGTTTACAAACTCAGGAGATTGGCCCCGAAGTCTACGGGACTGCCTTGGTAATTCAGCCATAATTAAAGACTTTTAACTACTTCACACGCAAACAAAGTAAAATCTCAATGAAAACCACCTAAAGTCTCTAAAGAACCAAACAAATTGGAATCACACGCCTAAAGAATATAGGAGATCAAACACACACAAACATTAACTTTCCATACTGAAAACACTAGTTGGTGATGAAATCCAACATCACAGAGTTCAATACAGAAATGGCGGTTGGAATCAGTTACCCCGGCGACCTGCTTAATGAATAGACTGGCACAAGTTCCTCCACTTAACCGTCTCGAGTGAAGAGAACCCCCCAGAAAATCCAAGTGAGTCTAGCCAACGTCTGCTCCAGGTACAGTGGAATCTTCCCACCACTGTCACCTCAGGAAGAGTCCTAAAGAATATGGCCACTAAGGTTACCAACTGAAACACATATACATGGGGGAATAGTCTACGATCTGATACGCACGCAAGGGCAGAGTAGCAAGCTCAATCCCCTTGAAGGCTCCTTGACATAATCCAAGGTTTACCAACAAGTGACCCCAGGCTCCTCGACAATGGTTAATCTGAGGTTTACCGTTTTCAATACGTGAATATCTGGCGTCGTTCCCAATGAGGAAGGATTGATTCCCACACTGGTTCGGACATGATCTCGTGCTTCTCCTTTAAGAGGAGCTTTCCCAGAGCATAAATGAAACAATTAGATTTCTTCCCTACCACAAGATACAACTACTTGTTTGTTTTACTGTCTTGGAGAGTTAATTACTCTCCTACTCCAAGACACTAGCCTAAGCTAAATTGGCGTATCAGAGCCCTAGAAATAAAAATGTTACTAGATGAATTTTACTTTAAGCGTTATTTTTTATTGGTTTTTGTTTAAGTCAAAAGGTGCGGAGATGAAACTCGTGGTATGAAGACTCGACCCAAAATCACTAAAACTGCACCTAAGATGATTTAAACAATCTTTTTCTCTTCGATGAACTTCTAAACTAAGAAAGAGTTTGAGAATGCAAATACTTTTGTAAACACAAATCTTTCCTAATCAAACAAATTTAAAGAAGAGATTTTTGTCCTTTCCAATGCACTCAAAACGAGACAACTAGTTATTTCACAAAAATTTCCCTTTTTCGTTTTAAAGCACTCAACCACTACAAAACAAACTTTTTCCAAAAGAGATTTTTTATATTTTTTATAAAACACTCAAAACTATGGAAATGACTAACTTTGAGATCTATAAATTATAAAAACCTATTCGAAGTCAAATCCTACTAAAAGTCTTTTTTAAGGATGTAAGCTAAGGACCAATTTATGCAGAATCACAAATAATTCAAGAACAACCAATTTTGTTTTCTTTTTGAAAATGAAAATCCAAACTTTCAAACACAAGCTTTTCGAAGTTTTGTAAAGAGAAAACTCAAAGCGGATTCCTCAACAAGGGGAGATTTCATAAATGGTCAGACTCATAAGAAGACTGGTAGACACTAAGGTGATCTGAAGTCCCTACAGCTTCTACGCCCAGAGCCACTACACAACCAAAATGAAAAACAAACCCAACAAGCAAAACTCCTAGGAAATTCACCTAAAACCCTAACACTAACGAAATCAACCTAAGGAAAGCTTCTGACAAGTTATATGCAGGTCTGGGCAGTGGATAACAATTTCTAAACAAAAACTAAGCTGACTAACAGAGGAAATCTTAGGTTTTTCAAAATTTTGACAAGGTCCGCAGGCCCACAGTTGACACAGGTGCGGTCCCACTCTGTGCTAAAAGCCAAGCTGCGGGTAGGTACACACTGTGTTAAACGGCTAGGGTGCGGTCCTCTCCCAAAGCTATGAAAAACAATAAATAACCCTGGATCTACAAACTCTACCCAATTTTACACACAACAAGCCAAAAACAGAAACAAAAACACAGTTTCTCAAGTCAAAGTAAAAAACAAGGAAAACAATTAAGTCCCCAGCGGAGTCACGATTTTGTCACACGGAATAAGTCGATCTTGTGGACAAGATAGACCTTCCTAGAATCTAAAGAATACCTAATGACAAGCAAACCAACCAGAAACTATCTTTCTCTAAATATGCTTTAATAAACAATGGCAAACAAGTGTTTTTAGGGCCTACCTTAGGTCCAACGCAAGCTTGTGGATGCCCTTGCTCCTTCGATCCAAATGAGCTCCTTTGTTGCGAATCTGCAAACACAAACAAGGCAAACAAATTAAATAGCACCTAAAAAGCCAAAATCATAAAACATATTTAACATGAAAGTCAAGGAGTCCATGAAACAAATAACATGAGATACTTGTTGAGAAAAATGAGTTTGATTGTATTAATTCAAAAGAAGAAGAACTTTACAACCTTCGCCTTGACGCTGTACAAGCTCCTCCCAGGGTCCAGCAAGAAGTCTCCTCTACTTTGACAAGTTTCACTCACTCCCCAATGAAGCCAAAAAGGTATATGATCTCTCCTCTTAAGCTCAACTAGGAAGTCTTGATTTCACCAGCATTTACCCTAAAAAATGTTGAGCTTCTAACCTCTCCAGCAACCAGCCCAATGCCTGTATTTATAGTGCAATGGAGGGAGGTTACTAGGTCCTCCTTCAAAGGGATAAAGCCCTCCTTCAAAGGGTTAGCTCCTCTCATCAAGGGATTAGCTCCTTCTCTTTTGGGATTCATGAACCACCTTAGAGCGAACAATCCACGTCAAAATTCATTCTAGAATCCTCTAGAATTAACCCAAAGTGAGTTTTTTAAGATAAAACTTGTGCCTTTTGACTTTCACAGGGGTCCGCACCTACACCATTAGGGACAGAGTGGGAAGGTCCGCAGTTTTTGTACACAGAAGGTGCGGGACCGCAGGTGACAATGAGAGAAAGTGCGGAACCAGAGTTACATTGATTTTTAATGTCTTTCTCCCATTTCCAAAGCTTGAATTGAAGAGCTGAGGTCTGAGACTTGCTTAGGAGGACAGTACAAGTGATGATGGACCCATACTGACTGCAAATAATCATGGTGATGATATTTTTGTGTAACAAGACCCATGATACTAATCGATGCTAAGCACAAGGTGACCTATCAATAATGAAAATAGGGCCAGGGTGCGGCTCTAGGCCTACCCTCAGAGCAATACGTCGTCGTCAATAAGGATAAGACCCGCCTTCAAGAAGTCAATGAAGACCTTCTCAAACTAGCATGAGAAAAGGACCAATATAACTGATGTGATGACAAACACGACACTGACAACCGAGGATGGCCGACTGAAAAATAGGTCAAGAGACACCGTAGAGAGGCTGATTCAAGCTTACTTCCCTTGAACAAAGGCATGACTCAATGATGACTATATGGCAACATATGATAACTCTGTATAAGTTCGTCATGTAGGAGGCACGAGTGAACTCTTCATATGATTGGAAGAGGTAACCAATCGGAGGAGAACTGACTCAATAAACAAGCTAAGGCATACCTAAGTCAAACTAAATCCCACCCAAAATGGAGAGATTTTCTTTTGAGTGCTTTTTTCAAGGGCGACACGACTGACTCTAGCTGCCAACAATATTTATAAATTTTGTCCCGTTCCCACTCTTTTTGGAATATATAATTTTTTTGTTTTTTTCTTTAAGCTGGAAAAAGAATAAAAGAATGCTATAGTACAGTGGGAAGAACGAGTGTCAGAGAAATAGACGATCTAGTTCCTGGGATGGGAACAATCCCATGCTCAATGCAGGGAGGCAAAATTGGTCGAGGACACTCAAAGGGATGTTCCTTCCACGGGTTGAAGGATATGTCAAGTCGCAGAAGCTAAGTGATTGCATGGTCAAATAAGTGGCTTAAACACGAGTCCAAGTGAAGCCAGCTCAAGGCCAAAATGTGCAAATAGTCAAAATGCAATGCAGGAGTACAATTTAGCACAAAGGAACATCTAGGGTATAAGGCCATAAATAAGCGTAGAAGCAAGGAGAATGTGTCTTCAATGCACAATTCATGGCCAGACTAAAGAGGATTCCCGAGCCTACTCAGTATAACAACATGGGCAACCAATGTTAGTGAGTTTCTAACCAGAATGCCCATGTAAAGGATGGCTCTACCATCGCATCAGGATTTAAAAAATGAGCGAGTGAACATGGTTTGCTAACCAAGACATGATGGGGTTGACCCTATGGCTAATGTATCGCTAAATGGAGGCTAGTATGAAAGATGCAATGGAAAAAATGGGTTTCCCTAACCTATATGCTAGTGAGTGAACGATACCTGCCATGACGGGTCAGCAGTTATGGGACCAAAATAAGATCTCGAAGAATTGTCCAAAGACATCCTGAAACAATAACCCATTCTCGACAATCCAAGCCCACAAGTTAAAAAAAATCATGAGACAAAAAATCAAGTTTTGAGAAAATGTTTTGAAATTTCAAAGCTATATATTGACTTTTAGACTCACAAATTTTTCATTTCTATTTGGAAAAATGTTGTGGATCAAAAAAGGAGGAAACTTGCCTCTGAAGAATTCAACCATCCAAATTACGCCAAAGTTACCAGGTAACCCTCAAATCATGATTTCAATGTTTTTTGATAGTTTTTAGAATTTTTTATTAATATTTGACCATGGGAATTCATGCCAAAAAATCCAACTCTGCATACACGCGGGTTGGCTGTGATCAATCTGCGTATACGACGGCCCTACACACAATTGTGTGTAAAGGGAACCTGTGTGTATGCAAGTTGCAGTTCAAACATAAAATCTAATGGTTGAAACTCGTTTTGTTTCAGGATGACCATCGCATGGAGAGAGAGAGAGCATACCAAAATTGACAATGAGGTAATGAATGACCAAAATGCACTAGATGCATTGAGAGGGTGAGACTTGTTGAAATTCTTCAAAATGCCAAACATGAAAGCTAACACACGCCTGCTCAAATTACTGATCCACTACTAGAGTGTAGAGGATGATGCCTTCATGATAAATCAGATGCCTCTCAGGATTGAGGTGGAAGACATCTACTTTATTACAGGTCTCTCTCAAAGAGGGGAGGTTGTGCATTTGACTGGCAGGACAAGGAGTAGTCTTTTAGTAGAAGACTATGTACATATATACTATCCTAGGCACTCAGAAAAGATTGGAAGTCAGATTCCAATAAAACACATGGATAGTTTATCTTTGAGGATTCTGTTGTTTACCATTGTGAGGGTAAACATATCAGCTTCATTGCATTAGGCTTCACGAATGTCCATGAGCCTGGTAGCGGAATGCCTAACCACAGTTTTCGATTGGTGCACACCTCTTCTAACCAACATGATGAGCCAGCTGACCTCCATTCAGAAGGGTCAGACAAAAAACTTTGGATATGGGACTATTTTATACTCCTTCTTCTTCGAGAAGGTACCTAGGCTACATCCCAAGGTATCTATCTCTATCAGCAGCCCATCAGATCCACGAATGGGTAGATGGGCTGACTTGTTGAAACGCCTTGGAGGCGGGGATATGCCGAGGACAACTTTTGATGATGAGTTTTTCACCTGGTGGGACCAACATATCATCACAGTCGATGACTACGAGTATGACGACATGGATTTCCGAGGAGATCCAGACTTGGTGTTGCCACCAAATGTACCATGGGGACACATAGGTAACAATTTTTTAAGTTTTTGTAAATTTTTAAGATTTTTTTCTTTCTAAATTAGAAATGAACTTAGAAATATTTTCAGCGGGACAAAATACTAACAAAATGATCATGCTTCAGATGTGGGTCTAGTGAGACCAGATGGATTCCCAAGGCACAAGCATCATGGAAGAGGTGCTGAGGAGGAAACAATTGAGACAGAGAGGGTCCTATATGTAGTCCAAAGAAACTTGGTGAGATTGACTCACTAGGTACCGATGATAGCCATAGAGGACCTACCTGAGGAGATGCAGTGCCGCGTGGTAGGAGTACCACAGGACTAGGTCCGCATACTTCGGCATATGGCCAATGTATTAGTTAACTTCTTAGCCACTCATCCTAAGCCAGGTTTATAGATAGGCTAGACATGATTATGGGAATTTAGTCCCAATTGCGTATATTATTTTTTGAACACTTTATGTATACATAGGCAGTTTGATGATATATATACAGATCCAAAATTTTGATGTTTGTTAAATTTGATGAATGATTGATATGCCAATCTAATGCTTGATTAGTGATAAAGTTCGATAATGAATTCTCGAATCGTGGAATGTGCACATATGTAATATAAACAAATGATCATTGCAACACTCTCACTCTCAAAAATTGGCGATATAAATAAGGATCCTGAACTCGCTAAATGTTATTTAACTGTGACACTACTAGCTGTGAGTCAAGTAAACTACCAACGAATCAATTCCATAAGAAATAGCTTCGGATAGTAAATTAATAATGACAATATATTCGGAAATGTTATTTGAAGCAGGACTAATACATACTCCCCTTGACACCATCAACTGACCAAATGGGTAACAAATCACCCAAGCTGCGGAAGAAAGATTCTGAGTGTGCTGACTAGCACCATCGACGAATCCGAAATATATCAAGTCATCCATCAACACTTGCCAAAGCAGATCAAAAAAATGTCAATATCACAAAATTCCTGACAAATATGTATAAAAAGTATAATATATACAAACAATCAATTGATAAGCCTGAACTAAGAAAAATACTTCTTAATGTAGAGCCCATTTTGGGGCTCCGCCAACTTGTTCCCTTCAAAATTGACTAATTCATAAGCCCGTTTTCCCAAAACTCATTTTACTATAAAGGGACCATACCACATAGACTTGAATTTTCCTGCCCCCAAGGCGTCTTTATCTTGGACATAGAATAAGACAAGATCACCTTCAGAAAAGACCTGAGGATGGACATCTTTATCATACTGACTTTTAACCCTTTTCTTATGGGCCTCATTTATTATGGCCGCATCTCAACGCTACTCATCGAGATGTTCCAAATCAACGAGGTGTTCTTCAAGACTAGACGTCTCTGGAAGAAGCTCTACAACTAGCTTAAGGGATGGAATTTCACATTCAATAGGAAAAATAGATTCCAACACGTAAACTAACTGAAAAGGTGTAAAACCAGTGGTAGTCTTGACCGAGGTTCGGTATGCCCAGAGAGCCAGGTACAACATGATGTGCCAATTGGAGCGATTTTCATCAATTGTCCTTTGCAGGATTGTCTTGAGGGACTTATTCATGGCTTCGACTTGCCCATTGGCTTGAGGATAATATGGAGATGAATGCTCCTGCCAGAAGCCCAACTTAAGAGCCAATTCAGTCATCAGTTGGTTCTAGAAGTTACTGCCATGGTCAGTGACAATCTCTCTCGAGATACCAAAACGTAAAACAATCTGATTGAAGAGAAACAATGTTGCTGTTTCACTATCGTTTTTGTAAGTAGGAATGGCCGAAGCCCACTTCGTAAAGTAGTCTATGGCCACTATGATATACCTGTGATTCACCGTCGAAGGTGGATTACAACTAGTAAAGTCAATGCCCCACTTTATAAAAATTCCGACAATGATAACAGGAAGAAGAGGAGTTGGATGCGCACGCATCTTCTGAGTATAGACTTGATAAGGGTGGCAACATTTGACCGCTTCAATACAATCTTTGAAAATTGAATGCAAAAAGTAGCTGGCATGCAAAATTTTCTAGGATGTTGCAAGCCCTGATAGATGACCACCACAAGCTCCACTGTGGCAATCATTGAGTACAAACTCATCTTCCTCCAGAGTTAAGCAACACCTAAGGATTGAATCAACTCCTCTGCGATATAATGTGTCACCAATGATAACATAGTTTTTGATAAGGTGACATAACTTTTGACGCTCATCCTTTGAGGAAGAAGGTAGGAACTTCGAATTCTGGAGATATATGATGATATCTCCATACCAGGGATCTTGTGAAGAAATGAGGAATAAATGTTCATCTGGAAAATTTTCCTCATAAGCGATGTCTTCTTCACAAGGTAGCTCGAAAATTAATTCTGTAAAAACCAATAACTTCTTAGACTTGGATGACAAGAACTCAAGATCAAATTCTTGTAAAATAACAATCCATCGATTGTATTTGACACAAATCACTCTCCTACTAAGGACAAATTGAAAAGGATTGACAACCTCTAAGATGAACGTTTTGCGTAGCAGAATATAATGATTACGAAGTCGGTGGACAGCATGGATAACTTCCAAGGCCAATTTCTTGATAGGAGTATAGCATAGTTCAGGACATACTAAACCTCAACTCAAGTATTAAATCACATGCTCTGTGAGAGCATCATCCTCCTGAACTAGAACCATATCTATGGTTGATTCTGCCACTGCAAGATACAAAAGGAAATCTCTGCCATAATCCGGTGGACTCAATAATGGGGCAAAGATTAATTCCTGCTTCAAGGCATCAAAAGGTCATTGCGCAAAGTCATCCCATACAAATGGAACTCCTTTCTTCAGCAAACACATAAATCCTTTAGTTATCTCAGCGTAGTTTGCTATAAATCGTCTCAAGAAATTTGCCTTTCCGTGGAGACTTTGAAGTTGTCAGATGGAAGATGGGGGAGGTAGCTAAATTATTGCCTCTACCTTGAAAGGATCTACTCGAATCCCTTCAGTCGATACGATGAATCCTAACAACCGACTAGATGTGACAATGAAAACACACTTATTTGGATTCAAATGGATTTCGTAAAATCGACATCTCTCAAAAACTAACCCAAGGTGGCTGGGATGATCGATTCTCTTTCGAGAACGAGCAACTAAATCATCCAAGTATGCTTCGATGACATGTTTGCTATCATGGAAAGCATAAGACATGGCCCACTGAAACATAGCTCCAACATTTTTAAGACCAAAAGGAATCTTTTTGTATGCAAAGGTACCCCAGGGACAAATAAAAGTTGTCTTATGCTGGTCCTCTAGAAGGACAGAAATTTGATTATAACCAGAGAATCCGTCCATGAACGAAAAAATTTCATTACCCACACATTCATCAACCATTTGATCAATAAATGGTGTGGGGTAATTGTCTTTCGGGCAAGCTTTGTTCAAATCCCTAAATTCAATGCACACTTGGATCATTCCTTGTCTTTTATCTACCGGGACTAGATTTGAAACCCACTCCGTTAGAGGAATGGGGATATATGAAACCTGCCTTAAGCAACTTCTCAACTTCAGCTTTAATAGCTACTTCTTTCCTGGGATTGACCGGCTGAAGCTTTTGATGAATTGGCTTGGTGTTTTCATACATCTTGATCTCATGATGGACTATAGATGGATCATTTTTGTGGAGGTAAATCCCCTCTGCGGACAGAGGCGATCCCTACTAGCCCAGACCGGGTCTAGCAACAATCAAACAATGCTATCACGCAAGTTCCTAATTGCAAATTAAAGGTGGATGATGAGAACCTACTTGGATTCAAACGCTAAGATTCGTAGAAGAGACGTCGGTCTCGTTCCTTTGCTTCGGCCGGTCGCGATCCCCACGATCCCCGTGATTGGACACCTGCACATGCAAAGAACAGCACAAATACAAGCATAAAATCCAATAGAAGCAATTACATATTAGTCAGAAAAGATATAACTCAACATCAATCATTACAAAGGACAATGAGAGTGGAACCATAATGACAGTCATCTATTATTGATAAACAACAAAGAAGAATACAACCATAGTTATGACGTCAAATCCTCCTTTGGCTGGGTGATCAGCTACACAAGTCTTTCAAAGCTTGTTGGGATGGGAAACAAGCCTCTCTCTCCTTGGTGACAAGAATCTCCTCACTTAGATTTGGCCTTATGGATGCAAAGAAGGCTCTTGCAACTTCAATCTCTTGAACTCCTGGAATTCTTGCTATCTTAGCACTCTGCTGGAACTAGCTTGCTCAAGGCAAAAGAACAAGATTTTATAGATAGAGGGAAGGAGATAGGATCAACCACAATATTCATGGGATTGGCTTTATCACTAAGGAGCTTCCATGAAAGGTGGCAAACCACTTCCCTTCTATGGAGATTCGAAGCAAAACCATCCTAGCTCAACATAGATTCAGTTGATGAATGGGTTAGGGAGAACCTTCGGAAGTTTGTTTGTTAAAAACTTTACCCAACTGGGTTGGTGCGAGTGCGACTCTGAGATAGAGCGCCAACTGGTGCGCCCTCTTTAGAGGATTTCCCCCATTGGTGCGGGCAGTACACTGTGGAATCGCGCCAATGCAAAAGAGGTCTTTTTATGGGTATTTTGCAGGAGATGTCTTCAGGGCATATGAAGCTCATACTTAGAGGAATATAATGCAAGTGGTTTCAGGTCATGTCACTTCTCATAGGTCCTGGAATGAGTCCTCCAGTGTGTGGGAGAGGGGTAACAGGGAAGGTGGCAAACGATGACAAATTACTGTGTAACAGATGCCCTCTAAAGCATGAGAACCGAGGGAGAGAGAGGGGTGAAATGCTTGTACAAGAACATGCGTAACTGAAAACACTACCGCCGGAGAACCTGCGTAAAGAAGTACAACTGATATCTCAAGTACATGATATATGTGGTATGGGCGCAACCATCCATAACAGAGCACACAATAATCTAGATCCAAGGTATGGGCACAGCCATCTAGTGAGGATTGATAAATAGACTCAGGCATGGTCGCAGCCATCTAGTGAATGAGTCATGTAATGATCATAATAAGCCACAAATCGCATCCTGGATTCCAACAAACAAAATCCAGGGTCTTGCGCTCCATCTCGACCCGAACAGAGTACAAGTTCAGGAATGTGAATACATGAGTTGGAGTCGAACATGCATGAACATCGTCTGATTACTAGCCAATAGTGAAAACTGTTAACAGACACGAGAGGTACCACCAATAATGAAAATGGCCCTCAAGGTACTATAGGTACAATCTACGGCGTGCGAATGAGTGAGCTGGCGTCGAACACCCGTAGAATCATTTGATCGGAGGCCAATGATGAAAACGTCTCGTCGAACACGAAGAACCTGCCATTGAGGCATGCAGGCTCCAAGGCACCGGAAGGGAGTCTCTAGATCAGCTTCATGGATAATGAGCTGAAGTCGACAGGAAGTGACCTTGATCAAAGGTGGGCCATAGTATTTCCCACATCATTGACATGAGACAGAGGAAGAATGTTGTGGTGAATCAGAATTATGTGAGGTATCAGAGGGAGGTTGTAATTCTGCAGAGGTCAACTTCTCTTGAACATATCGGCGGCATGACAGTGGACTTGGCAGTATTTGACATCAATGGATCAAAGGTCATGGTGACGAGGCAATGAGCAGATGAGAGGTCAAATAGGATAACCCAAACCCACAGAGGCTAGTGTAAAACAAGATGAGAGTTTCCCACCCAGACACGAATGCAGACAAGTGCCATGTTCAAGAGCGACATACTGCCGACACAATAATGATTATGGTTCCATTTTCCCCACTATTTCTGGCGAGTACCCCGATTATTTTTAACAAGCTTGATGGGGATAGCATATGCTTGTGAGGCATCATTTCGATGGGATCCGATGTCATCAAGTTTTAACGAGCCTGACAAAGGAAGAACTCGACGTCTTTTCATGTTTAGAGAGTTCGAAAAGACAACAGAAAAGTGAACTCTAGGGGGGTTCTTTTTCGTAAATTTGTGTCTCGCGAGCCCGAAAAAGTATAAAACAATGCTCGAAAGAACCGCGCGATCATTACGATCGAGGAGTACTTTTCATATGTAGTGACATTGACCTGAAAAAGTAAAAAAGCGATCGATATCACGTCGTTTCATAACCATTAACGAGCCTGAAACGACAAAGACCCGACAATCTTTTTCTTTTTTACACGGTCGGAAAAGAGTTTAAAGACGACGGCCTCTTATTTCCATTTAACGAGTTAAGAGGGAACTCGACAATCTTTTCATCTTTAAACGGTTGGAAAAGAGCTGAAAGCAGACCTTAAAGTAACTTTTTCGTGCGTTTACCAAGCCTGAAAAAGTGTAAAATACAGCTCGTTTCGTCGCCTAAGTTGTACAAACACATGTCGTTGCACAAAAAAGTGTGTAAAATCCATTTTCAACGCAAATATATTCATAAAATATTCATGAAATGACTTTTTAAACCTATCGAGGGTCAAAAACAATTATAAAATGGGTGAAATAGTAAAAACAAGAATTACTTTTCACTTTTACCCTTTGAGAATGACATTTGGAGCTTTTGGTGTGCGATCTTCAAGCGACAATTGCGACAAATCTGGGTAACCAATTGGAGCGCCGCCAGTGTCAGGTAAGAGGCCTCTTTCTCTGCTCCATTTCCATACCTTTTTCATGCTTTTTGTTCCCTGATTGAGCCTCTGCAAGGAGGATTTCAAAATTTAGGGCCGCGGCATAGACCCGCGCTAATGGGGCGATTTTTCTAAAGGGGTCGCGTCCATTGGCGCGACTATTTTAGAAACAGTCGCGCCAACCGCGCAGCCTAATTTTTCCTTTGAAATTTCCCATTGCATTTTACATTTGTCTGGATTGTAGGCTTACTAGTGTTCTAATAGTGATTTATTCATCCTTATGGGCGCAGGAAAACAGGCAAAATGGTGGTGGAATGGAAAGAAAGGGAACATGATGCCGTAGATGCCTTGGCTATAGAGGACGAGGGATGCATGAACGCCTTAAGAGACTATGGTCTCAAGAAATTCTTCCTCACATCTTACCTGCGAGCTCAGCCCGAGCTATTGCAGTTTATAGTTGACACTTGGGATGTTGATGACCAAGTATTCCGCTTACGGGACCAAGCATTAGAGCTTGACGTGTCCGATGTATATTTCATCACTAGGTTTTCACGGAGAGGGGCGAGGCCCATCTTGACCGGAAGTAGACCTTCCGGGGAGAAGATGAGTGAAGTGATGGACCGAGTGTGTCCAGGGGCACAATTTGGTAAAAACAGTGCCAAGGTGGATATCCCCACCGTTCCGAACTTGGTTCTCAGGGTGATACTGTTCATCATCACTCGTACAGCCGAGGTACAGGTGCCCCATGAGGTGAGAAAGAATCATCTGCTACTAGCGACATAATGCCTCAACCCCACCATTTTTGACTGGGCCACAACGGTGACCACCAATATCAAGAGGCAGCTTACAAAGTGTAAGCAAGGAGGAGTGAAATAGTTCAGGTACGGCTCAATTGTGGTGTCATTCTTCTTGGAACGATTACCCATTTTTCAGATTCAGGGAGCTATAGTGGCTGATCCATTGGCACGAGAGCCTAAGATGGCTCACTGGGCAGCACTGATGCCTAGAGGAGGAGGGGGCCAGCAGATGTCTTGGCGGCCCGAGTTCTTTATATGGCTCCGCCGTCAGCTGATTACGGTGGAGGATTGACCATACGCGGGGACTGATTTCACCGAGGATCCAGATCTCTCACTGCTAGAGGGAGAGGGGTGGGACGAGGAGTAGGGTATGATCTCTTTGTTTTTTTATGTTTTATGTATTTTTTGTTTTTGTCAATACATGTGTGTTCTGATGACAGTTGTATGTATATGCAGATGTTGGCCCAGAGCGACCAGCTGGCTTGTCTCCCGTAGCGCGGAGGGTCTAGCCCGCAGCTGACCCTCAAGCAGAAGGTGCCATGGGGGAAGAGCTGGTTTAGAATCTCGAGGGACTCACTCGAGGGATTCCGGATTACGCTAGACTGGTGGATGTGCCCTTTGCATACCAGAGGCACACAGTGGGGGTGCCGAGTCGTATCCATTGTCTGTTGAGATGCTTGGTGCGCGCGGTGACGTGCTATCATGAGCACCACCGCGATTAGACTTCTAGGCTTCTTTTATGCATATTTTTTGAGGGACATGTCGTCTTCGGATGTATCAAGATGAACATGTACTATTTTTTGAACTATATAATGCACGTGGTGCAAACATTGTGACACACATATATATATACATATGCCTATTTCTAGATGGATCTTCCTCACATGTGATGATGTGTTATATGCTATGCGAATATCTGACACAAAATGTAATCTAATGTATCAGTTGTGTAACAAACGGCCCATTGTGAAATGTATTTATACACACGCATATTTTATTTTTACACAAGCTTGAAAACACACATGATAATCACATATACAAGCTATGCTTGGAGATGATTTTATTTTTTATGCAAGCTTAAAAGCACTCACACACATGCAAACTATGCTTGAAAATAAAGGAACGGGCATGCCCCCCAGCATGGTGTCTCAATTCGAGGTACATGCCCCCCAAGCTTCAGTCCATTGAAAATGGAGTGAAGGTTGACATTACTGTTATTGCGCTCGAATTGCACGAGCTCTTGTTTCATTATTTTAACGAGGTTGACACAGGTAAAAGAACTATCCTCGTAACACTTTGTTTCGTTTTTTAACGAGGTCGTTACAAGATCAAAACTATCCTCGGGACACAAGCTTGAACCAGGAAGGACTCTGCTTGTTGGAAATGTGCATGCCCCCAGTGCAATGGCGCAGGATGAGGTACATGCCCCCCAAGCTTGATTGCATTCAACAAAGTGGATGGAATGAAGCTTTATGAGATCTGAATTGAAAGATGCGATTGGAAAGGGGGAATTGTTTCATTTTTTAACGAGCTTGACACAAGATCAAGAACTATGCTCGGGACACTTTGTTTCATTTTTTAACGAGCTTGACACAAGACAAGGAACTGTGCTATGTTGGAACTTCACCATAATGAATAGGAAGTTGAGGCTCCCAAGCGTGCCACTCCTGATGGAAGGCCAACATCTTGGAAGTTAGGGCCCAATGCCTCCAGGACACTATGCACGACGGCGACATCGCTGGATCCAGGCACGAGATAAGTGGCCACGTAGTTGATCTGTGATGGGGCAGATGCAACTGGTGGATGAAAACCAGGAGGGGATGACAACTGCGCAGGAGGCACTCGGGGACGAACGAACGATAATTGATCTATCGTCACTATTCTTCCATCGTGTGGAAAGCAAACCACCCAGAAAAGTGAGGAGACCAGGGCCCCCATGGCATAAACATAGTCACGGCCAAGGAGAAGACTGAAGTCTAAAGCACCTTGGGTAACCGATACGTCTATATAGACGGTCTTGCCTCACAAAGTAATAGGGAACTGTGGAAGGATCCCTAATGGTTGACTAGTTCCTTCGTCAAAAGTCGTCAGATTCGGTGTGGCTGGCACAAGCTGTGGGGAGCCCAAGGCTTGCCAAGTAGTGGCAGGCATAAGACTAACCGATGCTACCTCATCCAACACAGTGCCAGGTAGCGCCTTATTATAGGCATGTACCGTGACCCAGAAAGGCACATGGGATGGAAGGGGGGAGGAAGTCAAACGACTCCAGTCGAAGGAACCGACTGAACTACTTGGTGGGGGAATCATGTGATTGACCCCCTGCTCTAAAGGAACTGAAGCAGGACTCTCGGGAGAAGCTGGGATAGGAGAGTCATTTCTAGACTCAGGAGAATCTGAGGAGACAAGAAGAACATGGGAGTGACGCTCTTCCGAAACAGAGTGATTGACGGGTGGTGAACTCAAGTCGACACTCTTTCCGACCAATGGTTGGTCTAGAACAGGCTGGGCATAGCCAAGTTCAGGAAGAGGAGGCTGGACAAGAGAAGAATACGAATCAATCTCTTTGTCAGCAGGGGAACGATCTGCGGCTACAGAGAGACGTTGATAACCAATGGGACGTTGGGGTGAAGGAGCTGTAAGACTTTCCAAGACAACGGAGGCTTTATCCATGAGTGGACAAAGGTGAAGGGGATGATTGCCTTCACAAAATCTACAGGGGATTCGAATCTTCCCTTTTCCCTTAGCATTCCCAACTGACAAGGTAGCATCATCGTGAGCTTCAGAGGACGATGAGGGGCGAGGCGGATTGCGAGACCATACTTCTAGTACCCTGGGAATGCCAGGACAATCGCGAAGAAGATGGTCCTCCTTGCATAATCGACAAGGAAACTTGACCTTCCGCGGAGGAGTGGAAGGGGGCCCGACTTCAGGTGTACTCGAGGGGGTAGCTGCACTTGTAACCTCTCCTTTAGGAGCCTTCTTCTTCTTCATCTTCTTCTTCTTAGCCACCTGGTTACTCGAATCGAGACTTTCACCAGGTGAAGTGGAAGATGAGGATGTAGAAGTGGGCGTAGAAGGGGAGAGATCCACCTTAGAATCAACATGATGTTGTTTAGGCGGAGGGACGGATTGACTAGATGGTGAGACGGTAGGGACCAAAGAGGTTGAGAACAACCGAACCTGCAACCCAATAGTTAACCCTGGGAGGGACAACGTCACCATATAAGGAGCACCAACATTTCCAAAAGGAGTGAAATGACCAGGGTTCCCGTCAGAGGGGATCCCTAGGTTGGTGAAACCCAGAAAAGTTGTCATCGAGAACGAAAAGAAGCCTACTCAAGCTAACGCAAACAAGATCTAACTGGGTAAATGTGAACGTGGCCGAATAAATTTTAAGACAAAGGAACTGAACTTGACCTTTTCATGTTTTAAGAGTCGAGAAAAGGACAAAAAGGTGACTCTAGTCACCTTCAAATGTTTTGTGAGCCCGAAGTGACAAGTGCTCAAGCGAGCCTTTTCTTTTAAGGAGTCTGAAAAGGATCAAAAGTGACTACTCTGGAGAAACTAGGCAAACAGTTTACCAAACAACCCGTAAAACTGCATATACACCTTGGCAATCATATGAAAACCAAGGACTTTCCGTACGGCAGTCAATCTTCCCGAATGCTATGTTCGGTGCGTTACGACTTGTAAGGTGGCAGACACGGCTTCCTGTGGATAAAGGATGATAACCTAGCGGGGTCTCCCCATATACTCGACGGTACGTGGGAGCTCAAGTCCACGCTAGACCACTTGTTGTGTCACGGAAGGAGGAATCACCCAACCTTAAGTGAAACAAAAGTGACTAGGTTTAACGACGCCGGAGCACGTCTCTAGCCTAGACCTCTAAATAGTGAGCGTTATGTTCCAATGCGTTTTTAAGTTCATTCAGTTCATTTTACGGTTGATCTTTGATTAGGTTTCGATTTCCAGGTCCTACCATATGTAATCTCTCACAATTCCCTAAATGCAAGCTATATGCCAAAAAGTATCATTTCGTTCGATGAACACTAACTACGAGAGAGTTGAGAACTTTTCAATCAAACAAAATGACCATAAACAATCAAGAACCACTCTAATGCAGCTAATGGCAATAAACAAAACTTTTCTTTAAAGTCACTAATCAATGAAAAGCTCTAATTTCCATTAACTAATTCAATGCAAAAGAGACTGTTCATTTTCTTTTCAATGGCAAAGTGCACTAAACAAATTTTGAGAGATAATAACACCGAGTAAAAGAGACAAATTTCACTCAATGAGAACGCAATCAAGTCCCCAAAACACCAAGGCAGTCCTTCAAACCAAAAAGAAGATCTCAAAGACCTCAATGGGCCATGTAATCTAAGCCCAAAACAAAGCCAAGCGAAATCCAAGCGAAAAGAAGAGAATCACTCGAATAACACAATAAAAAGTTTAACAATCACTGAACAAGTGCAAGAGAGTAACCAAAAAGTTGACTGGACCAACAGAAGACCAAAACTCCTAAGGAAGGCTCGATGCACAAAGCCACTAGATGCCCTAGGGCTAAAATGTGAAATCAGTGGAAAATGGCAAACACCCAAAGTATGCAAATGTAATCTATGCACACTTTTCATTCATATCATAAAAATGAGAATTCTAATTATGCAAGTGTGATCTATGCAAGAGAATTCTCAAACACACGATGATTCTAATGTAATCTAAGAACCAATCAAGTGCAAATCAAGAAAAACGGGTGTGAGTTCCAAAGATCATAAACTAAAAACACTCAAAGGCGATTAACACTCATAAACTAAAAACACTCAAAGGCGATTAACACTCATCTTTTTGCTTTTGTTTTTGCATCTTTTTGCAAAAACAAAAGCAAAAAGATGCAAAATTGTGAAAAGACTGAGACAAACCTCCAAGTAATGATCAAAGGAAATCAAATTAATAATTTTCCAAAAAAAAACTCAAAACCAGTCAAACAAGACTCTGACACACTCAAGTGATTGAAAAAGGTGTAGCTAGACACAAAACCCAAGCTTGGAAGGCTGCAAACAAGCAAACTGGAAAAGTTCACAGGCCTGGCGTGACTGTCAGGTAGAAAAATAATGCCAATTGAGGATTGGCGTGGGCTATACACTGGCAATTGGCGCCAATTGGCGCGACTGTCATGCAAAAAAGAGCGTCAATCAAGTTTGCTAGCTTAAAAATAAAAACAAGCAGTCCAAGGCTTGGTCGACAGTATCCAGATAGACCAGGCAGCAAGAGACAACAGAGCATCCATCCCAGAAAGCTATCTAAGCAATCAAAACAAGAGAAACCAAAGAGACAAGACAAACTCCAAGTTGTTTAGTTCGTAAACCAAACCAGAGATTGACTGAAGTGGCGTTGATCTACTTCACTAATGCAAAGCAATAGCGTTTCGAAGGCTATCTGGCCATACTTCAGGCTCCGTCTAAAGTTTACAAATTGAACAACAAACGAGTCCCTAGTGGAGTCGCCAAATTGTTGTGGAGGTAAATCCCCTCTTCAGACAGAGGCGATCCCTACTAGCCCAGACCGGGTCTAGCAACAATCAAACAATGCTATCACGCAAGTTCCTAATTGCAAATTAAAGGTGGATGATGAGAACCTACTTGGATTCCAATGCTAATATTCGTAGAAGAGACGTCGCTCTCGTTCCTTTGCTTCGGCCGGTTGCGATCCCCACGATCCCCGTGATTGGACACCTGCACATGCAAAGAACAACACAAATACAAGCATAAAATCCAATAGATGCAATTATATATCAGTCAGAAAAGATATAACTCAACATCAATCATTACAAAGGACAATGAGAGTGGAACCATAATGACAGTCATCTATTATTGATAAACAACAAAGAAGAATACAACTATAGTTCCGACGTCAAATCCTCCTTTGGCTGGGTGATCAGCTACACAAGTCTTGCAAAGCTTGTTGGGATGGGAAACAAGCCTCTCTCTCCTTGGTGACAGGAATCTCCTCACTTAGATTTGGCCTTATGGATGCAAAGAAGGCTCTTGCAACTTCAATCTCTTGAACTCCTGGAATTCTTGCTATCTTAGCACTCTGCTGGAACTAGCTTGCTCAAGGAAAAAGAACAAGCTTTTATAGATAGAGGGGAAGGAGATAGGATCAACCAAAATATTCATGGGATTGGCTTTATCACTAAAAAGCTTCCATGAAAGGTGGCAAACCACTTCCCTTCTATGGATATTCGAAGCAAAACCATCCTAGCTCAACATAGATTCAGTTGATGAATGGGTTAGGGAGAACCTTCGGAAGTTTGTTTGTTAAAAACTTTACCCAACTGGGTTGGTGCGAGTGCGACTCTGAGACAGAGCACCAACTGGCGCACCCTCTTTAGAGGATTTCCCCCATTGGCGCGGGCAGTACACTACGGAACCACGCCAATGCAAAAGAGGTCTTTTTATGGGTATTCTGCAGGAGATGTCTTCAGGGCATATGAAGCTCATACTTAGAGGAATATAATGCAAGTGGTTTCAGGTCATGTCACTTCTCACAGGTACTGGAATGAGTCCTCCAGTGTGCGGGAGAGGGGTAACAAGGACGGTGACAAACATTGACAAATTACTGTGTAACAATCATTACCAGGCATTTCCTCATAAGACCAAGTGAACACATCTTGAAACTCTTTAAAGAGGTCAGTGTAAATTTGGATCTCTTCAGGGGAACAATTTGCTCCAATGAAGACATTTTCTATAATGTCAGGATTCCTAGAGATGTTTGTAGGTACATTTTTTGAGATAATTGACATATTACCTTCGGCAAATAACTGTGGTGGAGCCAAAGGGTTTGAAACTGTAAAAACATCGCTAGTAAGCATATTGGAGAACTTGGATTCGACTTCCTACAATGGTGGAAGAAAATATGATCGATGATGTAAATCTTCCCATGTTCGATCTACACTTGTCATCGCTTCTAAAATTGCTTCGTCATATGGTAAAACTGTATCTAAGCAATCCAGAGTAGAAGTAGGTCAAGTGTCCAAGCTGGAGCCACATCACCATCTAACTCCTCCTCTGAAAAAGGAGGAGGATTGTTGTCTGTAGAGTTAACGATAGATTGATAGCTACGTTTTGTTGCAGACATGGGAAATTCCGTTCTACCAACCTGGCCTCCATCTAATGTGGTCATAGATGAAGGTAAGGTCCAAGGGTCTGAAAAATAATTAGTTCGAAAGAACTCTTTTCATGAAGGTCCTCATAGGATGAAGTTGCATTGATTCTAGCTATAAGAGGGGAAAGATAAAATATACCCATCAAGGAAGAGTACATCCCAACTCCTAAATTGTCTATAGGTTGAAGGGGATTATCGACCGACGGAATGGTAGAATCCGAAGTTTCTCGAGAGTCACCCAGAGAATAATCTAACTGATCACTTTTAACAATTATCCCCTCATGAGGAAAACAAAGGATGCAGAATAAATATGAAACTATGGCATCCATCTCATAAATCCAATTCCATCCTAACAGGAGGTTGTAATCTAGGTTATCATCAATGATTTCTACCTCAATATTAACGACCTTTCCTCCAACAAATGTAGGAAATGCCGGGATAATTCCGTGTGGCCTATGAGAATGACCATGAAATGTTGTTAAGAGAGTGGGTGAACGAATAGTTGAAGGTGATCCAATGGCCTTCCAACATGACATAGACATTACGCATGTGGAAGCTCCCTCATCTATAACTGTCCGAAAAATATTGGTTTTTCAGTAAGTATACTTTATCTGTAAAGCCATATGGTAAGGAAGTATCTTTTTGACATTCAACATATCAAAAGTGAGTAGTAAATAATTTTTTGGATCCACTGCCTCAATTTCCGAAAGCAAAGAACTTCTCTGAGTAGGACACGACTGGAGTACCTCCAATGTAGACATAGCACAAGGAATTTGAGCTAGATCTTCTACAATTGAGTAGTTTTGGGATGCCCTAGCATTAGGGTTAATAGTCAAGTGCTTAGCAGAACCTTTCAGTATCTGAGATATAGACTCAGCAGAGGGTCGCTCAATATGAAGCGGGTTTTTGGTTTCGAGAACAGATTTTGCCTTAGATGTTTCCATTTCACCATAATCCCATGCTTGTGTGGCAATGTTGACATGAGATTTCACCATATAAACATTTAAGGAATTTTCCCCTTCCTGGTTGCCCCCTACGAAGGTACCAGCATTTGAGTTTGCGCCAACAAGTAATTGCTGCCCTTTGGGAAAAGGTTTAGTTAAGACAACTTGGGAGCTAGAGGACCCTTGCTGCACTAACAAGCATTGAGCATCCTGAATCTTGGGGAAGAGGTGAGTCAAATGATATCCATTGCATAACTTGCATGGAAATTTAAACTTTTTCTTAAACTCTTTTCTACCCTCACTGGAACCATTGTCGGGTTTGTTTGCATTACCCTTCCCTTCCTAGTTCTTCTTCTTACCTTGTCCCTTCTTCTTCCCATCGAATTTTTGATTTCCTTTGGGGTTAGAAGTTTGGATGGCCTTTATGGAGGTAGGTTGAGAAGGTGGAGGTGTGGACAGTGTTGCCTGATTAGAAGAAGCAGTTTGTAGAGACAACTATTGCAATTGGTTCAAAAGGTTCACCGTATTTGCGTCAATTGATCCAACTATACCATAGGCGTGATGGCTTGGCTTTGGTTTTGCTAAATCAACCTTGGATCTAGGAGAATCAGGTAGGATTTTCTGAAGAGTCCTAGATTGAGAATATATCAGTTCTAATTGCTGGGCTCAAAAACTAGCCTGCTGTTCCAAATAAACACCAAAAAGAGAAACATCCTTGCAGATCTCAGGTTGTAAAGATTTCAGAAAGAATTTGAGATGGAACTCTGGTGGAATTTCAGCTTTGATAAGCCTCTTTCTCCATCTCCATTCCTGGATATGATCTGAAATGTGCGTTGCCATGTCTTGATGAAAATTGGCCAGAAGCTCAGTTCCGGCTTCATAGCGAACAGGAAATTGAAAATGGTTTAAGAAAATATTAGCCAAATTAGCGAAAGAAGTAAAGGTGCCCCCTCGCAACTTTATATACCATTTGGCTGCAGTCCATTTTAAAGTGTGCTAAAATAACCTCAACCTGATTGAATCATCTATTAGGGAGTTGGATGAGCACCATAAGTGGAATGTGGTCACATGGTCTCCCGGGTCTTCACCATTCTTCCCTTTGAATTTTGGAATATCCAATGGAAGTTTATTTGGGACCAGAGTCCAAGTTGGATTGTACCTAATTGGATCATTCATCAATTTAGTCAAGTCTGGCAAATTAAGCATGGCTAGAAAGGGAAGTCGTGGAGGACATTAGGAATTCCATCCAGACTAAGCAGGGTTCCCGTAGGTCTGAAAATAATGACCTAGATTTTGAAAGGCAATAGGTTGCCCAAAGTAACTCGTAGAGCCTACTGAACCAAAGGGTGATCCTTGTGGTCTAGCAAAATTCGTAGTTTGACCAACTCCTGCCGAAAATCCTCTTTAACTAGTGAAGTTACCCCCTAATGAAGTATTGAAAGGAGCTGACAATCCCTGATAAGGGTTCCAAGCATTAGCAAAGGGTGAAAAATTTTGAAATTAATTAATCAAGGAATATGACACATTCCCTTGTTGGCCAAACAATTGATTCCTAGCTCTTATCCCACTAACCGCAAGGTTTGTCCAACTCTCAAAGGGGTTAGTACTTTGACTTGTAAAAGGAAAAGGCATTGACCCTACTGTCGGATTGGAATGTGGTCTATGACCACTTCCAAATGGGAAACCCTTAAAAGAAGCCAATTCACTCATCATGGATGTAGATGTGGTTGATGGTATATTCAAAGGAACTAAAGGAATACCTTGAGAGGGTATTCCAAAAGGGAAAAATCCAAAGTAGATGCATTAGCTTGAGAACTTCCACTCATTGACAGAATGGAAGTAGACCCAAATAAGGATGTGCTGGGAGTGTTAGAAGGGATGGAAATAGTTCCTCCCCCTTGCTCAGATATGGGAGTTTGCATGCTCGCAACACTCGTCGTGGATGCCATACTTCCAGTTGTGGTCATCGAAGGGATAGACGTGTATGGACTTGGGCTCGAAGGCCTATGAATCAGAGTTCCAACGTATAACAAAACATCTGGATGATCAAGAGGGAGAGGAGACTTCAGAGCTACAACTGACTCTGAAAGCTCTTCTACTTCAATACTATCTTCTGACTAGAAGATTACTCAAGAAAGAACTGGTGTGTTCCTCTCTAACTCTGTAGTAGTACCAGGTCTATCTTGTGAACTAATGCCCCCAAGTGGAGGATCAATCTCCGATGTGCCTGCTACCACTAGTTGGATACCACTGGAAGAATCTCTCCTATGCCTTCTAGTTGGAAACCACTAGACTTGTAGGTGAAAGCCCACGAAGTCTCCAAGACTGTCGAGATGTTCGGTCAGCCACTTTGAATTATTTTTATAAAATCTACTTAAAGACTCAAGAAAATTAAAAGCTAAGCCGATTAGGAGCACAGAACACTCACTAAAATGTCCCCAAAGATATTAGAAATCAAACAACTTCCAAGTATTTATGCTCCGAGTGATTAGGACCAGACACCAAAATACATAATAAGGGCCTTTGGAAGATAGACTGGGGTAATTACCCCATGCCTACTAGCAAATGTATCAGAGGTAGTTACACTGACCTCCAAACAACATCCATTGCTAGTGCAAGCCCCCAAGCTTCGCAAGGACGCCCTCCAGAAGTACTGCTGAACATGATACAACGTCAACCTCAGGTGCCATTGGATTCCTCTCCGCAGCCGCCTGTATGGAGTCCTAGGATAGGAAACTAAGGACACCAACTCGTATTAGAAGCCAGGTGGAAAAATCGTGAGGCAAGATTTGACAAGTAAGAGAGGGGATATCTCTCATCCTTATCTTCATGAACCCTCATGCTTGACTTCCAGTCACAGAGCTTTCCCAGTCTCCCTAATGCTATTGGATTTCACTCTTTAATCAGACTTCTATGTTTTACAATTTAGAGTGGCCTTGGAGAGTTTACTCTCCTCTTGCCTAATCCAAGGCCCTAAATAAACCTAAACTTGTTGGTGTATTCTGATGACAATACAAAAATTTCTAGTTTATTTTATTAAGTGCTTGATTTTAAATGGTTGTTCTTTTAAGTCAAAGTGATAAATGGAAATGAAACCAATGGTGTTTGTATGACACAAAAGAAATTAATGAAAAACTAACTTATATGAATGCAATCGTTTGTTCTTCGATGAAAATAAATTTCTACTTGGGTTCTACGAAACTTCTATAAAGAAAAAACTTTTTCTTTTCTTTTCTTAAAGCACACTTGAAACTCACAAAAACTAAAAGGACTATTGATGCTTTAATAATGAAAAACTACCCTAATGCAAGGTGTACATGAAGATGCAAGATCCTAGATTACTCCAAAAAGAATGAAAGCAATTGTTTATAACTTATTAATAAGCCAACTGAAGTGTTTGAAAAGAATACAAATTTTGAATATAAAATCTTTTCCAAACAAAAAGGACAAATCCAAAAAGAACACAATTCACTTTCAAAAAATCAAAAGAAACCAAAATCAAACTTGGAAAAAGAAGACAAAAACAATGTTTTTTAAGAACCTTTCTTTTTCAAGAAGCAATGAAAACAACCTTTCGAAAGCACTCTTGATGCCACTGAAGACTCAAAGACTGAAAGAAGAGTACAAGGAAACTTTGCAAGTCACAAATTCAACAACGAATGAAAACTTGAACAAAAAGGCAACAAAGAGCTTTGAAAAACTAACCAAGAAGTCAGGAAAGAAACACTTTCAAATTTGTCAAAAAGAAACTTTCAAAAAGCAAGAAAAGGTGTAAGGCCACAAAATCATGGTAAGCAAAGCAAGTAGACCAATAATTGAGCTTGACACTAAGATTAAAAACAATATGTTGTTTTGGAGGACCACAACAATCAAGAACCTCTATAAGAAGTTTTGTGTGTCAAAACACAAATCATAAAACTCACTCAAAAGCAAACCTAGGCCAAAACTTTTCAAAGCAGAGGAGATTTCAAAATAGTAAGCTCACAGAATAATAAAATTCTAAAGATAGAAACTGACCACTCAGAGACCAAACAGACCAAGAAATGAATCTTTCTGGGCAGAGAGATTTGAAAAAACAATGCAAAAAATGGTATACATGATTGTGTTCAAGCACAAAGGTGTGTACATGCACTTCTGATAAAGGAAACTCGCATATACATGGGTTCACTTCATAGAAACAAGAGTGTGTACGCTACTATAAATAGAAAAAAATGTGTATACAAAGCTTTGCAAGAAAAATAAAAAATAAAGCTAAATCAAAAAGATCAGACTTAAGGTCTGAGATTCTACTGGACCAAACAATACTATCACAGCAAGCAAACCAAGAACTGAGCTCTAATTGACACTGAACAACCCAAACTAGGAATAACAAGATTGTTATCCCCAATGAATTCGCCAATTATGTTACGGGAATAAGTACCTTAGGGCTTTGGGTTAGAACCCCAACAGAGCAAGAGAAAACTACAGTAAGAAACACTCATACAACTCAGGCAACATGCTTATATAAATGAACTATGCGATAGCGACCATACCCGAATGTCCATTTGGGTAGCTCCAGTAGGGTTCAGACCCTCTGCAACTCTTGATGATCTTCGAATCTCCAAATCAATCAATTTGAATGTAAATAGCAGCATATCGATATATCATTTTAATGAAACTAACTTTATATCATATAAGAAAATTATTAGTTATACATCAAAATAACATTTATACATGAATTACAACAGCATCTGATGCATAAACAAAGTTGATCTCAGGAAGAAGACAATGTTTCTTTTTATTGTAGAAAGCTATAACTAACACGGAGATAATTCACCTGAGTCTTCTTCTTCTGGCTCCAAGCGGAACCATCCTCTAGATCCTTCTAGTCCCAGTCTTCAACGGCCTCCTTCCATAACCAATACTATGATATCTGAAGAAATTCGGAGATATCAACACTCAAGGAAACAACGGTTTCCTGAAACTTGGGGAATTGCTTGAAGGACAGGGATACTTCAGACTCAGTCAACGATAATCTCAGTATAATAATTCTATCTCTTCTCCTCCTTAAGGCCTTCCCATAGAAGTCTATTTATACTTCTCCCAATTATTTTTTTAGTTGGGAAATAGTTGGGCCATAGGCAATAAGAGGTAATCAACAGGTAAAACCCATGAACTCCACCCATAATTAAGGAATTTTATTTTTTTTAAGTGTTTTAACACATATACGCAGGTTGGGTACTGACTAACCCGCATGTACATGCTTTTATCATAGGGAAACGTAGCGTACGGGAATAAAAGATTGTTTTTAAAATATTTGGACCAAGTCTGGAAGGAGGGGTTGCCCTAGGCCATAAACCAAGCATAAAAAATACCAAGGGTGGTAAATGGAGCTATAACACCCTTCAGAGGGGCTTCCTTGACTAGTGGACTTGGGAACTGTTGCCATAAGTCTCAACCTAATATTCACTAAGGAGTTGTTCCATAGGGAGTGTTGTTGGGAAAAATGTCTACTCAGAACGCCCCTATCCCACTAAGGTGTGATAGTGCCTTAGCAACAAACAAGGAAATCTACTTTCGTATTCTTCTTTATGAATTGTAAACGAAGAGGAATAGGATGAACCAACTTGTGTCTTTCGCTAGTCCTTTGATCCAATCTCTCTTCTCGTTGACAGCTTCCAGCTACCTGCTCCTTTACTTGCTCAGCTTCACCAAGTTCCTGCAAGATCACAGAAGAGGAAAACTACACAAAGACATAGATTTACATTCATAAATAGCTTAGGATCAGATTTAAGCTAAACATGCAAATATAACAAAACATCATTGATACACAAGCATGTAGGAGAAACTCAAATAGTTTTATTGATATCACAAGAAAATCCAGGAGGAGATACAACCAAGTGAGTCCCGATCCAGCATCAACCTCCCAGCAAAGGAATCCCTTCTTCACCTCCAACAAAGCATAAATCACCCAATGCACTAATCTCAAACTCAAAACCAACAGCAATTCTCTGCAAAGTAAAAAATTCCAGCCTCTGGATCTCTGGGATGAGGGATCCATATATAGATGTATGCAAAGAGGATGAGTCAGCTTATGATTTGACTTGTGGCTTCTCTCCGTCAGTTCTTGCTTCCACTTGGAGACTGAGAGCCTCTTACTCATCCTTGGCCGAACTCAGTGAGGCAAGTGTCATTGAGGAAGATTCTGGAAGCTTCCATTGTCTGTCCACCTCGCGGAATGACACTGCCATTTGGCATTTCCCGCTCAGCGCACCCTAGTAGTGCATTTAGGTTCATTGCAACGCACCTAGCTAGTGTACTGGGGTGCTATGCAACGCAGGTAGCTTGTGGAGCAGCTGAAATGATCCTGATTTGACTGATTCTGAGTAGTTTCTGGTGGAGAACTTCTGGGAGAAGCTGTAATTGGTTGACCTTGTTCCTCTAGGGGTAGGAACAACACTTTTAGGGACTTAGGATCCCTTGGTTTATGGAAATTTCATGCTTAGAGCTGTAAGGCACAAAAATGTCTATAACAGTTGCCCCCTAAAGTATGAGGCCGTTTATCGGGTGAAATGCTTTATTAGGAGGATCCGAAGTTCTTTCAATGCTGGGAGGAGACTTGTAATAAGATACAATACAATACATTATCTTCATACTGTTTTCATGATCTAGCTGAGGCGGGCATTCCCATGCTCAACTTTATAAATTCATTTTTATGTACATAGGACACACAATCATCTGATGGTAGACTGATGATTTTGATGAAGTCATCATCCTTTTGGTAGGATGATTATCTGTGCTGCAATGCTGTACATGTCAATTTTTTTATTTTTTCTGAATATATATCGCAGCCTGGATGGATGAAACTAGATCCGGGGTCTTCAATATCGTCCGATCTTCACTCGAAGTACAAGTCGATCCATGTGAGAAATGTTTTGAAGTCGAACATGGAAAGACATCGCTTGCTTACCAGTCGATGACGTAAACTGTTAACAAGCGCGAGAGGAATCACCGATAAGGATGATGACCCTCAAGGTACTGCAGTAAAATTCACATGGTGTGAATAAAAGACTTGGCGTCGAACACCACGCAAAATCTTTCGGTCGAAGGTCATTGATGTATACCTGTCGCCGGAAGTGAGAAACTTGCCATTGAGGCATGCAAGCTTCAAAGTACTGAATGGGGTGTTCCTAGATCAACTTCTTGGATAATGAGCTGATGTCGACAAGAAGCGATCCATCAAAGGAGGGCCTTGATGAATCCCACATCAATGACATGGAATGGAGCAAATGATTTTGATGGAGGTGAAAACGATCTGATGATATATGGTTCAGGATGGCGGTCATGAAGGAATGAAGCATAATGTATGGTAGTGGATGGGACATGGGTGACTTCTCTGGATGACTTCTCTTGAACATGTCGGCGACACTTATGTGATGGATTGGTAGCATTTACCCCAAATGTGGATGGTATGGTGGGACCATGGTGATGTGACCGGTGAATGAAACAACCCAACCCAACTCAGGCACGGAGTGGAAGTGTCATGTTCAAGAGCGACTTGCTACCAATAAATATTCTTTGAGTTTCTTCCCAATTTTTCCCCAGTCATTGCTGACCAGTACCTCTTTATTTTTGTCAAGCTTGAGGAGGATAACATATGCTTGTTCTATAATTTTCCCTTCGGGCAAACCCATCGCTATGTTTTAACGAGCCTAGCTATAGTGAAACTCGTTCTCGTCTAAAGACAAGTTTGTCGCTATTAATGTTTTTAACGAGTTTAACGACAAAGATAACTCGGTCCTTTTCATTTTTAGAGAGTCTGAAAAGGTACGTAAATCTAACTCCGGAATTCCTTTTTCGTCATCTAATCCCTTAAGTCCGAAAAAGTATAAAACAATACAGAAGGGATGAATTTTCGATAGTTTTAACGAGTCGAACAAAACAAGCGCTCGATCTTTTTTTGCAATAATCCCTCAGGTCCAAAAAGATTAAAATCTAGAGGAGGGATAGCACTTCCGGTCGCTTTAACGAGCTGGAAGGCCAAAACTTGGCAATCTTTTCATATTTTACGAGTCAGATGAAAAGAGCTTAAAGAAGACTCGTCTTTTGAGGAACGAGTGATAAAATGGGTAGCAGCTAATTCCAGGTAAGGGTTGGAATTTTCCAATCACGGCAGTGTCACAAGGATGGCTAGTGAAATCACTCTTCGCAGCTGTTCCTCAAAATGGGTAAACAATCAAATGGAGGTGAATGATCGGCCAATGGAAAAGTGGAGGTGACGGTGAAAACACAACCAAGGCTTTAATGGCTGATAATGTTACATTCACGGTGGTTATTTACCGGAGGATAGTTCCTTTTTTAACGAGCTTAAACACGGATTGAAACACTTGCTCGGTCTTATGTTTATTTTTTAACGAGCATGAACTATGTGCTAAAACTACTCGATAAGATGGTCTTGTTTTGATTTTTTACCATAAATAGCTACGTCTTTGTTACGCAGTAATTTGTCACTGTCTCTTTGTCAGTCTCCCTACTGTCCCATGAAATCAAATGCACCATGCTCATGCTCTCTAAACTGGCCAAATGACCCACTTTGCCAAAGTTTATTGCATCAGCATGTCTGTTATTAAAATAACCGCGCTGACAGGCGGCTGATAGTGTAACTGATGCGCTGCCAGCGCGGAAGCACACGGGTTTCCCGCGCTGGTCAAATTTTATGCGCTAGCGCATCCTATGAAAATATTAAGCCGCACTGACACAACCTTCTCTGTTACTGTAATGCGCTGTCAGCGCGTCAGTTCAGTGTTACACCCGCGCTGATCCTGTTTGGGCGAATTTGTTCCAATAGCCAGCCTTCCAGATGGTTCCAGACTTGGTTGTTGGCCTTGTGAGTATTGCCCTCCCTTCTATGGCATCTCTGTTCGTCATTTGGAACCACCTTCCTTGAAGATAAGCTTGTCCTTCCACCATTCATGGAGACTCCTCCTATTTAAACCTCCACCATTGCCATGAGCAACTAGTTTTGATAGTGTGGAATTCATAGTGCTTGGATTGCTGCTGCTAGTAGGTAGTTGGTGTGACAAGTGTGGTTTTGCTAGAGGAAGCTTAAGGAAGGTTGTGAGTGTTGCTTGTGTGAGAGAGAGCTTTGTTTTGGGAGAATCCACTTCCAAGGGTGAATGCTTAAGAGACTTGCTAGCTGGACCCTCAAGAGAAGGACTCAGCGTCAGAACTTTGGTTGTACCTTTCTCTATTATTGATTTAATAATAGATGACTACTGTTATGGTTCCATTCTCATTTGTCTTTGTAATGGTTAATGTGAATTACATCCTTTTTGACTGATCTATAATTGCTTTTATTAGATTTCACGCTTGTGTTTGTCTTTCTCTTCGTGTGTGCAGGTATCTATTCACGGAGATCGTGGAGGATCGTGACCGGCCAGAGCGAAGGAGAGAGAGCGACATCTCTTCATCAAACAATAGCGTTGGAATCCAAGTAGGTGTTCTTTGCCTTTCTTGTATTCGCAATTAGGAACTTGCACAGTAGCATTGATTGATTGTTGCTAGACCCATTCTGGGCTAGTAGGGATCGCCTCTATCCGTAGAGGGGATTTACCTCTCCAGCAATTTGGCGACTCCGCTGGGGAGCTGGCCTTTGTCTCTTGTGTCCATTTTTGTGCTTGAGTTTGATTGTTCTCTCTTTTGGAAATTGGGGATTAGTTCTCTGCTTTTAGGCTTCCTGGTTCAGTCTGGGAGGTGTACAAATTGTTTAAAGAGTTCTGGCCTTGGTTTGGGAGTTTTTGGCTTGATTCTGCCTCTTTTTTAGCCTCAGCGCGGTTTATATTAAAACAGTTGCGCTGACAGCGCATAGCTGTTTCTTTACACCTGTTGTCATCGCGCAAGTACGTAAAACAGTCGCGACGGTTCTGAAATCGAACCAGTGCGCTTAAGTCGTGTCCTTCCGCGCTGACAGCGCCAAGTTGCTACTCGTGACCTCTTGTCAGCGCATTGTTGCTGAGCGCTACCCGCGCTGATCCTGTAAAATTGAATTTGTTTCAATTTTGCTTCCTGAGCCTGTTGGTTTGACTATCTCCAGCTTTTTCTACTTGGTTTATGAATTGATGTTTATTGTTTGAACTGTTACACACTTTCTTGCGAAGTCTTGTCGGACGAATTTCGTTTTTGTGTCCCGTGACCTAGTGCCATCATCCAGCTTTCACTGGACTGACCTTGTTTTATTCACTTGTTCACAAAGTTCGTTGCTGCTTGCCTTTGTTATTGCGGAAACCTTCCTCTTTTTGCTTTCTTTGTTTGTTTGTTTGAGGTGATTGTCATTGAACCGATCCTCGGATTGTTTCACTACCCAAGGCACAGATCATAGTTTCTAGGGTTCAATAAGCTCTTTTCACGCTTGTTGTGTTTGTCAATGAGTGATTTTACTTCTTTTTGCTCGGTGTTGCTGTCTCTCAAAATTCATTTTAAAATGCACAGTGCCATTGAAAAAGAAATCAAACTAATGTCTTTTGCATTCAATAGTTAATGAAAAGAAGAGAATTTCATTGATTTGTGTTCTCAAAAGAAAAATTTCATTCCTTTGTCATTAGCTGCATTAGATTGTTTGATTGTTTGAGTTCGTTTTGTTTGATTGAAAACTCTTAACCCTCTCGTATTTAGAATTCATCAAACGAAATGGTATTCTTTGGCATATAGTTTGCATCTAGGAAATTGTGAGAGATCACACGATAAGGCCTGAAACCGAAACTTAATTCAAGATCAACCATAAAATAAACTGAATAAACCTAAAAACGCATTGGAACTTAACGCAAACATCTAGAGGTCTAGGTTAGAGACGTGTTCCGGCGTCTTTAAACATAGTCACTATTGTTTCACATTACGGTTGGGTGATTCCTCCTTCTGTGACTTGATAGTGGTCTAACACAGATTGTGCTCCCACGTACCGTCACGTATATAGGGAGACCCCACTAGGTTTTTATCCTTGATCCATAGGAAGCCGAGTCTGCCGCCTTGCGAACCGTAACGCACCGAACACAGCATTCGGGAAGATTGACTGCAGTACGGAAAGTCCTTGGTTCTCATACGATTGCGAAGGTGTATAAGCAGTTTTACGGATTGCTTGGTAAACCCTTTGCCTAGAATCTCCAGAGCATTCACTTTTGATCCTTTTCGGACTCCCTAAATGAAAAGGTGCCAGTGAGCTTCTTGTCACTTCGTGCTCATTAAACATTCGAAGGAGACTAGAGTCATCTTTTCGTCCTTTTCTCGACTCTTGAAACATGAAAAGGTCAAGTTCAGTTCCTGTGTTTTAAAAATTTATTCGGCCACGATAACATTACCTGGTTAGATTTTGTATGCGTTAGTTTGAGTAGGGTCTTTATCGTTAGTTTCCTTTAGGGTTTTGTGTGGGCTTTGTCATCCTGGCTGACCCGTCAACTCCCGGTCCAAGTGATCAAGGTCCTCCATCTTCTGTTGCTCCTGAGGTACCAGTTGTAAGCGATACTCTTCCGATTATCTCGAGTATCCAGCCTATCAACGTACGTGCCCCGGGCGACGAGGATTACGAAGAAGATTGGAACCCTATCTGGGAGCCTGACGAAGACGATATTCCTGTTACCCCTCTCGGTATGTCGTCTCCGATGTCCACTTCCCACATGGGTGAGATATCTCCCAGCGCAGGTGAGACACCCGTGGTGTCAAATGTTGAATCTCCCATTCCAGCTACTTCTCCACTCCCTCCACGGTATCAGTCAATGAGGGATAGAATAGCTGCTAGAATGCCTTCTACGACTATATGGGATCCTAGTCTCATTGCCACCATGGAACCCTTTCTTTCGCAACCCCCTAATACACCTGTTACCTCAGTTCCCACAAATCCAACTGTTTGTGTAGCATACTCAACTCCGGTCGTCAGTGCTGTGACAGCATCTTCATCTACTAACCCTGGGGCTGGTCCCTCTCACAGTCAAGTGAGCAGTGGCCAACCAGGGCTTTCCTCTTGAGTCATCGATCCTGCACAAAGTGCTCAGCCCTCTTCTGGCCCTGTTCCAGGAGGGGGGCCGTATGATTCACATGGGCAACCCATTGTGGACCCAAATTACCAAGGTCCACTCTTTTATTATGATTCTACCAGTCAGTACCTCCAGTTCGCTCAATCCGCGCCTCTTCAACCTTTCGTTGAAGTCTCGGTACCATTAAACATTGTTTATGATCCCGGTACTCATTCTTTTCATGGGGGCCAGGCAATTCCTGGACAGCCTCAAGGACCACCTAATCTAGGCCAGCCACCTTATGTGCAAGCCCCCCAAGGGCAACCACTTTATGGCCAGTCTTACCCAGGACAATCTGGGGGCCCACAAGGACAACCTACCTGGGACAACCTTCGGCCATGGGCAGTCCATCTTTTTCCTATCAGAGTCAACCTTCTGGTTACCCAGGGCAACCTGGTACCCAGCAAGGTTATCCGTCTGGTCAGCCAGGACAGCCTTACATCCAACAAGGCCAACCTGGTTTCCAGCAGGGTTATCCCGCTGGACAAGCTGGGCAAAATTATACTCCTCAAGGTCAACCAGTAGTCCAGCAGGGGTATCCTTCTGGGCAGGGGGGGCAACCCTACGTACAGCAGGGCCAACCCACTGCTCAGCCTGTGAATCCTCCTGGGCAAGGGGGGCAACCCTACGTACAGCAGGGCCAACCCACTGCTCAGCCTGTGCAACCTTCTGGGCAAGGGGGGCAACCCTACGTACAGCAGGGCCAACCCATTGCTCAGCCAGTACAACCCTCCGGACAAACGGGCCAGCCCTCCATGCAATAAGGCCAACCCACTGTCCGTCCTACTCATCGAGCTGGACAGGCTAGCCAACTGCAAGGTCAACCAGCCATCCAGCCAGCTCGGCCATCTGTTCCACAAGGAAAACCCTTGGTTGCTCAAGGACAACCTGGCACCCAGCAAGTACGTCCTTCTGGGCAAGCAGGTCCTTCCCAAATTCAACCAGGCCAACCTTTCGGCCAGATGATCCAAGCCCAGCCGGTTCAAGGACATTATTCTGGGCCTCAAACTCAAATGAGTTATCAAATGCAAGGCGGGCCACAACCCCAGCCTTCCTACCAAACGCAACCTGCTTATCAGGCTCAGTATGGAGCCCAGGAAATGTATGGCTACCATCAACCCCAGGGGCAAACTCAGTTTACCCCCTACCAGAATTCTGCCTCTTTTTTAGCCTCATGGTCTTGCAGGGCAAAATGTCTTTTGTTTGGCAATAGAGAGCTCACGATGATGAGGATATAGCCGCATATGCCATTGCCGAATGCCGAAATGCAATGCGGGCATGCGGGTTCTTGAAATTCTTTCTCACTCCGCACCTGAGGGCGCAACCTGATCTGCTTGAGCTCTTAATCAGAGCTTGGAATCCAGTTGATGGGAAATTAACGATCCGTGGCCGGGACATTGAGTTTGATTCCACGGATATTTATTTTTTGACTGGATTGTCACGCCGGGGCCAGATGCCCATCCTGGAGGGGCAATGACCCAGCGGTGAGGCTCTTGACCAGCTGATGGCTCGAGTGAGCCCAGGAGCTGTTAAAACACGGAGCGGGAAAGTTGGTATTCCGACGGTGAACGACATGGTACTTCGCACCATACTCTTTTTGGTGAGACGGGCAGCGGGCTCTTTAGCCAATCATGAGGCCTCAAAGACCCAACTACTACTGGCTCTGGAGTGTTTACAGCCCACCATTTTCAACTGGGCAGCAGCTGTGATGACCAGCATGAAGAGGCAGTTGAGCAACTGCCAACGCGGAGAGTCGAAGCAGTTTGCTTATGAGTCACTCTTACTTCCACTCATGCTGGAGCGGGTGCCGGCCCTACAGCTACAGACCATGGCCGTAGATCCACCTAGAGGTCCCTGGGAGACGAGGGCCAGCCGATGGGCCCGCGTCATGCCACGTGGAGGTGACGGCCGCCCAATGGCTTGGGGAGTGTATTTTCGAGAGTGGCTGGATCGGCAGGCCATTCTCGTAGAGGACTGGCCATATGCCGGTATGGACTTCCGCAACGATCTCGACATGCCACTGCCTGCGGGAGAGCATTGGGATGATGGAGGTATGACACTTGATCTCATTTTAATATTTTTTAATGTTTTTGATTTTTTATATACATGTCTTGATAAATGTCACGGTGTGCAGATGTGGAACCCGTGAGACCCATTGGCCTAGCCCCAGAGGCACAGAGAGAGGGGCAAGGAGCTGGAGCCCTAGCCCTAGTTCCTCCAGGAGTTGACACGTCGGAGACTATAGCTCGCAACCTCGAGGGTTTGCTGGAGGGGGTGCCAGATTACCAGGGGGTCGAGGAGGTCCCCATAGCTCATCAGATTCACACAGTGGGGGTGGCACCCAGGATGCACCGCCTTTTGAGGCGGGTGGCACGGGCAGCAGTATGCTATAGAGAGCATAACCCAGATCAGTAGTTATCTAGGTCTTTTCCACTGATGTTTTTGAGAGACACCTGTCTCGGATGTACCGAGAACACCGGCTTTACTTCAGACATATACACTTATTTTTGAGCGCCTCAGTGAGCCACACAATATATATATATATATATATATATATATATATATATATATATACTGTTTTTGGATGGATCGTTTCACATGTGATGATGTTTTTATATGCTATGCAAATGTCTAATACAAATGTGATCTAATGTATCAGTTTGCACAACACACGACCCATGTATTTTAATTTTTATGCAAGCTTAAAAGCACATATGCAGGCACACATGCAAACTATGGTTGGAAAAGAAATTATTTACACATGCTTATCCTATGGTCTTATTATGTTTTCTATCTCTTCTTGTATGATGTTTATCTATTACGCAAATGTCTATCCAACACATGGTTTGCCAATGCATCGGTTAACGTATTTAATCGTCTCGGAATGTGTTGATATGTGATATAATCAAAATTCCTTTCTAACAATCTCACAAATAAATACAACCTTAGAATGCGTTGGTCTCTGACGGAATATCGCCCGTTGAGTTGATGGACGACAAGTTGAGAGTCCAGGTTTACCACTAATGCACGAATGCCAAGATCAACTGCTTCGGCTAGTAATTCAATTACAGCACTGTATTCGGCAACATTGTTGGTGGTACGGCCCAAGCACACGCCTTGAACTTTGAAGATCTAGCAACTCGCCATGAGGATCGTAGATCGCCCACGCCGCAGAAGACAAATTGCAAGTACTACGGTAGGCGCCATCAGCAAAGCCAACATAAGGTGTACTAGACATCTGCACAAGAAGCAGAAAACAAAATAAGAGGCAAACACGCCTTCACACCAAAGCAAAACTAGAAATCATGCACACATAACACACTTGCTAAGAACACACGTATGTACAAAACTTGGTGCACGAGATCATGCATAATATTTTTTCAAATAGAGGCCGTTGCGGGGTTTGTCAAGAGGATTTCCTTCGTAATCGATCAGCTCATATGCCCCCTTTTTGCAAAACTCTCTTCACGATATAGGGGCCTCGCCACATGGATTCGAGTTTACTTGCCCCTAGCTTATGCTTAGCTTGATCATAGAGAAGTACTAGATCTCCCTCAACAAAGGAACGAGGTTGAATGGTATTGTCGAAGTGAGCCTTAACCCTCTTCTTCTGTGCTTCGATAGCTAGAGAGGCTAAGCGACGGGTCTCGTCTAGCCGTTCTAAATAAAGAATTCGTTCCTCCACCGGAGTGGTGTTGGGAAGCAACTCGACAGCTAACTTTAACGAAGGAATCTCACACTCAACAGGAAGGGTGGCCTCCAGTCCATAAACAAGCTGAAAAGGAGTGAAACCGGTGGCGTCCTTCACAGAGGTCCGGTAAGCCCACAAGGCAGGGAACAACATCAGATGCCAGTTAGACTTGTGCGTATTCACGGTACGTTGGAGCATTGTGATCAAAACTTTGTTCACGGCTTCAACTTGGCCGTTGGATTGAGGGTAATACGACGTCGAGCTATCTTGACGCAAGCCTAGCTGGGTCATTAGTTCCGTCATCATGTGATTACGGAAATGTTTTCCTTGATCTGTGACAATAGCCTGGGGGACTCCGAACCGAGTAATGACATGATTAAATAAGAACTGCGCCGCTGTGTGACCGTCTTCGTTCAATGTAGGCATCGCTTCGGCCCATTTGGTGAAGTAATCCACGACAACGATGATATGTCCATGCCCCCCGGCCGAACGAGGGTTACAAGACGTATAATCGATGCCCCATTTGGCAAATGGACCTACGGTAACAACAGGGTGCAGTGGTGCAGGAGGTGCACGCATTTTCCGGTGGTAGACCTGACATTCATGACATGCACGGACGGCAAGGATGCAATCCTTGAAGATAGAAGGCTAGAAATAACCAGCACGGAGGATCTTCTAGGCGGTGGCATATCCGGACATATGGCCGCCACAAGCACCGGAGTGGCAGTCATTCAATACCTGCTTAGCCTCCTCGAGAGTCAAGCATCAGCGGAGTACAAAATCAACGCCGAGGTGGTACAGGGTATCGCCAATAATGCGATAGGGTTGAGATTGGTGACGAATCCTTTGTCGAGCGTCTTTGGATACATTAGGATGGAAGGAAGATGTCTGCAAATATACTATGATGTCCCCATACCAAGGGCCGAGGGTGCTGATTAGAAACAATGTTTCATCCGGGATATGCTCTTCCGAACGAGATGGTACAGAAGGGGATGGCAAAGAAGAGAGCAATTCTGCAAAGACCAGAGATTTCTTAGACTTGGTAGCAGTAAATTCCAAGTCAAACTCTTGTAGGATGACAATCCATTTCGAGTACTTGCCCCCCAGCAGCTGACGTGACAAGATGTAGGTCATAGGGTTGCAGTCGGAAATCACAGTCGTAGTGCGCAACAGGATATAGTGCCGGAATCATTGGACGGCGCAGACAAATGCCAATGCCAACTTCTCGACATACGCATAGCGAGTCTCGGTATCCAAGAGATTGCGACTAAGGTAATAGATGACGTGCTCGTTGCCATCATCATCATCCTGTACTAGAACCATGCTGATGGTGGTGTCAGCGGCAGCTAGATAGAGAGAATAATCACGGTGATAGTTCGGAGGTCTTAAGAGTGGAGCCGAGACAAGGAGGCCCTTGAGTCGCTCGAAAGACTCCTGGGTGATGGCATCCCAATGAAAGGGTGTGTCTCGCTTTAATAATCGTGTGAAACCCTTAGCTACCTCGGCATAATTCAGAATGAATCGTCTAAGGAAATTCGCTTTACCCTGCAGGCTCTGCAATTGCTGCAAAGAGGCAGGGGGAGGAAGATTCAGGATGGCCTCAACTTTGACGGGATCCAGACGGATGCCTTCTCGGGAGACGATGAACACAAGCAGTCGGCCTGATTCTACGCAGAAGACACACTTATGAGGATTAAGCCTTATGCGGTAGTGTTGACAGTGGAGAAAAATCTCGCGAAGATGAGAGGGATGGTCCTGACGCTTAGCTGAATGAGCGGGAAGGTCATCCAGGTAAGGTTGTACAATGTGACGAATATCATGAAAGGCATAAGACATTGCACGTTGAAATGTAGCGCCGGCATTCTTTAGACCGAAAGGAAGCTTCTTATAGGCGAAGGTGCCCCAAGGACAGATAAAAGTTGTCTTATGCTAGTCCGTGGGTGCAACGTTGATCTGGTTATAGCCAGAGAAGCCATCCATAAACGAGTAAATCTCACTTCCTGCGCACTCATCAATAAGCTGATCGATGAAGGGCGTAGGGAAGTTATCTTTCGGATAGGCACAGTTGATATCACGATAGTCAACACAGACCCGAATAGTACCCTGCTTTTTATTCACAGGGACTATATTAGACACCCAATCCGTAAGGGGAATGGGGTAAATGAAACCAGCTTTAAGAAGCTTTTCGACTTCGGCCTTGATGGCTGCAGCCTTTCGGGGGTGCACAGGGCATAAGCGCTGACGGACAGGCTTAGCCCCCGGATATGTAGGTATTTCGTGCACCACTATACTAGGATCGATGCCGAGCATTTCCTCATAGGACCATGCGAAGACATCACAAAATTCGCGAAATAAAGCAGTATAGAGTTGAACTTCCTCAGGAGTGCAAGTGACTCCTATATGAATGTGCTCGACGATCCCTGGTTTGACAGAGATGTCGATTGGTTGGGTTTGTGTGATATTTCCCATATTGCCCTCTGAAGACACTTGATAAAGCTGAATGGGTGTTTGGAGGGGCGGGGATGGGACACATGAAGCAAACCGCTCGAGACATGCGGTCATTTCCGGATGGGGAGGGAGAAACGAAGAGCGATGGTGGTGATCTGACGAAGGAAGCTCTTCGAGAGACATGGTCTCTATGATGGCTTCATCGGAAGGAAATATTTCCTTCAATGGATCCGAAGTAGCCTCATCTCCTAGCCAAGGGAAATGATCATATGAATCGGGAACACTGCTCGGGAGAGCAGGTTCATCAGGGGGAGCTGATGCAGCGACAATCTCGATGTAGTTGAGTTCGGTAGGACTCAACGGCATCATATCGCCCCAAGAATCTTCCTGGTTAGCAGGAGGAAGAACCCACGGATCTGAGCATACAGAGATCATGTTGATAGGGGAGAGATTCGGAGGTGGGTGGGGAAAGACTCCCATTAAAGTGGGATCTTTGAAGAGTCCAGCACCCACGTTCACGAGTGACTTAGAGGTATGCTCCACGAATGGCACATTACCTTCAGAAGAAGAAGCAAAGAAGGAGAGCTGGTCCACCGTGACAATCTTCCCTTGGTGAGGGAAACGAATGACACAGAATAGGGAGGAAGCCATGGCTTGCATGGCGTATGTCCAGCTTCGTCCGAGGAGGAGGTTGTAGGTCAGATTGGCGTCAACAACTTCGACCTCCACTTCTACGGTCTTCCCTTCCAAAGAGATGGGAAATCGTTGGAGGATACCGTAAGGACGAGATTCTCTTCCATCGAAAGCTTCTAACGTCGTAGGAGACTGACTCAAAGCAGGGGAACCAATCGCCTTCCAGCAAGAAACAGACATGATGCAGGTTGAGGCACCTTCATCAATAACCGTACAGTGAATCGTTCTGCTATTGATGATGACCTGTATAAGGAATGAGACTTGGTGAGGTAGTCTCTGTGTAAAACCCTCGAGATCGAAAGAAATCAAATCTGAATCTACCGGGTCGATGCCACCAATAGCTGATAGCAAGGACTTCCTCTGGGAGGGGCAGCTCTGGAGGACTTCTAGAGCGGACATAGCAGACGGAGCCTGAGCTAAGTCCTCAACAATGCTATAGTGCTGGGCAGCACGAGCATTAGGGTTGTAAGATGACTTCCTGAGTACACCTTTGGGAGGGGGTCGGGGGATCGTCTCAGTGTTGGGCCTTTCGATGTGGAGAGGACCAGAACTAGACCGAGGAGCGCTGGAGGGAACCTCCGGCTCTTTCCCGGCACAAGATGGATAATCTTTCGCTCGTGTTGAAACATGGATGGGGATCGTGCCAGCCATGAACACTTGAGAACTGAACGAGGAAGAAGGTTCAGACGGGTCTGCCACCATTTGGGTCTGCTGGGAAGGGAAAGGCTCTTTAAGCACGGCAGGAGTCCCAGGAGCACCTTCAATAACCGACTAACTTTGAACCGCCTTGGGCAGTCCTTAGTGTAGTGATCCTCATCACAGATGAGACAAGGATACTTAGGTTTTCGTTTAGCTCCTTCCTCGGGTGGAGGCTTAGGGGCATCCTGCTTTGGCTGTCCAGATTTATCTTTAGCTTTCCCCTTCTTTTTCCCTTTTGAGGATTTATCTGCCACAGTGGACTGGACGGCGTTTACCTCGGAGGTACTTCCAGGATTAGATTGGCCCTGAGAAGCATTTTCATTTGAAGCGTTCTGCTTTTGCTTCCCAGGGTTCGCGGCCGGTTTCTTCGATGACGAGTTCACAGAGCCAATGACTCCATCAACAGATGGTTTGGGCGGAGCCTTGGTCTGTCCAGGCATCAGGGCATCTGGCAAATAATCATATAGAGTACCTGACTGAGAGTATACTAAGTCCAGGTACTGAGCTCGCGCGATCGCTTGCTCTTCAGTTACACAAGCTTCCATGGCGATGTCTTTTGCAATTTTAGGGACAAAGGAAGTTGTGAACCAATCGGTCAGGAATTGATCAGGAATCCAGAATTTGATCAAGCGACGACGCCTTCTCCATTCATGTATATGATCAGATATGTGCGTAGCTGTGTCCTATTTAAGAGACGTGAGGAGATTTGTCCCTGTCTCGTACCGAATGGGTAACTGAAAATGAGTTAAAAATGCCATAGCCAGCGAGTTGAAATCTTGAAATATGCCGCGGTTTAGCTCAATATACCACTTAGCTGCTGAGCCGGTGAGAGTTCTCTGAAAGAGGCGGAGCCGGATAGAGTCATCAAGCCATGAGTTCGATGAACACCAAAGGTGATAGGTCATAACATGGGCTTGAGGATCTTCACCAGCTTTGCCATCAAATTTTGGACAATCACCGGGTATTTTAGTTGGAATTGGTGGCCAATACGGATTATGCAGAATGGGATCATTCGTTAACTTGGACACATCCGGAAGTTCCAACGTCGCTAAGAATGGCAACTGAGGGTTAAAGGACATTTGTGGCTGTGGATTTGAGGCAGTATTAGGGTTCCAACCAGGTGGTGGTTGCCCCCACGAACTCTGTCCAGATGGACCTGGCCCAAAAGGGCCTGGCGCATAAGGACCTTGTCCCGATGGACCTGGCCCAAAAGGGCCTGGCGCATAGGGACCTTGTCCATAGGGGTTCTGCCCATATGTATTCTGTCCATATGCAGACAGTTGACCCTGAGTCTGCCCCCCAGCACCCCATGTATTAGCAGCTTGACCCGCAGGTGCAGCATACTGATAATTTTGGTAAGGCGTGACCTACATCTGTTGATAATTTTGGTAGGGGGTAAACTGAGTTTACCCCTGGGGTTGCTGGTAGCCATACATTTGCTGGGCCCCATACTGAGCCTAATAAGCAGGCTGCATTTGGTAGGAAGGTTGGGGCTGTGGCCCGCCTTGCATTTGATAACTCATTTGCATTTGAGGCCCAGAATAATGTCCTTGAACCGGCTGGGCTTGGATATTCTGGCCGGAAGGTTGGCCTGGTTGAATTTGGGAAGGACCTGCTTGCCCAGAAGGACGTACTTGCTGGGTGCCAGGTTGTCCTTGAGCAACCAAGGGTTGTCCTTGCGGAACAGATGGCCGAGCTTGCTGGATGGCTGGTTGACCTTGCGGTTGGCTAGCCTGTCTAGTTGGATGAGTAGGACGGACAGTGGGTTGGCCTTGTTGCACGGAGGGCTGGCCCGTTTTTCTGGAGGGTTATACTGGCTGAGTAATGGGTTGGCCCTGTTGTACGTAGGGTTGCCCCCCTTGCCTAGAAGGTTGCACGGGCTAAGCAGTGGGTTGGCCCTGCTGTACGTAGGGTTTCCCCCCTTGCCCAGGAGGATTCACAGGCTGAGCAGTGGGTTGGCCCTGCTGTACGTAGGGTTGCCCCCCCTGCCCAGAAGGATACCCCTGCTGGACTACTGGTTGACCTTGAAGAGTATAATTTTGCCCAGCTTGTCCAGTGGGATAACCCTGCTAGAAACCAGGTTGGCCTTGTTGGATGTAAGGCTGTCCTGGCTGACCAGACGGATAACCTTGCTGGGTACCAGGTTGCCCTAGGTAACCAGAAGGTTGACTCTGATAGGAAAAAGATGGACCGCCCATGGCCGAAGGTTGTCCTGGGTAGGGTTGTCCTTGTGGGCCCCCAGATTGTCCTGGGTAAGACTGGCCATAAAGTGGTTGCCCTTGGGGGGCTTGCACATAAGGTGGCTGGCCTAGATTAGGTGGTCCTTGAGGCTGTCCAGGAATTGCCTGGCACCCATGAAAGGAATGAGCACCAGGATCATAAACAATGTTTAATGGTATCGAGACTTCAACGAAAGGTTGAAGAGGCGCGGATTGAGCGAACTGGAGGTACTGACCGGTAGAATCATAATAAAAGAGTGGACCTTGGTAATTTGGGTCCACAATGGGTTGCCCATGTGAATCATACGGCCCCCCTCCTGGAACAGGGCCAGAAGATGGGTGAGCACTTTGTGCAGGATTGATGACTCCAGACGAAAGCCCTGGTTGGCCACTGCTCACTTGACTGTGAGAGGGACCAGCCCCAGGGTTGGTAGATGAAGATGCTGTCACAGCACTGACGACCGGAGTTGAGTATGCTACACAAACAGTTGGATTTGTGGGAACTGAGGTAACAGGTGTATTAGGGGGTTGCGAAAGAAAGGGTTCCGTGGTGGCAATGAGACTAGGATCCCATATAGTCGTAGAAGGCATTCTGGCAGCTATTCTATCCCTCATTGACTGATACCGTGGAGGGAGTGGAGAAGTAGCTGGAATGGGAGATTCAACATTTGACACCACGGGTGTCTCACCTGCGCTGGGAGATGTCTCATCCATGTGGGAAGTGGACATCGGAGACGACATACCGGGAGGGGTAACAGGAATATCGTCTTCGTCAGGCTCCCAGATAGGGTTCCAATCTTCTTCATAATCATCGTCGCCCGGGGCACATACATTGATAGGCTGGATACTCGGGATAATCGGAAGAGTATCGCTTACAACTGGTACCTCAGGAGCAACAGAAGATGGAGGACCTTGATCACTTGGACCGGGAGTTGACGGGTCAGCCAGGATGACAAAGCCCACACAAAACCCTAAAGGAAACTAACGATAAAGACCCTACTCAAACTAACGCATACAAAATCAAACTCAACGGGCGATATTCCATCAGAGACCAACGCATTCTAAGGTTGTATTTACGTGTGATATTGTTAGAAAGGAATTTTGATTATATCACATATCAACACATTCCGAGACGATTAAATACGTTAACCGATGCATTGGCAAACCATGTGTTGGATAGACATTTGCGTAATAGATAAACATCATACAAGAAGAGATAGAAAACATAATAAGACCATAGGATAAGCATGTGTAAATAATTTCTTTTCCAAGCATAGTTTGCATGTGTGCCTGCATATGTGCTTTTAAGCTTGCATAAAAATTAAAATACATGGGTCGTGTGTTGTGCAAACTGATACATTAGATCACATTTGTATTAGACATTTGCATAGCATATAAAAACATCATCACATGTGAAACGATCCATCCAAAAAGAGTATATATATATATATATATATATATATATATATATATATATATATATATATATATATATATATATATATCGTGTGGCGCACTAAGGCGCTCAAAAATAAGTGTATATGTCTGAAGTAAAGCCGGTGTTCTCAGTACATCCGAGACAGGTGTCTCTCAAAAACATCAGTGGAAAAGACCTAGATAATTACTGATCTGGGTTATGCTCTCTATAGCATACTGCTGCCCGTGCCACCCGCCTCAAAAGGCGATGCATCCTGGGTGCCACCCCCACTGTGTGAATCTGATGAGCTATGGGGACCTCCTCGACCCCCTGGTAATCTGGCACCCCATCCAGCAAACCCTCGAGGTTGCGAGCTATAGTCTCCGACATGTCAACTCCTGGAGGAACTAGGGCCAGGGTTCCAGCTCCTTGCCCCTCTCTCCGTGCCTCTGGGGCTAGGCCAATGGGTCTCACGGGTCCCACATCTGCACACCGTGACATTTATCAAGACATGTATATAAAAAATCAAAAACATTAAAAAATATTAAAATGAGATCACATGTCATACCTCCATCATCCCAATGCTCTCCCGCAGGCAGTGGCATGTCGGGATCGTTGCGGAAGTCCATACCGGCATATGGCCAGTCCTCTACGAGAATGGCCTGCCGATCCAGCCACTCTCGAAAATACACTCCCCAAGCCACTGGGCAGCCGCCACCTCCACGTGGCATGACGCGGGCCCATCGGCTGGCCCTCGTCTCCCGGGGACCTCTAGGTGGATCTACGGCCATGGTCTGTAGCTGTAGGGCCGGCACCCGCTCCAGCATGAGCGGAAGTAAGAGCGACCCATAAGCAAACTGCTTCGACTCTCCGCGTCGGCAGTTGCTCAACTGCCTCTTCATGCTGGTCGTCACAGCTGCTGCCCAGTTGAAAATGGTGGGCTGTAAACACTCCAGAGCCAGTAGTAGTTGGGTCTTTGAGGCCTCATGATTGGCCAAAGAGCCCGCTGCCCGTGTCACCAAAAAGAGTATGGTGCGAAGTACCATGTCGTTCGCCATCGGAATACCAACTTTCCCGCTCCGTGTTTTAACAGCTCCTGGGCACACTCGAGCCATCAGCTGGTCAAGAGTCTCACCGCTGGGTCGTTGCCCCTTCAGGATGGGCATCTGGCCCCAGCGTGACAATCCAGTCAAAAAATAAATATCCGTGGAACCAAACTCAATGTCCCAGCCACAGATCATGAATTTCTTATCAACTAGATTCCAAGCTCTGATTAAGAGCTCAAGCAGATCAGGTTGCGCCCTTAGGCGCGGAGTGAGAAAGAATTTCAAGAACCCGCATGCCCGCATTGCATTTCGGCATTCGGCAACAGCATAAGCGGATATATCCTCATCATCGTGAGCTCTCTCTTGCCAAACAAAAGACATTTTGCCCTGCAAGACCATGAAAAAACATTACAGCGCTAATCGTTGAAATTTGTACGTCCATTTTCTTAAAATCAAATCTTTACGGTGTCAGCGCGGCTGTTTTTAAAACAGTCGCGCTGATAATGGCGCACCGTTGTTTTTTCCTTGGGTCAGCGCGGAAGCACACGTGTTTTCCGCGCTGACCCATGAGGTGGTATGTGTAAATGTAAATCGATCAGCGCGGACCCGAGCGGGAAATCCGCGCTGACCGAGAGCGCACCAACACTCAAAAAATTTGCCCAAAGGGCCACTTCCCACCGTGGAATTGCTCCCAAAAAGACTTAAATTAAAGCGCAGGGGGAGGAGAACCTACCTGGAACAAGATGCCGGATGAATGGTGTCCGCACGGGCTGGAAATCACTCTGTCAACCTTGCAGCTCCTCAACGTTCTTCACAACTCAAAATGGTAACAATGGTAAAAAATGACTTTTACCCCCTATTTATGGTAAAAAAATTATAATTAGCTATAATTTCTTATCAATGTGGGTTTTTGTCATATTTTCACCATGGATTTAGCACTAATGTCGCTATATTATGCTTTTATGCATGTTTTACTATGTTTTTACACATATCGAACATGTTTATGCAGGTGGTGTTCTTGTGCAGGTTCTAGTAACCGGCGTGGTCATAACGATTCTTCTTACACTTGGTCCCAAAAAAATGTCGTCTTTAAGCTCTTTTTCGACACGAATCAAGAAAAGATGGCCGAGCTTCCTTTCGGCTCGTTAAAAGGAACGAGAGGCGGTCATTTTTAAGCTCTTTTTCCGACCGGTTAACTTAAAAAGATTGCCGGGTGTTTGTCGTTTCACGCTCGTTATTGGCTCTAAAACGACGTGCTTCTGACCGCTTTTTTACTTTTTCGGGTCGAAGTTACTATTCACGAAAAGTACTCCTCGATCATACTGGTCGGGCGGTTCTTTCGAGCATTTTTTTATACTTTTTCGGGCTCGAGAGACACAACTTTACGAAAAAGGACCCCCCTGGAGTTTCCTTTTCTGCTGTCTTTTCAGACTCTCTAAACAGGAAAAGACGTCGAGCTCCTCCTTTGTCAGGCTCGTTAAAACTCAATGACATTGGACATTGTCAAAATGACGCCTCTCCAAGCATATGCTATCCCCGTCAAGCTTGTCATCCAAAAATAACCGGGGTACCTGCCAGAAATGGTGGGGAAAATGAAACTGTAATAATGGTCGTGTCGGCAGTATGTCGCTCTTGAACATGGCACTCATCTGCATTCGTGTCTGGGTGGGTATTCCTCATCTTGTTTTACACTAGCCTCTGTGGGTTTGGGTTATCCTATTTGACCTCTCATTTGCTCATTGACATTGTCACCATGACCTCTTCTCCTTTGATGTCAGATACTGCCAAATCCACTGTTGTGTCGCCGATATGTTCAAGAGAAGTTGACCTCTGCAAGATTCCCACCTCCCTTTGATGTCTCGCACAAAATCTTTTATCCTTCTCTGTCTCGTGTCGATGATGTAGGAAACATCATGGCCCGCCTTCGATCAAGGTTACTTCCTGTCGACTTCAGCTCATTATCCAGGAAAGTGACCTAGAGACTCCCTTCAGGTGCCTTAGAGCCTGCATGCCTCAATGGCAGGTTCTTCGTGTTCGACGTGAGGTTTTCATTATTGGCCTCCGATCGGATGATTCTGCAGGTGTTCGACACCAGCTCATTGATTCACACACCGCGAATTGTACCTATAAGTACCTTGAGGACCATTGTCATTATTGGTGGTACCTCTCGCGTCTGTTAACAGTTTCCATCATTGACTGGTAATCAGACGATGTTCATGCATGTTCGACTTCAGCTCATGTATTCACATGCTTGGACTTGTACTTTGTTCGGGTTGGGATGGAGCGCAAGACCCTGTTTTTTGTCTGTTACGAACCAGGTTGCGATTTTTTGGATTTTTATTACATGACTCATTGATGGATGGTTGCGCCCATACCTGAGTCTTTGGGATGGCTGCGACCATACCCTCTTATCTTTACGGTCTCTTCAGCTGGGTGGCTGCGTCCATACCACATACCTTCTTCATATGTCTTTTGGATGGCTGCGCCCATGCCTAGGCTACATGTAATCGAGATATCAGTTGTACATACGTGCAGGTCCTTCCTGGTGGTGTTCCAGTTCAGCAGTTTTGTAAAGCATTTCACCCCTCCCACTCTCTCGGGCTTCATGCTTTAGGGGGCATCTGTTACGCAGTAATTTTTCACTGTCTCCCTGTCAGTCTCCCTATTGTCCCATGAAATCAAATGCACCATGCTCATGCTCTCTAAACTGGCCAAATGACCCACTTTGCCAAAGTTTATTGCATCAGCGCGTCTGTTATTAAAATAACCGCGCTAACAGGCGGCTGATAGTGTAACTGATGCGCTGCTAGCGCGGAAGCACACGGATTTCCCGCGCTGGTCGAATTTTATGTGCCAACGCATCCTATGAAAATATTAAGCCACGCTGACACAGCCTTCTCTGTTACTGTAATGCGCTGTCAGCGTGTCAGTTCAGTGCTACACCCGCGCTGATCCTGTTTGGGCGAATTTGTTCCAACAGCCAGCCTTCCAGATGGTTCCAGACTTGGTTGTTGACCTTGTGAGTATCGCCCTCCCTTCTATGGCATGTCTGTTCATCATTGGGAACCACCTTCCTTGAAGATAAGCTTGTCCTTCCACCATTCATGGAGACTCCTTCTCCTATTTAAACCTCCACCAATGCCATGAGCAGCTAGTTTTGATAGTGTGGAATTCATAGTGCTTGGATTGCTGCTGCTAGTAGGTAGTTGGTGTGACAAGTGTGGTTTTGCTAGAGGAAGCTTAGGGAAGGTTGTGAGTGTTGCTTGTGTGAGAGAGAGCTTTGTTTTGGGAGAATCCACTTCCAAGGGTGAATGCTTAAGAGACTTGCTGGCTGGACCCTCAAGAGAAGGACTCAGCGTCAAAACTTTGGTTGTACCTTTCTCTGTTATTGATTTAATAATAGATGACTACTGTTATGGTTCCATTCTCATTTGTCTTTGTAGTGGTTAATGTGAATTACATCCTTTCTGACTGATGTATAATTGCTTTTATTAGATTTCATGCTTGTGTTTATCTTTCTCTTCGTGTGTGCAGGTATCTATTCACGGAGATCGTGGAGGATTGTGACCGGCCAGAGCGAAGGAGCGAGAGCGGCATCTCTTCATCAAACAATAGCGTTGGAATCCAAGTAGGTGTTCTTTGCCTTTCTTGTATTCACAATTAGGAACTTGCACAGTAGCATTGATTGATTGTTGCTAGACCCATTCTGGGCTAGTAGGGATCGCCTCTATCCGTAGAGGGGATTTACCTCTCCAACAGTCTTTTCAAAGATAGTACTGTATTTTCAATTGCTTCATCAAACTAGTTAGAAATGAATAACATTTGCTTGAAAATGAGATTAAAACGCTAATATTTTACTTTGAACTACGTAAAAAGCAATTAAAAAGTCTTTTTACCTCTCATTTTACCATTTCATTTGGACTTGGTTTGTTGGAGCTTTGGAGGTGCCTCTTCCCCCTTGATTTTCATCAGTTGATTTCGGGAGATTCTGTGGACGATTCTCGGCGCCGTCTGGACCAGGTAGGAGCTAAACCTGAGCTCTTTCATTTCATGGTTTCCTTTTTGCATTATGTGCTTCATTCTGTGCTTTTCTGAGCCTCTGGGGTTTGATGGGTTCATTCTGCCATCAACGCACCCTGGGTACATCGAAACCTGCGCTGAATGTTGGCCAGCATGGAGGAAGTTTGACATTCAATGTAGGTGGAACACTGCTGCAGGTGCGTTGGGCGCAGAAAAGGAATTTGTTGCACAGTTTTTGATGAAAATTTTTGCCTGTTTCTCATCAAAATCAGGATCTAACTCCTCTCTTGTTTGTTTTTCAGAGATTTGGAGCAAGATGACCCTTACATGGTGAGAACGAGAACATGAAGAAGAGGACATGATTGCCCTACATGATCTGGTTACAGTGAACGCGCTGCGGAACTGTGGCTTGCTGAAGTTCTTCCGCATCTCTAGCATGAGACAGTAGATCAACCTACTGCAGTATTTGCTCGATGCTTGGGATCCTATCAATCAAGTTTTCCAGATTAGGGGCAAATCTATCCCCTTGACTGCAGTAGACATTTACTTCTTGACTGGCTTGTCGAGGCGGGGTGCCCCCATCTCTTTGTCAGGTTCGGCCCGAGGGAGTGACTCTGTGAGAGATTATGTCCGCCAGTATTGCAGGGAAGGATCTCAGCTGAGTAAAGACGACAAGATCATCATCCATGATGTCACTGACAGGTCCCTTAGGTCTATCCTGTTTACTTTTGGTAGGATGGCCGGTAGTGCGTCTCTTCATGTAGCCAACAGATCCTATATGCAGCATGCCTTGGAATGCCTCCAACCGAAAATATTCAACTGGTGCGATGCAGTACTTCTTGTGATGAAAAATCAGTTGACCAAGATAAAGGACGGGAGGTTGAAGAACTTTGGGTTCGGTTCTATTTTGACTGCCTTTGCCTTGGAGAAGATACCATTGATGCAGCCATAGTACATTGCACTCGACTTACCTTCTCCTACTGAACCACGTATGCAGAGATGGGTTGACCATATGTCTAGGCATGCTGGCCAGTCTCAGATTTCATTTTCTAATACCTTCTTCAGGTGGTTTGATCGTTAGGAGATGGCTTATGTCGAGTATCCATATGCTGGCATGGATTTCTGGGGTGATCCGGATTTAGTACTGCCGGATGGCGAGAAGTTGGGCGCTATTGGTAAAATCTTTGACCATATCACTATTTACTGTTTTTATTTATAATGTCCTTGTGCTTTATTCTATCAAGACTTTAATCAAACTCATGTGTACATGCAGATGTTGGTCCTGTTCGTCTAGTAGTTCGCCTGAGAGTGCCAGCCGTTGCCCCAGCAGGGGAGGCTGCCGGGAGGGTTATTCTTCGTGACCTTGATGTGGTTGAGACTCTCACAGCTGTGCAGGAGCAGGTTGAGAGCCTTACTCTTGGTATTCCAGATGTGAGGATCGACGAGCTACCTTTGCAGTTACAGCGGCATACTACTGGTGTGCCTAGACGATGGAATTGTCTCTTACGCATGATTGCACAGGCTGTGACTTGCTATCACGAGCATCATTAGACTAGGGTGCCCCCTAGAATTTTGAGGTTTTGGATCATGTGACCGATTTTGTCTTGGTTACAGAAAATTATATGTAAACCATAAACAGCTATATATATATTTTGATTTTCGGGGTTTTATTCTGGTTGAGCTATATGATCCACATGTAAAACATTGATGATGTGTTTCTTTTTATAAATGTTGCAAATGTCTATCTAACACATAGTTTTCTAATGAGTTGGTTAATGTGTTTAAGTTTCTGGAAATATGTTGGTATTGAATAAGATCAAATTGTCTTTCCAAAATCTTAACCCTTAGGAACATGCGGTAAATAGCTGGGTTTCGGACGGAATATATACCATTGAGTTGTAGTATTACGAGTTGTGAGTCTAGCCTGACGATTAGTCGGTGGTGATGGCATCAGAGAGAAGTTCTATCAACGCGCTATACTCAGCGATGTTATTCGTTGATTGACCAATACATACACCTTTGAAACTTACTAACTCGCTGCTTGGATCAAAAATGGCCCAGGCTGCGGAGGACAGGTTCCGCGAACTACGACTCGCTCCGTCGGCATATCCAACACATGTCTCCAAAAGGTTTGACCTCTGCAATAAATGTAAAAAGGTGGATTACTCGACCAAAACAAACACTTTAGCGAAAACAAAATATAACAAAAGCATATTGGTTACTATTTAAGCATAGTAACACTTGAGGTACAACCCATTACGAGGTTGCGCCAGTGGAATTCCGTCATAATCCATTAACTCGTACACTCCTTTTGCTAACACTCGTTTAACAATATAGGGGCCCATCCATAAAGACTTAAATTTACCTGCTCCCAATTTATCGGATTCTTGGTCGTAAAGCAAGACCAAGTCACCTTCTGAGAAGACACAAGGTTTGACATTTTTGTCGAACTGCGCCTTGACTCGTTTCTTATGGGCTTCGTTAGCCAAAGCGGCATCACGATGGGTTTCATCCAATTGGATTAATTCCAAGAAATGAGCCTCTTCTTCTGCAGTTCCGGGGAGGAGATCGATTGCGAGTTTAAGAGACGAGATTCCGCACTGGACTGGTAAGACTGCTTCCAGGCCATATACCAGTTGGAAGGGTGTGAACCCGGTTGCATTCCTTACCAATGTTCGGTAAGCCCACAAGGCTAAGTACAGGATTAGGTGCCACCTTCTTTTGTGAACCCCGATCATCCTTTGTAACATGCGCTTCAGGACCTTGTTGATCGCTTCAACTTGTCTGTTGGCTTGCAGATAATATGGAGTAGAGCTGTCGTGAGACAATCCTAGTTTGGCAGCTAATTTGAGCATCATGTGATTGCGAAAATGCAATCCATGATCTGTGACTATAGCCTGTGGTATGCCGAATCTGGCGACTACATGATTGAAAAACAAAAGGGCATCTGTTTCACCAGTATTATCTAATGTAGGCATCGCCTTGGCCCATTTGGTAAAATAGTCAACTGCGACTATGATATACCCATGCCCCCCGGTCGAGGTGGGGTTACATGTCAGGAAATCGATGCCCCATTTGGCGAATGGCCCAACAACAACTATTGGCTGTAGAGGTGCGGGTGGTCTTTTGGTTTTGCTATCAAAAATTTGACAAGCATGGCAACTTCTGACTGCGGTTATGAAATCTTTGAACATTGTTGGCTAGAAGTATCCTGCTCGTAAGATTTTTTGTGTTGTAGCATATCCAGATTGATGCCCCCCACAGGCCCCTGAATGACACTCATTCAGGGCTTTTTTGGCCTCCTCATGTGTGAGGCACCTTCTCAGAACTGTATCGATACCACTACAGTAAAGTGTATCACCGACGATCATGTAGTCTTTTGCTTGGTATCGAATACATTTTTGTTCAGAGTGAGAGGTGTTAGGCCTAAACTTTTGGGTTTGGAGATAAATTATTATATCTCCATACCACTCATTGCTTGTAGATATCATAAACAATTTTTCATCCACGATTGATTCTTCGGATGTTTCATCGTTGGACGATGATGGGAGATCGCATAATAATTCTGTAAAAACTAGAGCTTTCTTTGATTTGGATTTTACGAATTCCAGATCAAACTCTTGAAGGATCGCTATCCATTTTGAATATTTGCCCCCCAGCAACTGTCGCGACAATATATAAGTCATGGGGTTGCAATCAGACAGAATGGTAGTTTTCCGAAAGAGGACATAGTGTCGAAATCTTTGTATCGCTTGAACAACTGCAAGCGCTAGTTTTTCAACATAAGAATATTTTCTTTCTGTATCATTTAAGTTTTTACTTAAATAATATATAGGGTGTTGAATTCCATCGACTTCTTGAACTAAAACCATTGCGATGGTTGTATCTGTTGCAGCCAGATACAGGTTAAAATCTCTTTGATAATCGGGGGCGTACATTAATGATGCTTTCATTAGGGAATCTTTCAAAGCATCAAAGGAAGCTTGCGCAACCTGATCCCATACAAAGGGTACCACCTTTTTCAAAAGACGTGTATAACCCTTAGCAAGTTCGGCATAATTTGGAATGAACCTCCTCAAAAAATTTGGTTTCCCTTGGAGTTTCTGAATCTGAAGCAAATTTGAAGGTGGAGGAAAATTTATGATTGCATGGACCCTGCATGGGTCGAGACGAATCCCATCCTTGGAGACTACAAAGCCAAGTAAACGACAAGAACTGACGCAAAATACACATTTGTGTGGATTGTGTCGTATCTTGTAGTGTCGGCAACGTAGAAATATCACTCTTAAATGCTGCGGATGATCAGTCCGCTTTTGCGAATGAGACGGAAGGTCGTCGAGGTATGGTTGAACGATGTTTTTGATGTCATGGAAGGCATAATTCATTGCCCTCTGAAACGTCGCTCCCGCGTTCTTTAAACCAAAGGGTAATTTTCAATATGCGAATGTGCCCCACGGACAAATGAATGCAGTCTTTGACTGGTCCTGTGGGCGGATATTTATTTGATTATACCCGGAAAATCCATCCATGAATGAAAAGATTTTGCATCCGGCGCATTCATCAATTATCTGGTCGATGAAGGGTGTAGGGTAGTTGTCTTTTGGACAAGCTTGATTTACATCCCTATAATCGACACACACTCTAATTGTCCCCTGTTTCTTCATAACAGGGACAATATTGGATACCCAATCGGTTAGAGGAACCAGGTAGATGAAACCAACATGGAGAAGTTTTTCAACTTCTGCCTTAATGGCAGCGGCTTTCTTGGGGTGCACCTGCCTGAGCCGTTGTCGTACCGGTTTGACATCTGGATACATCTTAATTTTGTGTTCAATGATACTCAAGTCAATGCCTGGCATTTCATCATATGACCAAGCAAAGACATCTCTGAATTCGCAAAAAAGAGCGTTATATATTTCCAGTTCTGAAGGAGAACAACATTTGCCAACATAAATATTCTCTACAACATCTGTTTTAGTCGAGATATTTATGGCTATAGTCTCTTCAATGTTGGATAAGTTTCTCTCGGAATCCACCGTATTTATAGTATTTGATAGGAATTCAAAAACTGAAGGATGATAAAGGTCATCTTGAGTATCTTCTTCATAATCCGGAAGAAGGGAACGATGGTGGCAATCACTCCATGGTGCCCCTTCAATCAACATTGATTGTACAATTCCTTCGTTGGTTCCATGCACTCGCGACCAAGGATCTGAAGGGGTACCATATTCTCTAGACCTATCTACCCAAACGCTTGATGAGCGTTGATTTGGGTTTGCCTCCCATGCTAGAAACATTGATTGCTATAATACTTCTATTGGGCTTGGGGGCAAAACCATTGTATGATCCATGTTGATATCGTTTTCTGAGATCTTTGTGGAAGATATCATATTGCAGGTTCCTATCGACGCTACTTCCGCCAGATTGATTGGAGGTGGAAGAGCGAAAGTTCCCATTAGTATAGGATCTTTTAGTAGGCCTACTCCGATATTCTGAAGCGAATGGGGGTTTCCATGGATCATGGGAATGCTTCCTGTAACTTGAGAACCATTGGGGAGGAAGTTTTGTTGATCGACGATTGTAATCCCTCCTTGAAAGGGAAATGCAATCTTTCTAAAATAGGTCGATACAACAGCCGCCATGGCATATATCCATGGTCTTCCTAGTAAGATGTTGTAATCAAGATTCCCATCTATGACTTCAACATCTATTTCTACTGTTTTCCCTCCTAGTTCAACTTTCAAGTTATTTAGGATACCATATGGGGTATATGTCCTTCCGTCGAATGCTTTTAACATCGTCGCAGATCGCGACAAGGTTGGAGATCCTAAAGTTTTCCAACATCTCATCGACATAATACATGTAGATGCCCCCTCATCAATAATTGTTCGATGAACAGTTTTGTTGAGGGCTTTCACTTGAATAAGGAAAGCTAGTTGAGCTGGTAACTGAGGGTCATATCCTTTATGATTAAAGGCCACAAGATTGGAATCCATTGGGTCAATCCCACCTATTGCTGATAATAAAGCTTGCTCTTGGGAGAGGCAATTTTGCGGTACCTCAAGTGTCGACATAGCGGATGGCGATTGGGCCAGGTCCTCTATTATATTATAATTCTGTGCTATTTTTGCACGAGGATTAAATGTCGATTTGTGCACTACTCCCTTTGGCGACTTTATCATTTGTTCAGGAATGATGGGTGGCACAACTTTGGTCAAAGTTGTTGTCGAACTACTAGGTTGTTCATTAGCCTTGTTATTCGACACCTGTGGATTCCCGTAATCTTTATTCCTTGCCAAAGCATCATTTTGCTGCTTTGAGATAGACAACATAAGCACTTGGGATCGGGAAGCATTTTGATTAGCAACCAGTTTGGTTCCCAGGCTTGGAAATGGATCAGTCAATACTGCTGAGGTTTTTGAACTCTTAAAGAGTTTCTTAACTTCAGCTTTATGTGGACAATCTCTCGTCCGATGATCCTCATCGCATATATGAAACCCCGCAGGGGGTTTCCTTTTCCCAGAAGGGTTTGTAGAATGCTTTTTAGGAGATGACTCATCCTGCTTCCTTTTTCTCCCTTTCTTTTTCTTCTTGCCCCCTGGTTGCTTCAGTTGTTTGCCCTTGTCAGTCGACACGACATTTACTTCCGAGGCATGAAGTTCCTCATTTGCATTTTGACTAGAAATATTACAGGCCTTTTTAGATGTAGCCTTTGTCGATTTCATGTCTGTCGCGCCAATCATGCCATCGATGGCATGAGAGTCATTGTTTGATTTAGGAGGAGGAGGAACTGAGAATTCCGGTCTAGGGGCGTCAGGTATTTTATCATAGAGCGTGCTGGACTGAGTGTAAATCAAGTCCAAATATTGCGCACGAGCGATAACTTGCTCTTCTGTGATGACTCCCCCTTTTGCCACATCTTCTGTGATGGAAGGCAGTAATGACTTAATAAACCATTCAACTAAAAGCTGATCGGGAACATACGTTTTCACCATTCTACGACGACGTCGCCATTCATGTATATGATCAGATATGTGAGTGGCCATCGTTTGTTTGAAGTTGGTAAGAAGTTCGGTTCCTGTTTCGTACCTTATCGGTAACTGAAAATGGGTTAAAAAGGTTGTGGCTAGGGTACTGAAGTTGTCGAATGAAGCTCTAGGCAATTTGATATACCATTTTGCTACCGGACCAGTTAACGTCCTCCAAAAAAGGCGAAGCCTAATCGAATCATCGTTTAGGGTGTTTGATGAACACCACAGACGAAATGTCATCACATGATTCGACGGATCTTCACCAGGATTTCCATTAAATTTAGGAATATCTGATGGAAGTTTATGCGGAATCGCTGGCCACCAAGGGGCATAAGCAATTGGATCATTCGTCAGCCGGTTTAGATCTGGTAATTCTAGAGTTGCTACAAAGGGCAACTGTTGATTCAGGTTAGGCGAAGCATACCCTGGATAAGATGGAATCGCCTAAGCAGTGGGTCTTTACATACCAGCATAATGTATTTGATGCTGGCAACTTTGACAAGGTTGATGGGCATAACCATTATATTATGGTTGTTGATAACCGCTTTGGAAATGCAGTTTCCCATTACTTACAAAGACTTGTTGCTCAGGTCCCTGATATGATTGCTGGAATTGCGGTTGTTGAGATTGAACCAGCCCTGGTTGTTGGACCATTTGCTGTTGTCCAATACTGGATGATTAACCAAGATGAGGAGTCATAGTACTTGTTTGAGCCTGAGTCGCTCCAGATAAGGAGGCACTAACCTGAGGTTGTGATTGAGTTGTCGAGACAAGAGGTTGTTGTATTGCAACCTAAGAAACTTGGGGTTGACATACAACAGGTAGCGCTTGTACTTGCGACGCAATCACCATACCAGGTATAGTGGGAATATTTGACACAGGGTGGACTGATTGCATTGAATATGCAAGCCTTGGTTGCTGAGGCAGTATTGGTACCCAACCGCTGGATGTAATTCCAGTTTGACCTGAACTTTGTTGTAAACTCCCATATGGTTGTTCTCCGGGAGGGAACAATGAAAAGGCATACTGCCCTCCATATGGTGGAAATCTAGTACTTAAAGGGTATATTGGCCTTTGAAGACACATTGGATCGATTTGTTGAGTTTCAACATAAGAAATACCAGATGATAATCCGGATGAAGAAATAGGAACTGTCCATGTCGTCGAAACAGTCCCCGATTGGACTCCGGCTTGTTGTTGATAACTTGCTGGGACAGTTGGTATACCATCGAACATCGTTGGAGTAGCAGCAGGAGGCTCTGCCACTTCTGCATCGGATGACACATTCCTGGATGTTGATGGTTGTTCAGACATATCTAATCTATCCAAAAATTTCCTAGCAATTCTACAAGAACTTGTGATGAACGGAGACTAACTTCGAAGATCAACGAGGGAAAGGTGATGATTATTCCGTTTAAAATAAATTTTACGACGCTTGGACACAACTTTTTTTTTCAATTTTAAAGAGTCAAGAAAAAACAAAAGATGACTCTAGTCTCCTTCGATTTTTAATGAGCCTGAAGTGACAAGTGCTCAGATGGACCTTTTCCATTAATGAGTCTGAAAAGGAACGAAAGGGACTGCTCTGGAGGTCTAGGTAGAGGGAGTGCCAAACCAATCGCAAAACCGCAGAATACTTTTTAGGGTACAACAGTCAATCTTCCCGAATGTTGTGTTCGGTGCATTGCGATCAGTAGGGCGGCCGACACGGCTTCCTATGGATAAAGGTTTTATGCCTAAAGGGGTCTCCCAATATATACTTGACGGTATGTGGGAGCACAAGTCCGTACTGGCACTTATCGTCTCAAAGTGGAGGAATCACCCAACCATCAGTGAGGACAACAGTTACCAGGCTTTACGACGCCGGAACACGTCTCTAGCCTAGACCTCTAAATGTTGTGCGTTAAGTTACAAAGCATTGTTAAGTTCATTGAATTTATTTTAGGTTGATCTTTCTTATGAAGTTTGCCTTTTGGGTTCACCACGAGATGTAGATGTAACTCCTAAAATGCAATCTAAAGATGATAAGCAAGCTTTTATCTCTTTTCAGCAATGAAAATCCTAGCTACAAGGGGAAAAGAAAGACACAATCTTTTCTCAAAGAGCAAAGAGCACACTGTAAATGCACTTTTCCTAAATCAAGCCATACAAACTGTCAATATGCAAATGCACTTGTGCATGTATTTGTTTTTCACTTTCTTAATATTGATGCCTAAAAAGAAAGTTTTTGTACAAATTTGAATTCGATTTCAAGTGAAAAACACAAACAAGCTTCTTTTCGGAATCAAAAGGTAGAGACGATTACAACACTTTATGATTTTGAAGTAAACACTTGTTTCGACACTAGAAATTCACAAATTCAAGCCGAAGGCAAAAGTAAAAGCGTAATCAACTGTCAACAGCAAATAAACTTTCTCCTAAGATCAAAAACGACACTTACGACAGATCTAGATCTAAGGGCGACAATATGACCAGTTTACTTTTGTAATGGGAAACTGTAGATGACGTAACAAATACACAAAAACAAATACAGTTTCTTTTATACAACTGAGGCGGAATTAAGGCAAAGAAAAGGGGCTTTTAAACAGACAAACACACTGATCACAGGCTGCAAAAATCAGAGGCAAAACTGGAAAAAGTGAGCAAAGAACCTCAGCTAGGCAGGGCTAGGCTGATCAACGCACCTGCTACACAGAGAAACTGAATTTCAATGCAGGTAGCCCTCTCGGGAACTGCGCTGAAATGAAGAGTCTCTTCACAGAGCCTGCGCTGAAGCAAAAACGAGAATTCTCTCTTGGTTCTGGGTCACGGTTTGCAGTTTAATCTATGGTTTTTGGCCAGGTAAAAGCAATCAATTGTGTACAATCAGAGGGTTGATTTACAAGAGGTTTAAGAGCTATCACAAAGGGTAATCAGATCATTTGTGAGTCAACTGTTCAGATCATAAACAGGCCCAGTGAATGGACTAGAGTAGCAGATGTCTACTTTGCATTTGTAAATGGCAAATGCAGTTCGATTCGCTACTCCTAAGTTTATGAGATGAACAACAATAGAAACACAAATAAACTAACTAGACACGATCCCCAGCGGAGTTTCCATTTTTTTGTTGGGAAAAGTGTCTACTCAGAATGCCCCTATCCCACTAAGGTGTGATAGTGCCTTAGCAACAAACAAGGAAAACTACTTTTGTATTCTTCTTTATGAATTGTAAACAAAGAGGAATAGGATGAACCAACCTGTGTCTTTCGCTAGTCCTTTGATCCAATCTCTCTTCTCTTTGACAGCTTCCAGCTACCTGCTCCTTTACTTGCCCAGCTTCACCAAGTTCCTGCAAGATAACAGAAGAGGAAAACTACACAAAGACATAGATTTACATTCATAAATAGCTTAGGATCAGATTTAAGCTAAACATGCAAATATAACAAAACATCATTGATACACAAGCATGTAGGAGAAACTCAAATAGTTTTATTGATATCACAAGAAAATCCAGGAGGAGATACAACCAAGTGAGTCCCGATCCAGCATCAACCTCCCAGCAAAGGAATCCCTTCTTCACCTCCAACAAAGCATAAATCACCCAATGCACTAATCTCAATCTCAAAACCAACAGCAATTCTCTGCAAAGTACAAAATTCCAACCTCTGGATCTCTGGGATGAGGGATCCATATATAGATGTATGCAAAGAGGATGAGTCAGCTTATGATTTGACTTGTGGCTTCTCTCTGTCAGTTCTTGCTTCCACTTGGAGACTGGGAGCCTCTTACTCATCCTTGGTCGAACTCAGTGAGGCAAGTGTCATTGAGGAAGATTCTGGAAGCTTCCATTGCCTGTCCACCTCGAGGAACGACACTGCCATTTGGCATTTCCCGTTCAGCACACCCTAGTAGTGCATTTAGGTGTGTTGCAACGCACATAGCTAGTGTACTGGGGTGCTATGCAACGCAGGTAGCTTGTGGAGCAGCTGAAATGATCCTGATTTGACTGATTCTGAGTAGTTTCTGGTGGAGAACTTCTGGGAGAAGCTGTAATTGGTTGACCTTGTTCCTCTAGGGGTAGGAACAACACTTTTAGGGACTTAGGATCCCTTGGTTTATGGAAATTTCATGCTTAGAGCTGTAAGGCACAAAAATGTCTATAACAGGGAGGATGTTGTTCCATGGTCAATTAATTGATTTTAGAAATTAAAGACACAAACAAAACAAAGGGGTAACTAGGCATAAAATTTTACCAAGAAACCATGAACTATAATATACACCTTGGCGAACCAAGTATTTAGCATAGGTTTTTGTAATCACCCCGAATTATGTGTTCAGTGTATCATGGTATACAAGGTGGAAAAGTTGGTTACCTATGGACAGATAATAATGTATAAGTGACTCCCAAAATATACTCGACGATATGTGGGAGTGCAGTCCATAGAAATTCTAATGCGTAACTATTTTATGAGATCATTCCCATATAATTTTCATGCATGGATCACCATTTGATATACTTGAAGGTACTTGGAGAAATATCCTATACACTTATGCACGTGGAACGATATTTCACGCCTAGGATGCAAGACTGGAAAACAATGACAACTCCTACATTTAACGACGCACGAACACATCTCTAGCCTATACCTCTATGTGTGTCGTTTGAGTTTCAAATGCTCCTTAGTTTAATTGAGTGAATTTTAGAGTTGATATTGAATTAGATTTTAGTTTGAAGGATCAAAAATTGATGTCACCTGAACACACCTACGATGCAACTAATATGACAAAAAGAACTCTTTTCATTTTCGATGAAAGTTAGCTAGTGTAGGGAAGTGGTACAAATAATGATGAAACAATCAAATATGAAAAAAAAAGAGATTCCTAACTATATCATTCAATTTCACTATTTCAATTCAATTCAAAGCATTGAAATATGCAAAACCATGCAATAATCTATGCACGATTCCTCTAAAAACTATGCAAACGTAATCTATGAACAATTTCCTTTCCTGCTGTGAAAATGAAAATTGTAACTATGTAAATGTGATCTATTGAAGAGAATTATTCAAAACAAACACAAGAGGATTCCAATGAAATCAAACATAATCTGATATTTCATGAACAGAGAACTCAAACTAAAATCGGGTGAAAATTTCAAAAATCATAAGATATGCCACTCAAAGGCGATTAACACACAATTTCACACTAGGGATTTCCAATTTCATACACAAAACCCTAGATGCAAATGATTTTTTTTTTCTTTTGAAGAAACTTAATTTTCGAAATGAAGAAAACTAAGATGCAAATTCTAATCACTGATTCGAAGGAACTTTTAAGAATGAGGACTAGAACAACAATTCATCCAAGCGATCAATGATCAAACAAAACAAGTTTACAAGCGACCTAATGATAAGAAAAAATAAAAATCAAAACCAATTCTTACCAAGGGAAACAACACAAATGCAAACCAAACAAAGGCTTTAGAGAGACCACAAGCCACTGAGAACTCAAGGAAGTTGAGCTGGAAGTGGGATGACCAAAGATAGGCTCACGAACCAAGGAAAAATTCATGCAAAAACAAGGTCCAATGCTGGTGCAGAAGAGGCACTAGTGCATTGCAACACTGGTGCATAGTGGGATAGGGTGACATGAAATGCTCTATCAAAGGCACATGGGGTGCGTTGGGCCTAGGAAAGAGAATTCTGGCAAAAAAATTGCAAAAAAGGCTCAATGAAATCACTTCCTAGGTTTGTTCTTGGTTGGATGATATAACAAAGGTTTGTCAAGGAGGTAATCAAACAAATGGACAAGGAAACCACCAAGGGAATACTCAAATCCTATGTTGAGTCACCAATTTTTTATACATGAACTACGATTGTGGACAAAAGTATCTCCCCTAGGTCGGTGGCTAACCTAGAACAACAAATAGACAAGGAACCCAATGTTTTTTCTTAAAGTAAATAGATAATGGAGTGAGGCCTACCTGTAATCCTTCACATGATTCACTCCTTATTTAGCTTGGAAGCCCCAATTCCAGCTCCGATTTCCAAAATTAGAACCTACACAGTCATATAACACAAGCCAAGAAACTACAAGATGTATGTATTTCATTCAATAGATGAACATGGTGCTGACATATATTAAACAACATAACATATAGGGAAAAAGTGAATTCATTGCATTACTATAAATGGACGCAGATGAAAACCATAAGTAGCAGTTGATCTTGTAGAAAAGCTCCTAGAAGTTATTGACTTGTCCTTTCCTTATCAAAATATGCACCTCCATTCACCCTAAATGTATGGAATTATGACCACTCAGTACAACAACATAAGGGAAGAATTATTCTTCAAAAGATAACCCCCAACCTCAGAGCAGGCTGGAAATATATAGAGAAAAATGGTAGGTTAGGAGTTATTATCCAATTACCATTCTAGGGTAAGAGATCCACCTTTGATGCAGGGATATGATCAAATAATAAGTGGTGAAAACTTCAATGTATGGATGTATATGATCCGAATGATTTATCCAAGGTAAGTAGTTCTAACAACTTCTTGAAACTCCCAGAAGGTGAAGCTTCCAGAATCTCGATCATTCTCCTAAACTTCTAGAACCAATGTAAGTGCAAAGAGGAGAAACCTATTGGCGACCAATGCAGGCCACAATGGAGAAACCTATTGGTGAATGCACCCCAGTAGGCTTACAGGGAGCGTTGGTCCTGAAACTAGCTTAGATGATGCAGTTTAGGGATCAAATGATGGAAAATGAAGGTACATGCTTAGGGATTTGTGCAAGATGGTCACAAGGGGGAATAGGATGTTGATTGATCCCATTAGGAGGTTCACTGATTAGATGTGACAAAATGGCCTATAAGATGAGTGGTGGAGCCACCCCTTTCTTTTCAAAAGAATGAGCTTATCTCTCTACTACTTTACAAGAGGAGCCAAGGTGAAAAGTACTTTTCTCTTACAATGAGGGTGTATATAAAAGAATGAGGAGGTGATGATTAACATTCCTTGTGAATCTTTACCTACCCTCACGACTATTTGAATTCCTATAACTTTTTGACTTTACATGACTGTTCATATTCAATACATATCCTTTGGAATTTCACTTTACAATACAATTTTGAAACAATAATTACATAATCCACCATAATGGTGTGGCATGTTGAAACTCATGACTTGACATGACATTCACTACTCACAAGGACTACTTGATGATGTGGCAATGTAAAGCCACTGTTGCTTCTGTGTGTCGACAGTATGCTTTAGAATGATTTTCTTTAAACCTCCACATGGCTTGGTGATAAGGAAACTTTAATGGTCTCAAGTATTGAGTTGTTATTGAAAATTAATGTCCCTTTTCATTCTATCAGTTGATCAACTTGCATACTGAGGTACAAATATGTCTTTCAGTAAGCTTTCCTTATGCATATCTGTTACAGGGAAAAGTGTCTACTCAGAACTGCTTATCCCACTAAGGTGTGACAGATGCCTTAGAAAAAAACAGAGTAAAGCTACTTTCGTTTTTCCTTTATTAATTATAGATAGAGAGGAACAAAAAGACCAACCTCTGTCTTGCGCTAATCTCCTGATTTGATTCCTCTCTTCCTTGATAGTCTTTCGCTACTTGTTCCCTTGCACGCCCAGCTTCACAAAGTACCTGTAAGATCATAGTAGCATAGCACTATACAAAGACATGGATCTATAATAATAAACAATCTAGGATCAGATGTAAATTGACCATACAAATGCAGCAAATATCAATGACACAAGAGTATGGAGGAAAACTTGAATAACTTTTATTGATAAACAAGAAAGAGCCAAGAGGAGTTACAACCAGTTGTTTTGACCCAGCATCAACCTCTCAGCAAGGAAGCCCCTCTTCACCTCATACAAAGCTTAGATCACCCAACAATCTGATGTTTGTTTCAAGAAACCAACAACAATTCCTTACAATATGCAAAATTCCAGCCTGTGGATCTCTGGGATGAGGGATCCATATATAGATGTCTGTAATGGAGATGAGTCATCTTATGATTTGATTAGTGTCTTCCCTCTAATAGTTCTTGCTTCCACTTGGAGATTGATGATCTCTTACTCATCCTTGGTCGAATTCAGAGAGGCAAGTGTCACAGGAGAAGTTTCTGGAAGCTTCCATTGCCTCTCCACCTTGCGGAATGACACTTCCATTTGTCATTTCTCGCCCATCGCACCCCATAGAAGGGCTTTTTGAAATGCAACGCACCCACACAGTGTAGTTAGGTGAGATGCAACGCACTTGGCCAGTGGAGCAGCTGAAATGATCCTGTTTTGACCAATTCTGAGAAATTTTTCATGGAGAACTTCTGGGAGAAGCTGTAATCTGTTGACCTTGTTCCTTTAGGGGTTAGAACAACACTTTTAGGGAATTAGGAGCCCTTGGTTTATGGAAATTTCATGCTTGGGCTTGTAGTGCCCAAAAATGTCTATAACAGTTGCCCCCTAAAGCATGAGGTTGTTAATCTTTTGATGTCGGGTGAAATGCTTTACTATGAGGATCCGAAGTTCTTTCAAGCTGGGAGGAGACCTGTAATAAGATACAATACAATACATTATCTTCATAATATTTTCAAGATCTAGCTGAGGCGGGCATTCCATGCTCAGTTTTATAAATTCATTTTCATGTATATAGGACAGACAATCGTCTAAGTGTAGACTGATGATTCTGATAGAGTCATCATCCCTTTGATTGGATGATTATCTATGTAGCAATGATGTACATTTGATGCTTTTATTTTCTTGAATGTCTGTCGCAGCCCAGATGGATGAAACTAGATCCGGGGTCGTCAATCTCATTCGATCTTCACTCGAAGTACAAGTCTATCCATGTGAGAAATGTTCTGAAGTTGAACATGGAAAGACATCGCTTGATGACTAGCCAATGATATAAGCTGTTAACAAGCGCGAGAGGAATCACCGATAATGATAATGACCCTCAAGGTACTGCAGTACAGTTCACGTGGTGTGAATAAAGGACTTGGCATCGAACACCATGAAAAATCTTTCGGTCGAAGGTCATTGATGTAAACCTGTCGCCGGAAGTGAGAAACTTGCCATTGAGGCATGCAAGCTTCAAAGTACTGAATGGGGTGTTCCTAGATCAACTTCTTGGATAATGAGCTGATGTTGACAAGAAGTGATTCGTCATACGAGGGCCTTAATGAATCCCACATCAATGACACGGAATGGAGCAAATGATTTTAATGGAGGTGAAAACGATCTGGTGATATAATGTTCAGGGTGGCGGTCATGAAAGAATGGAGTATAAATGTATTGTAGTGGGTGAGACACAGGTGAATTCTCTAAATGACTTCTCTTGAACATATCGGCGACACTGACGCAATGGATTGGTAGCATTAACCCCAAATGTGGATGGTATGATGGGACCATGGTGATGTGACCAGTGAATGAAACAAACCAACTTGACTTGGATGTGGAGTGAAAGTGTCATGTTCAAGAGCGACTTGCTACCAACAAAGTTTCTTCAAGTTTTCTTCCCAATTTTTCCCCAGTCATTGCTGAACAGTACCTCTTTATTTTTATCAAGCTTGAGGAGGATAACATATGCTTGTTCTATAATTTTCCCTTCGGGCAAACCCATCGCTATGTTTTAACGAGCCTAGCGATAGTGAAACTCGTTCTTGTCTATAGACAAGTTTGTCGCTATTAAAATTTTAACGAGTTTAACGACAAAGATAACTCAGTCCTTTTCAATTTTAGAGAGTCTAAAAAGGAACGTAAAGGAAACTCCAAAATTCCTTTTTCATCATCTAATCCCTTAAGTTCGAAAAAGTATAAAACAATACAGAAGGGATGAATTTTCGATACTTTTAACGAGCCGAATAAAACAAGCGCTCGATCGTTTTGTGTAATAATCCCTCAGGTCCAAAAAGATTAAAATTTATATGAGGGATAACACTTCCGGTCCCTTTAACGAGCTGGAGAGGCCAATGGCTCGGCAATCTTTTCATATTTTACGAGTCAGTTGAAAAGAGCTTAAAGGAGACTCATCTTTTGAGGAACGAGTGATAAAATGGGTAGCAACTGATTCCAGGTAAGGTTTGGAATTTTCCAATCACGACAGTGTTACAAGGATGGCTAGTGAGATCACTCTTCGCAGTTGTTCCTCAAAATGGGTAAACAATCAAATGGAGGTGAATGCTCGGCCAATGCAAAAGTGGAGGTGACGGTGCAAACACGACCAAGGCTTTAATGGCTGAAGTACTACATTCACGATGGTTATTTACCGGGGAATAGTTCATTTTTTAATGAGCTTAAACGTGGGGGGAAACATTTGCTCATGGCTTATGTTTACTTTTTAACGAGCTTGAACTATGCGCTAAAACTACTCGATTAATCCAGTCGTATAATAAGAATGTCTCATTTAAAAATGACAATTTTTAGAGTTTTGCCCCACATCCTTTCTTTATGCAAGTTAGGAAATGACCAATCCAAAAAGAAGATAAATGATCGCTCTTTGCTTGTACGCTAAAAGGTTTGCATACCCCCAGGTATGAAAGAGAGTTTCAAGGTTACCTCTTCTTCTTTCCTTTAAAACATTTGTTTTACCGGGAGAGGTCTACCTCTTACAGGTTACCAAAGATTGTTCTATTCACAGCGCAAACAAAACACTTCTTTGGCGATGTCTACCGAAATAGACAAAGGTGAGTGGAGGAGGCTACTTCACTCATGTAACTTTGACAAGAGAATCTTGTTCCAGAAGAACCCCCTCTTCCAATCACGAACGGGAGTACAGACTATTCATATTCTCTCGCGGAAACCTACTCTATACCCGAAGTTTTCCTGCCGAAGCAGACCAGGGTGCATGCCCCCTGGGTTTCAGTCATGTCCCCTGAATCACTCGTGCTCATCAGGCAGGCGGACTGGAGATTGAGACATTTCTTGCATGAAAAAACCATTCAGGGATGGTATATGACTATTTGCTATGCATGAACCGGGGAATGAAAGCTGGTCTACGAGCTTGACCACTCTTCCTTCGTGCGGAAAACACATTACTCTAAAGAGTGAGGAGACAATCGCTCCCATGCAATAAATATAGTCTCGTCCAAGGAGTAGATTATAATCCAGGGGTCCTTGAACTACCATTACATTCATTTATACAGTTTTCCTTTTCAATGTTATGGGCACATTGGGAAGGATCCCTAATGGTCGATTGGTTCCTTTGTCAAAGCGTGTTAGATTTCTCATCTCAGGCAAAAGTGATGGCGAACCAAGCGCTTTCCAAGCAGTTGAGGAAAGGATACTCACAGAAGCTCCTTCATCTATGATGGTACCAGCCATAACCATTCTCTATATTTGAACAATGATTTAGAATGGTATACTAGCTGGTAAACGGGGTCTGCCTAGTTGATTCCAATCAAAGGAGACAACTAGGTTTCTTGGAGGTGGGACTGAATAGACAGCCGGATATGACTCTAACGAACTTCCTTCCTGTGGTAAAGGAACAGGTAAATTGCCCCCATGTTCATTGGAGTTTGTGCTTATGAAAAGAATTTGGACGGTGTCATCCTTGTTCTCTTCGGTGACTGTATCATCTGAAGATGGAACCTCTGAAGGCAAGACCGGGTCAACTGCCGCCTCGACCTTTTGACTTTCATCTGGTATGGGTTCAGATGGTTTGTCTTCAATGATAGATGCTTCAGCCGACCACCTGAGCGGGCCAGTTGGATTTTCAACTAGTGACGGACTCGGAAAGAGTTTTTTATATCCAGGAGGAAGTCGTAACGGTGAAACCGGACGATCGTCCAAAACTCTTTTAGCCTCGTCTAATAAGGGAAAACGATGGACGGCATGATTGCCCTCGCACAGTTTACAAGGAAATCTATATTTTCCTTTTTGTCCTGGGGCTTCACTTTCACTAGTCGACGGTGTGTTTTGAACATGATCACCAGAGGTTGACGACACCGGGATGTGCAAACGAGGAGACCAATCCCTTAAGATCTGAGGGATGCAGGGAGAATCTCTATGATAGTGGTCTCCTTTGCAAATGACACATGGCGATTTAGGCCTGGTCAGTGCAGTGTGTGGATTTTCGCTAGACAACGCTCGTTTGCCCCCATTCGCTTTTGGCTCCTTCTTCTTCTTCTCTTTCTTCTTCTTTTCCTTCTTCTTCTCAAGTACTTGACTTTTGGCTTTACCAGCCCCATCAAGCGAAGAGGAAGGAGGAGAGGAAGAATTAGAGGAAGTAGAAGGTTGGTGGGTAACTCTGGACTCGTCTAATTGCTGATTTGATTGTTCAGGAATTGTGGTGTTCTGAACGACAAAGGTTGAGAAGAGCCATACAGGCAAGCCGATTGTCAGTCCTGGAAGCAACAATGTGGCCATATGGGGTGCACCAACATCTCCCAAAGAGGAGAAGGGACTAGGATTTCCTCCAAGGGGAATTCCTTGGTTGGTGGATTCCATTTTCTCAACCCAAGATCAACGTAGGAAAGGGTAATGAATATTCCGTTTAAAATAAATTTTAGACACTTTGACACAACTTGTTTTTTCAATTTTTAAGAGTTGAGAAAAAACAAAAGATGACTCTAGTCTCCTTCGATTTTTAATGAGCCTGAAGTGACAAGTGCTCAGATGGACCTTTTCTGTTAAAGAGTCCGAAAATGAACGAAAGGGACTACTCTAGAAATCTAGGTAGAGGGATTACCAAACCAATCGCAAAACTGCAGAATACTTTTTACGGTACGACAGTCAATCTTCCCAAATGCTGTGTTAAGTGCATTGCGATCGATAGGGTGGTAGACACGGCTTCCTATGGATAAAGGATTAAGCCTATTGGGGTCTCCCAAAATATACTCCACAATACGTGGGAGCACAAGTCCGTACTGGCACTTATCGTCTCAAAGTGGAGGAATCACCCAACCATCAGTGAGAACAACAGTTACCAGGCTTTACGATGCCGGAATACGTCTTCAGCCTAGACTTCTAAATTTTGTGCGTTAAGTTCCAAGGCGTTGTTAGATTCATTGAATTTATTTTATAGTTGATGTTGTTTATGAAGTTTGCCTTTCAAGTTCACCGTGAGATGTAGATGTAATTCCTAAAATGCAATCTAAGATGATAAACAATCTTTTTATCTTCTTTGTGCAATGAAAATCCTAGCTACTAAGGAAAGAAAGACAAAATCTTTTCACAAAGAGCAAAGAGCACACTCTAAATGCACTTTCCTAAATCAAACCAATCAGACTGTCTATATGCAAATGCACATGCATGTATTTGTTTTCGACTTTCTTAGTATATGAATGATAAGAAGAAAGTTGATGCACAAATCTGAATTTCTTTTCAAGCGACAAATATCAACAAGTTTCTTTTCGAAATCAAAAATGGAGACGATCACAACACCTTACGATTTTGAAATGAATACTTATTTTTGACACTAGGAAAAATTACAAATTCAGACTAAAAACAATAGTAACAGGATAATCGACCATCAACAACAATCAAACTCTTTCCTATGATCGAAATCGACACTTGCGACAGTTTCAAATCAAAGGACGACAGTACGATTATGCTACTTTTGCAAAGGAGAATTGAAAATGACTCAACAAACACACAAAAACATTTACAGTTCTTTTGTACAAAGGAGGTGGAATAACAGCAAGGAAAAGGGGTTTCAAACAGACATATACTGATCACAGGCAGCAAAATTCAGGAATAGAACTGGAAAGAATGAATCACAAAAACTAAAACTGCACAAAGCCTAGTCTGATCAGCACACCTGTAACACAGGGAATTTGAAATGCAGCGCACCTTCTCCACTCAGGAAGTGCGCTGAATTTCAGATTCTCTGAACAGTACCTGCGCTGGGCCAGAAACGAGACTCTGTTTAGGTTCCGGGTCACAGTTTGCAGTTCAGTTCATGGGTTTTGGCCGAGAAAAAGGTAATCAGTAACTCAACAATCAGGGGTAGATCTAAGGAGGATATAAGAACTATCACAAGGGAAATCAGAGAGTTTGTGAATTAGTTGTTTAAATCATAAACAGATCCCGTAGATGGACTGAAGTAGCATTTATCTACTTTGCATTTGCTACGGAAAATGCAGTTCGAATGCTACCTGTAAGTTTATGAAATAGACAACAAGGAAGATAAACAAACAAACTAATTCGTCCCCAGCAGAGTCGCCATTTTGTTACAGGGAAAAGTGTCTACTCAGAACTGCTTATCCCACTAAGGTGTGACAGCTGCCTTAGAAACAAACAGAGTAAAGCTACTTTCGTTTTTCCTTTATGAATTATAAATAGAGAGGAACAGAAAGACCAACCTCTGTCTTGCGCTAATCTCCTGATTTGATTCCTCTCTTCCTTGATAGTCTTTCGCTACTTGTTCCCTTGCACGCCCAGCTTCACAAAGTACCTGTAAGATCACAGTAGCATAGCACTATACAAAGACATGGATATATAATCATAAACAATCTAGGATTAGATGTAAATTGACCATACAAATGCAGCAAATATCAATGACACAAGAGTATGGAGGAAAACTTGAATAGCTTTTATTGATAAACAAGAAAGAGCCAAGAGGAGTTACAACCAGTTGTTCTGACCCAGCATCAACCTCTCAGCAAGGAAGCCCCTCTTCACCTCATACAAAGCTTAGATCACCCAACAATCTGATGTTTGTCTCAAGAAACCAACAGCAATTCCTTACAATATGCAAAATTCCAGCCTGTGGATCTCTGGGATGAGGGATCCATATATAGATGTCTGTAATGGAGATGAGTCAGCTTATGATTTGATTAGTGTCTTCCCTCTGATAGCTCTTGCTTCCACTTGGAGATTGATGATCTCTTACTCATCCTTGGTCGAATTCAGAGAGGCAAGTGTCATAGGAGAAGTTTATGGAAGCTTCCATTGCCTCTCCACCTCGCGGAATGACACTACCATTTGTCATTTCTCGCCCATCGCACCCCATAGAAGGGATTTTTGAAATGCAACGCACCCACACAGTGTACTTAGGTGAGATGCAACACACTTGGCCAGTGGAGCAGCTGAAATGATCCTGTTTTGACCAATTCTGAGCAGTTTTTCATGGAGAACTTCTGGGAGAAGCTGTAATCTGTTGACCTTGTCCCTTTAGGGGTTAGAACAACACTTTTAGGGACTTAGGAGCCCTTGGTTTATGGACATTTCATGCTTGGGGTTGTAGTGCCCAAAAATGTCTATAACAATATCCTTCTTCATCATCTTTCCATGGCATGATAAGGTACCTACATCTACAATTCACTCATTATGAGATGACATTAATATGGAAAAACCCTAGTCTAAGATAGTGCATATTGATCCATTGGCTGAGCTAGAACTGGGTGACAATCTCGAAGAGGGGCTAAGTGACTGCCCAATTGTGCAGTTCAAGTAGTTAGGGGTGAACCTTTAGTTTTGATACTACATAATGTGCAGTTCAGGCTGGAATGAGGAAGAAGATTGCACAATTCTAGAGGTCAGTGTGACAGGCTGAGGGGATGGGAATTGGATCAGAACATTACGCATTTCCAGGAGACAAAGGAGGCTCAGCCAATGTGAAGTTGAAAATATCAGGGGCTAGAGGGATGAGCTTGAGACTAGAGATTGTGCAATGCACAGTTGAGGCCATACTGGGAAGATGGATTACACAATTCTGGGAGCCATGGTAAGGTCTTGAGAACAAGAACTACGTAATGCAACAGTCCTAGAAAGAACAAACTGCGAATTGCACAATATGAAGAGGTAAGGTCATAGATAGAGGATTAAGCCTTCTCAATGTGTAGTTTAGGGAGGCCGGGTGAAGCCATGTTTCTTGGTTGGGAATATTTTTAGAAATTGGTTAAGTGTGAGATCGATGAGGCTATTGTGAACACTGATAAGACTTCAACTGTGATCACACACTTAGAGTACTTGATGAGAAAAAAAATATTTAATCGAGGATATATGAACAATTCATTTCCCTCACTGTGACATATTTATGACAACTTACAACAAGTGTGACACTAAACATACACTTTGCGATGGTTGTTACGACACTTGTGTGGCAATGCTTGAAACTTTGGAAATGAGTGCCACAAATGTTTACATGGTTGGATTAACTCATTTATACAAACTTATCACATTGAAACCATCAGGACAAGCTTATACACATTGTGTAAAAACTAACATGTGAAAATATAACATTTTTCCTGTCTTGTAAAAGGGACCAAAACACCTCAAGAAAACACATGGAATGAATCTAAATGTTTGTGAAGATAATGGACAAGACCAAGGAAGGCTTGGAAATTGAACGTAGGAAAAAATTATGGAGGGTGTTGTAGCAGTGACAACAGGCCCATAGGAGTTGAGGATTCACTCTTGGGGGAAGCTACTGTGATGGGCTAGAGGGTGGGGAGTCAAACAATTGTTTTGTCATTAGTTCTTTTCTCATTGGGATATGATGCCGCTCTACATAGACGATTATCCATACCATGGTATGAACTTCCAGGGAGATCCCGATCTACCAATACCACCAAGACAAGTGTGGGGACCAGATGTTAAGTGATAGTTGCATATTTTTGTTTCATGTATCATTTAATAAATATATGTATGTGGTACTTATTTTCACACTTGTGACATGCATATATACCACCCGTGAGGTTGACAAGATATATGGGGCAAGTTGTAGCATTTGAGGCTATATATCAAAGTGGGTCGACATCACAACAAAGATTATGTATCATGCCCTCCTAGGTCTACCCAAAGTAACCATGAAAACTGGGGTAAACATGAGACGAGAGGCTAGTATGATCAAACTTGACCTTCTATGTGACCTTAAGGAAGTGGAATCGACGGAACATCATGCACAATCATTCAACATCATCAACAGAACCCTCAGAAGATAAGTCAGCCACTCAGATATCCTGTCCTTGCATCCCACTACTATTATGGATCTCTTAGGCCATAGTCACTCTCATTCTATGCACAAGGGAGCGACCAACAACGTAAAGTCACTCTCACAAGCCTACCTACCAGAGACCATGGAAAACAATTGCCAGTTCTATGCTAGTGACCCTGAGATTTAAGCCACTTTTCTAGCTCAGAATTTCGTCCTCTGCCCAGAACTTCCTACAACCTTAAGAATTAATTAAATACATGATAACAATGCTAATCAATAAAAATCAACCTCAGGACTAGGCCTGACCATCCCAAACTTGGACTAAAATTCTTTCAAACACTTGGCATCAATGCAACCTACAAGTCTAGGATACAAGACATAGCATAAATGAGTGAAACAACTTATGAAACATAACTAGAAGGATCGCCTCCTCCTCCATTGAACTACTACATCATCAATTAGGTCTTCCATTCATCCATTTAATAACTATAAGTAAATACAAGAAATAACCATGACATGAACCATTCATTTAACCATGCTTATAACTAACATAAAACCATGTAAATATCAAAGATAAGACAACCATTAAAGCCACATATAAATTAGTGAAAAATTAAGAAAACTTAGTTTTTATTAATCATAGGAAAATCAGACCAGGTTCGGGACTTCCACGTACCACCCAACCATAGACATGGCTGAAACAAATATCTATTTCAGCTAGTCACCCCTGTGCCATATTCCAAGCATGAATGAGGGATCTCGTAGAAAAATTAATCTAAGAACAACCAAGGGAATCTAGAGGTTAAACCACCTCCACCCTCATCAAGCTATGACCACACCAAAACCGGTGCTTCGATCAAAATCAAATAAAACTTGGAATGCCATCCAGAATCCATCACTATCCTTGAGGAATTTTCTGTCTCCTTGTCTCTCAAGACTTACCGCAATCTAAACCTGGATCTCTACTCCCTAAACCAAGACATCTCCCTCAGGATTTATTGTGTATCCTACTAAAACTAGTCAAGGGATTCCTAGGCCTTTGGGAATGAATCTTGAGACCACCTTCGCTCTAGATTCTGAAATCCATCCAGCAAACCAAAGCTCAAAGACCAAAATAAACATCCCAACACCATGGAATCCAAACAAAGGAAAGGTTAGGCTGAAAACAACTGTAATAACCTGGAAAAACCATTCCACTGACAATAAGAGAACCATACACCAAGATTCAAAGCCATGCATATCCAAACCAACTAGGAAATTAGACATCCAAAAGGTTACCTGCAAGTATTCCTGCTGAAGCTTATTGATCCTACTTTCCTTTCCTTGATCCTTGCATGCCTTCCTTTCCCTTTTCTTGATTTCCCTTCCTTGATTCAAAGTAAGAGTGCTCCAAGAAAACTCTAAGTGACCAGGAGAGTGAGATAGAGAGAGAATAATGAGAGAGCTCCAAACTTGAACTTGAAAAAATCCATGAACTGATCCTTAGAAGCCTTTTTATGCACGTGGCCTCTAATTTCTTCATTTTCCATTATTTTCCTTCAATTTCCTCCTCACATGCAACCTGTGACCTTTCACTATTAGGATATTCTGACACATAGGAAATAGTTAAGTATAACTTGGTCTAGTGTAGACTTAGGTAAAGTGTGTTTGTTTACTATGTACTTTTGTAACTTACAATCCAATGATCACGATATGTAGTGACTCGACGGTTCCTTCTCTCCTCGGTATTACCGACACTTGATCCGTGGCTTAACACCCGATTGGTCCATGATCTCTATTTAAAGAGCATGAAGGCTCATTTGTAGGGTAACCATTCATGAGAGAAGCTTATGTAAATTTTCATTATTTTATTGCCTGAAGTGGCCGCATTGGCTCAGGTCATGGATTGTTTCCCTCTTTGAGGGTTTTAACCACGTCAATAATACTAGTGTATTGATCTGTGATCTATTTGTGACTGGTTTCCTTTTGTGTTCTATTTGAGGAACTTACCCTATAAATTCCTACATGGTATCAGAGCTATTTGAGGGCCGCATTCGTTGGTGATCCAAATCTAAAGCCGGTAGAACTGCATCTGACTGTCGTTTCCTAGATCTACTGTTTTTGACTGCTTTTGGGCCAAGAGGACTTCTCTATTGTGTTAGGAGCATCTGTTCTAGTGAGGAACCTCTTTCGTTTCACATGAAAAGGTTTTCGTTATCCCTAGCTACGTCATGTTTAAGATCTGGAGGTGTACAATGTTTATTTGCAGTTTCTAGTTTTTTTCTCTTTGTTTATTTCGGTTTATTTGTCTCTTTGTTTTTTATTACCAGATCTACACCTTTCATTTATGTGTATGCTCTTTTCCCCACGACTCTGTGCAATCTAGGCAAATCAGAAACAGGAAGGAAGTTTTTTTTCTCATGCGTATGCTCTTTTCTGCCTTGCCTTAGTGTGATCTCAGAAAATCAGAAACATTGAGGAAAATTGTTAGTTTCTGGGTAAAGCTAACTTCAAACCATAAAGTTTGCTTTTTTTGTATTTCCATTTTGGGTTTTGTGGCTTTTGTTTTGCAGGCAAAAAAGAGCTTTCTCAAGTAAGTACGCACCCCAAAGCTTCGGTGACTAAAAAAAAAAACCCTTCCTCTTTTCCAAGAATTGCTAACCTTTTAAACTAGCTCACTTGGTCCAAAGTTACTTTATGGGAATAGAGGTCTTGAGTTCAAGTATTTCTCTTTGTTGAGATAATTAGATTAAGTTTGAAAAACGGGTGGATTTTTTTTAAATATACATTATCATTCATTTCCGCACATTCCCGCACTTTGTCGACATCTTCAACAACTTTTCTTCAAAAAGCCATAACTTCTTCATACGGAAGCCATTTTCAGAGCCGATTTTTTTTAATGAGCCTAAATATTTGAGATCTTTCCATTGGAACGCTTAGTTTCAAAATCTATATCTTCAGTTTCTATTAAAATGGAAAGTCCATGCCAAGTTATTCTTGACAGCACGAACTACTTCCAATGGTGGTCCTACATTGTGGATTTACTTAGAAGTAAAGGTATTTACAGAATAGCCTCAGGCCAAGAAACGAAACCGAAAGATGAAGATAAGGTAGCCAAATGGGAAAATAGGTAAGATCAAGCACGTGGGTTGATAGGGATGTCTATTTCTCTAGACCTTAGATTCCATATCGCAAAACTGGATACTCCTAATGAAGCAATGAAACAGATCACTAAAGCTTTTGGAATTAAAAATTAACTTAGAGCCCATCAACTCGAAAATGAGTTTCTTACATTGGACCCCAATAATTTTTCTTCCATTGAATATTTTTTGTCCAAGTTCAAGACCCTTAGACTTCTCTTGGAAGGTGTTAAGGTTAAGAAACAAGATGGTAACCTTATCTATTCCATTCTTACTAAGTTGGGATGAGTCTACTCTGTGTTTGTTTCCACCTTCCATTCTACAAGAGAAGCCTTCATTTCTCAAGGACAAGACTACAAGTTCCCTTCCTTTGATTCCTTTTGTGGTTTTTTAATAAGAGAACAAGAAAAACTCTTACACCTTGGTCTTCTTAATCTTAGAAACTATCCTGAGAAATCCTTAGCTGCCCAGTAGCAACCAAATTCAAAGAATCCTAAGAAGTTGTATCCTAAAAAGAATGGTCCTAAACCAAACAAGGGTCCCAATCAATTTCAGCCTCAAAATGAAAACCATTTCAACAAAATGATAAGGTGAATAAAAACAAAGGGAAGAAGACTGATAGACATTGCCACTTTTGTAATCGATACGGCCACTTAGAATCCAAATGCTTTAAGAAGATAGAAGCCTTGGAAGAAGCAATGAAGAAGCATAACATCCATTTGGAGCACTCTTCAACTTCAACTTCATCTTCAGGAATAACACTTTTTTGCATGTGGTTGTCAAACGTCTCAGTCTGGATATGAACTAAATGTATCTTCTTCTTCTAATTCTCATGAGTGGCTCATTGATTCTGGAGCTTCTTATCACATGACCAAAAACAAAGCCATGTTTTCTTCTTTAAATGATTGTAACACCAAAAATATATATGTTGGTGATGATAGATCTCTTACCGTTATAGGGACTGGAACTGTTCATAGAGACAATGGTCAATTTAATGATGTATTACGTGTTCCAACCTTATCCTGCAACCTTCTATTTGTATATCAGATAACTCATTCAGGTGAAGGAAAAATCATTGAATTTTCACCTCACGATGTTGTAATTAAGGACCTAAGATATCCTAGATAGATTTTAGCTACTAGCATTGCTGATGATTCTACAAGGTTGTATAAGTTTAACACTTTGGGTCATCAAATCTTCCCTCAGCATTTGTTGCTCATAATGATGAAGTGAGGAAAATTTGGCATGAATGATTTGGTCACTTAAACTATCGCTCCCTTCAGACTCTATGTAAAGAAAATATGGTGACAGGTCTTCCCATGGTATCTTACAGAGATGGTGTTTGTTCCGGATGTGTACTTGGAAAACATCATTAGGATAGTTTGAAAAATGTGCCTCTTGGCATGCCTCAGCCCCTTTATAACTTGTGCACAGTGATTTATGTGGTCCACTTCGAGTTGTTTCATTCTCTAGATACAAGTATTTCTTAACTTTCATTGATGATTTCTCTAGACACACTTGTGTATACTTCTTAAAACTCAAGAGTGAAGTATTGAACATGTTATTGACCTTTAAGGCCTTTGTTGAAAAACAATCTGGACATCAAATTCTTAAGCTAGGATCTAATAATGGCGAAGAATATGTTAACAACAAATTCATCAACTTTTGCACTGAGAATGGAATCCAAATGCAACACAATGTTTCATATGTTCCACAACAAAATGGTGTAGTTGAAAGGAAGAATCGCACCCTAAAGAAAATGGCTAATTGTATGCTTTAATCTAAAGGACTTAGTCTTAATTTTTAGGCAAAAGCAATTAACTGTGCAAATTACATCATAAATCACACTCCTACAAAGGTTTTAAAGAATATCACTCCAGAAGAAGCATGGATCTCAATTAAACTAGATGTAAGTCACTTTCATGTGTTTTGGAAGTGATGTATGGGCCCATATTCCAAATGAGAAACATAAAGCTTTAGAACCTAAGAGTGAAAAATGTATTTTTGTTGGATATTCTAAATATGTCAAAGGATACATACTTATTCCACTTAAGTCCAAAAATGTTATCATTAGAAGAGATGAAATTTTTTTTGAAAATATATTGGCCTACGTGTTACAGGTCAATTTGAGCACATCAATCCCGACTTCCGGATCAGTACTATTAGGGTCCATCAATCCCTAATTCAGTTATTTTCATTCCCTAATGATATCAACCTACATCATGCTTGCCTCCCAAGAGTTTCCATGACATGATTCATCCAAAAAGTGTCCCTAAGGAGATCAGCGTAGGTAACCTTCTATCAGGCTACATTGCAATGCAGGAACTGCACTGACTGGGTGCATTGCAATGCACTTAGCCTTTGTTTCACCTACGTTGAGTGAGATTCATCAATTTTTTTAAATGAATCCATTGGATTCCTCATCCAGTGGATGCTTCTAGAAGTTTCCAAGTTGGTTGAGCTCTCATTTGTATGAGGAAGAGGATGATTGAACCTCAATCCATTATCCCTTCCTTAATGGAGCCACTTCCCAAATTTGGCAGAACACTCATGAAAGCCATTAATGGCTTAACCTCATCCATTCAGCTATAAATTGACCAAGCATTCAAAGGCTAGTCTAGTTTGGAATTTCTTGAGCTAAGGAGATGTTGTTTGAATGAGATTAATAAGAGTATTGTAATGATGTCGAATTGTTGCTTCATGAGGAGAGAAGGGATTGAAACTGGAAGGAAGACACTAAATCAAGCATGAACATTCATGGGTTGTAATCTTTCCTTTGATCAATAAATAATTCAAAGTTTTTTCCATTCATGTTCTTATATGATGTATATCGTATTCTGGATTCTATGATATGTTTAATTAACATATATTTATGGTATGCTTTGATGGGTTTCTGTCTCGGCTTGTGTGTAGGTACTTTACAAGTGAGCTAAGTATGGAAAGAAGCAACAAAATTAATCAAAGGAGAGAGGGAGCAAGCGAAAGTTACAAGTTTGTTTCTTTTCCTCCTTTTCTTATCTGTTGATTATAGAAAAAGCAGGGAATTACTTTGTTTGTTGTTTCTAGAGTAGCTACTAGGTCTAGAGGGTTAGGCATCTGTAGAAACACTAAATTTGCCCAAAACAAATTGGTGACCATACTAGGGAGCGATCCTATCCCTTGTAGTAGCTTATCGATCACTTAAAGCACTTTGAAATAATGTACCTTCTGTCATTTATGGAATTCAAGTCTAAATTCATTGAAAATTGAATCAACGTTAAGCATAAAATCACCTTCAGTAATCAACGCACTTCTGTGACTGACACAGTGCACTGCAGTGCACTTCCCACATAGATACAGTGTGATTCAGCGCATTGTCTCTCATTGTTGCCTACACTGATCCCTTTAGGGTTAGTTTTCCCATCTAGGAACTGAAAACTTTTGTCAATTTTTAGCAGTTTGAATTGCTTATTGAATGTAAATGAAGTTTTGTCTCTGAAAATAGTCTTTTATCTCCTTATTTGACCCAATTTAGACTGGATTATTGGATGTTTTTTATGTATTTGTTTATCATTTGCAATCCACTATCGAAAGGTAGTTTTGATCGATTGTTTTGTCGAAAATGAAGTGTCGTAAAGTCTTCCTTCAGAAATAATCGATTGATAATTTTGTGCATTTGATTTGTATTTTCATTTAAAGTGTCGAAAATATTCATTTCTTTAAATTCGAAAGTGTCATACAATCTTCCTTTCCCTTTAAAAGAAATTGTCATAAATTTTCATTTTTTATGAAAAGAGTTTTGAATCATTTGTGCATTAGTTTTTCTTATTGCATCATTCACATTAAGAGAAACTGAAAAGAAATACATGCAATTTTCATTTTAGAGTTTGAGTTTTTGTGTTCAAAAGTAATGGTTTAGGGAATTGCATTAGTTTGTGCTCTTTGTTGCTTGTTCAAAAAGTACTTGTATGCTCTATCCCTCATAGCTAGGATTTTCATTGCTGAAAACAAATGGAAAGAGTGCTTCTCATTCTAGTTACATTCTTAGGAATTTCGAAAAACATCTCGTGGTGAACCCTCAAACGCAAATTTTAAGCAAGATCAACCTAAAATTTACACCAATTAATCTAATAACGCATTGGAACTTAACAAAAACATTTAGAGGTTTAGGCTAGAGATGTGTTCCGACATCTTTAAACCTAGCGGTTTTCATTTTCATTGAGGTTGGGTGATTCCTCCTCTCTGATTCGATAAGTGCTAGTATGGATTTGTGCTCCCTGTACTGTCGAGTATATGGTGGGAGACCCCAATAGGTTGAAATCCTTTATCCCTAGGAAGCCGAGTCTACCACCTTACCGATCGCAATGCACCGAGCACAACATTCAGGAATATTGACTGCCATAAGTAAAGTCCTTGGTCATTTCTCTTTCATTTATAACCAAGGTGTATATTACAGTTTTGCGATTAGTCTGGTAAACCCTCTTGTCTAGAATCTCTAGAGCAGTCACTTTCATTCCTTTTCGACTCTTTAAAAGTAAAAGGATCATCTGAGCAGTTGTCCTTTCAGGCTCATTAAACATCGAAAGTGACTAGAGTCATCTTTTTCTTTTTCTTGACTATTTAAAATGAAAAAGCAAAGTTGTGTTCCAGTGTTGTAAGAATTAATTGACCATGGATAACATCCTCCATGATCACTCCTTAGTTGATCTTAGGTTGAAACATATGGTGACAAATCCGGAGTCCACCAATCAAGGGATTCCTTTTGATGGGAATCCTAGTCCTTTTTCTCCTTTTGGAAATATTGGTGCTCCATATATGGCTACATTATCCCTTCCGGGATTTACCACTGGCTTGCCAGTATGGTTGTTTTCAACCTCCTTGGTTCAAAATGTCATGATTTCTCTGCAATCGAGTACACCTCCAACTGGACAAAATCAACCAACAGTTGATCCTAAAGTTGACCCTTTTCCTTCTTCCTCGTTTGTTTCTTCCTCCCCTTCTTCCTCTTTGCTTGGTGAAAGTATTGGTACTAGTGACCAGGTGGCTAAGAAGAAGAAGAAGAAGAAGAATTCAGTAAAGGGGCAACCAAGCCATCACAAAGTTTGATATCCATGCAAACTTTGTGTGGGAGACCATGTTCTTCGAAATTGTCCTGATATTCCTCAGATCTTAGAAGAATGGTCTTCCCATTCACATCACCCTATGCCATTAGCTTTTACGGACCATGCTGGTGACACACCATCAACTAGTGGTAGTTGAGTTCATGGAAACAAGGGTAAAGTTAAGTTTCCATGTAGGTTATGTGAAGGGAATCATCCCATTCACCTTTGTCCCTATCTGGATGAAGCCAAAAGAGTGTTGGATAACCATCCTGCTTCACCACAATGACTTCCATCTAGTTATAGGAAACTATCCCTAAATCCTTCACTAGTTGATGCATTGACTGACCAAAATCAACTGTCAGTCAAACCCACTCTCTATGAAAGTGAATCCTATGAGTCTATACCTGACCCAAATCAATAAGTCGAGGTAACAGTTGACCCGATTTCACCTTCAACTAGTCGTACCTTTCCCGAAGAGAGTGAAAATGATACCAATCAAATTCTTTTTGTTTCTTCAGATTCAAATGAGCTTGGGGGCAACCCTCTTGTTCCATCAAGACAAGAGGAAATTCCTCCTGCTCTTGTAACTCAAGGGGTTAATCCTCCCTTTTCTATGGTACCCCCTCCAAGTGGTCTAGTCACTTCCTTTGATTGGAATCAACTAGCAGGATTCCGCCTTCCTTCTTATGTTCCTTTCCAGATCATAGTACAAGTTTGTAATATGATTGTGTCTAGAACTATTATAGATGAAGGTGCATCAGTGAGAATCCTTTCCTCAACTGCTTGACAAGCACTCGGTTCACTGCCACTTGTGCTTGTTACCCAGAATCTGTTGGGTTTTAGTAGAGGAACCAATTAACCATTAGGGATCCTTCCTCAGTTACCCATTACTTTGGGAGGAAAAATCATTTATCTGAACACCCTTTATATTATAACTTACTACTTGGCCTCGGCTATGTTTATGACATGGTAGCTATTGTTTCAACAGTCTTTCAAACGATTTGTTTCCCGCATGAAGGCAGAATTGTCACCATTGACCAGCTTTCATTTCTAGGTCCAAATATGGCTTCCAGTCAACCATCTTCCCTAAATGGTCCTTTTATACCAATGGTATCATCCCCACCACAGGTTAATTATGACCTACATCAACTGATGATCAATTCAGTGATGTTGTACATCATGTACTGGGGGCATTGGAACCAGATCTCTCCTTCATGACCTCTTATGGGTTGTGAAAGGAATACGAGGATGGTTCCTGGTCTTATGTCAACCTCGTTAAAAGAATGAAACAAAGGGTATGAGAATAGTTCTTGGTCTTGTGTCAACCTCATTAAAAAATGAAACTAAGGAATATGAGCAGAGTTCCTTGTCTTGTTTCAAGCTCATTAGAAAATGAAGCAAGGTCTCAAGTTCCAAGTCGAGTCTTTGATTAGATCTCGTAAAATCCTAGTCGATTCTTTCACTTGATCTCGTAAAAGAACCTTCATACCATCCACCTAATGGCTGCAACTAGTTTACATCGATGAATGTAATGAATCTTGGGGGGCATGCACCTAATGGTAAGGTTAAGTTTCCTTGTAGGTTATGTGAAGGGAATCACCCCATTCACCTTTGTCCCTATCTGGACAAAGCCAAAAAGTGTTGGATAACCATCCTGCTTCACCGTAGCGATTTCCATATAGTTAGAGGAGACTCTCCCTTTCATCATGCTAGGGGCATGTAAACCAATTTCAAGAATAGTTTTTCCTCGTTTCGAGCTTGTGTAAAAATGAAACTAGTTCCAAGCATTGTTTTTCATTTTAAGCTTGTGTAAAAATGAAACTGAACCCAAGCATAGTTCCCTATCATTCAAGCTTGTGTAAAAATGAACCCATTTCCATTTTTAACCCTTGTGATTGCCATTCTATAAGCCTTTTCATCATATGAGCCTTGGTTTTTCTTCATCCCATCACCACCATCCCTTTGGCCGATTATAAGCTTTCACTTGGTTGTTTTACCCTTTTTGAGGAATAGTTGCACTGAGTGATCTTATTATCCATCCTCTTCACATATATCAACATGTTTTGAGAAGTTCCAACATCACCGAAACTAGTTGCTACCCTAGACACCACTCGTTCCTCAAAGTGGAGTCCTCTTTAATCTCTTTTTAGACTCTTTAAAGATGAAAAGATTGTCTAGTGCTTGTCCTTTCCAGCTCGTTAACAGATTGGAAATGATATGTCTCCTGTATTATTTTACACTTTTTCAAACTTGAGAGATTATTTTTATGAAAAAGAACTTATGGAGTTTCCTTTCGTCCCTTTTCGAACTCTCTAAACATGAAAAGGACCGAGTTGTCTTTGTCGTTAAACTCGTTAAAAAAATCAAATAGCGACAAACTTGTCCATCTAGACAAGACCGAGTTTCACCTTCAGTAGACTTGTTAAAGCATCAAATAGTGATGGGTTCGCTCAAAGGGTGAATTATACAACAAGCATATGTTATCCTCCTCAATATTGACAAAAAATAAAGAGGTACTGGTTAGAAATGACTGGGGAAAATGGGAAAAGCAGAGAACACTTTATGGTAGCAGGTCACTCTTGAACATGACACTTTCACCTGATCACCGTGACTATGTGGGTTGGGTCATTCATCTTGATGGTTATCACATTGTTTGTCTATCATACCATCCATCACTTTATTTTGGGTCAATGTTACCAATTCACTTCAATGTCACCGATATGTTCAAGAGAAGTCATTCAGTTAAAAACTTCATCCTTTACAATATAGTAAACCTTCATTTTCATCCCCGCCATTCCTGAACCTTGTGTCATCAGTCGATATTAAATCTCCAAAATCATTTACCTTGTTTTGTGTCGTTGATGTGGGATACATCAAGGCCCTCCTGCAATGAGTCGCTTCTTGCCGATGTCAACACATCATCCAAAAACTTGACTTAGAAACACCCCTTTAGTACCTTGAGGCTTGCGTACATCAATGGTAGGTTTCTCACTTCCAGCGATAGGTTGACATCACTGGCCTTCGATTGGAAGACTTTGTATGGTGTTCGACATTAAATCATTTATTCACACCTTGCGAAATGTACTGCAGTAGGTTGAGGGTCATTATCATTATCAATGATTCCTCTCGCATTTGTTAACAGCTTACATCATTGGCTGGTAATCAGATGATGTCTCTCCATGTTCAACCACAGATCATATATTCACATGGTTAGACTTGTACATCGAGTGAAGATTGAATGAGATTGAAGACCCTAGATCTAGTTTCATCCATCAGGGTTGTGATATATTTTCAGGAGTACTATATCAAATGTACAAATGGCCTTACATTCATGGTCATCGATTCATGGGTCTATATCTGTAGATCACTATATTTCTACATGTAATGAAAGTTTATAAGCTGAGCATGGGTATGCCTTCCCTCAACTAGTTCATGAGAAAAAATCAAATTATCATGATATTTGTAACTGATGCAGGTCACCTTCCACTTAGAAACCTTCACTCCAAATGGTAAAGCATATCACTCGACATGTTTATTTTCGACTTCATGCTTTACGGGGCAACTGTTACAAGTCAATTTGGGCACATCAATCCCGACTTCCAGATCAGTACTATTAGGGTCCATCAATCCCTAATTCAATTGTTTTCATTCCCTAATGAGGTCAACCTACATCATGCTTGCTTCCCAAGAGTTTCCATGACACTATTCATCCAAAACATGTCCCTAAGGAGATCAGCGTAGGTAGCCTTCTATCAAGCTACATTACAATGTAGGAACTGCACTGACTGGGTGCACTGCAGTGCACTTAGCTTTTGTTTCACCCGCACTGAACAAGATTCATCAATTTTTTTAAATGAATCCATTGGATTCCTCATCCAATGGATGCTTCTGGAAGTTTCCAAGTTGGTTGAGCTCACATTTGGATGAGGAAGAGGATGAATGAACCTCAATCCATTATCCCTTCCTCCATGGAACCACTTCCCAAATTTGGTAGAGCACTCATGAAGGCCATTAATGGCTTAGCCTCCTCCATTCTGCTATAAATTTACCAAGCATTCAAAGGATGGTCTAGGTTGGAATTTCTTGAGCTAGGGAGATTTTGTTTGAATGAGATTAGTAAGAGTATTGTAATGATGTCGAATTCTTGCTTCATGAGGAGAGAAGGGATCAAAACTGGAAGGAAGACACTTAATCATGCATGAACATTCATGGGTTGTAATCTTTCCTTTTATCAATAAAGAATTCAAAGTTTTTTCCATTCATGTTCTTATATGATGTATATCGTATTATGAATTCTATGATATGTTTAATTAATAGACCTTTATTGTATGCTTTGATGGGTTTTTGTCTCGGCTTGTGTGCAGGTACTTTCCAAGCGAGTTATGTACGGAAAGGAGCGATGAAATCGGTCAAAGGAAAGAGAGAGCAAGAAAAAGTTATAGGTTGGTTTCTTTTCCTTCTTATATTATCTTTTGATTATAGAAAAAGAAACGAATTACTTTGTCTATTGTTTCTAGACTAGCTACTAGGTCTAGAGGGTTAAGCATTTGTAGAAACACTAAATTTTCCCAAAACACTACGAGCCTAGTTCGGCGGATGTGCCACCTCTCTCTATCCATTCTACTTCTGAAAATATTTCTTCTTCAGATGATGACAACGAGGATGAAAATCCTTCCCTACCTTCTTAGGATCCTCCTTCAGCTCCTTAGCTTCCAAAATGGGTCCGTGCTACTCAGGATGCAGCAGGTGCTCTTGCTAGTGATCCTACAGATTAGCGATGTACACGTTCTCAGTTCAATAGAGCCTCTTCTTTACTGGCTCAAGATTCAACTAATTATTATCTTTACACCTTTGCAGAAGCTTCAGGCCATCTAGATGGGGGCGAACTATGAATGAAGAATATTGTTCATTATTGGCAAATGATACATGGGATCTTGTTCCTCTACCAAAGGGACGAAAACTTGTTAGATGCAAATGAGTTTACAGAACCAAGTATCGACCAGATGGACAAGTTGATAAACATAAAGCTCGTCTTGTTGCTAATGGTTTTCCACAAGTAGAAGGCATTGACTATACTAAAACCTTCTCCCCTATTGCCAAAATGAACTTTATCTACCTTGTTCTTTCCCTTCCTGCCTCTTTCAAATGGGAAGTCCATTAGATGGATGTTAAATCTGCCTTCTTGGATGGGGACTTGCATGAAGATATCTATATGAAACAACCTATTGGCTTTATACAAACAGACTCCAGCCTTGTATATCGGCTTAAGAAATCCCTTTATGGTCTCAAGCAAGCCCCTCGAGCTTGGTATGCCAAAATGGATAGCTTTCTTTTAGAAACTGTCTTTTGTAGGTGTCATTCTGACAATAATGTTTACACCAAGAAAGTGGGCAAGTCCCTTATCATTATTGTTCTTTATGTTGATGACCTTATCCTTACTGTTAGTGATCCCAACCTTATAAATTGTGTGAAGTCCAGCCTTAAAAAGAAGTTTGAAATGATAGAATTAGGACACTTGCATTATTTTCTTAGTCTTCAAGTCCTGCAATCCAAGGAAGGTATTTCCCTTTCCTTGTCCAAGTATGCCTGTGATCTTCTACGTCATTTTCACATGGAAGACTATAAGCCAGCCCCTTCTCCCTTTTAGTCTAGAGCCAAACATTCAGTCACTTGTACTTCACCTGAAGTTGATACAACCTTATACCATCAACTTGTAGGAAAAATTTTGTATCTGACCCATACTTGTCCTAACCTTTCCTTTGATGTTCGCCTTATTGCTCGGTTTATGTAAAACCACATGAAAGTCATTGGAAAGTAGCTAAAAGAATACTTCGTTATGTTTGAGGTATAGTTTAGTTTGGGATTCATTACAGTGCCGAAGCATCTCCTTTATTGGTTGGTTTCACTGATTCCGATTGGGCTGGGGACCTTGATGATCGGAAGTCTAATGCAGGTTATGTGTTCATGCTTGGTTCAGGACCTATTACATGGGCTTGCAAGAAACAAAGTGTCATTTCTCTTTCTTCAGCAAAAGCAAAGTATTGTGGTGCCATAGAAGCTAGTAAGAAAGCCCTGTGGCTTCGTCAGATCCTATCAGAGTTTGGCTTTCAGCAGCAACATTCGACTACACTTTGGTGTGATAATCAAAGTGCCATTCGACTATGCAAAGACCCAATCCAACATCAGCATAGAAAACACATTGAACTGCACATGCGCTTCATCAAAAAGCTCATTCATGACCATGTTCTTAAAGCACAATATTGTTCAACATATGATCAAGTTGTAGACATCTTTACAAAGGCTCTCACAGAGGCAAAGTTTACTAATCTTCGATTTATGGTTGGAGTTCAAGAAGTTGTCACTAAGGGGGGATAGGCTCTAATGCCTCCTTCTTTCTCCTATTGTGTCATATTTGTACATCCTTCAATCCTATCCCAAGTTGTTCTTAAGGGGCGATGTTAGGGTATTCTGACACATAGGAAATAGTTAAGTATAAATTGGTCTAGTGTAGAGTTAGGTAAAGTGTGTTTCTTTACTATTTAATTTTGTAACTTACAATCCGATGGTCACGATATGTAGTGATCTGACGATTCATTCTCTCCTCAGTATTACTGACACTTGATCCATGGCTTCACACCCGATTGGTCCATGATCTCTATTTAAACAGCATGGAGGGTCATTTCTAGGGTAACCGTTCATGAGAGAAGCTTATGTAAATTTTCATTCTTTTATTGCCTGAGGTGGCCATGTTGGCTTAGGACGTGGACTATTTCCCTCTTTGAGGGTTTTAACCACGTTAACAATACTAATGTATTGATTTGTGACCTGTTTGTGAGTGGTGTCCTTTGATGTTCTGTCTAAGGAACTTACCCTGTAAATTCCTACATTCACCTTACTTTCCTCCTATTTTCCTTTATTTTCATAAACAAATGTCCCAAAATTCTTTAACCTTAGTCTTTGCCAATTTTCCTTAGCCAAAACACACATCCAATGATGCCCACTAGGATATCTTTGCCCAACACTCAGCTTGGAATAAGTGCCCCTTAACTGTGGTCTTATTTTTCCTTTATTGAATTTTATTACATGAAATTTTCACCAGGGTTGTTACAGAGCCCTCCCCTTAGGGGAGCACCATCCTCGGGTTAAACCACACCATGACCTCAGCAAAACCGCTGAAAAGCAAACATGTTCCATATGGAGCTTTATACTTATCTCATTGTAGTATTTGCAATGAAAGAAATGGTCGAAATCAAAACATCATGACAACATGACAATATAACAACCATAATAATATGACACCCTGTTGAGCACTCTAAATTCTCACCTTCAACATTATGAGGGAGACCACCCGGGCCGACCCTTAAAGAAACTCCTTTTCCATTTGGTAATGATGGGTCTGACTAGTTTAAATAGGTCCAATTACCTTCTCCCTATTGCTATCCGTTTAATAATTATGTTTAGTTAGCAATAGGTAGAGACATCAGATAGATTCTTCTTGCCGATCAAGCAAGAGAATGACCCTCAAGATGCTTTTGACGGTACAACAAACCACTCTAAATTTTTTCCTCTTAAAAAGAGGACTTCTAGAATGCAAAAGTTATGATAACGCATGGAAGGTATAATATAAGATGCAATAAATCTAACCTATATCAATTGAAGGAAAGGGAAATCGTTCTCTCAGTCAAGATAAAATTAACTTAATGGGGAAAAGAATATTTAAAGAATTGGAATTAAGATGGACAAATTAAATCAACGAGATAGCTCACAAAATCTAATTCCTTATTAACACAAATACCAATAATTAAACACTTTGTAAATAGTTACATAAGAGCATATTGAAAATATATCCAATTCCTTATTTATCATATACATAAGAACTAAAAAGATTCATGATGCATTGCTCTATTAGTTGGAATAAAACATCATGTATGAAAGCTATCCTAAATTGTAAGGTAGCTTGCCAATCTAAGACTATAACTATTTTTTCCAATGCAAACTTCAGTTTTCATATTATAATTAAGAGTAATCCTATTGAATAGTCTAAGAAGACTTTTAAATGGATTAACGCTCAAGATTCAACAATATTACATGAATCTAAGTATTAAGTCACACATTTGAAATATAAATTGAAAGATTGAAATAAGAATTCATTTCAATTAAATTCTGTAAACAATAGTGCCAAACATCATTAACTAAAATAAACCTTTTTTAATAAATCGAATCAAATTACAGATCCTCATAGTCTGGCAGTAGTGCACAATTCTAAGAGCTTGCAATTGATATTTTCTTGCATAAATGGCCTCCTCCTAACAATAGTAGTGCATAATAAACAAGAGTTTCTCTACAAATAGATAGAGTACAACAATATAGATCCTTCTTCCCCCAGGATCCAAACCCTAATTCCCCTACCTACAACTCTAAATCCTTATTACAATAATGCTTTTAAGAATTTCAGAATTGTAGAGAAGAGAAGCCCCTAATACATGTTACAATCTACTATTTATAATTTTTTACAAAAAGAATTCTCCACAGGAAAAGTTGTCGAGGAGTAGTTCTTTTTAATGAATTTTCATTGGTCCAAAATCTCATTCTTCTCTTGTTAGAGCCTTCTCATTAATTGAGATATTCTTCCCTTAATCTCTTCAACTGTTTTCCTACAAAAGAAAATCAAAATTAAATTAAAATGCAACAATAAAATCAAAATAACAAATTTGGAATTAAAACATATCTAATCAAACTTGATTAAATAAACAATTTAGAAAGAAATCAGAGCTTTATATTGATGCCTGTGAGGATTTAATTGGTCAATGATATCATTGACAAATGGATCTGCACTAAGAAGAAGATGTGGGCAAATGAGAATGAAAAAAATTAAACTCAGAAAATTAGTCTTATTAAAACTTCAGAGCTTGATCTTTTGCTGGATTTTAGACCCAATAAATGATCAAATATGGTAATGAAACTACATCATAAATATTCTCCTTGATTTTATATTTCCAATGAGCCATCCTCGGCCTCATTTGGCCAAGTAAAACTCCATTTATGAGCTTCTAAATTTAGAGTACTAAAATTGCCAGAATTCTGGAAATTTTGTTGCCTCGACTAAAAATCAGAATTTTTTAATTAAATTCTAATCCTAAATTAAGTTACAGTAATTAATTAAGTAACTCTAATTCATTGTAATTACAAACTAAATTATTTATTTACTCATTAATTATTAACATAAATTAATTAATATAAAAATGATTCAAAAGAAATTAATTAAAATAAAATAATATTATATTAATTTTATAATTCAAATTATATCAAAATTATAATAAGTATTATAATTATAATATAATTATTATAATACAAATATAATATTTTATTAAAAACTTTAAAATGCAAACCATTGGAATCAACCAAAGACCAAAATTCAAAATAATTAAAACAAAACCCACATTACGTGAGGAGTGGAGTTATATGGAGGAGAGGGTTAAGTGAGAGAGGTATAAGGAGTGGAGGGTTATGGAGGCATAATGGAAGTCAACGGAGGGTGGAGTCATAAGGATGAGGTGGATGGAAGGATAAGGTGACGTGAGGGTGAGGTAAGGCAGGTGAGTGGGGAGATATAAGGAGAAAATGAGAACCATATAATAAAATAAAAAAATCATTGCATTTTTCTAAATCGCAAAATCGTGGATTGTTAAATGAGGTGTTTTAAAATTGTGTGATATGCGATATGTTCTATCAAATTTTTTTATCGCATCACAAAGTTTCATCGCATAATTCTCAGATCACATTTTTTGGAAGGAAGAGGAGGGATGTGAAGTGAGGCCCACATGGATTAACAATCCTAAAAATTGGACTAAGCCACTTTGCAATTTTGGGGTTTTAGGTTTGGCAATTTGTTTTAAAATAATAAATTGGAATAAATTACCAAAGTTCCAAAAATGCGTTTTTTAACCGTTTTACAATTTGGCTGGGACATTTTGTAGGACCATCATTGAAAAATGAAAAAATTAGAAATATTAACTAAGAATTTAATATTTACAATAAATGCATTATTGAACTAAATTAGTTGTAAAATTTGAAATATTGTATATTTTATACATTTTCTAAACCCATGCGACACAAATGATCAAACTTCAAAGGAGTGCCATTTACAAACTAGTTAACCAAATGAGGTGAAACAAGTATCGATGGAAAGCTTGCTAAAAATCGAATTCAACAAAGCAATCGAAACAGAAATTTGACAAAAATGAAAAAATAGCAAAATTGTAGGACACTTAACTAAATAAAAATCATAAAATGTGTTTAACCAAGAATTTATAGAAAGGATCCCCATTATTTGAATTAAATAAGTCAAAAATGGGGGTGTTGGGTTTTTCCCTACAACAATGGCGACACATGGGACAAGAACTAATTATCTCTGATTGAAGATAATGAACTTTGATCTACCCAAAAGGTTAAAAATAATGGAGATCACAAGATCATCTAATAGTAAAACGTTTCCATAGGTGCGACATGGAAAGATTAAGTTATGATTTTGTAAAGATAAGTACTTCAAGAAAATTTGAGTGAAAGTCATGAATCCAAATTTGGGAAAAAAATATTTTAAATTTACGTTGCATAGAAAATAGAAGAAGGTATGGACAAGAGTTTTTTAATAAATCATATATCCATTTTATGAATGTTATCTGACATCACTTTGCTACTAGTGAGCTTGAACAATACCGCGACGAAGTTGTCTTTTATGCCATACAAGCCTAGCCCTACTGCTAGCAGGCATCCATAGCCTCGATAGGTCTACTTGTATTTCCCCTACTTCTTCTTAATCACTCTTTTGATAAGCGCATTCTACAAGATTTTAGTTTATGATGTATTTGAGTGCAAGAGGTGGGAAGGTAATAGAGACTCATGTTTAATGGACATAATACTTTCATAATATTAACTCCAAGTTCTTACCCTACGACTATAAATCAGAGGCGTTTATAATGTGGAGGGGTGGGAGGGATTCATTATGTTAAAATCAAATTAGTTCTTTCATTGAAAAAGTAAACTCAATCACTTATTAAGAATGTGTATTCCTCTATGAAAATTTTTAAAGTAAGAGGACTTTATGGTTGCATAAGGATACGACTTTAATTATAAATCAAATTCACTGATAGGCAAAGTTAAGATTTTCCTATGTATGTCAATGATGTCAGGCGTGGAAAAATCATTTCTCATAAATGATGGAAGAGACACCACAATCAAATCAAAACCAAAATAAAAGGAAAATAATTCCAAAAAAGAAATCAACAAACTTTTAAAAATGTAAAAATGATGAAAGTAAAAGTTAAAATAAAAATCTAAAAGAATTTTTTTAAAAATAAACCCCAACAAGACTGTTTATACTAATGTCTCAACAAAAAGAAGTAGAAGAAGATAATGATGTGAACTTTCCTTGTTATGCTGATATTTATATAGTTTTTATCTTGTAGAGTTATAAACGTTTAAGCTTCTGATAGCAGTGATGATAAAATTCATCCAGAGTGAAAAAATTGCTTATCCAGTGTCAATCTTCTTGTTTCAAAGCAAAAACTTGCAAAAAGCATCTTAACTAGTTTATAATAAAAGGAATACTTAAAGAAACAAACTAAAAGTTCAGAAACTCCACAATTCAGCTGATTTGATGAAGATCATTACTGCTTCTCTTAAGAATCTCAAAACAAATTGAACAAAAGAGAATGGACTTCAAAACTGATTTAGTAGAGGTGCGTAAGGTTCATGAAGACCTCTAAAAATAGAGTTCAAGCTCAACAAAACTAAAATAAAATATAATAGAAATCAAAATTAAAGTAATGAAAATAAATAACAGTGGGCACATGAAACTTACCATTGGAGAATTTCATTTAATCTTACCTGAGAGGTATCATTTTCACCAACAAAAGCTAATTTCTTCCTTTAATTAGAATTAAAAGCGTGAATAAGTTTTATTGAGCCAAAATCATTATTTATTAAATTTAATCTAAAGCGAGAATTAAACTTAGAAGAAATGAATGTTTCACGTTCAAGGAATCAAAAATAAACCAAATCCACCAGCAATGAGAATGAGGATATGCTTCTTAATGAATCGTAGTGATGGGTGTTCCCCTTGTCTTTTCCATTCTGTATTTATATCAGCCCCATTATATTGAAGTTGATTCAAAATCCAAAATAATGTATCAATTATATATATAAAGATGATTTGAATCTTTATATGATAAGTATGGGGTGAAATATCAAAATTCAAAATAAAAGAGAATTAAATAATGAATTAACCATGATCTATTACCTTTACTTGTTCCAAATTATTTATGAATTTCTACATTTACCATAATGGATGCTCAAGAATGCATCTGTAGTAAATGAAGATGCTCACTAAAAGATGATTGAGATAATAAAATGTGCATTCCATAACAAATAAAAGGCAAAAATGTAAATGAACCAAGGTGATGAAATTTCTTATCAGCAAACCTAATTTCCAAGAAGAGTAAAAGAGGCCCATGTGCATATATCATGAAGTATGTATATTCCTTTAGTCAGAAATCCATCCCTATGAATGAATACGTGGATTTCACAAAATTATGATTGAAACACATCCAAGTTTTGGATCATCATGATAACACAAAGGTAGCATATATATTCAAAGATAATCAGACAAGACCTCATGTCAACATAGTGATTTTTTCCTTCGCTAAATGTAATGGATATGGTAATAAAAGAAAAGGAAATGAGAAGCTCGAAGAAGTAAATATTAGAGTTTGTTTTAAGTGTTTCTGATATAAAAAAAATCCAAGGGTGTAATAAGGTGACAAATTTGAAATCTTGAGAAAAATCTCGAAAAATGAGAAGCAATTGATTGGGATTTCAATATAATCAATTTAGAGGCTTTGAGTCCCTTTGAAAGAAATGAATATGACTAAAGGGAAAAAAATTTGGAAAATGCAATGCAAATTTTCAACTCTTCTTTTCTATTGTAATATTTGGAAAAAGCAAATATTGTTGGGTTGTGTTATATTCTTTCCACGACTAGCCTACGTAGTTAACTAGGGGATTAGAGGGGGGGGTCGAACCCCCCCCTTCATTGTGCCAATTGCATAGCGGGGGGGGGGTCACAGGGGGGGGCGGCAACCCCCTTATCCATGGGGTTTGAGGGGGGCGGGTAGCCTCCCTCTACGGGATCCAAGGCATCACCTCAGGGAAATTTTTTTGGACCCTATATTAGGTGGGACGAACCTACCTATGGTTTTGTGCATGGTTTTAGCACATGGTTTTGGATGCGATGGTTTTTTGGTCCATGGTTTTGGGCATGATAGTTTTCAGTCCACGGTATTGGATGCTTCGGCATGTATATATATGTATTGTAACATTGAAAGGAACATACTAAAAAATCAATCTAATAGTCCCGATTTTGGGATCTAGGGTAAAATCTCTATGTATATGTGTTTTATGTGTTATGCTCTCACATTGTTTATTTTCTATGTTTTAGAATTCGTATGAAGGTAATTTTTGTATGGGGTTAAAACCTACATCTGGTATCAGAGCTATTTTGGCTTCAAGGGGACGCCTTTGTTGCTGAGGGGTTTCTCTCGGGCCTCTGGTAGATCCTGTTTAGTGGGAGATCTGCAGGATTGGTTCTGGTGGTGAAAGAAGATGGCGAGTAGTGGAAAGATAGAGATCAATAAATTTAATGATCAGAGTTTTGAGTTATGGAAACTCAAGATGGAGGATCTGTTGGTGCATAAAGATCAGTGGATTGCGGTAGATCCAGGAACTAAACCAACGAGAGTGTCCGATGAAGATTGGAAGAAGTTGGATTGGAATGCTAAGAGCACCATACGATTGTGTGTCTCAGATTCAATACTACTAAATATATCAGGGGAAGCTACAGTGAAGGCTTTGTGGGACAAGTTAGGGACATTTTACCAATCTAAGTCTCTCGTGAATAAACTATTCCTACAGAAAAAGCTGTATAACCTGAGGATGAAAGATGGAGACTCGATGACAGAATATCTGAACGCATTTAATACTGTGGTAAGTTAGTTATTATCTGTTGATATTAAAATTTCAGATGAAGATAAGTGCATCAGTTTGTTGTGTTCTCTACCAGATTTGTGAGATAGTATGGTTATTGCAATAGGTAGCAATGCAAATGCCTTGTAGTTTGATGAAATAGTCTCATCCTTACTGATGGAGGAGATGAGATGGAAAAATATGGAGAGCCAGAATGGTGATTCCTTGTCTATACGAGGACGGTCCCAGAATAGAAACAAAAATAAGTCATCGAGTGGGAGATCTAAATCTAGAGGGAGATCTATATCTCCAGGAAAACCTATAAAGGTGGTGTGCTGGAAATACGGAAAGGAAGGGCACTACAAAAAGGACTGTAAATCTAATATCCTGACAAAGGAAAGGGATCTAATGATGCTCCTTCTGCAGAGGTGAAAACCACTGTTTAGTCAATTTAGTTTCCTAAGTTGCTTGCATAAAGTATCAACTGAGGTTTTTAAGCTGATGAAGTGTGGTGCACTATATGTGCTTAGTTAACCTTTTTCTTACTTTGTTGTTTTGTATTTTATGTTGTTTTTGGGGGAATTTCTGTTCTTTGATGTCTAAGAATGTACAACCTGAAACTATGAGAAAATTTAAGTGAATATAATGAATTTTAAAGGATAGGAAATGTTCCTAAGTTAATCTAATTTCCTAAAAATGGACCCAGAACTATTGGCTAGTTAGAACCTAATAAAAAAAACCAGAGCATCTATCTTATCTTATCATTAGTCCTAATCCATGGATCTAATTCTTAAAACCAAGAATGAAATTGATGCAAAAGGAAACTTAGTAATTGCATTCATTAAACATTCAACCATTCAATTTTTAAACATGATTAAATAAATCTCCTTCAAATGATTATTTGGAACATTAGTGATGCAACTAAGTGAGGATCTGAAAGCAAAAAGGTAAAAGCTACAGAAATTTCTCTATAGATCAGCTATCTTTGATACCATGTAGAAATTCTCACTGTAGATCACCTGATAATGCAATGTACTAAAGCAAAATACTTGATCTACTTCTAGTATCAAACTTTGCGGAAGCTTAATCAATTTTGGCAAGATCAATCGGAACACATATAAGAGAGAAGAAGAAATCATACACATGAAACAAATAAGAATACTTAGCGGAAAGCCTCAGCTAAAATCCCTGCTATTTGCATTATCATACAAGTGGAAATATCTCAGGATTACACAAAGCTTTAGCTCACAAGCTATCCAGCTCTTAGTACAATCCCTCACTGCTACTCATAGACAGAATAGACAACACCTATGCCTTCCTTCAGTCCTCCAAGCCTCCTATTTTCTCGCGCAGTTTTTCTTGGGTCCTCCAGCTGCAACCTGTGTGATTCTCACCTCACACACAACATTGACTTCTGAAATAACTGCGCAATCCTTAAGGAGTTAATTCCTTCTGCATGGATGAGTTTCCTTTATAGGAAACTTCCTCCAACTGATAGTACAATGTCCCTGTCTTTAATCTCAATTGGGTCTTTCTATGAACTAACATGCATTGGTTATTTATGAGAGAATATTCAATTATTTGGAGAACACTAGTTGCATGCATGCATGCATTAACTGACTGAACTCACAATTAGTTCCTCCAACTTTTTGGAACTAATTTAACTCGACTTAACTCAGTTAACTGAGCTAAATAATTACAAATCAAATACAACTCATTATTATCTCCTTAATTAAGGGATAACTTCCTCAATCAAAGAGATAATTGTTGCATGTCTTCACAAAAACTTCATGTTTGATTTTCTCCAACTAATTAACTCAATATGAATTAATTAATTATTTTTCAAACAACTAGTCAGACTAAATTCAAATTTTAATTCTCAATTTTGATTCAAGGACAATTCAAAATTGGAATATATCCCGAAATGATATTTATAGCAATGCTATTTTTAGCGTTTCTATTTTTATCATTTCATGTTGCTAATTTCGACAAAAGCATGTAAGAATAACTATAAAAAACAAATGTATTTTTTATTTTCTCCAACATTCAAATGTGAAGCATTACCCTCTTGAAGTGTTGTGCAAGAAATCAATTATACCCGAGTTCTTAAGTTCCTAGGAAAATAACAATGTACTAAGTAAATTCAATCATTGTATGAATTAGACATTTAACCATCTAGTTTAGGATCATCATCATCCTGAAATGGATTTTGAAAACATCCATTAACACAGTTAATTGACAATTCTGTTCTAAAAAAATGAATGACAAAACAGTAAGAAAACTAAGCAACTATGTATTCTTATTACTTCAATCTTAATTTAGATTGGAAACAGAGTTGTTTTTCTCCACAAAATATCTTAGAAGAATAAGCTGCATAGTTGTGATTTATCATTATGCTATTTATTAAAAACTGAAATTAAATATCATCCTAATTTAGAAAACAGATTTGCTGAAAACAGAGTAATGGAAATTGATCTAAAAACAACAAATGAAAAACCTCCTTCAGCGTAGGGGCCCTTTGCAACTAATGTGGCTGGAATGCTAGCTAGTTAAGGATGCACTTTAAATGATCATTGGCAACACGGAATTTTTATTATGAAAAAAATGAAGTCTGAATACAGATTATCAACAAAAAGCCTGAACTTAACACGTAATTCCTTCTAACTTCTCCTTTCCTCTTAGTTCCATGCAACCAATATTTAAAGGAAAATATGATAATTGTTTATGAGATAAACTTGCTACAGGTGGCTAATTCGAATTAAATTTAACATGACTGTTTATGAGATAAAGTTGCTACAGGTGGCTAGTTCAAATTGCAGTAGGACTGTTTAAACTTTTGATTAGCTATAGGTGGCTAATTCAAATTAGATTTGCGATAGAACTGTTAGACTCTTGATTAGCTATGAAAGAGAAAATCAAGAGTCCTACTACTTTCAGATAACGTATTTTGAATCCATATTTGACCATGACCTTAGGCCTGCTTTCCGTCGATCTGGACCAAGTGAATAGGATAGAATCCATGTGGAGACGATTCTATAAATTCCCATGTGGCCCAATTATTCGTTTGACACCTTGAACCTACCAAACCATGAGAGTAGCTACAGAATCCACAGTTAGCTACAGAATAGGCTGTGTTCTGTAGCTAATTTGCAAAAGTCTATTCAAATAGTAAGAACATGAAAATATAATATGGTGTTCATTTTAATGCTTTCCTTAAGACAAAACCTAACATTTATCATTGATTGGGTCTGTAATCTTATGATAAAGTGAGGGAAAAAGGTGAGAAAAAATTTCAAGGAGAGGGTAATTCTGAGGTTCAACATACCTCCACTGCAAAATCATTGCATGTCCTCATGCAATTTGCCAAAAATGTGAGTTCTTCCTCCCTACTGCATTTGCTCAGACACCTTTGCTAGTACATCCAATCTCCTTCTTTTGTTCTTCTTTGAAGTGATAGTCATTTTGGGCTTTCTCATAAGAGCTTGTACTTAAGGTTAATGACTTCTCTATTCAAGATCTTATTCTTTATTTTCAATTTCTTATTTTTCTTATACCACAGTCCTAGATGCAGAATGGTATTATCGTGAATTGCCTTATCCAATTTATTTTGTTCCTTCAAGGTCTCATTCTCCTGTTTGATATGTCTGTTCAATATCTCTAATTCATAAATCTCCTGTTTGAGAGCATCAATTATAGGTTCTTATGGATTGATAGAAGGTTTTGGGTTCATTGAGGCACTTCTCTTCTCCAGTGATTCTATATAGTCATATATTTGTTGTTTCACAAGGTCTATACCAGGAGATCTTCTGCTTGGGCTACCTTCAAAATAATGAACATGAGAATTTTGAGGACTGTGTGCAGAAGAGATGTTAACAGAAGACGGTTCTAGGGTTTCCTCGTCTAAATTTATAAATTCTATCCCTTTTGATGATGTTTTCTTTACCAAACCTCGAAGTCTAGAGCTCCTTCTAAGTTGTGGAGGACTTATATTCTCCTCATTTGTGACCTTTTTCTCATTTCTTATCTTCAGATTAACTTTTCATCATCTTTCTACAATGAAGACTTGAGTCTATTTTCAATAGTTATAACAATCTTCTTTATTCTACTTCTTTTGACATTATCCTCTTTAGGTGACTCTGGTGCTTCTTGGAAATGGTTTCTAATAAGGAAATTATCCTAGGTATCTCCTATGCTTTTTAAATTAAACTCAATCAATATCTTTATTAGCCCATGATGATACATGGTTGTATATATGAACTGTATTCTCTTTGGTACATTTGAGGCCATCCTACTTAAACTATTTAGTAGGAAGGAAGGAAGATTGACTTCTCCATTTTCTAAGAAATTCATCAGTAAATGGATATGGTAGACATACATGCAACCAAACCTCCCCTCAGAAGTAATAAATTTCTGTAAAACCAAGAGCATGTTCCTCCACTTACTTTCAAGAGCTGAAATGGGAATACCTTTTCTAGAAATAGAGTCATCCAAACCCGAGTTTTTGAGTATTACTTTCCATGATTCATTGTGGAAATCCTTGTTCTTGAACCATCTTTCACCATGCCTTGGAAGTTCTGTAGCCTCGGTCATGAATGACTCCGTCACTGCAAACTTGATATCTTCAATTTCTACCTCTGTGCCATCAAAACATCAAGCAAAGGATTTTGTAATCTCCTTATGAAAACCATCAAATTTCTCGATGAATTTAAGCCATCCAGCTTTCTGAAACATTTCTTTGAGTTGTGGTATCCTTCCATGTACTTTTCTCCTACCGGTTCTGATATGACAATTAGCCCCATGCCTTCCACTACACAGAGCTCTCAACCTTCAGAATTACCCTTCCCAGTTTTATGAAATGAATTGGCTGCGAATATGGTGAAAGGAACTGCGGCTTTCTATGAAATAAATAGATGGTAGGGGTTCTGGAGAAACGTAGACAAGTATGTCATGTCATAGTCATGACCATTAATAATCAACGATGGAGCTAATTATGGACCGTTATGTGACAAAATATGGAGGATGTGGTGGATATGTACTATGATGGAGATTGCAATCAAATCAAATGATGATTCGTTAAGGAAACATATGAATATCCATATTATATATGCTTTATGTTTTAACCTTGCTATTTAAAATAAATTTTTGCACTTTACCTTTTAGAACTTAACCTTTTCGTTTGTTTTTTTCTTTGGTGTTGATTTGTAGGTACCCTTTTAGCATATTGGTCTTCAAAACAAGATTCTTCAATTTCCTGCAATCATCATTTGTTTATAAGTTGTATAATTATGCCAAAGCTGCTGAATGAGATATGGCTACAGAATCAAATTAGCTGTAGAATGGAATTAGCTATGGAACATGATAAGAAATGAAGTATGGCTATGGAACATGAATTTGAAATGAAATGGACATGGAATATGATAGTGAGATGGAATGAAAGTGGAGTGAGATGGAATGAAACTGTAAAATGCTGTGAGATGGAATGATATTGTAAAAATGAAATGAATTTGTAGATTATGAACTGCAAATGAATGTAGATTTATGTCACTACTTATTACAGAAAGGAAACGGAAAATATAGGATGTCAGAAATCTCTGATTTTCACCTTGTATAAGTATGCCAATTAATGATTGGTTTTCATACTTATACATTTTATTATTATTTTATATATATATATATATATATATATATATATATATATATATATATATACATATATATATATATATATACATATATATATATATATATATATATACATATATATATATATATATCGGAAAAATAAAAGCTAAGTTATTGGAGAAGAAGAATTCTTCTTCACGAACTTCATTTCAGTGTTATCTTGGAAAATCTTGATAAAATCCTCTCTTGAAATTGTCTGATGATATATCTTCAACCAATTACCATTCATAAGAAGAGGCACCTTTATTTCATCTATTGTCCTTATTCTCACTACTCCATTATTAAAGACTTCTTCAATCTCATATGGCCCAAGCCAATGAGTCTAAAACTTTCCTTGAAAATATTTGAATTTTGAATCTAACAAAAGTGCCCAATCCCCTGCTTGAAACTTCTTCTCCTTGATATACTTATCATGCCATTAAGCCCTTTACTATTGGACTATACTAGTTGTTTGAACTGCATCTTGCCTGATTTCATAAAGCTCATTGAGTTGCTCCAATCTATGTTTCTGTGCTTCTGATAAATCCAGTCCCAATTGGACTGCCATCTTGAAGGTTGTGATTTGAAACTCTATAGGGAACATGACTTTCTTCCCATAAACAACCTCATAGGGAGTATGTCTTGTTGTGTTCCTCCATGTAGTTCTGTAAGCCCATAAGGCTTCATAAAGCCTTTCTGCCAAATCTCTTCTGTGTAGATGTACAGTCTTAGTGAGAATTCATTTAATCACCTTATTGGTATATTCAACTTAACCATTTCCTCGTGGATGATAAGGAGTAGAATTTCTATGTTTGATCTTGTAATGTTCCAAAAGCCTTTCCACCATTTTAGATGTCAATTGAGATCCTTGATATGTCACAATTTCTCTTGGAACACCAAAACGAGTGAAGATGTCCTCAAAAAGAAAATTAACTACAGATTTTTCATTATCAAAAGGTAATGTTTTAGCCTCTACCCATTTAGTGACATAATCAGTGCATACCAAAATAGAGGATTAATTGGTCCAACAAAATCCAAGGCCCATTTTTCAAAAGGTTCAATGAGTACCTAAGTTTGTAGTGGCATTTCATCTAAAGGAGCAGGTTTTCCTACCCTTTGGTAGCTATCACACCTTTTGACATATTCTTTGGCATCTTTGAAGATGGAGGGCCAATAATATCCTAAATGAAGGATTTTATAGGCTGTCATCTTATCAGCAAGGTGTCCACCACAAGTTTCATCATGGCATGCCTTAAGAATTTCAGGCATTTCATTTTCTTAAACACATCTTCTGATCATGAGAGATGAACCTGTTTTATACAATTCATTAGTAATCCATGAGTAACTTGCACTTGTTTGAATGCTTTTTCTTTTCTCCTTAGGAAACAAATGTAAAGGTAATTTTGTTGTGACTAAGTAATTGGCAATATCTGCAAACCAAGGGGTTTGAGTAGTTACTGCAAAAATATATTCATCAGGAAATTTATCTTCAATTCGAGTGTCATCTTTGATATTTTGAATTCTAGACAAGAAGTCAGTCTCAACTATGTTTTGTTTTCCAGGTCTATCTAGAACAGTGATGTTGAATTCTTGCAGGAGTAATAACCATCTTGTAACTCTACCATTAGTAATAGGTTTAAGTACCTGACTAAAGAGTGATCTGTATGAACAAAGGTTTCATAGCTTGTTATGTAATGTCTGAACTTGTTGATAGCATGAACAACTACTAAGAATTCCTTTTCAGTTTCAATGTAATTTAACTCAATGGGAGTCAAATTATTACTTGTGTAATAGATAGCATAGGGGATCAAATCTTTTTGTCCTAATACATCTCCCAAAGTTGTATCTGAAGCATATTTTGAAATGTGAAAAGGTAGTTTACAATTTGGACCTCTTAAGATGGGTGCTTCAGAAAAATTTTCTTTTAAAGTCTCAAATGCCAACTGGCAATTAGGATTCCAATTAAATTCACAATCTTTGGTGAGTAATTTGAAGAGTGGGGATGATAATTTAGTGAAATTTTCTATAAACCAAGGAAAATTTTAAGGATGGAAATTTTTCTTGAAGTTTAAAAACATTGGCGAATCTCACTAATCCATAATATGCAAACTATAAAATGTTTATTGATACATTTGTAAAATTATTCAAATTTGTAATGATTTTATATATATTATCTATATAATGTTGGCAATTTTTAAGGTAAAATAATTTTATATTATAAAATTTGGGCGAATCATCTTTTATAAAATTGGAAATTGGCGAATATTTTTTGTGGAAAAATCATGGAAAATTAGCCCACTGGGCGAACATTAGCCCCTAAAATTTTCCATGCTATAAACCTTCTATAGTATCCTGTGAATCCTAGAAAACTTCTAACATCCTTTTGACAACATGGAATTGATAGTTTAGAGATGAATTCAACTTTATATTTATCAACTTTAATTCCATCTCCTGAAATGTGATGTCCTAAAACAATCCTTTCTGTAAACATCATAAAACATTTTTCATGGCTTAGTGAAAGGTTTGCTTCTTACATATTTTAAGCATTGTTTCCAAATTTTCTAAAGCTTCTTCAAATGTATTCCCATAAACTGTAAAGTCATCCATATACACCTCTACACAACCATGTATTATATCAGAAAAAATTCTAGGTACTGCTTTTTGGAATGTTGCAGGTGCATTGCACAATCTAAAAGGAAGTACAACATAGGCATAACTTCCCCATGGACAGGTGAATGTGGTTTTCTCTTGATCTTCAGGTGTTATCTGAATTTGATTATGATCAGGAGCTCAAGTCCAAGTCATTGAAAAGGCTCAAAATTGAAAGTGTTAAAAAACACTTGCAACTAGAATGACCAGATAGGCCTCGCCTTCTTGATTCCGGTGCCGCAAACAGTTCGAAAATCCGACATCGTATGGAGAAGTTATTACATTTTGAAATTTGTCCAATAACTTGCAAAAGTTGCACTTTTGGAAAAAATAAAAAAATATTCCAAGGAATATTCCTTGGAATATTCCCTAGAATATTCTCTAGAATATTCCCCAAAATATTCTATTTCGGTGGCCAATCAATGAGCACCATGTGGCCTCCCAGGAGGCCACCACATGGCCCCAAGTTTGCAGTTGTGGTTGGCAAAATTTTTGACACTGCACAAGAATCGACTGCGAGACCTCCTACCTAGCAGCCCAGAGGCCTGACCAGCTGGGCTACGCGTTGGTTCTTAACCACCATGGGGCGCGGCACATACTTAAGGTTTAATGGAGTTGCGGTTGGGGGAAAATGGGGCCAGCCCCTCACCATGTGACCGCGCGTGGGGAACTAGGTGCTTACACCTGATAGCTATGGTTTTGTGGTGGTTAAAGGTAAGTGGTTACATGCGACGGTTCCGTTGGAGGTTGCGGTTCCCTAACCCCCAGCCTTAACCACTGGTTAACTGCCCAAAAATTTCGCTCACTTGCGTGTTTCTAGCCAGTGGTTAAGGGTTAATTGGCAGTCTAGTTGGCAAAGGTTGCCAAACATGGCAGATTTTCCATATTTGTTGCGCTTAACTGTTGTTGCTCCACATTTAGTGGAGTTTTCTTAGGCCAAACTGGACAAATCTTTAGTTAGCCATAACTTTGGCTAGGAGATGTCTTTTGATGCGACTTTATTTTATTTTATTTTGGGTCCCTTTGACCTTCTGGACTGAATGGAGTAGGTCTGAAGTCTAACATAGGTCATCTTCAGAGGTTTAAGCTACGAAGAAGATGAAGGAGCCATCAGGGCCTTGAAGGAGAAGGCTGTGTATTGTTCTTTGTTCCTCTATTTAAGGTAAATGAACATGCATTCTTAGCTATTTCATACCTTTCGAATCTATTTATATGGTTTGTAGAGCTTGTTAAGAACATTAGAAAGCCGAAAAGCTTCATTTAAGTTCTAGAGGCCATTTTTGTCGATTTGGCCAGCAGTAGTGCAGGGCCTAGCCAGGGGAGTTAGAGGACATTTGCAGCGAACCCGTGGTCATTCTCGATTGAAAACATCATTTTGAATCCATTTACAGAGGTTTCAGCAAGTATTAAATACTTTTAGAGGTCAAAAACTCAACAAAGAATTTTTCCTTGACCCTAGTGCTAAGGGGTGCCAACAGTGTGTGTAGGTGAAACCGAAGTAGATGGAGGCCGTTTCTGATGAAAAAAACTCTATATTGACTATTTCGGTCATTATGGAACCAATGGAAGTGGTTTTAGATCATTTTGAGTACTTTTATAGCTCGAGAAGTTGATGTCAAGTCATGGGCAGCCCTGGGCAAACCGTGGAGGAGAGCCATTTTTGGGGATGTTGTGCTTGATGTAAGAAATTAATCAGTTGGTATTTGGTGTTTGATAATTATTGGATACATCAGTAGTGATTTCAGTGTCAGAAACAGAAATCTGAGGGAGTTTGTGCCATTTAGAAGCTCAGAAAAGCTTAGTGCACCGACAGAAGGATGTGTATCCATGGAAGCCTTAAGCTGTTTGTAGGAATTGGACAGCCATTAAAGGGATTTAAAATGGTATTATCAGCCCTTTGAATCATTTTGTATTCATTTTGGTTAAGTGTGGAGCTTGTAAAAGAATTTAATTACCTTAATCTCAAAGAGTCTAGTCCTTGTTGGCGAAGCTCAAAGGAGATGTAGCCCAAGAGTTGGGGTGAACTCCTATATTATATTGCTGTTGTGTTTTGATATTCTATGGCTGAATTATGTTGCTGATATATATGTTAAGTTTCATAAAAAACAAATAAACTTAAAACACATAAACAGAAGAAAAGACATACATCTCTTTCAAGCTAAAATTCCCCATAACGTCAAGTTCAAGCAAGGTTTTTTAAATTAAATCTGAGTGTTTACTTCTATTATTTCTTTAGGAAGAGTCTATAGAGGGCCAAGAAGCTTCTGGATCTCATCCTCTCTTTAGAGGTGACATATCCAGTAAATTCCCCTACAGTCTATCTCTGTATTAGAAATAAGAAGTTCTCACATTTTTAGATTTAAACTTGGAGTATTTTTCCACTCATTTACATAAATGAAAATGGATACCTTGCACCCCTTTTCAAGTACCTTCCATTTTTAGATCAGTTTGGTATCATAGCACTTGGTTTGATTGATTGACATCATAATAGCTTGATTATATAGCTTGAAATGTGTTTAAAGCAGTGTAGAAGATTCACTGCTTTACTATTTTGCAAACTGCATGTTGCTTGAGTTTGGTGAAGTTTGGGGATAGCTACTGATTAGCTAAAACTTGGAGAAGACAAAAAGGAATAGAAGATATTTTCCTTAGCCCAAATGACCTCAAAACCACTCCAAGATTTTCACTTGAGTTGGTTTGTTGTTGGCTGCTTGAACAAGATTTTCACTTGATTTTTGTGTTGTTGGCTGCTTGAACAAGATTTTCACTTGATTTTTGTGTTGTTGGCTGCTTGAATATGTGATGGTTGTAAAGACATTTTGGGGAAAAATCTTTGTCATTTTTTTTGAAAATCTTTAATAACATTGTGGAAGTTAATTTGTTCATTGACATCATAATGAAAACTTATACAAGTGAAGTTTCGACCTTCACAAGGTTCTTTGATGAGGATATGAAGCGTGAATTCCTTATATTGAAGGATATGGTGTAGATCTTGTTTGAGGATAGATGAGAAAGCATGGAGCTTTGTGAGAAATTGTTGGCCATGAAGCAAAAGAAGGAAGAAATTCTTCAAATATTGCATGACATGGAGTTGCAGCTTCATCAAGCCCAAGATGCTTTGACCAAGAACATGTGTGAGAAAGAGGTAATCCATTCTGATTTGTCTTCAGTTTCCTCTTTAGAAAGATGTGTTGGATCTTTCAAAAAGCATACAAAGGGAGTAGGATCCAAGTTAATGATTAAGATGGGTTATGAAGGCAAAGGATTAGGAAAGCATGCGCAAGGTATGATTGAACTCCTTTCTGTTGAGGAACGACCCAAGAATCTTGGAATTGGTTATGTGCAATCTAATGGCGAAGACTCAAAAGCCATGAAGGCATGTGAGGCTAATTCAAAGAGAACTTTTCTTCCAAGTTCCATGAGGCAAATATGTCAAATTTGTTTCAAAGATTATTGCCATTGCTTTAAGCCTTTGTTGCAGAAAGAAGATGGTAGACATGCAACTTATGGCAAGCATGCAATTTTAGGCAATTTTCAAGACAAGAATGATGATGTTAGTCTGCAATTGAAAACTGGAGCCTCTACTAGTTCATCTCCTCATGGAGGAAAAAATGATTAACATGCAAAGCAGCACAAGAGGTATACATCTTCTCATGATCAATTTTATTGTGTTTCTGCAAGGCATGAAAATTTTACATGCTTTAATGGAAGAAAAGTTTCTTGTACATATTGTGGTCAACTTAAGCATCATGTTTCAAGATGTTGGATGAGGAAGAAAGTACATAGAAAACAGATGAAGCAAAGACTACCTTCAAAGAAGGTGCATAATATTTGCACTTTTTGCCAAAATAAGGGACATGTTGTCTCTCATTGTTGGACTTTACATCCAACTCGTCGTACCACACACATGCAGCAAGAGGACAAGAATATTGGCAAAGGTGCAACCACAGATTCCATTATTGATGTGGAAAGCGAAGTTTCACATGAGGAAAAGTTGCAACAGCAAAAGTCGCCATGGAAGTGGCTTGGTGAGAAGTGGATGGACTTCTTGACATAGTAAGATGTGCTCCTTTTGTACATATGTAAATTTCGGATGTATGCATGTATTCTGTGTTGTAATATCTTGTTTGTTTTGAGCCAACTTAGGTCATTGATCAAGGCAGCATTGTTCAGTTTCATTCTGTAATTTTCTCGCCAGAAAATTTCTGTGTGAGTGCAAGAAAGACAGTTGTGGACAGGAGGACAAGCACATTCAAGAAGGAAAATGTCAATTTCTTTCCATTTGTGGTTCAAAGTCATTTGCCATGCAAAGCAAATGTTTGAAGCGCTGAAGAGAAGAGAATTTTCGTTCTCTCATTGTCTGTACTACAATTCAGTTCAGCATTTCAGTAAGCTTTTGGGGATCAAAAGCCTCTCATTTGGGAGGTGTGATCAGGAGCTCAAGTCCAAGTCATGAAAAAGGCTCAAAATTGAAAGTGTTCAAAAACACTTACAAGTAGAACAAGCGGTTAGGCCTTGTCTTCTTGATTCTGGTGCCACAAACGGTTCGAAAATCCGACATCATATGGAGAAGTTATTGCATTTTGAAATTTGTCCAATAACTTGCAAAAATTGCATTTTTGGAAAAAATTATATATATATATATATATATATATATATATATATATATATATATATATATATATATATATATATATGAGGAATATTCCTTGGAATATTCTCCAAAATATTCACTGGAATATTTTGTTTCAGTGGCCAATCAATGAGCGCCACATGGCCTACCTGGAGGCCACCACGTGGCCCCAAGTATGCAATTGTGATCGGCAAAACTTTTGGCACTGCATAGGAATCGACCACGAGACCTCCTACCTAGCAACCCACAAGCCTGACCGCCCGGGCTAGGCATTGCTTCTTAACCACCATGGGGCATGGCACATACTTAAGGTTTAATGAAGTTGCGGTTGGGGGAAAAAGGGGCCAGCCCCTCACCATGTGACCACGCGCAGGGAACTAGGTGCTTACACCTGACAACTACAGTTTTGTGCCGGTTAAAGGAGGTGTAGAAGTAGATATTGGTTGCTTCTCTATGTTAAGACTTGATTTTATTGGTTCTTTCTATTTTTCATTTTCAGTATTCTAGTTTTGAAGAGATGTTCCTTTAAAATGTTTATTTGGATGCAGAGAATCTTCCTCAAAATTGTGTTGTTCTTGAATAACTACAAAAGTATTTTTCTTTTCTAATATCCTACCAGATCTTAGTTGGACATCATTGAGATCTAGAGAAGTGATCATATAAGTTGGAAATTGTTGTCCTTCCACCATATAGGTATTTTGAGGATTTCAATTGTTGGGGTTTGGTAATGGTTGGGCAGGTAACTGATTTGGTCTCTATGGGAATGGCAGTGAAAGTTGAGGATTTTGATTTTGAAGTCGGGGTTGTTGATTTTGTTGAGGAATTTGTTGGGGAGGATAGTTTGGATATGATGGAGGATATTGATAGCAATGAGAGAATATTCCATAGGGATTTTTCATTCCTTGAGCCCAAGGTTGAGATTGAGATTGAGATTGAGGCCAGGGTTTCTGCCAAGATTTCCAATTTGGTGGGGGTTGAATATACATTTGGTTGTTAAAACCCTGGTTTTGTGGCCCTTGCCAAGGTCTTCTACAGACAAAGCAAAGATATTCTGTTGGATTTGAAATTGTTTCCTCTTGAAAAATAGCCTTAAGAATAGGAATTAAAGGACAACTCTTGGTCTCATGGTTTTCTGAACAAATCACACAAGTCTCTATGATTTTTGCATCCAAAGGGAGTTTTCTTAAAGCATGCTTCTTTATGCATTTGGGACAGAAAATAGCTAAAGCATCAGTCTTGGCTTTCTACCTATTTTGTAACTTAAGGTTGTCTATCTGTTCACTAAGGCTCCCTAGAATATCTGTTTTAAATTCATCAAGCATGTTTCCAATTTCTGCCCTACTCACTGATCTAGTTGTAGATTTATTTACTCTAGCAAGAGAAGGATCTCTTTGACCTTTCCCAGTTTTGGATTTTGCTCTTGAGAGATGAACACATAATTCTCCAATGTCATTTAATGGGAGTTGAGAGATATCTCCCTTCGTTATCATGTTAAGGATGCCTATCCACTCATCTCTAATGGATTTTAATATAAGAGCTTTTAAAGTATCTTGATCTAAGTTATCCATTTTTTCTCTTTTTAAGTTATAGTTGGATCTTTCAATTAAATCCTCCAAATTTTCATCCTCTCTTTGCATCATTTTAAACACTTCATCTTTGTGATTGATGGGCATGCAATAATCGAAATACTTGTCCAAAAATGCTCTCTTCATGTCATTCCATGTTCTAATAGACTGAGTGATCAATCCCATGAACCATTTTAAAGCAACACCTTTCAATGTTGAAGGAAACAATTTAAGTTTTTGAGAGTCTTGTAAATAATCATAAGTTCTGCACAAGACTTCAAATTCAAATAAAAAGGTTTCAGGATCTTCACTTTTTAATCCATGAAAATTTGGGAGGACAGTTTGTGAGATATTTTTCATTGTGGCATTTGTTTCTTCTTCAACTATAGGGAATCCAAAATAATTATCAACTTCCCTATTTCCTCTACCTTCTCCATCATTTCCTCTATCTCTTCCTCCTCGAAATAGTGAAAATTCTCCATTCAGAACTCCCTCTCCTTCTTCTTCTCTTCCTACCATTATAGATTCTTCAGAGTTAATATAAGATTCCATCTGCAAGGTTAATTGCTCTTCCTCTGGTTCCTCTATCAATGGTATGTGGAAGAAAGGTTCTACTTCTCCCTCTCCACTAGCAATTTCTAATTCTTTAGCTAAAATATGTTCCCCTGTAGAGGTGAAAAAAGCTACTCCTTCTGTTGGAGATCCAAGATTTTCTTCCTCTAGGACTGCCTCAGTAGATGAAGTAGGAGATCCTGTTAATTGGATTTCTAACCATAGAACTTCAGGAAGTCTATGGCTAGTGAAATGTGGAATATGAGTTTGATATGGAGGTGTACCTATTCTTAGTCTTGGTGGAGTAAGCGATGTTGTAGGAATTAAACTCCTGCCTCTAGCTATGAATCTACCCCTAGAGTCTCTTTCTCTATGCATATCATTTTTTAAATGTAAGAGATGAGGTTAACTAATTACACATCCCTAGCAATGACACCAAAATGTTTAGTCAGTTTAGTGTCCTAAATTGCTTGCATAAATTATCAACCGAGGTTTGTAAGCTGATGAAATGTGGTGCACTATATGTTCTTAGTTAACCTTTTTCTTACTTCGTTGCTTTGTATTTTATGTTGTTTTTGGGGGGGTTTTTGTTCTTTGATGTGTTAACTCCCAGGTTGTTCCCTTTGACTCCCAAGGGAATACGGCCGGGGTAACCACTAACCAATCTTTGGATTGCAGCTTCTAGCCAGGCTATAATCAGAGAGGGCTCTCTCTTTACGGTTTAGCTCTGTTTGTGCTGAGATTTCAGGCTAGTTATGATTTTCAAGATTTTTTTTTGTATTTGGTTGGAGAATGTTTCAGTCAAGATATATATGTGCTCACACTAGAATATTATAGGTCATTGGGCATGGAGTCAGTGGTCCTTTAGATGTTTGGTGTGCTATGTTGATATGATAGTGATGCTGCAGAGCTGGATAACTTATCTGGGAAACAACGCTTTGGAATTTTGATTAAGTGTGATGTATTCAGTTTATGAAAGGCAGTTAAGAATCTTTCAATAAAAGGATGTGTGAAGAAGTGAGAATATTATTTAGAAGCAACTAAGAATTTCTAGATAAACATTCACTGTTATTGAATTAACGCAAACATGAGCACTCAAGATTTCATGTCCATGGTTAATTCAGAAGAAAACATTTACAACAATAAAAGATTGAGCACAGAGTGTTATGAATCATGTCCTGTACTATTCCTTTTCTCTATTGCTAGATTTGATGAAAACATGAGTATGCAATAACATAAGAAAACAAACAGAGATTAAGAAGACTTATTATTCCACCAGACAGCACAAGAATTCTGCAACAGCACGCAGGTCATCAACAAGACATCAAAACTTCAGGAAATCACTGAGCTAGTCCAGCCCTTTGTATTAGATAATTCTGAAAGTGTACAATATATTTTCCTCAGAGTAAAAATTACCAACCCCTTATGCGTTACTAAGGGGGGTATATATACAAAATTTACATGAAAAATATCAAGGAAATGAGTTAATGGCTCATTGATGTTATGCCAACTCCTGGAGCGTTGTAGCTGAGAAGGTTAATGTTGTAATAACTCTTCAGTGCTTTAGCTGTCAAAATGGTCAGAGACTGTTGACTTGGTGGCTGCTGGAGTCGGCTGAGGATGCGCTGTCAAAGATATGCGTTTTTTCTTATCCTTTGGGCTAGCTGTCGTTGTACATGTGCTGAGTCATTTTTCAACTGCTTTAAATGCTAACCTTTTTCTGCTGTTTGTCTTCTAGTGAACTGGGGATGGCAGTGACCGAGCAACTGAGGCTAACGTGGCAAAATTTGAAGCATTGCCTGCCACCAATCCTCCTTAGGCATTTGATGTCTTCGAATCTTAATCAAAGTTTCGTCGGCCTCTGTATACCTGTAAAAATTAGGAGGAATTTCAAAAAGGTGCTTCACCTCACTCTCAATAAAAAGCAGGCCTTCAAGTTTATTATATAAGCTCTGTCCTGTTGGAGGCCCTATTTCCTGAGAGGTACTGGCAGATGCAGTGATTTGGTTTTCAATATAAGCTGCCATCCTATTAGCAAATTGATCTCGGGAGATCAGCTTTCCTGCACCGCTTAGTAGGCTGGGTAGTCCTTTTGCTTGCAGTGCTGCCATCTTATGCTGGTACTCATGTACTTCAGCTTGTATCTCAAAGCACTTTCTCTCCACTGTCTGTACATAATTCCTGAGAGTGAGTACTTTCTTGGCTGTAAGGACGGCCTCTGTTCTGTTGACTATGCCCATGGCTGCCAGTTCCTCCTTTTCTTGCCTGTTAAAAAAATCTATCATTCCGTTGGCCTGTCCTGGCTTGTCTCCCAGTGTTGTCTTGGCCCTCTGAATCTCTGTTTGTGCTAGGCCAATTAAATCCATCTGCTCATGTATGGTTTTAATTGATCTCCATTGTTTATCGATGGATTGGCCAATTTTGGCCCACAGAATTCTCCTTATTTCGGCCATGGCACTTTCTAGATTCAGCTCCTTTTCCAAGGCCTTTCTCTTTTCTGTTAGGGTCTTTATTTCTCTGCCTTGTTCTGCCACTGTTATCTTTGATTTGTCATATTTGGCATCTAATTCTGCCAATTTTTCTTTGGCCTTCTTTATTTCATCTGCCTGGAGCTCCATTTCCTTAATGGCCTTGGTTAATTCTTCCACACTTGCACTGGAGCTTGGAGCTGTTGCTGCTGCTTCTGTCGTAGGGGCCACTGCTGCCTCTGTAGTTGTTGCAGTGGTTGAAGTAGTTGGAGGAGCTTGGGATGTAGATTCTCCCTATTTATCTTGCAATTCTCCTTCAAGCTCCTTCTCCAAATCGAGGACCTTTTGATTTAGCTGCATTATGAGGTCCAGTTGCTCATCAGCTTGTTTTTCCTTTTGTAGCTCAGTTGTTTGAGGGTGCTCTGTGGGCTGCAGCTTTAACCTCTTCTTCAATGCATTGAGGTCATCTTCTTTTTTCTTCATAAGGGCCTTTACACCCTTTGGATCCTTAGGATCATGCCCTAGGTCAACAATAATGTCCTCTAGTGACTTTATTCTATTATCTTTGGCTAGGGAGGACATTCTCTCAAAATCCAACTGAGTGTTGGTATTTTTGAGTGACTCTTTTAGCTCATGGGCCAATGTTGCCCTCTCCACCAAGGTTGCATAGACCATTTCTCCAGTCTGTTTGTGGAGTTCTATCTAGTCCATGGGATGGATGTCTTTGGCTAGGACCTCCACCCTTGTCTTCACATAGTCTACTACTGATTTTGGATGGGGCACTGTAGGCTTGAAATGGCTGAGGATCATTTTCTCCTCCTGGATGTCATACACAGACATTAGCCTTTCCTTTTGGGCTGGTGTGGCATTGAGAAATTACTTATAAACATCCACCCTCAGCAAGTCATTCTGTGCCTTTATTTGTTTGAAGAAGTCCTTAGTGCCTTTGGGCTTCTTGCTCTGCTGTGAGGAGGATGACACCTCCAAACCCAGTTGTAATCCTTGCTCCTGCTGAAAGGAGCTTGTCCCTGTGCTGGCTGCCCTCCCTGTTTTTCCTTGAACTGTCAAGGAATTCTTCAGTGATGTCTTCTACCTCCGGGGAATCAGCTCTTGGCCTCTTGGTCTGGGGTTGCTGGGACGATCCACTAGTAGGAGTGGACTCTTCTCTGGCTCTCTTCGTACCCCTGTCCTCTTGTGCTGGGGTCTGTAAAATTGGAGCTGTGGGTGCCTCAGTTTGTGGAGGGGGAGTCTGCTCTTGCTGCTGCTCCGGTTGCTGCCCTTGTGGCTGCTCTTGTTGCTGTTCTTGTTGCTGCCCTTGTGGCTGCCCTTGTGGCTGCTCTTGTTGCTGTTCTTGTTGCTGCCCTTGTTGCTGTTCTTGTTGTTGTTCACTTGAAGGGGCAGACTTTTCTTTCATGGTTTCTTCCTCAGCACCCATTATGCCTTTCCCTTTGTCTGTAGCTAGTGCTGCTGTGGAAGGTGCCTATGCGACTGGTGCAGTCCTTGAGGCCGAGGTCCCTTCTCCTACTGAATAAGGCCGTTTGAAAGGTACCTGCTGCACAGAGTCTAGGTCAATAGTTTTTTCAAGCTCCTTTACATTCTTTAGCATTGTCTCTTCTTCAGTTAGTTTTTCAACTAGAGTACCCTGCTGCCAATCTTGCTGGTTGGCATATCTTTCAATGTGTGGGTATTGACAATGCCTATAACCTAGAAGCCTGTACTTGGTTCTTCTAGCAATAATGAAGCCTTCAGGGTCATAAGGGACCCACCGAAAACTATATGACAGCTTGTATTTATCTTTGAGGATTAGGTCGGCATCTTCCCATCCTTCTTTCTTATTCATGATGAAGGGGCCCAACTGGTGTTTGAACTTGAGGTGGCCTTCTTTTTGGAGCTGTGGAAGTGGGTGAGGGCAGGCTGAATCAACTGCCTGTAATACTCCAAGGCAAATAACCTCATAGGCACATATTTTGGGAGCCTGTATGGACAGAGCTCACAGCCATAGACTCTGATGACTGTATGATTCTCATATAGGTACCAATCACCTATTTTGTATTTTTTGGAAAGCTGCAGAGCTTTCTGTATCTCAGTTGATATTCTGGGAGGAGGGGACCTCATCAATAGGCAAGAGACTGGGTATACAAATTGGTCAACAAATTCACAATAGGAATAGGGTGAATTTGAGACTTTGTGATAGACAGAGGTCCAGAAGATAACAGATCTTCTTTCCCCTCTATAATCCAGCTTTTTGATGTAGCATGGAAAAGCCTCAGACTGATAGTACATGAAAAGGTGATAGATATAGGCCGAGTACTTGAAGACACCCTGTCTATCCACTTTGCCCAACTGATCATGGATCTTGTTAGCTATGAACTTGGAAAAGTTATATTTGTGGGCAGGGGGTTGGCCTGGGCTATAAGCAGCTAGCAATACCAGCATTGTTTCATCCACATGCTCGCTGGTTCTGTATCCCAGCACATAAGCAATCATGTCCAGTAATAGTCTGCCTACTTCAGTAAAATAGACATCCAGATAAGGAGGTGGCCCTGTAGGCTAGCACTCAGGTCTCATGAATGTCCTGGTGACCTTTTGAATCTCCTCACTCGTCATCTTGGCACCAGTGTCCAGCAGATAATTCATGGAAAATGGGAACAGCAGCTCTATTTGATCAAAATGGAGCATTTTATTGATGGATTCAGGATTAATGTAAAAGAGGATCCTCCCAGATGGAGAGCTAATAGCTCTGTGCTGCACATCATAGTTTTTTGCACATAGGCGAATGATCTCAGGAAGGACATTGATAGAGGGGAGACAATAGTATGGCAGGTTTGACTCCCATATCCCATATGTATCATGACCATTCAGGTAGTCCTCTCTCAATTGCCTGAAGGTCTGCAGAAAGTCCCTGTTACCCACAAAGTCTTCAATGAGGTAGTCCTTGTCAGCAAAGGGCAAGGCCTCCAGGTCTTTATTTGGTGGATTTAATGGAGCTACACTGAGGGCTGAGGGTGCAGGGGCAGCCATTGTATAATCTGATTTTGAACAAGGTGAGTGTAACGGATTGTAAGGTTCCTCAGAGCTTAAGTGATAGACTCACTGTAGACAATGTTTGAAATGTTTTTCACAGTGGAAAAGGCAGGCTTGTTTCTACAGTTTTTGGTAAATTCACAGGGATTGTGAATTGCTAGGGGTAAATTGCAGAGGGTATGTGAGATTTACATTGGTAAGAAGCTGCAGCTGGTCTACACCCGGCAAAAGGGAACAATGTCGGGCACCTCGAGGACAAATTTACAATTTTGGTCCGCGAATTGTTTGTTTTAATGTTAAATTATGGTGCTGGGGCAATGCAGGTTACCTTAGCTCACTTTTAGGTAGCAGACAGAGTTTAATTTGGAACTTGACAAGTTCTTCAATGGTAATTTGCAGAGAAATGGTATGTATGGGCGAAATGGGAAAATTATGGTGAATACCTGGATAAAATCGCTTGACAAGCCTGCGGGCCGAACTGTGAAGGCTCAATGTAGCTGAGTTGATAAGCTTGGACGGTCGCAAATTCAAATTTGGAGGTTCGGGAACAATCTGGCGCGGAAGCAGCGACAAGAGCTCTATGTATTTCGCTCGAAAATGACATAAAACGGCTATTTCGGGCGTTTATAACGACAATTTTGGTAAAAACGGGTTATTGGCGCTTTTCCGCCGATGACGTCAGCATGACGTCATGGCGGGCCCGGGTACGGAGGGTGACGTGGGCGCTGAGGTGGAGGCCAGCGTGGCCGGACACGGTGGCTGGCGGATAAGGTGGCAGGGCTACGTGGAGGGCCACGCGGCGCGGGGCGGGAGATGGTCCGACGTCATGGTGACGTGTGGGTGACGTAGGAGGGAAGGTGGTAACGGGGAGGGTGGTAAGCGGTTTCCCCGCACCACCTTTGGGCAAAGGCGGTATCGGGGAGGGGGGCTCCGAACAACCCTACCGCCTGCCACGCGTCCCATGTACGGGGCGGAAAACCACCGTTCCCCGGACGCTAAAGGTCGGCAGATCCAAATCTGGAAATACCTGCCCACCGTTGGATCGGGGGTGGCAGACGATGGACGGCTGGCGGGCCTCCCGATAGATCGTGCATGTTGGGGGGGGTCCCGCCGGCATATTAAATATTCAAATTAATATTTTGGGCGGAGAACTTTAGGTTTAAGGGTTTTTTGTGGGTTTTTCGGGGCAAGGGTTAACCTGAGGGGGGAAGAAGGGTTAAAAAGTGGGTTTTAAGCAGAGGGAAGGGGTTTTTGTGGAATTCTTGAGCAGAGGTGAGGTGAGGGCTTAGGGGGAGGTTATCACTCCAACCAGAGGTTAGAGCAATCTCGTGACAGGGTTGACCATAGTCCCTGGTGGACTAATGTCTCCCTTTAGACAAATTTATTTAGCTATAGTGCTAAAAAGGGAGGATATTTATACAAAGCTAGGGATTTATACACCATGGTGTTATAATAGTAGGGAAAAGGTAACATAGGGGATTTAGATAATAGAAGTAAGGGGTTAATATGGATGGAAAAGGTGAATGAGGAGTGAAATCACTAAGTTTATGTGCAGATAACTTAGCTTAGGGAGTAGATCAAAATAAAAAGATTTTTAGACAAGAAATGTGGCTTTTAAAGGAATAAGAACCACCATAAAACCTCAAATTCTTCCTTGAATCTCAACTGATGAAGGGATGTTAGTAATGAATGTGAAAGGGGAAAATGTGAAGTTAGACATGCTCCTTTGCTTTGCTGCAACATGATGGAGAAGGAGACCTTCTCAATCCATTGATTTTCCTTTGTGAATAGGTTAGCACACATTCAATTGTAAGGAATGACATTTCTGCAACCCCATCTGCCTACCCATCTATTTGCCTAGCATTTTTTGTTTCTTCTTGGAGGGTGCACTTAGACTTGCAGACCCTTATTTTCCTTTCCTTTTCTCTTGGCTTTTTCTTTTGATTTTCTATCTAGAATTACCCTTATTGCTTCCAAGGTCCCAGATTAAGCAGTTGGGAACCTTAATTCTCTACCTAAGCTACTGGTCTGCCAAGATTAAACAGTTTGGACAGACTTCTTTCTCTATTCTACAACAAAAAATTGAAACATGGCATGATCCAGATTAGGCTTTTGGACCATCCATCAAAACTTAGTCACCATAAAGCTATATACACACCTTGTATCTTTTTTGGAAATATGGGATCTTTGTGTCACCAAAGCAGAGCATATTTGGAACTTTCTTTGCCAATCATGAAATATGAAACCTAATGATATATGTAGCTAACAGTGGCTCCACATGGGGATGGCTTTTCCATTTGAAAGGCCAAGAACAGCAGGTCAGAATGCCTTGGGCCCTTGACTGCTTTTAAAACTTGAAGTTGCTTCTTTGACAATGCCAAATTGTACTCCTCCCATCTTGGTAGATCTCTGAACTCATTTGCCTTTTGCTGATAACTAATGAAACTTGAGAAACTGCATTTTTACATTTTAACAGAAAGTAATATATACACCTGAATATGTACAAGGGAAACTCATGCTGCACTTATGGGCAGTAGTCAAAATAGTGCTTCAACATCCTGCCATTCATAGGACCTTCATCCAAATCAGTTTCATCAAGACTTTTAAGGAAGTAAGTATTGTTTCCTTGTACTGCTTTGTCTTCCCTTCTTGAATCCCATTTGAGGACTTTGTCACCAACGTTGAAATCTTCTGCCTTGGTCCTTCTGTCAAAGGCTTTCTTTAACTTTTCTTGTAAAACTTGAACTCTGTTATAAACTTGGTCTCTAATTTCCTGTAAACATATTATTTGATTAATTCTTCTTTGTATATCATTTGGTTCAGCTTGACTTTCTTGCAGTAGTTTCATAACAGGAACCCCTAGTGATGAAGGGAATTTGGCCTCTAGTCCATAGACTAACTCATATGGGCTGACCCCAATTGATCTCTTGGTTGTTAGTCTATCTGCCCATAAGGCATTCACAAGCTTCTTGTGCCAGTTCTTTTTATTTTCTTCCAGCACCTTTTTTATGATGTTCACCAGGCTTTTATTTGATGATTCAGCAAGGCCATTTCCTTGAGGATAGTATGCAGTAGAATGGCCCAAGGTAATATGAAATTTGTGGCAGAAATTCACCATCTTCTTTGATCTGAAGGCAGCAGCATTGTCTGTTATTATTTTATCAGGACAACCAAATCTAGCAAGAATATTGGTCTCAAGGAACTGAATGATAGTGGAATCATTTTCTTGTATGCATGGAACAACTTCAATCCATTTAGTAAAGTAGTCTGTAGCTGTTAGAATCCATCTATGTTGGCCTGAAGATGAAGGATGAATTTCCCCAATGAAATCCAAGCCCCATTGTTGAAAAGGTCTCTCTGTTGCAATAGACCTCAAAGGGAGTGGCAGTAACTTTCTCTTTCCCTCAAACACTTGACATTTATGACATGAGGTGGTGAATTTCTTGACATCAGAGAAAATGGTGGGCCAATAGTAACCAGCCCTCAGTATCTTATCCACAGTGGAGTTCCAATACAAGTGTCCACCACAGTCACCTGCATGAAATTCTTTGGTGACATTGTTAGTCTCATTCTCAATCAAGCAGTTTAACAGTATACCTTCATGGTTTTTCCAAAGCAAATTGCCATTTATAACACAAAATTTAGAAGCTTTCATTTTTAGGAACCTACACTTAGTTTTGGACAATCCTGGTGGAGCACACAGGTTTTGTAACACATAACATATATCAGAATACCAAGGGGATTGTTCAAAGGCTACATTGATCTTTGGAGTCGCCAGCTCCGGTTCATTGTCCAGCTGGTTTATGTCTAGGGCTTGGAAGTTTGCTTCTGTCATCAGTTTGGCCAAACCTTGCCCTTTTATTAGTTTTGTAGGTTTTATTTCAATGTCAAATTCCAAGATGTTGGCAATCCATTTTCCTCTTCTGCCCTCTAAATTTTCTTGAGTAAGTATGTCTTTTACAATGGGACTTGGCACATAAGCTATAACATGGGAATAAAGGATGTAGATCCTAAAGTCTTTAATGGCCTTGACCAAAGCATAAGCTTGTTTCTCCATGATTTGATATTTCAGAGGTGCATCTCTAAGAGCTCTGCTAAAGAAAGCAATGGGTTTCTCATTTCCTTGGTCATCTTTTTGTAATAAAACTGCAGCAATAGTATGCTGGGAGGCAAAAGAGAAAATGATAAATTCCCTGTCAAATTGAGGATTTGTTAAGACTGGAGTTTGGGTAAGGGCCAATTTTATGCCTTCAAAGGCTTGATTTGCTTCAACTGTCCATTTCACTTTTGAGTCCTTATTTAGCATGTTATCTAGTAATCTGATCAATTCTGCTAGGTTTGGGATAAACCTTCTCAAGAAGTTGATCTTACCCAAGAAGGCTTGCAATTCTTTAATGTTTCTTGGGTGGGGCATTTGCAAGATAGCTTGTATCCTACCTGGGTCAATTCTGATGCCATCCTTTGAAATGATATGCCCTAAGAGCTTTCCTTCTTCCATACCAAACAGGGACTTCGTTGGATTCAAGGAAATTCCATATTTCATGCATGTTAGGAAGATCTGCCTCAAGTGTTTCAACTGTTCTTGGTCTGATTTTGAGAAAGGTGTGAGGTCATCCAAATAAATGACAATGAAGTCATGAATCTCTTTGGCAAAAGCAATGTCCATTGCCCTTTGAAAGGTTTCCCCTGCATTTTTCAATCCAAAAGGCATTTTTACATATTTGAAAGTTCCCCATGGGGTTGTGAATGCAGTTTTGTCTTGATCATCAGGGTGTACTAGGATTTGATTAAAGCCTGAGAATCCATCAAGTAATGAGATCCTTGATGCTCCTACCACTCTTTGGAGAATGTGATCCATCTTAGGTAAGGGATAATTGTCTTTGAGGGACACTTGGTTTAGATTTCTAAGATCAACACAAAGTCTTATTTCACCAGTTTTATTTCTTGTAGGTACCAAATTTGAGATCCAATCAGAAAACCTGATTGGTGATATGATACCAGCCTTAAACATTTTTTGTACCTCTTTCTCAATTGCAGGGAGGAGCATAGGGTTTATTCTTCTCAATTTTTGCTTAAATGGCTTTTGATTTGGCTTGAGAGGGATTGTGTGTTGGATCACAGAGGTGTCATAGGATTTCAAGTCCTCATAACTCCATGCAAAGACATCCTGGAACTCTTTGAAAAGGTCAATGTATTTGGGCTTCTGATCAGGAGGTAGGGATGCAGACAATTTTATTATCTTGGGATTTTCCATGGTTCCAATGTTGCATTCCTCGATGGCAGAGTTAAGGGGCTGCATTTTTGGTTTTCTAGGGACATCATTTGAATCAAAAATATCCTCTAGTGGAGTTAGGCCTGTTGGAAGAAAATTATCTTTCAATTGTATCACTTCAGCTTCAGCATCAGCCACTTCTTCACAACCGATTTGTTGAATTTCTAGTATTTTGTCTTTGTTGAAAATTGTTGGATGTAGGATTTGGTTAGCTGTTTTAGGTGATATTGGCTTATGATTCTGTTGATCAGGTATTTGTGATTGACTTGCTCTTTCAAGTATTTGTGATTGACTTGCTCTTTCAAGTATTTGTGATTGACTTGCTCTTTCAATGTCAATATTTAGTCCTACAAATTCTTGTTGCAAGGTCAAGAAATTATTTATTTGTGCATCATCTTCAAATACTTACCAGTCCTTGACATTGTTTGGGACAGAAGGTCTGTGTTTTACCTCAGCTGTAAAGCAATGGTGGGGCTCGAAAGGTAGCTTGCAGGTACTTGCAAATGTGGCCAAGCTATGGGCATGCAGATTATGGGTTCTAGGAATTTTGGTAATCTGGAATTCAGTGAAGGACTGTAGTAGTTCAGCAGCAACAGACCTATAAGATCTCAGTCTTTTATCATTAGTAACAAAATTTCCCTTTACTTGTTGGATGATCAAGTCTGAATCTCCCATAATTGAAACCTTTATGGCTTGTAAGGATTTTACTAGCTTAAGGCCTAAGAAGAGAGCTTCATATTCTGCCATATTGTTGGTGCATCTGAAGTTTAACCTATAGGCTCGGCCCTCTGCATGACTGTTTTGTTTATTATGTATCCAAACCCCTGCTCCTGCCCCTAACTTGTTGACTGACCCATCAAATTCTAGAAACCATAGGTTCTCTTTTTCTAGGGGTGATTTAATAATTTCTCTGTGATCTGGGATAGTGAGTTGAAGCTCTGGTTTTTCACCTGGTTTGTCTTCTAGGACAGTCTGATCACTTGAGTGAAGTAGCTTGACTTCTTGAGCAGCAGCTTGTTCATTAATATCCTAGTCTTGCTCAAGTGTTTTGGTTTCAACATCATTATTTGTAAGACCTGTATTGTCATTGAAAAGAATATATGAGTCTATATTAGAATGAACAGCATATATGGGAAACTTTTGAGGTTTTTCTTCACTGCTGACCATGTATTTCATAAGTGTTTCTCTGTATAGTATTTTTGGTTGCCCAAAGAGAGAGATGGTTGCATATGACATGTCTAGTTGTAGGGAACCTTGGAGTTTAGCCCCCCATGATCTTGATAACAGCATCCCATATTTAGGTGGGATATCATCAACCACCACATCCATGAGAATTGTTTTATTTGGGTACTGAACAAGGGATACACATAAGTCTTTTATTAAGCCTAGACACTTGACTTGGCTGGAGTCAAATGAGAATAGGTCCTTATATGGTCTTGTAATGTCTAGATTCAATCTTTCCATGACTGATTTGGGCATCAAGTTGTGAGAGGCACCTGAATCAAACATTGCATTGTGTAGTATCTTATCATGAACATGTAAACTGACATAAAAAGGTATGATACCTGCAACGGCTGTTTTTCCATCAACTTCTGGACCGAAAAGCAATTCTGGGGTGTCATCTAACACATTTACATTATCTTTATTACGAGTTAGCTGAAGGGACTTCTTGATTTGTTGTCTATAAATGTCATGCTTGGCTAGTTCTGAAAGAGGGACAGCTACCTTCAATTTGCCAATTTCAGCTTCTAAGTCAAAGGGTCTTTCAGATTGGATCTTGGTGTTGTGGGTGGCAGCCTTTTCCTTGTTCACTAGGTTTTCTTCTTGATTCTTATCTTGATCTTGAAGCTTGTCCTTGTTACTGACCTCTTGAGGAATGTTAGTTGGGTTGGGCTGCAAGGGTGATGACTCTACTGGTTGTTGTTTTGAGGGAGAAGTTACAGCTATTTCCTCAACTGTTACCTCATCTGTAATTGGACCAGTTTTGTCACTTGGTTCTGTGATAATAGCTTTCTTAGGCTGTGTTGTGTCCTTTGTCTTGTCAGGCTGTGTCACATTTATAGTTCTGCTTCTTAGCTTATATTGTTTATGAACTTCATAAACAGCTGTGTCATATCCTTGTTTAAAGTCAAATGACTCACCTGACCTGGTTTGGAATTGTTGAATGTCATCATCTTTATGATCCTCTTGACTTAGAAAAACTTGCTACTCATCATTCAGGCCCATTAGGTTAATGTGGGTGTCATCTGTTTGTTCATCCGAAGTGGATGCCTCAGTATAGTTTTCCTGGAAAGGAGGTGTTATGTCTGGGTCATAACCGGTCTTGCCAACGTTTGGGTTTTGATTTCTCCTAAAGTTGGATTCCTGTTAGGGTTATTTTGTGGTGCATCCCATGATGACTTTCTCTCAACTGATTCTACTCTGTCCCCCAATCTCTTCATGCCAGTGAGTATTGCATCCAGTTTTTGATCAAAGGCTGAGGGTTCTTCTTTGAAGGTGGTTCTCTTTTCTAATCTTGCCCTATTTCTTTTGGCAATCAGGTTCGCCTCTACTGTGACAGCAACCTTTTGGGCTTCTTCAAGGGTTTCAGGTGCCCTTTCTTTCAATTGATATGCCATATCAGGGTCAAAACCATCAGGAAATTTGTACAAGGCTAAATCAGGGGGAGGTCTTAAATTCTGTGGTATTGCGTTATATACATTATTGAATCTTGCACAATACTCCAAAACGGTCTCTTGAGGACCTCGTTTGATTGTGTCATATTCACCAAGCATGTGCAGGGGATCTTTCTTCTTCTCCCACCTATTAGTAAAGGCTTGATAAAGGTCATCAGGAGTTGTGATGGTATTTGCAGCTAGTGATCTAAACCAAGTTCTTACATCCCCTATGAGGCTTTGAACAAAGATTCTGATTCTCACACTGTCATCATCTATTTCATAGTTTTCAAAGTGGTCTTGCATCCTTCTGGCATGCTGAATTGCTGTGAAAGGGCCAGTGGAGTCAAAATATGAGATCTTGGATTGATAGTCCTGAGGTAGAGCTGGAGCATTGGCAGGTAACTGCAGGGGTGCATATCTATTAGCCATATTTGCAGGATTTAGAGGGTTAACAGGGATATCATGAATGACTGGTATAACAGGGGTAGTGGGAAAGGTGGAAACTAGAGTGTTGGTCAAGGGAATATGTGCAGTGGATGGAGGTGTGAAAGGAGGGCTTTGAGATGTGGATGGTGAACTGGGGGAACCAAGGGTAGACCGAAATAGAACCTTGATTGGAGTTGGAACAGGGTTTGGATGAGCTGTCTCAGGACTTGAGTCAGCAAGGGTCTCCTGTTCCTGCTGCTTCCTAATGATCTTGGGGATTGTATTAGGATTTTCAAAAATAGCTGGTGAATTGGGGTCCGGGTTTGACCTAGTATGTCTAGTTTCCCTTTTAGGAGCCAGCTTCTGAACTTGTTTTTGATATTTTAGGATATTTTTAGAACTATTTCAAGGGACTGCTCAAACTTTTAGAACCACTGTCTATAGACAGACAACAGTTGAAAAATGAGATGTCCCCAGTGGAGTCGGCAATTATGTTAACTCCCAGGTTGTTCCCTTTGACTCCCAAGGGAATACGGCCGGGGTAACCACTAACCAATCTTTGGATTGCAGCTTCTAGCCAGGCTGTAATCAGAGAGGGCTCTCTCTTTACGGTTTAGCTCTGTTTGTGCTGAGATTTCAGGCTAGTTATGATTTTCAAGATTTGTTTTTTGTATTTGGTTGGAGAATGTTTCAGTCAAGATATATATGTGCTCACACTAGAATGTTATAGGTCATTGGGCATGGTGTCAGTGGTCCTTTAGATGTTTGGTGTGCTATGTTGATATGATAGTGATGTTGCAGAGCTGGATAACTTATCTGGGAAACAACGCTTTGGAATTTTGATTAAGTGTGATGTATTCAGTTTATGAAAGGCAGTTAAGAATCTTTCAATAAAAGGATGTGTGAAGAAGTGAGAATATTATTTAGAAGAAACTAAGAATTTCTAGATAAACATTCACTGTTATTGAATTAACGCAAACATGAGCACTCAAGATTTCATGTCCATGGTTAATTCAGAAGAAAACATTTACAGCAATAAAAGATTGAGCACAGAGTGTTATGAATCATGTCCGGTACTATTCCTTTTCTCTATTGCTAGATTTGATGAAAACATGAGTATGCAATAACATAAGAAAACAAACAGAGATTAAGAAGACTTATTATTCCACCAGATAGCACAAGAATTCTGCAACAGCACGCAGGTCATCAGCAAGACATCAAAACTTCAGGAAATCACTGAGCTAGTCCAACCCTTTGTATTAGATAATTCTGAAAGTGTACAATATATTTTCCTCAGAGTAAAAATTACCAACCCCTTATGCGTTACTAAGGGGGGTATATATACAAAATTTACATGAAAAATATCAAGGAAATGAGTTAATGGGTCATTGATGTTATGCCAACTCCTGGAGCGTTGTAGCTGAGAAGGTTAATGTTGTAATAACTCTTCAGTGCTTTAGCTGTCAAAATGGTCAGAGACTATTGACTTGGTGGCTGCTGGAGTCGGCTGAGGATGCGCTGTCAACGATATGCATTTTTTCTTATCCTTTGGGCTAGCTGTCATTGTACATGTGCTGAGTCATTTTTCAGCTGCTTTAAATGCTAACCTTTTTCTGCTGTTTGTCTTCTAGTGAACTGGGGATGGCAGTGACCGAGCAACTGAGGCTAACGTGGCAAAATTTGAAGCATTGCCTGCCACCAATCCTCCTTAGGCATTTGATGTCTTTGAATCTTAATCAAAGTTTCGTCGGCCACTGTATACCTGTAAAAATTAGGAGGAATTTCAAAAAGGTGCTTCACCTCACTCTCCATAAAAAACAGGCCTTCAAGTTTATTATATAAGCTCTGTCCTGTTGGAGGCCCTATTTCCTGAGAGGTACTGGCAGATGCAGTGATTTGGTTTTCAATATAAGTTGCCATCCTGTTAGCAAATTGATCTCGGGAGATCAGCTTTCCTACACCGCTTAGTAGGCTGGGCAGTCCTTTTGCTTGCAGTGCTGCCATCTTATGCTGGTACTCATGTACTTCAGCTTGTATCTCAAAGCACTTTCTCTCCACTGTCTGTACATAATTCCTGAGAGTGAGTACTTTCTTGGCTGTAAGGACGACCTCTATTCTGTTGACTATGCCCATGGCTGCCAGTTCCTCCTTTTCTTGCCTGTTCAAAAAATCTATCATTCTGTTGGCCTGTTCTGGCTTGTCTCCCAGTGTTGTGTTGGCCCTCTGAATCTCTGTTTGTGCTAGGCCAATTAAATCCATCTGCTCATGTATGGTTTTAATTGATCTCCATTGTTTATCGATGGATTGGACAATTTTGGCCCACAGAATTCTCCTTATTTCGGCCATGGCACTTTCCAGATTCAGCTCCTTTTCCAAGACCTTTATCTTTTCTTTTAGGGCCTTTATTTCTCTGCCTTGTTCTGCCACTATTATCTTTGATTTGTCATATTTGGCATCTAATTCTGCCAATTTTTCTTTGGCCTTCTTTATTTCATTTGCCTGGAGCTCCATTTCCTTAATGGCCTTGGTTAATTCTTCCACACTTGCACTGGAGCTCGGAGCTGTTGCTGCTGCTTCTGTCGTAGGGGCCACTGCTGCCTCTGTAGTTGTTGCAGTGGTTGAAGTAGTTGGAGGAGCTTGGGATGTAGATTCTCCCCGTTTATCTTGCAATGCTCCTTCAAGCTCCTTCTCCAAATCGAGGACCTTTTGATTTAGCTGCATTATGAGGTCCAGTTGCTCATCAGCCTGTTTTTCCTTTTGTAGCTCAGCTGTTTGAGGGTGCTCTGTGGGCTGCAGCTTTAACCTCTTCTTCAATGCATTGAGGTCATCTTCTTTTTTCTTCATAAGGGCCTGTTGATGCCTCGAAAATCGCTGCAACAACATCGGGGATAACCACCCGGTCCGGACCTTAGTACAGCTCCTTTTCCGTTTGGAATAGTGGCTCCGACTGGGGATAATGGGACTAGTTTCCCAGAAGTGGATAAATGGGATGGATGGGTGATTATAAACTACGCTAGCGATGAGCGAATAACTAAAACTATCAGCAAGAATATAATAACTATGATATATCCCGGGGACTTATTGAGCTCTAAAGCATGGCGTTAGGTGGTCTGTGTCTAAAGACATGCATATAGATGACTCCATCTTTAAGGCATAGATATTAATTCATTCAAGATTGTTGTGCCTAAATAGTTAAATAGAGCGATTAAAATAAAATTACCACACTTTATCATTTATATCATTGTCACATGCATGATTGAAAGGAAAGGCACATCGTAAAACATCCAATAGTGGAATGAATAAAGATCTGCTGTTACAGCGCATGCATATAATCAACAATAGCAAGAATAATCACATAATAATTCATATAAAAGGAATGAATTCAGACATAGATAGAAATACCATATGAGCTGCTTGACACTCCCAAATATCAATCGCTATTTGTAGTTCTTCCTTCAACGCAAAAACATCCTCAACAACGACAATAGTGCACAATTGCATAAAGAAGCTTCCTTGTTAAATTAAGAACAATTGGCCCAGTTTCATAAAATAATATTGACTGAAGCACAATAGTGCAAACTTCAGTCTATTAAGTCTGTTACAAAACTTTACGACCCTTTCCAAAACAATGAAATGGTCTATAAATACTAAACTAATCTAAATATCTAAGAAACGGAAATGCTATTAAGTTGGCATCAATAAATATTCATCATATCTTCCTTGGCGATCTGGCAATCGGTGGCAATGATTCATCAGGTAGGCTCTTTGCCTTTAAACCTGAGCTGACTTATCGCTAGCATTGGCTCTACTTTAGGCGGTTTGCTGAGGCACGAACTGAGTTGAGCAGCGTATGTGGCATCTTGAATATCGGGAATTATACACCCGAGTGCATCAGTTAAACACTTGAGGGCAGACCTTTGTGTGTGTGGCTTGATCAGAAAGAGCCAATATGCATCGAAAGTCAAAGTGTTAACCCCAGCGATTAATCTCCCCTTCTCCTCTAAGTCAGGATAACTTGTTTGCTCAATCATATTTGCTGTTGTTATGCTTCCAGGTGTACACTGGGAGATCATGTTTGCCAAGTAGAGGATGTTGTTGATCAGATCAACCATATTGCTGGCAGTTAATTTACATCTTGAAGCCACCCTTTCTGCTTTCATCACTTGAGTGTGCCATTCTGTAAAGAGTATGTCCTTGTATGTTTCTTGGATTCTAGGCAAATTCGCTGCTTTTCCCACATCAAAATCTTGCCAATCAAGATATGCGATTATGGTTTCTTCAGCTTGGTCTAACTCATTCCTGGCCTTCTCTACCTGCTGACATACTCATGTAGTTAGCTCGCACAATGTTTCTACCTCAGTGAGTTGATTACATAGGAGCCTAATCTGCAATATTACGCATTGTTTATTTGCGATGCCTCTGCTCTGAAATCCTCCACTTTTTGGGTGCCCTTTATGACTTCGAGCCGTGATGATAATTGAGCTATTTGCTCGTCTTTCGTTTTCATCATTTGTTCATTTACTTCTCTCAATTGTGCCAATGCTTACGACAATTCCTTTTGTTTCTGGATTGCATTTTGGTCAATCCTTTGCCTTTCTTCCTGCAATTGCTGGGTTAATTGATCATTCATTTGTTGTTGTACCAGCAATTGCTCCTCTGCTTGCGCTGCCTTCTGCCTTGTCTCGGTCAATTATGCCTGTAGTGCAAAAATTTCTTGGTCCTTAGTCTTCAGTAGAAGACTTACCTCCGATGCCTTGTCGATAGTCGCTGCAGAATAGGCACCTGCATACTGTGACAGCTTTGTTAGGTCATCGAAGGGGTCCAATTCCTCCTTCCATACTACATTACCCGTGACTGTTTGCTCTAGAAAGATAGAAGGTTGATCAGTCCTTCGTCTTTTCCTTGATCGCTTTACAACTGCTCTATGCCTTGGGCCGTAGAAAACATCCAAGGGAGGAATATCTTCCACCTGGAGAACGATTTGATCGGAAGGGTCTTTAGGAATTACCTCAACATCCTTAGAAATGGGTGGGCTGCTGGTTCCGCTTAGAACCTGAGGAGAAGTGATGTCCTGTGTGTCATTTGTTTTGGAGGTGTCCGTATCTTTGGAGCATTCCATTCCACTGATAATAGAGTCAAATTGCTTCCACTGTTGGAGAAATTCGGGATCAATGGTGGTTTGTTTCTGCTTCTCGGCTTGGGACTCGCTCTGCTCTTTTTCCTGCTCTTTCCTCTGCTTTTCCTCTTGCTCTTCCCTCTATTTTTCTTCTTGTTCCCTTTTCTGCCTATCTGCCAGTTCTTTTTTCTGTTTCTCCTCTTGTTCCCTCTTCTGTTGTTCCTCTGCTTGTTCTTTCTTTTGCCTTTCCTCTTGTTCTTTTCTCTGCCTTTCTGCCTGTTGCTTCTTTTGCCTTTCCTCCTGTTGCTTCTTTTTCCTTTCCTCCTGTTGCTTCTTCTGATCTTTTGTTATAACAGGAGGCTGGCTTGACTGTTGCTGACCAAGCTCGCTTGAAGATGTCATTGGGGTTGTTGCCAGTAAATCTAGAGGCAGAGTTTGCAACCTCTGCTCTCTTAGTTTATTGAACTCAGTTAACCGTTCATCATTATATTTCAATCGAGCAAGTTCTTTAGCTTGACCTATTGTTTCGAATGAAACGAATAGGTCGTCAAACCAATCTTCTTGATGGTCAAATTTTGTTAATTTGGCCTGTTCTAATGCAGTATAGGCAGTTTTCTTTGGATCATATAGCCTATTTGGGATAGTGGCCAGGGTTAAGGACTGAATCTTTGTGGCTTCCTTTTCTGCATGTTTGAGATCATGCAGAGTATAGGCACCAATTCTCAAGGGAAAAGAGGGCCAGCCCCTCTTCTTTTCTTTCTTGAGAGTCTGTGTAGTACTCTCTGCCATAATTTGATAGGCGATTTCTCTTGCTAGCAGTTTATCTGGAATATACAAAGGGAGAACATGTGGATTGTCTTGGCTGCCGAAAACCCTAATGTAGGTAAATCTCTCTTCTCCAAACCAACTCGCTACCGCCGGTAAATCAAAGGAAGCTAGATAGGAGATTTTGGGAATGGGCTTATCAAAAATAGAATAATGAATGGGAACCATAAAGCCATTGCAGATTTGGTACAAATGGTGCTTGTAAGAAGATTTCCACAATTTCTGGTGGTATATATGAATGGGTGAGGGGTCTTGGGCAGTCCACCTCCAACCGAGGACGGGAAACTCATAATTGAAACATAATGTATCTAAAATATATGCACTGTAATAAAATGGGGGAATTTTCCTTTCAGTGACAACAGAATTAGCTCTAAAATCACGAACAGCTATGGCTAGCTTATCAGAGAGAATAGTGGCCCAATCCATAATTGTGATGTTTACTGCTGCTTCCATTAGAGGAACCATCTCTATGGTAAAGTTAGCAGAGTCATGTAATCCCCATAGCCTACACATCATTATCCTCGCATAGCAATAGGGAGAAGCCAAAGAATCGACTGAGTACTTACCGGAAGACTCGTGCTTGTGTTTGGCTGGATTCTGCCTCCAATCCCGGATGGGTTCGGATTCCACTTCATTATCACTTGAAAATTTCTCCAGGAATGTCTTGTTATACACTTTCTCTGGCTCAGGAAAATGATACATTTGCCTTAGATGCTCTAGCTTGAATGATCCGCAAATCCTCCCATCTCTGGTGCTAAAAGTTCTGTCGAGGATTGGAATTTCCTCAATTTCCCATCGCACGACGTCTGTGTAGGGGAGAATCTGTTCTCTGGCCGCTATCCTGTGAAGGAAAGAGTCGGCTAAATCTTTGAGAGTGCAATCAGACTTGCGAGTAGGATCCGCAGTAGCTTCCGTCACTGTTACCACTGGTTGTTCGGCTTCTAGCAGATTATACGTGCCTTGCCATGTAGCTCTGGTAAGACCCGTGCATGTAGTATCTGATATTAAGCCCTTCTTTTTATCTGCGGCAACTTGTCCTGCAACTGATGTAGCAGCGGAACCCGCGGTCTTCTTAGATTTCTTTCCCATCTTGCTCAGGCTTCTCTTGAAAGATGAATTCTGCACAAAGGCAAGAAAAACCGTAACATAGAAATATAATAATGAGGACCTATGGTGGGAGAGATATATCAATCGAAGCGTGCCGAGAGATTAACTCTCAAAAATGGCTGCGGATCCAATCAATGAGAAGATATTACAGATATATTAAATGGTTGTTTAAGGCCTGCTACTCCTTAAATGCTTATTACACCGTTATCCGGCTGAATGACTCCCTTAAGCGTGCAATGGATATTTTGGCAGTTGAGCGCAGGTGATCGTTAATCGAAGGGGCAAAACTTTAAATACGAATACATCACCTTATCCCTCCATTTAACAACTTTTTTGAAATTCATGCTCAATCGATCGGATATCAATAATACTTTAGATCTTCAAGCTATGCCTTTTAAAATTCCGATCGCCGATAGCGATATCGCATCGCTTTAGGAGAATAGGTATTATATCATCATAAGCATAGGATCCTCCCGAATGCCGATTGCGACATCGCATTGGATTAGTGTGAAGAAATATAACAAGGTTCATTTAGAGTGAATTGCCGATTCCCCGATCGCCGATATCGCATTGCATCGGGGGTAAGACCTGGGCGCCTTATTAATGTGCATGGGATGTTGCCGACTGCCGATTGCGAAATTGCATCGGATCGGAGTAAATGACTTAAGATGCTTTGACTGCATACGAAGTATCACCGATAGCCGATCGCCGATATCGCGTCTCGTCGGAGCTTATGTTATGCGCGTTTTTAAGATGTGTATGGAGTATTGCCGATCGCCGATAGCGAACTCGCATCGGCGGAGACCAATGTGACACTTATATGCGTTTTCCATGTCATTGCGATATGCTTGCGATCGCTTTATCGCAATAATAAAAGATTGTTTTATTTGTTGAAAAATGGTTGTTCGAAAGGCTTAAATAAAGGAGCTCATTTGATTATCAGACCCTTTTGAACTATAGAAGTATTGATACCAATTAATCTTTAAAGGGACCCATTTCATATGTTAATATTTATAAATGAAAATGATATGAAATGGGGGGGGTTGTTGTAGAGCACAACAATTGGCGATTCGCTAGAAGAACCAGTTATCTCTGGAAATAATAGAAATACTTAAGCTTTTTCAAAAATAGAGTTTCAATCAAAGGGGAAAATTCTAATATAACTAGATTTCTATATATTCTGAGAAAAATGAAACTATTTTGTTGACTTCCTCTTTTTTAAGAAAATAAATACATTCTAAGTCTAAAATAGGCCCTTTATTGGTTTATAATGATAAAATAGAATACCTTTCCAAATCAGCTTTTATAGTAAACTCATCTGTCATAGGTAGAGCCTCTGCTGCCAGCAAACATCTATAGTTTCGACAGGGATACCTTTTAACCATGTGATTGTCCATTGTCCCATCCAATTAAGAGTGTGATTAACAGAATGAATTGAAAATATGTTTTCATATTTTGTACTTCATTTCCTTTTCTGTTGTTGATAAGATAAAAAGCCATTGTCCTGGTTTGGTGGCCAGCTATTGACAATGCCATTCACTGGTAGTAGTCTAACTGAACAAGCTGGCTCGTGATGAGACCCCTTGTCTTGTAATTTCAAGACATTACCCTGTTTTGTTTTGCAGTATTGGTAATGTCAGATAAACTATTTCCCTATGAACATGGTAAGCAGGCTTGTAATAAGACCTCTTATCTTTAATATCTTATATTTTTAGAATTACACTCTGAATAATCATAAACTTTAGTGAATGGGGTGAACAAATTTCTCCTTAAGAGTAAATGGATGACAGGGTAAGAGTTGAAGATGTTGAGATTGGATTGATTTCTATCTTGATATTGATAACCTTTTGAGACCAATTTGAAAACAAAAAATGATTTACAATATTTCTATGCTTTGAGAGGAGTTGACAAAACTTGAATTGTGATTTCAGAATATAATGATATCTAATTTCCCAGAAATTATCCTTTTTGGTTAAAAGTTCTATTATTTAAAAGCAAATGTTCATACTAGTTCCGTGGGACAACTTTTCAAACACAGCAAAAGGTCAATGGAAGATATCTCACAACCTTATTTTCTAAAAATCCTACAAACTATAAAATCCTACTGAAATGAAAGGAGAAGGGGTTACCTCCTCAGTTAAAGAATTTCTTCAAGATAAGGCCATTAACAGGGAGAGAATCTCTCAAACCTGATAAATCTTGCAATATAAAGGTTGAATGGCCTATCTTTTCACAGATCTGAAATGGTCCAAGCCACAACTTCTGGAACTTGGAGTGTTTACCCTTGTCCTCATGGGCTTTGTCCCATTTCAGAACTAAATCACCGACTTGGAATTGTTTTGAACCGGACGAGACTGAATCAAAAGCTGCTTTGATGACTTGCTGATGTTTGGCATGGATAACCTTGGCTTTTTCTCTTTCCTCCTCTAATTTTAGAATCTGGTCATGTCTAAACTGAATAGAAGAGGAAGGAGTTTCCTCAAGAAACTGTACTAGGGCTAAAGAAGGAATAACAAGATTTGTGGGTATGATTGCTTCGTTTCCATATACAAGATTAAACGGAGAAGTTCCAATAGAAGCTTTCAGTCTTATCCTATCAGCCCATAATGCAAACACTAAGGATTTGTGCCAATTTCTCTGATTTTGTTCGATAGTTCGCTTAATGATTTTAATCAGATTCTTATTAGTAGATTCCGCTAAACCATTTCCTTGGGGATAGTAATTAGAAGAATATTTTAACTTAAATCCTCTTTTAATAGCGAAATCAAACATAGCATTGCCTGAAAAGTAAGATGCATTATCAAAAACAAGAGCATTTGGGACACCAAACCTGGTAATAATGAATTGATCTATGAATTCAATGATTGCCTCTGAATTTTCCGTCTTCAAAGGAATAACCTCCACCCACTTAGTAAAATAATCAGTAGCAGTGAGGATATACCTATGTTGTTTGGAAGATGGTGGAGTAATCTCCCCAATGATATCCAGTCCCCATTGCTCAAATGGTTGTTCAATGTTGACTGGTTGCAGAGGGAAGGCTGATTTACGTTGTCTTCCACTAGAAGTCTGACAATTGAGACATTTCCTTACATACTCATGGGCATCTTTAAACAGAGTAGGCCAATAGTAACCAGCATGAATAATTTTGTGAGTTGTTGTGTCAGCTCCGAAATGTCCTCCTGCTGGTCCATCATGTAACTCCTGCAAAACCTTTTGGGCTTCAGGTTTCTCCAGGCATCTTAACAAGATAGAATCATAATTCTGCCTAAAAAGCACATCATCAATAATTATAAAATTCTTCGTTTTTAACCTAATGGCCCTTTTATTTTTGTAAGACAAATTTGGAGGTGCATAACCATTCTTTAAATAAAAGATTAAATCTGCATATTGAGATCCAGAATCAGTAACACTTATCTGATTGATTTCTTGAGTTTGATCTGTATCGCTTGATTCTGGAATGTTTGATGCTCCTGCCAATATCCTGCAAAAACCTTGGCCCCTAACAATCTTTGCTGGCCTAATTTCTAAGTCATACTCTTGAAGCGCTGTGACCCAATTTGCCCTTTTTTCACCCAGCTCTTTTTGGATTAATAGTTGCCTAACTGCCGGGAAAGGAAATATCACTTTTGTATGGGTTTTCAAAAGGAAGGGTCTATAATGTTTGACTGCTTTAAATACAACAAAGGCTTGTTTTTCTACATCGGAGTAATTTAATTCAGCACCCTGAAGATTTGAGCTGAAGAATGATATGGGTGCTTCCAAATTGTGAGCATTTGACTGCGTGAGAACTGCAGCATAAGACACGTCGGATGCAATGGTATACAATGTAAAATGATTAGAAAAATTTGGAGTATTCAAGGCTCGGGCATTGATTATTGATTGCTTGATTACATCAAAAGCTTGCTTTTCTGCTGATCCCCACTTGAAGACTGAATTCTTCTTGATCATTGTTTGAAGTGGTAAAATAATTTGAGAAAAATCTGGAACAAATCGTTTAACAAAATTGATCTGGCCTAAAAATGACTGCATCGACTTTTTATTGTGTGGGAAAGGGATTTTAGAAATTTCCTTGATCCGATCAGGATCGACATAAATGCCATCTTTGGATACAATTAAACCTAAGAGTTTTCCTTGATCAAGAGCAAAGAAAGACTTTTTAGGGTTCAGAGAAATACCATATCTTTTGCAACGCTGAAAGATTTGATTTAGATCATGCAAATGATTATACCTCTTCTTAGAAAATACAGTAATATCGTCTAGATAGACGACTATTGTTTGATTAATCAACCCTCTAAAGGCTATATCCATAGCTCTCTGGAATGTCGCTCCTGCATTTATAAGTCCGAAAGGCATTTTCTGATACGCATATGTTCCCCATTTTGTTCTGAATGTGGTTTTAATTTGGTCATCAGGGTGAACCAGAACTTGGTTATATCCTGAGAATCCATCAAGAAAGGACATCAATTCAGAGCCTGCTACTGATTGGAGTATTTGCTCCATAGTAGGCAATGGGAAGTTATCTTTCAAGCTCGCTTTGTTTAAATTTCTGAAATCAATACAAATTCGAATGTCGCCATTCTTGTTTCTGACTGGCACCATATTAGAGACCCAGTTTGAGTGTCGGACAGGAAAAATAATCTTGGCTTTCAAGAGCTTGTTAAGTTCCGACTTTATCTGGCTCTCTAAATTTGGATGTATTTTTCTTAAATTCTGCTGAATTGGTTTCTGATCAGGAAGCATAGGAATGGTATGCTGGATAATAGATGTATCATATGTCTTCAAATCATCATACTTCTAAGAAAAGACCTGTTTGTTTTTTCTTAACAGTTTGATGAATGCCTCCTTCTCTTCCAAGGAAAGTCCTAATCCTAAATTAATGTTTTGAGGAGCATGGTCAGTACCTAGATTTATCAATTCAAACCTAAGGGTAGAACTTTGGAGCTTTGCATTGATTACAGGTTTAAACCTGTCTTTGATATCATAAAGATCTTCGAGCTTTACCACTGGTTTAGGAATTGAATTTTCCTGAGGTGTTTCTTTCATTTGTAGATCATGGTCATTTTCCTCAATAATTTGATCGTCATAGGACTTTTCAGAAGTTAGAAATTGCAAAATATCTTCATCATGGTTAAATACTCTCCAATTAGTGACATTGTCGAGAATTGAAGGCCTAAAAAGTAATTCTACAGAAAATCTATCAGGGCTGTAGTCTTCAAAAGGTAGAAGCTTGGAAGCTACATTGGCTAGTAGGTCGGCTATCGAGTTTTGCGACCTAGGAATGGAGGAAATGTTAAATGCTGAAAAGTGTGAGGTAAGATCCTGTACTAGTGATTGATAATGCTTGAGGTGATTTGAAAGACAATGAATTTCATTCCTCACCTGTTTAACAATAATTTCAGAATCGCCGAATACTTTTAGATATTGCACTTTAAGGCCGATTGCTTTATATAATCCCTGGACTAAAGCTTCATATTCGGCTGTGTTGTTAGTGCATTCAAATTCTAACGTACAAGACAACATTGTCTTTTCTCCTTGAGGACTAACCAAAATGCAACCTGCTCCCGAGCCCTCGCTGGACTTAGAGCCATCAAAATATAAAGACCAAAATAAAGAAGTATTAACAAAAGTATTTACATTTTCCTCAGCATCATTAAAACATCTAGACTTATCAGTTTGTGAAAAATTTTCAATCTGAGATGTAAAATGATTGACTGAAAAAGGAGATGGTTGGGCAACAAAGTTGCCAAAAAATGACTCTGACAAATAGTTCCCCAAAATGTTGTTGTTGAATGCTACAAGTTGGTTTTCTTGCTCAAATTCAGTAACTGTGTGGGTCATGTGCTTCTCCCGATCGATCCTTATTTGATTTGGCTTCCCCTTGTAGGGAAGCCACATATGTGACCAATCGGTGGAAATATACCCATGCAATTTTTCGGACCAATCTCTACTCAGAATTAAACCGTAAAATTCAGGTATATCAGCTATTAAGATGTCAATCCTCTGTACAATTCTAGGATCAGCAGACAACCTGATAGTTACAGAATTAATTTCTCCCACAACCTGCACTTTGGTCCTGTCCAACTGTACGATACGAATGGCAGACTTCTAGGGTTGGATGTTCAGTTTAGAGCAAACTGAAGCTGGCATTATGTTAGATGATGCCCCTGAGTCAATTAAACAGTTGTGTAGGTTTCTGTTATAAATCTCATAGGTCAGCAGGGAGGGTGGAGTATGAGAATTAGATCTATCTCCAATTAGAACTGAATCGGTAGCTTCAACCATACCTGGAGGAGGTTGGCCTGAATCATTAGCAGCTTTTGCACTGGGAAGGGGTGTAGAGGGAACAACATTCAATTCTTTAAGAAGTAATTTTTGTTGATGCTTTAATTTACTAAGCTCAAACATAGTTATGTTTGCTTTAGTTTTCTTCATGTCATCAACAATATTATATTCCATTGAATCGGATACCACTAATGTTTTAGATGTTGAAGGAGAGTTAGAAGTTGAAGGCTGGTTTTGGGGAACTACTACAGGTGATTTCTTTGGAGGAACTTTTTCCTTTGTTGTGGTAGCACCTGCACTCCTTTTCTTTGAAGTTGCCTGGGCAGGTTCAGAAGTACTTTTACTTCTTGTAGTAACCGGAAAGGCTTCTCCTTCATTCTCTGTATCAGAGTTGGGGAGTATAAAATCCCACATTCCGTGGCATTCAGCTACTTCTTCTTCATCATCAGTTTGTGAGGTTGTTTCCTCTTCCTCTTCTTCTTGCTCTGAATCTGCGTTAGATATGACATTCGGTGGCTTTGTTTCAGTTTTCTTATAAGTCCTAAATGGTCTTTTGTTTGAGGTTTCGGCCACCTGCTTCTTTATTTCAACCATTTCGTTAGACAAAGTTTTCAGGACCTTTTGCAAACCCTCCATGTCGTATGGGTCTTTTGGGGTTTTCTTCTTGGAATCCTCTTTGAATGAGACTTTTTTGGCTTTTCTGTCTTCCAAAGCAGCTTTCTTCTCTAGAGCATTGATGCGCTTTTCCACAGCAAGTGCTTCTCTCATGTTTTTAGCTAAGGTAGGTTTCCCAGCCCTGTCCACAAAAATGGCTATGTTGGCAGGTAGGGCGGTAATATACCATTCGCTTCGAATTTGTTCACTTGGTTTGGAAGCTGTAGGGATTTTATTGAGGAGTTTATTAAATCTAGCATTAAATTCCTTTATTGGTTCCCTATGCTCTATTCTCAGATTGGAGAGGTCGTTTATTAAAGTAGCTAAGGACCTATCATCTCCATATTTGGTAAGAAACTGCTCTTGGCAAGTGTTCCAACTGGTAATTGAACCAGAGGGTAAGGAAAAATACCAGGATCCTGCTGATCCTTGCAAGGTGTACGGGAAGAGTCTAACAACAACATCTTGTTCTGTTACTCCTTTCAAGTTGACTGCTAACATAAAATTATTAATGTGTTCTTCAGCCTGGGTCCTGTCATCTGGGTTAAATTTAGGTAGCCATTTTTCAGGAGCATCTGGTAAAGGATGCAATGGTGCAGGCATGTTGACTGCACCTAGCCTGGTCCATGGATCTGCCATTATAATAGCAGCAGTGGTTGATACTACTGCTGGAATTCCAGATATTTGGGAAGAAATTAATGCTGAGGAGTGAGCAGATTGGGATGTTGAGGCTTCTAAGCCCTGGTGAATGACAATATGTAATGGGGAAGTGGATGGTTGACTTTGCAGAGGGGAAGATGTAATGGAGGACATGGATGAAAGCTCTTCACTATCAGATCCTTCAGTAATTTTCTTCGCCTTTTTCCTTTTAGGTAAAGGGAACTCAGTGGGTTCAATACTGAGTTTCTCGCTCTGAAGTCTGGTGAGAGGATGAGTTAAATTGAACTGCGAAGTCGCACTGCTTTGTGATACCTCAGATTTCTGTGGTGAAATCGAGAAGCTCTGAAGTTTATGGATTAGAGACTGGACTTCAGGTGATTCTAGACTTAATTGTTCTGGAGTATGATGGGTTTGAGCAGTGGTAGTTGATTCCTCTTCTCCTTGTTTGGATACCGGCGAACCAATATGCAAATGGGAAGATCGAGGGGATACGGAGGGAGAATTACTCTTAGAATGGCTTATAGGTTTTGACTTATGTGCCATCCACAGTTGATGGCCCTCCTTCTAGCGCCAAAAATGTTGATGCCTCGAAAATCGCTGCAAAAACATCGGGGATAACCACCCGGTCCGGACCTTAGTACAGCTCCTTTTCCGTTTGGAATAGTGGCTCCGACTGGGGATAATGGGACCAGTTTCCTAGAAGTGGATAAATGGGATGGATGGGTGATTATAAACTACGCTAGCGATGAGCGAATAACTAAAACTATCAGCAAGAATATAATAACTATGATCTATCCCGGGGACTTATTGAGCTCTAAAGCATGGCGTTAGGTGGTCTGTATCTAAAGACAGGCATATAGATGACTCCATCTTTAAGGCATAGATATTAATTCATTCAAGATTGTTGTGCCTAAATAGTTAAACAGAGCGATTAAAATAAAATTACCACACTTTATCATTTATATCATTGTCACATGCATGATTGAAAGGAAAGGCACATCGTAAAACATCCAATAGTGGAATGAATAAAGATATGATGTTACAACGCATGCATATAATCAACAATAGCAAGAATAATCACATAACAATTCATATAAAAGGAATGAATTCAGACATAGATAGAAATACCATATGAGCTGCTTGACACTCCCAAATATCAATCGCAATTTGTAGTTCTTCCTTCAACGCAAAAACATCCTCAACAACGACAATAGTGCACAATTGCATAAAGAATATTCCTTGTTAAATTAAGAACAATTGGCCCAGTTTCATAAAAGAATATTGACTGAAGCACAATAGTGCAAACTTCAGTCTATTAAGTCTGTTACAAAACTTTACGACCCTTTCCAAAACAATGAAAGGGTCTATAAATACTAAACTAATCTAAATATCTAAGAAATTGAAATGCTATTAAGTTGGCATCAATAAATATTCATCATATCTTCCTTGGCGATCTGGCAATCGGCGGCAATGATTCATCAGGTAGGCTCTTTGCCTTTAAACCTGAGCTGACTTATCACTAGCATTGGTTCTACTTCAGGCGGTTTGCTGAGGCGCGAACTGAGCTGAGCAACGTATGTGGCATCTTGAATATCGAGAATTATACACCCGAGTGCATCAGTTAAACACTTGAGGGCAGACCTTTGTGTGTGTGGCTTGATCAGAAAGAGCCAATATGCATCGAAAGTCAAAGTGTTAACCCCAGCGATTAATCTCCCCTTCTCCTCTAAGTCAGGATAACTTATTTTCTCAATCATATTTGCTATTGTTATGCTTCCAGGTGTACACTGGGAGATCATGTTTGCCAAGTAGAGGGTGTTGTTGATCAGATCAACCATATTGCTGGCGGTTAATTTACATCTTGAAGCCGCCCTTTCTGCTTTCATCACTTGAGTGTGCCATTCTGTAAAGAGTATGTCCTTGTATGTTTCTTGGATTCTAGGCAAATTCGCTGCTTTTCCCACATCAGAATCTTGCCAATCAAGATATGCGATTATGGTTTCTTCATCTTGGTCTAACTCATTCCTGGCCTTCCCTACCTGCTGACATACTGATGTAGTTAGCTCGCACAATGGTTCTGCCTCAGTGAGTTGATTACATAGGAGCCTAATCTGCAATATTAACGCATTGTTTATTTGCGATGCCTCTGCTCTGAAATCCTCCACTTTTTGGGTGCCCTTTATGACTTCGAGCCGTGATGATAATTGAGCTATTTGCTCGTCTTTCGTTTTCATCATTTGTTCATTTGCTTCTCTCAATTGTGCCAATGCTTCCGACAATTCCTTTTGTTTCTGGATTTCATTTTGGTCAATCCTTTGCCTTTCTTCCTGCAATCGCTGGGTTAATTGATCATTCATTTGCTATTGTACCAGCAATTGCTCCTCTGCTTGCGCTGCCTTCTGCCTTGTCTCGGTCAATTCTACCTGTAGTGCAAAATTTCTTGGTCCTTAGTCTTCAGTAGAAGACTTACCTCCGATGCCTTGTCGATAGTCGCTGCAGAATAGGCACCTGCATACTGTGACAGCTTTGTTAGGTCATCAAAGGGGTCCAATTCCTCCTTCCATACTACATTACCCGTGACTGTTTGCTCTGGAAAGATAGAAGGTTGATCAGTCCTTCGTCTTTTCCTTGATCGCTTTACAACTGCTCTATGCCTTTGGCTGTAGAAAACATCCAAGGGAGGAATATCTTCCACCTGGAGAACGATTTGATCGGAAGGGTCTTTAGGAATTACCTCAACATCCTTAGAAATGGGTGGGCCGCTGGTTCCACTTAGAACCTGAGGAGAAGTGATGTCCTGTGTGTCATTTGTTTTGGAGGTGTCCGTATCTTTGGAACATTCCATTCCACTGATAATAGAGTCAAATTGCTTCCACTGTTGGAGCAATTCGGGATCAATGGTGGTTTGTTTCTGCTTCTTGGCTTGGGACTCGCTCCGCTCTTTTTCCTGCTCTTTCCTCTTCTTTTCCTCTTGCTCTTCCCTCTGTTTTTCTTCTTGTTCCCTTTTCTGCCTATCTGCCAGTTCTTTTTTCTGTTTCTCCTCTTGTTCCCTCTTCTGCTGTTCCTCTGCTTGTTCTTTCTTTTGCCTTTCCGCTTGTTCTTTTCTCTGCCTTTCTGCCTGTTGCTTCTTTTGCCTTTCCTCCTGTTGCTTCTTTTGCCTTTCCTCCTGTTGCTTCTTCTGATCTTTTGTTATAACAGGAGGCTGGCTTGACTGTTGCTGACCAAGCTCGCTTGAAGATGTCGTTGGGGTTGTTGCCAGTAAATCTAGAGGCAGAGTTTGCAACCTCTGCTCTCTAAGTTTATTGAACTCAGTTAACCGTTCATCATTATATTTCAATCGAGCAAGTTCTTTAGCTTGACCTATTGTTTCGACTGAAACGAATAGGTCGTCAAACCAATCTTCTTGATGGTCAAATTTTGTTAATTTGGCCTGTTCCAATGCAGTATAGGCAGTTTTCTTTGGATCATATAGCCTATTTGGGATAGTGGCCAGGGTTAAGGACTGAATCTTTGTGGCTTCCTTTTCTGCATGTTTGAGATCATGCAGAGTATAGGCACCAATTCTCAAGGGAAAAGAGGGCCAGCCCCTCTTCTTTTCTTTCTTGAGAGTCTGTGTAGTACTCTCTGCCATAATTTGATAGGCGATTTCTCTTGCTAGCAGTTTATCTGGAATATACAAAGGGAGAACATGCGGATTGGCTTGGCTGCCGAAAACCCTAATGTAGGTAAATATCTCTTCTCCAAACCAACTCGCTACCGCCGGTAAATCAAAGGAAGCTAGATAGGAGATTTTGGGAATGGGCTTATCAAAAATAGAATAATGAATGGGAACCATAAAGCCATTGCAGATTTGGTACAAATGGTGCTTGTAAGAAGATTTCCACAATTTCTGGTGGTATATATGAATGGGTGAGGGGTCTTGGGCAGTCCACCTCCAACCGAGGACGGGAAACTCAGAATTGAAACATAATGTATCTAAAATATATGCACTGTAATAAAACGGGGGAATTTTCCTTTCAGTGACAACAGAATTAGCTCTAAAATCACGAACAGCTACGGCTAGCTTATCAGAGAGAATAGTGGCCCAATCCATAATTGTGCTGTTTACTGCTGCTTCCATTAGAGGAACCATCTCTATGGTAAAGTTAGTAGAGTCATGTAATCCCCATAGCCTACACATCATTATCCCCGCATAGCAATAGGGAGAAGCCAAAGAATCGACTGAGTACTTACCGGAAGACTCGTGCTTGTGTTTGGCTGGATTCTGCCTCCAATCCCGGATGGGTTCGGATTCCACTTCATTATCGCTTGCAAATTTCTCCAGGAATGTCTTGTTATACACTTTCTCTGGCTCAGGAAAATGATACATTTGCCTTAGATGCTCTGGCTTGAACGATCCGAAAATCCTCCCATCTCTGGTGCTAAAAGTTCTGTCGAGGATTGGAATTTCCTCAATTTCCCATCGCACGACGTCTGTGTAGGGGAGAATCTGTTCTCTGGCCGCTATCCTGTGAAGGAAAGAGTCGGCTAAATCTTTGAGAGTGCAATCAGACTTGCGAGTAGGATCCGCAGTAGCTTCCGTCACTATTACCACTGGTTGTTCGGCTTCTAGCAGATTATACGTGCCTTGCCATGTAGCTCTGGTAAGACCCGTGCATGTAGTATCTGATATTAAGCCCTTCTTTTTATCTGCGGAAACTTGTCCTGCAACTGATGTAGCAGCGGAACCCGCGGTCTTCTTAGATTTCTTTCCCATCTTGCTCAGGGTTCTCTCGAAAGATGAATTTTGCACAAAGGCAAGAAAAACCGTAACATAGAAATATAATAATGAGGACCTATGGTGGGAGAGATATATCAATCGAAGCGTGCCGAGAGATTAACTCTCAAAAATGCCTACGGATCCAATCAATGAGAAGATATTACAGATATATTAAATGGCTGTTTAAGGCCTGCTACTCCTTAAATGCTTATTACACCGTTATCCGGCTGAATGACTCCCTTAAGCGTGCAATGGATATTTTGGCGGTTGAGCGCAGGTGATCGTTAATCGAAGGGGCAAAACTTTAAATATGAATACATCACCTTATCCCTCCATTTAGCAGCTTTTTTGAAATCCGCGCTCAATCGATCGGATATCAATAATACTTTAGATCTTCAAGCTATGCCTTTTAAAATTCCGATCGCCGATAGCGATATCGCATCGCTTTAGGAGAATAGGTATTATATAATCATAAGCATGGTTTCCTCCCGAACGCCGATTGCGACGTCGCATTGGATTAGTGTGAAGAAATATAACAAGGTGCATTTAGAGTGAATTGCCAATTCCCCGATCGTCGATATCGCATCGCACCGGGGGTAAGACCTGGGCGCCTTATTAATGTGCATGGGATGTTGCCGACTGCCGATTGCAAAATTGCATCGGATCGGAGTAAATGACTTAAGATGCTTTGACCGCATACGAAGTATCGCCGATAGCCGATCGCTGATATCGCGTCGCGTCAGAGCTTATGTTATGTGCGTTTTTAAGATGTGTATGGAGTATTGTCGATCGCCGATAGCGAACTCGCATCGGCGGAGACCAATGTGACACTTATATGCGTTTTCCATGTCATTGCGATATGCGATCTTGCGATCGCTTTATCGCAATAATAGAAGATTGTTTTATTTGTTGAAAAATGGTTGTTCGAAAGGCTTAAATAAATGAGCTCATTTGATTATCAGACCCTTTTGAACTATAGAAGTATTGATACCAATTAATCTTTAAAGGGACCCATTTCATATGTTAATATTTATAAATGAAAATGATATGAAATGGGGGGGTTGTTGTAGAGCACAACAGGGCCTTTACACCCTTTGGATCCTTAGGATCATGCCCTAGGTCAACAATAATGTCCTCTAGTGACTTTATTCTGTTATCTTTGGCTAGGGAGGACATTCTCTCAAAATCCAACTGAGTGTTGGTATTTTTGAGTGACTCTTTTAGCTCATGGGCCAATGTTGCCCTCTCCACCAAGGTTGCATAGACCATTTCTCCAGTCTGTTTGTGGAGTTCTATCTGGTCCATGGGATGGATGTCTTTGGCTAGGACCTCCACCCTTGTCTTCACATAGTCTGCTGCTGATTTTGGATGGGGCACTGTAGGCTTGAAATGGCTGAGGATCATTTTCTCCTCCTGGATGTCATACACAGACATTAGCCTTTCCTTTTGGGCTGGTGTGGCATTGAGAAATTGCTTATAAACCTCCACCCTCAGCAGGTCATTCTGTGCCTTTATTTGTTTGAAGAAGTCCTTAGTGCCTTTGGGCTTCTTGCTCTGCTGTGAGGAGGATGACACCTCCAAACCTAGTTGTAATCCTTGCTCCTGCTGAAAGGAGCTTGTCCCTGTGTGCTGGCTGCCCTCCCTGTTTTTCCTTGAACTGTCAAGGAATTCTTCAGTGATGTCTTCTACCTCCGGGGAATCAGCTCTTGGCCTCTTGGTCTAGGGTTGCTGGGAGGATCCACTAGCAGGAGTGGACTCTTCTCTGACTCTCTTCGTACCCCTGTCCTCTTGTGCTGGGGTCTGTAAAATTGGAGCTGTGGGTGCCTTAGTTTGTGGAGGGGGAGTCTACTCTTGCTGCTGCTCCGGTTGCTGCCCTTGTGGCTGCCCTTGTGGCTGCTCTTGTTGCTGTTCTTGTTGCTGCCACTGTGGCGCTCCTTGTGGCTACTCTTGTTGTTGTTCTTGTTGTTGCCATTGTTGTTGTTCTTGTTGCTGTTCACTTGAAGGGGCGGACTTTTCTTTCATGGTTTCTTCCTCAGCACCCATTATGCCTTTCCCTTTGTCTATAGCTAGTGCTGCTATGGAAGGTGCCTGTGCGACTGGTGCAGTCCTTGAGGCCGAGGTCCCTTCTCCGGCTGAATAAGGCCGTTTGAAAGGTACCTGCTGCATAGAGTCTAGGTCAATAGTTTTTTCAAGCTCCTTTACATTCTTTAGCATTGTCTCTTCTTCAGTTAGTTTTTCAACTAGAGTACCCTGCTGCCAATCTTGCTGGTTGGTATATCTTTCAATGTGTGGGTATTGACAATGCCTATAACCTAGAAGCCTGTACTTGGTTCTTCTAGCAGTAATGAAGCCTTCAGGGTCATAAGGGACCCACTGAAAACTATATGACAACTTGTATTTATCTTTGAGGATTAGGTCGGCATCTTCCCATCCTTCTTTCTTATTCATGATGAAGGGGCCCAACTGGTGTTTGAACTTGAGGTGGGCCTTCTTTTTGGAGCTGTGGAAGTGGGTGAGGTTGGACTGAATCAACTGCCTGTAATACTCCAAGGCAAATAACCTCATAGGCACATATTTTGGGAGCCTGTATGGATAGAGCTCACAGCCATAGACTCTGATGACTGTATGATTCTCATATAGGTACCAATCACCTATTTTGTATTTTTTGGAAAGCTGCAGAGCTTTCTGTATCTCAGTTGATATTCTGGGAGGAGGGGACCTCATCAATAGGCAAGAGACTGGGTATACAAATTTGTCAACAAATTCACAATAGGAATAGGGTGAATTTGAGACTTTGTGATAGACAGAGGTCCAGAAGATAACAGATCTTCTTTCCCCTCTATAATCCAGCTTTTTGATGTAGCATGGAAAAGCCTCAGACTGATAGTACATGAAAAGGTGATAGATATAGGCCGAGTACTTGAAGATACCCTATCTATCCACTTTGCCCAACTGATCATGGATCTTGTTAGCTATGAACTTGGCAAAGTTATATTTGCAGGCAGGGGGTTGGCCTGGGCTGTAAGCAGCTACCAATACCAACATTGTTTCATCCACATGCTCGTTGGTTCTGTATCCCAGCACATAAGCAATCATGTCCAGTAATAGTCTGCCTACTTCAGTAAAATAGACATCCAGATAAGGAGGTGGCCCTGTAGGCTGGCACTCAGGTCTCATGAATGTCTTGCTGACCTTTTGAATCTCCTCACTGGTCATCTTGGCACCAGTGTCCAGCAGATAATTCATGGAAAATGGGAACAACAGCTCTATTTGATCAAAATGGAGCATTTTATTGATGGATTCAGGATTAATGTAAAAGAGGATCCTCCCAGATGGAGAGCTAATAGCTCTGTGCTGCACATCATAGTTTTCTGCACATAGGCAAATGATCTCAGGAAAGACATTGACAGAGGGGAGACAATAGTATGGTAGGTTTGACTCCCATATCCCATATGTATCATGACCATTCAGGTAGTCCTCTCTCAATTGCCTGAAGGCCTGCAGAAAGTCCCTGTTGCCCACAAAGTCTTCAATGAGGTAGTCCTTGTCAGCAAAGGGCAAGGCCTCCAGGTCTTTATTTGGTGGATTTAATGGAGCTACACTGAGGGCTGAGGGTGCAGGGGCAACCATTGTATAATCTGATTTTGAACAAGGTGAGTGCAATGGATTGCAAGGTTCCTCAGAGCTTAAGTGATAGACTCACTGTAGACAATGTTTGAAATGTTTTTCACAGTGGAAAAGGCAGGCTTGTTTCTGCAGTTTTTGGTAAATTCACAGGGATTGTGAATTGCTAGGGGTAAATTGTAGAGGGTATGTGAGATTTACATTGGTAAGAAGCTGCAGCTGGTCTACACCCGGCAAAAGGGAACAATGCCGGGCACCTCGAGGACAAATTTACAATTTTGGTTCGCGAATTGTCTGTTTTAATGTTAAATTATGGTGCTGGGGCAATGCAGGTTACCTTAGCTCACTTTTAGGTAGCAGACAGAGTTTAATTTGGAACTTGACAAGTTCTTCAATGGTAATTTGCAGAGAAATGGTATGTATGGGCGAAATGGGAAAATTATGGTGAATACCTGGATAAAATCGCTTGACAAGCCTGCGGGCCGAACTGTGAAGGCTCAATGTAGCTGAGTTGATAAGCTTGGACGGTCGCAAATTCAAATTTGGAGGTTCGGGAACAATCTGGCGCGGAAGCAGCGACAAGAGCTCTATGTATTTCGCTCGAAAATGACATAAAACGGCTATTTCGGGTGTTTATAACGACAATTTTGGTAAAAACGGGTTATTGGCGCTTTTTCGCCGATGACGTCAGCATGACATCATGGCGGGCCCGGGTACGGAGGGTGACGTGGGCGCTGAGGTGGAGGCCAGCATGGCCAGACACAGTGGCTGGCGGATAAGGTGGCAGGGCTACGTGGAGGGCCACGCGGCGCGGGGCGGGAGATGGTCCGACGTCATGGTGACATGTGAGTGACGTAGGAGGGAAGGTGGTAACGGGGAGGGTGGTAAGCGGTTTCCCCGCACCACCTTTGGGCAAAGGCAGTATCGGGGAGGGGGGCTCCGAACAACCCCGCCGCCTGCCACGCGTCCCATGTACGGGGCAGAAAACCACCATTCCCCGGACGCTAAAGGTCGGCAGATCCAAATCTGGAAATACCCGCCCACCGTTGGATCGGAGGTGGCAGACGATGGACGGCTGGTGGGCCTCCCGATGGATCGTGCATGTTGGGGGGGTCCCGCTGGCATATTAAATATTCAAATTAATATTTTGGGCGGAGAAATTTAGGTTTAAGGGTTTTTTGTGGGTTTTTCGGGGCAAGGGTTAATCTGAGGGGGGAAGAAGGGTTAAAAAGTGGGTTTTAAGCAGAGGGAAGGGGTTTTTGTGGAATTCTTGAGCAGAGGTGAGGTGAGGGCTTAGGGGGAGGTTATCAATCCAACCAAAGGTTAGAGCAATCCCGTGACAGGGTTGACCATAGTCCCTGGTGGATTAATGTCTCCCTTTAGACAAACTTATTTAGCTATAGTGCTAAAAAGGGAGGATATTTATACAAAGCTAGGGATTTATACACCATGGTGTTATAATAGTAGGGAAAAGGTAACATAGGGGATTTAGATAATAGAAGTAAGGGGTTAATATGGATGGAAAAGGTGAATGAGGAGTGAAATCACTAAGTTTATGTGCAGATAACTTAGCTTAGGGAGTAGATCAAAATAAAAAGATTTTTAGACAAGAAATGTGGCTTTTAAAGGAATAAGAACCACCATAAAACCTCAAATTCTTCCCTGAATATCAACTGATGAAGGGATGTTAGTAATGAATGTGAAAGGGGAAAATGTGAAGTTAGACATGCTCCTTTGCTTTGCTGCAACATGATGGAGAAGGATACCTTCTCAATCCATTGATTTTCCTTTGTGAATAGGTTAGCACACATTCAATTGTAAGGAATGACATTTCTGCAACCCCATCTGCCTACCCATCTATTTGCCTAGCATTTTTTGTTTCTTCTTGGAGGGTGCACTTAGACTTGCAGACCCTTATTTGCCTTTTCTTTTCTCTTGGCTTTTTCTTTTGATTTTCTATCTAGAATTACCCTTATTGCTTCCAAGGTCCCAGATTAAGCAGTTGGGAACCTTAATTCTCTACCTAAGCTACTGGTCTGCCAAGATTAAACAGTTTGGACAGACTTCTTTCTCTATTCTACAAAAAAAAATTGAAACATGGCATGATCCAGATTAGGCTTTTGGACCATCCATCAAAACTTAGTCACCATAAAGCTATATACACACCTTGTCTCTTTTTTGGAAATATGGGATCTTTGTGTCACCAAAGCAGAGCATATTTGGAACTTTCTTTGCCAATCATGAAATATGAAACCTATTGATATAGGTAGCTAACATGATGTCTAAGAATGTACAACCTAAAACTATGAGAAAATTTAAGTGAATCTAATGAATTTCAAAGGAAAGGAAAGGTTCCTAATTTAATCTAATTTCCTAAAAATGGACCAAAAACTATTGGCTGGTTAGAACCTAATAAAAAAAAAGCAGAGCATTTATCTTATCTTATCATTAGTCCTAAGCCATGGATCTAATTCTTAAAACCAAAAATGAAATTGATGCAGAAGGTAACTCAGTAATTGCATTCATTAAACATTCAACCATTCAATTTTGGAATATGATTAAATCAATCTCCTTAAAACGATTATTAGGAATATCAGTGATGCAACTAAGTGAGGATCTGAAAGCAAAATTTAAAAGCATGTAAAACTAATTGTAAACAACTAATGTATTTTGTCTTTCTCCAACATTCAAATGTGAAGCATTACCCTATTGAAGTATTGTGCAAGAAATCAATTATACCTTAGTTCCTAAATTCCTAGAAAAATAATAATGTACTAAGTAAATTCAATCACTGTATGAATTAGACATTTAACCATTTAGTTTAGGATCATCATCTTCTTGAAATGGCTTTTGAAAACATCCATTAACATAGTTAATTGACAATTTTGTTCTAAGAAAATGAATGACAAAAAAGTAAGAAAACTAAGCAACTATGTATTCTTATTACTTCAATCTTAATTCAATTTGGAAACAAAGTCATTTTTCTCCACGAAATATCTTAGAAGAACAAGGTTGCACAATTGTGATTTATCATTATGCTATTGATAAAAAACTGAAATGAAATATCATCCTAATTTAGAAAACAGATTTTCTGAAAACAGAGTAATGGAAATTGAACTAAAAACAACAAATGAAAAACCTCGTTCAGTGCAGGGGCCCTCTGCAACTGACATGGCTGGAATGCTAGCTAGTTAGGGATGCACTTTAAATAATCAATGGCAACACAAAATTTGTATTATGAAAAAAATGAAGTCTGAATACAGAGTATCAACAAAAAGCCTGAACTTAACACGTAATTCCTTCTAACTTCTCCTTTCCACTCGGTTCCATGCAATCGATATTTAAAGGAAAATAACATAACTGTTTATGAGATAAACTTGCTACAGGTGGCTAATTCAAATTAAATTTAACATGACTGTTTATGAGATAAACTTGCTACAGGTTGCTAATCTGAATTGCAATAGGATTGTTTAAACTTTGATTAGCTACAGGTGGCTAATTCGAATTAGATTTGCAACAAAACTGTTAGAATCTTGATTAGCTATGAAAGAGAAAATCAAGAGTTATCTTTCACCATGACCTTAGGCTTTCTTTTCTGTCGATCTGGATCGAGTGAATAGGATAGAATCCATGTGGAGGTGATTCTATAAATTCCCATGTCATCCAGTTCTTCATTTGACACCTAGAATCCGCCAAACCATAAGAGTAGCTATAGAATCCACAGTTAGCTGCAGAATAGGCTAAGTTTCGTAGCTAATTTGCAAAAATCTATTCAAATAGCAAGAACATGAAAATATAATATGGTGATATTTCAATGCTTTCCTTAAGACAAAACCTAACATTTATCAGTGACTGGGTCTATAATCTTACGAGAAAGTGAGGGAAAAAGGTGAGAAAAAATGTCAAGGAGAGGGTAATTCTAAGGTTCAAAAACCACCTCAGATGAAGTTGGGGATGTGTACTTGGCTTCTTCAAGTACACATGTAGATAATGAGGCATTGTTGATTGAATTAGGTGAATCCTTTCACTTTAGTCCCCATAGAGAGTGGTTCTACGAGTATAAGAAATATGATGGTGGTGATATCTTCTTGGGGGATGACAGGAAGGCTAGAATCGTTGGTCACGGAAAAATAAAGTTGAAGTTGCAAGGTGGAAGGGTTAGGACACTTCCGAGTGTCCTACATATTCCTACACTGGCCAGAAATCTGATTTCTGTAAGCAAGCTAGATGATGCAGGTGTAAAAATAGTGTTCCAGAAGGATACCTTCAAGATGGTTCGGGGAGTACTGGTATTTATGTTGGGAGTTCGGATTGGAACTATGTACAAGCTACAAGGTAGCATTGTTGTTGATGGGTGTGTTATAGACATATTTGGGCACTGCAACCCCAATCGTATATGTCCATAAACCAAGGGATTCTAAGTCCCTAAAAGTGTTGTTTCATACCCTAAAGGAGCAAGGTCAGCTGATTACATCATCTCCCAGAAGTTCTCCATGAAAAACTACTCAGAACTGGTCAAAGCAGGACCATACAGACTGCCCAATGCTAAGGGTGTGATGCATCTCACATACCACATGAAAAAAGTGCAATGCATACTAGAAAGCCCTTTTGTAGGGTGCGATGAGCGAGAGCATAAAAATGGCACAAGTAGTTTGCTAGGTGGAGACCCTAAGAATATTCTAGAAGCTGCTCATTTGACACTTGCCTCTCTGAATTCACCCAAGGATGAGTAAGAGATCATGAAATCTCCAAATGGAACCAAGAACTATTTAAGAGATGACACTAATCAAAATCCCAGAAGCTGACTCACCCCCCTGCAAACATCTATATATGGATCCCTCAACCCAAAGATCCAAAGGCTAGAATTTTGTAATTTGCAAGGAAGTGTTGTTGGTTTCTCTTTGAAGACATTGTTGGGTGATCTTGCGTTGTATGAGGTGAAGAGGGCTTTCATGCTGGGAGGATGGCACTAGGTCAGACCAAGCGGTTGTAATCCTCTCTTCTATTACTTCTATCAATAAAGCTATTTGAGTTTTCCTCCATATTCTTGTGTATCTCTGAATGTTGTGTTGATATATTCATTTGCATGGTCAATATATATCCAATCCTATATTGTTTAGAGTGATAGATCTCTATGATTTTATGGTATTATGCTGCTTTGAATCTACAGGTGCTCTTTGAAGCAGGACAAGTAAGGAAGGAGTGGTGAGATTCTGTCAAAGGGGAAAGGAAACAAGCAAGGATCCAAGTGAAAGACTGAGGTTGGTACTCTCTACTTCTTTCTCATCTATCTCTTATAAAGGAAAACACAAGTGACTTTAGTTTGTTTGTTTCTAAGGTAGCTACCCATCTTAGTGGGACTAGTAGTTCTGAATAGACACTAGTTTTCCCGATAACAAAATGGCGACTCAGCGGGGGAGAGAATAGTTTGATTGCTTGTCTCTATTTGTTTGCTTCATAACCTACAAATGGAGCTTGAAGTTGAGCCAGCTAGCCTTCGAACTGCATTTTCTATGCAAGTGCAAAGTAGATCAACACTGCTTTAGTCAATCTCCAGGTTTTTTTATGAACTAAATAACTGACTTGCAAACATCCTAAGTGCCCTAGGGGTAGCTCAAGTAACCTCATTAGGTGAGGCCCTATACTTTGTATTTACTGACTATCATTAGCTCGGCCTAAATCCCTGAACTATGCTACAAACTGTGACCAAAAATGAATTTAAAGTCTCGTCCATTGACCATCGCATTGTCTCCTTTTGGCAGACTGGATGCATTGCACCTCCCATGTGTAGTGGGTGGGATGCATCCCTGCTTCCCTGTGTTACAGGTGCGATGATCAGGTAAGACTCTTTCTCTTCACTGTCTTCAGCTTTACTCAGGAGTTTTGTTGTCTGTGATCAGTAGACCACTGTTGAAACCCCCTTCCTTTGCATTATTCAGCCTCCAGTGTACAAAGAATTGTGAATGTTTTTATGTATTTTTCGCCATTTACAGTTCTCCTTTACAAAATAGTAACTTAATCAAACTATCATCTTTTGATTTGAAAGTGTCACAAGTGTCGTTTTTAGTCAAAGAAAAGAATCCTTCTCTTTTTGATAGTCAATTACACTGTTACTCTTGTATTTGATCTGAATTAATAGTATTTCAAGTGTTGAAAGCAATCTTCAATTCAAAATCGCAAAGTGTCATCTTATCTTCCTTTCGTTTTTTTTAAAAGAAAATTGTTAGTACTGTCGCTTTGAAAGAAAAAATAATTCAAATTTGTATTTAGCATTCTTTTTGTCATTCACACATTAAGAAAGTGGAAAACAAATACATGCATGTGCATTTGCATTTAGACTACTTGTTGATTTTGATTTAGAACAGTGCATCTAGTGTGTGCTCTCTGCTCTATGTTGAAAGGATTTTGCTTCCCTTTCCTTAGTAGCTAGGATTTTCATTGCAAAAATAAGAGTGAATGACTATTTATCATCTTAGATTGCATATTTAGGAGTTGTATATCTACATCACGCGGTGAACCTTAAAGGAAAACTTCTTAAGAAATAACAACTATAAAATAAATTCAATGAACGTAAAAATGCTTTGGAACCTAACGTACAACATCTAGAAGTCTAGGCTAGAGACATATTCCAACGTCGTAAAGCCTGGTAACTGTCGCTTTCATCGTAGGTTGGGTCATTCCTCCTCCTTGAGACGACAAGTGCCAGTACGGACTTGTGCTCCCACGGACCGTCGATTATATATTGGGATACCACAACAGGTGATATCCTTTATCCTTAGGAAGCCGTGTCTGCCTCCCTATCGATCGCAATGCACTGAACACAGTATTCAGGAAGATTGACTACCATATCGTAAAAAGTATTCTGTAGTTTTGTGATTGGTTTGGTAATCCCTCTGTCTAGATTTCTAGAGTAGTCTCTTTCGTTCCTTTTCAAAATCTTTAAAGGAAAAGGTCCATCTGAGCACTTGTCACTTCCGGCTCATTAAAATCGAAGGCGACTAGAGTCATCTTTAGCTTTTTCTCGACTCTTAAAAATTGAAAAAGAAAGTTGTGTCAAAGCGTCAAAAATTCCTTTAATTCGGAATAACATTTTCCCCTCCTATTTTGAGTTGATTAAATAATCCTCATCGTTTGTGAAGACTGACAAGTCAACCATCTTTGACTCCGGAAACGAAACCATTCTGGGCCAAGCAAACTCATTTAACTGGGTCAAAGTCTCCTAGTTTATTTGAAACTTGTGTTTCAACATCCTCTAAGACTCTAGTTACTCCAACCATTTCTGGTATCCCTGCCTCTACAGAAAAAGTTCCGCAATTACAAGAGGACATTAGCACTGATACCAATGTAATAGTAAACACTTCTATTCCTGAACTAGCTTCATCTAAAGTTGATTCAGAAGGTGTTACCCCTCCTGCATCTGTCGCTGCAGAATCTATAACTTCTTCGGCACTAGAAATATTTGACGGACCTGAAGGTCTACCTCTTCCACCTAGATTAATTGCTATAGAAGAGATTACAGAGGATCTTCCATCCAGTACTCCATCACATTTTGGAACTGGGATACACCTATGTCCTTCTGCTTCAGAAGTTAATACACCTTCATCGCAAGTTCCTATAGAATCGCTAGGAAGTCTTTTGGATAGAGTCGATATGTCAGGAAAACCATCGACATCTAGGATTGTGTCATCCGATACAGCAGTAGCAGAACCTCCTACCACCACTCCGACGATGTTCGGTAGCATACCATCTGTCCCAACTAGCTCTCAACCGCTAGAGGGAGTCCACCCAGGGACTGTTTCGACAGTATGGTCTGTTCCCGTTTGTTCATTCGGAATGATATCTAGAATTTCTTATGTTGAGTCTTAGCAAATTGATCCTTTAAAACAGTATCAAGTTGGGCAATCGAGTCTCCAAAGGCCAATCTTTATTGTGAGCACTGGATAACCGCTGTATGGGGGGCAATATGCCCTTTCATTGTTCCCTCTAGGAGAACAACCATATGAGAGTTCACAAACAAATTCGGGTCAAATTGGAATCACATCCAGTGGTTGGGTGCCAATATTGCCTCAACAACCAAGAGTTGTATACTCAATGCAACCGAGTCTACCTGTGTCGAATATCCCCACTACACCAGCTATTGTGACAGTGTCACAAGTAGAAGCGTTGCCTGTTGTATTCCAGCCTCAAGTTTCTTAGGTTGTAATACAACAGCCTCTTGTCTCCACAACGCAACCGCAATCGTTGGTTAGTGGCTCCTTAACTGGAGCAACTCAAGCTCGAATGGGTACTATTACCCCTCATATTGTTCAAACATCCAATATTGGGAAATAACAAATGGTTTCACAACCATGGCTGGTGCAACATCAACAACCGCAATTCCAACAAGTGTACCAAGGACCTAAGCAACAAAACTTTGCAAGTAATGGGCAACCTATATTCAAAACCGTTATCATCAATCATCCCAAATTGGTTATGCCCAACAACCTTATCAAAGTTATTAGCATCAAATGCATTATTCTGGTATGTAAATACCCCCTGCTCAGGAAATCCCATCTTATCCTGGGTATGCTTCGCTGAACATGAATCAACAGTTCCCCTTCGTGGTGACTTTAGAGTTACCATATTTAAATCGGCTAACAAACAATCCAATTGCTTATGCCCCTTAGTGGCCATCAATTCCTCATAAACTTCCATCAGATATTCCTAAATTTAATGGAAATCCGGGTGAAGATCCGTCGAATCATGTGATGACCTTTCATCTATGGTGTTCCTCCAACACTCTAAATGATGATTCAATTAGGCTTCACCTTTTTCAGCGAATGTTAACTGTTTCAGCAAAAAAATGGTACATCGAATTTCCTAGAGCTTCGTTTGATAACTTCAGCGCCCTTTCCACCACCTTTTAACCCATTTTCATTTACCAATAAGGTATGAAACAGGAATAGAGCTTCTTACCAATTTCAAGCAGACGACGACCACTCACATATCTGATCATATTCATGAGTGGCAACATCATTGTAGAATGGTAAAAACATATGTTCTTGATCAACTACTAGCTAAATGGTTTATTAAGTCATTGTTACCTTCTATTACAGAAGATGTGGCAAAGCGAGGAGTCGTCATCAAAGAGCAAGTCCTTGCTCATGCGCAATATCTAGACTTGATCTATACTCAGTCTGGCATGCTCTATGACAAAATCCCTGATGCTCCCAGACTAGAATTTTTTGTTCCTCCTCCTCCTAAATCAAACAAAGACTCTCATGCCAGCGATGGCGTGATAGGTATGACAAGCACGAAATCGACAAAGGCTACATCTAAGAAATCTTGTAAGGTTTCTGGTCAAAATGCAAATGAAGAACTTCTAGCCTCAGAGGTTAATGTCGTGTCGACCGACAAAGGCAAAGAACTGAAGCAACCAGGGGGCAAGAAGAAAGGGAAGAGCAAAAAGAAGAAACGGGACGATTCGTCTCCTGAAAAACCTTCTGCAAACCCTTCTGGGAAAAACAAAACCTAGTCAGCCATGCCTCATATGCGATGAGGATCATTGGACGAGAGATTGTCCATATAAAGCTGAAGTTAAGAAAATCTTTAACAATTCAAGAACTTCAGCAGTAATGACTAGCCCATTTCCGAACCCAAGAACCAATTTGGTTGGTAGCGACAATGCTTCCCCATCCCAAGTGTTTATGTTGTCCATTTCAAAATAGCAAAATGATGCTTTGATATCGACAAGGAATAAATATTATGGGAATCTACAGCTATCGAACAACAAGGCTACTGATCAACCTAGTAGTTCGACAACAACTTCAACCGAAGTTGTGCCACCCATCATTCTTGAGCTAATGATAAAGCCGCTGAAGGGAGTAGTACACAAATCGACATTTAATCCTCTTGCCAGAGTGGCACAGAATTATAATATAGTAGAGGACCTGGCCCAATCGCCGTTTTCTATGTCAACACTTGGAGTACTGCAAAATTGACCCTCCCAAAAGCAGGCTCTATTATTAGTAATAGGTGGGATTGACCCAGCGGATTCCAATCTTGTGGCCTTTAATCATCAAGGATATGAACCTCAGTTACCAACTCAACTCGCTTTCCCCATTCAAGTGAAAGCCCTCAACAAAATTGTTCACCTAACAATTATTGATGAGGGGGCATCTACATGTATTATGTCAATGATTTGCTAGAAAACTTTAGGATCACCACCCTTGTCGCGATCGTCAACGACGTTAAAAGCATTCGATGGATGAACATACACTCCGTACGGTATTTTGAGTAACTTACAAGTTGAACTGGGAGGCAAAATAGTAGAAATTTATGTTGAAGTTATAGATGGAAATCTCGATTATAACATCTTACTGGGAAGGCCTTGGATTTATGCTATGGCCACTATTATGTCAACGTACTTCAGAAAGATTGCATTTCCTTTTCAAGGAGGAATTACAATCGTTGACCAGAAAAATTTTCTCCCCAACAATTCGCAAGTAACGGGAAGCATCCCGATGATCCACGGAAGCTCTTAGTTGCTTCAAAATATCAGAGTAGGCCTACTAAAAGACCCTACACTGATGCGTACTTTTTCCCTACCACCTCCAAACAACCTGGTGGAAGTGGCCATAGTGGGAACTTGCAATATGGTATCTTCCATTCAGAAGATGTCTGAACAAAATGTTAACATGGATCATCACCAGGTATTGCCTCCAAGCCCAATATAAATATTGTAGCAATGAATGTTCTCGGCATGGCAGGCAAACCCAAATGAACATTCATCAAGCATTTGGGTAGATAGGTCAAAATATTATGGTAACTCTTCGGATCCTTGGTCGCATGTACATCCTACAAATGAAGAAATTGTTTAGTCAATGATCATAGAGGGGGAACCATGGGAAGATTACCACCATCGTTCCCATCTTCTAGATTACAATGAAGATTACTCTAGCAACCTTAATCATCCATCAATTTTTTATTTTCTATCAAATACTGTAAATACGGTGGATTCTGAGTGAAATCTGTCCAATATTGAAGAAACTATCGCCATAAATATCTCGACCAAACCAGATGTTGTAGAGAATATTCATGTTGGCAAATCTTGTTCTTCTTCAGAATTGGAGCTATATTATGCTCTCTTTCACGAGTTCAGAGATGTCTTTGCATGGTCATATGAATAAATTCTAGGCATTGACTTGAGCATAGTTGAACACGAAATTAAGATGTATCCAGATGTCAAACTAGTAAGACAACAGCTTCAGCGAGTGCACCCAAAGAAAGCTGCTGCCATCAAGGCAAAAATTGAAAAAATTCTCCATGCTGGTTTCATTTACCCGGTTCCTCTAACTGATTGGGTATCAAACATTGTTCCTGTGATGAAAAAGCAAGGAATGATTAGAGTGTGCATCGATTACAGGGATTTAAATCAAGCTTGTCCAAAGGAAAACTACCCTACACCCTTCATCGACCAGATAATTGATGAACGCGCCGCATGTGAAATCTTTTCGTTTATGGATGGCTTTTCCAGGTATAATCAAATAAATATCCGCCCACAAGACAAGTCAAAGACTGCATTTATTTGTACGTGGGGCACATTCGCGTACCATAAGTTACCTTTCGGTTTAAAGAACACAGGGGCAACTTTTTAGAGGGCAATGAATTATGTCTTCCACGACATCAGGTCATCATTCTACCATACCTCAACGATCTTCTAGCTCATTCACGAAAGCAGACCGATCATCCGCAGCATTTGAGAGCAATATTTCTACGTTGCCGACACTACAAAATAAGACTCAATCTACACAAGTGTGTGTTTTGTGTCGGTTTTGGTTGTTTACTTGGCTTTGTAGTTTCAAAGGATGGAATTCGTCTCGACCCGTGCAAGGTTCAGGCAATCATCGATTTGCCTCCACCTTCAAATTTTCTTCAGATTCAAAAACTCCAAGGGAAAGCAAACTTTCTGAGGAGGTTCATTCCAAATTATGCCGAACTTGCTAAAGGTTATACGCGTCTGTTGAGAAAAGAAGTACCCTTCAACTGGGATCAGGTTGCGCAAGCTTCCCTTGATGCTCTAAAGGAATCCCTAATAAAAGCATCATTAATGTACGCTCCTGATTATCAAAGAGACTTTACCCTGTATCTGGCTGTAGCAGATACGACCATCGCAATGGTTTTAGTTCAAGAAGACAATGGAATTGAACATCCTATTTACTATTTAAGTCGAAACTTAAATGATGCAGAAAGCAAGTACTCCTATGTTGAAAAGTTGGCTCCCACAGCTGTTTAAGCAATACAAATATTTTGACACTATGTTCTCTTTTGAAAAACTATCGTTTTGTCAAATTGCGACCCCATGACTTACATCTTGTCGCAACAGTTGCTTGGGGGAAAATATTCAAAGTGGATAGCAATTTTGTAAGAGTTTGATCTCGAATTCATAAAATCCAAATCAAAGAAAGCTCTAATTTTCGCGGAGCTACTATGTGATTTCCTATCATCATCCAGCGATTCAACATCCAAAGCAACAATCATGGATTAATCTTTGCTTCTGATATCTTCAAGCGATCCGTGGTATGGAGATATAATCATTTATCTCCAAAACCAAAGATATATGTCCAATACCTCTCGCTCAGAACATCGACGTACTCGATACCAAGAAAAAGACTACATGATCATCAATGATACACTTTACCGTCGTGGTGTCAATACAGTTCTGCGAAGGTGCCTCACCCATGAGGAGGCCGAAAAAGTCCTGAATGATTGTCATTGAGGCGCATGTGGAGGGCATCAACATGGTTATGCTACGGCACAAAAGATTTTACGAGAAGGATACTTCTGACCAACAATGTTCAAAGATTGCATAACCGCAGTCAGAAGTTGCCATGCTTGTCAAATATTCGACCATAAAACCAGAATACCACCCGCACCTCTGTAACCAGTAGTTGTTGTTGAGCCATTCGCAAAATGGGACATAGATTTCATGCAATGTAACCCCACCTCAGCTGGGGGGCATGGGTATATCATAGTCACAGTTGACTATTTTACGAAAAGGGCCGAGGCGATGCCTACATTAAACAATAACGGCGAAAGGGCCACTCTTTTCTTTTTCAATCATGTAGTCTCCAGGTTCAGCATTCCACAAGCTATAATCACAGATCATGGATCGCATTTCCACAATCACATGATGGTTGAATTGGCGGTCAAGTTAGGACTGTCCCATGACAACTCTACTCCGTATTATCCTCAAGCTAACAGGCAAGTTGAGGCGATCAATAAAGTCCTGAAACGCATGCTGCAAAGGATGATTGGAGTCCATAAACTGAGCTGGCAACCTAATCTTGTACTCAGCCTTGTGGGCATACCGGACATCGGTGAGAAATGTGACTCGGTTTACACCCTTTTAGCTAGTGTATGGCCTGGAAGCGATCTTACCGGTTCAGTGCGAAATTTTGTCTCTCAAGCTCGCAGTTGACCTCCTCCTCAGAACTTCAGAGGAAGAGGCTCGTTTCTTAGAGTTAATCCAACTGGATGAAACCCGTCGTGATGCCACCTTGGCTAATGAAGCACATAAGAAATGAGTCAAAGCATAATTTGATAAGAATGTCAAACCCCATGTTTTCTCAAAAGGCCACCTGGTCTTGCTCTACGATTAGGAATTTGATAAATTGGGAGCGGGTAAGTTCCAGTCTTTGTGGATGGGCCCCTATATTTTTAAGCGTGTATTAGCAAAAGGAGCCTACGAGCTAGTCGATTATGACGGGATTCCACTATCGCAACCCTGAAACAGGTTGTACCTTAAACGTTACTATGATTGACTCGGCATGGTAACCTCTTCATATGCTTTTGTTACATTTTTGATTTTATTAAGAGTCATCATTTTGGTTAGGTAATCCACTTTTTCATTTTGTTGTATATGTTGAACCTATTGGAATCATTTGTTGGATACACCGATGGGGCGAGTCGTAGTACATGGAACCTATCTTCTGCAGCTTGGGCCATCTTTGATCCAAGCGGTGAGTTAGTGAGTTTCAGAGGGGTCTGTATTGGTCAATCAACGGACAACATCGCTGAATATAGTACGTTGATAGAGTTCCTCTCTGATTCCATCGCGGATGGCATATGCTGACTTGTCATCAGGCTAGACTCACAGCTCATCATTCTATAGCTTACTAGCATCTATTCTGTTTGGAATCCAGCTATCTATCGTATGTTCCTAAGGGTCAAGATTTTGGAAAGGCAGTTCGATTCTATTCAATATCAAAATATTTCCAGAAACTTAAACACATTAACCGATTCATTAGCAAATTATGTGTTAGATAGACATTTGCAACATTTGTAAAAGAAAAGCATTTCATCAATAACTGCATCAAGATCATATAACTTAACCAAAATAAAGCTCCGAAAATCAAAAATATATATAACTATTTATAGTTTTTACATAGTGTTCTGTGTCCAAGAAAAAATCGGTCATATGACCCAAAAACGCAAAATGCAAGGAGGCACCCTAATCTAATGGTGCTGGTGATAACTAGTCACCACCTGTGCAATCATGTGCAAGAGCCTAGTCCATCGGCTCGGCACGCCAGTGGTATGGCGCTGTAATCTCAGAGGCAGCTCATCGGTCCTCACATCCAGAATACCGAGGGTGAGACCCTTGATTTGATCCTACAACACTGCAAGGATCTCAGATACATCTAGGTCGTGAAGAATGGCCCTCCCTACATCCTCTCCTGCTGGAATGGTAGCTGCTGCTCACGGGCACACTGCTAGTCGCACTGGCCCGATATCTGCATAAGCACATGAGTTTTGATTAGTCTTGATAAACATTTGAAAAGCACAAGAACATTATAAAAGCAATAAACAGAGATATGGTCAGAGATTTTTACCTATGACACCCCACTGCTCGCTGGCCGGCAGCTCCAAATCTGGGTCACCCCGAAAATCCATCCCGGCATATGGATACTCAGCATAAACCATCTACTGATGGTTGAACCACTCGAAGAAATCATTAGAGAATGAAACCTACGATTGACCAACATGTCTGGCCATAAGGTCAACCCATCTCTGCATCTTTCGCTCAGTTGGTGGTGGTAGGCCAAGTGAGATGTACTATGGCTGCATCAGTGGGATTTTCTCCAAGGTGAAAGCGGTCAAAATAGAACCATAGCCAAAGTTCTTGGATCTTCCATTTTTCACCTGGGTAAGCTATTCTTTGATCACTGGAAGTACTGCATCACACCAGTTGAATACCTTGGGTTCGAGGCATTCCAAGCTGTACTGCATATAGGACCTGTTGGCCAAGTGAAGGGCTGCGCTACCAGCCAATCTAGCAAAGGTGAATAAAATAGTCCTCAAGGACCAATCTGTGACATCTCGGATACTAATATTTCCATCCTTGCTCGGCTGAGATCCCTCTATATAGTATTAGCGAATATAATCCCTCAGGGATTCACCCCCATGAGTAGAACATGATAATGAGAGAGGGGCACCACGCCTCGATAAACCAGTCAAAAAGTAGATGTCCTCAACAGTCATGGGGATGGATTTGCCTCTTATCTAGAACACTTGGTTGGTAGGATCCCATGCATCAAGGAAATATTGCAACAAGTTGATTTTTTGCCTCATGCTAGATATGCGGAAGAACTTGAGCAAGCCACAGTTTTGCAATGCAGTTACCATACCCGGATCATGTAGGGAAACCATGTCCTCTTCTTCATGCCCACATTCATGCCGTGTAACAACCATTTTTGCTCCGATGAATCTCTGAAAAACAAACAAGAGAAGAATTAGGATCCCGATTTGGAAAAAAACAAGCAAAATTTCCATGAAAAATCAGTGCAAATGTTTTCCTCCTTACGCCCATCGCACCCTAGCTGTGTACTGGGTGAGATGCATACTGACTGGCCAATGGCCAGCCTAGGATGCATCACACCTTTCGATGTATACTAGGTGCAATGGGGGCAGAATGAAATGTTCAAACCCCAGGGGCCCAGAAAAGCAAGAAAACATGCTCAGAATTAAAAAAGGAAAGAATGTGATTGAAGAGCTTAGGTTTAGCTCCTACCTGGTCCAGATGGCGCCAAAAATCATCCACAGAATCTACCATAATAAGTTGATGAAAATCAAGGGGGAAAACACCTCCAGAGCTCCAACAATCACAACTCCAAATGAAATGGTAAAATGAGGGGTAAAAAACTATTTTTAAGTTACTTTTCATGTAATTTAAGTAGGGTATTAGTTTTTAAACTCATTTTTCAAGCATATGTCCTCATTTCTAATCAGTTTGATGGAGAAATTGAATAGGTAGTACGACCGTCAAAAGAACAGAGTGTTAACGGTGAATCAAATATCAATGACCATTATCACAAGCAGTTTTACGCGAAGTTCAAGCTCGTTAAAAAATAAACCTAGAAATGAGCATATGTTCCACCAGAGTTTAATCTCGTTAAAAAATGAACCCACCTTCGGTAAATAACCAGTGTGATCACATTATTATCAGCTTTTGATCCTTGGTCGTGCTCTTACCATCACCTCCACTCTCTTTTAGCCGATCATATGCCTCTGTTTGATTGTTTACCACTTTTGAGGAACAACTACGACGAGCGATCCTATTAGCCACCTTCTTTACATTGTTGGGATTGAAAAGTTCCAAACATTACCTAGAACGAACTACTTTCCGAGAACATCACTGTTCCTCAGAAAACGAGTCTCCTTTAAGCTCTTTTCATCTGACTTGTAAAATATGAAAATATTGTCGAGCAATTGGCCTCTCCAGCTCGTTAAAGTTATTGGAACTACCATCCCTCCTCTAGATTTTAATATTTTTGGACTTGAGAGATTATTACACAAAAATATCGAGCGTTTGTCTTGTTCAGCTCGTTAAAACTATCGAAAAGTCATCCTTTTCACATTGTTTTATACTTTTTCAGAATTAAGGGATTATATTATGAAAAAGGAATATTGGAGTTTCCTTTACGTCTCTTTTCATACTCTCTAAAATTGAAAAGAACTGAGTTATCCTTGTCATTAAAATCGTTAAAACAATAGTGACAAACTTGTCCATTCAGACAAGAGCGAGTCTCACTATCGCTAGGCTCATTAAAACATAGTGACGGGTTTCCCCAAAGGGAAAATTATATAACAAGCATATGTTATCCTCCTCAAGCTTGACAAAAATAAAGAGGTACTGGTCATAAATGACTGGGGAAAATTGGGAAGAAAACTTGAAGAAACTTTATTGGTAGCAGGTCAGTCTTGAACATGACACTTTCACTCCATCAGCATGATTGAGTTGGGTTGGGTTATTCCGTTCACCGGTCATATCACCATTGGTCCACTGTACCATCCACTTTTGGGGTTAACGCTACCAATCCATTTTAGTGTTGCCGATATGTTCAAGAGAAGTCTCTGAGAGAATTCACCTACCCAGCTTGTGTCTCATCCACTGCAATACCTTCACGCTTCATTCTTTCATGACCACCACCCTGAACCTTGTATCATTAGATCGTTTTCACCTCCACAAAATAATTTTCTCCCTTCCATGTCGTAGATGTGGGATTCATTAATGCCCTCCTATGACGGGTCACTTCTTGTCGACATCAGCTCATTATCCAAGAAGTCGACCTAGGAACAACCCTTCCAGTACTTTGAAGCTTGCATGCCTCAATGGCAAGTTTCTCACTTCTGGCGACAGGTTTACATTAATGGCCTTCGACCAAAAGATTTTGCGCAGTGTTTGACATCAACTCATGTATTCAAACCACATGAATTGTACTGCAATACCTTTAGGGTCATCATCATCATCGGTGATTCCTCTCATGCCTATTAACAGCTTAATAATTGGCTAGTAATCAGGCGATGTCTTTTCATGTTCGACCTCAAAACATCTTTTCACATGGACCGACTTGTACTTTTGGGAAAAGATTGAATGAGTTTTGAAGACCCCGGATCTAGTTTCATCCATCTGGGGTGATATATATTCAGGAAAATAAAGACATCAAATATACATCATTACTACACAGATAATCATCCAAACTAAGGGATGATGGCTCTACCAGAATCATCAGTCTGCCACATAGACTGTTGTCTGTCCTATGTACATGAAAATGAATTCATAAAGCTGAGCATGGGAATGCCCGCCTTAGCTAGATCATGAAAATATTATGAAGATAATGTATTGTATTGTATCTTATTACAGGTCACCTTCCAGTTCGAAAAACCACAGATCCTCATAATAAAGAATTTCACTCGACACCAAAAGATTTACGACCTCATGCTTTAGGAGGCAACTGTTATAGACATATTTGGGCACTGTAACCCCAATCATATATGTCCATAAAACAAGGGCTTCTAAGTCCCTAAAAGTTTTGTTTCATACCCTAAAGGAGAAAGGTCAGTTGATTACATCATCTCCCAGAAGTCCTCCATGAAAAACTACTCAGAACTGGTCAAAGCAGGACCATACAGACTGCCCAGTGCTAAGGGTGCGATGCATCTCACCTGCCACATGAAAAAAGTGTGATGCATACTAGAAATCCATTCTATAGAGTGTGATGAGAGAGAGAAGACAAATGGCACAAACAGTTTGCTAGGTGGAGACCCTGAGAATCTTCTAGAAGCTGCTCATTTGACACTTGCCTCTCTAAATTCGCCCAAGGATGTGTAAGAGATCATGAAATCTCCAAGTGGAACCAAGAACAATCAGAGAGATGACACTAATGAAAATCCCAAAAGCTGACTCATCCCCCTACCAACATTTATATATGGATCCCTCATCCCAGAGATCCAAAGGCTGGAATTTTGTAATTTGCAAGGAAGTGTTGTTGGTTTCTCTTTGAATACATTGTTGGGTGATCTTGCTTTGTATGAGGTGAAGAGGGCTTTCATGCTGGGAGGATGGCACTAGGTCAGACCAAGTGGTTGTAATACTTTCTTCTACTACTTCTATCAATAAAGTTATTTGAGTTTTCCTCCATATTCTTGTGTATCTCTGAATGTTGTGTTGATATATGCATTTTTATGGTCAATATATATCTGATCCTATATTGTTTACAGTGATAGATCTCTATGCTTTGATGGTATTATGCTTCTTTGACTCTACAGGTGCTCTTGAAGCGGGACAAGTAAGGAGGGAGTGGTGAGATTCTATCAAAGGGGAAAGGAAACAAGCAAGGAGCCAAGCGAAAGACTGAGGTTGGTACTCTCTGCTTCTTTCTCATCTATCTCTCGTAAAGGAAAACACAAGTGACTTTAGTTTGTTTGTTTCTAAGATAGCTACCCATCTTAGTGGTACTAGCAGTTCTGAATAGACACTAGTTTTCCCGATAACAGGGTGCAACAGTTCTATGGTTCCTGAAAGTGGAGCAGAAAATCTACTTGTCTTTGGAGAGAAGACCATGCTGTGGCATCAAAGGCTTGGACATATTGGAGAGAAGGGCCTTCGAATACTTCATGGTAAAGGTATGGTAGAATGTATGAGTAATATCTCTCTGGATTTTGATTTTTGTGAAAATTGTGTATATGGGAAGTAGAATTGGGTGAGTTTCCCCTCTAGTGGTAAGACGGTGAACCATATATTAGAGCTTGTGCATAGTGATGTGTTTGGACCTGTGAAGGTTCCATCACTGGGTAAGTCAGTGTACTATGTATCATTTATAGATGACTTCTCAAGGAATACTTGGATATATTTCCTTAAGAAGAAATATGAAGTCTTTGACGGGTTTAAAGAATTTAAGGCTCTGGTGGAAAACCATACATAGAAGAAGATAAAGGTGTTGAGGTTAGATAACGGTGGAGAGTTTTGCAGCAAGGAATTTGAATAATTCTGTAAGAAGTGTGGTATAGCACAGTAGAAGACTACTCCATACACACCTAAGAAAAATGGAGCTGTAGAAAGAATGAACAAAACATTGATGGAAAGGGCAAGAAGCATGCTCAGTGGTGTCGGGTTAGGACAAGAATTCTAGGCAGAGCTGGTGGAGACAGCATGTTACCTGGTCAAGAGATCACCTTCATCAGTGTTGGAGGATAAGACTACACAAGAGGTATGGAATGGTAAGAAACCCTCTCTTTCACATCTAAGGGTATTTGGATGTGATGCATATGTACATGTTCCAAAGGAGAAAAGAACCAAGTTGGATAGTAAATTTGAAAAGTGCATATTTATTAGGTATAAGCATGGTTTAAAGGGTTATAAGCTTTGGAACCCAGTAACAAGGAAGGTCATGTATAGCTGAGATGTGGTGTTTAGAGAGGTGAAAGATGTTATTAAACATGAATTCCAACCAAAGGAACCTGAGAAGATAGAGTTTGAGTTTAAGGAGGAAGAATCAAACTCTACAACAAAAGAGGAATTAGAAGATGAAGAGCCACAAACTCGGGTTGTGAGAAGATCAGTTCGAGAAATAAGGCAACTAGAAAGGTATAGTCCATCTGCTTTATGTTCAAATTTTGATTTATCTATTATTGATTATGATCCTAGAACTGTGAAGGAAGTAGTAGATTCAAATGATGGAAAACTCTGGAAAGAGGCCATGGTTGATGAAATGAAATCTTTGCACAAAAATGAGGCATGGGATATGGTGGAGTTGTCGGATGGAAGGAAACCCATTGGCAGTGAATGCGTGCTCAAGAAGAAGACAAATGCAGAAGGAAAGGTGGAGAAATACAAAGCTCGGTTGGTAGCAAAAGGTTATTCCCAGGTGCCGGAAATTGATTTTGGCGATATTTTTTCTGCTCTTGCCAAGGTAGCTTCTATTAGATTACTTTTATCTGTTGCTACTGCTTTTGATTTTGAGGTAGAATAGATGGATGTGAAGACAACATTTATTGATGGGGATTTGGAAGAAGAGATCTACATGAAGCAACCTGAAGGCTTTGCGGTGAAGGGTAATAAAAAACTAGTATGCAAGTTAAAAAAGTCTCTATATGGGTTAAAATAGTCACCAAGGATGTGGTATCAGAAATTTGATACATTTATATGGCGACTTGGCTTCACCAGAAGCAAAGAAGATCACTGTGTGTATTTTAAATTAATTGGTGATCGTGTTATTTATCTGGTCTTATATGTGGATGATATGTTGCTAGTTGGAATTGACAAAGAAATTATCCGAGATTTGAAGACGCAATTGTCCTCCAAATTCGACATGAAAGATCTTGGTGCTGCAAACTATATTTTGGGCATGGAAATTAAAAGAGATCAGGCAAAGAGGAAGCTCTAGTTAAACCAGAGGAGGTATCTTGAGACAATATTGCAGAGGTTTAATATGCAGGATAGTAAACCGGTGAAGTTTCCTATTCCTGTAGGTGTAAAGTTATCTACTGAATAGTGTCCCAACACACAAGAAGATGAAGAGGACATGTCTCGTGTTCCATATGCAAGTGAATTAAGTAGCCTGATGTATGCAATGGTCTGTACTAGACCAGACATTGCACATGCAGTGGGAGTATTGAGCAGGTTTACGTCAAAACTAGGGAAGGAGAACTAGACAACAGTGAAGCGGGTTTTCATATATTTGATGGCACTAGTGACTATGGCTTGTGCTACCAAGGAAGACTAGGATTTGATAGAGTGTTGGATATTCATGGCTTTGTTGATGCATACTGGGATGGAGATCTGGATCATAGAAGATCTACAAGTGGGTATGTGTTTAACTTATTTGGAGGTGCAGTGAGTTGGTTGAGTAAGAAACAATCTGTAGTGGCACTATCAACTATAGAGGCAGAATACATGGCAGCCAATCATGCAAGCAAGGAAGTAGTTTGGTTGTAGAGATTGTGTCCAAGTATGGGGTTAGTAGATGGAGCTATAAGGAACGACTATGACAGCCGAAGTGCAATTTTCTTGGCAAAGAACCCTACTTATCATTCAAAGACAAAGCATATTGATGTTTAGTATCACTTTGTGAGGGATATGATAGAAGACAAAAAGGTGTTGTTGGTAAAGATGGACACTTTGAAGAATATTACAGATGCATTAACAAAATCTATGGGCTCTGAGAATTTCTCTTGGTGAAGAGAAACAATGGGCATTGCAAGGCTGGATAAATGACTAAGCTCTCTTGTGGCCCCCTGTGGAAAGAAAACAACTAGTGGGAGAACGTTGGGTTGTGTTATATTCTTTCCACAACTATCCTATGTAGTTAACGGGGGGGTAAGAGGGGGAGAGGAGCATCCCCTTCATTGCACCGATTGTGCAGTGGGGGGGTGGTGGTGGCAGCCCCCCTTATCCAGGGGGTTTGAGGGGGCGGGTAGCCCCCCTCTACGGTGTTTAGGGCAACGCCCTGAGGAAATTTTTTTCGAACCCTATATTAGGTGGGATGAACCTAACTATGGTTTTTTGCATGATGTTAGCACATGGTTTTGGACATGATGGTTTTTCGTTCCATGGTTTTGGGTGCGACGGTTTTCAGTCCATGGTATTAGATGCTTCGTCATGTATATATATATTGTAACATTGGAAGGAACATAATGAAAAATCAATCTGGTAGTCCTGGTTTTGGGATCCAAGGGAAATTCTCTGTGTATATGTGTTTTATGTGTTATGCTCTTGCATTGTTTAATTTCTATCTTTTAGAATTTGTATGCAAGTAATTTCTGTATCGGGTTATAAACTCATGGACAAGGTCAATTACTATAAGTGTTTTTTGCGAAATTTTCCTCTATTTGTAGTAAATTAGAGTGATAATAAGCATATGCATTTGATTCTAGTTGTACCGATGAGAGACAAATTATGATCATTTACCGATAACATAAATTCTTGAGTTTTTGCACATGTGACTGTCATTGGAGAAAATTATCGGTGGCATATTATGTTTTACCTTTGAAACATGTGATATTATCACCTTCTGATCGTCCTTGATTGAAGATATGAGCATAAATGAATATCAAAGGTCCTTTATCACAGTTTCAGTATTTGGTGTGTGAGAGGAGAATAGCTGATTAAAAGTCACGATATGATTAGTGCACTACAAGAAAAAAGGTCATTGGTGAGGGTCATGCCTATGATGGATCTTTAAGGTCCATCACCAATGTTGCATATAGTGACAGTCTTTAAAAAAGCGTTGTTGTAAGTGTATATAGTGATGGTCCTTTAAGGTTTGTCACCAAAGGCATTTTCAATGACACTTTTGGTGAGGGTTGTTAAAGGCTCATCACTAATTCTCTATTTGGTGACACTTTTGGTGAGGGTCATTAAAGGCCCATCACTAATTCTCTCTTCAGTGACACTTTTAGTGATGATATTTTATTGACCCTCACCAATTCTCTTTTTGGTTACTTTTGGTGATGCTAAAAAATGTTCGTCATCATTGATCATTCCAATTAGTTTTTTATGATGCTTCATGCATGTGACAGACCTTTAAAGTCCATCACCAATGTCACATATGGTGTTGGTCTTTAAAAAAATGTTGTTGTAAGTGTATATAGTGATGGTACTTTAAGGTTTGTCACCAAAGCCATTTTCAATGACACTTTTGGCGAGGGTCGTTAAAGGCCCGTCACTAATTCTCTCTTTGGTGACACTTATGGTGAGGGTCTTTAAAGTCCCATCACTAATTCTCTCTTTGGTGACACTTCTAGTGACGATATTTTACTAACCCTCAACAATGTTCTTTTTGGTTACTTTTAGTGATAGCCAAAAAAATTTCGTCATCATTGATCATTCCAATGAGTTTTTGATGATGCTATGTACTTGTTACTACATTTTTTGTCAAACAATAACGATTTAAGACCATTTTTATGGAGGGTTTTTCATTATGTGTCCAAGGTCATAGTGCTTATAGTCAGTCAATTTGTTAAGAAGTAATTAGTGTGTATCATTTCCCTCAAGTCATAAAAATATAGTTTTCATATGATTCAACACATGATTCATCTCTATTAGGTTTATTATCCAGCAAATTTTCTTTAAATAAAGTTCTACTAGTGTGTGTAGGAACTATATTATTTAACACACAATCAAGATCTGTCAATTCTATTAATGAGAGAGACCTAGCACTCCTCAACACTCATGGCACACATTAACATGCTTTAGAACAATACACTAACATTCCTTAGCACCTCGCTGTTTCAGGGAAAACTAGTGTCGATTCGAACTGTGAGTCCCACTAAGATGGGTAGTTATATTAAAAGCAAACAATGAAAGCCTTTCAAGAGTTCCTTTAAGTGTGATAGATTAGAGGGAAGAAAAGAGGACCAACCTAGATCTTCCGCTTTGATCCTAGCTTGATTTCTCCTTTCCTTGATAGAATTTTCCACTCTTCTCCTACTTGTCCCACTTCAAAGAGTACCTGTAGAGTCAAAGTAACAACAAACTATCAAAGCATCCCCATCTAAAACATCATAAACAATGCGGAATCAAAAACATATTGACCATACAATTGCATTCATAAACAAATAAGATTCATAAACACATGATTATATGGAGGAAAACCCAAAGAACTTTATTAATAGTAGTGAAAGAGACGATTACAACCCAGCTGTTTGATCCAGCATCATCCTCCCAGTGTAGAAGCCCTCTTCACCTCATGAACAAGAAAATCACCCAACAATGTAATGTCTCTTCTCACAGATAAACCAACAACACTTCCTTACAAGACAAAAAATTCCATCCTCTAGATCTCTCAGATGAGGGATCCATTTATAGATGTCTTGCGAGGGTGTGAGTCAGCTCGAGGTTTTTGATTTAGTGTTATTCCACTGATAGTTCTTGGTTCCACTCGGAAATTTCATTGATCTCTTATTCATCACTGGGCGAATTCAGAGAAGCAAGTGTCATAGGAGAAGTTTCTGGAAGATTCCATGATCATCCACTTAGAAAACTATCTCTGCCATCTGTCTATTATCGCTCATCGCACCCCACAGAAGGCAATTTTAGTATGCATCACACCTGGCTAGTTTGGCAGCCAGTATGCATCACACTTTGTCCATGGAGTAGTCAGTATGATCTAGTTTTGGCCAGTTCTAAGTAATTTTTCAGGTGGAACTTCTGGGAAATGATGTAATCAGTTGACCATGATCCTTTAGTGTATGAATCAACACTTTTAGGACTTAAAGAGCCCTTAGTTTATGGAAATATGAGTTTGGGGTTGCAGTGCCCAAATATCTCTATAACAGCTGCCCCGTAAAGCATGAGGTCGTAAATCTTCTGATGTCAGGTGAAATGCTTTATCATGAGGATCCGAGGTATTTGTACTGGAAGGTGACCTGTATGATATACAATACAATACATCATCATCATATTATTATCATGATCTAGCTGAGGCGGGCATTCCCATGCTCAGCTTTGTAAATTCATTTTCATGTACATAGGACAGATAATCGTTTGCTGTTGCAAACTGGTGATTCTTCGCAAGAAGATTCATCTTCCCTGGTTTAGATGACTATCTGTGCAGCTTCTGTGTACAATTGATGTCTTTATTTTCCTAAATATATCGCAACCCAGATGGATGAAACTAGATCTGGGGTCTTCAAAACTCATTCAATCTTCGCCCGATGTACAAGTCGATCCATGTGAAAAGATATTTTGAAGTCGAACATGGAAAGACATCGCCTGATTACCAGCCAATAATGTAAGTTGTTAACAGACATGAGAGGAGTCATCGATAATGATGATGACCCTCAAGGTACTACAGTACAATTCACGTGGTGTGAATATATGAGCCGATGTCGAACACCACGCAAAATATTTCGGTCAAAGGTCATTGATGTAAACCTCTCGCTGGAAGTGAGAAACTTGCCATTGAGGCATGCAACCTTCAAAGTACTGAAAGGGTTGTTTCTAGGTCGAATTCTTGGATAATGAGCTGATGTTGACAAGAAGTGACCTGTCGTAGGAGGGCCTTGATGTATCCCATATCTACGATGCAAAACAGAGCAAATGATTTTTGTGGAGGTGAAAACGATCTGATGATATAAGGTTCAAGAATGGCGGTCATGAAAAATGAAGGGTGGATGTATCGTAGTGGATGAGGCGTTTGTTGGATGGTGAATTCTCTGAATGACTTCTCTTAAACATATCAGTGACATTGATATGGACTGGTAGCGTTAACCCCATGGATGGTATGGTGGGCCAATGGTGATGGTGAACGGAAAAACCCAACCCAACTGAATCATGGTGATGGAGTGAAAGTTTCATGTTCAAGAGCGACCTGCTACTAAGAAAATTCTTCAAGTTTTCTTCCCATTTTCCCCAGTCATTGCTGACTAGTACCTCTTTATTTTTTTCAAGCTTGAGGAGGATAATATATGCTTGGTCTATAATTTTCCCTTCGGGCAAACCTGTCACTTTGTGTTTAGCGAGCCTAGTGTCAGTGAGACTCGTTCATGTCTGGGTGGACAAGTTTGTCACTATTGTTTTAACAAGTTTAACGACAAGGATAACTTGGTCCTTTTCATGTTTAGAGAGTTTGAAAAGGGACAAAAAGGAGACTCCAACAGTCCTTTTTCATGGCATAATCGTTGGTGGGCTCCATTATTGCAGCAATAATGCTAAAACTCCTGGGACTCCCTTCTTTACTCTTATCAACCTGGTAGTTCGTAACAAACTTGGAAGCGACGGTGTTGTATGCACAAGTACTAGCTCTTGCCGCAGTTGTCACTTGGTCAGCTGGCACAAGTCCGCTAGGGGCTCAAGCCAACTTCTATAGGCTCTTAGAAGAAGATTTGTACCTGATTGATGGAATCTAACTCAAAGGAAGCTTATCTACTTGCAGAGAGAAACTGAAACCCAAAGAGTAACATAAACCCTAGCAAACCCTAATTCTACCAGCTAGTCCTACTAATGCAGAGGAGAGGATGAAAACTGTTGAAAAAAAATGCCATTACTTCTACAAAGGTAAAATGCACACGCCTATGCTATCTCTATCTGAAGAACACATCTTTTTGTATTTTTGATTAAGTTATCAGAATTATCATACATGTGCTTTTAACTGGCTTTTCACTGTGCAGGGGTGGATCAAGAGAGGGCAATGATTGGAAAAGGTTGGGAAGGCGTAGAGAAGGTCTAAGGAGTCCCTAACACCCTTCCAGAGAGTTTCACAAAGTTTGTCTATCGAGCAACCTCACTTGTGAGCTTCTACAGGAAGTCTGCAGGGGTTCTACAGGATGTTTCAGGGATTTCTACAGGATGTTAAGAAATTTCTATAGGATGTTCTAAAATTGGATTTTGGCGGATGGGTGAGTGAAAGAGGGTGCATGAATGGATAGGGAGGTAGGGTAGGGGTCTGAGATGACCTAGTGACTGATGGATGAAGTGATGAGAGGATGTGGAAAGCTAACTTGACTTAAGGAAGGTTAAGGCAATGGAAGAACAAGAAGGTAGGGTTACGTGGACAGAATAGTAGTTTTGAGACGAGAAGGCTAACTAGGAGATGGAGTAGCTGGCCAGGACGAAGCTTAGGTGGATGAGGGAAAGATGGATATGCCCTGCACGGTGTGTACTTAACTGAATCAACCAAATCCTGCATACAATCAAAATCTTAGCTAATCTATCCAAACTGTCAATGAAACAAATGAACAACAGCTTTATTTCCAAAGAGAACCATGTACAACACTTAATCAAAGAAACATCTAAAAAGGTATGAACGCATGACTAACTTCTACAAATGAAGACATTACACCAAAGATTGCATGGTCAAGCAAACTAGTGTTTTTGTTGAGCAGCACTGGTTCTACAATTCCAGCCCCTGATCCAATAAGGGAGAGGTGAAACTGAGAGTGCAGGCAACCCTTTTCTGGAGCTTTTATCAATTCTTATCTTATCAATCTATTCTACACATCTGAAGCAATTCTATTCCTCAACAATGACCTACTTAACCAACACAACTAAATCTAGCTCAACAAACTTCGTTTCAAATGCATAAAAGGAAAATCACAGTGCTGAAAGGAAAGATAACAATACAAAGAAGGAGACCCTAGGCTCTCAGGTTGGGCCCAACCTGGAGAGCTATGGCTCCTATAGAAAACTCAGAGCTGATATCAAATCTGACTGCTTCCCATTATCAAAAAATAATCATAAGTCAAGAGTTGTGCCAATAATGGCTACAAAATAACAAAACAGAGCTAGCAGCACTGTTGTGCAGAATGTGCAAGAGTTTTCAGAAGTCCTTTTCGAAGGCTAAGGCCTTAACATTTATACACTATGAGGCCCTAGCTGGCCTCCTAAATCTATGGGACTTGGCTGCCCAAACTGTGAGTGAATAGCTCCTTCTAAGAAATCTGTTTGGCTGCCTTCTAGATCCGGTTTTGGTGGCCTTTGGAGCTCGGAGGTGGGGGTGAAGATCCCGAGGGGGGCTATTTAATGCCATAGACAACCCCCCTACGAATCCTCAACCCCAGCTTGGCTGTCTCCTAGCCCATGTCTGCTCGGTTTTTCTCCAACATGGGTGAACAAATCCTGAAATGAGCACGTGTTAGCCACCTAGGAATAGTGACTACCCTTATTCGTACAAATGACATAAACATACTAAAAAATAATGCATAAGTTATGAAAAATGAAGGATTGAACAAGGGTAGTTAGGCCAAATGAGCCCAAAATGTTACCAAATTTGGGGCTCATCATCACCCCCTGCTAAAATGATTGTGCATCCCTGAGCAACTAATCCAGCTCCTCGTCCTTCATTGCTTTAACCGCCACTCTCACATCCCAGGCTTCTGAAGTAGTATCCTCCTCACCGTCATGGAACCCGACCTTCTTTTCCACCTCTTCCCATTTCTTATGCTCTTCTTTTTCTGTGCTGCCTTCTACCAATCCCAAAAGCAAAGGTGGGCTTAGCTTGAGGCCGATCCAGCCGGCCTGGAGGTTCTGCATGGACTTCTTGTAGAGAGGTACCCGTACTAGGCCCTCCCTCATTCTAGTCGGAGTGTGATACTCCATGATTTTGAGGCTATGGGATAGTGTGTTCCACCTTCGGGTGCAAGCATGAACACAATTGTCCCCTAATAGTCGCTCCATATCCTCGAAATGTGCTATAACCTGAGCCTGTTGATCCATGTATTTTAGTAAAGCCTGAGGGTTGGTTGCTAGGTGTTGGTGGGCGGATATCAATGCAGTGGGGTCCCCTGGCTCTGCTCTAATTAACAGTGGTTCATGTAACTCTCGGTTCATAACATATTTGACCTTTGTCGCTCTCTTTTCTTCGTGGTTTAACCATGAGGTAAATGCCATCAACTGCATATCTCCCACAACTGTGTTGGGATCCCATGAAGTTACATTAGGAAGGGCCAAATTATGGAGGTAGAACTCTGATAGCTTGGCCTTGTCCTCTATGGAGCTGCTGTTGCATAAATTTGTGAACTGTTGGGGGTTTTGGATCTGGGAGATACCCCTCTGTGCTAATGCATTAATCTGGAATTGCAGCCACTGGTCCCATAGGTATAGGACATAAGATTTGGCTGGCTGCCTACATTGTAGAGCATCCATAGCCCAACTGACCATGCAGGCCAGTTGTGCCTCTTTTTCTTGCAACTGCTGTTTGAGAGCTTGTATCTCTATGGTTTCTTGCAATTCCCTTTCGTGTAGATGCTGGTTTAGTTCCTCAAGACCAGCTTGCATTCCTTCTTTGCCTTGAGGTTCTGCTGTAGTGTCCTCTGATGTTGTGCCCCTTTCTTTCCTCTGTTCCTATAGCTGCAGTTTGAGCTTCTCATTCTCTTCCTGTAGAAATACTCGCTGGCAGTTTCCCACGTGTTTGGCCATAGCTAATTCCCTTCTGGCCTCCTTGAGTTGTTCTTCCAAGGGGCCTATATCTGCTACTCCTTTAGATTTAGCTATCCTCATCCATGTGTGGGTCCTCACTCGTTCTTCCTCCAACGCAAAGAAAAGTGGCACTGTGAATTTTTGTGGAATAATTTTCCCAGCCTCCAAAAAGTTATAATAAGAGTTCAAGCTGGGCTGGGGGCTAGGCTCCATAATGTGTTCTACCTCTTCTTCCCTTTGTGGTGATGTAGCTGCCTCCCCCTCGATTCTTTCGGTCTCCTTGAGCCTGGCTAATGTTTCCTGTAGAACTGCTTCAGCATCCTGTAGAGGGGTTTTTGAAGCTGACCTTTACATTCTCTCCCTCCAGGTAGTTGTCTTGGGGCTCCCCGGCTCATAATTGACAGATACTTTGGAGGGGTACTTCTCCTTTGGCGAGGTAGGGGTGTCTTTGATGGTAATTGGGTCTTTAGATGGAGGTTGGGGCCTGCCAGTTTTAATTCTTACACTTCTCCTCGCTTTGAAATACAGAGGAGTCTCCCTTTTGTGTTTCTCCTTTAGCTTGGGAGAGGTACTTAGGGTGGCCAGCACAGCTGTTGCCTCCCAAGCAAGAATTTCGGCCGTCTTCTCCTTCTGTGTTCTTTTCGTAGGACTTCCTGTAGAAAGCCTTGTAGTGGCTGATTTCTGGCTTCCTGAAGAAGTCGTTTTTAATTTTCCTGTAGAAACAGATGGCACCGTTTTAGCCTGCTTGGCTGAGGGTGCTTTTTCTTTCAATTTTGTTGAGGCTGCCTTAGAGGTGCCCTCACTGACATGGACTTTTTCAGTCCTTTCCACCCTGCTCTGTAGTCGTTTCTCCCTGGGTGTTAGTGTGGTTTTGTCACCCTCTGTTTTGGCAGTTTGGGTTTTCTCTTGTTTTCCCTTGTGCTCTTTCTTTGGTGCTTTGGCCATGGTTTCTTGGACTTTTTATTTCTTCTCTGTTTGAATTGGTTCCTTCTCCTCGCTACTGGAGGAGGTGAGCTCCTCAGCCAGCACTTGGATGTCATCATCCTTAGTCAAATTTCGAAAGGTTTCCCAGGAGAGAGGGACAGTGTACGTGTGGAGTGCATCTTCCACGAGGAGTTTAATGAGACCATGATGGGCTATCTGGTCTAGCATCCCCTCTCTCAATTTAGTGGCACACTGAGTCATGGACTGCAGGAGGAAATAAGGAATGCTCAACTTTTTCTCTGAGGGTAGGTCCATTTGGTGCCTAAGTTCTGTGAGCAGCCGGAAATGATATCCATACACAATGCTGAATCACCCCTCGCACGTGATATACTTCATAATTTGGAGGCTGACCTCACTCCAGAACGACTGTAGGCTGGTTCTTCGAACTCCGTTCTTGTCTTCTGAGAATTGCTCCTCTGGCAAAAAGAACTCCTTCTTAGCCTTCTGGCCCAGTTTTCTCTCCTCCTTATCCCAAGGTACCCCCATTGGTAGATCAGTGACTCTGCTAATGAACTGTGGGGTGAGTCTGAGGGTCAAACCTCTGAAGTTGACAACAGCCAACGTTTTTGACTTTGGCTGCAAGGATCGCAGGAATTCTTCTGCAACCTCGTCATCGTGACCTTGAAGCTTGTCACAGAATGACATCCACCGTGCACGAGAAAACAGGTCTACCACCTCAGGGGTTTCCCGTAGCTTCTTTGAGTTTGTAGGCTCTTTCCTAATGAACCCACCCAGCATGGTAAAAGCTTGCTGTGTTGGCCTGAGCTTGCTTGCGCGTATAAAAAATGGATCTTTGGGATTTCCTTAGACAGAGCGCAGAGTTATGCCTCTATCATGCACACAGTTTATAAATTCACGACTGTCTACAGGTGAGCCTTGACAGTGGCTCAATTATGAACCAAACCCTGTAGAAAATCCCGCATACACACTACGACGACAATTCTCATGCAGAAATAAGAAGACGCTTGCAAGTTCATGCACAGACTGTAATTTATGGTTTTCTACCCCTTTAATACGTCAACTTCACCACCTTTCGAACCAATTGCATGGGAGGACTATGTTCAGGCTTACCTCGTTCCAGAATTGCCACCTTTGACGTGAACAGTTTAATTTTGCTTCGTAACGTTGAGCTTCCTGTAGCACAGCTTCCTGTAGAAGTCGTGCACGGGTTTTGGGGAGTGCTTCAGTGGTTCTGGGCCTTCTGTGCAACAAGAGGACGTTTGAACAGGCCGAGAACTCAAAGTAACAACCTTCACGAAATTGCGGATGCGTACTTGGCTGCAAAGCGGTTGAGAGTAAATGAGTGTAGTGTGCCATACGCGATCTAGCGGGTGGATTTAAATCTTTGCGAAACTCGTGGCGCGGGGGTGAGCTGTCCCCGTCGGCTCATTGGCCGACGTCACGTGTTATCATTCCACTTCATGTCTGCCTGACCGCCGAATCATTCCATGCATATCTACTGCCGCCACTCCTGTTAGATTACTGCTTCTCTCTGACTGGACGCTTCCCACATGTCCATTTTCTGTCTCGTCGACACACCCAAAGCTTTTTGGATCGGACGAGGCCGTCAGGCTGGTTGTGGTGGCCAGTTGAATGGCTACCCGACTTGCTCAACCAATTTATTTTCATATTTACACACATTTTAGAGCATTGTTCATGTAATTTGACGAAATAGGGTGAGGCACTTACCTGTGCGGCCGTGGACGTCATTTTTCTCATGCTTCAGGACGAGGGTGACAGATCCGCTTGCTGCCACTTCATGCAAAGGCACGGGAGCTCCTTTTCGCTGACTGCTGCTAGTTACGAGACTGGTTGTCTGGCTGTGGATGGTGCATGCACCGGCTCATGAGTTTCAGGTATCTTCATGGTGTGTGCTCTAGCCGGATCAACTGCTACAGGATTCCTGTAGGACATCCTGTAGCCGTTTCTCCTCCTAGGGTGCATGCCACAATAGTGGAGTCACTTTCATGGTTGCAGGGTCCTCGGATTTTCTTGACAGGTAGCGCATTGGGCCTCTGCGTGATTTATTCTCCATTTGAAAATTATTTCTTCTGAGAGTCCAACGTTCTGGTTTGAATGTGGAGGTGTTTCAATTGTATGGCAGCAATGGTGGTGGAAGGAGGCGACAGCAGCGGGTGATGGAGAAAAACATTGGTTGCATGCCTCCTTATTGGACTTCGGGCTTCAAATTATTCTACACAGTCGGTCCTGGCCCGTCCCAAGATTCTATAGGAAGTTTCCTGTAGAAAGTCCAGTAGCTTCTTGTAGGAGGCTAAACTATGACCAGATCGTGCCCAAACCTGGGAAGAGATGAGTGTTTTTGGAGGGAGTGCTGGTGAGGTCACCTGGTAGCATGGTAGGGACCCTTATCCTTGAGTTTAGAGGCCTCCTTCTCTGCATGGAATACTTGCAACCTGCATTAATTTCCAAAGCTTGAGCCTGTTTTCCTGTTCCTGCCTCTTTTTTCTTTCTTTTTCTTTTCCTTGGTTTTTTTTTTTTTTTTTTTTTGAGGAGACAGCAGGGGTGCCTCAATGAGGTTTTCACCCCTACTATCTACCTTGGGTGCCTCAGAGAGGTTTTCACCCAAGGGTCTTTTTTGTTTTTATTCCAACTTTTTCAGAGAGACAGCAAGGGCACCTCAATGAGGTTTTCACCCCTACCATCTGCCTTGGGAGCCTCAGAAAGGTTTTCACCCAAGGATCATTTTTATTATGATTTTTTTTTTTTTTTTATGCTCAGGGTATGCCCAAAATAGAGGCAGAACCCTTCTCTATGACTAGCACTGATTTTTCCACAGTTTTGATGAACTCTTTCCTCGAAAGAGGTTTCCTGTAGATCTTTAGTCGATGCCCATTGACGAGCATGGGGATGGCTTCCTCATCGATGGTCCGAATAAGAACAGACCAATTATCATTACATTTCTCCACTGCATATGGTCCTAGCCATCTTGTCCTCAGCTTCCCCTTGAAATCCTTATGTCTGGAATCATACAGCAGCGCCCAATCTCCCGGTTGGAATTGTTTGTCATTGAGGTGCCGATCATGCCATATCTTCCTCTGAAGTTGAACCACTTCTGAGTGGAGAAGGGCCTGCATTCAGTGTTCATCTAGCCCATTCAGCTGCAATAACCTTTCTTATTGGGCATGGCTAAGATCTAGGTCCAGTTGAGCTGCCATCCTCAATGTGTTGTACTCGAACTCAATTGACAACAAAGCTCTCTTCCCATAGAATAGTTCATAAGGTGTGAAACCGGTTGTGGTCTTCCAAGTGGTGTTGTAAGCCCAGGTGGCCTCAACCAGGCGATCTGCCCAATCCTTTCTGCTGCTGCTCACCACCTTAGTCAAAATCCCATCTAATGCTCTATTGGTGACTTCCACCTACCCATTTGCTTGAGGATGATAGGGGGTGGAAGTCCTATGCTTGATCTTGTGATGAGCAAGCAAATCTTCAATTGAGTTGGAGGTGAACTGGCTTCCTTGATTGGCGACTAACTCTCTTGGGTAGCCAAATTTTTAGAAGATGTTTTCCCTTAAAAACTCAGCCACCTTTTCTTTTGTCGCTGCTTTGATTGCCTTGGTTTCTGCCCACTTTGTCAGATAGTCTGTGCACACAATGATGTAATACCTTTGCGTTGAAGGAGGATTGATGGGACCCACAAAATCCATGCCCCACTTCTCAAATGGTTCAAGAGTCACTTGAGGTTGGAGAGGCATTTCGTCCCTTGGGGTTGGCTTCCCCATCCTTTGGCATCGGTCACATTGGCTGATGTATTTCTTGACATCTTGATGAAGCGTGGGCCAACAGTAGCCTGCCTGTAGAATTTTGAAGGCAGTCCTCTTGGCTGCAAAATGTCCTCCACAAGGCCCGTCATGATAGGTTAGGAGGATGTCAAAGACTTCCTCCTCCCTTACACAATGCCTTAAGATCTGATCGGGGCCAAGTTTGAATAGGTTGCCCCCGATCCAAGTGAATGAGGCACTCTTCCTTACAATTCTGCTTTTCTCTTTGGAAGATAGATGCGGAGGGAACTGTGCTGAGACTAGATAGTTTTCTATATCAGCAAACCATGGAGAGAGTACTGAGATAGCAAACAGATGTTCATCTGGCATCTGGTCATCCACTGTTCCATCTTCACGTGCAGGTAAATCCATTCTAGACAAGAAGTTAGCAACAACATTTTCTTTACCTGGTTTGTCAACGATAGTCAAATCAAACTGCTGCAACAGAAGTAACCATCTAATAATACGAGCATTCACATCGGGTTTATTCATTAAATATCTAATTGCAGCATGATCAGTATGTACAAATGTTTGATAGCCAGTGATGTAGTGTCGGAACTTGTTCAGGCATGGACCACGGCCAAGAACTCTTTCTCAGTTACAGTATAATTCAGTTCTGCCTTGGATAAGTTTTTGCTGACAAAGTATATGGCATATGGGAGTTTTTGTTCAACCTGTCCTAAGGCTGCCCCTATGGCTTTGTTCGAGGCATCAATGTGGATGTGGAAAGGTAGGGCCCAGTTTGGACCTCTTAATATTGGGGTGGACACCAACTTATCCTTTAATTAATTCAGAGCCCTTTGACAGTCGTCCGTCCATTTGAACTCAACATCTTTTGCTAAGAGGCCAAACAGTGGCGAGGCTAGCTTACTGAAGTATTTAATAAATCTTCTATAATATCCTGCTAAGCCTAGGAAACTCCGAACATCTCTTACTTTCTGAGGAGGTGGAACCTTTTTTATGAGAGCAATTTTATTAGGATCCACCTGCAATCCTTGGCGAGAAATGGTATGTCCTAGCACGGTCCCTTAGTCATCGAGAATTCACATTTTTCAGGACTAAGGGACAGGTTCATCTCAATGCACTTGGTTAGGACTTTTCCCAGATTGGACAATGCTTCTTGGAAATTGGACCCATAGGGAGTGAAGTCATCCATATAGATTTCCACCGACTCATGGACCAGCTCAGAAAATATGCTCAATACTGATCTTTGGAAAGTGGCAAGAGCGTTTCATAGCCCAAAGGGAAGGACTCGGTAAGAAAAGGTACCCCAAGGACAAGTGAAGGTGGTCTTATCTTGGTCTTCCGGGCTGATTTGGATCTGGTTATACCCGCTGAACCCATCTAGGAAAGAGAAAAAATTCTTCCTCGCTAGTCCATCCAACACTTGATCTATGAAAGGTAGAGGAAAGTGGTCTTTCTTGGTGGCTTTGTTTAGTTCTCGGTAGTCCACACAGATTCTCCACTTTCCATTTTTCTTGGGTACCAACACCAGAGGGGACACCCACTCGCTATCCGAGATGGGGTAGATGAATCCTGCATCCAACAGTTTTTGCAGTTCTTCTTTGACAATGTCCTTAAGGGCTGGATTCACTCTCCTCTGAGGTTGCCTAACCAGTTTACAATCTTCTTTGATGTAGATGTGATGGGTACAGACCGAAGGATGGACTCCTTTCATCTCCTTATAGCTCCAAGCGAAAGCATCTAGATGACTGGCCAACAGACTATACAGCTCCTTTTCCTGGGAAGGAGATAGGGAGGAGCTGATCTTTAATGTTCTCTCGGGGCCAAACTCCACATTTTTTACTCTGGGAGAGAGTGGATCGGTCACACAAAGGTCCACTAAGGTGCTAGCTTGAGTATCTTCCACCAATTGCTCTAAGGACAATGCACTGGGAGGCAGATTCTGAATCAAGGTCTCAATCAGATCATCCTCATTTTGAGGACCTCCCCTGGTGTTTTCTAAGGTGCACAAGGGTGCAGATTACACCTCATCCTCTTCTCCTTCTTCCAACCAAAGTGGTAAGTCATGCTCTAATAGAGGTTGGGCAGGAGGGTATAGGACTAGCTGCTTGGATATCAGACCATTTTTTATGGTCATGTTTCCTGCTCGGCAGCTTATGTAAGCATCCGCAGTGGCTAACCAAGGTCTTCCCAAAATAAGGGGGTATCCGGTAAGCTTTGCCTTTGGCTGAAGAACCAGGAAGTCTGTAGGATACTCCCAAGAGTCAACAGAGACCAAGACATCCTCCACAATCCCTTCGGGAGTCATGTGGAGCGATCTGCCAACTGCAGGACCGTCGAGGTCTTCCTTAAGGAACCCTGAAGGTTGAATTTGAGCATGGTATCCCTGGTCATCACGTTAATGGCAGCCCCTAAATCAATCAAAGTGTGGGGTATGATGGTGCCATTAATGTGGACATCAACTACAGGACTCCCAGAATCCAAATACTTTGGACAGATTACTTGCCCCAACATAAGATCAGACAGTTGCCCTATGACGTTGATGGTTGGGGCATCTCTTTTTCGCCTGCCTGGGTGCCTGAAAAACTTTTCCTTAACCAATTTGTTGTATATCGGTACATCTTTGATGGCTTGGAGAAGTGATATTCTCACACACAACTGCTTGAGTTCTCCCAGAAGCTCATTCTCCTCTGGGTCGGGTTGTGTGGTTACTGTTAGTCTCTCAGGAAAGGGTGGAGTGGTCTTGGGTTCACTTTCCTGTTTATCTTCCTCGTCCTCTAGGGGAGGAGGTTGGCGATCCGGAAGAGTCTTCCTGGATCACAGGTTGATCTCCTGGATCTCCACAACATAGGTAGGGCAGGTTGTTTCCCCGGTATATACCTCCTGGGCCTGTCGGTTGTTGGGATTCGGGTTCGGTTGAGCAGGCATTTGGGGTTGTCTTGGAGGAGCAGGAGGTAATGGTTGTGGTTGAGCTGGTGGTGGAGGAAAAATGGCGGGAGGAGTGTTGTATTGGGGCCTCCACCCCAGTTGAGGTGCATTCCACTGAGGCTGCGGCTGGACATGTGAGTGAAACGAATGAGTAGTGGGCTGAGTATGGTATTGAGGTGGGTAAGACCATGGAGGAGGCACAGACCAAGGAGGATGAGCAGGGGGACCCCAAGAAGGCATAGGAGCAGATTGGTTGGGGCTATAATAAGCTTGGTATGTCCCTTGCATTCCCTGCTGGTAAGGTCTAGGTCCATGCAGCCTCCTTTGGTTGAGGAAGTAGAGAGGTTCAGTGGGTGCCTTAGTTCCTTGGTACATGGCCTTAAACCCAGGTAAGGTTGGGCATTGGTTTGTGGGGTGGTCCTCCTCACAAACGAAGCATACCTCTATCGAGTGTAATGGACACTCATTCTTAGGGTGCTTCCTTGTACACCTAGGACAGAAGATGGCCAAAACCCTCTCAACTTCCTCTTTCTTTTCCTGGATTCAGAATGTATCAAGTTGCATGGCAATGGTCTGTCTCACTTGTTATAGACATTTTTGGGCACTGCAACCCCAAGCATGAAATTTCCATAAACCAAGGGCTCCTAAGTCCCTAAAAGTGTTGTTCTAACCCCTAAAGGAACAAGGTCAACTGATTACAGCTTCTCCCAGAAGTTCTCCATGAAAAACTGCTCAGAATTGGTCAAAACATGATCATTTCAGCGGCTTCATAGGAAAAGTGTGTTGCATCTCACCTAAACACATTATGTGGGTGCGTTGCATTTCAAAAATCCCTTCTATGGGGTGTGATGGGCGAGAAATGACAAATGGCAGTGTCATTCCGCGAGGTGGAGAGGCAATGGAAGCTTCTAGAAACTTCTCCTGTGACACTTGCCTCTCTAAATTCGACCAAGGATGAGTAAGAGATCATCAATCTCCAAGTGGAAGCAAGAACTATCAGAGGGAAGACACTAATCAAATCACAATCTGACTCATCTCCCTTACAGATATCTATATATGGATCCCTCATCCCAGAGATCCAGAGGCTAGAATTTTGCATATTGTAAGGAATTGTTGTTGGTTTCTTGAGACAAACATCAGATTGTTGGGTGATCTAAGCTTTGTATGAGGTGAAGAGGGGCTTCCTTGCTGAGAGGATGATGCTGGGTCAGAACAACTGGTTGTAACTCCCCTTGGCTCTTTCTTGTTTATCATTAAAAGCTATTCAAGTTTTCCTCCATACTCTTGTGTAATTTATGTTTGCTGCATTTGTATGGTCAATTTACATCTAATCCTAAATTGTTTATGATTATAGATCCATGTTCTCATATAGTTCTATGCTACTGTGATCTTACAGGTACTTTGTGAAGCTGGACGTGCAAGGGAACAAGTAGCGAAAGACTATCAAGAAAGAGAAGAATCGAACCAGGAGATTAGCGCAAGACAGAGGTTGGTCTTCTTTGTTCTTCTCTATCTATACTTCATAAAGGAAAAGTGAAAGTACCTTTACTTTGTTTGTTTCTAAGGCAGCTATCACACCTTAGCGGGATAAGCAATTCTGAGTAGACACTTTTCCCTGTAACAAAATGGCGACTCCGCTGGGGACAAATTAGTTTGTTTGTTTATCTTCCTTGTTGTCTATTTCATAAACTTACAGACGGAGTCTGAAGTCGTGCCAGGTAGCTTTCGAACTGCATTTGCTATGCAAATGCAAAGTAGATAAATGTTGCTTCAGTCAATCTCCGAGATCTGTTTATGATTTAAACAACTGATTCACAAACTCTTTGATTTCCCCTTGTGGTAGCTCATAGATCCTCCTTAGATCTACCCCTGATTGTTGCATTACTGATTACCATTTGCTTAGCCAAAACCCATGAACTGAACTGCAAACTGTGACCCGGAACCCAAGCAAAGTCTCGTCTCTGGACCAGCACAGGTATTGTTCTGAGAATCTGAAATTCAGCGCACTTCCCGAGTGTAGTAGGTGCACTGCATTTCAAATTCCCTGTGTTACAAGTGCGCTGATCAGACTAGGCATTGTGCAGTTTTGGTTTCTGTGATTCATTCTTTCCAGTTCTATTCATGAATTTCGCTGCCTGTGATCAGTATATCTCTGTTTGAAACCCCTTTTCCTTGTTGATATTCCACCTCCTTTGTACAAAAGAACTGTAAATGTTTTTGTGTGTTTGTTGAGTCATTTTCAGTTCTCCTTTGCAAAAAGTAACATAATCGCACTGTCGTCCTTTGATTTGAAAGTGTCGCAAGTGTCGTTTTCAGGCATAGGAAAGAGTTTGATTGCTGTAGATAGTCGATTATCCTGTTACTATTGTTTTTGGTCTGAATTTGTAATTTTTCTAGTGTCGAAAACAAGTATTCATTTCCAAATCATAAGGTGTTGTGATTGCCTCCATTTTTGATTTCGAAAAGAAACTTGTTGATAACTGTCGCTTGAAAAGTAATTCAGATTTGTGCATCAACTTTCTCTTTATCATTTACATACTAAGAAAGTCGAAAACAAATACATGCATGTGCATTTGCATTTAGACAATCTGATTGGTTTGATTTAGGAAAGTGCGTTTAGAGTGTGTTCTTTTCTCTTTGTGAAAGAATTCTGTCTTTCTATCCTTAGTAGCTAGGATTTTCATTGCACAAAGAAGATAAAAAGATTGTTTATCATCTTAGATTGCATTGTAGGAATTACATCTACATCTCGCGGTGAACCTGAAAGGCAAACTTCATAAACAAGATCAACTATAAAATAAATTCAATGAATATAATAACGCTTTGGAACCTAACACACAACATTTAGAAGTCTAGGCTAGAGACGTATTCCGTCGTCGTAAAGCCTGGTAACTATTGTTCTCACTGATGGTTGGGTGATTCCTCCACTTTGAGACGATAAGTGCCAGTACAGACTTGTGGTCCCACGTACCGTCGAGTATATTTTTGGAGACCCCAATAGGCTTAATCCTTTATCCATAGGAAGCCGTGTCTGCCACCCTATCGATCGCAATGCACTGAATACATCATTCAGGAAGATTGACTGCCGGACTGTAAAAAGTATTCCGCAGTTTTGCGATTGGTTTGGTAATCCCTCTACCTAGATTTCCATAGCAGTCCCTTTCATTCCTTTTGAGACTCTTTAATGGAAAAGGTCCATCTGAGCACTTGTCACTTCAGGCTCATTAAAAATCGAAGGCGACTAGAGTCATCTTTTGTTTTTTCTCGACTCTTAAAAATTGAAAAAACAAGTTGTGTCAAAGCGTCTAAAATTCATCTAATTTGGAAACATACTTCCCCTTTATTTTTAGTTGATCGAGTAATCCGCAACCGTGGAAGAAAGTCAATTGAAACCCCATCGTTCGTGGAGGCTTACGAGTCAACCGTCTTTGTCTCTGGAATCGAAGCTAGTACGGACAAAGAGAACTCGTTTAACTGGTTCCAAATCTCCTGTTAAAGTTAGAACAAGTGTTCCAACAACATCAGAGACTCCGGTTACTCCAAACATTTCTGGTATCCCTGCCTCTACAGAAGAAGTTCAGCAGCCACAGAAGGACAGTGGTACTGATCCTAGTCTGAGGGTAAACACTTGTGTCACTAAACCAGTTCCATCTGCAACCGGTTCGGAGAGTGTTGCTCCTCAAACATCTGTCGCTGCCGATTCCATACCTTCTTCGGCACCAGAAATATTCTACGGACCTGATGGTCTACCCCTTCCACCTGGTCTGATTGCCATAGAAGAGATTGTGGAAGATCCTCCATCTAGTACTCCATCGCAATTTGGAGTTAGGATCACTCTGTATCCTTCTTCATCAGAAGTTAGTCTATCGCCAGCAGAAGCTCCTGTAGAATCGCTAGGTAATCTTTTGGATAGACTAGAAATGTCTGAACAACCGTCAACATCTAGGACTATGTCATCTGACACAGCGACGGCAAAACTCCCTGCTATCACTACAACAATGTTTTCCGGTATACCTTCTGTCCCAACTAGCTCTCAATCGCTAGAAGGAGCCCACTCAGGGGCCATTTCGACAGTGTGTTCTGTTCCTGTTTGTTCATCCAGAATAATATCCGGAAACTCTTATGTTGAATCTCAACAAATTGATCCATTTGGAGGTCAATTTGGGCAATCCGGCCCTCAAAGGAAAACCATTCCCTTAAGTACCGGATTGCCATCGTATGGGGGGCAGTATGCCCTTTCATTATCCCCTCCGGGAGGACAGCCATACGGGAGTTCACAACAAAATTCGGGTTATGCTGGAATTACTTCAAGCAGTTGGGTACCGATACTACCTCAACAACCAAGAGTTGTATATTCGGTGCAACAATGCTTACCTATGTCAAATATACCAACCACGCCAGCTATTGTGACGGTGTCGCAAGTTCAAGCGCTGCCTGTTGTATGCCAACCTCAGGTTTCTCGGGTTGTAATGCAACAGTCCCTTGACCCTGCAACTCAACCACAGTCACCGACTAGTGGAATGACACAGGTTCAAATGGGTACAATTACCCCTCATCTTGGTCAAATGGTTAGTATCGGGCAACAACACATGGCTTCACAACCATGGCTAGTGCAATACCAACAACTGCAGTTCCAACAAGTATACCAAGGTTTTGAGCAACAGATATTTGCAAATAGTGGACAGCCATATATTCAAAACGGTCAAAATCAACCATTTTAGAATGGTCATGCCCAACAACCTTACCAGAGTTACCAGCATCAAATGCATTATGCCGGTATGCAAAGACCAACAGCTCAGGCAATCCCATCTTATCCTGGGTATGCTTCACCTAACCTGAATCAACAGTTACAATTCGTGGCAACTTTAGAGTTACCTGATTTAAATCAGTTAACAAACGATCCAATCGCTTACGCCCCTTGGTGGCCAGCGATTCCGCATAAACTTCCATCAGATATTCCTAAATTTAATGGAAATCCGGGTGAAGATCCGTCGAATCATGTGATGACCTTTCATCTGTGGTGTTCGTCAAACACCCTAAATGATGATTCGATTAGGCTTCACCTTTTTCAGAGGACGTTAACTGGTCCGGCAGCAAAATGGTATATCGAATTGCCTAGAGCTTCATTCGACAACTTCAGTACCCTAGCCACAACCTTTTTAACCCATTTTCAGTTACCAATAAGGTACGAAACGGGAACAGAACTTCTTACCATCTTCAAACAAATGACAGCCACTCACATATCTGATCATATACATGAGTGGCGACGTCATCGTAGAATGGTGAAAACGTATGTTCCCGATCAGCTTTTAGCTGAATGGTTTATTAAGTCATTACTGCCTTCCATCACAGAAGATGTGGCAAAAGGAGGAGTCATCACAGAAGAGCAAGTTATCACTCGTGCGCAATATTTGGACTTGATTTACACTCAGTCCGGCACGCTCTACGATAAAATACCTGATGCCCCTAGACCGGAATTCGCAGTTCCTCCTCCTCCTAAATCAAACAATGACTCTCATGCCGGCGACGACGTGATTGGCGCAACAGACACGAAATCGACAAAGGCTACATCTAAAAAGGCCCGTAAGATTTCTGGTCAAAATGCAAAAGAGGAACTTCTTGCCTCGGAAGTAAATGCCGTATTGACAGATAAAGGCAAAGAAACCAAGCAACCAAGGGGCAAGAAGAAAGGTAAAGGGAAGAAGAAGAAACGGGAAGAATCATCACCTGAAAAATCTTCTGCAAACCCTCCTGGAAATAGGAAACTAAAATATCCATGCATGATATGTGATGAGGATCATCGGACAACAGATTGTCCACACAAAGCTGAGCTTAAAAAATTCTTCAAGAATTCAAAAACCTCAGCAGTGTTAACCGATCCGTTTCCAAACCCAGGAACAAATCTGGTTGACAGTGGAAATGCTTCCCCGTCTCAAGTGCTGATGTTGTCAGTTTCAAAACATCAAAATGACGCTTTGATATCGACAAGGAACAAAGATTATGGGAATCCACAGATGTCGAACAACAAGGATAAAGAACAAAAAGCATGCTTTATTATCAGCCATTGGTGGGATAGACCCAAAGGATTCCAATCTTGTATCCTTTGATCATAAAGGATACGATCCACAATTACCAGCAAAACTAGCTTTCCTCGTTCAAGTGAAAGCCCTCAACAAAACTGTTCATCGAACAATTATTGATGAGGGGGCATCTACATGTATTATGTCAATGAGTTGCTGGAAAACTTTAGGATCTCCAACCTTATCGCGATCTTTGACGACATTAAAAGCATTTGACGGATGAACATATACCCCATATGGTATTCTAAGTAACTTGAAGGTTGAACTAGGAGGAAAAACAATAGAAATAGATGTTGAGGTAATCGACGGAAATCTCGATTACAAGATCCTACTGGGAAGACCATGGATATATGCCATGGCTACTGTTGTGTCGACCTATTTTAGGAAGATTGCATTTCCCTTTCAAAGAGGGATTACAATCGTCGATCAACAAAACTTCCTTCCCAATGGTTCTCAAGTTACGGGAAGCATTCCTATGATCCATGGAAGCCCCCATTCGCTTCAAAATATCGGAGTAGGCCTACTAAAATATCCTATATTAATGGAAACTTTCGCTCTTCCACCTCCAATCAATTTGGCGGAAGTAGCATCAGTAGGAACCTGCAACATGATATCTTCTGAAAAGATCTCAGAAAACGATATCGACATGGATCATGCGCGGGTTTTGCCTCCAAGCCCAACAGAAATATTGTAGCAATCAATGTTCCTGGCATGGGAGGCAAACCCAAATCAACGCTCATCAAGCGTTTGGATGGATAGGTCTAAGGAATATGGTACCCCTTCAGATCCTTGGTCACGAGTGCATGTCACCGACGAAGGAATTGTTCAATCAATGGTAATTGAAGGAGCACCATGGGATGATTACCACCATCGTTCCCTTCTTCCGAATTATGAAGAAAATACTCCTGATGACCTTTATGATCCTTCAGTTTTTGATTTTCTATCAAATACTGTAAACACAGTGGATTCTGAGCGAAACTTGTCCAACATCGAAGAGACTATCGCCATAAATATCTCGACCAAAATAGATGTTGTAGAGAATATTTATGTTGGAAAATGTTGTTCTCCTTAAGAACTGGAAATATATAACGCTCTTTTTCGCGAATTCAGAGATGTCTTTGCTTGGTCATATAGTGAAATGCCAGGCATTGACTCGAGTATCGTTGAACACGAAATCAAGATGTATCCAGATGTCAAACTAGTACGACAACGGCTACGGTAGGTGCACCCCAAGAAAGCCGCTGCCATTAAGGCAGAAGTTGAAAAACTTCTCCATGCTGCTTTCATTTACCCGGTTCCTCTAACCGATTGGGTATCGAATATTGTCCCTATTATGAAAACACAAGGAACAATTAGAGTGTGCATTGATTATAGGGATGTAAATCAAGCTTATCTAAAAGACAACTACCCTACACCCTTCATCGACCAGATAATTGATGAATGCGTCGGATGTGAAATCTTTTCATTTATGGATGGATTCTCTGGGTATAATAAAATAAATATCCGCCCACAGGACCAGTCAAAGACTGCATTTATTTGTCCGCGGGGCACATTCGCATATCGAAAATTACCCTTTGGTTTGAAGAACGCAGGGGCAACATTTCAGAGGGCAATGAATTATGCCTTCCATGACATCAAAAACATTGTTCAACCATACCTCGATGACCTTTCGGCTCATTCGCGAAAGTGGACCGATCATCCGCAGCATTTAAGAGAGATATTTCTATGTTGTCGACACTACAAGATACGACTCAATCCACACAAATGTGTATTTTGCGTCAATTCTGGTCATTTACTTAGCTTTGTAGTCTCGAAGGATGGGATTCGTCTCGACCCATGTAAGGTTCATGCAATCATAAATTTGCCTCCACCTTCAAATTTGCTTCAGATTCAGAAACTCCAAGGGAAAGCAAACTTTCTGAGGAGGTTCATTCCAAATTACGCCGAACTTGCTAAAGGTTATACGTGTCTTTTAAAAAAGGAAGTACCCTTTGTCTGGGATCAGGTTGCGCAAGCTTCCTTTGATGCTTTAAAAGAATCCCTAATGAAAGCATCATTAATGTACGCTCCTGATTATCAAAAAGACTTTAACCTGTATCTAGCTGCAGCGGATACGACCATCGCAATGGTTTTAGTTCAAGAAGACAACGGAATCGAACATCCTATATATTGCAGATTGCAACCCCATGACTTATATATTGTCGCGACAGTTTCTGGGGGGCAAATATTCAAAATGGATAGCAATCCTACAAGAGTTTGATCTGGAATTTGTAAAATCCAAGTCAAAGAAAGCTTTGGTTTTCGCAGAATTATTATGCGATCTCCCATCGTCGTCCAATGATGAAACATCCGAAGAAACAGTCGTGGATGAAAATTTGTTTATGATATCTTCAAGCAATCAGTGGTATGGGGATATAATCATTTATCTCCAAACCCAAAAATATAGGCCAAATACCTCTCGCTCTGAACAAAAACGTATTCAATAGCAAGCAAAAGACTACATGATCGTCGGTGATACACTTTACCGTCGCGGTATCGATACAGTTCTGAGAAGCTGCCTCACGCATGAGGAGGCCGAAAAAGTCCTGAATGATTTCCATTCAGGTGCGTGTGGGGGGCATCAATCCGGTTACGCTACAACGCAAAAAATCTTACGAGCAGGATACTTCTAGCCAACAATGTTTAAAGATTGCATAAATGCAGTCAGAAGTTGCCATGCTTGTCAAATTTTCGATAGAAAAACCAGAAGACCACCCGCACCTCTGCAGCCAATAGTTGCTGTTGGGCCATTCGCCAAATGGGGCATCGATTTCATGACATGTAACCCCACCTCGACCGGGGGGCATGGGTATATCATAGTCACAGTTGACTATTTTACCAAATGGGCCGAGGCGATGCTTACATTAGATAATACTGGTGAAACAACTGCCCTCTTCTTTTTCAATCATGTAGTCGCCAGATTCGGTGTCCCACAAGCTATAGTCACAGATCATGGATCACATTTTCGCAATCACATGATGGTTGAATTAGCTTCCAAACTAGGGTTGTCTCACGACAACTCTACTCCATATTACCCGCAAGCCAACGGACAAGTTGAAGCGATCAACAAGGTCCTGAACTGCATGCTGCAAAGGATGATTGGAGTTCACAAAAGAAGGTGGCACCTAATCTTGTACTCAGCCTTGTGGGCTTACTGAACATCGATAAGGAATGCAACCGGGTTTACACCTTTCCAACTGGTATATGGCCTGGAAGCAGTCTTACTAATCCAGTGTGAAATCTCGTCCCTCAAACTCGCAATTGACCTCCTCCCCGAAACTTCAGAAGAAGAAGCTCGTTTCTTGGAACTAATCCAATTGGATGAAACCCGTCATGATGCCGCTTTGGCTAACGAAGCCCATAAGAAATGAGTCAAAGCACAGTTCGACAAAAATGTCAAACCTCGTGTCTTCTCAGAAGGTGACTTGGTCTTGCTTTATGACCAAGAATCTGATAAATTGGGAGCAGGTAAATTTAATTCTTTATGGATGGGCCCCTATATTCTTAAGCGAGTGTTAGAAAAAGGAGCCTACGAGTTAATGGATTATGATGGAATTCCACTGGCGCAACCTCGTAACGGGTTGTACCTCAAGCGTTACTATGCGTAATTCAGTATAGTAACCTGTATGCTTTTGTTATGTTTTTGTTTTCGCTAAAGTGTTTATTTTGGTCAAGTAATCCACTTCATACATTTATTGCAGATGTCAAACCTATTGGAGTCATGTGTTGGATATGCCGACAGAGCGAGTCATAGTTCGCGGAACCTATCTTCCGCGGCCTGGGCCATTTTTGATCCAAGCGGCGAGTTAGTAAGTTTCAGAGGGGTATGTATTGGTCGATCAACGAATAACATCGCTGAATATAGCGCGTTGGTAGAACTTCTCTCTGATGCCATCACACATGGTATACACCGACTGATTGTCAGGCTAGACTCACAACTCATCATACTACAACTCACTGGTATCTACTCTATCCGAAATCCAGCTATTTATCGCATGTTCCTAAGGGTTAAGATTTTGGAAAGACAATTTAATTTTATTCAATATCAGCATATTTCCATAAACTTAAACACATTAACTGACTCATTGGCAAATTATGTATTAGATAGACATTTGCAACGTTTATAAAAAGAAGCATACCATCAATATTTGCATTTGGATCATGTAACTTAACCAAAATAAAACTCTGAAAATCAAAAATATATATATAACTGTTTATGGTTTACACATAATGTTCTGTAACCAAGACAAAATTGGTCAAATGACCAAAAACTCAAAACGCTAGGGGGCACCCTAGTCTAATGATGCTCGTGATAGCAAGTCACAGCCTGTGCGATCATGCGTAAGAGCCGAGTCCATCGTCTTGGAACACCAGTAGTATGCCGCTGCAACCTCAAGGGCAGCTCGTCAGTCCTCACATCTGGAATACCAAGAGTGAGGCCCTCAACCTGCTCCTGTAATGCTGTGAGAGTCTCGGCCACATCGAGGTCACTAAGGATAGCCCTTCCAATAGCCTCTCCTGCTGGGGCGGCAGCTGGCACTCTCAGGCGTACTACTGGCCGAACGGGACCAACATCTGCATGAACACATGAGTTTGATTAAGTCTTGATAGAATAAAGCACAAGGACATTATAAGAAAAAAACGATAAACATGGATATGGTCAAAAAATTTACCAATGGCACCCCACTGTTTGCCAGCCGGCAGTACTAAATCTGGGTCACCCTGGAAGTCCATACCAGCGTATGGGTACTCGGAATAAACCATCTCCTGATGATCAAACCACCCAAAGAAGGTATTAGAAAATGAAATCTGAGACTGACCAACATGCCTAGACATATGGTCGACCCATCTCTGCATACGTGGTTCGGTCGGTGAAGGTAAATCGAGTGCAATATACTGCAGCTGCATCAGTGGTATCTTTTCCAAAGCAAAGGCGGTCAAAATAGAACCATACCCAAAGTTCTTCAACCTCCCACTCTTTACCTTGGTCAACTGTTCTTTCATCACAAGAATTACTGCGTCACACCAGTTGAACACCTTCGGTTGGAGACATTCCAAGGCATACTGCATATAAGATCGGTTAGCTACATGAAGAGCCGCTCCACCAGCCATCCTACCAAAAGTAAACAAAATAGTCCTGAGGGTCCAATCAGTGACATCACGAATGATGATCTTGCTGTCTTTACTCGGCTGAGATCCCTCTCTGCAATACCGGCGAACATAATCTCTCACAGATTCACCTCCTCGGGCCGAACCTGATAAAGAGATGGGGGCACCCCACCTCGACAAGCCAGTCAAGAAATAGATGTCCACTACAGTCAAGGGGATGGATTTACCCCTGATCTAGAACACCTGGTTGGTAGGATCCCAAGCATCGAGTAAATACTGCAGTAAGTTGATCTGTTGTCTCATGCTAGAAATGCGGAAAAACTTCAGCAAGCCACAGTTCCGCAGTGCGTTTACTGTAACCGGATCATGTAGGGAAAGCATGTCCTCTTCTTCATGCTCACGTTCTCACCATGTAATAGTAGTCTTACTCCAAATATCTCTGAAAAGCAAACAAGAGAAGAGTTAGATCCTGATTTTGGTAAGAAACAGGCAAAATTTCCATCAAAAACTGTGCATAAAATTCCTTCTTTGCGGCCATCGCACCTACAGTAGTGCTTTGCGTGCGTTGCATGTCAAACGGCCAGTAGACAGGCCAACATCCAATGCACCTTTCGATACACATAGGGTGCGCTGAAGACAGATCGAGTTTTTCAAACCCCAGAGGCTCAGAAAAACCAGGAATCAAGCTCAGAAAGCAAAATGGAAAGCATGAAATGAAAGAGCTCAATTTTAGCTCCTACCTGGTCCAGATGGTGCCTTGAATTGTCCACAGAATCTCCCGAAATCAGCTGATGAAAATCAAAAGGGGAAAGCACCTCCAAAGCTCCAACAAACCAAAGTTCAAATGAAATGGTAAAATGAGAGCTAAAAGCACTTTTACATTACTTTTTACGTAGTTTGAAGTAAAATATTAGTGTTCTAACTCATTTTTCAAGCATATATTGTTCATTTCTGACTAGTTTGATAAAGCAATTGAAAATATAGTACAATCTTTGAAAGAACAAAGCTATTTATGGTAAAGTCAAGAAGAGACCATTGTATCGAGCAATTTTAGGACATAGTTCAAGCTCGTTAAAAAATAAACATAAGTCACGCGCAAATGTTTCCCCCCAGTGTTTAAGCTCAATAAAAAATGAACTGATTTCTCAATAAATAACCATCGTGAATGTAATATTCAGCCTTTAAAAGCCTTGGTCATGTTCTCATCATCACCTCCACTTTGTATTGGCTGATCATTCACCTCCATTTGATTGTTTACCCCTTTTTGAGGAATAGCTGGCGAAGAGTGATCTCACTAGCCATCCTTGTAACACTGCCGTGATTGGAAAATTCCAAACCTTACCTGGAATCAACTGCTACCCATTTTATTACTCATTCCTCAAAAGACGAGTCTCCTTTAAGCTCTTTTCAATTGACTCGTAAAATATGAAAAGATTTCCGAGCCATTGTCCTCTCCAGCTCATTAAAGGGACCGGAAGTGCTATCCCTCCTCTAAATTTTAATCTTTTTGGACCTAAGGGATTATTACACAAAAATATCGAGCGCTTGTTTTGTTCGGCTCGTTAAAAGTATCGAAAATTCATCCCTTCTATATTGTTTTATACTTTTTCGGACTTAAGGGATTAGATGACGAAAAAGGAATTTTGGAGTTTCCTTTACGTTCCTTTTTAGACTCTCTAAAATTGAAAAGGAACGAGATATATTTGTCGTTAAACTCGTTAAGATTTTAATAGCGACAAACTTGTCTATAGACGAGAACGAGTTTCACTATCGCTAGGCTCGTTAAAACATAGCGATGGGTTTGCCCGAAGGGCAAATTATAGAACAAGCATATGTTATCCTCCTCAAGCTTGACAAAAATAAAGAGGTACTGGTCAGCAATGACTAGGGAAAAATTGGGAAGAAAACTTGAAGAAACTTTGTTGGTAGCAAGTCGCTCTTGAACATGACACTTTCACTCCGCATCCAAGTCGGGTCGGGTTGTTTCATTCACCGGTCACATCGCCATGGTCCCATCACACCATCCACATTTGGGGTTAATGCTACCAATCCATTATGTCAGTGTTGCCGATATGTTCAAGAGAAGTCATTAAGAGAATTCACTTGTGTCTCACCCGCTACAATACATTTACACTCCATTCTTTCATGACCGCCACCCTGAACCTTATGTCACCAGATCATTTTCACCTCCATTAAAATCATTTGCTCCATTCCATGTCATTGATGTGGGATTCATTAAGGCCCTCCTATGACAGATCACTTCTTGTCGATATCATCTCATTATCCAAGAAGTTGATCTAGGAACACCCCATTCAGTACTTTGAAGCTTGCATGCCTCAATGGCAAGTTTCTCACTTCCGGTGACATGTTTACATCAATGACCTTCAACCGAAAGATTTTGCGTGGTGTTCGATGCCAAGTCCTTTATTCAAACCACGTGAATTGTACTGCAGTACCTTGAGGGTCATTATCATTATCGGTGATTCCTCTCGCGCTTGTTAACAGCTTATATCATTGGCTGGTAATCAAGCGATGTCTTTCCATGTTTGACTCCGGAACATCCATCACATGGATAGACTTGTACTTCGAGTGAAGATCGAAAGAGATTGAAGACCCCGGATCTAGTTTCATCCATCCAGGCTGCGATATATATTCAGGGAAATAAAGACATCAAATGTACATCATTACTGCACAGATAATCATCCAATCAAAGGGATGATGGCTCTATCAGAATCATCAGTCTACACTCAGATGATTGTCTGTCCTATGTACATGAAAATGAATTTATAAAGCTGAGCATGGGAATGCCCGCCTCAGCTAGATCATGAAAATATTATGAAGGTAATGTATTGTATTGTATCTTGTTACAGGTCTCCTCCCAGCTTGAAAGAACTTCGGATCCTCATAATAAAGCATTTCACCAGACATCAAAAGATTAACGACCTCATGCTTTAGGGGGCAACTGTTATAGACATTTTTGGGCACTGCAACCCCAAGCATGAAATTTCCATAAACCAAGGGCTCCTAAGTCCCTAAAAGTGTTGTTCGAACCCCTAAAGGAACAAGGTCAACTGATTACAGCTTCTCCCAGAAGTTCTCCATGAAAAACTGCTTAGAATTGGTCAAAACAGGATCATTTCAGCTGCTCCATAGGCAAAGTGCATTGCATCTCACCTAAACATACTGTGTGGGTGTGTTGCATTTCAAAAAGCCCTTCTTTGGGGTGCGATGGGCGAGAAATGAAAAATGACAGTGTCATTCCGCGAGGTGGAGATGCAATGGAAGCTTCCAGAAACTTCTCCTGTGACACTTGCCTCTCTGAATTCGACCAAGGATGAGTAAGAGATCATCAATCTCCAAGTGGAAGCAAGAACTATCAGAGGGAAGAAACTAATCAAATCACAAGCTGACTCATCTCCCTTACAGATATCTATATATGGATCCCTCATCCCAGAGATGCATAGGCTGGAATTTTGCATATTGTAAGGAATTGTTGTTGGTTTCTTGAGACAAACATCAGATTGTTGGGTGATCTAAGCTTTGTATTAGGTGAAGAGGGCCTTCCTTGTTGAGAGGATGATGCTGGGTCAGAACAATTGGTTGTAACTCCCCTTGGCTCTTTCTTGTTTATCAATAAAAGCTATTCAAGTTTTCCTCCATACTCTTGTGTAATTTATGTTTGCTGCATTTGTATGGTCAATTTACATTTGATCCTAGATTGTTTATGATTATAGATCCATGTTCTCGTATAGTGCTATGCTACTGTGATCTTACAGGGACTTTTTGAAGCTAGACGTGCAAGGGAACAAGTAGCGAAAGACTATCAAGAAAGAGAAGAATCGAACCAGGAGATTAGCGCAAGACAGAGGTTGGTCTTGTTTGTTCTTCTCTATCTATACTTCAGAAAGGAAAAATGAAAGTATCTTTACTTTGTTTGTTTCTAAGGCAGCTATCACACCTTAGTGGGATAAGCAGTTCTGAGTAGACACTTTTCCCTGTAATATCACCTCACTTTTGAGGTCCTCCAGCTGATTAACAAACTCATGCTTGGAGAAAGTAGCACTAGCTGAAAGGGGGTTTCCCCTACCTCTTTTTCGGGCTGCCCTAGAGTGGTTTCTAAACACAGTCTTTATATCCTCATAAGGTAGTCGGTAAATGTCTCCTCCAGCTAGCATGTGAAGGGTATCTAGAAGGTCTTCAGGGACTCCTTGGAGCAGGACCAACTTGAGAGATTCAGGGTCGAGTGTGCACCTGGCCCGTTTATAGCTAAGTTGGAATCTTTCCTCATAATCTTCTAAAGACTCATCATTTCCCATGGTCATCCGAAAGATCTCTCCCTTGGCTTCCTTGGACCTACAGTAGTCCCGATATTTGGTATTGAAAGCTTGCTACATCTGAGCCCAAGTCGTGATACTGTTTCCAGATAATCCCATGAACCAGCGTAATGCTGCATCCTTGAGGGTAGAGGGAAAGAGTTTCAGTTTTTGCTCATCTTCTATATAGTCATAGGTTCAACAAAGGACAACAAACTCAAACAAGAAGGTATCAGGGTCTTCAGTAGTCAATCCATGGAAGTGAGGTAAAGCGGAGGGGCTTATGTTTTTCATTTTCATGTCTCCATTGGTCTCTCGGATGGGAAAGGCACCTTCTATTCTCTCATCTTCTCTTCCATTCTCAGCCATGGCTTCAGGTGGAGTGGTTTCTAACTCTTCTTCTGGTATAGGATCTTCGTATATCTCAGGAGGCTCACCTATAGGTTCTTTTGGGTCACTGTCACCAAAGAAGAGAGAAGGGTGACTCAGTGAAGTGGTGGGGGTGTTGGGTAAGAATTTGCCGGTTTTATCTCTGTTCCTACGAGGCATGAAATGGAAAGGCTTTTGATTGCTTTTTGCTTTTTCTGCTTGTACCTGAAAAACTAAAATAGATTGAACTGCAACTAGCTATCTTGCTGAAATGAAGATGCGGAATTGAAATGAAAGCAGGAAAGGACTAAGCTACGTTTCTCAAATGAAATTGCAGGAATGAAATGCTAGTCTACACTTGTAGAATTGAAATTGCTAATCTACGCTTGCAAAATTGAAATTGCTAGTCTACGCTTGCAGAACTGAAATTGCTAATCTACGCTTGCAGAATTGAAATTGCTAATCTACGCTTGCAGAATTGAAATTGCAGAATTGAAATGCTAATCTATGAAAGCAGGAAATATCTATTTTACTTTTGCAGAAATGAAATTGCAGGATGGAAATGAAATAAACTATTTAGCAGAAGACGAGTGTAGAAAAATAGAAGAAAAGCAACAATCACCAAAACTCTGACGCTTCCCCGGAAACGGCGCCAAAAAGATGGTGGGCTCTAGTATTGCATCAATAATGCTGCAACTCCTGGGACTCCCTTCTTTACTCTTATCAACCCGGTAGTTCGTAACAAACTTGGAAGCGATGGTGTTGTATGCACAAGTACTAGCTCTTGCCGCAGCTGTCACTTGGTCAGCTGGCACAAGTCCGCTAGGGGCTCAAGCCAACTTCTATAGGCTCTTAGAAGAAGCTTTGTACTTGATGGATGGAAGTTAACTCAAAGGAAGATGATCTACTTGTAGAGAGAAACTGAAAGCCAAAGAGTAACATAAACCCTAGCAAACCCTAATTCTACCAGCTAGTCCTACTGATGCAGAGGAGAGGATGCAATCTGTTGAAAAAATATGTCATTACTTCTACAAAGGTAAAATGCACATGCCTATGCTATCTCTATCTGAATAACACATCTTTTTGTATTTTTGATTAAGTTATCAGAATTATCATACATGTGCTTTTAACTGGCTTTTCACTGTGCAGGGGTGGATCAAGAGAGGGAAATGCTTGGAAAAGGTTGGGAAGGTGCAGAGAAGGTCTAAGGAGTCCCTAACACCCTTCCAGAGAGTTTCAAAAAGTCTGGCTATCCAGCAACCTCACTTGTGAGCTTCTATAGGAAGTCTGCAGGTGTTCTACAGGATGTGTCAGGGATTTCTACAGGATGTTCAGAAATTTCTACAGGATGTTCTAAAATTGGATTTTGGAGGATGGGTGCATGAAAGAGGATGCATGAATGGATAGGGAGGTAGGGTAGGGGTCTGAGATGACCCAGTGACTGATGGATGAAGTGATGAGAGGATGTGGAAAGCTAACTTGGCTTAAGGAAGGTTAAGGCAATGGAAGAACAAGAAGGTAGGGTTACGTGGACAAAAGAGTAGCTGTGAGACGAGGAGGCTAACTAGGAGATGGAGCAGCTGGCCTGGACGAAGCTTAGGTGGATGAGGGAAAGATGGATGTGCCCTGCACGGTGTGTACTTAACTGAATCAACCAAATCCTGCATACAATCAAAATCTTAGCTAATCTATCCGAACTATCAATGAAACAAATGAATAGCAGCTTTATTTCCAAAGAGAACCATGTACAACACTTAATCAAAGAAACATAGAAAAAGGTCTGAACACATGACTAACTTCTACAAATGAAGACATTACACCAAAGATTGCATGGTCAAGCAAACTATTGTTTTTGTTGAGCAGCACTGGTTCTACAATTCCAGCCCCTGATCCAATAAGGGAGAGGTGAAATTGAGAGTGCAGGAAACCCTTTTCTGGAGCTTTTATCAATTCTTATCTTATCAATCTATTCTACACATCTGAAGCAATTCTATTCCTCAACAATGACCTACTTAACCAACACAACTAAATCTAGCTCAACAAACTTCGTTTCAAATGCATAAAAGGAAAATCACAGTGCTGAAAGGAAAGATAACAATACAAAGAAGGAGACCCTAGGCTCTCAGGTTGGGCCCAACCCCGAGAGCTATGGCTCCTATAGAAAACTCAGAGCTGATATCAAATCTGACTGCTTCCCATTATCAAAAAATAATCATAAGTCAAGAGTTGTGCCAATAATGGCTACAAAAGAACAAAACAGAGCTAGCAGCACTGTAGTGCAGAATGTGAAAGAGCTTTCAAAAGTCCTTTTTGAAGGCTGAGGCCTTAACATTTATACACTACAAGGCCCTAGCTAGCCTTCTAAATCTATGGGACTTGGCTGCCCAAACTGTGAGTGAACAGCTCCTTCCAAGAAATCTGTTTGGCTGCCTTCTAGATCCGGTTTTGGTGGCCTTTGGAGCTTAGAGTTGGGGGTGAAGATCCCGAGGGAGGCTCTTTAATGCCATAGACAACGCCCCTATGAATCCTCAACCCCAGCTTGGCTGTCTCCTAGCCCATGTCTGCTCGATTTTGCTCCAACACGTGTCAAAAAATCCTGAAATGAGCATGTGTTAGCCACCTAGGAATAGTGACTACCCTTATTCGTACAAATGAAATAAACATACTAAAAAATAATGCATAAGTTATGAAAAATGAAGGATTGAACAAGGGTAGTTAGGCCAAATGAGCCCAAAATGTTACCAAATTTGGGGCTCATCAATTGCTTAAGTTCGAAAAAGTATAAAATAATATGAAAGGGATGAATTTTCGATAGCTTTAACGAGCTGACAAAGACAAGCACTCGATCTTTTTGTTTAATAATCCCTTAGGTCCAAAAGATTAAAATATATGAGAGGGATGGCATTCTTCTTACTTTAACGAGCTGGAAAGGCCAATGGTTCGACAATATTTTTATATTTAATGAGTCTAAAAAAAGTTTAAAAGGGACTCATTTTTTAGTAACGAGTGGTATTTTCGGGTAGCAACCAGTTCCAAGTAAGTTTGGAACTTCTCAAAACATGGCAGTGTTAAGAGGGTGGCAATCAGAATCACTCATCACAGATGTTCCTCAAAAGGGTAAACAATCAAGTGGAAGTGTATGGTCAGCCAAATGAATGGAGGTGATGGTAGGAACACAACCAAGGTTCAAAAGTGCTGATGGCATGGTGATCACAAGGTTATTTACCAAAGGTGGTTTCATTTTTTAATGAGCTTGAATCAAGAGAAACTATGCTCAGTGCAGGTTGATTTTTTAACGAGCTTGAACCTTGCGGGAAAATTGCTCTTGATATTGGTCAAAGATATTCAGTTTACCATTTAACACGTTAGGTTATTTTCTCGGTCGTTCAACCTGCTCAATTGCTCCATCATATTGATTAGAAATATACATATATAAGCCTAAAAAATGAATTAAAAACTAACATTTTACTTCAAGTATGTGAATAGTAACATAAAAAGTAGTTTTACCTCTCATTTTTACCATTTCATTTCAAATTTGGGATTTTGGAGCTCTGGAGTGGTTTTCCCCCTCATACTTCATCCGCTGATTTCGGGAGATCCGGTGGACTATTCTCCACGCCATTAGGACTAGGTAAGAGCTAACCCTGAGCTCTTCATTTTCATTCCATCTTTTTCTAATTTTGAGCAAGTTGTCCCTTCCTTCTGAGCCCCTTGGGTTTGAAGAAATCATTCTCCCATCATTGCACCTGCCCTATATCGAAAGGTGTGATGCATACTGAGCTGTACACTGGCCAGTCAGTATGCATCTCACCTAGCCCAAAGGCAGGGTGCGATGGGCACAGAAGGGAAACTTTTCACAGTAATTTTTCATGAAATGTTTGCTTGTTTTTGCTCAAATTTGGATCCTAATTCATTTTTTGTTTGTGACTCAGATATTTGTTGGATCAAGATGGTCGTCACGTGGCGTGAACACAAGCATGAAGAAGAAGACATAATTGCCTTACATGATCAGGGTACTGTTACTGCATTTTGAAACTGTGGTTTGCTCAAATTCTTTCGTATGTCTAGCATGAGGCAACAGATCAGTTTTTTGTAGCATTTTCTCAATGCATGGGATTCGATCAACCAGGTATTCTAGATTAGAGGCAAATCTATTCCACTAACAATTGAGGATATCTACTTTTTGAAGGGGTTATCGAGGCGTGGTGCCCCTTTTTCACTGTCAGGATCCGCCCATGGGGGCGAATCAGTGAGAGATTATATCCTTCAGCTTTGTAGAGATGGATCTTGGCCTAGTAGAGATGGCAAGATCAATATATGGGACATCACTAATCGGTCTCTAAGGACCATTTTATTCACCTTTGCTAGATTGGATAGTAGCGCAGCTCTTCATTTAGCAAATAGATCTTATGTGCAATATGCTTTAGAATGCCTGGAACCAAAGGCATTCAACTAGTGTGAGGCAGTACTTCCAGTGATAAAAGAGAATCTCTCTAAGGTAAAGAATGGAAGATCCAAGAAATTTGGCTACGGTTCCATTTTGACTACTTTTGCCTTAGAGAGGATCCCACTGATGCAGCCGCAGCATATTTCATTAGGATTTCCAGCACCGAGGGAACCTAGGATGCAGAGATGGGTTGATCTCATGGCCAGACATGCTGGCCAGCCACAGATTACTTTCTTTGATGCCTTCTTTGAGTGGTTCGACCGTTAGGAGATGGTCTTCTCAGAGTATCCATATTTCGAGATGGACTTCCAAGGTGAACTGGATTTGGCATTGCTGGCTGGTGAGCAGTGGGGCGTGATAGGTAAAGATGATTTGACCATATTTTTGTTTATCAGTTTTATAATATTTTTTTGGTTTATCAAGACTAATTGAACCCATGTACTTGTGCAGATGTTGGGCCAGTGTGACTAGCGACACACCCAAGGGCAGCAGCTGGCATTCCAACAGGAGAGGCTATAGGGAGGGCTATCCTTCATTATCTGGACATAGCAGAGACCTTGGTAGTATTGCAGGATCAGATCGAGGGTCTTACCCTTGGTATTCAGGATGTGACGACTGATGAGTTACCTCTGAGGCTATAGCGCCATAATACTGGCATTCCGAGTCGATGGACTAGGCTCTTGCATATGATCGCATAGGCGGTGACATGTTATCACCAGCATCATTAGCATAGGATGCTTTCCTGCATTTACTTTTGAGTTTCTTGGTTGCATGATGGTTTTTGCCTTGTAAACAAAAAATTATGTGAAACTATAAATAGTTATATATTTTTGATTTTCAGATTTTATTTTGGTTAAGTTATGTGATCAGTTGCAAATGTTGATATGAAATGCTTTTCTTTACAAATGCTGCAAGTGTCTGTCTAACACATAATTCGTTAATGAATCAGTTAAAGTGTTTAAGTTTCTGGAAATGTGTTGATATTGAATGGAGTCAAACTGCCTTTCCAAAATCTCAACCCTTAGGAACATACGATAGATAGCTGGGTTCCAAACTGAATAGACACCAGTAAGTTGTAGAATGACGAGTTGCGAATCTAGCCTAACAACAAGTCGGCGCATGCCATGTGAAATGGCATCAGAGAGAAGTTCTATCAATGCGTTGTACTCAGCGATGTTGTTCGTTGATTGACCAATACATATCCCTCTGAAAATCACTAACTCGCTGCTTGGATCAAAGATGGCCCATGATATAGAAGATAGGTTCTGCATCCTACAACTAGCTCCGTCGACATACCCAACAAATGTTTTTGAAAATTCTGACATCTGCAATAAAATAAAAGTGGATTACTTAACAAAAATGACAACTCTTGAAGAAAACAAAAATGAAACAAAAGCATATCTATAAAGAGATTACTACACTTGATCAAGCATAGTATCACTTAAGATACAACCCGTTTCAAGGTTGTGATAGTGGAATTCCATCATAATCTACCAGCTCATAGGCTCCTTTTGCTAATACCCGTTTAACAATGTAAGGGCCCATCCATAATGATTGGAACTTACCTGCTCACAATTTATCAGAGTCCTGATTGTAGAATAAGACCAGGTCACCTTCTAAGAAGACACGAGGCTTGAATTTTTTTTCAAATTGTGCTTTGACACATTTCTTATGCGCTTTGTTAGCCAGCGTAGCATCACAACGAGTTTCATCCAAGCGGGTTAGTTCCAAGAAGCGAGCCTCTTCCTCTGAAGTGTTGGGAAGTAGATCGATTGTGAGCTTTAGAGATGAAATCTCACACTGAATTGGTAAGACAACTTCCAGGCCATACACCAACTGAAAAGGCATAAATCTGGTCACATTTCCCATCGAGGTCCTATATGCCCACAGAACTGAGTACAAGATTAAATGCCAATCCCATTTGTGGACTCCAATCATTCTCTGCAGCATGCGCTTAAGGACTTTGTTGATCGCTTCAACCTATCTGTTAGCCTCCAGATAATATGGAATAGAACTACCATGGGACAGTCCTAATTTGGCAGTCAATTCAACCATCATGTGATTGCAAAAATGCGATCCATGATCTGTGACTATAGCCAGTGGAACATCGAACCTAGAGACTACATGATTAATAAAGAAAAGAGCATCTGTTTCGTCACTGTTGTTTAATGTAGGCATCACCTCAGCCCATTTGGTAAAATAGTCAACAATGACTATGATATACCCATGCCCCCCAGCTGAGGTGGGGTTACATGTCATGAAATCTACGCCCCATTTGGCGAATGGCCCAACAACAACTATTGGATGCAGTGGTGCAGGTGGTAATCTGGTTTTGCGATAAAAAATTTGACAAGCATGGCAACTTCTGACCACTATTATGCAATCTTTGAAGATAGTAGGCCAAAAGTAACCTGCTTGTAAGATTTTTAGTGCAGTAGCGTAACTAGATAGATGCCCCCCACATGCGCCTGAATGACAGTCATTCAGGAATTTTTCGGCCTCCTCATGTGTGAGGCACCTTCGCAGAACTCTTTCGACACCACGATGGTAAAGTGTATCACTGACGATCATGTAGTCTTTTGCTTGGTATCGAGTACATCTCTGTTCTGAGTGAGAGGTGTTAGGCCTAAAGGTTTGGGTTTGGAGATAGATTAGTATATCTCCATACCACGGGTCACTTGATGATATCAGAAACAATGTTTCATCCACGATTAATGCTTTAGATGTTAAATCGTTGGATGATGATGGGAGGTTGCAAAGTAACTCTGCGAAGACTAGATATTTCTTTGATTTGGATTTGGTGAATTCTAGATCAAACTCTTGCAAAATGGCTATCCATTTTGATTACTTGTCCCCTAGCAATTAACATGACATGATGTAGGTCATAGGGTTGCAATCTAACAAGATGGTAGTTTTGTGAAAGAGTATATAGTGTTGAAATCTCTGTACTGCTTGAACAGTTGCCAAAGCCAGCTTTTCAACATAGGAGTCCTTGCTTTCCGTATCATTTAAGTTGTGGCTTAAATAATACACAGGATGTTCTATTCCATTGTCTTCTTGTACTAAAACCATCGTGATGGTCGTATCTATAGCAACGAGATACAGGTTAAAGTCTTTTTGATAGTCAGGAGCATACATTAATGATGCTTTTACTAGGGAACTTTTGAAAGCATCAAAGGAAGCTTGCACAACTTGATCCTAGTTGAAGGGTACTTCTTTTTTCAAAAGGCACATATAACCTTTAGCAAGTTCGATGTAATTTGGAATGAACCTCCTTACCAAGTTTGCTTTCCCTTGGAATTTCTGAATCTGAAGCAAATTTGAAGGTGGAGCCATGTCGATGATTGCCTAAACCTTACATGGGTCGAGTTGAATTCCGTCCTTAGAAACTACGAAACCAAGTAACTGATCAGAACCAGCACAAAACACACACTTTTGTGGATTGAGTCATATTTTGTAGTGTCGAAAATGTAGAAATATAGCTCTCAAATGTTGCGAATGATCAGTCTGCTTTTGTGAATGAGCCGGTAAATCGTCGAGATATGGTTGAATGATGTGTTTGATGTCATGGAAGGCGTAGTTCATTGCCCTCTCAAATGTTGCCTCTGCGTTCCTCAAACCAAAAGGTAGTTTGCAGTACACGAATGTGCCCATGGACATATAAATGTAGTATTCGACTGGTCCTGTGGGTAGATATTGATTTGATTGTATTTGGAAAATCCATCCATAAATGGAAAGACTTCACATTCGGCACATTCATCAATTATCTAGTTGATGAAGGGTGTAGGGTAGTTGTCCTTCGCACAAGCCTAATTTACAACCTCATAATAGACGCAAACTCTAATCGTTCCTTTCTTTTTCATCACAAGAACAATGTTTTATACCCAATCAGTGAAAGGAACAGGGTAAATGAAACCAACATGTAAATTTTTTTCAACTTCTGCCTTAATGGCAGCAGCTTTCTTCAGGTGAGTCGGTCGAACCCGTTGTCATACTAGTTTGATATCTGGATACATCTTGATTTCATGTTCAAAGATGCTCCAGTCAATGCGTGGCATTTCTTCATATGACCAAGAAAAGACATCTCCCAATTCGCGAAAGAGAGTGCAGTATATTTCAAGTTCTAAAGGAGAACAAGATTTTCCAGCATGTATAGTCTCCACAACATTCGGTTTAGTCGAGATATTAATGGCAATAGTTTCTTCAATATTGGATAGATTTTTGTCTGAATCCACCGTATTTACAGTATTTGATAGAAAATAAAAAACTGAAGGATGCTTAAGGTCGTTAGAATAATCCTCATTTTTATCTTGAGGCCGGGAACGATGGTGGTGATCTTCCCATGGTGCCTCTCCTATCATCATTGACTGAATGATTCCCTTGTCTGTAGAATGTACATGAGACCAAGGATCAGAAGAGGAACCATACTCTAGAGACCTATCTATCCAAATGCTTGCCGAGCGTTGATTTGGGTTTGATGCCCATGCCCATAATATTGATTGCTATAACAATTCTATAGGGCTTGGGGGCAATACTTGGCAATGATCCATGCTAACAAAATGTTCAGAATTCTCCTTAATCTTTGATGATGTAGAAGATATCATGTGACAAGTTTCCACTGTGGCCACTTCCGTTAGATTACTCGGAGGTGGAAGGGAAAAAGTACCCATTAAATAAGGGTCTTTTAGGAGACCTACTCCGATATTTTGAAGCGATTGAGAGCTTCCATGGATCAATGGAATGCTTCTAGTAACTTGGGAACTGTTGGGGAGGAAGGTCAGTTGGTCAATGATTGTAATGCCGCCTTGAAAGGGGAATGCAATCTTTCTAAAATATGTTGACACAGCAGCAGCCATAGCGTAAATCTAGGGCTTGCCCAATAGGATATTGTAGTCAGGGTTTCCATTAATGACCTCGACTTCAATTTCTACTGTCTTGCCCCCCAGTTCGATTTTCAAGTTACATAATATCCCATATGGCGTGTATGTTCTTCCATCGAATGGTTTTAATGTCATTGATGATCATGAAAAGGGTGGAGAGCCTAAAGTTTTCGAGTAACTCATTGACATAATACAGGTAGATGCTCCCTCATCAGTGATTGTTCGATGAACAGTCTTGTTGATGGATTTTACTTGTATGAGGAAAGCGAGTTCTGCTGGTAACTGAGGTTCATATCTTTTATGATTAAAGGCCACTAGATTGGAATCCGCTGGATCAATCCCACCTATCGTTGATAAAAAACCCTGTTTTTGGGAGGGGCAATTCTGCAGTACTTCAAGTGTCGACATAACGGATGGCGATTGGGCCAGATCTTCCACTATATTATAATTCTATGTTGCTCGGGCATGGGGATTAAACGTCGATTTATGTACTAATCCCTTAGGTGGTTTTATTATTAATTCAGGAATAATTGGTGGAACAACTTCTAGAGAAGTTGTTGTCGAACTACTTGGTTGATATGTAGCCTTGCCATTCGACGACTGTGGATTTCCATAATCTTTATTCATTGTTGATATAAAAGAATCATTTTGCTATTTTGAGCTGGATAGCATAAGCACTTGGACTGGGGAACCAAGATCACTAGCAACCAGGTTAGTTTCTGGATTTGGAAACGGATCAGTCAATACCACTGAGGCATTTGAAGTCTTTTTTAAAAACTTCGTGACTTCAGATCAATGTGGAGAATTTTGTGTAATGGTCCTCACACATATGAAACATGGCTGATTAGGTTTCTTCTTTCTAGTAGGTTTTCTAGAAGATTTCTCAGGAGTTGAATCCTCTCGTTTCTTCCTTTTGTTTGTCCCTTTCTTCTTGCCTCCTAGTTGCTTAGGATTTTTTCCTTTGTTAGTTGACATGGAATTAACCGTCAAGGCAAGAGGTTCTTCATCTGCCTTTTGACTAGAAACCGTACGGGCTTTTTTAGATGTAGCCTTTGCAGTTTTCGTGCTTGTTGTATCGATCACACCATCGCCAGCATGAGAGTCCTTGTTTGATTTAGGAGGGGGAGGAATATAAAATTTCGGTCTAGGAGCGTCAGGAATTTTGTCGTAGAGTGTGCCAGACTGAGTATAGATCAAGTCTAAATATTGTGCACGAGCAATGACTTGCTATTCAGTGACAACTCCTCCTTTAGCCACATCCTCCGTAATAGAGGGTAATAATGACTTTATAAACCATTCAGCTAAAATATGATCAGGAACATATGTATTTACCATTCTTCGATGACACCGCCACTCATGAATATGATTAGATATATTAGTGGATGTCGTCTGTTTAAAGTTGGTGAGGATTTATGTCTCTGTTTCGTACCTTATGGGTAACTAAAAATGGGTTAAAAAGGTAGTGGAAAGGGTGCTGAAGTTATTAAATGAAGCTCTAGGCAATTCAATATACCATTTTGCTGCTGGACCAGTTAGCGTTCATTGAAAAAGGTGAAGCCTAATCAAATCATCATTCAGGGTGTTGGATGAACACCACAAATGGAATGGCATTACATGATTCGATGGATCTTCACCTAGATTTCCATTGAATCTAGGAATATCAGAGGAGAGTTTATGAGGAATCGCTGGCCACCAAGGGGTGTAAGCAATTGGATCATTTGTCAACAGGTTTAGATCTGGTAATTCTAGAGTTGCCACAAAAGATAACTGTTGATTCAGGTTAGGTGAAGCATACCCAAGATAAGATGGAATCGCCTGAGCAGTAGGTCTTTGCATACCAGCATAATGTATCTGATGCTGGTAACTTTGATAAGGTTGATGGGCATAACCATTATAGTATGGTTGTTGATAACCATTTTGGAAATGTGGTTGCCCGTTACTTACAAAGCCTTGTTGCTCAGGTCCTTCGTATGATTGCTGGAATTGTGGTTGTTGATATTGTACTGGCCATGGTTGTTGGACCATTTGCTATTGTCCAATACTGGATGATTGACCAAGATGCGGAGTGATAGTTCCTATTTGAGCTTGAGTCATTCTAGGTAAGGAAGCACTAACCTGAGGTTGAGATTGAATCGTGGAGACGAGAGGCTGTTGTATTGCAACCTGAGAGACTTGAGGTTGACATACAACAGGTAGCACTTGTACTTGCGATACAGTCACAATAGCGGGTGTAGTGGGAATATTCGGCATAGGTTGGATTGGTTGCATTGAATATACAACCCTTGGTTGCTGAGGCAGTATTGGTATCCAACCACTGGATGTAATTCTAGTTTGACCTAAATTTTGTTGTAAACTCCCATATGGTTTTTCTCCAGGGGGGAATAATGAAAAGGCATACTACCCCCCATTTAGTGGCAATCCAGTGCTTAAAGGGTAGATCGTCCTTTGAAGACATATTGGATCAACTTGTTGAGTTTCAACATAAGAAATACTAGATGAGATTTCGGATGAAGAAATAGGAACAGACCATGTCGTCGAAACAATCCTTGAGTGGACTCCGGCTTGTTGTTGATAACTAGTCGGGATAGATGGTATACCAGCAAACGTTGTAGGAATGGCAGTAGGAATCTCCATCGTAGCTGTGTCAAATGACACAATCCTATATGTTGATGGTTGTTCAGACATATTTAGTCTATCCAAAAGATTTCCTAGCGATTCGACAGGAACTTGTGATTAAGTATGATCAAAAGAGCTAACTTCTATAACAGAAGGATGTAGGTGGATCCCAGTTCCAAAATGCACTAGAGTACTTGGTGGAAGATCCTCTACTATCTCTTTTATGGCAGTCAATCCAGGTGGAAGAGGTAGACCATTACGTCTGTAAAATATTTCCGGAGCCGAAGAAAGTGGAGCTTCTGCAATAACAACTATTGGACAGGTGACACCTTCTAAATTCAGGAACTCAACTTCCAGATGTTCAGGTAAGTGAACTTTAGTTTTTGGATCAGTCCTAGGTGGAGATGCTTCAAGAATAGAGGTGTTTACCGTTACACTAGGATCAATTCTAATGTCCTCTTGTAATTTCAGAACTTTTTCTGTAAAGGCAGATGTACCAGAGGTAATTGGAGTAATTGTAGTCTCTGATGATGTTGAAACACAAGTTTCAAATAAATCAGGTGAATTGGACTTAGTTAAATAAGACCGTTTTGTCAAGGATGGTTTCTTTTCCAGAGTCAAAGATGGTTGACTCATTAGTCTCCAGGTACGATGGGGTTTTGATTGACTTTCTTCCACAATTGCAGATTACTTGATCAACTCAAAATAAAAAGGGAAAATGTTATTCCGATTTAAATGAATTTTAAGACACTTTGACGCAACTTTCTTTTTCAATTTTTAAGAGTCAAGAAAAAGCTAAAGGTGACTCTAGTCATCTTTGATTTTCAATGAGCCTAAAGTGACAAGTGCTCAGATGGACCTTTTCTTTTAAGGAGTCGAAAAGGAACGAAAGTGACTACTCTGGAAATCTAGATAGAGGGATTACCAAACCGATCGCAAAACTACAAAATCCACCTTGGTGATAAATGATAGAGAAATTACCAAGCACTTATGTACAGCAGCCAATCTTCTCGAATGCTGTATTCAGTGCATTGCGATTGATAGGGCGGCAGACATGGCTTCCTAAGGATAAAGGATATCAGCGTATTGTGGTCTCCCAATATATACTCGATGGTACGGGGAGCACAAGTCCATACTGGCACTTGTCGTATCAAAGAGGAGGAATCACCCAACCTTCAATGAAAATGATAGTTACTAGGTTTTACGACGGCGGAACACGTCTCTAGCCTAGAATTCTAGATGTGTTGCGTTAGGTTCCAAAGCGTTTTTATGTTCATTGAAATTTATTTTAGAGTTGATCTTGCTTAGAAGTTTGTCTTTCAAGGTTCACCGCATGATGTAGATGTGAAATTCCTAAATATGCAATATAAAATGAGAAACAGTTGTTTATGTTCTTTTAGCAATGAAAATCCTAGCTACAAAGGAAAGAAGATAATGATTTTTCTTTTAGCAGAGAGCATAAAGCACACACTAAATGCACTTTCCTAAATCAAATTTAGCATACAGTCAAAATGGAAATCCACATGGATGTATTTTTTTTCTACTTCCTTAATGTGTGAATGACAAAAAGGAAAGCTAAGTACAGATTTGAACTATTTTCTTTCAAAGTGACATTTCTAACAATTTCTTTTTAAAACGAAAGGAAGACTAAGATGACACTTTTCGATTTCGAATTGAAAACTGTTTTTTGAAGTGTACTAATAACTCAAATCAAGTACAATGACAAAAGAACAATCAACTATCTAGAAGAGGAAGACTTTACGATATTCTTCTTTTGATTCAAAATGACAATTACGACACTTGCACCAAAAACGACAGTTCGATTAGGTTACTTTCGACAAAGAAAGACAATAAATGATTCACAAATACACAAAACATTTACAATTCCTAACTGATGGACGCTGAAATGTGTGAAGGAAGAAGGTTCCGGCAAGAAGATACTGATCATGCACAACAAAACTACTAAATAAAGCTGAAAACAAGGAGGAAAAAACCAACTTTTCAGAGAAGAAAACAGTATCACTCAATCATCGCACCTGTAACACAGGGAAACAGGGATGCATCTCACCTACAACACACGGGAGGTGCAATGCATCCAGGTTTCACAATTACAAATAGTGCGATAGACGAGGGAGCGAAACTGAGCTTGGTTTTTTCTCAAAATTTGCAGCTAAGTTCAGTGATTTAGGTTGAGTAATGATGGACAGTAAAAACAAAACATAGGAGTAAGATCTTATGAGGTTCTAAGCTACCACAAGGGCACTTAGAATGCTTTGTGAGTCAGATGTTTAGTTCATAAACCAACTTGGAGATTGACTAAAGCAGCATTCATCTACTTCACAATTGCATAGCAAAGGCGAAGGCTTTTCAGGCTCTGTCTGTAATAAAGGCTAGCTGGCCAACTTCAGGCTCTGTCTGTTGACTAAAGTTCATCTACTTCACAATTGATAGCAACAAGGCTAAACTTCAAGTTTATAAAGAAAACACTAAACAAACAAAAAAAACTATTCGTTCCCTAGTGGAGTCGCCATTTTGTTTTAGGGAAAACTAGTTTTGATTCGAACTGCTAGTCCCACTAAGATGGGTAGCTATCTCAGAAAAAAACAATGAAAGCCTTTCGAGAGTTCCTTTAAGTGTGATAGATTAAAGGGAAGAAAAGAGGACCAACCTAGATCTTCCGCTTTGATATTAGCTTGATTTCTCCTTTCCTTGATAGAATTTTCCACTTCTCCTACTTTCCCTGCTTCAAAGAGTACCTGTAGATTCAAAGTAACAACAAACTATCAAAGCATCTCCATCTAAAACATTGTAAACAATGCGGAATCAGAAACACATTGACCATACAATTGCATTCATAAACAAATAAGATTCATAATCACATGATTATATGGAGGAAAACCCAAAGAAATTGATTAATAGTAGTGAAAGAGAGGATTACAACCAAGTTGTCTGATCCAGCATCATCCTCCCAATGTAGAAGCCCTCTTCACCTCATGAACTAGAAAATCACCCAACAATGCAATGTCTCTTCTCACAGATAAACTATCAACACTTCCTTACAAAATACAAAATTCCAGCCTCTAGATCTCTCAGATGAGGGATCCATTTAAGGATGTCTTGCAAGGGTGTGAGTCAGCTATGGGTTTTTTATTAGTGTCATTCCAGTGATAGTTCTTGGTTCCACTTGGAGATTTCATTGATCTCTTACTCATCATTGGGCGAATTCAGAGAGGCAAGTGTCATAGGAGAAGTTTCTGGAAGATTCCATGATCATCCACTTAGCAAACTGTCTCTGCCATCTGTCTGTTTTCACTCATTACACCCCATAGAAATCCATCTCACTATGCATCACACCTGGCTAACTTGGCAGCCAGTATGCATCGCACTTTGTCCATGTAGCAGTCAGTATGGTCCAGTTTTGGCCAGTTCTGAGTAATTTTTCAAGTGGAACTTCTGGGAAATGATGTAATCAGTTGACCATCATCCTTTAGGGTATGAAACAACACGTTTAGGGACTTAAAGATCCCTTAGTTTATGGACATATGAGTTTGGGGTTGCAGTGCCCAAATATGTCTATAACACTCGCATGTCTTGGAACATCTTTGTACCTAGAACATCTTGCCATGAGTAGTTGTTATAGACATATTTGGGCACTTCAACCCCAATATTATATGTTGATAAACTAGGACTCTTTAAACCCTAAAAGTATTGTTTCATACCCTAAAAGATCATGGTCAACTGATTACATCATCCCCCAAAAGCTCCACCTGAAAAACCATCCAGAACTGGCCAAAATAGGACCATACTGACTGCTCCACTGTCAAGGTGTGATGCATACTAACTTCTACACTAGCTAGGTGCGATGCATACTGATGAGGCCTTCTATAGGGTGCGATGAGTGAGGATGGAAAAATGTCTAAGATAGTTTGCTAAGTGGATTCTCATGGAATCTTCTAGAAACTTCTCCTATGACACTTGCCTCTCTGAATTTTCCTAGGGATGAGTAAGAGATCCAAGAAATCTCCAAGTGATACAAAAAAAACAAGTGGAATGACACTAATAAAAAACCCAGATATCACTCACACCCTTGCATACATCTATAAATGGATCCCTCATCTGAGAGATCTAGAGGCTGGAATTTTGTAATTTGTAAGGAAGTGCTGATAGTTTGTGTCTAGGAAATATCATTGTATTGTTGGGTGATCTTTATTTTCATGAGGTGAAGAGGGTTTTGATGGTGGGAGGATGATGCTGGATCAGATAGCTAGGTTGTAATTCTCCCTTCTATTTTAATAAAGTTATTTGAGTTTTCCTCCATACAATTGTGTATTTGTAAATGTTGTTATTTGTGAATGCCATTGTATGCTCATTGTATTTCTGATTCTGCTGTGCTTATGATATAATAGATCAAGATGCTTTGATGGTGTTTTGTTACTTTGTTTCTACAGTTATTTGCTAAGCGAGATAAGTAGGAGAAGAGGTGAAAGCTCTATCAAGGGGGAGAGAGATCAAGCAAGGAGTTAAGTAGAAGATCCAGGTTGGTTCCTTTGCCTCTCTCTTATCTATCATACATAGAGGAAATCACAAATTTCCTTAAATTGTTTGTTTCTAGGATAGCTATCAATCCTAGAGGGCTAGTCGATCAAAAAGACACTAGTTGTCCTAAAATCAAAATGGAAACTCCACTGGGGAACGAATAGATGTTTGTTTTTTATTGTTGTTTGTTTTATAAACTATACATGGAACCTGAAGTTAGCCATATAGACTTTGAACTGCTCTTGCTCTGCAATTGCATAGTAGATGAATGCTACTTCAGTTAATCTCCAGTTTAGTTTATGAACTGAACATCTAACTTACAAACATTCTAGATGCCCTTGTGGTAGCTCAGTAACCTCTCAAGATCATACCTTTGTACTTTGGTTTTTACTTTCTGTAATAGCTCAGCTTAACTCATTGAAATTAGCTGCAAATTTGAGCCAAAACTCATCTCAGTTGCGCTCTCTGGCCCATCGCAGTGTCTGTCACTGTCTACCAGTATGCATCGCACCTCCTGAGTCTAAAAAGTTTGATGCATCCTTTTTTCTATGAAGCCCAGGTGCGATGACTGACTGAGCCTATTTCCCTTCTTGAAATTTGGGGTTTTTGTCCTTGTTCTCAGCTCTGTTTAGTTGTTTTGCTGCTTATGAACAATACCTCATTACTAAAGCCTCCTTACATCAAATAGATTAGGTTCCATTGATTAGGATTAATAGATGTTTTTATGTATTTGTCCATCATTTAAAATCCTTTGTCGAAAAGTTTCTTAAATTGAACTGTCATTTTGGTACAAAAAGTGTTGTAATTGTCGTTCTGTGTCAAAAATAGAAGTGTCATTGAGTCTTCCTTCCCTGGATAGTTGATTAAACTTTTTGTCATGTATTTGATTTGATTTGTTGATATTTGAAGTGTCGAAAGAATTTTCTATTCGAAATTGAAAATTTTCGTTTAGTCTTCCTTTCTATTTTGAAAACGAAATTGTCGAAATATCGCTTTGAGTAAAAATATTTCAGATCTTTACTCTACTTAGTTTTCCTTGTTTGGAATTTTTCACATTAAGGGGAACAGAAAACAAATACATGCATTTGCATTTGTATTTAGACTATGTGCAAAAAATGATATAGGAAAAGTGCATTTAGTGTGTGTTGTTTTCTCTTTGTTTGAAAGAATCGTAATCTTTTTTCCTTAGTAGCTAGGATTTTCATTGCTCAAAATAAACAACGATTGTTTATCATTGTAGAATGCATATTTAAGAATTTTAAATCTACATCACATGGTGAACTATTGAAAGGAAAACTTTTAAACAAGATCAACTCTAAAATAAATTTCAATGAACTTAACAATGCTTTGGAACCTAACACAACACATCTAGAGGTCTAGGCTAGAGACGTGTTCTGGTGTCATAAAAACTAGTAACTATCATTTTCATTGAAGGTTCGGTGATTCCTCCTCTTTGATATGGCAAGTGCTAGCATGGACTTATGCTCCCTGTACCATCGAGTATATATTGGGAGACCACAATAGGCTTATATCCTTTATCCATAGGAAGTCGTGTCTGCCACCCTATCGATCACAATGCACTGAACACAGCATTCGGGAAGGTTGACTACCATACATAAGTCCTTGGTAATTTCTTTTTAATTTATCACCAAGGTGTATTTTGCAGTTTTGCGATTGGTTTGGTAATCCCTCTGTATAGATTTCCAGAGTAGTCACTTTCATTCCTTTTAGACTATTTAAAAGAAAAGGTCCATCTGAGCACTTGTCACTTCAGGCTCATTAAAAATCGAATGGGACTAAAGTCATCTTTAGCTTTTTCTTGACTATTAAAAATTGAAAAAGCAAAGTTGTGTCAAAGCGTCATTAAAATTTATTAATTTCGGAATAACATCCCTGTTTCCTTCATTGATCTTAGGTTGAGATAATGGAGTCCACCAATCTTGGAATCCCTTTTTAGGGGAATCCTAGTCCTTTTACTTCTTGGGGAAATATTGGTGCTCCTCATATGGCCACATTGTCCCTTCCGGGACTTACTATTGGCCTGCCAGTATGGTTGTTCTCAACCTCTGTGGTTCAAAATAAGGGGATTCCTCAGCAATCGAATTAGCATCCAGTTGATACTAAATTTGACCCTTCACCTTCTTCTTCATTTGTTTCTCCCTCCCCTTCTTCCTCTTTCCTTGGTGAAAGTAGTGATGCTAATAACTAGGTGGCTAAGAAGAAGAAAAAAGTTAAGGAGAAGAAGAAGAAGTTGATTTAGCAAGGGGGCAAAAAAGCAACCATAGATTTGGATGCATCAGCTGGTGAAAATCCACACATTAAAGCTCCTAAACCCAGATTTCCATGCATAATCTATAGAGGAGACCATTTTCATTGAGATTGTCTGTGCCTCCCTCAGATCTTGAGAGAATGGTCCCCCCGTTTGCACAACCAGGTGTCATCAACCTCTGATGATCATGTTGATAATACACCATCAACTAGTGATAATGAAGTTCATGGACAAAAAAGAAGGGTCAAAATTTCATGTACATTATGTGAAGGGGATCATACACTTCCCTGTTGTCATTTTTTGGGTGAGGCCAAAAGAGTCTTGCATAATCGTCTTGTTTCACTGTAGCGACTTCCATTTGGATACAGGAATCTCTCCCCAAGTCCTTTACTAGTTGAAAATCCAACTGACTTAACTCAATCGTTAGTCGAAACACCTATCGTTGAAAGTGAATCTTCTGAGTCCATATCGGACCAAAGTCAACAGGTTGATATGGCAGTCGACCCAATTTTACCTTCAGAAGATCATATCCTTCCTGAATAGAGTGAGAATGATACTGTTCAAATTCCTATTGTTACTTCAGAGTCCGATGAACTTGGGGGCAATCTGCCCATTCCTTCATAACAAGAAGAGAATCCCCCAGTTCCCACTACTCAAGGGGTTAATTCAATTAATTATTCTGTACCCCCTCCAAGCAGTCTAGTCACTTCCTTTGATTGGAATTGACTAGTGAGATCTCGCCTTCCTTCTTATTTACCTTTCTGGATCATAGTACAAGTTTACAAAATGCTCGTTTCAGGCACTATCATAGATGAGGGTGCGTCAGTGAGTATCCTTCCCTCATCTGCTTGGAAAGTGCTTGGTTCACCATTGCTTATGCCTATTACACAAAATTTGTCAGGCTTTAACAAAGGAACCAGTCGACCGTTAGGGATCCTTCCTAAGTTACCGATAACTTTGGGAAGGAAAACCATTCACCTGAATGTGATGGTAGTCCCAGGACCGTTAGATTACAATCTACTCCTTGGACGTGACTATGCTTATAACATGAAAACTATTGTTTCAACACTCTTCCAAAAGACGTGTTTCCCACATGAAGGAAAAATTGTCACCATTGACCAGCTTTCATTTCTCAGTTCAAGCATAGCTCCAAGTCAATCATCATCCCTAAATGGTCCTTTTATATCCACGGTGTCTCTTCAACCTTCATTCCATCCACCTAATTACCGCGAGTAGTCTGCTGAATGTAATGAAGCTTAGGGGGAATGCACCCTTGTCTATTTGGCAGACAAACCCAGCTAAAAGGATATTTTTTCCTGTAGAGATAAGTTTCCCTCTGAGTTATGTGATTAGTCTGAGACACCTTTCAGCTTCGTCTATTCTGCAGACGAAGTGTAGGAAGTGTTTTGTCTATTCCGCGGATGAAATCATCCTACATAACCATAGTAAGTTTCCATATGGTTACTGGAAAGTCTCCTTTTCATCATGTTGGGGGCATGCAAACCTTTTTATGCAAACTAAAAACGACCAATTTCATTTCCTAGTTTTGTTAGATTTTTAGTTTTTTAGTTGTTTAGCTTCTTAGGTTAGGTGATTGGTCTGATCACCATTCACCTTTGTCCTCTTGATATTTGAATGAAGCAAAGGAAGTGTTTTGTCTAACTGCTGATGAAACCATCCTACCTAACCTCAGTAGTTCCTTAGATTTTTAGCTTTGTTGGACACCTAATCCTAAATGGGCTAGTGTGGAAGCCGAATAGACCAAAGCAGTCCAAGAGACCTTGGGATCTGAAACCCAAGAGTCACATAATGTACTATAAATGTAAATCTCTTGTTAATAAAAATTGTATTGCATGTTTTATCTTTCATATCCTTCTTGCTGTCCATGTGTGTTTAACATGGTATCAGAGCAGGCGTATTCCTGCCCTGCATAATTAATGTGAGCCATTTGTCTTATGGCCTTTCTGTACAGTCATTTCTGCCATAAATTCTGCATCTCAGGAATATTTTCTCACGAATATTTCTTCAGCTAAATGTTAGCTGCTCCTGACGCTGTCCAACGATGTCCAAGTGGTTCTGAGATGTTTGTCTGTCATTTTTATTGACTGCGCCCTTTGTCATATGCGTTTTTAAGTAAACGCTAAACGCTGTGGATTTTCAGTTTGTCATATGTTAGTTTGTCATGGATTTTCAGTTTCTCATATGTCAGTTTGTCATGGATTTTCTGCCAATTTTATAACCGCCCTCACTCCTCTGACATAGTCCTCCATACGCTGCTCGAATTGTGCTGAGACTCTGAATTTGGACTGTTGGGCTTCCATATACAACGCTGGCCTCCATACGCTGCCCTCTCCACGCTGCTGGCCTCATAGGCGTTTTATATTCTCCTATACTCCACTGAAAACGTTGTCTCACTGCGTCAGTATCAGAGGCGTTTTATATTCTCACTGAATCCAGCACCTTCGAGTTGGAAAAGAGAACGTCTGCAAGTCCTGCGCAAATGGCGGTTTCCAGCTTTTCGAAGGAACGATCCTGCAAATCCCGTAGGGCTCAACCTCGGCTCTGATCTTCTCGGAATCCCCGAACTCTTCTTCCGTGGGGTGGAAGACCGGCGCCAGCGGTATATTTAGGGCTCCAAACCCCGACGGATTCTCATTTTTTTGAGCAGCCACGCTAAGAATTTTCCTATTCATATTAACGGTCTTCCTCTATACACCGTTGATCTATCTATACAGCCTCATGGAACACGTTGCGACTGCGTTTAGCAGTGACACAACACACTAACGATTCCATAGACATGGAGTTGGGAATGAGAAGCAAGTGTCTGGGTTCTGCAATTCTGGTATTCATTATACTACACACAGCTGCTACGCACGAAGACTTTGGTAACACCATATCTCTGTTTTTTGTTTTATTGTGGATTTGTTGCAGAGTGTAAGATGCCATGTTCGATTCCCGCTAACCACGCAGATTTGTGTGGAGAAGTCAATTGCATTCCACTTAGCGTAAGTTGATGGGGTTGTGGACTTTGTTGTGATGCATTCTAGCTAGCACCTTCGGAAAATTCCGTTTCGAAATGCTTTCTCAGCGATAAATTTCACGGAAACTTTAACCTTTGTTTTCTTTGACACCACTACAACACGAATGGATTTGAGATGAATCGGTGCCTTTGGAGGTAAGTAATTGTGCTCGATCGCGTAAAAACTCCCAATTTTTATCGACGCTGCATATTTTTCAGATCCATTCTCTAAATCCTCAGAAACAAAATCTTGAAGAGGGAAGCATTTACACCATTCCAGAACCGTGGTCACTGTCTTTTATAGCTGAATGAGCCACTAATAAAATCTGGGCCAAGTTGCTGTAGTTAACTGTGCATTGGGGCTGCCTGTCATCATGATTTGAGGTTTACTGTTGACTGCATAAAGTTTCGAGTTGTTGCTGGTAATGTTGGAAGAGCCACTATCCTTATTTGAGTTGCCTTAAGCTGATTGCACCCTCTATTAATTGCTGGTTGAACAAGCTGCTACAATCTGGAAGTCTGGACTGAGATTTAGTGCCTGGGCAGTATACTTCCCAAGCTGATATTCCTCTTAGTGGGATGCATATTAATTTCACCACGTGAATCTAGTGTTGCTGCTCCCTACGGGCTTGAGATCCAAGCAGTTTCAAATTGGTTGATTGCAAGTCTTGCAAGCACGGTACCACATTGGTTGATCGGGCTTAATAAAGCTGATATATACTCTGACATTGAAGTAGGCTGGCTTTCCTTCACCTACAGAAGGTTCATATTGTTCAATGCGGCGAGGTTCAATGAAAAGTTCACTGCGGGCACGTTGGATGCGCAGGTTCAATGTGACGAGGTTAAACAGCAGGTTCAACCACTCCACATTGCCTGGCCACTTCTCATAGATGGTCTTTCATTGCAAGTAGTTCAGATGAGTACCCTTCTATCATTAGCCGCCTGAAGATTCTGAACTCCAGGTCTCCGCAACAAATTCTGGTGAAAAAATCGTGAGAATATCACCTGATTTGGCGGTTTCAGACGAGATGACAGTTGTTTCTTCTGGAATCGGACCGTTGCAGACTATTGATCTTCTTTAGCGGAGACGTAATCAGCTGCTAATTTCATGGGAGTTTAGAGTTCTCCACTCGATGTCTCGAGTTTCACATTAGTTGCGCTGCGTATTTAAACCCAACGGAAGCGTTGTTTCTTTTTGGCTGAATCTGTAACTTGAGCCTCCGCTTTTTGTTTGAGGTATTGTTACTTCATAAGTCTAAGGCTCCACATATATCTTTGCTGGCTTTGTGTGTTTGCAGTGTTAATTTGGAGACCATATCAGTGGAGATTGCACTGCTGGAAGTTCCCTTGGAGCGGGTCAAAATTCTGGAAGACACCTTGCCACTCATATGCCAGAATCCCAAAAAGAATGGACCCATAAAACTTGAAGATATTTAGCAGCTGATAGTTTTGTAGCAGCCGAGGGATTTTTTCAAAATATTAAAGGATTTGGGTAACTGTTGGCTAAATATAGAAGGACTCGGTGATATTTTTATAATTTTCATAGTTTCAAGATATCTCTGGTTGTTTTTTTCCTTTAAGCTACAGGGCTTTCTTGTGTAAACTTGAAGATATTTAGCAGCTTACATTTTTCTGTGGGATTTGGAGGATTTTTAAGAAATGGCTAAGCCTGAAAGAATATTAGAGTTACTGAGAACTCTAATCGTATCAACTACTGACAGCGCAATCATAATCAATAAAGACATTATTGCTGACATTCAGACATGTCTACAAAATGCACAGGAAAATATTGAGTTTTTGCAGCTAGAAACAAAGCTACAACAAGAAGAATTACAGCAGTGGAGTCATCATTCTGAACCTGTTTCTGTTCAGAAAATTGAAACAGACTCCCATAAACAGCAAGACACTAATGTTGCAAATTTTGTGCCTAATACAACAACAGATTTACATGCAGATGTTGAAACTCAGTCTGCACTTCCCAAGCCCATCATCAGACCTTGGGAACAACTTGTCCACAACAAGCACAGAACTGGTCTTGGATATGATAAGGACTTGTCCTTTCATATTCCAGACTATGCCAAGCCCATTCAGTTTCAGAGTGCTGGATTCATTCATGACAGTTCACCTGCTCCTCATGACAGTTTAGCTTCAGTTGTTCCAGACTCTGCCCCTCTTCCACAGCAACAACAACAACAGATCGTGAAATGCCAACACTGTGACCGAGTTGGCCATTTGAAAGATCACTGTTTTGATCTTCAACCATGTAAGCACTGTCATAAAACTAGCCATCCTTCACACAGATGCTTCAGAAACAAACGTCCTGCAAGAACAAAGATTCATCTTGGATGGATCGCTTCTTGGCAATGGGCATCAACAGCCAAGAAGATATTCCAAACACATGTCAGAACTTGTTCCAGAATATTGAACAGTCTTGCAGTTGAGTTTTCTCCATCTTCTCACCTTGTACCTGACAGGGGGAGAAATGATGGTCATCTACAAGCTTCAAAGCCACATCAAGCGAGCCTGAGCCACAACCTGCCAGACCAGTTTCAGAGTTGTAGCCAGAGACAAAGATGCCTGAACATGCCTTCAGTTGTCAATCTGGGACACTTCCTCTAGCAGAAGACTCCAGCTTCTTGCCAGTTTTGGAAGAGTTCCAGGAATTACAGAGTTGTTGGTCATCCTTAAACCATCACAGATTGAGAGCACTTCCTCTAGCAGAAGACTCCAGCTTCTTGCGAGTTTTGGAAGAGTTCCAGGAATTGCATTAAGCATTCCAGAGTTTTTGGTCATCCTTAAACCATCACAGGTTGAGACTTCCCTTTTTAGGTTGAAGTTTTACCTTTTATGCGGGGTGAGACCTCCCTTTTATGGTTGAAGGTTTCCCTCTTTAAAACAATAGGATCACTTCCTCTAGCAGAAAACTTCAGTTTCTTGCCAGTATTGGAAGAGTTCCGGGAACTACACTAAGCGTTCCAGTGTTGGTGGTCATCCTTAAACCACCGCCCTTTTTACCAACATTTCATAGAGCACAATCAGCCTAGTGCTGTCATGCATTTTTTGCACATTTTGTATTACAGCTCTCTTCTTGGACTCATACATAACCCTTCGGATTAAGGGGGGGAATGTTGGACACCTAATCCTAAATGGGTTAGTGTGGAAGCCGAATAGACCAAAGCAGTCCAAGAGACCTTGGGATCTGAAACCCAAGAGTCACATAATGTACTATAAATGTAAATCTCTTGTTAATAAAAATTGTATTGCATGTTTTATCTTTCATATCCTTCTTGCTATCCATGTGTGTTTAACAAGCTTTTTTAGCTTTTTGGTTTTGTCTTTTCTAGTTTGCGTAAAAAGAAGAACTACCCCTGAGCATAGTTTCCACAAGGTTCAAGCTCGTTAAAAAATGAACCCACACCCACACTGAGCATAGTTTCCATAAGGTTCAAGATCGTTAAAAAATGAGCTCGCACCCACATTGAGCATATTTTATCGCATGGTTCAAGCTCATTAAAAAATAAACCTACCACAGAGCATATGTTCCCCTAGAGTTTGAGCTCATTAAAAAATGAACCTACCTTCGGTAAATAAACTTTGCGATTGCAATTAAATCAGCCCTTTGAGCCTTGGTTGTGTTCCTGCCATCACCTCCATTCCTTTGGCCAATCATACACTTCAACTTGATTATTTACCCTTTTGAGGAACAATTGTGATGAGTGGTTTCATTAGTCAATCTCTTCACATCACCATGTTTTGAGAAGTTCCAAACCTATCCGGAACCAGTTGCTACCCTAAACACCACTCGTTCCTAAAAAATGAGTCCTCTTTAAACCCTTTTCAGACTCATTAAATATGAAAAGATTGTTGAGCTATTGGCCTTTCCAGCTCACTAAAGTAATTGAAAGTGCCATCCCTCATGTAGATTTTAATCTTTTTCAGACCTAAGGGATTATCTCATGAAAAATTTCAAGCGTTTGTCTCTTTTGGCTGACTAAACTGATCGAAAAGTCATCCCTTTTGTATTATTTTAATCTTTTTTGTACCTAAGGGATTATGCTACGAAAAAGAACTTCTGGAGTTTCCTTTTTGTCCCTTTTCAAACTCTCTAAACATGAAAAGGACCGAGTTATCTTTGTCGTTAAACTCGTTAAAACAATAGCGAAAAACTTGTCCACCCAGACAAGAATGAGTTTCACTATCATTAGAATCACTAAAACATAGCGGTAGGTTTGCCCGAAGGGAAAATTATAGAACAAGCATATGTTATCCTCCTCAAGCTTGACAAAAATAAAGAGGTACTGGCTAGAAATGACTGGGGAAAAAGGGAAGAAAACTTGAAGAATTTTATGGTATCAGGTTGCTCTTGAAGATGACACTTTCACTCCATCACCATGATTGAGTTGGGTTGGGTTATTCCGTTCACCAATCATTTCACCATTAGCCTTTCACACCATCCATTTTTGGGGTTAACACTACCAATCCATCTCAGTGTCACCGATATGTTCAAGAGAATTCATTCAGTTGAGAACTCACCATCCAGTTAATGTCTCATCCACTACAATACTTTCAACCTCCATTTTTCACGACCGCCATTCCTGAACCTTATATCGTCGATCGTTTTCACCTCTAGAAAATCATTTTCTTCGTTTCGTGTCATAGATGTGGGATACATTAAGGCCCTCCTATGATGGGTCAATTCTTGTTGACATCAACTCATTATCCAAGAAGTTGACTTAGAAACAACCCTTTCATTACTTTGAAGCTTGCATGCCTTAATGGAAAGTTTCTCACTTCCGGTGACAGGTTGACATCAATGGACTTTGACCGAAATATTTTGCACGGTGTTCGACATCGGATCATATATTCACACCACGTGAATTGTACTGTAGTACCTTGAGGGTCATTATCATTATCGATGATTCCTCTCGTGTCTGTTAACAACTCGCATTATTGGATGGTAATTAGGCGATGTCTTTCATGTTCGACTTCAAAACATATTTTCACATGGATCAACTTGTACATTGGGCGAAGATTGAATTAGTTTTAAGACCCTAGATCTAGTTTCATCCATCTAGGTTGTGATATATTCAGGAATATAAAGACATAAAATGTACACAGAAGTTGCACAGATGGTCATCCTGTTAGGCCCCTACACTAGTAGTATAGGGATGTTAGGCCCCTATACTACTAGTGTAGGGACCTAAAACATCCAAGCCAGGCAGGATGACTCTACATATGAAGAATCACTAGTCGGCAACTACAGATGATTATTTGTTCTATTTACATGAAATGAATTTATAAAGTTGAGCATGGGAATGCCCACTTTAGCTAGATCATGAAAATTATATGATGATGATGTATTGTATTGTATCTTATACAGGTCACCTTCTAGTGTCAAAACCTCGGATCCTCATGTTAAAGCATTTCACCTGACATCAAAGATTTACAACTTCATGCTTTAGGGGGCAACTGTTATAGAAATATTTTGGCACTTCAACCCCAATCTTATATGTCGATAAACTAGGGCTCTTTAACCCTAAAAGTGTTGTTTCATACCCTAAAAGATCATGGTCAACTGATTACATCATTCCCCAAAAGTTCCACCTAAAAAACCATCCAGAATTGGCCAAAACAGGACCACACTAACTGCTCCACTGTCAAGGTGCGATGCATACTGACTTATACACTAGCCAGGTGCGATGCATACTGATGAGGCCTTATGTAGGGTGTGATGAGCGAGGATGGATAAATGTCTGAGATAGTTTGCTAAGTGGATGCTCATGGAATCTTCTAGAAACTTCTCGTATGGCACTTGCCTCTCTGAATTCACCCAGGGATGAGTAAGAGATCCAAGAAATCTCCAAGTGGAACCAAATGTAACAAGTGGAATGACACTAATCAAAAGCCCAGAGATGACTCACATCATTGCATACATCTATAAATGGATCCCTCATCTGAGAGATCTAGACGCTGTAATTTTGTAATTTGTAAGGAAGTGTTGATAGTTTGTGTTTGAGAAAGATCGTTGATTTGTTGGGTGATCTTGCATTTCATGAGGTGAAGAGGGCTTTGATGCTAGGAGGATGATGCTAGATCAGACAGCTGGGTTGTAATTCTCCCTTCTATCTTAATAAAGTTCTTTGAGTTTTTCTCCATACAATTGTGTATTTGTGAATGTCGTTATTTGTGAATGCTATTGTATGTTCATTGTATTTCTGATTTTGGAATGCTGATGATATAATAGATAAAGATGCTTTGATGGTGTTTTTTTACTTTGTTTCTACAGGTATTCTCTAAGCGGGATAAGTAGGAGAAGAAGTGCAAGCTCTGTCAAGGGGGAGAGAGATCCAGGTTTGTGTTGTAGATGTGGGATACATTAAGGCCCTCCTACAACGGGTCACTTCTTGTGGACATCAGCTCATTATCCAAGAAGTTGACTTAGAAACAACCCTTTCAATACTTTGAAGCTCGCATGCCTTAAGGGCAAGTTTCTCACTTCCGGCGACAGGTTGACATCAATGGCCTTCGACCGAAAGATTTTTCGTGGTGTTCGACATCGGATCATATATTCGCACCACGTGAATTGTACTGTAGTACCTTGAGGGTCATTATCATTATCAGTGATTCCTCTCGTGTTTGTTAACAACTCACATTATTGGCTGGTAATCAGGTGATGTCTTTCCATGTTTGACTTTAGAACATCTTTTCACATGGATCGACTTGTACATCGAGCGAAGATTGAACAAGTTTGAAGACACTGGATCTAGTTTCATCCATCTGGGTTGCAATATATTCAGGGATATAAAGATATCAAATGTATAGAGAAGCTACACAGATAGTCATCTGAGCTAGGGAGGATGACTCTACATATGAAGAGTCACCAGTCTACAACTGTAGACGATTATCTGTTCCATGTACATGAAATGAATTTATAAAAGCTAAGCATGGGAATGCCTACCCTAGCTAGATCATGAAAACTATATATGATGATGTATTGTATTGTATCTTATATAGGTCACCTTCTACTTTCGAAAACCTCGGATCCTCATGTTAAAGCATTTCACTTGACATCAAAGATTTATGACTTCATGCTTTAGGGGGCAACTGTTATAGACATAGTTGGGCACTTCAACCCCAATCTTATATGTCGATAAACTAGGGATCTTTAACCCCTAAAAGTGTTGTTTCATACCCTAAAATATCATGGTCAACTGATTACATCATCCCCCAAAAATTCCACCTGAAAAACCATCTAGAACTGGCCAAAAGAGGACCATAGTAACTACTCCACTATTAGTGTATGATACATACTGACTTCTACACTAGCCAGGTGTGATGCATACTGATGACACCTTTTGTAGGGTGTGATGAGCGAGGATGCACAAATGTTTGAGACAGTTTGCTAAGTGGATTCTCTTGGAATCTTCTAGAAACTTCTCCTATGACACTTGCCTCTCTGAATTCGCTAGGGATGAGCAAGAGATCCAAGAAATCTCCAAGTGGAACCAAATGTAACAAGTGGAATTACACTAATAAAAAACCCAAAGATGACTCACACTCTTGGATACATCTATAAATGGATCCCTCATCTGAGAGATCTAGAGGCTAGAATTTTGTAATTTGTAAGGAAGTGCTGATAGTTTGTGTCTGAGAAAGAGCATTGTATTGTTGGGTGATCTTGCTTTTTATGAGGTGAAGAGGGCTTTGATGCTGGGAGGATGATGCTGGATCAGACAGCTGGGTTGTAATTCTCCCTTCTATCTTAATAAAGTTCTTTGAGTTTTCCTCCATACAATTGTGTATTTGTGAATGTCGTTATTTGTGAATGTTATTGTATGTTCATTGTATTTCTAATTCTGCAATGCTTATGATATAATAGATCAAGATGCTTTGATGGTGTTTTGTTAGTTTGTTTCTATAGGTATTCTCTAAGCGGGATAAGTAGGAGAAGAGGTGCAATCTTTGTCAAAGGGGAGAGAGATCAAGCAAGGAGTTAAGTGGAAGATCTAGGTTGGTTCCTTTGCCTCTCTCTTATCTATCATACATAGAGAAAATCACAAATTGCTTTAAATTGTTTTTTCCTAGGATAGCTGCCAATCCTAGAGGGCTAGTCAATTGAAAAGACACTTGTTTTCCCAGAAATAGTAGGATGCCCAAGCACATGTTGGCATGCCCCAACATAGAATAGAACTTCCATATCATGTGTTGGTATGCCTTGCAGTCCCTAACATGCCCTAGAACACATTAGCATAATATTGCATTGACAAACATTAGCACTAGGCACACATTGACACTTGGCATGTATTGGAACATGTTATTAGTGTGCCTAGCATGCCCCTTTTGAAAAAGATAAAGTCCCGACTTGTTAACCCTCTTATGTTTTCATTTGCTTACATTTTAGCTTGGTTATTCCTTTTGTTTCCTTGAAACTCCTTGATGCATATTGGCATACTCTAGCACCATGCACATCCTAGCATGTCTTAGCACCTAGCATGCCTTGGCACTATTTGGCACATGTTAGCACACCCCGGAACTACCTAGCACACTCTAGCACTTATTGACATGCCCTGATATTCCCTGGCATGCCTTACCCTTGCTTAAAATACCTTGTCACTCCCTCCTTGGCATGACAACTAGCACTCATTGACACTCCCCGACACACTCCCAGCTAACACATCCTTGCACATGTTGACACATCTTGGCCGCATGTTGCCCTAACTCTCTAACATTCCTTAGCACTGCCAAGCATGCCTTGTCACTCCTCCTTAGCACACTTGGAACTCACTGACACTCCCTATCATATACTCTTATTCATTCATTTCCATGCATTATGACATAGTGCTCCCTTGTGTTTCCCTAGCACTCCCTAACACTCCTTAACACACATTGGCACACCCTGACACTTGAAACATATTGGCATGATTTACTAACACTCTATCATGCCTTGGCACTACCTATCATACCTTGTCACTCCCTCCTTATCACACCTAGATCTTGCTAACACTCCCTATCACATACTCTTACTCATTCATTTCCATGAAATTGAAACTAGTTCTCCCTTGTGTTTCCCTAGCACTCCCTGGTATGTGTTGGCACCACACCTTAGCACCTAACACATCTTAGCACTTGGCATGACTAACAATGCTTGAAAATATCTAGCATGTCTTAGCACTTCATGGAATTCCCTGCACAACTTAGCACTCCGTAGTTGTCATGCCCTCATAGATAGCCTTACTTTTTTGCGACTTGGGAACCCAACCAAGTCATTGAAAAAATAGTGATGTGCCTAGCCCAAAGTCTCCGTTTGTCTGAAACCTCTTTGTCCATCCCCTTATCACAATCGTAGGATTTCCTTCTACAATTCCTATTCTAAAATTATCCTAACACACTTCGTCCTTGGGACACCTGGAATTCACTAACACTCCCTTACAGACACTCTTATTCGTTTGTTTCCATGCACTTTGACCTAATTCTCCCTTATGATGCCCTGGAACTCCCCAAAACTCCTCAACATGCATTACAATTGGCTGGCATGTGTTAGTACACCTTTTCATTCCTTCACACACCCAAGCACTCCTTATCTATAATGCCCTCACAACTACCCTTATTTTTTTTTAGACTTGCGAACCCAACCGAGTCTTGCTTCAACTACAACAGCTTGGCTAAGTTACAGGTACTACAACTAGACTATGCCTTGTTTACCTAATAATGACCTATAAATCATCTTAGGCTACTCATGTCCAATCTTAACTCATCCCACTTAACAAGTTACCAAGTAAAGGCTCACGTCCAACCATGGCCATAAAAGCAACTAAGCAACATAGTTTACATCTTGACATGCCATAACACCTGTCATGTCTATCAATACCTTGGCACTATGTGACATGTGTTAGCATCCCCTACATTCCTTGGAAATATTTCGCACTCCCTAACACACCCTACCACTCTCTGACATGCCCTGGCACTCTAATATGCCTTAACACTACCTATCATACCTTGTCACTCCTCCTTAGCACAACTAAAACTCGTTGACACTCCCTGTCACACACTCATATTCATTCATTTCCATGCATTTGAAACTAGTGCTCACTTGCATTTCGCTGGTATTCCATAACACTCCTTGGCATGTATTGGCACACCCTAGCACTTGACACATCTTGGTGTGTTTACCTAGACTCTAGCATGCCCTATCAATGCCTAACATACGTTATCACTCCCTACTTAGCACATGTGGAATTGATTGACGCTTCCTGTCACAAACTCTTAATCATTCATTTGCATGCATTATTTTTACCTAGTGCTCCCTTGTGTTTCCCTAACACTCCATAGCACGTTTTGGCACACCCTGGCACCTGGCACATCTTGGCCACATACCACTCTAGCACACTAGCATGACTTAGCATTGCCTAGCATACCATGGCACTCCTTCCTTAGCACACATGGAACTCACTGACACTCCTTGTCACACACTCTTATTCATTCATTTCCACGCATTTTGACCTAGTTCTCCCTAGTGTTTCCATGACACTCCCTAACACTCAACACACATTGGCACACCCTGGCACTTATCACATATTGGTATGCTTCCCTAACACTCTAGCATGCCTTGGAACTGTCTAACATATATTGTCACTCCCACCTTAGCACACTTGGAACTCATTGACACTTCATTTCCATCAATTTTAAACTAGTGCTCCCTTGTGTTTCCCTGACACCTTGTCCTAACACTCCCTAGCATGTGTTCATGCCACACCCTAGCACTTGAAACATCCTGGAAAGCCTTAGCACTTGGCACATCTTGCCATGCCTAACATGCCTTGGACTATCTAGAATGTGTTAGTACTTCCTAGCATTCCCTCACACACCTTAGAATTTTTTTCCATGCCCTCATAGACAACCTTACCTTTTTTGCAGCTTGGGAACCCAACAAAGGCATTGTAAAAATAGTGTTGTGCCCAAACCAAAGCCTCTCTTTGTTCAAAACTGCTTTATCTAGCCCCTTATTGCAACCATAGGATTACCTCCTACAAGTCCTATTATTAACATCTCCTAGTACACTTCATCCTTGGGACACCTAGAATTCACTGACACTCCTTGGCACACACACTTGTATTCGTTCATTTCCATGCATTTTTGACCTAGTTCTCCCTTGTGATGCCCTGTCACTCCCTAACACTCCTTAGTATGCATTGACACTAGCTGGCATGTGTTATCATGCCTTTTCATTCCTTGGGACACCTTTTCATTCATTAGCATGCCCTGGCACTCCTTAGCTATCATGCCCTCACAACTACCCTTACTTTTTTTGGGACTTGGTAACCCATCCAAATCCTTCCTCAACTACAACAACTTGACCATGTTATAGTTACTACAACTAGACTATGTCTTGTTCACCTAAGAACTGACTATAACTCATCCTAGGTTACTCATGTCCAATTTCAACTTATCCCACTTAACAAGTTACAAGTTACCAAATCAAGGTTCATGTCATGATCCAACCTTTGCAACTATCAGTTTTCACTTCTATCTCATCGGGGAAGTAGCTTTCATTGTTGAATGGTACACAAAAAAGACCCTATGAGCCAATCATACATGTCATCAATGTGGTGCCCACACAAAAATGAACTTTCAATGGTTTACCATATCCAGAAACTCTATAATGGGTTTCATAGATACCCAATTTATAACAATGAGTTTCATTCTATTGTCAAAGCTTATAAGTAGTGGAAGATTTATATTATGCCAAAGGAAATGGCCATCTACACCAGTTGTAGGCTCTTTCCTACTCTAGGTAATCCTTCGAAGTTAGTGCCCATGGATTTTATGTCATTTTTTTCGTCAGTCAAGCATGGTAATGAATGTGTTTTTGTTGTTGTTGATTGCTTCCTTAGGATGGGAATTTTGACACCCTGTAAGAATAGTATCACAAAAAAATCCACTCATAAGCTCTTCTTCGAGCATATTTTGGTTCATTTTAGGTTTCCAAAGACCATATTTCCTGATAGGGATAGTTGGTTCCTCAGTATTTTCTAGTATAACCCTTTGTCCATGATGGACATGAAGCTTGACCAAATCCATTGCCTTCCATCTCTAGATCGATAAATAAAAAGTAGTCAATATGATTATTGTATATGTCCTTAGAATATACAATTGTGAGCATCCACATACACATGTTGAAAGCCTTCCATATTTTCAATAGAAATTCAACATAACTCTTCATATTTCTATTAGACACAAGCCTTTTCAGGTGTGATTAGGGTCCCAACAATTGGCACAAATTAATGTAGCTATATTCATGGAATAGCACATGAAGATACCTCCCATGCTTGGAATGAGGTAAGCAAAGCAACCAATTTTTAGGAACGTATCCAACAAATTAAACAATGAGTTCATGATATTTTGTAGAAAGGTACCAACTCCTAGTACAAGTAGATACAAAATCCATTGGGTTTTGCATAAGTTTCAGGTTGGTGACAAGTTATGGTTGGACTTTCATTAAGAGAAATTAACAAACTCCCATAAGAATCTCATACCACTTTAATACGATCCTTACATCATCACCAAGTCTATGGGTGAGAATTCTTTTGAGGATAGTCATTGGACGATTTATATTACTTCAAAGATATATGTTAGGATGATTTATACTTGATGGGGTGTTATAGACATTTTTGTGCCTTACAGCTATAAGCATGAAATGTCCATAATCCAAGGGATCCAAAGTCCCTAAACATGTTGTTCCTACCCCTAGAGGAACAAGGCTAACAAACCACAACAATTCACAGAAGTTCTCCACCAGAAACTGCTCAAAAACAAGTCAATTCAGGATCAATTCAGAAGCTCCACTAGCTGCCTGCGTTGAAATGCAGAGGCTACACTGGCTAGTTGCATTGCAACGCAGGTGGAAGCACTACAAGGGTGCGCTGAGTGGGAAATGACAAATGTCAGGGTCTCTTGTGAGAGGTGTCAAGACTGTGGAAGCTTCCAGAATCTTCCTCCATGACACTTGCCTTGCTGAGTTCGACTAAGTGATGAGTAAGAGGCTCTTAGTCTCCAAGTGGAAGTAAGAACTGACAGAGAGAGAGGACACTAGTCAGATCACAAGCTGACTCATCCTCACTCCAAACATCTATATATGGATCTCTTCTCCATGAGATCTAGAGGCTGGAATTTTATTGTTGCAAAGAATTGCTGTTGGTTTGAGATTGGAATCATTGGGTACTTAATGCTTTGAAGGGAGGTGAAGAAAGGATTTCATTTGCTGGGAGGTAGATGCTGGATTGGAACTCTCTTGGTTGTATCTCCTCCTAATCCTTGTTATTCATCAATAAAGCTATCTTGGTTTCTCCTATATACTGATGTATCTTTGATGTATGATTTCATTAGTATGTTTAGTTTATTTCTAATCCTGAACTAGTTATGAATATGAATCTATGTCTTTGTGTAGTGTTCTCTTCTTGTGATCTTGCAGAAACCTGTTGAAGCTCGGCGAGCGAGAAGGCAAGTAGCTGGGAACTCTCAAAGAGAAGAGAAACCGGATCGAGGGACAAACGGAAGACACCGATTAGTCCATCCATCTCTCTTCATTCTTAATTCATAAAGGAAGAATACTAGAATAGCTGTTTGTGTTTGTTGCTAAGGCACTTTCACACCTTAGGTGGATAGGATCGTCTTGCATAGGCATTTTTCCCCACAAAAAATTGGCGACTCCGCTGGGGAGATATGTTTAGTCATTTTATTTGTGTCTCTATCATTGTTTTTTTCATAGACTCAAGAGCAGCAATCGAACTGCATCTGCTATTTTCAAATGCAAAGTTGACAGCTGCTGCTTTGATCCAATCACTGGATTTGTCTATGATCTGAACAATGGACTCACAAATGATTTGATGATCCTTTGTGATAGATCTTAGCCCGCCTTCAAATCATCCCTTTGATTATACCTTGCTTGTTGCTTTTATTTGGCCTGAAACCGTAGATTAATCAGCAAACCGTGACCCAGAACCCAGAGAAGAACTCTTGTTTCTGCTCCAGCGCAGGCTCTGTGTAGAGACTCTGCATTTCAACGTAGTTCTCGTGAAGGCTACCTACGTTGAAATTCAGTTTCCCTGTTATACAGGTGCGTTGATCCAGTTAGGCCTTGTGCAACTGGGGTTCTCTGCTCTGTTTTGCCTTGTTTTGATCTCTGATTTTTGCAGCCTGTAACCAGCATAGGTACCTGTCTGATAGCCCTTTTCTCTGCTTTAATTCCGCCTCCTTTTGTACAAAAATACTGTGAGTGTTTTTATGTGTTTGTGGCGTCATTTGTAGTTTTCCATTGCAATAGTGAAATAGTCATCCTGTAGCCCTTGATTCAGATCTGTTGATTGTGATCTTAGGAGAGAGTTCATTGGCTGTTTATAGTTGGTTATACATTCATTTTTGCTTTTGGTTTGAGTTTGTCTCTTTTGAGTGTCAAAGCAAGTATTCATTTCGAAAATCGTTAAGTGTTGTAATCTCTTCTACCCTTTCTGATTTAGAAAAAGTAAACTTGTTTGTATTTGTCATTTAAAAGCAAATTCAAAGTTGTGCAAAAAGCTTTCTTTTTAGGCATCAATATTAAGAAAGCGGAAAACAAACACTTGCATTGTGCATTTGCATCTTGATAGTTTGCATGATTGATTTAGGGAAAGTGCATTTAGAGTGTGTTGATTGCTCTCTAAGAAAAGATGGTGTCTTTCTTTTCCCTTTGTAGCTAGGATTTTCATTGTTAAAAAAGAGATAAAATTTTCTTATCATCTTTTAGATTGCATTTAGGAAGTTGTCTATACATCTCGTGGTGAGCCTCAAAAGGCAAACTTCTAAGAAAGATCAACATAAAATAAACTGAATGAACTTAATAACGCTTTGTAACATAATGCACAACATAGAGGTCTAGGCTAGAGACGTGTTCTGGCGTCGTAAAGCCTGGTGACTATCAATCTCGCTGATGGTGGGTGATTCCTCCTGAGGGATGATAGCGCCAGTACGGATTGTGCTCCCACATACCGTCGAGTATATATTGGGAGACCCCTATAGGCATAAAACCTTTATCCTTAGGAAGCCGTGTCGGCCGCCCTACTGATTGCAATGCACTGAACACAGCATTCAGGAAGATTGACCGCCAGTACCTTAAAAAGTATTCTGAGGTTTTGCGAAAAGTTTGGCACACCCTCTACCTAGAACTCCAGAGCAGTTCCTTTTGGCCTTTTTCAGACTCTATAACGGAAAACATCCATCCGAGCATTTGTCACTTCGGGCTCGTTAAAACATCGAAGGAGACTAGAGTCATCTTTAGCTTTTTCTCGACTCTTTAAAATTGAAAAAGCAAGTTGTGTCTAAAAGCGTCTAAAATTCATTCAATTCGGAAACGTACTTCCCCAGTTTATTTTAGTTGATCGAGTAATCCGCAATCGTGGAAGAAAGTCAATTGAAACCCCGTCGTTCGCGGAGACTTACGAGTCAACCGTCTTTGTCTCCGGAATCGAAGCCAGTACGGACAAAGCGAACTCGTTTAACCGGTTCCAAATCTCCTCTTAAAGTTAGAACAAGTGTTCCGACGACATCGGAGGTTCCGGTTACTCCAAACATTTCTGGAATCCCTGCCTCTACAGAAGAAGTTCAACAGCCACAGAGGGACAGTGATACTGATCCTAGTTTGAGAGTAAACACTTGTGTTACCGAACCAGTTCCATCAGTAACCGGTCCGGAGAGTGGTGCTCTTCAAACATCTGTCGCTGTCGATACAACCCCTTCTTCAGCACCAGAAATATTTTACGGACCTGATAGTCTTCCTCTTCCACCTGGTCTGATTGCGATTGAAGAAATTGTAGAAGACCCTCCAACAAGTACTCCAACTCACTTTGGAGTCGGGGTCACTCTATATCCTTCTTCAGAAGTTAGTCTACCACCAGCAGAAGTTCCTGTAGAATCGCTAGGGAATCTCTTGGATAGACTAAATATGTCTGAACAACCATCAACATCTAGGACTGTGGCACCTGACACAGCGACAACAGAACTCCCTGCCGTCACTCCAACAATGTTCGCCGGCATACCATCTGTCCCAACTAGCTCTCAACCGCTGGAAGGAGCCCATTCAGGGGCTATTACGATAGTATAGTCTGTTCCTGTTTGTTCTTCCGGAGTAATACCCGGCAACTCTTATGTTGAAACTCGACAAATTGATCCGTTTGGAGGTCAATTTGGGCAATCCGGTCCCTAAGGGCAAACAATCCCCTTCAGTGCCGGGTCACCACCGTATGGGGGGTAGTATGCCCTTTCATTACCCCCTCCGGGAGGCTATCCATACGGGAGTTCACAACAAAGTTCAGGTTACACTGGAATTGCTTCAAGTGGTTGGGTGCCTATGCTACCTCAACAACCAAGGGTTGTGTATTCGATGCAACAGTGTGTACCTATGTCGAACATCCCAACTACACCAACGATTGTGACGGTGTCGCAAGTTCAAACGTTGCCTGTTGTATGTCAACCTCAGATTTCTCAGGTTGTAATGCAACAGCCCCTTGACCCTGCGACTCAACCACAATCGCCAACTACTGGGGTGACACAGGTCCAAACGGGTACAATTACCCCACACCTTGGCCCAACGGTTAGTATAGCGCAACAGCACATGGCTTCTCAACCATGGCTGGTGCAATACCAACAACCACAATTCCAACAAGTATACCAAGGTTCTGAGCAACAGATCTTTGCAAATAGTGGGCAACCGTACATTCAAAACGGTCAAAATCAACCATTTTATAATGGTCTTGTCCACCAACCTTACCAGTCATACCAGCATCAGCTGCATTATGCTGGTATGCAAAGACCAACTGCTCAGGTGATCCCATCGTATCCTGGGTATGCTTCACCTAACCTGAGCCAGCAGTTACCATTTGTGGCAACTCTAGAGTTACCTGATTTACATCGGTTAACAAACGATCCAATTGCTTACGCCCCATGGTGGCCAGCGATTCCACACAAACTTCCATCAGACATTCCTAAATTTAATGGAAATCCGGGTGAAGATCCATCGAATCACGTGATGACCTTTCATCTATGGTGTTCATCAAACACCCTAAACGATGATTTGATAAGGCTTCGCCTCTTTCAGAGGACGTTAACGGGTCCAGCGGCTAAATGATATATTGAATTATCTAGAGCTTCGTTCGACAATTTCAGCACCCTAGCCACTACCTTTTTAACCCATTTTCAATTACCTATAAGGTATGAAACGGGGACGGAAATCCTTACCAACTTCAAACAGACAACGGCCACTCACATATCTGATCATATACATGAGTGGCGACGTCGTCGTAGGATGGTGAAAACATACGTTCCCGATCAGCTGTTAGGTGAATGGTTTATAAAGTCATTACTTCCTACCATCACGGAAGATGTGGCCAAGGGGGGAGTCGTAACGGAAGAGCAAGTCATCGCTCGTGCGCAATATCTGGACTTGGTCTATACTCAGTCTGGCACGCTCTACGACAAAATACCTGACGCCCCTAGACCGGAATTCTCAATTCCTCCTCCTCCTGAATCAAACAATTACTCTCATGCCATCGATGGCGTGATTGGTGCGACAGACACGAAATCGACAAAGGCTACATCTAAAAAGGCCCGTAAGATTTCCAGTCAAAATGCAAATGAGGAACTTCTTGCCTCGGAAGTAAATGCCGTGTCGACCAACAAGGGCAAACAACTGAAGCAACCAGGGGGCAAGAAGAACAAGAAAGGGAGAAAAAGGAAACCCCCTGCGGGGTGTCATATATGCGATGAGGATCATTGGACGAGAGATTGTCCACATATAGCTGAAGTTAAGAAACTCTTTAAGAGTTCAAAAACCTCAGCAGTATTGACTGATCCGTTTCCAAGCTCGGGTACCAAACTAGTTGCTAATCAAAATGCTTCCCTATCCCAAGTGCTTATGTTGTCTATCTCAAAGCAGCAAAATGATGCTTTGACAAGGAATAAAGATTACGGGAATCCACAGGTGTCGAATAACAAGCCTAATGAACAACCTAGTAGTTCGACAACAACTTTGACCAAAGTTGTGCCACCCATCATTCCTGAACAAATGATAAAGTTGCCAAAGGGAGTAGTGCACAAATCGACATTTAATCCTCGTGCAAAAATAGCACAGAATTATAATATAATAGAGGACCTGGCCCAATTGCCGTCCGCTATGTCGACACTTGAGGTACCACAAAATTTCCTCTCCCAAGAGCAAGCTTTATTATTAGAAATAGGTGGGATTGACCCAATGGATTCCAATCTTGTGGCCTTTGATCATAAAGGATATGACCCTCAGTTACCAGCTCAACTAGCTTTCCTTATTCAAGTGAAAGCCCTCAACAAAACTGTTCATCGAACAATTATTGATGAGGGGGCATCTACATGCATTATGTCGATGAGTTGCTGGAAAACTTTAGGATCTCCAACCTTGTCACGATCTTCGACGACATTAAAAGCATTCGACGGAAGGACATATACCCCATATGGTATCCTAAATAACTTGAAAGTTGAACTAGGAGGGAAAGCAGTAGAAATAGATGTTGAAGTCATAGATGGGAATCTTGATTACAACATCCTACTAGGAAGACCATGGATATATGCCATGGGAGCTGTTGTGTCGACCTATTTCAGAAATATTGCATTTCCCTTTCAAGGAGGGATTACGATCGTCGATCAACAAAACTTCCTCCCCAATGGTTCTCAAGTTACTAGAAGCATTCCAATGATCCATGGAAGCAATCATTCACTCCAAAATATCGGAGTAGGTCTCCTAAAAGACCCTGCCTTAATGGGTACTTTTGCCCTACCGCCTCCGAGTAATCTGGCGGAAGTGGCCACAGTGGAATATGAAGCCTTCTATATCTAATGGATTTGGACTCCGAGGACGGTTCCTATCTCGTGTCAACCTCGTTAAAAAATGAAACAAGGAGTCATGAGGATAGTTCTTTTACTGTGTCAACCTCATTAAAAAATGAAACAAATCCCCTTTCCAACTCTCAAAGGTAAACCTTCATTCCAACCACCGAGTTGAATGCAATGAAGCTTGGGGGGCATGCACCTCGATTTGCGTTATTATGCTGGGGGCATGCAAACTTATAATCGAGCAGTTTTAGCACACAGTTCATGCTCGTTAAAAAATAAATGCAAGATCCGAGCAGTTTTAGCACATAGTTCATGCTCGTTAAAAAATAAACATAAGATCGAGCAAATGTTTCAACCCGCATTTAAGCTCATTAAAAAATGAACTATTCCGGTAAATAACCACCGTGAATGTAGCGACATCAGCCATTAAAGCCTTGGTCGTGTTTGCCAACCACCTCCACTTTTCCATTGGCCGATCATTCACCTCCATATGATTGTTTACCCATTTTGAGGAACAGCTGCGAAGAGTGATTTCACTAGCCATCCTTGTGACACTGCCGTGATTTGGAAATTCCAATCCTTCCCTAGAATCAACTACTACCCATTTTTATCACTCGTTCCTCAAAAGATGAGTCTTCTTTAAGCTCTTTTCATCTGACTCGTAAAATATGAAAAGATTGCCGAGTTTTGGCCTTCCATCTCGTTAAAGTGACTGGAAGAGCTATCCCTCCTCTAGATTTTAATCTTTTTGGACCTGAGGGATTATTGCACAAAAAGATCGAGCACTTGTTTTATTCGGCTCATTAAAACTATCGAAAATCCATCCATTCTGTATTGTTTTATACTTTTTCGGACTTAAGGGATTAGATGACAAAAAAGGACTTTTGGAGTTGACTTTACGTACCTTTTTAGACTCTCTAAAAATGAAAAGGACTGAGTTATCTTTGTCGTTAGACTCGTTAAAACCATTAAATAGCGACAAACTTGTCTTTAGACGAGAACGAGTTTCACTATCGCTAGGCTTGTTAAAACATAGCGATGGGCTTGCCCGAAGGGCAAGTTATAGAACAAGCATATGTTATCCTCCTCAAGCTTGACAAAAATAAAGAGGTACTGGTCAGCAATGACTGGGGAAAAATTGGGAGAAACTCAAGAAAACTTTGATGGTAGCAAGTCGCTCTTGAACATGACACTTTTCCTCCGTACCACAATCGGGTTGGGTTGTTTCATTCACCGGTCACATCACCATGGTCTCGCCATACCATCCATATTTGGGGTAATGCTACCGATCCATCACATAAGTGTCGCCATATGTTCAAGAGAAGTCGTTCAGAGAAGTCACCTATGTCCCATCCACTATCATACATTATACTCTTTCATGACCGCCACCCTGAATCATATGTCATCAGATCGTTTTCACCTCCATCAAAATAATTAGCTCCGTTCCGTGTCATCGATGTGGGATTCATTAAGGCCCTCCTTTGACGGATCGCTTCTTGTCAACATCAGCTCATTATCCAAGAAGTTGATCTAGGAACACCCCCTTCAGTACTTTGAAGCTTGCATGCCTCAATGGCAAGTTTCTCACTTCCGGCGACAGGTATACATCAATGACCTTCGACCGAAAGATTTTGCGTGGTGTTCGACGCCAAGTCCTCTATTCACACCACGTGAATTGTACTGCAGTACCTTGAGGGTCATCTTCATTATCGGTGATTCCTCTCGCGCTTGTTAACAGTTTACATCATTGACTGGTAATCAAGCGATGTCTTTCCATGTTCGACTTCAGAGAAATTCTCACATGGATCGACTTGTACTTAGAGTGAAGATCGGACAAGATTGAAGACCTCGGATCTAGTTTCATCCATCCGAGCTGCGATATATATTCAGAAAATAAAGACATAGAAATGTACAGCTTTACAGCACAGATAATCATCCTACCAAAAGGATGATGGCTCTATCAGAATCATCAGTCTATCATTAGACGATTGTCTGTTATATGTACATGAAAATGAATTTATCAAGCTGAGCATGGGAATGCCCGCCTCAGCTAGATCATGAAAAAAGTATGAAAATAATGTATTGTATTGTATTGTATTACAGGTCTCCTCCCAGCATTGAAAGAACTTCGGATCCTCCTAATAAAGCATTTCACCCGATAAACGGCCTCATACTTTAGGGGGCAACTGTTATAGACATTTTTGTGCCTTACAGCTATAAGCATGAAATGTCCATAATCCAAGGGATCCAAAGTCCCTAAACATGTTGTTCCTACCCCTAGAGGAACAAGGCTAACAAACCACAGCAATTCACAGAAGTTCTCCACCAGAAACTGCTCAAAAACAAGTCAATTTAGGATCAATTCAGAAGCTCCACTAGCTGCCTGCGTTGAAATGTAGAGGCTACACTGGCTAGTTGCATTGCAACGTAGGTGGAAGCACTACCAGGGTGCGCTGAGCGGGAAATGACAAATGTCAAGGTCTCTTGTGAGAGGTGTCAAGACTATGGAAGCTTCCAGAATCTTCCTCCATGACACTTGCCTTGCTGAGTTCGACTAAGTGATGAGTAAGAGGCTCTTAGTCTCCAAGTGGAAGTAAGAACTAACAAAGAGAGAGGACACTAGTCAGATCACAAGCTGACTCATCCTCACTCCAAACATCTATATATGGATCTCTTCTCCATGAGATCTAGAGGCTGGAATTTTGTTATTGCAAAGAATTGTTGTTGGTTTGAGATTGGAATCATTGGGTGCTTAATGCTTTGAAGGGAGGTGAAGAAAGGATTTCATTCGCTGGAGGTAGATGCTGGATTGGAACTCTCTTGGTTGTATCTCCTCCTGAACCTTGTTATTCATCAATAAAGCTATCTTGGTTTCTCCTATATACTGATGTATCTTTGATGTATGATTTCATTAGTATGTTTAGTTTATTTCTAATCCTGAACTAGTTATGAATATGAATCTATGTCTTTGTGTAGTGTTCTCTTCTTGTGATCTTGCAGAAACCTGTTGAAGCTCGGCGAGCGAGAAGGCAAGTAGCTAGGAACTCTCAAAGAGAAGAGAAACCGGATCAAGGGACAAACGGAAGACACCGGTTAGTCCATCCATCTCTCTTCATTCTTAATTCATAAAGGAAGAATACTAGAATAGTTGTTTCTGTTTGTTGCTAAGGCACTGTCACACCTTAGGTGGATAGGATCGTCCTGCATAGGAATTTTTCCCCACAACCTGGGGTGCATGTCTAGAAAAAGTTCCTTTAAGAGATTGAAAAGTATGATCACACCATTACTACCATAAATAATTGGGATATTCTACATGAATGATATTAGGTAACTACACAAGAGATTTTAAGAATGACATTTTTAGGGTTTGTTTTATATCAAGGTATGCAGATCATTATGTTTTTTTTCCAAATCATTTACATATGACTAAATTTTTTAAATAGTGCATCACTCTAATATTATTTCTCTTATATTCTCCTAGGTTATAATTCAAAATATCATAGGTACTAAAACTCATGAAACTCTTATTTTTTTCTTTAAATAGCTATAACTCTGAATTGTGCTACTCCTAATATTCAACTTGTTGTATTGTTAAGACTACTTCCTATAATTCCTATTGTTCCTCCGTAAGTAAGCTAACCACTAGGTGGACTTAAAATTACTTGGCACTATGTGGCATGACTTAGCATCCCCTACATTCCTTGGCATGCTTTGGCACTCTCTAGTACACACTACCACTCCCTAACATGCCCTTACAATCTAGCATGCATTTGAAATTACTAACATATAACCCTGTCACTCCCTCCTTAGCACACCCGAAACTCACTAACACTCCCTATAACACTCTTATTCATTCATTTCCATGCATTCTCACCTAGTTCTCCCTTGAGTTTCCCTAGCACTCACTAACACTCCTTAGCACACATTAGCACACCTTGGCGCTTGGTACATCTTGGCATGATTGACTAGCACTCTAGCATGCCTTGGCACTACCTAGCATACCTTGTTACTCTCTCCTTGAAAAACTTGGAATTTGCTAACACTCCTAATGCCACACTCTTATTCATTCATTTCCATGCAATTGAAACTAGTGCTCCCTTGTGTTTCCTTGGCACTCCCTAGCATGCATTGGTGCCACACCCTAGCACCTGGCACATCTTGGCATGCCTTAGCACTTGGCATGTCTTGGAATGCCTAACATGCCTTGGAACTATCTAGCATGTGTTAGGAGTTCTTGGAATTCCTTGGCACACCTTGGAACTCCCTAGTTGTCATGTCCTTATAGATAGGCTTACTTTTTTTGCAACTTGGGAACCCAACAAAGTCATTGAAAAAATAGTGTTATGCCTAGCCCAAAGTCTCCCTTTGTCTGAAACTAATTTTGTCAAGACCCTTATCACAATCGTAGGCTTGCCTCCTACAAGTCCTATTCTTAAATTATGATCCTTAATCCCTAACCCCTACTAGTACATATGGGCAGAAAATCTGATGTTGTACTCTGATGGTTCGATCATACTGTCAGATTTTACATGAAAATATCTTTTGTATTTCTTTTTTAAAAGGCCCTTACATTTTTCAGATATTTGACAAACAATTATCATTAGATATCTGACAATATGTTAGTTAGATATCCCATGATAATTTTGTTCATCATATATGTGATGACAATTGAATGTTTTTTAGATATATGACATTTGACCAATTTAATTATCCATCTATATAAATATTGATGTTTGATCAAGCCAATATTTTTATAGTTGTACATTGTCTCTCTTGTAAACAATTGTCAAAAGTCCAATGAAATGGTTATTTTTGTTATAACAACCCCTGGTTGATTTTCCATGTAAATAAAATAAGACCAAGGTCATGGGACACGTATTCTAAGCTGAATGTTGGTAAAAATACTTTAGTGGGCATCACTTGTGATTAATTAACAACTATGGAAATTGGCAAAGGAAAAGAGGCATTAATTGACATTTATTTATGAATGTTGGGCATGGAATCCCCCCAAGGCATGTTTTGGGGCTTAAAGCCCAAGTTTTGACAAAATATTTTCGTAAAATCTCTACGAATTGTGGGCACGGAGCGCAAAATTATGATAGAGTCACAAGGTTGTCCACCCTCATTTTGTAATGTAATGTCAGCTTAATAGACCTACCCATGGTCCGTGGACCATGGGATTGTATAAATAGAGTGAGGATCTAAGTGTAGAGAAAGGCATAAAAAAGAGCAGGAGAAGTCTAAGTGATTGAGAAAAGTGTAAAGTGTGTCTTTGGGTCGTAGAGTAGGGGAAGGCTCTGCAGCTGAGTGTGCAGAGGCCTAGTAGTCCGTAGCTGAGTGTGTGGACCCCTGCAACTGAGTGTGTAGGGCAGGTCGAGTCTGTAACCGTTGTAAGAATCAAGAAAGAAAAGTTTACCATATTTCTGTGCATCTTTTCCTGTTTGAATATGATTGGGTATAATTTGCAAGTATACTGTTTATTTGCTGTGCGAACTTATATCAATGTTTTGTATAACTAATTATAACGTAAGACATACAAGTACGCGAAGGTAATTAACTGGTATAGGAAGATAAGTAAGATCTCGGGTAATAGCATAGAGCACGGTTCTAGCAGCGCAAAAGATCCACAACCCCTGGTTAGGGCTGCGTGAAGGTAGTGTATCAAGCTGTGTGGAACAGGGAAGTGCAGGAAGTGACTTGCATGAAGGAAAAAATAGTGGGACCAGTTGAATCTCTCAGACATCTCAAGGGTGTGGAAACCTGGTTCTAGCACCCTCCCATCCTACTTTGGGTGAGATATCAGTCCACACTCCGCAGACTATTGCTGAAAGGGCTAGTAGTATATGGATTTGTTTGGCTAATTAACTCTGAACCTGGGTCAGGCCCCAACAAGCCAACAAATGGTTCTGTTGCCAGGACCGGGATCTACATAGAGATTTCTGATATAGTATCATTGGAATCTGAGAAAGAAAGGAATTGAAGATTGGTTGGACAGGAAGATTCATGAATTCGCGGCACTGCAAAATAGGAATTTGTGACTATCAAAGGAAGGGTGGTTAGACTGCTACTTATATAAAGATATCCACAAAATTTTCATCGCATCCTTCCCCACTGAGTTATACGAGTCATAGCGAAGCTAGCAGATAGCTAAGGAAGGTGTAAACCCAACAAACCTATTGTGTGGACTCCAGAATTGGTGCGCAGACTGGAAGTAATGGAAGATAGGATCATGTGCGCTGTCGATCACTAGCTTCATCGAATCATATGAGGATTCATCACCGAATTCACAGTAGATACTTCAGTCAGTTATAGGAGTCAGAACGACGCTTCCTCAAAGGACTGGGAGGTAACTACATTAAATATTTCAACACTTGGATTAAAATGCTACTGTGTTAAAAACGGGTTATGTGAATAAATTGATGTTTGGGGCTACACAAAGTGGGAGAATGTACAGAAATGAAGGTAGCATAGAACTAGAAACTAGCCCCTTGATTTCACCTCCATGAGGGGGCGAAGAAGAGCTCATGAAGGTCTTGCCAAGAAGTTCAATCAATCTGGTAAGGTAGATAATTCCACGCATACCACCCCCACCCACACCACATTTCCAGTTTCACTGTCTTCACCCCCGTCTTCACCCATACCACCTTCGCCACCAACGCGAAGTAGTATCACAAGTGTGATAAAGCTACCAGTGTTCAAGGGAGAAGGGAATGAAGACCCAGACCAGTTCTGGTTCATGATAAAAGCTGTATGGGAAGCACAGGGAGTCAAGGATGACAATATAAAGAAGGAAACATTGGTCAGTACTCTGCAGGATCACGCACTGACCTGGTACATTAAGCATTCCAATGACAATCTAAATGTAGGGATCGCAGATATCCAAGCTACACTAAACAAGGAATTTAGTAGGACAAATTCAGAGGCACAGTTGATCATTAGGTTCAAGGAAATCACAATGTGACTAAGTGAAACCCTGTGGGAGTTGGATCGAATATTGAAGTGCACAATTCACGAAGCGAACTTGACATTAATAGATGGGCAACACCACGAATGGTTTGTAGCATCATTAACACCGCATCTACGGAACACACTATCGAAACAGAGGCTAAGCACTTAGGCTAAGGCCTTGGAGTTCGCGATGAGATTGCATGAGACCCTAATACAAGATACAAACCTAGGAGTTTAGTAGATTCATGCGCAGTTGAAAAACTTGTGGCTTGAGATGCAGAGTTTGAAACAAGATAGGACAACCTGCCCATTGATGCGCGATGAGGTATGGTGTGTAAAATGCAAGGGCCAGGGGTAAGATAAGGACCACTACCCAGTGTTTGCAAATTACCTTATGGGAGGAGGGCCAATGCCACTAAGACTAGAGGCAAAAGCAGGACCAAGCACGGCGCCTACACTATGGTGCATGATTTGTGAGATAGGAGGAAAGCATGCTATAGATAACTACCAAATATTATAGAAGTATACGCAAAATTCACGATAGTTGTTCTGTAATTTCTATAGGTTAGTGGGACATGATGAGCCCACCTATAGAAGTTATGAGTTAATGATGGATAGAACTTCTACCTACAGAGTTCAGGCCCAAACACGGTCCCTCGATCAAAACGCAGGAATGGCATGCACCGGATTTCAACGGCGCGGATGAGGCCGAGGTGGAGGGGGGCCAGGAAGAGGTCACGAGCAGCTGATATGTTACAATAGTGGAGGGCTAGGGCATTATGCCCACGATTGTACGAATCCAATGAGACCATCATGCTTGTAGTATACGTTGTTTGATCATGAGACAGAGGATTGTTCCACACTAATAGCAAGGTTGCATGATCAAGGAGCACTCCAACCTCCCTCAACTCAGAACCTGCAAATGATGAGGTCTGAGCCACGCGAGGAAGACCCTAATGTAAATATCATGCTCCAGAGTGGAATTACAATAGGTGATGACAAAGGCAAGCAGCCTGAAGAAAATAGCTGGGTTAGTAAGGCTCCAATGAAGGAACCATAATTTGATTTGGAGCATGCTAAGGAGACCTTCATGGAAGCTAAGAGGAGTTTCATTGATGCCTCCACTTTGGGAAGCAAAGACAGACTAGAGTTGGAAATGGACCCATCGATGCTCACTACGTTATTGGAGACATGCATGAAGTTGTTGTGTGATAGCAAGGCTATAAAGGGGATGAAAGAACTGATAACTAGATGCGCTATGACCATGCCAGGAGAACCACACATAGTTCGGAAGCTCAGGAAGCACACAACGTGAAAAGGAAGGGAGATGAGATCAACCACGCAGATTGGGGGATATGAGATGGACCAAGTGATTTTGGATCTAGGACTAGACGTAAACGTCCTACCAAAGTAGACATGGGAGTGCATGGGCAAGCCTGCACTGCAATGGTCTCCTATCCAACTACGAATGGAAAAATAGCAAAAATATCCTACCTATGGGGAGATTGTAGGGAACCATAGTAGATATCGAAGGAGCAAGTGCGCTAGCAGATTTCAAAGTGTTAGAGATTGTTGATGATAGTAATCTCTACCCTGCGCTATTGGGAATAGATTGGGCCAGTTACATGAATGGAGTGATAAATCTAAAGAAGCGCAAGATAATCTTTGAGAAAAAGTCTCTGCGTGTAGTGGTACCTTTAGACCCTACAGAAGGATCGTGCTACATGAAGCCAGTGCATGACTATGACAGTGACGATGATTTGGAATGCATCTACAAGATAACTGCATGGGAGAAAGACTTGGTAAATCCAACCGCAGATGGCCAAATCTCATGGGAGTGCGAAATATCCTGCACATCAGATTTTGACGAGGAGATAGAATGATGGTAGAACTGGTTACACGAGGTAACCATGCTCAACTGTAACATGATGATGAGGTCATTGCACTACGTAGCAATAGAGGTAAGAGATCTACCTCCGTATGACGGGTTAAGCGAGGTGGATGAATTCCTGAACAAATTTGAGAGGGAAGTGTTAGAACACCAACACTTCAATGCTCTAAAATGGGTACTGTGTGCTACACCTGCGAGGTGGTGGGGTACGCACCAAAGAAGTTTTGAGGACTGACGCGAATGTAGAAGGATGATGCGCATGTGGTTTGGGAAGCCTCAGATGCGGTTAAAAGACAAGTATGATGGACGGGATGATCCACATGTACACCTCACAAAATGGACAAAGGTATATGGGGAAGAGCCACAACCTGAGTGGGTGCACCTATTCAGTCATACCCTGGATATTATACCCATGAATTGGTATATAGAGACGGAGCTCTGCCATGGCATGAAAAAATGGGATATCCTGCACGAGGGATTCCTATTAACGTTCACGTTTGAGGATCGTTAGTGGGATATTGTTGATGATGCGCTACAAGCAGTAAAAGTAGATATCTTTAAAATACCCCAGGAGCCAATGGAAGTGCTTCAGCCTCAATGGACGACCCAGCTGAGCAGCGCACTGGAGTGTTACAATATAAATATTGAAGAAGATGACGAAGATCTAAAAAAAGTTAACATTCCAGAAATTGAAGGCTATCGCAAGGTTCAAGGGCCATTGATTAAAGACCCTAACATAACCGCATTGGTAAAGACAAAGCAAGTAAACATTACTACGGAGGCCGAACCAAAGTATACAACGCTTGGCGCAACTGGGATGACGCCACGGTGGATAAGGTCACTGAGTTACACCGTGAGTACCAATACTTATTCCCAACCAAGATCACAAACTTAAAGGGGATCATTGGTGATTTAGGGATGATGAAGATCACCCTAAAACCTGGTGTGAAGCCAGTTAAGTAGAGGCCTTACCGCTTGAATCCGAAGTACAAGGAAAAGGTTCACGTAGAACTAGACAAAATGCTCGCAGCTGGAATCATTGAGCCAGTGGAAGAATCCGACTAGGTAAGCCCTATGGTAGTGCAGGAGAAGAAGAAGAAGGGAAAGATAAGAATATGCATGGACCTCAGGAAATCGACTGATGCCTATGTGCATGACCCATTCCCATCTTTGTTCACAGATGAAGTATTAGAAAATGTCAGCGAGCAAGAAGCATATTCTTTTACTGATGGGTTCTCAGGGTACCACCATATCAAAATTGTGCCAAAAGATAGGAGCAAGACCACCTTCGTGACTGAGTGGGATTGCTTTCAATACACTGTTATGTCGTTTGGATTGAAGAACGCGCCAACCATCTTTTCGTGCATAGTTGTTGCAGCATTCAAAGAATATATCCACAAATTCCTGAAGGTCTATCTAGATGATTGGATTGTATTTGGATTGGTTAAACACCGTGTAGCGAGCTTACGCTTGATGCTAGATACTTGCCGACGACACCAAATCACGTTGAACCTCAAAAAGTGTATGTTCCTCATTCCCTTTGGGAACCTGTTGGGACATGTGGTCTCCAAGCAGGCACTAATGGTAGACCCCATGAAGATTGCAGTAATTCTAAATTTGGAAGCACTGCAAAGGGTTAAATAGTTGCGTGCTACCCTGGGACATACAAGGTACTACAGGAAGTTCATTAAGATGTATGCCTAGATCACCACGCCAATCGAGAAGATGTTGAAAAAGGATGTCACATTCTGCTGGAATGATGATTGCATGAAGAGCTTGGATGTACGAAAAGAGAAATTGGCCTCCGCTCCAATTTTGGTCTTCCCAAAGTGGGATGTGGAGTTTTATGTCCATGTTGACACATCATGTATAGCACTGGGAGCAGTGCTAACACAAGACGGTGGAGAGGCCTTGGATCACCCTATCGCGTTCGCAAGTCACAGGTTGTCTAAAGAAGAAAAGAACTATTCCATAACCGAACGCGAGGAGTTGTTTATGGTGTACATGCTCCAAAAATACCGACACTATTTTCTAGGGGGCCATTTCAAGATGTCTACAGACCATTCCATGCTAAAAAACTTGGTCAACAAGCCTATGTTGGGGGGGCGCATATGCAAGTGGCTCTTATTGTTCCAAGAATATGAATTTGGGGTCATGGTGAAACCTAGACACCTGAATGCGGGACCAAATCACTTGTCATGTATTGAGACAGGAGAGGAATCTACTAGTTCGAAGGAAGGATTCCCTAACACATAACTTTTTTCTGTGCATGTAGCGAATGGACAGTTTGAAGATATAATCCACTTTCTGATAATGGGAACTGCGCCAAAGGAATACTACGTCCAGCAAAAGAACGAACTGGTGGTGCGCGTGGCTAATTTTTCTGTCATTGTGAGGCACCTATACAAAATGGGCAATGATGAGATACTGCAAAGGTACGTACCTCATTTGAATGAAGTTAGATCCTCACGAAAGTGCATGGGGGTGTTGTAGGAGGACACTATGCAGGGTGACCAACCATGCAAAATATTGTCCGCGTAGGGTTATGGTGGCCAACCCTTCGTCAGGATTCAAAAGCACACTATAATACCTTAGATATATGTCAAAGGACAGGTAAACCATCACAGAGGAATGTGATGCCTTTGAATCCACAAATGATACTGCAGCCCCTTGAAAAGTGGGCAATCTACTTCATAGGACCTATCAAACCTCATGGTAAAATGGGCATGCGATACTTTATCACCGCGACAGAGTACCTGACTCTTTGGGCGGAAGCATAGTTGATCAAAGACTGTACGGCTACCACGGCTATGAAGTTTTTGTTTGAACATGTGTTGACTTAATTTGGCTATCTAAAAATATTAAAGAGTTATCGTGGTACACATTTCTGGAATGAAACCATAAGTGTGCTAACGGAAGAGTTTCAAGTATATCATCAGAAAAGCACATAGTATCACCCACAAACCAATGGGATAGTGGAGGCATTCAACAAAATACTAGAGATTGCGTTAACCAAAGTATGCAATGCATAGTAAAGCGATTGGGACCTATGCATGCCTGCAGTACTATGGGCTTATAGGACAATGTGCAAGAAACTAATGGGACAAACACCTTTCCAGTTGGTTTATGCCATCGAGGTTGTCATGCCAATGGAGTATATTGTACCTACTCTATGCATAGCAGTGCTCACAGGTATGACAGACTGCAAAGCCTTGGAAGAAAGGCTCGTGCAGTTGAAAGAACTTGAGAAGGAATGGTTCCTGGCTGGCTATCATCAGCAGGTGCACAAGCAGTGTGAGAAGGCCTGGCACGATCACCATTTTAAGTTGCACACCTTCAAGGTAAATGATTTAGTGCTGCTATGTGATAGTAAGTTTGATCAATTCCTGGGAAATTTCAGAATGCATTGGCTGGGACCATATGTTGTTAAGGAGGTCACAAATGGAGGCACGGTATAGCTAGCTATACTAAATGGAGAACCTTTCCTAGGCAAAGTGAATGGCAGCTGATTAAAGCCCTACACAGGTGGCCCGGTTATTTGACTAGCCAGTAGAAGCATAATCTTCATACTCCAAGGATCCGGAAGAAGGCGCAAAACTAGAAAAAATTGTAGGGGATACAAGCACAGATGCAGAAAAGCACTTCCGACACCGCGGTCTCAAAACAATGCATGCAGCAGATCCAGTAGGTAGCAGCTCAGTGCGCTGCCGGCCTTGCACCAGTTCAGGCAGAGTTGGAAGGACTGTATGCAAAGATCTCCATGTCAATAGAGTGACTTGAGGGTGATTCACAATGTTTGTGTTGGAGGCCTGTTGGGCATGGAATCCCCCTAAAGCATGTTTTGGGCCTTAAATCCCAAGTTTTGACCAAATCTTTTTGTAAAATCTCTACTAATTGTGGGCGCGAAGCGCGAAATTATGATAGCGTTAGAGGGTTGTCCACCCTCGTTTTGTAATGTAATGTCAGCTTAATAGACCTACCCATGGTCTATGAACCATGGGATTGTATAAATAGAATGAGGCTCTAAGTGTAGAGAAAGGCATAAAAAAGAGCAGGAGAAATCTAAGTGATTGAGAAAAGTGTAAAGTGTGTCTTTGGGTCGTAGAGTAGGGGAAGGCTCTACAACTTTGTGCACAGAGGCCTAGTAGTCCGCAGCTAAGTGCACAAGGTAGGTCGAGTTTGTAACCATTGGAAGAATCAATAAAGAAAAGTTTACCATATTTCAGGGTATCTTTTCCTGTTTTAATATATGATTGGGTATAATTTGCAAGTATACTATTTATTTGTTGCGTGAACTTATATGAATGTTTTGTATAACTAAATATAATGTAAGACATCCAAGTACGTGAAGGTAATTAAATGGTATAGGATTATAAGTAAGATCTTGGATAATAGCGCAGAGTGCGGCTCTAGCAGCGCGAAAGCTCCACAACCCCTGGTTAGGGCTACACGAAGGTAGTGTATCAAGTCATTGGGAACGGGGAAGTGCGTGAAGTGACCTGCACGCAGGGACAAATAGTGGTACTAGTTAAACCTCTCAGAGATCTCAAAGGTGCAAAAAACTGGTTCTAGCACCCTCCCATACTACTTCGAGTGAGACCTTAGTCCACGCTCTGCGGACCGTTGCTGAAAGGGCCAGTAGTACAGGGATTTGTTTGGCTAATTAACTCCGAACCTGGGTCAGGCCCCAACAAGCCAACAATGAAAATAAAGGAAAACAAGAGAAAAGGGAGATGAAGAGTCATAGATTTTCATGAGAGGAAATTGAAGAAAAACCTGAAGGAAAATGAAGAAAATAGAGGCATCAGTGATCAAAATGCTTCTAAATAAACAATTGCGATCCTTTTGACAATTTGTGGTTTGGAGCCATTGTTCATTCTCTCTCATACTCTTGCACACTTAGAGCATTCTTGGAGCATGGTTGGAGCACTCTTGTACTCATTTGGATTTAGAAAAATCAAAGGAAAACAACGAAGCATAATGAGATAATGGGATCAACAACTACAGTTGGATTTCTTTGTAGGTAACTAGATGCATGTGTGGTTTCCTTGTCCATTTTTGGATGCATGGTATATGCACGTAATTATCTGGTTATGTGTTGTCATTGGCATGGAGGATTTCCTAGATTGATAGTGGTTTGAGGCTTTCCTTACTATTTCTATGATGGCCATGGTGTTGTGGGTTTTTCCACTTTTTTTTTCTCTGATTGGTTCTTAGTTTTTCCTCTAGCTATGGGTTGGAATAAATTCTTTAGAGGCCTGGACAACTTGGATTAAGTTACTACTCTTGGAGCCTAGGTTGGGACAAACACTCTGGAGCCCTAGGTGGGTTGAGATACTAGTCCCTGGAGTTAGGTTAGACAAACTATTATAGCACCATTTACCACTCTTGGTATTTGTGATGCTTGGTTTACTGCCTAGGGAAACCCCTCCTTCCAGACTTGGTGCAAATATATAAAAAACTGTGTTTTCTTCCCTATATGTACTTTTCCCTGAGCTAAAAGCATGTACAAATGGGTCAGTCAATACCCAACCCGTGTATGTGTATTAAAACACTTTAAAAAATTAAATTTACTTAATTATGGGCGGATTTCACGGGTTTTACCTGTTGATTACCTCCTCGTGCTCATGGCCCAACTAGTTCCCAACTATTTCCGAACTAAAAAACTAATTGGGAGGGGTATAAATACACCTCTATGGGAAGGCCTTAGGGGAGAAGAGATAGAATTATTATACTGAGATTATCCCTAACTGAGTCTAATGAATCCCTGTGCCTCATGCACTTCCCCAAGCTTTAGGAAACCCTTGTTTCCTTGATTATAGATATCCTCCCTCTTGCTTGAGATATCATGGTGTTTGTTATGGAAGAAGATTGTTGAAGGCTGGGATAGGACGAATCCGGAGGATGGTTTTTCTTGGAGCCGGAAGAAGAAGACTCAGGTGAATTCTCTCCATGTTATTTATAGCTTACTACAATAAAAGAAATGTTCTCTTGTTTCTGAAATTAACTATGTTTATGCATCTAATTATGTTGTAATTCATATATGAATGTTGTTTTGATGTATGATCAATCATTTGTTTATATGATATAAAGTCAATTTCGTGAATATGCTTTACTTCTATACTACTATGTATGTTTGAATTGAATGATTTTCAGGTTTGAAGAACATCGGGAGTTGTAGAGGGTCTAAACCCTACGGAACCTACTCGAATGAAGGAAATCTGGGTATGGTCATTCTTACATAGTTTGATTATATAAGCATTTTTCTTGAGCTGTATGAGTGTTTCTCATTGTAGTTTTCTTATGTTCTATTGGGGTTCTAACCCAAAGCCCTAGGGTACTTATTCCAAAAATAGAATTGGCGACTCCATTGGGGATAACAATCTTGTTATTCCTAGTTTGGGTTGTTCAGTGTCAACCAGGCTCGGTCTTTGGTTTGCCTACTGTTACAGTCTTATTTGGTCTACTAGAGTCTCAGACCTTAAGTCTGATCTTTTGGATCTGGATTTGTTTTTTATTCTTCTTGCAAAGCTTTGTATATGCCTTTACTCTATTTATAGTCGTGTACACACGCTTGTTTTTGTGAAGTGAACCCACGTATACATGAGTTTCTTGTATCAGAAACGCGTGTACATGCCTCTGTGTTTGAACACAGTTGTGTATGCCAATTTTTGCATTGTTTTTTCAAATCTCTCTGCCCAGATAGATTTGTTGCCTGATCTTTCTAGTCTCTGTATGGTCAATTTCTGTCTGAAGAATTTAATTATTCTGCAAGATTACTATTTCGAAGTCTCTTCCTCATTGAAAATATTTGGCCTAGGTTTGATTTTTGAGTGAGTTTGTAATTGGTGTTTTGGCATACAAGACTTCATTCAGAAGTTCTTGATTGTATTGGTCCTCCAGAACACAAGATTGTTTTCAGTTTCAGTGTCAAGCTCAGATTTCACACCTTCTTGCTTTTCTTTCCTTTGTTTTGTGGCCTCATAGCTTGTCTTGATTTTTTAAAGTCTTTTGACGAATTTGGAATTATTTCTTTCCTGGCTTCTTGGTCAGTTTGTCAAAATCTTCGCTACTATTTGGGTCGTTTGGTACATCTTTTTTCTCAAGTTTTTGTTCATGTTCGAGTTTGTAACTTGAAAAGAATCCTCATGCTCTTTTTTCGATCTTTTGAGTATTAGTAGCATTTTGAGTGATTTCAAAAAGTTGTTTTAGTTGTTTCTTGAAAAAGAAAAGATCTAAAAAAAAATAATTGTTTTTGTTTTCTTTTACAAAGATTGGATTTTGGTTTCTTTTGGTTTTTGAAAGTGAATTGTGATCATTTACAATTTGTCCTTCTTTTTTGGAGAGAATTTTGTGTTCAAAATTTGTATCCTCTTCAATACTTAAGTTGGCTCATTGATAGTTATAAACAATTGCTTTCTCTTTTTAGAGTGATTTAGGATCTTGCATTTCCATTATATCTTGCATTAAGGTAGTTTTCATTGTTAAAGCATTCGTAGTATTTTAGTTTTTGGGTGTGTAAAGTGTGTTTCAAGAAAAGAAGAAGAAAAATATTTTGCTTTATAGAAGTTTCATAGAACCCATGTAGAGATCTTTTCATTGAAAAAAAATTGATTGCATTCATGTAGTTAGTTTTTCATTGATTTCTTTTGCGTCATACAAACACCATTGGTTTCACTTCCATCAATACCCTTGAATTAAAGAACAACAATTAAAATTAAGCGATTAATTAAAATAAACTAGAACTTTTGTATTGTCATCAAAATACACCAACAAGTTTAGGTTTATTAGGGCCTTCAATTAGGCGAGAGGAGAGTTAACTCTCCAAGGTCGCTCAAAATTACAAAACGTAGAAGTTTGATTAATGAGCCAAATCCAATAGCATTAGGAATATCGGGAAAGCTTCATAACTGGGAGTAAAGCATGAGGGAGAGTGAAGATAAGGACGAGAGATACCCCCTCTTTTACTTGTCGGATCTCGCCTCATGAATATTCCGCCCGACTTCTAATACAAGTTGGTGGCCATAGTTGCCTATCCTAGGGATCACACAGGTGGCTACAAAGGGGAATCTCGTGGCACTTGAGGTTGACGTTATATCACATTGAGCAGTACTTTTGGAGGGTACCCTTCCGAAGCTTGGGTGCTTGCATTGGAAAAGGCTGTTTTCTGGAGGTCAACGTAACTACCTCTGATACCTTCGCTAGTAGGCTTGGGGCATAATTACCCCAGTCTATTTTCAAAAGGCCATTGTTATTAAATTTCTTGTATTTTGGTGTCCAGTCCTAATCTCGAAGAGCAGAAATAATTGAGAGTTGTTTGATTAGTGATATCTTTAGGGACTTTTTAGTGCGTGTTCTTTGCTCCTAGTCAGCCTAGATTTATAATTTTTTGAGTCTTTAGGTAAATCTTTTAAATAATTCAAAGTGGCTGATTGACCATCTCGATGGTCTAGGAGACTTCATGGGCTATCACCTACGAGTCTTGAGCCTTCTTCTAGAAGGCATGGGAGTGATTCTACCAGTGGTTATCAACCGGTGGCAGTAGGCACATCGGAGATTGATCCCTTGCTTGGGGGAATTAGTTCACAAGATAGACCTGGCACCAGTACAAAGTTAGAGAGGAACACACCAGTTCTTTCTTGAGTACTCTTTTAGTTGAAAGATAATATCGAAGTTGAAGAGTTTTCAGAGTCAGTTGCGGCTTCGAATTCTCCTCTTCCTCCTAATCACCCAGATGTTCAATTATACATTGGAACCTCGGTTCATAGGCCTTCGAGCTTAGGTTTACATCCATATATTCCTTCGATGACCATTGCTGGAAGCATGGCATCTACGACGAGTGTTGCAAGTATGCAGACTCCCGTATCTGTACAAAGAGGAGGAACTATTTCCATCTCTTAAATTACTCCCAGCACGACTATCTTTGGGGCTATCCGTCAATGAGTGGAAGTTCTTAGGCTAATGCATTCTGTTTTGGATTTATCCCTTATGGAATGTCATCTCACAAGATTCCTTCAGTTCCTTTGAACATACCATCAACTACATCCACATCCATGATGAGTGGATCAACTTCTTTTTAGGGTTTCCCATTTGGAAGTGGTCATATACCACATTCCAATCCAACGGTAGGGTCAATGCCTTTTTCTTTTGCAAGTCAAGGTAGTAACCCCTTCCAGAGTTGGACAAACCCTGCGGTTAGTGGGATAAGAGTTGGGAATAAATTTTTCGGCCAGCAAGGAAATGTGTCATATTCTTCAGTTAATTCATTTCGGAATTTTCTACCCTTTACTAATGCATGGAATCCTTATCAGGGGTTGTTAGCTCCATTCAATACTTCGTTAGGGGTTAACTTTGCTAGTTATGGAGGATTTTCGGCAGGAGTTGGTCAAACTCTGAATTTTGTTGGACTACAAGGAGCACCTTTTGGTTCAGTAGGCTCTATGAGTTACTTCGGGCAACCTAGTGTTTTTCAAAACCCAGGTCATTCTTTTTAGACCTTTGGGAACCCCGCCCGCACTAGATGGAATTCCCATGGTCCTCCATGACCTCCTTTTCTAGCCACGTTAAACCTTCCAGACTTAACTAAATTGACAAATGATCTGATTTGGTAAAATTTGGCTTGGCCTCCGATCCAAACTAAACTTCCCTCAGATATCCCAAAATTCGAAGGGAATATTGGTGAAGATCCAAGAGACCATGTGACCACATTTCACTTATGGTGCCCATCCAACTCCCTAATAGATGATTCGATCAGGTTGAGGTTATTTCAAGTGCACCCTAACTGTAAATGTGGCCAAATGGTATATAGAGTTTCCAGGGATCACCTATAATTATTTATCTGATTTGCCTAATATCTTTTTGAACCATTTTCATTTTCCTATCTGATATGAAGCCAAAACTAAACTTCTGACTAACTTCTAGCAAGACACCGCGGCTCAATTTTGGATCACATCTAGGAATGGAGAAGGAGGAAAAGGCTTATTAAATCTAAAATCCCACCAGAGTCCCTTCTCGAATGGTTTCTCAAATATTTACAACCTGAGATCTCAAAGGATGTGTCTCTTTCCGGTGTTTATTCAGAAGAGCAGGCCATTTTTCGAGCCCATCAATTGGAACTGATGTATTCTCAGTCTGGGACTATTCAGAAAATTCTACCTAATGCTCCTAGGTCTAAGGGGATTTAGCCAAACTAAAATCAAGCCCCCACGCCGATGGTATAGTCGGATCGATTGATATTAATGCATTGAAACTGTTGAATCAATTATAACAGTTGTCTCTACAAACTGCTTCTTCTAACCAAGCGACACTGTCTGTACCTACACCTTCCCAACCTGCCTCTATAAACGTCGTCTAGACCTCCAACCCCAAAGGAAATGAACAATCTAATGGGAATAATAAGGGATGAGGTAAGAAGAAGAACCATGAAGGGAAAGGCAATGAAAACAAACCCAACAATGGTGTCAGTGAGGGTAGGAAAGAGTCCAAGAAAAAGGTAAAATTTCCATGCAAGTTATGAAATGGAGATCATCTGACTCACCTCTACCCTAAGATGCAAGATGATCAATGCTTATTAGTGCAGCAAGGGTCCACTAGCCCCCAAGCTGTTCTAACTAACCCTTTTCCCCAAGGACAACAATTACTTGCTGGCACGAATTCAAACACTGGTACCTCTGCATGGGGCAACCAGGAAGGGGAAAATTCCTCAAATGTTTATATGATGAGCTCTCATATCGATGTCGCTATGCGAGCACATGATTATATTGAAATGGAAACATCTAAGGCTAAATCTCTTCCTGAAGCGACAGACCCACTTCATATTGAGCGACCCTCTGTTGATTCTATACCTCGGATATTGAAAGGTTCTGCAAAGTGCTCCACTATTAATCCTAATGCTAGGGTAGCCCAGAACTACTCGATTGTACAAGATCTGGCTCAAAGTCCTTGTGCTATGTCTACATTGGAGGTACCCTAGTCGTGCCCTGCTTAGAGAATTTCTTTGCTTTCGACAATCGATGCAGTAGATCCAAAGAATTCCTTAGTGCTCACTTTTGATATGTTGAATGTCAAAAAGAGACTTCCTCACCATATGGCTTTCCAGATAAAGTCCACATATCGAAAGACCAATATTTTTCGGATAGTTATAGATGAGGGAGCTTCCACATGCATGATGTCTATGTCATGTTGGAAGGCCATTGGATCACCTTCATTTGTTCCCTCAATGACTCTCTTGATGGAATTTGATGGATATTCTCATAGGCCGCACGGGATTATCCCGCCCTTTCCTATATGTGTTGGGGGAAGGCAGTGAATATTGAGCTCAAAATCATCGATGCGAACCTGGATTATAACCTCCTCTTAGGCAAGAATTGGATTTATGAGATGGATGCCATAGTTTCATCGTTATTTTGCATCCTTTGTTTTCCTCAAGAGGGGAGGATTGTTAAAATTGATCAGTTGGATTATTCACCAGGTGACTCCCACGAAACTTCAGATTCTACTGTTCTGTTGGTGGACAATCCCCATCAACCTTTTAAGAATTTAGGAGCTGTGATGTACTCTTGGTTAATGGGTATATTTGACCTTCCTACTTCTACAACTAGAATTAATGCAATTTCATCCTCTAGGGGACCTTATCGGAAAGAGTTCTTTCGAACTCATTATTTTTCGGACCCTTGGCCCTTACCTTCATCTACCACCACATTAGATGGAGGGCAGGTTGGTGGAATGGAATTTCCCATGTCTATAGCGGAACTTAGATATCAATCTATCATTAACTCTGAAGACAACCATCCCACTCATTTTTCACAAGAGGAGGTAGATGGCGATGTGGCCCCGGCTTGGACGCTCAATTCTACTTCAGCTTTGGATTGCTTGGATACAATTTTACCATCTAAAGAAGCAATTTTGGAGGCAATGATGGGTGTGGATCGACCATGTGAAGATTTATGTCATCATTCATATTTTATTCCTCCATTTCATGAACTTGAATTTAGGTTCTCTAGTCTATCTACTAGTGATGTTTGTAGAGTTTCAAGTCCTTTGGCTCTAGCACAATTTTCTGTCGAAGGTAACATGTCAGTTACCTCACAAACTATACCTATAAACATATTTAGGAATCCTAACGTGATAGAAAATGTCTTCATCATAGCTGATTGTTCCCCTAAAGAAATTCAAATCTACACTGACCTCTTTAAAGAGTTTTGAGATGTGTTCGCTTGGTCTTATGAGGAAATTCCTGGAATTGATCCTTCTATAGTCCAACAGGAGATAAAGACGTACAAAAACACCAAACCTATTTGTCAAAAACTTTGACTGGTCAATCCTTGGAAAGCGATAGTTATTAAATTTGAAATAGAAAAGCTCCTTAAGGCGGGTTTCATATACCATGTTCCTCTAATTGAGTGGGTTTCCAATCTAGTCCTAGTCGATAAGAAGCAAGGAACGGTCCGAGTATATATCGACTTTAGGGATTAAATAAATCTTGTCCAAAAGACAATTACCCCACGCCTTTTATTGATCAAATTGTTGATGAATGCATGGGTAATGAATTTTTTTTTCGTTCATGGATGGATTCTCTGGTTAAAATCAAATTAATATCCATCCATAGGATCAGCACAAGACAACCTTTATTTGTCCCTGGGGGATGTTTGCATACAAGAAGATGCCTTTTGGCCTTAAAAATGTTGGAGCTACTTTTCAGCAGGCCATGTATTATTCTTTCCATAACATCAAACATGTTATCGAAGCATACTTGGATGACTTAGTTGCTCGTTCTTGCAAGATAATTGATCATCCCAGCAACATTCAGTTAGTTTTTGAGAGATGTCATTTTTACAAAATCTGGTTGAATCCGAATAAGTGTGCTTCTGTCATCACACCCGGTTGGCTATTAGGATTCATCGTATCAACTTAAGGGATTCATGTTGATCCTTTCAAGGTTGAGGCAATAATTTAGTTGCCTCCCTCATCTTCCATTCGTCAACTTCAAAGTCTCCAAGGAAAGGAAAATTTCTTGAGGAGATTTATAGAAAATTACGCTGAGATTACCAAAGGATTTATGTGTTTGCTTAAGAAGGGAGTTCTATTTTTATGGGACGACTTCGCGCAACAATATTTTGATGCTTTGGAAAAAGCATTAACCTCTGCTCCATTATTGAGTCCACCAGATTATGGCAGAGATTTCCTTTTGTATCTTGTTGTGGCAGAATCAACCACTGGCATGGTTCTAGTTCAGGAGGATGATGCTCTCAATGAGGATGTAATCTACTACTTGAGTCAAGGCTTAGTAGGACCCGAGCTATGCTATTATCCCATCGAGAAATTAGCCTTGGCAGCTGTCCATGCTGTCTATCGGCTTCGTCATTACATTTTTCTTCTCAAAATGTTCATCTTAGCGACTGTCAATCCTTTTCAGTTTGTCCTTAGTAGGCAGGTGATTGGGGGTAAGTATAATCGATGGATTGTTATTTTGCAAGAGTTTGATCTCAAATTCTTGTTAGCTAAATCAAAGAAGTCATTAGTTGTTGTGGAATTGATTTCAGAGCTGCCTTGTGAGGAAGTTGTTGTTTATGAGGAAAATTTTCCCGATGAACATTTATTCCTCATTTCTTCACAAGATCCCTGGTATAGAGATATCATTATATATCTCCAGGCTTCGAAGTTCCCACTTGATTTTTCCAAAGATGAGCATCGAAAGTTACGTCACCTTGCCAAAAACTATGTTATTATTGGTGATACATTATATCGCAAAGGGGTTGACTCAATCCTTAGGCGTTGCTTAACTTTCGAAGAATTTGAGTCAGTACTTAATGATTTCCACAGTGGAGCTTATGGAAATCATCTGTCAGGGCTTGCGACAACCCAAAAAAATTTGTGTGCAGGCTACTTTTTGCCTTCAATTTTCAAAGACTGTATTGAAGTGGTCAAACATTGCCACCCTTGTCAAATTTATACTCAAAAAATGCGTGCACATCCAGCTCCACTTTTTCCTGTTATCACTGTTAGTCCATTTACGCAGTGGGGCATTGATTTTACTACTTGTAATCTGCCTTCGGTGATGAATCACAAGTACATCATTGTGGCCATAAACTAATTTACGAAGTGGGCTGAGGCCATGCCTACTTACAAAAATGATAGTGAAACAACAACCTTGTTTCTCTTCAACTAGGTTATTTCACAATTTGGTATCCCAGGAGGGATTGTCACTAACCATGGAAGTCACTTCCAAAATCAACCAATGACCGAATTGGCCCTCAAGTTGGGCTTCCAGCAGGAGCATTCATCTCCATATTATCCTTAGGTCAATGGGCAAGTCGAAGCCGTGAATAAGTCCCTTAACTCTATCTTGCAAAGGAAAATTGATAAAAATCAATCCAATTGGCACATCATGTTGTACCCGGTGCTCTGGGAATATCGAACCTCAGTTAAGATTGCCACTAGTTTTACTCCTTCTCAACTAGTTTACTGGCTGGAATCTATTTTCCCTATCAAGTGTGAAATTTCGTCCCTTAAGCTAGTTGTAGAACTTTTTCTAGAGACATCTAGTCTCAAAGAACACCTCGTTCATTTGGAAGATCTTGATGAGAAACATCGATATGCAGCCATAATTAGCGAAGCCCATAAGAAGAGGATTAAAACTCAATATGATAAAGCTATCTGTCCTCGGGTTTTTTCTGAAGGCCACCTTGTCTTAGTCTATGACCAAGACAAGGAAGCCCTGGGGGTAGGAAAATTCAAGTCTATGTGGTATGGTCCCTTTATATTCAAGCGAGTTTTGGGAAAAGGGGCTTATGAATTAATAGAATTTGAAGGGAACAAGCTGGTTGAGCCCCAAAATGGGCTCTACCTCAAGAATTATTTTGCGTAGGCTTCGGTCGAGCAATCGCTTGTTTGTATATGTTGTATTTTTGTACATATTTGTCTGGCATTTTGTGATATAGACATATTTTTTTATCTTGTTTGGGAGGTATTGATGGATGATTCGATATATTTCAAATTCGCCGATGGTGCAAGTCGGCAGACTCAGAATCTTGCTTCCACAGCTTGGGTGATTTACTATCCATCTAGCCAGTTGATAGTGTTGAGGGGTGTATGTATTGACCCTTCTTCGAACAACATTGCCAAATATACCACCGTTCTTAATTTACTATCCGAAGCAATATCTTATGGGATTGATTCATTGATAGTTTATTTAGACTCACAACTGGTGGTGTTGCAGATAAATAACATTATCGGATTCGTGATCCTTATTTATATTGCCAATTTTTGAGAGTGAGAGTGTTGCAACGATCATCTATTTATATCACATATGTTCACATTCCACGATTTGAAAATTCATTAGCAGACTCTATTGCTAATCACGCATTAGATTGTCACATTATTCGTTCATCAAATTAGATAACATAAAAAAATTTGAATCTATATATATATCATAAAATCGCCTGTATATAGATAGAGTGTTCAAAAAACAATATACAAAATTGGGACAAGATGTCCTCAAAATTTGGGCTTATGCCCATAATCATGCCCTGTCATACATAGATCTATCTATTGACCCAGCTCAGGATGAGTGGCTAAAACATTAACCACCATGTTGGCTACACGCTGAAGTATCCGGACCCAGTCCTATGGTACCGCTACCACGCGACACTGCATCTCTTCAGGTATATCCTCTATGGCTATCATAGGTACCTGGTGAGTTCGTCTCACCAAGTTTATTTGAACTTCATATAGGACTCTCTCTGTCTCAGTCACTTCCTCTTCGACTCCTCTTCCACAATGCTTGTGCCTCGGAAATCCATCTGGTCCCAGTGGACCCACATATGGAACATGGTCATCTTGTCAGTGTTTTGTCTCATCAGTTTTTTTATTTTTATTTATTTATTTATTGTTAAGTTCATTTCATATTAAAAAATCTTAAAAATTTCATAAAAACTTAAAATTGTTACCTATGTCTCCCCATGACGTATTTGGTGGTAAAACTAAGTCTGGGTCTCCTTGGAAATCCATATCGGCATACGGATAATCATCGACTGCGATGATTTTTTGGTCCCACCAGGTGAAAAACGCATCATCAAAAGTCATTCTAGGCACGTCCCTGCCTCCAAGGTGTTTCATCAAGTCCTCCCATCTATCCATTAGTGGATCTCTAGAGCTGCTGATGGACACTGATACTTTGGGACGTAGCCGAGGTACCTTCTCAAAGAAGAATGAACATAAGATAGTCCCATATCCAAAATTCTTCGTCTGAACCTTCTGTGTAGAGGTCAATTGGCTCTTCATGTTGGTCAAAAGAGGTGTGCACCAGTCAAACACCGTGGTAAGACATTCCACTGCCAGGCTCATAGATATTTGTGATGCTTGATGCGGGGAAGCTGACCCATTTACCTGTGCAATGGTAAATAGCAAAATCCTCAGAGATAAGATTTCCACATGTTTTATTGGAATTTGACTTCCAATCTTCTCTGGATGTCCAAGATAGTATATATCGACATAATCTTCTATTGAAAGACTACTTCTTGTCCTGCCAGTCAAATGCATGACTGTTGGCTTATATGGGCTTGAACCAGGTTTAGAAGAGTTATTTAGCCAAACAGATCCTACAGCTACCGGCCCTTTCACTATAGCCCACGGAGCACGGAGTGAGGTCTCACCTGAGGTAGTAGGGGAGGGTGCTGGAACCAGGTTTTTGCACCCTTGGGATGTCTTGATGTGATCTAGAAGGTTCACGTACCATTCTGCGGCTTCATGCCACTCTGCCCCATGTAGATCCGGACCCAAGAAACCCCTTAATACTTATTAATGCGTCGTTGTAGATTCAATCTACTTTTTATGGTCTTTAAGCAAACATTTAACATAAATACCCAGTTCATGCACCCAAGAAAGATACAAATTTGCATAAACTCATAAATAAGCATACACGCATAGATCAAATAGTTATATGAATTATCCAGATTCGTAATAATTTATATTTTACACAGAATTTATGAATCAACTTATCTTTATTCACTTCTCTCTCCAATACATCTAGATCCACCCTACGCACTCAACTGTAGGGGTTCGCACACACAACTGCGGACTCTACTAGGCCTTTGCGCACATAGTTGCAGAGCCTCTATCTACCTACCAGCACCCTTGACTCGAACTTACACACGCTTCAAGAATTCACTCCTCAAAAGCCCATCACCATTCAGATCGAAAAGTACATCCCCGAAAACTGCCTTCTACCCATAGAGCCTTGCTCTATTTATACATTCCCATGGTCCGCAGACCATGGGAAGCCGACTTACTTCGTATTATTCTATATTATTTCTTGGGCGGACAACCCTTTGACTCGATCTATTACATTTCACTCTCTGAATATTTCAGAGTTTTTACAATATTTTTATCCTAATCTATAGACTCTAAGCCCCCAAAACTGTTATGCGGGATCTCCTCTACCCAATAGTCCCCCAACACAATGATTGTGACTCGTCCCGAGTCACTCAGCTGGTGCGGTAAGATGCGCTGCCTAGGCTCCATGGTTCACCTCTCCGTGAGTGACATCCTTCATTCTACTGCTCCTTCTTCGTCTTCTGCAATGCTACTTCCAACTCTTGCTTCGTGGGTTCTACCAATTCTCGCAAATGATAATGCTCATTCTACTCTACTCGGTTAACACAAAACACCCCCTCATAGGATTTTAGCTCTAGCTGGGGTGTTGCATACGGGACAACCTTGTACCAACACAGCCAATTTCTAAGTTCATATCTTCTCTTCGCACTGTTTGCTGCAACTTGTGTTGCAATTTTGAAAGACCATTGTTGTTGTCCATGAGATCCCAATATTAAAGATACACCAGAGATGACTTGTTAACTGCAATTCCACCAATTGGCTCCATATTCATAGATTGTCCTTTATCCTTTATGGTTCGCCAGCCAGCCCATGTGTAAGGCGACGACATCCATACCAGTTCTGCTTCGTGTTTATAAACTTTCGGCACATCCCCTTCTATCTATGCTAAACTCTGCGTAGCATCCACAGCTATCCACATCGTATTCTTTAGAAAGCTCGGCATATTTTGCCATATCACAACTCTCGGCCTTACTCCTTGAGCGTAGATAATGAAGAGTTCCATAGTGGCAGGAAAGCACAATAGCTTAAGGTTCTCAGAAGCGCAGCTTGTTCGATGAAGACCTCCCTATGATTTATAAGTGTTTTGAAATTCAAATTCATTGGCTCCCACCTTTTCTAGTGTTCTCATGGTAAACCTACGACACATCATTCCAGTTCCAGTTCGTACCTTATCTCTTAATTTCCCACATCCTGCTTGCTTTTGCCATAACTCAGACATATTGTCATGAATAGGGATAGCAATGGTCACCTCTCTGCTTGTCAACACAGCAGTGCATCCCTTTCTGTGCAACCGTGTCCCTTGTGACAGACCATATCCACATGCACCCTGGTGGTCGCGCAGCTTCCCACCAGACTGCTTTATTGTCTTGCGCTCTCTTTCAACTGGCTAGAGTGGTGAGACTATCCTTCAGTCGGTTAGTCAAGCAATCAACCCACCCATGTAGAGCTACAGGCGACTGTCGTTTACTCATCCCAGGAAGGGATCTGCATTGAGCTTAGCAAGCTAGATTGCGCCTCCATCTGTAACTTCTTTGACTACATACGGACCCAACCAATGCATTCAAAGCTTTCCAGGGAATTTCTCGAACTTGCTGTCATACAGTAATACTAGATCATTCTCCTTGAAAGTGTGCACCTTGATATGGTGATCATGCCACAGTTTCTCTCATTGTTTTCGTACCTATTGATGGAATCTAGCCGGAAACCATTCCTCGTCAAGTTCCTCCACTTGCGCGAGCTGTTCCTCCAAATCCCCGTGGTCGACCATGCCTGTTATTGCAGCAATTCATAGACTGGGTACAATATATTCCATGGGCATAACGGCTTCCTTCCCATAAACAAACCGGAAAGGTGTTCGGCACGTCAACTTCTTGCACATGGTTTAGTAAGCCCATAGCACAGCAAGGATGCGCAAGTCCCAGTCATTTTACTATGCGTTACAGACCTTAGTCAACGCAGTCTCCAAAATTTTGTTGAATGCTTCGACGGTCCCATTTGCTTGCGGATGATATGGCGTACTCTGTTGATGATATATTTGGAACTCCTCAGTGAGTGCGCTGATTGTTTCATTCAGAAAGTGCATTCCTCAGTCGATGATTAGAATTTTGGAACATCCAAACTGTGTCAACACGTTCTCGAACAAAAATTTTGCTGCTGTAGTAGCCGTGCAGTCCTTAACCGGCTATGCTTCTACCCAACGGGTCAAATATTCTATTGCGGTGATTATATAGCACGCGCCTATCTTCTATTGAGGTGGAAAATGTCCCACGAAGTCGATTGCCCACTTATCGAATGGTTGCAGCGTCATCTCTGGATTGAGTGGCATTTCATCCCTTCACGATGGTTTCCCAGTCTATTGACATAAGTCGCAAGCCTGACAATATGCTTTCGAGTCTTGATGTAGAGTTGGCCACCATAGTCATACACAAAGAATCTTCTGTGCTATGGCACGACCCACATAATGTCCTCCAGCAACCCCTCCATATGCTTCGGCCAGGATATGTCCTCACTCAAATTCAGGTACATATCTGCATAATATTTCGTTGTTTCCCATCTTGTAGAGGTGTCCTGCAATAACAGTAAAGTCTATTGCGCGTATTACCAATTCTTTCTTCTGCTGAATAGAATATCCATGTGGTGTGGTTCCTGTGGTTAAGAAGTGGATTATGTACTCAAAATGGCCATCCTCAATGTGCACTACATACAGTTGTGCATACGGTAGTCCTTCCTCTAAGTTTGTGGGCTCTTCGCCATTCTCAATTCGAGATAGGTGATTGGGGCCTGCATTCAGATGTCCGGGCTTGACAACGATTTTGAAGTCATACTCTTAGAATAATAGCAGCCACCTACAAATGTGCCCCCCCAACACAGTCTTGTTCACTAGGTATTTTAGCGTGGAGTGGTCAGTATACATCTTAAATTGTCCTCCACGTAGATAGTGGCGGTATTTTTGGAGTGCGTATACCATCACCAATCCTTCTCGCTTAGTAGTGGAGTAGTTCTTCTCAGCTTTTGACAATATTTGACTTGCGAATGTGATTGGATGATCAGTTCCCTCCGCTCCTTCTTGAGTGAGTACCATGCCCAATGCGATACATGACGCGTCAACGTGCACATGAAATTTGATTTCCCATTTTCGAAAGACCAATATAGGGGATGATGCCATCTTTTCCTTAAGCGTTTCAAAACTTATGTTGCATTCCTCATTCTAGAAATACATAGAATCCTTCTTTAGCAATTGTTCCATTGGTGCCGTGATCTATGCATAACTTTTTATGAAATCCCGATAGTAACCAGTGTGTCCCAATGTGGCGCGCAGTTGTTTGACACTTCGCATCGCTTGCAGATTGAGTATGACAATGATCTTTGCCATATTCACCATTAGATCTTGATTACAAACCACATGGCCGAGCAAGTTCCTGAAGGGGACAAGGAAAGTACACTTCTTTAGATTAAGCATAATCTGGTGCCTTCAGCAAGTATTCAACATTACCCGTAAGCTCCTGGTATGTTTCTTAACTAGCCCAAATACAATCCAATCATCAAGGTATACCTATAAGAACTTGTGTATAAACTCTTTGAATGTAGCTACCACAACACAGGAGAATATCACCGACACGTTCTCTAGTCCAAAGGGCATCACTGTATACTGAAAATAGCCCCACTCAGTGGTAAAAGTTGTCTTACTCCTATCCTCTCGCACGATATTAATCTGGTGGTAACCCAAGAAACTGTGCGTGAATGAGTAGGCTTCCTGTCCTCCAACATTTTCTAGTACCTCGTCTGTAAACGACGTCGAAAAGGGATCGTTGACACGTGCATCATTCAGCTTTCTGAGATCGATGCAGATGCGAATTTCACCCTTTTGTTTCTTCTCCTGCACAACCATTGGACTTATCCAATCAGACTCTTCTACCAGTTCAATGATTCCTGCTGCAAGCATCTTGTCCAATTCTTCACGGACCTTCGCTTTGTATTTTGGATTCAACCAATTAGGTCATTGCTTAACTAGCTTTGCATCTGGCTTCTGGGTTATCTTCATCATTCCCAGGTCACCGAGGATCCCTTTTAACTCCGTGATTTTTGTGGGGAATAAATCTTGATATTCTCGAAGCAATGTTGGAAAATTATATATATTACGGAGCAATGGAACACATAAAATATTGCAGAAATATAAACATAGAAAACGCACAAAACAAGAGAGACACAGATATACGTGGTTCACCCAGTTTGGGCTACGTCCACCCCGAACAGCCAGTCCTTCCTTTCTATTATCCAGCAAAATGAAGAGACACAACCTACAGCAAATCCGCTGTAATATCCTCTGTTTTCTCTCACAGTCTCACCTCTATGTTTCTCGCTCACAGAATACACATCTATCACACAGCCTCAAATACAATACCCTCATACAAAGAGAGGGGTTTCCTTCTAGGGAAAAAAACCCTAAACTAAACATAAGTTCTACCGTCAGATCATCTGCCTAATGAACGGCCCAGATTGACTAGAAATTACTATACTTTTACAAGGCAATTTTACAGCTGTTTTTAGCTTCGGGGGCGCTGCCCCCGAAACCCCTCGCCAGGGGGGGGCTCCCAAAGGTCGCAGCCGCCCCCCTTAGACCCCCCTATAGCGAATATTTTACGGGCGACATTGCCGCCCCCATTTCGAAATGGGGTCCTATGTGGCGATACCTTTGAATATAGAAGATAATCAGGCTCCACACCCAACAAGAAATTCAACCACTGTTTCCACCGTGGCATCATCCCAATAGTTTCTCGGCATTGCATACCTCGGCTAGTGCTCCGTTTCGATGTTTACTTGTTTCATTTTCAGTGGCACGGTGATGTCTGGATCCTCGGTTGTTGGTCTGCGCACCTCATGACTCCCCTCTGTTTCTGGAATATTGATGTTTCTAGGGTCGTCCTCATCATCTCCTACCTGTACATTGTAACATTCCAGGGCCTTGCTCAACTGTCGCGACCAGTCTGGCTACACAATTTCTTTTGGTTCCGATGATATTTTGAAAATAGTTGCCTTTACCACCTGCAACGTGTTGTCCATAATATCCATCCATTGATCCTCAAAGAGGAACGTTGACAGAAACCCTTCGTGCAGGATATCCCATTCGCCTATGCCATGTCGGAGCTCTGTTTCAGTATACCAATTCCTTGGGATGACATCCGAGGTATGATAAAATAAGTGTACCCACTCCTGTTGAGGCTCTTCTCCATAGGCTTGGACCCATCTAGTCAGGTGCATGCGCGGATCATCAGGTCCAACATATTTCTTCATTGTGCATAGTTCTAGCCTCCAAAATCTTATCTGCATCATTCACCTACAGTCGCACCAATTTTCGAAGGTTCCTTCATGTGTGCCCCACCATCACGTCGGTGTCACATGCAATGGCCATTTCAACGCATCAAACCGCTGGTGCTCTGGTACCATGCTTTCAAATTTGATCAAGAATTCATCTACTACTGTTAGCCCATCATACATCGGTAGTTCACGATCCTGCGCTTTAACGCAACACAGTGATTTTGTCACCATATTGCAGTTTAATGTGGTTACCCCATTAAACTGGTTACGCCATCACTCATCTTCTTCATCTGAATCTTAGGTGCAGGATTCTGCATGTTCCCACAATATTCTTCCTTTTGCCATCGAATTGTCCCATACTTGATGTCATGTAGTGATTTTATAAATACAATCTAATTCATCATCACTGCCTCCATCACGTACGAGTTCAGTGTAACGCAGTCCTTCAGCCGGGTCTAGCGGAATGACTACACAGAGTGACTTCTTCTCGAAGATAATTATTCGCTTCTTTAAATTAATAACTCCATTCATGTCAGTGGCCCAATCTATTCCTAATATTGTAGGGTAAGGGCTATTTTCATCCACAATTTCGATTACCTCAAAGTCCGTTCAGGTGCTCGCGCCTTTTATATCTATCGTAATCCCTTGCAGTCTTCCCATGAGTAGGATCTTTCGTTGATTCGCCATCCTCAATTGAATAGGAGACCAATGTAGTGTGGGCTTGCCCACGTGCTCCCACATTTGTTTAGGTAGTACATTTGTGTCTGAGCCCAAGTCTAGAATGATCTGATCTATCTCATAGTCACCAATTTGTGTTGTTGACTACATTTCCTGCCCAGTCTGTGACACAGGTTTTCCCAATTTTTGGATCACGCGAGTTTCACTTGACCTCACGCACCCATTTAACAATTCTTGAAAGCCCTTAACCACTCTATTGTCACAAAGCAATTTCATTCATGTCTCTAAAAATCCCATTTGTTGGCATATATGACTTATATGGGCCTGACCCAGGTTCGAAAGAGTTATTTAGCCAAACAAATCTCCTAGCTACCGACCCTTTCAACAATAGCCTGCAGAGCACCATTGGGATGTCTCAATGTGGCCTAGAAGGTTCATGCACTGTTCTGCGGCTTTGCGCCACTCTACCCTGCATAGATCTGAACCCAGGAAACCCCTTAATACTTATTAATGCGTTGTTGTAGATTCGATCTACTTTTTATGGTCTTTAAGCAAACATTTAACAGAAATACCCAGTTCGTGCACCCAGGTGTTAGCACCTAGATTTGCCTTAGGCTGAAGGAAGGCAAAAATTAGGGTAACCACAAACCACACTCAGTCTGGTAGCTAGCCCTACCAGAACAGGAGAGGGCTCTCTCCGAGTCACGCTTAGTGAATAGGTAAGCAAAAAATGGTCTGAGATGACTTACAATGAAATATTGATCTTAGGCTAGTAAGTGAAAACGGGTACAAGAAACAAATTTTATGAATGACCGAGCTTCTGGGATGGTATGGGAACAACGCTCAGCAAAGAACAGAGAATTTAATACAAAGGCACAGATTATTTCGTGAGGCAAGGTAGGCGGAAAATGTAACAATTTAGTTTGAGGTACCGTGGCATGAATAGATTGCTGAAGAAAGTGAAAAGGGCATAGTGACATGAATCCCTTTCAACAGAAGAAAAATACTGAACATGCAATTTTCCCACAGGCAGAGCAATAAAATTGAATTCTAGCTAATCTCACTCAGAAAATTTCACTGGAAATGAACATGAATTGAATTATGAAACATAACGAAATACATATGAAAACATAAGAGACACATTTTCTACACTCACAACCACAAGAATCTCATGAAACAGAGCCATTGCCTTTCATTAATTCTCTGCCAAAGATATACAGTGAAGAAATAGAGTTTCTTTCCCACAGTATCCTAGAAGTTATAAGCCAACCAACCCTTTGCAAATAACTTGCATACAATATACAGAATGTGTAAGGAAGAGATAGAACGCCCAAGGGTTGGGGAGTTACTCGAATCATTGCAAAATGGAGATGGAGAGCCAACCATCAGCTACGGGTGCAGCGCTACAAACATGACATTTGGCTTGGGTGACCGTTTTCCTTCCTTTGCCACTTGGATAGAAGCCAATCTGGAGAAAAATCACTTTAAATGCTTCCTTTGGAGCCAAAAAACTAAAGTGTAGATGAGCGGGTCCACTTGGAGAAGTTGCGGACCGAAATTTCGCAAAATGGAAGCAAATTGGGCAATTTTTCCTCTGTGCGCCGCACTACTTTGGGGCCTATTTTGGGGCACTTTTAGGTGTCCTAAATGTGGCCAAGTGGGCTTGCTGGAAAGCATGTCTTGTCTACTTTCTAACCCCACTGGAATTTTTGAATTTGGTACTCATTTTCCCCTCCAAATCTTCATTCTCCCAAGACTGCTTCCTGTGTGTCAAAAAAGTGGCAGAGAGGCCATTTTTGGGTGTTTTTTGAACTTTTGGAGACTCATACCTTGTCAAAATTTCTTGTCCAAACACCAGTTGTCGTGATTTTCCATGCTGAATCCAAAAATGCAAACCATTCCTCATTTGGAGCTCTAGAATTTTAGCATCGCGCCACAGGGAGAAAAACCCTGTTTTTTGCCCAAAAATTTGTGAAGTGACAAAAAATTCCCAAAATTTCTTGAAATCTGGGATGGAGGTTCCCCATGGGGTGTTATGATGGGCCAAGGAAGCCTCAGCCAAGATTCAAAGCCGATCTTGCTCTTTTTCCTCTTTTTCCTTTCTTGTTGTTTTCCTTAAGTTTGCCTTCAAGCTCCTTATCCAGGCCCTTGCACTCATATTTCGTGCCTTGTAATGATTAACCATCCTCCTCAGTATGGTTTTTTCTCTATCGGCCTTCTCCAGTAGTTTCTCCAGGTGGATGTTGATCCGCTCTAGCCAGGACTCACGGTCATTGTTGATCTCTTGCTCCAAGGTAGTGAGCTCGATCCTCCTTTGTTGGGCAGCTTGTCGGTTCTCACGGATGTTTTGCAGCTCCATGATCTCATGCTGGTCCTCAAGCTGCTTGTTTCTCTACTCCAAACACTTGATGATCCATTTGGCCCTCTCCACATTGAGTGACAAGTCTTGGATCTCCGTGTTATGCTCCTGAATAGTCATCCTAAGTCGGGCACTCTCCACATCTGCATCATCATCCTGAATGAGGATCAAATCGGCCTCTTGTTTCACCTGATGACCTCTCGTCATGCATAGGCTTTCTTGTCCTTGTCCTGTATTGCTCTAAGGGAAGCATCAGCAAACAAATCCAACTTAACCTTCTCTTTTTGCCTGATTAGGGTTTCCTGGAGTATTTTCTTCAACTACTTGATTTTGACTTTGGAGACCTAATTCCTTGTGTAACAATGAGTGACCATGTCTCTTTGAAATTTGTTCTCTTTTTGCCCTCTTAAGAAGATTGTTTAAATGGAAATTTACTTTTTCAAGCCAAAACTTCCTATTTTCATTGATTTCTCCTACAATTAGGTCAACTGAAGATATCTGCTCCCTTTGTTGCTGAAGTTCCCTTTTGAGTCCTCTAGTTTTTACACTCTTTCTTATCACTTGCTCTTGATGCTCATATAAATCATCTGTGTAAACTAATTTTTCCCTTTACATCTTCTTTTCTAACATCAACCTTATGCTTATTCAAGAGTAGTTGATTTACCTTCAATTGCTCATTATCCTGCTCTAGGAATCAAACCATGAAATTGGCCTTAGAAAAATTGTCCCAAAGCTCTTTGATCTTAGCATCTTTCTCCATGATGACCTAATCTACTATCTTATGCTATTCATTAACATTCAAGTTTACTATATCAGTGTAAACATGGAATTGCTCCTCATCTTGCAAAGGTGCCTTATGTTGTGATGGTGATCCCTTCTTTGCTGATGTAGGCTTGGACCCTTCCACAATGTTTGGAGAAAACAATGAGTTTTTAAACCCTAGCAGCAATTGGCTTGAGGACCTTTAGAAGTAGTTTTTGAGAATTTTTGTTGCAACCACTATCACCCATAAACCATCGTCTCTTATCATAAAATTTGATGCAACAGCAAGATAGCAAGCCGACCTAGCAAATCTACGCAAAGTATGAGCAATTTGGTGAAGTTTCCAGCAATTTTCGGGCTTGAGGCTATATGCGTCATGCTAAGAACCTAGTGCACCATGCTCTCCATGTGCGTCGTGCCCGTTCAAATTAACATCGGGCAATTCCTCCCAGTGCGCCGCGCTCTCTATGTGTGCCACGCTCCTCCTCCTGTGCGTCGCGCTTTTTCCAAAAGACTTTTGGAGGCCTTCACAGTGTCCAAATTGGGTGCAGGATAGCTCTTTGGAAAGGTCCTTGAGTATAATTTCCAACTCAACTAGAATTTTTCAATTTGGAGTTCATTTGTTCTATCAAAAATCAAATCTCCCAAGACTGGTCAAAATGTGCCAAATGAGGCTGCCTAAAGGGAGAGTGCTGTTACAGTCAACTTTTGGATGCCTTCCTCAACTCCAAATTGAGCTCATGATAGCTCATTGGAAAGATCGTTGTGTCGAGTTATCATTTGATTCATCAAGAAAGTCATTTGGCCAACTGATATAGGAGAAAATTTGATTTTCCCAAGGTCACTTTAGAGGTGCATCAATTCTCCTGAGACAACTATATGTTTGACATTTCTCCAAAACCATGACACCTGTGTAAAAATTGAAGGAGGTTTTTCTTCCTTGGCATGTTTTTGACAAAAACCTCTCTCAGGTTTTCCAAATTCATCTTTCCTTGCTCAGAAACATAATTTGAGTGAAACCTACCCAATGTGTGGAACAAGAGATTTGTCGAAATGAAGCGAAATGAAGGGGATAGGGAGCTTCTAAATTCTTGAGGAAATTTTGGAAAGTAGGGATGGATGTTAGGAAGTAAGGAAAAGTGGAATCTCAGAAATTGAGTGAGGGGAAGGGGTCAAAAAAGGCAAAACACAGGACCAACCTAGAAAATTGCCAGGTTGTAGCAAGAAACTAGGGTTTGTGTGAAAATGAGGAATTTGGGGGATCTCAGTGATGGGAAGTGTTGGATAAGGTACATTATGGATAGGGGAAGGTGTATGAACATTAGGATATAAGTTTTTCCTATCATTTGACCGTCCAAGAGAAATTGCCTTCAAAACCCTAGGAGAGGGAAATGACCTTACCTAGGCGCAACTGAAGCATGAACAAGGTGTAAAATGACCCAGTGGAACTTGACATGATAATGATAACCCTATGAATGATGGTACACTTAGCTGAACGGTGGCATGGACTGACATTTGGAAAACTTTGATAAGAGTAAAAGCAAACCCTAGACCTAGTACCTAGTGACCAAATTTTGCTTGAAGACTTACTAAAATGACAAAATTTGATCTTGACACTCTGAGACCACTTTGTAAGAGCATATTTGATCACTGGAGGAAGGCTAAAAATACTGACACTAAAATTGGCTCCAATGGGGGATGGTATCTCCTTGGAGGTGCCAAGAACAATAGGTCTCTGGATGAGTAGACACTGCCTTCGCCCATTGGGCTATGGAGTCCATTATTCCGACAAACCAACATGACTCAATTTATTCACTGAAACTTGACTCAAATTGACTCAATGCAAACTGAAATGACTGAAAAAATTGACTCTATGCAAAAGGAAATGACTCATGATTGACTTAACTGAAACAAGAACTGACAAAACTTATTCAATGGCAGCAGTCCATCAAGATTCGAGGGTTTCAAATCATGATGACAGCCACCTGCGTACTAATGCAATATGTACAATCATGTGTAATGTGTCTTCCAATGTAACCAATCAAGTAGATTCCTCCTTGGTTGATTCTCCAGATCAGATCTTCTAGTCAACAACAGATACTGGTAATTGGGCATCCAAAAACATAATTGACCATGATCTCCTTCATCACTGAATACTACAATAATCACCTTCACTACTGACTGCAACAAATATGCCATTGGATCCTGAAAAACATGAAGATTGGCCTCTTGCTGAAAAAACAAGGTATCTTTTTCTCTTGATTTTGATCTTCCTTCATAATGTACTTCAAAAAAAGTATGGTCCTGGTCCTCAAAAAATTCTGAACAAGTGGATGAGTAGATGTCCTCTTCAAAGAACATTTCAAAACATGAAACATAAGAAGAAGAATCTGAAATGTCATCCTGAATGGTCTGATCTTCGGTAGTCTGACTATATTGTAGGTCACCTTCATATGATATGACAACCAGATTCTCATTACATTCATCAATCATGAGAAAAGAAACTTCAGATGTTTCGTGAAACCCAACACTAACATTTCTATCATCTACCATAAATTCATGCAGAGGAACTTTTTTACTTGCTTGAGCAACGATCTCATCTTACTGTTCATGAGTTGACTAGATTACCTCTTCATGAAGACTATGTTCTGCTGACGTGAGAACATTCGGATCCAAAACTCTATCTTCTTCATCCCAGATGATTTCAGCAGCAGAGTTCTCTTTCATGGGACTTAGTACAAGGTTTTCTTGGTCATCACAATCTGAATCTGAATCTGAAATGGATGACTTCACATCATCACATTCTGATTAGAACTGGACTTCCTTGCATGTTGTCTTCTTCTATGGATAGATTTGAACCAACACTTTTTCTTTCATCACTTTCAGCCATATGGAACTCTTCAACCTGCTGATCTATTTCATGTAATTCATGTTGACTGTCAAGATGCAAAATTCCTTCATTTTCCACCGTACAAAGATCTTGATTCTGCTGCAACGTTTCCTGAGCATCTTGATGGGACTCCTCTATTTTCTCTTCATGTTGCTGAAATGGATTCCCGTACAAGGCTTCCATGATCTCATCATCCATAAAATTATCATCCTCATAGTATTTTTCAAGGCTTTCAATACAAGTAGAAGGATGTTTGCAGTAGTCATGAACTAGATTTAATGATGGATAAGTTCTTGATATCTTTCAATGAACAGGGCATGAAAATCCTTTAAACAATAAATACAAGCAGGCAGCAAACTTTCATACCAAGATTGGGCTTCACCTTCCAGAGTGGCCAGGAATATCTTCATCAAGCAATATTCCGGAAAATCAACCTTCAACTTGCGAATATGCATGTGAAATCAAACTAGATGTAAAGCAGCGTCCTTCTTACCATCATCTTTAAATGTAGGCAGATTCCTCGACCAATCCACCGTCAGAATTTTATTTGGAAAACCTGGGATGTGATCTCGGCTCATGGGAGTGTATCTTCTTGCAATCCGCTCCATTTTGAAAATATCAAAGCTACTGATCTCTCTGCAGTGGAGTCACCATGAGGCACTAGTTATTGGATTCTTCAGTGAAAGGAGTCGTCAGGTGAATGATTTCAGTCGTCTTCTTATGTCTGATTGTTGTTCACCATCAACAATTAGCTCTAAACTTGAGATATGTACTGGGGCAAAACAATCTTCAAGCAAACCATTTTTCTCCCCAGTGGAGTCGCCACTATGTTAGCACCTAAATCTGCCTTAGGCTGAAGGAAGGTAAAAATTAGGGTAACCACAAACCACGCTTAGTCTGGTAGCTAGCCCTACCAGAACAGGGGAGGGCTCTCTCTGAGTCACGCTCAGTGAATAGGTAAGCAAAAAATGGTCTAAGATGACTTACAATGAAATATTGATCTTAGGCTAGTAAGTGAAAATGGGTACAAGAAACAAATTTTATGAATGACCGAGCTTCTGGGATGGTATGGGACCAACGCTCAGCAAAGAACAGAGAATTTAATACAAAGGCACATATTATTCTGTGAGGCAAGGTAGGCGGAAAATGTAATAATTTAGTTTGAGGTGCCGCGACACGAATAGATTTCTAAAGAAAATGAAAAGGGCATAGTGACATGAATCCCTTTCAACAGAAGAAAAACAATGAACATGAAATTTTCCCACAGGCAGAGCAATAAAATTGAATTCTACCTAATCTCACTCAGAAAATTTCACTGGAAATGAACATGAATTGAATTATGAAACATAATGAAATACATATGAAAACATAAGAGACACATTTGCTACACTCACAACCACAAGAATCTCATGAAACAAAGCCGCTGCCTTTCATTAATTCTTTGTCAAAAATATACAGTGAAGAAACAGAGTTTCTTTCCCACAGTCTCCCAGAAGTTACAAGCCAAACAAACCTTTGCAAATAACTTGCACACAATATATAGAATGTGTAAGGAAGAGATAGAATGCCCAAGGGTTGGGGAGTTACTCGAATCATTACAAAATGGAGATGGAGAGCCAACCATCAGCTACAGGTGCAGTGCTACAAACATGACATTTGGCTTGGGTCACCGTTTTCCTTCCTTCGCCACTTGGATAGAAGCCAATATGGAGAAAAAACACTTTAAATGCCACATTTGGTGCCAAAAAACCGAAGTCTAGATGAGCGGGCCCACTTGGAGAAGTCGCAAACTGAAATTTCGCGAAACAGAAGCAAATTGGGCAATTTTTCCTCTGTCCGCCGTGCCATTTTCTCTGTGCGCCGCGCTACTTTGGGGCCTGTTTTGGGGCACTTACAGATGTTAAAAATGTGCCCAAGTGGGCTTGTTGGAAAGCCTGTCCTGTCTACTTTCTAACCCCACTAGAATTTTTGAATTTGGTGCTCATTTTCCCCTCCAACTCTTCATTCTCCCAAGACTGCTTCCTGTGTGTCAAAAAAGTGGCAGAGAGGCCATTTTTGGGTGTTTTTTGACCTTTTGGAGACTCATACCTTGTCAAAATTTCTTGTCCGGACACCAGTAGTCGTGGTTTTCCGTGCTGAATCCAAAAATGCAAACCATTACTCATTTGGAGCTCTAGAATTTTATCGCCACACCACAGGGAGAAAAACCCTGTTTTTTGCCCAAAAATTTGTGAAGTAACCAAAAATTCCCCAAATTTCTTGAAATTTGGGCTGGAGGTTCCCTATGGGGTGTTATGATGGGCCAAGGAAGCCTCAGCCAAGATTCGAAGTCGATCTTGCTCTTTTGCCTCTTTTTCCTTTCTTGTACTTAAGTTTGCCTTCAAGCTCCTTATCCAGGCCCTTGCACTCATATTTCGTGCCCTGTAATGATAAACCATCCTCCTCGGTATGGTTTTGTCTATGTTAGCCTTCTCCAGCAGTTTCTCCAGGTGGATATTGATCCGCTCTAGCCAGGACTCATGGTCATTGTTGATCTCTTGCTCCAAGGTAGTGAGCTCGATCCTCCTTTGTTGGGTAGCTTGTCGATTCTCACAGACATTTTGCAGCTCCATGATCTCATGCTGGTCCTCAAGCTACTTGTTTCTTTGCTCCAAATACTTTATGATCCATTTTTCCCTCTCCACATTGAGTGACAAGTCTTGGATCTTTGTGTTATGCTCCTGAATAGTCATCCTAATTCGGGTGCTCTCCACATCTGCATCATCATCCTGAATGAGGATGAAATCGGCCTCCTGTTTCACTTGATGGCCTCTCGTCATGCATAGGCTTTCTTGTCCTTGTCCTGTATTGCTCTGAGGGAAGCATCAACAAGAAAATCCAACTTAACCTTCTCTTTTTACCTGATTAGGGTTTCCTGGAGTATTTTCTTCAACTACTTGATTTTGACTTTGGAGACCTGATTCCTTGTGTAGCAATGAGTAGCCATGTGTCTTTGAAATTTGTTGACTCTTGTGGCCCTCTTAAGAATACTGTTTAAATGGAAATTTACTTTTTCAAGCCAAAACTCCCTATTTTCATTGATTTCTCCTGCAATTAGGCCAACTGAAGATATCTGCTCCCTTTGTTGTTGAAGTTCCCTTTTGAGTTCTCTAGTCTTTGGACTCTTCCTTGTCACTTGCTCTTGATGCTCATCTGAATCATCTGTGTCAACTAATTATTTTCCCTTTACATCTTCTTTGCTAACATCAACCTTATGCTTATTCAAGAGTAGTTGATTTACCTTCAATTGCTCATTATCCTGCTCTAGGAATCAAACCATGAAATTGGCCTTAGAAAAATTGTCCCTAAGCTCTTTGATCTTAGCATCTTTCTCCATGATGACCTAATCTACTATCTTATGCTATTCATTAACATTCAAGTTTACTATATCAGTGTAAAGATGGAATTGCTCCTCATCTTGCAAAGGTGCCTTATGTTGTGATGGTGATCCCTGTTCTGCTGATGTAGGCTTGGACCCCTCCACAATGTTTGGAGAAAACAACGAGTTTTTAAACCCTGGCAGAAATTGGCTTGAGGATCTTTAGAAGTAGGTTTTGAGAATTTTTGTTGCAACCACTATCACCCATAAACCATCGTCTCTTATCATAAAATTTGATGCAACAACAAGATAGCAATCCTACCTAGAAAATCTACGCAAAGTATGAGCAATTTGGTGAAGTTTCCAGCAATTTTCGAGCTTGAGACTATATGCGCCGCGCTAAGAACCTAGTGCACCACGCTCTCCATGTGCATCGCGCCCGTTAAAATTAACATTGGGCAATTCCTCCCAATGCACCGCGCTCTCTATGTGCGCCGTGCTCCTCCTCCTATGCATCATTCATTTTCCGGAAGACTTTTGGAGGCCTTCCCAGCATCCAAATTGGGCACGAGATAGCTCGTTAGAAAGGTCTTTGAGTCTAATTTCTAACCAACCAGAATTTTTCCATTTGGAGTTCATTTTCCCTATCAAAAATTAAATCTCCCAATACTGGTCAAAATTTTCCAAATGAGGATGCCTAAAGGCAGAGTGCTGTTACAGTCAACGTTTGAATGCCTTCCTCAACTCCAAATTGAGCTCATGATAGCTCATTAGAAAGCTCTTTGTGTCTAGTTATCATTCGATGCATCAATCAAGTCATTTAGCCAACTGAGCTAGGAGAAAATTTGACTTTCCCAAGGTCACTTTAGAGGTGCATCAATTCTCCCGAGGCAACTATATTTTTGAAATTTCTCCCAAACCATGACACCCGTGTAAAAAGTGAAGGACTTTTTTCTTAATTGGCATGTTTTGGACAAAAACCTCTCTCAGTTTTTCCAAATTCATCTTTCCTTGCTCAGAAACATAATTTGAGTGAAACCTACCTCGATGTTTGGAACAAGAGAGTTGTCGAAATGAAGAGAAATGAAGGGGATAGGGAGCTTCTAAATTCTTGAGGAAATTTTGGGAAGTAGGGAGGGATGTTAGGAAGTAGGGAAAAGTGGAATCTAAGAAATGTATTGAGGGGAAGGGGTCGAAAAAGGCCAAACACAGGTCCAACCTAGAAAATTGCTAGGTTGTAGCAAGAAACTAGGGTTTGTGCGAAAATGAGGAATTTGGGGGATCTCAGTGATGGGAAGTGTTGAATAAGGTACATTATGGATAGGGGAAGGTGTATGAACATCAGGATACAAGTTTTTCCAATGATTTGACAGTCCAAGAGAAATTGCCTTCAAAACCCTAGGAGAGGGAAATGACCTTAGCTAGGTGCAACTGAAGCATGAACAAGGTGTAAAATGACCCAGTGGAACTTGACATGGTAATTACAACCCTCTGAATGATGGTAAACTTAGCTGAATGGTGGCATGGACTGACATTTGGACAACTTTGACAGGAGTAAAAGCAAACCCTAGACCTAGTACCTAGTGACCAAATTTTGCTTGAAGACTTACTGAAATGACAAAATTTGACCTTGACACTCTGAGACCACTTTGTAAGAGAATATTTGATCACTGGATGAAGGTTGCAAAGACTGACATTAACACCAGGAAAGATACAGATTTGCATAAAATCATAACATAAGCATACACACATAGATCAAACAGTTATATGAATTAGCCAAATCCGTAATAATTCAGATTTTACACAGAATTTTAGAATCAACTTATCTTTATTCACTTCTCTCACCAATACATCGAGATCCACCCTATGCACTTAGCTACATCAATCCGTTCACACAGCTGCAGACTCTACTAGGCCTCTGTTCACACAACTGTAGAGCCTCTATCTACTTACCAACACCCTTGACTTAGACTTATAGACGCTTCAAGACTTCGCTCCTCAAAAACCAATTACCATTCAAATCCAAAAGTACATCCCCAAAAACTGCCTTCTACCCATAGAAACTTGCTCTATTTATACATTCCCATGGTCCGCGGACCATGGGCAAGCCGACTTACTTCCTATTATTCTATATTATTTCTTGGGCGGACAACCCTTTGACTCGATCTATTACATTTTGTGCTCTGCATATTTCAGAGTTTTTACAATATTTTTATCCTAATTTATAGGCTCTAAGCCCCCAAAATGGTTACGCGAGACCTCCCCTACCCAACAACGACCTCCCCGCTTTGGGAGAGACTGGTAATAAAGTAGATGTCTTCGACCTCAATCCATAGAGGCATCTGGTTTATCATGAAAGCATCATCCTCTGCACTCCATTAGTGGATCAATAGTTCAAGCAAGCACGTATTCGATTTCATGTTTGGCATTTTGAATAATTTCAATAAGCCACAACCTCTCAGAGTGTCTAGTGCATTTTGGTCATTCATTACCTCATTATCAATAATGGTATGGTCTCTTTCCCTCCAAGTGATAGTCATCATGCAAAAAATTAGAGTTTCAACCATTAGTTTTTATGTTTAAACTTTAACTCGCGTACACGCAAGTTCCCCTTATACACAGTCACGTGTAGGGTCGTTGTATACACGGGTTGATCACATCCAACCCACGTGTACGCAGAGTTGGATTTTTGGTCATAGTTTCCCACGGTCAGAACTTTGAGAAAATTTTTAAAAACTATCATAAAACATTACAAGTACGATTTGAGGATTACCTGGTAACTTTGGGGTGATTTGAACAGTCTAATTGTTTAGAGGAAAGCTTGCTTCGTTTTGCAGCACGGCTCTTTGCTCCAAATAGAAATGAAAAAATTATGAGTCTAAAAGTCATTATATAACTTTGAAATTGCAAAATATTTTTTCAAAAATTGATTTTTGTCTCATGGAATTTTTGACCTGTGGGCTTCGATTGTCGAGAGTCGATTATTTTTTAGGATATTTTGGAGACTTCTTTAAGATGTTATTTTGGTCCCATGACCATTGACCCATCATGGCAGGTATCGTTCACTCACTAGCATTTAGGTTAGGGAAAACCATTTTCTACTGCATCTTGCATACTAGCCTCCATTCAGTGATACATTAGCCATAGGGTCAACCCCATCGTATCTTGGTTAGCAGACCATTTTCACTCGCTAATTTTGAAATCATGATGTGATGGTAGAGCCATCCTTTACATGGGCATATTAGTTAGAACCTCGCTGACATTGGTTGCCCATGCTGCTATACTGAGTAGGCTCGGGAGTCCTCTTTAGTCCCGCCATGACTGATGCATTGAAGACACATTCTCCTTTCTTCCATGCTAATTTCTGGCCTTATACCCCATAGGATCCTTTGTGTTGAGTTGTACTGCTGCATTTCATTTTGACTATTTGCACCTTTTGGCCTTACGCCGGCTTCACTTGGACTCGTGTTTAAGCCAATTATTAAACCATGTCTTCTGCAAAATCAACCATGCAATCACTTAGCTTCTGCAATTTGACGCATCCTTTTACCCATGGAAAGAGCATCCCTTTGAGTGTCCTTGACCAGTTTCACCTCCCTGCATTAAGCATAGGAATGTTAATGTCTTAGGAACTAGATCATCTGTTTCCCAGCATTCTTTTATTCTTTTTCTAGCTTAAAGAAAAAGACAAAAAAATTATATATTCCAAAAAGAGCAGGAACGGGACAACATTTCCATATTTTCTTGGTAGCTAGAGTCAATCGTGTTGCCCTTGAAAAAAGCACTCAAAAGAAAGTATCTCCTCCAGTTGGGCAGGATTTAGTTTGCCTTGGGTGTGCCTTAACCTTGTTATTGAGTTAGTACTCTTCTGATTGGTTACCTCTTCCAATCATATGGAGAGTTTGCTCATGCCTTTTGCATGACAAACTCATACAGAGTTATCATATGTTGCCATATAATCATCATGGAGTCATGCTTTTGTTCAAGGGAAGTAAGCCTAAATCGACTTCTTTGTGGTGTCTCTTGACTTATTATTGAGTTGACCATCCCTAGTTGTCAGTGTCATTTTTGTCATTAGATTAGTTATATTGGTCTTTTTCTCGTGTCGGTTTGAGAAGGTCTCCATTGAATTCTTGCTGGTGGGTCTTGTCCTTATTGACTATGACATATTGCTCTAAGGGCATACCTAGAGCCACACCCTGGCCCTATTTTCATTATTGATAGGTCACCTTGTGCTCATCATCGATCAGTATCATGGGTCTTTGACTGAGTGGTTTCCCTTGTGTTCGACATCAGCTTTCATTATCACACATTGGGATTCGTGCAGTGCCTTGGTTACCATTTGACCCTATTGGTGGATTCCTCGCCTCTATGTCAGCTTTCATTATTGGTTGGTTCAGAGGGTTTCTATCGTGTGCTAGCTACATCTAGTGTATGCCATAAATGTGCTTCGGTGGGGTTACTACATCTTTTTCGTCTCCTTCCACATTATTGGCCTATGGGTTACACTCGTGCTAGATTGATGAAGGATGCCATTATGCCTTCCTTTTGGTAGATCTTTTCCTATCGACTATAGCTCATTTCCTTTGGGAAAAAGATCTAGAGTCCATTTGGCGGTACCTTGGGGTTTTCAGTCATTAGTGGCAGATTCCTTTGCTATCGATAGTGGGAAACCATCATTTTCCACTTATTGATAGATTCTTCCAGGTGTTTGACTTCAGCTCATTCATTCGCACTTGTTAGATTGTATTGGGTACCTTGAATCTCATTATCATTATCGGTGAGAGTCTCGCGTTTGTTAACAGTATACATCAATGACTGGTAATCAAACAATTTCTCACGTGGTTGACCTTAGATCATTTATTCACATTGTGTAGAAATGTACCATGGCGGTCGGTGAAGACCTTGGGTTGCATCAACATCTTTTGCTTCACTTGTCAGTTTCTCCTATGGCTTCTAGTTGACACCATCCCCCTTATATGTTGCAGTTATTCATAGCGACATCTTATATGCTAGCATCCTAGTTTCGATGTAGTATCATTTTATTCTATCATGTTCATTTGGTACTACTAGGATCAGTTTTTGACATCAGTGATTAGCTTCACCCTTCAGCATCATTGATCATCTTCTTATATGTGATATTCTGACATGTATTTTTTCAATCACGATCAGATGATCCATTACGTACTTACAATTCCTTTATACTTGTATACATATTGGATCTACTTGTACTTGATATGCAGACATGCTTTACTTTCTCTGAGCATGGGTATGCTCGTCTCAGACAAAGTTTCTTTTTGATCTCTTTTGATGGCTTGACAGGCTGAATTCTAGTGAAGTCCTTCTCAGTATCGACAAGATTCTTTCCATACACTTAATACATTTTGGCCATCATGTACCCCTTCTGACCTCATATATTAGGGGGCATCTGTTATAGCACCATTTACTACTCTTGGTATTTGTGATGTTTGGTTTATGGCCTAGGGAAACCACTCCTTCCATACTTGGTCGGAATATATAAAAAACAGTGTTTTATTCCCTGTACGCTACTTTGCCTAAGCTAAAAGTGTGTACACATGGGTCAGTCAATACCCAACCCGCGTATATGTATTAAAACACTTAAAAAATTTAAATTTCCTTAATTATGGGTAGTGTTCATGGGTTTTACTTGTTGATTACCTCCTAGTGCCCGTGGCCCAACTGTTTCACAACTAAAACTAATTGGGATAGGTATAAATAAACCTCTATGGGAAGGCCTGAGGGGATAAGAGATAGAGTTATTATACTAAGATTATCCTTGACTGAGTCTGATGAATCCCTGTGCCTCATGCAGTGCCCCAAGCTTTAGGAAACCCTTGTTTCCTTGATTATAGATATTCTCCCTCTTTCTTGAGATATCATCGTGTTGGTTATGGAAGAAGATTGTTGAAGGCTGGGATAGGATGAATCCGAAGGACGGTTCCACTTGGAGCCAGAAGAAGAAGACTCAAGTGAATTCTCTCCATGTTAGTTATAGCTTACTGCAATAAAAGAAATGTTGTCTTGTCTCCAAAATTAACTATGTTTATGCATCAGATTATGTTATAATTCATATATGAATGTTGTTTTGATGTATGATCAATCATTTTTTTATATAATATAAAGTCAATTTTGTGAATATGCTTTACTTCTATACTGCTATGTATGTTCGAGTTGATTGATTTTCAGGTTTGAAGAATATCGGGAGTTGCAGAGGTTCTGAACCCTGCGGGACCTACTCGAATGAAGGAAATCCAGGTCTGTTCGCTCTTACGTAGTTTGATTATATAAGCATTTTGCCTGAGCTATATGAGTGTTTCTTTTTGTAGTTTTCTTCTGTTCTATTGGGGTTCTAACCCAAAGCCCTAGGGTACTTATTCCCGAAACACAAACACTCTAGATCCCTGTGACAACTATGGGTTGAGCTATTAGTTCTTGAAGCCTTGGAAAACTTTGGTAGAGATTGATCTAGTTATAGTTAGTTATTTCTAGATCATAGAGGTGGAATCACTATGGTTGAGGGTTGAGGTGGTTTGGCCTCTAGAATCCCTGGTTGGTTTTGTCTTGGTTTATTCCATGAAATCCCACATTCATGCTTGGAATATGGCACAAGGGTGATTCGTTAGAAGAAATATTTGGTTCAACCCAAGCTATGGTCGAGTGGTACGTGGAAGTCCCTGACTTGGTTGGAACTTTCATATGTTAATATGAGCTATTTTCCTATTGTGATATATGACCAGATGTGTTGATTATGATGGTTATCTTATGGTTGCTTTGCCATGGTTTCGATTCTGATTGTAAGCTAGTTATTTGTTGTATTATATATATGGTTCCTTACATGTTTTGATAAGTTATTGAATGGTTGATGAATGCATGGATGATTTATATTACTTCAAAGTTTATGTTACGATGATTTATGCTTGATGGGGTGCATCTCTAGAAAGAGTTCATGAAAAAGATGATCGCACCATTATAGACATAAGTAATTGTGATATTCTACTTGAATAACATTAGGTAACTACACAAGAGATTTTAAGAATGACATTTTAGGGTTTGCTTTATATCAAGGTATGTGGATCATTATGTTTTTTTCCCAAAACATTTACATATGACTAAAATTTTTAAATAGTACGTCACTTTAATATTATTTCTCTTACATGCTCCTAGGTTATAATTCAAAGCATCATTGGTACTAAAACTCATGAAACACTTGGTTTTTGCTCTAAATAACTAACACCCACTACACTTAATATTCAAACTTGAGCTATTGTTAATACTACTTCCTATAATTCTTATTATTCCTCAATAAGTAAGCTTACTACTAGGTGGACTTGAACCATTATTAACAAGCGAGTGTAGTGTTACCTAATTGTGTTTAAGAAGCATAAGGGGTAAGATTGGTATGAGTCCTGTCGTGGCGGAAAAAGTCGTTTGTGCGGACACAACTGACCTCCCTAGGAGTCTAAACTCTCTAGCGACAAACAAGACAAAATGGAGTGATCTTTCTCTAAATACACCTTTTAAAACATGAAAACTACAAGTGTTTAGGCTTACCTTATTCCAAAACGCGGTTGTTGTAGTCCGTCCTTGCCGATCCGGATGAGCTCCTCCTTCAAGTCAATTCCTGCAACCACAAACAATCAAACAATTACCAAGCACTTGCATTTCATATAATAAAACATATATCCAACATGCAGACCAAGGAACACATGAAATAACTCATTAACACAAGCTATTGAGAAAAATAAACCAGTTTGTATTAATAACGAAACAAAGAAACTCTTACAACCTGGCCTTGGTGTTGTGCAAGTTCCTCCCAGGGTCCATCAAGGGTTTTCCTCTACTTTGACAAAGCTCACCCACTTCCAAGTAGAATCAAGCAAAGACAATCTCTCCTCACAAGGTTCTAAATGGGAGTCCTAATTCCTGCAGCATTTACCCAAAGAAAATGTATAGCTCCAACCTCCCCTCCCTCTGGCTCAATGTCTTTATTTATAGTGCTGTAAAGAGGTTATTCAGGTCCACCATCAATGGGATAATCCCCCTCTTTGGGTGGGATAGCTCCCTTATTGATGGGATAAGTTCCCCCTTAATAGAGATACATGAACCAACTGGAGGCGCATCCAAATCATCAAACCGACCTCTAGAAAGTTCTAGAAGTAACCACAAGTAACTTTTTTAAGATGAAACTCGCGCATTTTGCCTTTTACAGAAGGACGCACCTGTCCCTTAACATACAGAGCGTCCAAGGACGCACCTTTTGTGAACATGGTCAGCGTCCCCGCAGGTGAGGCTAGAGAGAACCTGCGACCCCAGAGATAAACATATTTTTTACAAGACTTTCTCTCTTCTTTGAGTTTGAGATGGATAACAGAGGCATAAGACTTGCCTAAGAGGGTAGCATGACTGTTGATTTGAGCCATACTAACTGTAAGTGGTCATGGTGACATTTTTTAGTGTAACAGATTGCCCCCTAAAGTGCGAAGCCTGGAATAGATTTAGGGTTTTGTAATTCTAGGAAGGGTGAAGCGCTTTATCATTTCAAGGATTGTCTTGTGGATGGCCTGGTTGGAACCTGCAATTTTCAACACAAAATACATGGATAAGATTATATCATCACTGAGGTAGGCATTCCCATACTCAGATTCAAAACTTTAACTAATGGACTAACTATTCTGATACAGGAATGATCTTGCAGTACATCATTTTTATAGACTTTTGTAGACACAGTATGGACGCAGCCATCTGTTTATGATTAGTCTACATAGATAATGAATACAAAACTCCTCGCAGCCTGGATGGTAGAAACTAGATCCAGGGTCTTCACTTCTACTTCCCGAATTGGTACGATTCTAGCCATGTGATTAAATGATTCGATGTCGAACATGTTAGAAACCACTTGATTACCAGTCGATGATGTAAACTGTTAACAAGCATGAGAGAAACCACCAGTAATGTCAATGGTTCTCAAAGTACCAAGCACAACCCGTGAAATGTGAATAGATGTTTTGATGTCGAACACTTCACGAAATCCTTTGATCGAAAGTCAATGATGTAAACTGACGTCAAAGGCGAGAAACCTGCCATTGATGCATGCAGACTTCAAGGTGCTGTCGATTCCTAAGTCATCTTTCTAGATAATGTGTCGATGTCGATAGAAAGCGACCCGTTGCAGGCAAGCCCGCAACACGAAATCATTGTTCAAGTTGAAGAAATGTTGCTGTAAGGACTGACTCAGGGATGGTCAAATGGATGACAAGTATTTTGCAGATGAAAGTTTTTGCTTGCAGACCTCTTGAACACATAACGACACGACAGATGGCTTGGTGACGAATAACTCAAAGTTAATCCCCGAAACCTGGTTAAAGACTTTCAAAGTGGTTTGGTCAACTGTGAGGTAAAAGATTTCCCAACCCAGGTGAATGAAAAGTGTCGTGTTCAAGAGTGGTAATAAAGTTTCTTTTGAGACAAAAGGTAACAAATAGGCTCATTCTTCTCTCTTTTCCCCCACCATTTCTGGCAAGTACCTCTTTATTTTTAACAAGCTTGAGGAGGATAACATATGCTTGATTATAAGCTCATCCTTCGGACGAGTCCAACCTAGTTTAAATTCGAACCCTAGGAAGGAGTGGTTCGTTCCTGTTTGTAATTGAACAGGTCCTTTACTGTAAAAGTTTAACGAGCCCAGTATAGGAGAAACTCGGTGTTTTTCAATTTTAGAGAGTCTGAAAAACTTAAGGAAACTCCACGTTGAACTTTTTCGTAAATTTGTGTCCCTCAAGCCCGAAAAAGTATAAAATAATACCTGGGGGAACCGCTTGATCTTGCGACCAAGGAGTACTTTCATAATAGTGTCGTCAACCTGAAAAGTAAAAAGCGATCAAGGACACGTCGTTTTATTTCCTTATCGAGTTTGAAACGACAAAAACCCGGCAATCTTTTCCTGATTTTACGGTCAGAAAAGAGCTAAAAGGGGACCGTCTTTTAATTCCGTTTTAACGAGTGTAAAAGAAACGCTCGGCGATCTTTTCATGTTTTAGGAGTCAGAAAAGGGCTTAAAAGATGACTCTGATATTTTGTTTGTGAAAAAATTACAATTTCCCTCGAAATCCCTTTGTCCTGCACAAAAGCGACACATTACTCATACCTGTTTAAAATAGGCAAAAATACATTGAAAAACATCTTTTCATGGTAAAAAATGAACTAATTCATCCAAAAAACCTATAAAAAGACCTTTTACCATGTCATTTTTACCGTTTGACTTTGGAGGTTGAAAAAGGAGCTTTTGACAAGAAACTTCCCGTGGTCGCTGCGGAAAATCTGACCGTCGGAATCGAACGCCGTCTCATCCAGGTATTTTACACATCCTACTCTGCATTTCTATCCGTTTAGAATTAATTTTTAGGTCTTAGTTTCATTTTTTGGGGGGTTTTGGTTTTGGAATGCGCCTCTCGGCGGACGCAGGTGCCCTTCGGGTGACCTGCGTCCCCCGACTTTTTCTCATACGGGAAAACGGTCGGAAGACGCAGCCCGCCTTCAGGCCAGCTGCGTCCGGGCGCCCTGTGCTACAAAGCCGGGGTGCGTCTTCCGAGAAGTGCGCATTTCAAAACCCCAACTCCCTCAAAAAACCACCAAAAATTCCCAAATCAATTTCTAATTGCTATTTTTGATATGCAGGGCATTAATCATGTTAGACTGGAGAGAAAGAGAGCATGTAGAGGAAGATGAAGCTGCAATAAATCACCAACCTTCTCTGGATGCCCTAAGAGCATGCGGATTATACAAATATTGGACCATACCGGGCATGAGGGGCCAGGTAAGATTCTTGGAATGGCTGGTTGAGCGATGGAACGTTCAAGAACAATGCTTTTACATAGGAGGGCACCAGCTCGAGATAGAGCCCTCGGATGTATACTTTCTCACTGGCTTGCCGAACAGAGGTGAGCAACTCAGTCTTGCGGGGACTAGGCCGGGTGGCCAATCCCTTGATAGTCTCCGCGAGGATTGGTGCACACGTGGGGCTCACCATTCAAAAGGCATAGAGATAAAACACATCACTCTACCGGAACTCAAAGTCATAGCGTTCACGGTTACCAGAATTTGCGGCGCGGCCGCTTTACACATTGCTTCCGGATCCCAAATGCGGATGGCAATTGACTGTTACCAAGGCACCATTTTCAACTGGTGTGAAGCTGTGTCGGCTCATATGAAGAGCCAACTGACCAAGGCAAAGAACGGACGACTAAAGACTTTTGGATATGGGCCTATAGTCGTGAGCTTTGCCTTGGAGAGAGTTCCAATGTTGATCCCTCAGCAACTCACTGTTGATATCTTGGGTCCTCGGCAGCCAAAGCTGATACGATGGGTTGCGGTGATGGCCCGGCATCCTGACGAGGGCGCGACAGTAGTTCGATTCTCAGATAGTTACTTTCACTGGTTAGAGGACCAGGTTTTTTCGATACAGGACTTTCCGTATGCCGGAATGGATTTCAGAGGTGATCCGGACATGGTTCTTCCACAGGGAGAACAATGGGACGACAGAGGTACTTTTATTTTCACAAGTTTTCTAATTATGTATTTTTTTAATTTTCATATATATCGTCTCAAAACTAACAGTAAAACTTTTCAAAATGCAGATGTTGGTCCACAGCGTCCAGCCAACCTCCGGCCTTTTGATAGACTACATCCAGCTGCACCGGTACCGGCCCCACAGGACGCGGCTGCAGACGTACTAGCTGAGTTGGAGCATGATCTAGAGCGTCTCACGGCAGACATACCTGAGACTACTATGGACGACATTCCTATCAGGCTTCAGCGTTTTGTAGTCGCGGTCCCTGGACCGTTTAGGAGATTTTTGCGTAAGGTAGCCCGCGCAGTGGTGTCATACAGAGAGCACCACCAGTGATTGACTAGTCACTTTTGTAGTCACATGTGACATTTTGACTTTTTGTACTATCATTTTGCCGATCATAAGGTGTTTTCAACCTATGATCGAAGACGATGTATATATTTTTTGACACACTTCTATCTATATATATCACTATTACCGGCTTATCTTGTTTAACATATGTGATGAAATGTTTTTAAATTTACTTGCATGATTATCGTAAATGTCTGTCCAACATTCGAGAAGCAATTGCATCTGCTAATGTATTCAAAGACCTTGGAATATGTTGATATTCAATGTAATCAAATTCACGTTCCAAGAGACGCACTCTCAAAAACAACCTTAATAACACAGGATTCCTAATGGCATAAACTCTATTAAGCTGTAATACAACAAGTTCAGAATCTAACCTCACTGTCAAACGTCGAATTCCAAATGAAATAGATTCGGATAATAATTCAATCACTGCACTGTATTCTGCAATGTTGTTCGTTGTTTGACCGAGGCTTACCCCATGCATAGAAACTAACTCGTCAGAGGGCGAATAGATAACCCAAGCTGCGGAAGAGATGTTCCGTGTACTACGACAAGCACCATCAGCAAATCCAATATATGTTTGGAGAGGCGTCGACATCTGCAATATCAAGAGTAAAACCAAGATAAGCCAGAATAACGACGAAAAACCACACTCTCTAAGCTAAGCACACTGACTAAACTAACACACTTGCTAGCTAGAAAGAAAATCTAACCTATCTAAAAATTTCTCCATTCCCATCATTTAAGCATAATACCTCTTTAGGTAAAGTCCATTTCTGGGTTTACCCAAAGAGTCCCCATCAAAGTCAACTAGCTCATAAGCCCCTTTTGCTAGCTTTCGCTTTACAATGTAGGGCCCATGCCACATGGGAACGAATTTTCCAGCACCTAGCTTATCGTTAGCTTGATCATATAATAGTACTAGGTCTCCTTCCGAAAAACTTCGAGGGGTTACATTTCTATCATACTGAGCTTTCATTCGTTTCGCGTGAGTCTCGATTGCCAATGTAGCGTCACGTCGAGTCTCATCTAATTTAGCCAAGTACAATAAACGTGTTTCCTCTTCGGAAGTAGCTGGAAGTAATTCGACAGCCATTTGAAGTGATGGGATTTCGCATTCAATGGGTAACACAGCTTCTAAGCCATAAACTAGCTGGAAAGGAGTGAACCCTGTTGAATTTTTCACTGAGGTTCGGTATGCCCATAGCGCTGAAAATAACATGTTGTGCCAATTCGACCGATGAACACCAATGGTTCGTCGGATCATGGTAACTAGAACTTTGTTGATAGACTCAACCAAACCGTTGGCTTGCGGATAATAAGGAGTAGAGCTATCGTGGCGCAAACCAAGCTGGCTTGTAAGCTCAGTCATCATGACATTTCGAAAATGGCTCCCATGGTCAGTAATGATTGCTTGTGGGACACCAAACCTAGTTATGATATGATTGAATACGAAAACTGCAGCTGTTTTGCCGCTTGCGTCGAATGTAGGCATCGCCTCGGCCCACTTAGTAAAATAATCAACCGCAAGGATGATATACGCATGCCCCCCGGCCGAGTGAGGGTTACAAGTAATAAAGTCGATACCCCATTTGGCGAATGGACCAACGGCAATTATAGGGTGGAGAGGAGCAGGTGGAGCGCGCATCTTGCGATCAAACACTTGACAGTTGTGGCACTTCCTGACTGCAATGATACAATCTTTAAACATAGACGGCCAGAAATAACCAGCGCGCAACACCTTCTGAGCTGTGGCATACCCAGACATATGACCGCCACATGCTCCAGAGTGACAATCATTCAAAACCCTCTCAGCCTCTTCGTGAGTTAAACAACGTCGAAAAACTAAGTCTGCCCCCCGGCGATAAAGTGTATCTCCAATAATTTTGTATGGCTGGGATTGAAACCGAATTTTTCGACGTTCCGCTTTGGAAGCTTCAGGCCGAAAGGTTTGGGTTTGGAGATAAATGATTATATCCCCGTACCACGGATCTACAGTACTGATAAGAAACAAAGATTCGTCCGCAATGGACTCCTCTGCCACAGTCTCTGTGTCAGCACTCGGGAAATCACACATCAATTCCGCAAAAACTAAGGATTTCTTAGACTTGGACTTCTCGAACTCCAAGTCGAACTCTTGCAGGATAACAATCCATTTAGAGTACTTGCCCCCTAGCAGTTGTTTTGTCAAAATATAAATCATAGGGTTGCAATCCGAAATAACTGTAGTTTTGCGGAGAAGAATGTAGTGACGGAAACGCTGGACAGCTTGAACGGCTGCCAGGGCCAATTTCTCCACATGCGAATATTTTAGCTCAGTTGGATTCAAGGTCCTACTAAGATAATATATCACATGCTCCGCTCCGAATTCATCTTCTTGAACTAACACCATTCCAATGGTGGAATGCGAAGCTGCGAGGTATAAGAAGTAGTCTTGGTTGTAGTTGGGAGGATGCAATAACGGTGCATGGGTCAACGCGTGTTTAAGTGCATCAAAAGATTGTTGGGCAATCTCGTCCCAAAAGAATTGTGCGTTCTGTTTCAACAACCGTGTAAAACCTTTAGTGACCTCGGCGTAGTTTGGGATGAATCGGCGTAAAAAGTTCGCTTTCCCTTGCAAACTTTGGAGTTGGCGCAAACTCGAAGGAGGAGGCAATTTGATGATAGCCTCGACTTTCGAGGGATCGACGCGAATGCCGGCTTTTGAAACAACAAATCCCAGCAATCGACCTGTTTCTATACAGAAAACACACTTGTGGGGATTCAACCGAATTCGATAATGCCTACACCTCATAAAGATTGCTCGTAGGTGGACAAGGTGATCAGCTCGATGTAAAGAATGAGCAGGCAAATCATCGAGATAGGGTTGCACAATGTGCTTGATATCATGAAATGCATAAGACATCGCCCGTTGAAAAGTGGCCCCGGCATTCTTAAGCCCAAAAGGTAACTTGCAATAAGCAAATGTCCCCCATGGACAAATGAATGCCGTTTTTGGTTGGTCGGCAGGTAGAATATTGATTTGATTATAGCCCGAAAAACCATCCATGAAGGAAAACATTTCACTTCCGGCACAATCATCAATAATTTGATCGATATAAGGCGTAGGATAGTTGTCTTTTGGACAAGCTCGATTTATATCCCTATAGTCGATACAGATTCTTATTGTTCCTTGTTTCTTGTTGACCGGAACAATATTCGATACCCAATCCGTTAACGGGATCGGATAAATGAAACCTGCTTTCAACAGCTTTTCGACTTCTGCTTTAATCGCAGCCGCTTTTCGAGGGTGAATTTGACGCAACCGTTGCCGGACGGGTTTAGCATCCGGGTAGGTCTTTATTTCATGAATAACAATGGCAGGATCAATTCCCGGCATTTCCTCGTAAGACCAGGCAAACACGTCGCGGAATTCTTGGAATAGGGCCTTGTAAGTTTGGATTTCTTCTTCAGTACATGCGGCACCTATATGAATGTTTTCCTCGATTCCGGGCTTCACTGAAATATCAATGGGAATAGTACGAGAAATATTCCCTAAATTCAGCTCTGAATCAGAATGTTTCGTTGGATCCTGAGCGTCTTTGACATATTCAGCGGTAAAGATAGATGAAAAATCATTTTCAAATGCATCATCCTTAGGTAAAAACGAAGATCTGTGATGGAGATCTTCCCATGGTAGATCGTCTACACTTAGGATTTCGCGAAGTTGTTCGTCAGATGACACGACTTCGGGAAACGTTATCCGTTCTAAGGGTGAGGTGAAAAGTGACTCTTCACTGACCACATTCATTTGGTCGACTTCGGGAAACGTTATCCGTTCTAAGGGTGAGGTGAAAAGTGACTCTTCACTGACCACATTCATTTGGTCGACTTCGGTTGAATGAAAGTCAGTAAAAGACATGAGAGCTTCATAAGCAATTTCATATGGACTCAAAGGCATAACATCACCGAGTGAGTCTATCTCAGAGTCAGATGGGACGAACCAAGGATCATCATAAATAATGTTTTCTGATGTAATCATATGAATGGTTGCAAATGAAGGATCTGCGTTGAGTGGAGGGAGAGGAAAAGTTCCCAGTAAACCGGAATCCTTAACTAAACCTACACCAACATCCCTATAAGGGATTGTCGTTTTACCAACATGCTGGATACTCTCTGAAGAGGCTGGGTCGGATGAAAAGTATGTCAGCTGATCAATAGTCACGATCTTACCGTTATGTGGAAACTTAATTACTCTGAAGACCGATGAAACGACCGCTGTCATAGCATATGACCAACTTCGACCCAAAAGAAGGTTGTAGTCTAGAGGGGCATCAACCACTTCCACATCCAGACTAACGGTTTTACCTTCAACCCCTATAGGCAATTCTTGTAGAATACCAAACGGACGGAACCCACGGCCATCAAAGGCCTTAAGGATGGTGGGGGATTGGTTCAACGAAGGAGAACCAAGCGATCTCCAACATTGAATCGACATAATACACGTAGAAGCTCCCTCATCAATCACAGTCCGATGAATAGGCCTGTTTTTGACTATCACTGGAATTTGGAAAGCCATTTGATGGGGGAGACGTGGTGTACTATTTTCTAGATCAAAGATCATTAGGTTCGGGTCCTGAACATCGACAGCTCCGATAGCCGACAAAAGCAATTTCCGTTGTGCTGGGCATGATTGCAGCACTTCGAGTGCCGACATTGCTGAAGGTGAAACAGCTAAGTCTTCAACAATGTTGTAATTCTGGGCTGCTCTCGCATGTGGATTGAAAGCAGACCTTCGAAGTACACCCTTGGCGGGCGGCTTAATCACTAAGTCTGGGTTAGGTTTTTCGATCTGTAGTGGATCGGAACCAGGAGCTGAGGTTGATGGGTTAGAGTGAGAAGATTCTGCTTCCTTGCCATCAACAGGAGCCTTACTACCATAATCTTGCGATCGAGTCGCAATCCTCACATGAGACATCATCAAAATGGGTTCTTCACTGGCATTCGAAGAAGAACCTATCATCTTATTCTCCTGCTCTGGAAATGGATTCTTTAACACAGCAGGAGTGGGAGAACCTTTGACTATTTTAACAACCTCGGCCCGATGAGGGCAATCTCTCGTAAAATGATCCTCTTCACAAATAAGACAAGGATATCGAGGTTTGCGTTTTTCGTCATTGGTTTCCGACTTTTCAGTTTTCTCCTTTGGAGCCTTGTCTGCTTTAGCCTTCTTCTTTCCTTTCTTCTTTCCACCGTTTTTTGATTTGGCCGTAGATGACTCTACAGCGTGAATGTCGGCGGTAAGTTCAGGAGGAGAAGACTCTCCTGTCGGAGAATCAGGCAAAGTGATAATTGGAGTATTGGAGGCCTTGGAAGACTTCTTCTTACTCTTCGTAGTCACGATACCAATCATACCATCAGCGGCATGAGATCCCGAAGGAGCAGCAGCGATTTGATTCGACTTTGGAAGATCCAGAATCTTCTCGTGTAACGTACCCGACTGAGTGTAAACTAAGTCAAGGTATTGTGCCTGAGCAATGACTTGCTCCTCAGTAACTACTCCGGCCTTAGCGACATCTTCAGTAATCTTCGGTAATAATGATTTGACAAACCATTCAGCTAAGATTTGGTCCGGGATAAAAACTTTCACTAATCGTCTTCGACGTCTCCACTCATGAATGTGATCAGAAATATACGTGGACGTCGATTGTTTTAGTGAAGTTAATAACTCCGTGCCGTTATCGTATCTGACCGGCAACTGAAAGTGAGTTAAGAACGAGGTAGCTAACTGGCTAAAGTTGTAAAAAGAGGCCCGTGGTAACTCAATGTACCACTTGGCCGCGAGACCAATGAGTGTACGCTGGAAAAGACGTAAGCGGATGGAATCATCTGAGATAGAATTCGAAGCACACCAGAGGTGGTAAGTCATCACATGATTGGACGGATCCTCTCCAGACTTACCTTCGAACTTGGGTATATCACTGGGCAACTTATTTGGCATTGGCGGCCAGAACTGAAGATATTGAATTGGATCGTTCGTTAGGCGCGTCAAGTCGGGTAAATCTAAAGTTGCAATAAACGGTAACTGCCGGTTAGGATCTCTAAAACTCTGGGTCACAATACCAGCCCCAGGAGGAGGATATCCAGGATAACTAGGAACAGGAGTCGCATTTGGGATATTATATCCTCCTGGAAAACCAGGATTAACCGGACCGTACTGGGGTTGTTGAGGTTGTTGATAAGTGTACCCAGGATACGGTTGATACTGGTAAACCGGTTGTTGGACAGCTTGCCCAGGTTGGTACTGTCCCTGGTACGGAGGTTGAACAAATTGAGGTTGAGTAGTCACAACCGTACTTATACCAGGCTGACCTACAGGCATCTGGACCGTGGTTTGAATCGTAGATCCAGACAACGGTAAAGATGTCTGAGGTGCGGTAACAGGGACAGTAGAAACTGGAGCCGTCGATACTCCAGAAGTAAGTATGGTAGATGTAGCGGTAGTTGCAGCAGCCGTTTGAGATGGAGTACTAGGTGCAATTGCCGGCTGAGTAACTACCGAAGCTACAAAGCTTGAACATTGGCTGGACAGGTTGCGGTTGCTGGGTTGGACCAGAAACTACAGGTTGTCCATCTTGAGGAAGCATTTGTACGCTTGGCTGCAACATCTGTTGACCCTGTGAGGGATCCCACACTAACATTCCAGGGTACTGACCCGTAACAGGTTGAGGGTACTGAGATCCATAACCAGATTGAGGGTAGGATTGATAATTGTAAGGTGCAGTTCCCATACTTGGAACATATGACTGACCTTGAGGCGGTTGATAACCTTGACTTGAGTATTGACCTTGGGGTTGATAACCTTGAGGTAAATACTGATACTGGGGTTGACCTTGACCTTGAGGTTGGTAGCCTTGAGGTTGATAACTTTGGGGTTGATACCCTTGAGGTTGCCATCCTTGAGGTTGCCATCCTTGAGGTTGATATTGATACTGAGGTTGACCTTGGGGTACATATTGAGGCTGAGGTTGACCTTGAGGTAAGTATTGCACCATAGGTACATACTGACTTTGAGGTTGCCCCCCAGACACAATTTGTGTACCTTGAGGTTGCCCCCAGGCGTTAACTGCGGTTGCCCCCCAGGCGGTAATTGGCCACCTTGAGGTTGGGAAACGGGAACTGAACCTGACATCATGTAAATGTCTCCTACACCCAATGGTATATTACCACTGTTTCCAGCAAATAACCCATGATCAATGGGTTGAGGAGATGCCCCCGCAAAGGTACCAGAAAGTGACTGATACCCAGTGGGGACAGAAGGACCGCCGTGTAAAAAAGATTCAGGACTTTGTGTAAACACGGACGACTGACCAGACATATTTACGGGAGTATGAATACCTCCGGGTGGAAAAGGAGTACGAGGTGTGGAAAAACCGACTGAGTTGTCTAAAAAATTGGTTAACGCAAGGTACCAAGAAGTACTTCTAGGAGGACTGTAAAAGATGGATTCACGCTCCCTTAGATCAATAGTAAGTTGACCTTCAAGGTGAGAGACACCTATATCTTCTTCTGGAGCAAGTTCTTCTATAGCAATCAAACCAGAAGGTAGATTTTCGGTGATAATTCTTTCTATTCTCGGTGAATCAGGGACACTAGAAGTTGGAGTAACAGGTTCGGAAATTTCAGGTTCTTCGCCTGTTTCACTGGCAGAAAAAAAACTACCAGCAAGCTCGGAAACTGTAACAGTTTCGGGATTGTAACCTGTTTCTAAACTTTGGTAATCTGGATGGACTACCAAGGAAGATTCTCCTTCTTCAGGTGAACCTACTCTACTGTCACTAGGAGGAGTTACAAGGACCTTTAACCCTTCGTACTGACCCGGAATGTCTTCAGGAGATTCACCCCGCGATTTACGGAGTTTTCTTAACAAATCTATTCCGGTAACAATCTCAGGAGACTTGCCCCGAAGTCTACGGGACTGTCTCGGTAATTCCGCCACAATTAAAGATTTTTAACTACAACACACGAAAACAAAGTAAAAAATTTCAAATCAAACCACCTAAAGTCTTCTAAAGAAGCAAACAAATTTGAAGCACACGCCTAAATAATCTAGAGCGTCAAACCACACACAAACAGTAGTCTTCCGGACCAAAAGCGCTAGTTGGTGATTAGGCCCAACCTCGCAGGATTCAGTACAGAAATGGCGGGTGGAACAGTTACCCCGGCAACCTGCTTAATGAATAGACCGGCACAAGTTCCTCCACTTTAACCGTCTCGAAGTGAAGTGAACCCCCCGGAAAATCCAAGTGAGTATAACCGACGTCTGCTCCAGGTACAGTGGGACCTTCCCTCCACCGTCACCTCGGTAGAACCCTAAAGATTATGGTCACTAAAGTTACCAATCACAACAATTACACCTGGGGGAACAGTCTAAACTCCGACAGCACGCAAGGGCAGAGTAACAAGCTCCAATCCCCTTACCGGCTCCTTGACAACAATCCAAGGTTTACCGATAAGTGACCCCTGGCTCCTCGACAATGGTTAATCCGAGGTTTACCGTTTGTAATACGTACTGTCTGGCGTCGTTCCCAACGAGGGAGGAATGATCCCCTCACTGGTTCGGACACGAGCTCGTGCTTCTCCTTTAAGAGGAGCTTTCCCAAAGTATAACTGAAACAATTGGATTTAATCTACTCAAGATAAACTATCTGTTTGGTTTTGTAGTCTTGGAGAGTTAAGTACTCACCTACTCCAAGACCCTAGCCTAAGCTATGTTGGTGTTTCAGAGCCCTAGAAAAATAAAGATTACTAGATTGATTTTAATTTAAGCGTTACTTTTAAGGTTGTTTCTTAAGTCAAAAGGTGATGGAAGTGAAACCAGTGGTGTGTTGACTCGACTCAAAACCACTACAAAATGCACCTAGGATGATTTACCCACTACTTTACTTTTTCGATGAATTGCTTAACTAAAAAGTTGAGAGAATGCAATCTTTATAAAAGCAACTTCTTAATTGAAGACAATCAAAGAAACAATTCGTTTGTCTTTTCCAAGCATAAAAAACATGACCGCTCTTTACATGCACGAAAAAACTCTTTTTCTCTTTCAAAAACAAAAAGCTACTTGAAACAAGACTTTTAAAGAAGATGTTTTTGTATTTTTCTTTTAATAAAGCAAATAAATCTAATATAACCAAAAATCAATCTTAACAACTATTAAAATCTATGAAAATGCACTCATAAGCAAACTAAAAGGTAAATTTACTCTAAGCAATCTTAACGAGGCCAAAACTAACAATGATTATTCTAAGGTGTTTTACTTGATCACAATCAAATCAAGGACTAGCTTATTGCAGAACCAAAAACTAGTCAAAACAAAACTCTAATCTTTTTGTTCTTTTGTAAAATGGAAATCAACACTTTATAAACAAGTAATTCGAAATTTGACCCAAAACAACTTAAATGGCAAGCTGCTCACACAAGGAGACTTTACGACAGGCCCGACTTCTAAGAAGGCTGACTAACCAGAGAGATCTAAGGCTGGACAACTTTCTACCGTCAAAGTCACTACAGGACCTATTGAAAAATCAAACCCTAGGCCTAAACTTCGTTGAAATCCACTAAAACACTCAAAGCTCACAAAACAAGTTCAGGTGAAAATTCTTGACAGGGTACTAAAGGATTTGGGTAGAAAACACTAAGAAAAATCAAAATCTAAAAGCAATTAAAGCAAAAAATGGAATTTTCCTAAATTTTACAGGAAGACGCAGGCAACCCGTTGTCACAGGTGCGGCCCCGCTCTGTGCAAACGCCAACAGCGCGTCCAAAGACGCACTGTGCAGTACTCAGAGAGTGCGTCCTTCTGGAAAAGTTGAGAAAAACCAAATCTAACTAAATCTGAAGCTAAGCCACCCAAATACTAATTCTCACAGTCAAAAACCAGAAAATAAAAGTGATTTTCACAGAGCAAAGTTCACACAAAGGAAAAGACTCTCTCATTAATGGATTCCCCAGCGGAGTCGCCAATTTGTCGTGGCGGAAAAAGTCGTTTGTGCGGACACAACTGACCTCCCTAGGAGTCTAAACTCTCTAGCGACAAACAAGACAAAATGGAGTGATCTTTCTCTAAATACACCTTTTAAAACATGAAAACTACAAGTGTTTAGGCTTACCTTATTCCAAAACGCGGTTGTTGTAGTCCGTCCTTGCCGATCCGGATGAGCTCCTCCTTCAAGTCAATTCCTGCAACCACAAACAATCAAACAATTACCAAGCACTTGCATTTCATATAATAAAACATATATCCAACATGCAGACCAAGGAACACATGAAATAACTCATTAACACAAGCTATTGAGAAAAATAAACCAGTTTGTATTAATAACGAAACAAAGAAACTCTTACAACCTGGCCTTGGTGTTGTGCAAGTTCCTCCCAGGGTCCATCAAGGGTTTTCCTCTACTTTGACAAAGCTCACCCACTTCCAAGTAGAATCAAGCAAAGACAATCTCTCCTCACAAGGTTCTAAATGGGAGTCCTAATTCCTGCAGCATTTACCCAAAGAAAATGTATAGCTCCAACCTCCCCTCCCTCTGGCTCAATGTCTTTATTTATAGTGCTGTAAAGAGGTTATTCAGGTCCACCATCAATGGGATAATCCCCCTCTTTGGGTGGGATAGCTCCCTTATTGATGGGATAAGTTCCCCCTTAATAGAGATACATGAACCAACTGGAGGCGCATCCAAATCATCAAACCGACCTCTAGAAAGTTCTAGAAGTAACCACAAGTAACTTTTTTAAGATGAAACTCGCGCATTTTGCCTTTTACAGAAGGACGCACCTGTCCCTTAACATACAGAGCGTCCAAGGACGCACCTTTTGTGAACATGGTCAGCGTCCCCGCAGGTGAGGCTAGAGAGAACCTGCGACCCCAGAGATAAACATATTTTTTACAAGACTTTCTCTCTTCTTTGAGTTTGAGATGGATAACAGAGGCATAAGACTTGCCTAAGAGGGTAGCATGACTGTTGATTTGAGCCATACTAACTGTAAGTGGTCATGGTGACATTTTTTAGTGTAACAAGTCCAACTTTGTTATTTTCCAGTGCCATGCCCACTACTAGGTTCTCATCCTTCCTATATAGTTGGGACACATATGTCTACCTTAGGATATGGTTTCCCATTAGTTCATTTGGTTCTTTCTCATCCACAATCTCATTCTACATTGCATCCAACTTGTCACTTTGTAATCACATATCTCTCGTAACCCCACTCCATTAAGTTCATAAAACCTGATTGAGATGCCTTGGATACTACTCCTTATTGAGTTATATTTTATCACCAACCCTTCATTTCACAACCATTCGTTGAACAAACACCTTTCCCATTAAAATTCTCCAACTCTCTCATCTTCACTGCACTACTTTCTCCCTTGATAATCTCATTTTACAACTCCTTCTTACGTTGTTCATTTGCTCACATCTAGTTCAACCACCACTGGTTAGTTATCTCTACTTGCTCAAAGCTTTTTCAACTTCCCCTTTAGCTTTTGTGTCCCCCATGGTTATTTAGTCCTTTGAGCTCTCATATTTTCCAGCCCCATTGAAACCCATTTCTTCATGCAATGTTTTACATCACCATGCTCAGTGGATTATTTTGTATTCACCAATCTCTCTTAAAACCCCTTCTGAAACTAGCCCTTAGCTTTTGATTAAAACTAGTATAATTCTACTACAAACTAGATACAATGTATCCTTCCATTGTCTACTCCCCACATAATTCTATTGCTCGATTAACCAAGTGATCACAATGCTCCAAAGTTATTTGATTTAAGATTTGGCTTGTCTTCTTGTCTCGTCAATGGTGTTGTGGGGCTTCATAAATAATATGCAACCATTCACACAAACTCACTAGAAAGATATATCCATAAAATTTCAAATATGTCTTCATACAAGAATTTCTCCTTGAATTTTTCCATCCTCCAACAAAGCAGTGGGGCTTCCTCGCTAACAAATATTTTGTTCCATCATCAAAACAATATTCCACTTTGATTTAATCAATTATTTCTTCATTTTTCTAAGGCCTCACAATTGCATTGTGTTCCTAACAACATAATAATTTCTTAGCTCTAATGTTAAAGAAGGGTCCACTTAAGTTTCCAATTTTTTTTTACTAATCTAACATTGGCATTATCAACTTCTGAAGCAAGGAAGGTATCACTTAAGGAGTGTTACAAGGTATTGGATAGGTGGGAAGCTCTATATAGTCAAGTTATCATGTTATGATGCAACGCTTTCAAGCAACATTCCATATACATTCATGTAACACTATGCAATCCAACAACAACCATAATTTGTCATCTAGCTATACTATGACATTAAATTATATTGTTGTAATTGATATTAATAATGGAGAGGGATTCAAGCATTAATCTAAATGTAAAGCATAACAATATAACATATATATAATCATCATACATCACAAAACAAAAACAAATCCCATAACAAGAGGTATATTTCCATTGTTTTCAAAGACAACCAACATATACACTATGATCCGTACATCATATCAATAACAATGTTGTGGGGAAAAATGCCTATGCAGGACGATCCTATCCACCTAAGGTGTGACAGTGCCTTAGCAACAAACAGAGACAGCTATTCTAGTATTCTTCCTTTATGAATTAAGAATGAAGAGAGATGGATGGACTAACCGGTGTCTTCTGTTTGTCCCTCGATCCGGTTTCTCTTCTCTTTGGGAGTTCCCAGCTACTTGCCTTCTCACTCGCCCAGCTTCAAGAGGTTTCTGCAAGATCACAAGAAGAGAACACTACACAAAGACATAGATTCATATTCATAACTAGTTCAGGATTAGAAATAAACTAAACATACTAATGCAATCATACATCAAAGATACACCAGTATATAGGAGAAACCAAGATAGCTTTATTGATGAATAACAAGGTTCAGGAAGAGATACAACCCAGAGGGTTCCAATCCAGCATCTCCTTCCCAGCAAATGAAATTCCTATCTTCACCTTCCCTCAAAGCATTAAGCACCCAATGATTCCAATCTCAAACCAACAGCAATTCTTTGCAATAACAAAATTCCAGCCTGTAGATCTCATGGAGGAGAGATCCATATATAGATGTTTGGAGAGAGGATGAGTCAGCTTGAGATCTGACTAGTGTCCTCTCCCTCTGTTAGTTATTGCTTCCACTTGGAGATTCTTGCTTCTACTTGAAGATTGAGAACCTCTTACTCATCACTAGTCGAATTCACTGAGGCAAGTGTCATTGAGGAAGATTCTGGAAGCTTCCAGGGTCTTGACACCTTGATGAATGAACTTTCCATTTGTCAATTCTCGCTCAACGCACCCTGGTAGTGCTTCTACCTGTGTTGCAGTGCAGGTAGCCAGTGCAGACTTTGCATTTTAGCGCAGACAGCTAGTGGAGCCTCTGAATTGATCCTGAATTGACTTGTTTTTGAGCAGTTTCTGGTGGAGAACTTCTGTGAATTGTTGTGGTTTGTTAGCCTTGTTCCTCTAGGGGTAGGAACAACATGTTTAGGGACTTTGGATCCCTTATATTATGGACATTTCATGCTTATAGCTGTAAGGCACAAAAATGTCTATAACAGTTGCCCCCTAAAGTATGAGGGCGTTTATCGGGTGACATGCTTTATCAGGAGGATCCGAAGTTCATTGATTGCTGGGAGGAGACCTGTAATACAATACAATACAATACAATACATTATTTTTCATACTGCTTTCATGATCTAGCCAAGGCGAGCATTCCCATGATCAGCTTTATAAATTCATTTTTCTGTACATAGAACAGACGATCGTCTGATGGTAGACTGATAATTTTGATGAAATTATCATCCTTTGGGTAGGATGATTATCTCTTGCAATGATGTACATGTCAATGTCTTTATCTTTCCTGAATATATATCACAACCCGGATGGATGAAACTAGATCCGGGGTCTTCAAACTCGTTCGATCTTCACTCTAAGTACAAGTTGATCCATGTGAGAAATGTTCTGAAGTTGAACATGGAAAGACATCGCTTGATTACCGGTCAATGAGGTAAACCCTTAACAAGCGCGAGAGGAATCACCGATAATGATAATGACCCTCAAGGTACTGCAGTACAATTCACATGGTGTGAATAAAGGACTTGGCGTCGAACACCACGCAAAATCTTTCGGTTGAAGGTCATTGATGTATACCTGTCGCCGGAAGTGAGAAACTTGCCATTGAGGCATGCATTCTTCAAAGTACTGAAGGGGTTGTTCCTAGATCAACTTCTTGGATAATGAGCTGATGTCGACAAGAAGCGATCCATCAAAGGAGGGCCTTAATGAATCCCACATCAGTGACACGGAACGGAGCAAATGATTTTGATGGAGGTGAAAACGATCTGATGACATATGATTCAGGCTGGCGGTCATGAAAGGATGAAGGATAATGTATGGCAGTGGATAGGACACGATTGACTTCTCTGAACGACTTCTCTTGAACATATGGCAACACTTATGTGATGGATCGGTAGCATTACCCCAAATATGGATGGTATGGTGAGACCATGGTGATGTGACTGGTGAATGAAACAACCGAACCCGATTGCGGTACGGAGGAAAAGTGTCATGTTCAAGAGCGACTTGCTACCATCAAAGTTTTCTTGAGTTTCTCCCAATTTTTCCCCAGTCATTGCTGACCAGTACCTCTTTATTTTTGTCAAGCTTGAGGAGGATAACATATGCTTGTTCTATAACTTTCCCTTCGGGCAAGCCCATCGCTATGTTTTAACGAGCCTGGCGATAGTGAAACTCGTTCTCGTCTAAAGACAAGTTTGTCGCTATTTAATGATTTTAATGAGTCTAGCGACAAAGATAACTCGGTCCTTTTCATTTTTAGAGAGTCTGAAAAGGTACGTAAAGTTAACTCCAAAAGTCCTTTTTCGTCATCTAATCCCTTAAGTCCGAAAAAAGTATAAAACAATATAGAAGGGATGAATTTTCGATATCTTTAACGAGCCGAATAAAACAAGCGCTCGATCTTTTTGTGCAATAATCCCTCAGGTCCAAAAAGATTAAAATCTAGAGGAGGGATAGCTCTTCCGGTCACTTTATCAAGCTGGAAGGCCAAAACTCGGCAATCTTTTCATATTTTACGAGTCAGATGAAAAGAGCTTAAAGAAGACTCGTCTTTTGAGGAACGAGTGATAAAACGGGTTAGCAGCTGATTCCAGGTACGGGTTGGAATTTTCCAATCACGGCAATGTCACAAGGATGTCTATTGAAATCACCCTTCGTAGCTGTTCCTCAAAATAGGTAAACAATCAAATGGAGGTGAATGATCGGCCAATGGAAAAGTGGAGGTGACGGGCAAACACGACCAAGGCTTTAATGGCTGACGATATGACATTCACGGTGGTTATTTACCGAAATAGTTCATTTTTAACGAGCTTAAACGCGGGAAAACACTGCTCGGTCTTATGTTTATTTTTTAACGAGCATGAACTATGCGCTAAAACTGCTCGGATCTTGCATTTACTTTTTAACGAGCATGAACTGTGTGCTAAAACTGCTCGATATAAGTTTGCATGCCCCCAGCATAATAACGCAAATCGAGGTGCATGCCCCCTAAGCTTCATTGCATTCAACTTGGTGGTTGGAATGAAGGTTTACCTTTGAGATTTGGAAAGGAGATTGTTTCATTTTTTAATGAGGTTGACACAGTAAAAGAACTATCCTCATGACTCCTTGTTTCATTTTTTAACGAGGTTGACACGAGATTAGAACTAGGTTGTCCACGCTGACAAAATGTTTAGGAATCTTCCGAATCCATTAGATTTAGAAGATTTCATATTGTAGGTCTCCACTGTGGCCACTTCCACCAGATTACTTGCAGGCGGTAGGGCAAAAGTACCCATTAAGGCAGGGTCTTTTAGGAGACCTACTCCAATATTTTGAAGCGAATGATTGCTTCCATGGATCATTGGAATGCTTCTCGTAACTTGTGAACTGTCGGGGAGGAAAGTTTGTTGGTCGATGACTGTAATTCCTCCTTGAAAGGGAAATGCAATCTTCCTGAAGTAGGTTGACACGACTGCGGCCATGGCATATATCCAGGGCCTTCCCAGTAGGATGTTGTAATCGAGGTTTCCATCAATTACTTCAACATCAATTCCTACTGTTTTTCCCCCTAGTTCAACTTGCAAGTTATTTAAAATCCCGTATGGAGTGTATGATCGTCCATCAAATGCTTTTAACGTCGTTGACGATCTCGACAAGGGTGGTGAGCCTAAATTCTTCCAGCAACTCATCGACATAATACACGTAGATTCCCCCTCATCAATAATTGTTCGATGAACAGTTTTGTTGAGGGCTTTCACTTGAATAAGGAAAGCTAGTTGAGCTGGTAACTGAGGGTCATATCCTTTATGATCAAAGGCCACAAGATTGGAGTCCATTGGGTCAATTTCACCTATTGCTGATAATAAAGCTTGCTCTTGGGAGAGGCAATTTTGCGGTACCTCAAGCGTCGACATAGCAGACGGCGATTAGGCCAGGTCCTCTATTATATTATAATTCCGTGCTATTTTTGCACGAGGATTAAATGTCAACTTGTACACTACTCCCTTTGGCGACTTTATCATTTGTTCAGGAATGGTGGGTGGCACAACTTTCGTCAAAGTTGTTGTCGAACTACTAGGTTGTTCATTAGCCTTGTTATTCGACACCTGTGGATTCCCGTAATCTTTATTCCTTGTCAAAGCATCATTTTGCTGCTTTGAGATAGACAACATAAGCACTTGGGATCGGGAAGCATTTTGATTAGCAACCAGTTTGGTACCCGGGCTTGGAAACGGATCAGTCAATACTGCTGAGGTTTTTGAACTCTTAAAGAGTTTCTTAACTTCAGCTATATGTGGACAATCTCTCGTCCAATGATCCTCATCGCATATATGACACCCCGCAGGGGGTTTCCTTTTTCTCCCTTTCTTTTTCTTCTTGCCCCCTGGTTGCTTCAGTTGTTTGCCCTTGTCGTTCGACGCGGCATTTACTTCCGAGGCAAGAAGTTCCTCATTTGCATTTTGACTGGAAATCTTACGGGCCCTTTTAGATGTAGCCTTTGTTGATTTCATGTCTGTCGTGCCAATCACGCCATCGATGGCATGAGAGTCATTGTTTGATTTAGGAGGAGGAGGAATTGAGAATTTCGGTCTAGGGGCGTCAGGTATTTTGTCGTAGAGCGTGCTAGACTGAGTATAGACCAAGTCCAGATATTGCGCACGAGCAATGACTTGCTCTTCCGTTACGACTCCCCCCTTTGCCACATCTTCCGTTATAGCAGGAAGTAACGACTTGATAAACCATTCAGCTAATAACTGATCGGGAACGTACATTTTTACCATCCTACGACGACGTCGCCATTCATGTATATGATCAGATATGTGAGTGTCCGTTGTCTGTTTGAAGTTGGTTAAGATTTCTGTTCCCGTTTCATACCTTATCAGTAATTGAAAATGGGTTAAGAATGTCATGGCTAAGGTACTGAAATTGTCGAACGAAGCTCTAGCCACTGGACCCATTAACGTCCTCTGAAAAAGGCGAAGCCTTATCGAATCATCGTTCAGGGTGTTTGATGAACACCATAGATGAAATGTCATCACGTGATTCGATGGGTCCTCACCTGGATTTCCATTAAATTTAGGAATGTATGAAGGAAGTTTGTGAGGAATCGCTGGCCACCAAGGGGCGTAAGCAATTGGATCGTTTGTTAATCGGTGTAAATCGGGTAACTCTAAAGTTGTCACGAATGGTAACTGTTGATTCAGGTTAGGTGAATCATACCCAGGATACGATGGGATCGCCTGAGCAGTTGGCCTTTGCATACCAGCATAATGTAATTGATGTTGGTATGACTGATATGGTTGGTGGACATGACCACTGTAAAGCGGTTGATTTTGACCGTTTTGAATGTACGGTTGTCCATTGTTCGCAAAGATCTGCTGCTCAGAACCTTGGTATACTTGTTGGAATTGTGGTTGTTGGTATTGCACCAACCATGGTTGTGAAGCCATGTTCTATTGCGCTATACTAACCGTTGGACCAAGGTGTGGGGTAATTGTACCCGTTAGGACCTGTGTCGCCCCACCAGTAGGTGATTGTGGTTGAGTCACAGGGTTAAGGGGCTGTTGCATTACAACCTGAGAAATCTGAGGTTGACATACAACAAGCAACATTTGAACTTGCGACATTGTCACAATAGCCGGTGTGGTCGAGATGTTCGACATAGGTACACATTGTTCCATAGAATACACAACCCTTGGTTGTTGAGGTAGCATAGGTACCCAACCACTTGATGTAACTCCAGTATAACCTGAATACTGTTGTGAACTCCCGTATGGATATCCTCCCGGAGGGGGTAATGAAAGGGCATACTGCCCCCCATACGGTGGCAATCCGGAACTCAAGGGGATTGTTTGTCCTTGGGGACTGGATTGCCCAAATTGACCTCCAAATGGATCAATCTGGCGAGTTTCAACATAATAGTTTCCAGATATTATTCCGGAGGAACAAACTGGAACAGACCACACTGTCGAAATAGTCCCTGGGTGGACTCCTTCTAGCGGTTGTGAGCTAGTCGGGACAGATGGTATGCCGGCAAACATTTTCGGAGTGGCGGCAGGGAGTTCTGCCGTCGCTGTGTCATTCGACACAGTCCTAGATTTTGACGGTTGTTCAGACATTTTGAGTCTATCCAAGAGATTACCTAGCAATTCTACAGGAACTTCCACTGGTGGTAGACTAACTTCTAATGTCGAAGGAAATAGAGTGACCCCGACTCCAAAATGTGTTGGAGTACTTGCTTGCGGATCTTCTACAATTTCCTCTATCGCAATCAAACCAGGTGGAAGGGGAAGACCGTCAGGTCCGTAAAATATTTCTGGTGTCGAAGAAGGGGTTGAATCGATAGCGACAGTTGTTTGAGGAGCAAGACTCTCCGAACCGGTCACAGATGGAACTGGTTCAGTAACGCAAGTATTTGCTCTCAGACTAGGATCAGTGTTACCGTCCCTCTGTGGCTGTTGAACTTCTTCTATAGAGGTAGGGTTTCCAGAAATGTTTGGAGTAATCGGAATCTCAGATGTCGTTGGAACACTTGTTCTAACTTTGATAGGAGATTTCGAACCGGTTAAACGAGTTCGCTTTGTCCGTACTGTTTTCGATTCCGGAGACAAAGATGGTTGACTCGTAAGCCTCCGCAAATGACGGGGTTTCAATTGACTTTCTTCCACGATTGCGGATTACTCGATCAACCAAAATACAAAAGGGGACAGTGCGTCTCTGAATTAAATGAATTTTTAGATGCTTTTAGACACAACTTGCTTTTTCACTTTTAAAGAGTCGAGAAAAAGCTAAAGATGACTCTAGTCTCCTTCGATGTTTTAACGAGCCCGAAGTGACAAATGCTTGGATGGACTTTTTCCGTTATAGAGTCTGAAAAAGGCCAAAAGGAACTGCTCTGGAGTTCTAGGTAGAGGGTGTGCCAAACTTTTCGCAAAACCGCAGAATACTTTTTAGGGTACGGGCGGTCGATCTTCCTGAATGCTGTGTTCAGTGCATTGTGATCAGTAGGGCGGCCGACACGGCTTCCTAAGGATAAAGATTTTATGCCTATAGGGGTCTCCCAATATATACGCGAAGGTACATGGGAGCACAATCCGTACTGGCGCTATCGTCCCTCAGGAGGAATCACCCACCATCAGCGAGATCGACAGTCACCAGGCTTTACGACGCCGGAACACGTCTCTAGCCTAGACCTCTATGTTATGCGTTATGTTGCAAAGCGTTGTTAAGTTCATTCAATTTCTTTTAGGTTGATCTTTTTAGAAGTTTTCCTTTTGGATCACCACGAGATGTATGACACAATTCCTAAATGCAGTCTGAAGATGATAACCAAGCTTTTTATATCTTTTCAACTATGAAAATCCTAGCTACAAAGGGAAAAGAAAGACACCATCTTTTCTCAAAGAGCAATCAGCACACTCTAATGCACTTTCCCTAAATCAAGCATGCAAACTATCAAGATGCAAATGCACAATGCAGGTGTTTGTTTTCCGCTTTCTTAGTATTGATGCCTAAAAAGAAAGCTTTTTGTACAACTTTGAATTTGCTTTTAAATGACAAATACAAACAAGTTTACTTTTTCGAAATCAGAAAGGGTAGAAGAGAATACAACACTTTACGACTTTCGAAATGAACACTTGTTTCGACACTTAAAAGAGACAAACTCAAACCAAAAGCAAAAGTAAATGTATAATCAACTGTAAACAGCCAATGAACTCTCTCCTAAGATCACAATCAACAGATCTGGATCAAGGGCTACAAGATGACTATTTCACTCTTGCAAAGGAAAACTGTAAATGACGCCACAAACACATAAAAACACTCACAGTCTTTTTGTAAAAAAGGAGGCGGAATTTAAGCAGAGAAAAGGAGTTATCAGACAGGTACCTATGCTGGTTACAGGCTGCAAAAATCAGAGATCAAAACAAGGCAAAACAGAGCAGAGAACCCCAGCTGCACAAGGCCTAACTAGATCAGCGCACCCTCAACACAGGGGTTTTGACATTCAGCACAGGTAGCCTTCATGGGACCTGCGTTGAAATGCAGAACCTCTTCACAGGGTCTGCGCTGAAGGAGAAACGAGAGTTTCTCACTGGGTTCTGGGTCACAATTTGCTATTTAATCCACAGTTTCAGGCCAAATCAAAGCAACAAGCAAGGTACAATCAAAGGGATGCTTTGAGGAAGGGCTAAGATCTATCACAAAGGATCATCAAATCATTTGTGAGTCCATTGTTCAGATCATAGACAAATCCAGTGATTGGATCAAAGCAGCAACTGTCTACTTTGCATCTGAGAATAGCAGATGCAGTTCGATTGTTGCTGTTGAGTCTATGAAACAAACAATGATAGAAACACAAATAAAATGACTAAACATATGTCCCCAGCAGAGTCTCCAATTAGTTGTGGGGAAAAATGCCTATGCAGGACGATCCTATCCACCTAAGGTGTGACAGTGCCTTAGCAACAAACAGAGACAGCTATTCTAGTATTCTTCCTTTATGAATTAAGAATGAAGAGAGATGGATGGACTAACCGGTGTCTTCCGTTTGTCCCTCGATCTGGTTTCTCTTCTCTTTGGGAGTTCCCAGCTACTTGCCTTCTCGCTCGGCCAGCTTCAAGAGGTTTCTGCAAGATAACAAGAAGAGAACACTACACAAAGGCATAGATTCATATTCATAACTAGTTGAGGATTAGAAATAAACTAAACATACTAATGCAATCATACATCAAAGATACACCAGTATATAGGAGAAACCAAGATAGCTTTATTGATGAATAACAAGGTTCAGGAAGAGATACAACCCAGAGGGCTCCAATCCAGCATCTCCTTCCCAGCAAATGAAATTCCTATCTTCACCTTCCCTCAAAGCATTAAGCACCCAATGATTCCAATCTCAAACCAACAGCAATTCTTTGCAATAACAAAATTCCAGCCTGTAGATCTCATGGAGGAGAGATCCATATATAGATGTTTGGAGAGAGGATGAGTCAGCTTGAGATCTGACTAGTGTCCTCTCCCTCTGTCAGTTCTTGCTTCCACTTGGAGATTCTTGCTTCCACTTGGAGATTTAGAACCTCTTACTCATCACTAGTCGAATTCACTGAGGCAAGTGTCATTGAGGAAGATTCTGGAAGCTTCCAAGGTCTTGACACCTTGATGAATGAACTTGCCATTTGTCAATTCTCGCTCAGCGCACCCTGGTAGTGCTTCTACCTGCGTTACAGTGCAAGTAGCCAGTGCAGACTTTGCATTTCAGCGCAGACAGCTAGTGGAGCCTCTGAATTGATCCTGAATTGACTTGTTTTTGAGCAGTTTCTGGTGGAGAACTTCTGTGAATTGTTGTGGTTTGTTAGCCTTGTTCCTCTATGGGTAGGAACAACATGTTTAGGGACTTTGGATCCCTTAGATTATGGACATTTCATGCTTATAGCTGTAAGGCACAAAAATGTCTATAACAAACAATATGATTAACGTTAAATCAAACATTTCCCTAATGTTTCAGTGTTCAACCATACAACTCCTTGTCTTAACCCATACAATGGTATTTATAAATTTTTCCATGTAGACATCTTGACATGGTAAAAAAACCTTAACTAACTAATTTCAACAACTACATAAATAAAATTCATCATAAACAAAAATCGTTTCACTATTCAAATCTTGAAATTGAAACTTTTTTTATCTTAAAAATCCACTAAAATCATTGAGATTTATCTCCTAACCACTAAATAACACATTGAATTTTACATATATTATACTAATACCTACCATATCATCTTCTAATAAAAAACCAACATAAAGGAAACTTTCAAAAACACCAAAGCCCCATCAATGTCATAAGGTTTGCCAAACTTGAACTTTGAAGTTTGAAGTTCGAAGAACCTTAAAAGAAAAATTAAGTTTGGCTGATGTTCTTCTGGTTCTATTCTGGTTCGCTTTTTTTAGTTCAATGAATAAAATGTGCCATCAAACTTCAAAGCTCCATATGATGGTTAAATGTGCCCTTCAAGACCACTTAGCAGATTCACAATTCATGCAAATTTGAAAATTTGATGTGAGGCCATAAAATCAATGTGTCGTGGTAGCATGTGTTCCATTATAAGGGTGTCCACACGATGAAAAATAATGAATTGCATCGACAAGGTTACAGTCACTTCTAGATTGATACGTTGGTTAAAACTTAATGGTTGGTGCTAAAATGTACCCTAAAACCTAGTTAAATGTGTTCTTCATGACCATTTAGCACAATCATAATTCATGGAAATTTGAAAATCCTACATGACGACATAAAATTAGCGTCACCTAGTAGCATCTATTTTGTTTGAGGGCCTCCACACAATAAAAGATAATGTGAACCACGATTGACATAAATTACATGAAAAGAGACATTGGGTAATAATCTTTTGTGATTTGACTTCAATTGCTACTTATGGCTTTACTTAGGTTATAATTAAGCTAAAACATTTAAATATTTTCACAGTTATGAAAAAAATTAAGATGAGTTACGTATAAAATTATAATTGGCGTAATCTAACTTATAGACGAAATGACCTTTTCACCTAAATCCGACTATACAATCTTAAGTAAGATTATGAATTTTTGTTGTTTGAAATACATTTTTGAATGCATAAATGAATTAAACACCCTAAAAAATTCCTAAGACACTCGAATTCTACAGATTAAACAACTTAAACTCAAGTTTTTAAAAATCTATGTCGGATTTTCGTTAAAATTAACAAGAAAAACTGCCTCTTTCAATCAGATTAGCGGACTTCCATTCTTCAAAGAAAATGATTCTATAAGTCAAGGTAAGAGCTCTTTTAGATAAGGAGTCCACCCTTGTATTATATTTCCTGTAAATATGTTGGAAAGTGAGATAATGAAACCTTTCCTTTAATGTCAATAAGCTAGTAGCTTAGATTGAGAACCTATAGAGAATACCTAACAACCCTTGACCAATACATATTGCATCCCCATAGACTTGTAAATGGAAGATATTTTTATTGATAATGAAAGCAAAAAGAATCCAACATGCTGTAAACTTAGAAAATCACAATTTTCTATCAAACACTGAACGTAAAACAATTTAGATATTTCTCCAATTATATTAATATATATTTAAGAAATTCTCATAATTATTCCAAAATGCCAAATCCAACATATCCATCCCATAATTTAATACACATTTCTCAAAATAAACATCAAACAAAAAAAAGTAGCGCCATCCCATAATTTAATACATATTGCTCAAAATAAACATCTTTTACGAGCCAGTAGCTGAGAGTCGAGGGGGGAGATGATTGGGAGCCGACCAATAGCTGCAATTGCACAGCGAGTAGCGAGGAGCTAGAACCTTAGATCACAGGTTTCATACGTGATGGGGCATGTTAGGACCAAAACAGTAAAGAAATTCTCTCATCAGATAATAGAGAGATACTACTCTCGTACGAAATGCTAGAGCTAATTCCTTTAAAAAAAATGTAGTGCCAGATTGACATAACACTAGTCCGAATAGAGGAAAAGCATGACAGTTGTGAAATTGTGTATCCAAGCTAGATAGCACAAGGTTGAATTAGAATCCAAATGCTTAATATATTATAGCGCAAAACCCGCATGAAACAAATTGTTGTCAGGCATTTCCTTTCCTGGGGGTTTTGAAAAATTGGGTTTTGACTAATACTATATACTAATGAATGTTGAAGTTGTAAAAAGGGAAAGGTAATAACAGTAGTTGGGCATGACGCCACACCAAGATCAATCTCGATTTTTAGTATATCTAGATCGATTCCCATTCTTCCAATTGATTGAACTCTGACATCTTCGTTGTAGATTTGTTCTATATTTTCAAATGAAATACTGTAGTGATTCGCTGGCAGTTAGGGTTTCAGGGTTGAATCTAGATGCTATGAGCGATCGGCGGATCGAGGAGGATCTCTTCAATGGCTCGCCCACAAAACATCAATTTGTTTGACACCTATTTTAGCAGGGAAAATTTGGACTATGATGGAAGGATTAGTGGTTTTGAAGCCTTGATATTCTTTCAGGGGCCAATTTACCCAAGAAAATACTTGCACAGGTACCCTTGGAATCATGGTTTGAAATCTTTAAAATATAATTTGGCATTAAAATTTATATATATATATATATATATATATATATATATATATATATATATATATATATATATATATATAATTTTAAATTAAATCTAGACATTGAAATCAGATCAGTTCAAGTCCCAGTCTGAGTTGACCTTTCTCTGATTCCAAGTTTAAAAACACTGCTTCTATCTACCCCTTAAACACACATAATTAAGAAACAAATTCTGACAACAACCTAAAATATTAGGGATTTCGAAACAGAAAAACAATCTTCCCCACATCATATGAATTATGAAAATCAAAATCATTAAAAGAGATATTGTTCAAATTCAGAAGAGAAGTCATTCTCCTCCTCCCAGGTCTTCCAACAGCCCAGCTCCAAGGAGAACCCTTATTTTTAAAGAACATCTTTGTGAGTGTTCCTTGTAAATGTGGTGATGTGAAATAGAGTTAAAAACAAATAATAATGCAAAGGATCTCATCAAGAATTTGGTGTAAAATGAAATTTTCAAAGAAATAGGAACCCCCATCAATTAATTAATAGCTAAGAATCTGCAAATACCTGTACCTTTTGAGCCCTGTTATTTGTAGATAGCTTAAGAGATGGTTTCAAGGCAATAAACTTTGCATAATTGTTTGTACCTCTTCCCAATTGAGATTTGGATTTGATCCAGTGGGATTTTGACAGATGAACTGTATCCCCTTCTCCACAACACTAAGGTTCCCCCTAAGAAGATCCATAAAAAAATATGCCCCCGATTATCAATTTGCTCCTTCACAATCACCCTTGGAGGCTTTTATGTTCTTTGGTTGTGAAAATATTTTGAGTGTTTTCATGTTTTTTATTGAACACTCTAAGGAAAGTACAAATCTGTATTCAAAGAGATTGAAATTCCTAGATAGCTATCCCCATGGTCACAATCACAAGTAATGCCTTGAAGCTCATCGTAGCCACATTTCCATCCCAATTCCTGAGACTTTTCTCAATAGGCATTTCATTCAAATCGATTAGTCGATTCCTTCCAAATTTGCACTCTATAAGAGCATGAGCATAACAAATGTAGAATAGATTCTTCATTTTCATACACAAGGAACATCTTCCAAAACCGAGCTTATTCATTTTTTGGAGATTGTCCCCAATGAGAAATTCACTGTTTTAATGTTAACTACATGAAAAGATGAAATTTAAAGAGAATTTATATTTACAAATTTTCTTCGATCACCACACCGGAGTACCAATATCATGTTCGTCACATAATGTCTTATATCCTAATTTTAGAGAGCATGAACCCCCAATTTTGTTCCTTGACAAAAGTAGTTCATCCTCTTACCTTGATTCATGTGTGACTAGTTTTAAGCTTAGAAATATATCTTTCTCAGATCTCTGAGACCAAGTTGTTCAGTTGATTTCCACTCTTCACTCCAGATTGCAGTAAGGTTGACATCTACTACATGAGAAAAGAGTAAATGTTCCCTTCCCTTTGAGAGTACTGATTAAATGATTTCCCAATAAGAGAAAGCCACAATAGTAGCCTTCCAAGTAATTGAGGCATTTTGACAAGAACATTGTTGAAGATTTTATGCAATCTTCTATTGAATCAAGCTCAATGTAATTCTAAATTATCAGTTGACACAATAAACCCTTTCCCGTTATTAACTTGTAGATTCTTTTAGCAACTAGAGATTTGGCAAAATATTTTTGAGGACCCAACCTCCTATATCCTTGGGTGTTACTAATTTTTTCTATTTAATTCCTTGGAATGCCTTTTTTATCTTGATACCTAGACCATAAGAACATATAACTAGTTCTCCTCCAGTACTCCATTCACATTTTCACATAAAATTTGTTGTCATCCAACACATTTGTATTGCTTCAATCATTGATTTTACTATTATAACCTTGACATCCTTGGACAACCACAATTATGTAAAACAGAGAGCCTCCTTTCTACCTTGTGCAATAAACCATTCCCAAACTTTCTTGATTTTACTAATATAATCTTGACATCCTTGGACAACCACAGTTATGTGAAACAAGGAGCCTCCTTTCTACCTTTTTCAATAAACCATTCCCAATCCTTCTTGCCTTAATCATTTTGCTTTAGATAAAATCATAAATACTTCAATCCCTTTGAAACTCAATCTATTGATAAGGATACAACTCAGATAAATATCTAACATCGTTATCATTGATTCCAAAGAAAGAAATTGTAAGCTTCCTATTTTTTTCCTCAATTTTGTTGCTATATAGTACAAATCAAGGATTTCCTTCAATTTGGGATGACATTTTGTTGTTACATATGGAACCAAGAAAGATTCTATTAAATTGAAGGAAATCCTTTATTTGTACTATATAGTAGCAATGTTATTCTGGGAGGGGTGATGTATCGTCATAATTGATGTGTATATGTTGTTATTTTCACCAAATGGTTGTTAATTTAGGCTTCTTGTACTTAATGAGATATTTGAGGTTAGAGGACCTTAGGATGTGTGAAGGTGATAACAACTATATAGTTCACAGAACTAAGCACTAGAATTATTACATATGTTGGGTTTAGATTTTAGATAAATAACATTTCATCTTGTGTGATGTAAGAGGGTGCTCTCGAAGTCAATTATGTTCTCCTTTCTTCGTGAATTTGAGATTTTATTAGGTTTAAAATCTAGGGATGACCACATTATAGGAACACTCTAATAGAAAGTAATCAAATTAGTGAAACATGCAAATAGTCATGGTGTTTAGAAATTGGATATGGAATCTACATTTTAAAATTGTGATATTAATTCTATACTTTATTTTTGAACATCGACACTTGTTTGACCTAACATTTGTATAGGTTGAAGCTGACATGGCACTTTCAACCCATGCAAATGCACGTCAGTGGTTTGAAAAAAAGAAAAAATAAGCCAGTAAATAGAAAAATACAATAGCTGCATACGCAAAGGATTTTAAACTTGTAGGGAAAAATATGCAAAAACAATTGTCGCTGGTATGAATTTACGTTGTTTATAGTACCAAAAATAATCTAATTTTCTATCTCATCTTTTATTTTGTTCTTCTTTTATTGAAAGAACAAAAGTATCTTTGGCATAAGACTATTGAGATTTCAACATGGTGATGATGGTTCACTGCAAAAGCAATGCTTAGTTATTACTTATTTGTAGCAATTCAATATAGTGATTAAGCACTCGAAAGGAAGCACAAACAGTGGCATATTTCTTATTGCAACCACCAACATTCAGATTGAGTCTTGACAATATTTAGGCAATGTCCAAACTTTTTGTGTGTTTATGTAGTCTTGCAGAACTCTATGATAAACTGCTTGATGAAGAGTTCGTTGACTACCTACTAAAGGACAGATTTCGGTACAAGTTAACCTCTTTTTGTGTTTCTTGGGAAGATCACTTATTTGTAGTTATTGCATTGGGATCATAAATCCAATATTTTAGGACACTTAGGAGCGAAGAAGATGACTATGAATTTGAAGATGTATTTCTATTGACCGATGTGGTGTAGTTGGTAAAATTCATGAAAGGCTGAGAAAATATTTTCCACTTCCGCTCCTGAGTAGACCATGGGAGTTAGTTTCAATATCATTATGTCCATTTTTCTAAAACAGTCCATAACTACGATCAGATAGTCATCACCTAAAAAGGTTTAAGCATGGTAAGGACCTTATCAGAATGGCACATGCTTCCTTGGAAGGTCACAATTTTACAATTCTTTAAAGCTAGTAATAGTAGCACAGAGTGGTCATGAGTTGACACAAGATATTATGAGGGTAGCTTTGTTTGGACCAAAAACATCTCAAATTCCCGCACCTCAAATTTCACCAACCACTGCAGCTACACCATCTCCCATTCTTCCCTCAGTGGGCATTAGAGGTCCCACGATACAATCAAATGTGGGAGCTTCTCAACTATATGTGCCTCCTGAAATAATTAGTTTTCATGGCATGTATGTCCACCAACTATTCCAACACCATCCCCTTTACAGGGAGCTTCCATGGGAATTCCTGGAGTTGGTACAATAGGTTAGCAACCAAAAATTTCTAGTGGTTTGGCAGAGTGGCCAGGTTCAAGGATTGATGGACCAACTTCCGTTGCACCTATTAGCGATGTTTCTACTGCGTAGGGTGTTCAAATTAGGGGGAATGCTCCCTTGTCACTCAAGCAAGATGGTCTCAAGAAAGCAAGTTCATCTTTTCAAGGAGGGTTAATTCCATCAGTACCATCAAAACCCCTACAAGATAACATAAAGATTAATATCCAGTTTGTCTACAGGACTAAATGATGTTAAAGGCTTGTCTGTTGATGGAATGTTTTTTCTTAAGATTTAATTTTCGGTGGAGATGCTTTTTATGCTGACACCTCTCAATATAAACAGAATATAGCTTCCCAGCCTTTGTATTCAGTCAACAATGCTTCATCTTCTATGGATCTTTACCAACATCAGTTTCACCTACTCTAGCTCTCGCTAAGCAGAATCAGCTAGATAAATCACAAAGCACATCAATTGTGTCGGTATCTATTGGAATTGGTGCAACAACTTCAAGCCTATGAGGAAATGCCCAACTGTCTTGGCCAAGGATGATGTAGTCTGATGCTCAAAAGTATACCAAGGTTTTCTCTAAGGTGGACATCGAGAGGGATGGAAAAATCACTGGTGAACAAGCTCATGATCTTTTCCTGAGTTGGAAGCTTCCAAGAGGTATTGAAGAGACAAATGAGAATATAAATTGATGATTATTTCTATGTCATTTGACTGAAGTGTTGGATTAATTAATTCATTATGTGAGTTTACGCAATATCTTCATGGTTGTTGGCTTATTAAAATTTGAATTTAATGTAACATTTTTGAAGGTTGATATAGACATGTTGGTGGACACACGAAATTTTTCTAAAGGTTCTCAATTTTGTATGAAAGAATAAATTAGTGGGCCTGTGAATTTCTTAATGCTCATTTCATTATGTGTTTTATGATGTTTCAATCAATAATGCTATCATAATAGCTAGCCATTAGATATTCTGGTTCCATCATTTGAGGATTGAAATCCATGTTATCATTGACATATCTATAAAGATCTATCTTTAATGGAGACTTTGAAGGAAATTTTGTCTGACATTTCCATCACACTATCCTAACTTTAATTTCTGGTGTTCTTTTGGGTGCATCATGTAAAGGCTTTAAAGCAGGTTTGGGATTTGTGTCACTAGGATGGGGACATTATGCTTTCTCTAAGGGAGTTTTGCATTGCAATCTATTTGATGGAATGAAGTAGACATGGTTGTCCCCTTCCTCCAATGCTTCTTGATGGTATCCAGATTGATGAAGCACTGAAGTCTGGAGTTGAAGTGAAAACTACTACACAACATTCAGTTGTGTTCAGTGGAATGCCTTGGAAACATAATGTAATGTCCCTTAAAAATAAATAATAAATAATAAAAATAGTAAATAATATAATATAATATTAAATAAATAATAAAAAATAAATAAAAATTAGTAGTAGTAAATAAATAATAAATAATAATCAAATAATAATCTAATTACATTGTCTAAATAAATATAAATAAGAAATAAAACAAGAAAGTACTAAAGTTGCATGTTGACACATGGAGTGTGTGCATGTGGTTCCCCTTCCAATGTTTGCTCTATTTAATAGATGGGGAGGAAGATGGGAGGCATTCCATCATTCCATGATTCCATCATCCATTCTCTTGGGAGAATAGTGTTGTGCGACAAAGGATACCCTAGCAGTAGTACGTTGATTGAGGGCTCGGTGGTGGCCAGTTGTAGCAAGATTTTGTGCAAATGAGCCTATAGTTGGGTGGAGATTCGTCCCCAAGACTTTGTTGTAGGCAGTAGAATTCAACTAGCATTCAACTAGCGTTCCACAGGTAAGTTGTCTCTCTACCCATATACTTTTGAAATTGATGTTAAATAGTTGATAAATTGCTTGTTGATTATAAATTGCTTGATTAATCTAATTAATTATGTGTTGTTATTACGGGGTTGTTACACATAACCCAGTGTTATAGACATTTTTGGGAACTACAACCCAAAGCATGAAATTTCCATAAACCAAGGGCTCCTAAGTCCCTAAAAGTGTTGTTCTTACCCCTAAAGGAACAAGGTCAACTGATTACAGCTTCTCCCAGAAGTTCTCCATGAAAAACTGCTTAGAATTGGTCAAAACAGGATCATTTTAGCTGCTCCATAGGCCAAGTGCATTGCATCTCACCTAAATACATTGTGTGGGTGCATTGCATTTCAAAAATCCCTTCTATGGGGTGCGATGGGCGAGAAATGACAAATGGCAGTGTCATTCCGCGAGGTGGAGAGGCAATGGAAGCTTCCAAAAACTTCTCCTGTGACACTTTCCTCTCTGAATTCGACCAAGGATGAGTAAGAGATCATCAATCTCCAAGTGGAAGCAAGAACTATCAGAGGGAAGATACTAATAAAATCACAAGCTAGCTCATCTCCCTTACAGATATCTATATATGGATCCCTCATCCCAGAGATCCAGAGGCTAGAATTTTGCATATTGTAAGGAATTGTTGTTGGTTTCTTGAGACAAACATCAGATTGTTGGGTGATCTAAGTTTTGTATGAGGTAAGAGGGGCTTCCTTGCTGAGAGGATGATGCTGGGTCAGAACAATTGGTTGTAACTCCCCTTGGCTCTTTCTTGTTTATCAATAAAAGCTATTCAAGTTTTCCTCCATACTCTTGTGTCATTTATGTTTGCTGCATTTGTATGGTTAATTTGCATCTGATCCTTGATTTTTTATGATTATAGATCCATGTTCTTGTATAGTGCTATGCTACTATGATCTTACAGGTACTCTGTGAAGCTGGGCGTGCAAGGGAACAAGTAGCGAAAGACTATGAAGGACGAGAGGAATCGAACCAGGAGATTAGCGCAAGACAGAGGCTGGTCTTCTTTGTTCCTCTCTATCTATACTTCATAAAGGAAAAAAGAAAGTAGCTTTACTTTGTTTATTTCTAAGGCAGCTATCACACCTTAGTGGGATAAGCAGTTCTGAGTAGACACTTTTCCCTGTAACAAAATGGCGACTCTGCTGGGGACGAATTAGTTTGTTTGTTTAGCTTCCTTTTTGTCTATTTCATAAACTTACAGACGGAGTCTGAAGTCGTGCCTGGTAGCTTTCGAACTGCATTTGCTATGCAAATGCAAAGTAGATAAATGTCGCTTCAGTCAATCTCCGGGATCTGTTTATGATTTAAACAACTGATTCACAAACTCTCTGATTGCCCTTGTGATAGCTCTTAGATCCTCCTTAGATCTACCCCTGATTGTTGCATTACTGATTACCATTTGCTCGGCCAAAACCCATGAACTGAACTGCAAACTGTGACCCGGAACCCAAGCAAAGTCTCGTTTCTGGCCCAGTGCAGGTATTGTTCTGAGAATCTGAAATTCAGCGCACTTCCCGAGTGTAGTAGGTGCGCTGCATTTCAAATTCCCTGTGTTACAGGTGCGCTGATCAAACTAGGCATTGTGCAGTTTTGGTTTCTGTGATTCATTCTTTCCATTTATATTCATGAATTTTGCTTCCTGTGATCAGTATATCTCTGTTTGAAACCCATTTTCCTTGCTGTTATTCCGCCTCCTTTGTACAAAAGAACTGTAAATGTTTTTGTGTGTTTATTGAGTCATTTTCAGTTCTCCTTTGCAAAAGTAACATAATCGCACTGTCGTCCTTTGACTTGGAAGTGTCGCAAGTGTCGATTTCAATCATAGGAAAGAGTTTGATTGATGTAGATAGTTGATTATCCTGTTACTATTGTTTTTGGTCTGAATTTGTAATTTTTCTAGTGTCAAAAACAAGTATTCATTTTCAAATCGTAAGGTGTTGTGATTGCCTTTATTTTTGATTTCGAAAATAAACTTGTTGATAACTATCGCTTGAAAAGTAATTTAGATTTGTGCATCAACTCTCTTTTTATCATTCATATACTAAGAAAGTCGAAAACAAATACATGCATGTGCATTTGCATTTAGACAGTCTGATTGGTTTGATTTAGGAAAGTGCATTTAGAGTGTGCTCTTTGCTCTTTGTGAAAGGATTTTGTCTTTCTTTCCTTAGTAGCTAGGATTTTCATTGCACAAAGAAGATAAAAAGATTGTTTATCATCTTAGATTGCATTTTAGGAATTACATCTACATCTCGCGGTGAACCTGAAAGGCAAACTTCATAAACAGGATAAACTATAAAATAAATTCAATGAATCTAAAAACGCTTTGGAGCCTAACGCACAAAATTTAGAAGTCTAGGTTAGAGACGTATTCCGGCATCGTAAAACCTGGTAATTGTTGTTCTCACTGATGGTTGGGTGATTCCTCCACTTTGAGACGATAAATGCTAGTACAGACTTGTGCTCCCACGTACCGTCGATTATATTTTGGGAGACCCCAATAGGCTTAATCCTTTATCCATAGGAAGCCATGTCTGCCGCCCTATCGATTGCAATGCACTGAACACAGCATTCGGGAAGATTGACTGCCATACCGTAAAAGGTATTCTACAGTTTTGCAATTGGTTTGGTAATCCCTCTACCTAGATTTCCAGAGTAGTCCCTTTCGTTCCTTTTCAGACTCTTTAACGGAAAAGGTCCATCTGAGCACTTGTCACTTCAGGCTCATTAAAAATCGAAGGCGACTAGAGTCATCTTTTGTTTTTTCTCGACTCTTAAAAATTGAAAAAACAAGTTGTGTCAAAGCGTCTAAAATTTATTTTAAACGGAATATTCATCACCCTTTCCTACGATGATCTTGGGTTGAGAAAATGGAATCCACCAACCAAGGAATTCCCCTTGGAGTAAATCCTAGTCCCTTCTCCCCTTGGGGAGATGTTGGTGCACCCCATATGGCCACATTGTCGCTTCCAGGACTGACAATCGGCTTGCCTGTATGGCTCTTCTCAACCTCTGTCGTTCAGAACACCACAATTCCTGAACAGTCAAGTCAGGAACTAGACAAGTCCAGAGTTACCCACCGACCTTCTACTTCCTCCAATTCTTCCTCTCCTCCTTCCTCTTCGCTTGATGGGGCTGGTAAAGCCAAAAGTCAAGTACCTGAGAAGAAGAAGGAAAAGAAGAAGAAAGAGAAGAAGAAGAAGGAGCCAAAAGCGAAAGGGGGCAACCAAGCGTCGTCTAGCGAAAATCCACACACTGCACCGACCAGGCCTAAATCGCCATGTGTCATTTGCAAAGGAGACCACTATCATAGAGATTGTCCTTGCATCCCTCAGATCTTAAGGGACTGGTCTCCTCATTTGCACAACCTAGTGTCGTCAACCTCTGATGATCATGTTGAAAACACACTGTCGACTAGTGAACGTGAAGCCCCAGGACAAAAAGGAAAATATATATTTCCTTGTAAACTGTGCGAAGGTGATCATGCCGTCCACCGTTGTCCCTTCTTAGATGAGGCTAAAAGAGTTTTGGACGATCGTCCGGTTTCACCATTATGACTTCCTCCTGGATATAAAAAACTCTTACCGAGTCCATCACTAGTTGAAAATCCGACTGGCCCACTCAGGTGGTCGGCTGAAGCATCTATCATTGAAGACAAACCATCTGAACCCATACCAGATGAAAGTCAAAAGGTCGAGGTGGCAGTTGACCCGGTCTTGCCTTCAGAGGTTCCATCTTCAGATGATACAGTCACCGAAGAGAACAAGGATGACACTGTCCAAATTCTTTTCGTAAGAACAAACTCCGATGAACATGGGGGAAATTTACCCATTCGTTTACCGCAGGAAGGAAGTTCGTTAGAGTCGTACCCGGCCATCTATTCGGTCCCACCTCCAAGCAACCTAGTTGTCTCCTTTGATTGGAATCAACTAGGCAGACCCCGTTTACCAACTAGTATACCATTCCGAATCATTGTTCAAATATATAGAATGGCTATGGCTGGTACCATCATAGATGAAGGGGCTTCTGTGAGTATCCTTTCCTCAACTGCTTGGAAAGCGCTTCGTTCGCCATCGCTTTTGCCTGAGATGAGAAATCTAATAGGCTTTGATAAAGGAAACAGTCGACCATTAGGGATCCTTCCCAATGTGCCCATAACATTGAGGGGGAAAACCGTTCAAATGAACGTAATGGTAGTTCAAGGACCCCTGGATTATAATCTACTCCTTGGACGAGACTATATTTATCGCATGGGAGCGATTGTCTCCTCACTCTTTAGAGTAATGTGTTTTCCGCACGAAGGAAGAGTGGTCAAGCTTGTGGACCAGCGTTCATTTCCCGGATCACACAGAGCAAATAGTCATATACCAGCCCTGAATGGTCTTTCCACGCAAGAAATGTCTCAATCCCCAGTCCGTCCGCCCGATGAGCGCGAGTGGTTCGGGGGACATGACTGAAACCCAGGGGGCATGCACCCTGGTCTGCTTCAACAGGAAAACTTTGGGTATAGGGTAGGCTTCTGCGAGAGTATATGACCTCCGTACTCCCATCCAGGATTGGAAGAGGGAGTTGGACAGGAATAAGATTCTCTTGTCAAAGTTATGTGGGTTGGCAGACATTGTCACTCACCTTTGTTTATTTCGATAAACATCGCCGAAGAAGTGTTTTGTTTACGCTGTGAATAGAACAATCTTTGGTAACCTGTAAGAGGTATACCTTTCCTGATAAAACAAATGTTTTGTTAGTGATTTGAAAGGTGACCTTGAAACTCTGTTTTATACCTGGGGGCATGCAAACCTTTTGGCATGCAAGCAAAGAGCGACTATTTATTTTTTAAGTTTGTAGGTCCTCTAACCCTTTAAACTCGTAGGATTGGTCGTTTCCTAACTTGCATAAAGAAAGGATGTGGGGCAAAACTCTAAAAATTGTCGTTTTTATATATGAGACATTCTTATTATACGACTGGATTAATCGAGCAGTTTTAGCGCGGACTTCATGCTCGTTAAAAAATAAACATAAGCAATGAGCACATGTTCCTCCAGAGTTTAAGCTCATTAAAAAATGAACCAATTTCCGGTAAATAACCATCGTGAATGTAATACTTCAACCTTTAAAGCCTTGGTCATGTTTGCATCATCACCTCCATTTGATTGTTTACCCATTTTGAGGAACAACTGCGAAGAGTGATCATGTTAGCCAACCTTGTAACACTGCCGTGATTGGAAAATTCCAAACCTTACCTAGAATCAGTTGCTACCCATTTTATCACTCGTTCCTCAAAAGACGAGTCTCCTTTAAGCTCTTTTCAAATGACTCGTAAATATGAAAAGATTGCCGAGCCATTGGCCTCTCCAGCTCGTTAAAGGGACCGGAAGTGCTATCCCTCCTCTAAATTTTAATCTTTTTGGACCTGAGGGATTATTACACAAAAAGATCGAGCGCTTGTCTTGTTCGGCTCGTTAAAAGGATCGAAAATTCATCCCTTCTGTATTGTTTTATACTTTTTCAGACTTAAGGGATTAGATGACGAAAAAGGAATTTTGGAGTTTCCTTTACGTTCCTTTTCAGACTCTCTAAAATTTAAAAGGACTGAGTTATCTTTGTTGTTAAACTTGTTAAAATTTTAATAGCGACAAACTTGTCTATAGACGAGAACGAGTTTCACTATCGCTAGGCTCGTTAAAACATAGCGATGGGTTTGCCCGAAGGGAAAATTATAGAACAAGCATATGTTATCCTCCTCAAGCTTGATAAAAATAAAGAGGTACTGGTCAGCAATGACTGGGGAAAAATTGGGAAGAAAACTTGAAGAAACTTTGTTGGTAGCAAGTCGCTCTTGAACATGACACTTTCACTCCGCATCCAAGTCAAGTTGGGTTATTTCATTCACTGGTCACATCACCATGGTTCCATCATACCATCTGTTATAGACATTTTTGTGCCTTACAAATTAGAGCATGAAATGTCAATAATCTAAGGGATCCAAAGTCCCTAAACATGTTGTTCTTACCCTTAGAGGAACAAGGTCAGCAAACCACAGCACTGCAAATCAGTTCTCCACTGAAAAACACTCAAAAACAAGTCAATTTTGGATCAAAGTAGCTGCTCCAAAGGCTACCTGCGCTGCATAGCAAGTGCAACAAGGGCTACATGCGCTGCATAGCAGGTGCAACAAAGGCTACCTGCGTTGGGCGTACTTGGACATGTGGAGGAATCTTTTTCTCAATGTGCCAGTGCCTAGGAAGCTTCCAAAAACACACTTGATCATAAGATTCGCCTAATGATGAGTTAAGAGCTTCTAAAACTCCAAGTGGAAGACAGAAACTCCAAGTGAAGAACTGAAGAACAACTGGAGTTGAAGAGGACAACAAGTCACACATCAAGCTGACTTATCTTCACTCCAAAACTCTATATAAGGGTCTCATCCCATGGGATCTGGAGGCCAGAATTTTGTGCAAAGAATTACTGTTGGTTTACAGTTGTGAGTATTGGGTGATTGCTTGAGGGAGGTGAAGAAGAGATTTCTCTCCGTCGGGAAGGTGATGCTGGATTGGACCTCTCATGGTTGTATCACCGCCTGAACCTTACTTCCATATATTAATAAAGCATTTGAGGTTCTTCTATTCGCATGTGTTTCAATGGTGTATTGTCTTACTTGCGTCTTTGATTTATGCTAATCCTTGAATCGATTATGAATGCATGCCTCTTGTAGTTTCCTTTTCTTGTCTTATTTGCAGGATCTCGTGTAGCTGGGCCCGTGAAAAGACTTGGATCTGGGAGCAAGCGGAAAACAAAGGAGATTGGATCGACCATTTGCGCAAGACATCGGTAAGTGGATCTCTTCCTTCTATCTCTTGCATGTCATAAAGAAGAAACTTTAGATAGCTTTGCTTTCAGCTGTTGCTAAGGAACTGTCACCCTTAGAGTGGGTTAGGGTCATTCCGAGTTGGATACTTTCCCCCACAATAGACTGGCGACTCCGCTGGGGATCGTGTCTTGTTGGTAGCTTGTGTTTCTCGCTATTCATTTCCTAAACAAAGGGAGTACCAAATCGAACTGCATTCGAATCCTTCGAATGCAAAGTAGAGGGCAGCTACTCTAGCTCAGTGCTGGGCATGTTTATGATTTGAAGAGCTGATCCACAAGGACTCTTTTTAGCTCTTTGTGATAGTGTTCATCTTCCTTAATCATCCTCTAGTGTATACATGACTGACAGCCTCTGATTTGGCCAAAAACCATTGATTTTTGAGCAAACTGTGACCCGGAATCTGAGGGAGACGAGAGTTGTCTCATCAGTGCAGCTGCAGCAAAGGCTACCTGCACTGCAACGCAGGTCCCGAAGGGGCTACCTGCGCTGCATCTCAGATTGACAGTGCAGCACCTGCGCTGATCCAGTTTTGCCTTGTGCAACTGGGATTCCCCACTGTTTGTTGCCCAGTTTTCAGTATTGTTTTTGCAGCCTGTTGTCAACCTGTATACCCAGCTGAAACCACTTCTCTTTGCCTTCATTCCGCCTCAGTTGTATGAAGAAACCGTGATTGTTCTTATTGTATTTCTTGCTGTCATTCACAGTTTCCCATAGCGAAAGTGAACTAGTCTTGCTATGACCTCTTGGATCTAGACCTATGAGAAAGTGTCGTTGTGATTCTAAGAGCTAGTTTATTGCTGTTCATAGCTGCTCGAGCATTTGCTTTCGTTATATGGTTCAAATTTCAGTATTTCTTGTGTTGAAACGAGTGAATCTTAAGGTGTTCTTTTGATTATTGGACAAACACTTGTTGCTTTCGCTTGAAATTGAATTCAAAATTATACAACAACTTTCTTTTTTAATACATCAACATTAAGGAAGAAGAAAAGAAATACTTGCATTGTGCATGTGCATTTTGACAGTTTGCATGTCGATTTAGGAAAAGTGCATCAGTGTGTGCTCTATGATCTGTTTGAAAAGATGATGTCTTTCTTTTCCTTCAGTAGTTAAGGTTTTCATAAGTTGAAAGAATTGAAAAAGCTTGCTTATCATTCTTAGACTGCATTTAGGAGTTGTATCATACATCACGTGGTGATCCATAGAGGCAAACTACTAAGCAAGATCAACCTAAAAAAAACTGAATTTATCTAACAACGCTTTGAAACATAACGAAACACAGTAGAGGTCTAGGTAGAGACGTGAACCGGCGTCGTTAAACATAGTGACCGTCGATCTCTACGAAGGTGGGTGATTCCTCCTGAGGGACGATAGCACTAATACAGACTTGTGCCCCCGCGTACCGTCGCGTATATTGGGGGACCCCTATAGGAACAAAGCCTTTATCCATAGGAAGCCGTGTCGGCCGCCCTACTGATCGCGATGCAGTGAACACAGCATTCGCGAAGATCGACCACTCGTACCGTAAAACGTATTCTGTGGTTTCGTGAAAGGTTTGGCACACCCTTGCCTAGAACTCCAGAGTAGTTTCTTTTGGCCTTTTTCAAACTCTATAACTGAAAAAGTCCATCCGAGCATTTGTCACTTCGGGCTCGTTAATACATTGAAGGAGACTAGAGTCATCTTTAGCTTTTTCTCGACTCTTAAAAAGTGAAAAAGCAAGTTGTGTCTAAAGCGTCGTCATATAAAATTCATCTTAAACGGAACATAATTACCCCTGATTCCTACGTTGATCTTAAGGTTGAGAACATGGAACACACCAACAAAGGGATTCCACATGATGGGACCCCTAGCCCTTTCTCCTCTTGGGGAGAAGTTGGTGCGCCCCACATGGCCACATTGTCGCTTCCAGGGCTGACAATTGGCCTGCCAGTTTGGCTATTCTCAACCGCTGTAGTTCAGACCACCACGGTTCCTAAACAGTCGAGTCAACAGTTAGACCAGTCTAGAGCTACCCTCCAGCCTTCCACTTCTTATACGCCTTCCTCTGATCCTTCTTCTTCGAAAGGTCAAGCCGCCAAAAGCGCGGCTCCCATAGAAAAGAAGAAGGAAAAGAAGAAGAAAGAAAAGAAGCAGAAGGAGCCAAAGGCGCCTGGGGGCAAGCAAAAGGTATCTAACGAAAACCCACACACAGCACGGACCGGGCCCAAATCGCCATGTGTCATATGTAGAGGGAACCACCTCCACCGTGATTGTCCCAGTATTCCCCGGATACTAAGGGACTGGTCCCCTCGTTTGCACAGTTCGGAAGCGTCAACCTCTGACAACCAGGTTGAATGCTTACCATCGACCAGCGAAAGTGAAGGTTCTAGACGACGAAGGGGAATGAGATTCCCCTGCGAACTGTGTGAAGGCAATCACACCCTTCGCCGTTGTCCCTTTTTGGACGAAGCAAAGAGAGTTTTGCAAGATCAACCGGTTGCCCCGTTGCTACTTCCTCCTGGATACCAAAAACTCGCGCCAAGTCCTTCGTTGGTCGAAAATACAGCTGCCCCGCTCATAGGGCCAGCTGAAGTGTCAGTCACGGAAAGTGAACCTACTAAATCCGGACTGGACGAAAGTCCAAAGGTCGAAACGGCAGTTGACCCGGTTCTCCCTTCAGAAGTTTCATCTTCAAATACCACAGTCACTGAGGATTCATCTTCAGTTGACACCCTCACCAAAGAGAGTAAGGATGACACCGTCCAGGTTCTCTTCATCAACACCGATTCTGATGAACATCAGGGCAATGTGCCCACTCCTTTATCGCAGGAAGGAGTGTCGTCAGGATCATATCCGGCCGTATATTCGGTCCCACCACCAAGCAACCTAGTTGTGTCCTTTGATTGGAACCAACTAGGCAGACCCCGGTTACCAGCCAGTATACCATTTAGAATTATAGTCCAAATATACAAAATGGTGATGGCTGGAACTATCATTGATGAAGGGGCATCTGTGAGTATCCTGTCCTCTATTGCTTGGAAAGCACTGGGTTGCCCGGCGCTTTTGCCCGAGACAAGGCATCTCTCGGGTTTTGACAAAGGAACCAGTCGACCATTAGGGATTCTACCTAATGTGCCTATTACACTGAAAGGGAAGGCTGTCAAGATGAATTTGATGGTCGTCCAAGGACCCTTGGATTATAACCTACTCCTTGGACGTGACTACATATATTGCATGGAAGCAATAGTCTCCTCGCTCTTTCGAATAATGTGTTTTCCATACGAAGGAAGGATGGTCAAGCTCGTAGACCAACTTTCACTTCCGGGATCACGCATCGCAAGTAGTCACGTACCTATCCTCAATGGTCTATTTGATCAAGAAAGGTCTCTACCTCCGGTTCTTCTTCCTGATGAGTGCGAGTAATTCGGGAAAGGAAGGCCGGAACCCAGGGGGCATGCATCCTGGTCTGCTCTGGAGGCAGAAAAAACCTTGGGTGTAGAGTAGAATTTCCGCGGGAGAATATGACTAGTCCGTACCCCGTCCCCTCCTTCTTCTTCATAAAACAGAAGAGCCGAGAAGAGCTCTCATGCGGAAGAAGGGGTTGTTAGGAATGGGGTTGTTCTGGAAAAAGATTCTTTTGTTAAAGTTATGTGGGAGGAAGGGGGCCCGTTACTCACCTTTGTCTAAATAAGTAGGCTCTGCCAAAGAAGGGGATCCATTTGCAGCAGCAAGTAGTAACCATCTTTGGATAAAAGGCAAGCCTCACCCATTAAAACAAATGTTTTAGAGGATAAGTAGGGGCAGCCTCCAAAGAAAGGGATTCAATTGCTGCAACAAATTGTAACCATCTTTGTGTATCCTAATGATAGACATCGCCGAAGAAAGTTTCTGTTTGAAAGAATTAGCAGAACAATCTTTGGGTAACCTGAAAGAGGTAAGCCTCACCTGTTGAAAACAAGGGTTTTTGACGGAAAAAGTAGGGGCAGCCTTGAAATTAGACTTACACCTGGGGGCATGAAAACCTCTTGGAATGCAAGTGCGGACGGCTTTTTAGTTTTAGGTAGGACTAACCCCTCTAACCCGTAGGATAGGCCGATACCCAGCTTGCATGAAGAGAGGATATGGAGCAAAGCGTAGGAAGATGAAGCTCCTTAAAAAATAGGAATCTTCCATGAGACCTTACTACTTTATGACTGGTAAAGACGAGCAGTTTTGGCAAAGTTCATGCTTGTTAAAAAATAAACGCAAGATCCGAGCAGTTTTAATGCGGAAATTCATGCTCGTTAAAAAATAAACATAAGATTGTGAGCAGGCTTCCCCCGGTGTTCAAGCTCATTCAGAAAAAATGAACCGGTAAATAACCATTTGAGACCGTAAATTCATCAGCCATAAAAGCCTTGGTCGTGTTTGTGCACCGTCACCTCCACTTTTCATTTGGCCGATCATTCACATCCACTTGATTGTTTACCTATTTTGAGGAACAGCTGCGAAGAGTGATCCCACTTAGCCATCCTTGTAATACTGCCATGATTGGAAAATTCCAACCTGTACCTGGAATCTGCTGCTATCCCTGTTTATCACTCGTTCCTCAAAATACGAGTCTTCTTTGAGCTCTTTTCACTGACTCGTAAAAAATGAAAAGTTTGCCGAGTTTTGGCCTTCCAGCTCGTTAAAAGGACCGGAAGAGCTATCCCTCCTCTAGATTTTAATCTTTTTGGACCTGAGGGATTAGTGCACAAAAAGATCGAGCGCTTGTCTAGTTCGGCTCGATAAAGATATCGAACATTCATCCCTTCTGTATTGTTTTATACTTTTTCGGACTTAAGGGATTAGATGACGAAAAAGGACCCCTGGAGTCTACTTTATGTACCCTTTTCAGACTCTCTAAAAATGAAAAGGACCGAGTTGTCTTTGTCGCTGGGCTCGTTAAAAATATTAGATAGCGACAAACTTGTCTTTAGACGAGAACGAGTTTCCCTATCGTTAAGCTCGTTAAAACATAGTGATGGGCTTTCCCGAAGGGCAGGTTATAGAACAAGCATATGTTATCCTCCTCAAGCTTGACAAAAATAAAGAGGTACTGGTCAGAAATGACTGGGGAAAAATTGGGAGAACCTCAAAGCTTAATGGTAGCAAGTCACTCTTGAACATGACACTTTTGCCTCCGTAAATATCGGGTTGGGTTATTATCATTCACCGGTCCCTTCACCATGGTCTCGCCATACCATCCATACATGGGGTAATGCTACCGATCCATCACATCAGTGTCGTTATATGTTCAAGAGATGTCATTCAGAAAGTGTCAACTGGGTCCCATCCACTACCGTACATCATCTTTCATCCTTCCATGACCGCCACCCTGAATCATATTTCACAGATCGTTTTCACCATCATCACTAGCTCCGTTCCGTGTCACTGATGTGGGATTCATTAAGGCCCTCCTTTGACGGACCACTTCTTGTCGACATCAGCTCATTATCCAAGAAGTTGATCTAGGGATGCCCCCTCAGTACTTTGAAGCTTGCATGCCTCAATGGCAAGTTTCTCACTCCCGTCGATAGGTATACATTAATGACCTTCGACCAGAAGACTTTGCGTGGTGTTCGATGTCAGATCCTATATTCACACCACGTGAATTGTGCTGCAGTACCTTGAGGGTCATCATCATTATCGGTGATTCCTCTCGTGCTTGTTAACAGTTTACATTATTGACTGGTAATCAAGCGATGTCTTTCCATGTTCGACTTCAAGAAATTCTCACATGGATCGACTTGTACTAAAGTGAAGATCGGACAAGTTTGAAGACCCCGGATCTAGTTTCATCCATCCGGGCTGCGATATATATTAAGGAGATAAAAACATAGACATGTGCAGCAGATGAGCATCCTACTAAAAGGATGATAATTAAAAGCAGAGAATTATCCGTCTCTTATCAGACGATCGTCTGTTTATGTACGGCAAATGTATTTATAAAGATGATCATGGGAAATGCCCGCATCAGCTAGATCATGAAAAGAAAGTATGAAAAGATAATGTATTGTATTGTATTTTGTTACAGGTCACCTCCTGGCGATTGAATGAACTTCGGATCCTCCTAATAAAGCATTTCACCCGATAAACGACCTCATACTTTAGGGGGCAACTGTTATAGACATTTTTGTGCCTTACAGCTTAGAGCATGAAATGTCAATAATCTAAGGGATCCAAAGTCCCTAAACATGTTGTTCTTACCCTTAGAGGAACAAGGTCAGCAAACCACAGCACTGCAAATCAATTCTCCACTGAAAAACACTCAAAAATAGGTCAATTTTGGATCAAAGCAGCTGCTCCAAAGGCTACCTGCGCTGCATAGCAAGTGCAACAAGGGCTACCTGCGCTGCATAGCAGGTGCAACAAAGGCTACCTGCATTGGGCGTACTTGGACATGTGGAGGAATCTTTTTCTCAATGTGCCAGTGCCCAGGAAGCTTCCAAAAAGACACTTGATCATAAGATTCGCCTAATGATGAGTTAAGAGCTTCTAAAACTCCAAGTGGAAGACAGAAACTCCAAGTGAAGAACTGAAGAACAACTGGAGTTGAAGAGGACAACAAGTCACACATCAAGCTGACTTATCTTCACTCCAAAACTCTATATAGGGATCTCATCCCATGGGATCTGGAGGCCAGAATTTTGTGCTAAGAATTGTTGTTGGTTTACAGTTGTGAGTATTGGGTGATTGCTTGAGGGAGGTGAAGAAGAGATTTCTCTCCATTGGGAAGGTGATGCTGGATTGGACCTCTCATGGTTGTATCACCGCCTGAACCTTACTTCCATATATTAATAAAGCATTTGAGGTTCTTCTATTCGCATGTGTTTCAATGGTGTATTGTCTTACTTGCGTCTTTGATTTATGCTAATCCTTGAATCGATTATGAATGCATGCCTCTTGTAGTTTCCTTTTCTTGTCTTATTTGCAGGATCTCGTGTAGCTGGGCCCGTGAAAAGACTTGGATCTGGGAGCAAGCGGCAAACAAAGGATATTGGATCAACCATTTGCGCAAGACATCGGTAAGTGGATCTCTTCCTTCTATCTCTTGCATGTCATAAAGAAGAAACTTTAGATAGCTTTGCTTTCAGCTGTTGCTAAGGAACTGTCACCCTTAGAGTGGGTTAGGGTCATTCCGAGTTGGATACTTTCCCCCACAACACCATCCACATTTGGGGTTAATGCTACCAATCCATCACATCAGTGTCGCCGATATGTTCAAGTGAAGGCATTCAGAGAATTCACCTGTGTCTCACCCACTACAATACATTTATACTCCATTCTTTCATGACCGCCACCCTGAACCTTATATCACCAGATCATTTTCACCTCCATTAAAATCATTTGCTCCGTTCCGTGTCATTGATGTGGGATTCATTAAGGCCCTCCTGTGACGGATCTCTTCTTGTCGAAATCAGCTCATTATCCAAGAAGTTGATCTAGGAACACCCCATTCAGTACTTTGAAGCTTGCATGCCTCAATGGCAAGTTTCTCACTTCCGGTGACAGGTTTACATCAATTACCTTCGACCGAAAGACTTTGCATGGTGTTCGACGCCAAGTCCTTTATTCACACCACGTGAATTGTACTGCAGTACCTTGAGGGTCATTATCATTATCGGTGATTCCTCTCGCGCTTGTTAACAGCTTACATCATTGGCTGGTAATCAAGCGATGTCTTTCCATGTTCGACTCCAGAACATCTCTCACATGGATGGACTTGTACTTCGAGTGAAGATCGAATGAGATTGAAGACCCCAGATCTATTTTCATCCATCCAGGCTGCGACATATATTCAGGGAAATAAAGACATCAAATGTACATCATTGATGCACAAATAATCATCCAATCAAAGGGATGATGGCTCTATCAGAATCATCAGTCTACACTCAGACGATTGTCTGTCCTATGTACATGAAAATGAATTTATAAAGCTGAGCATGGGAATGCTCACCTTAGCTAGATCATGAAAATATTATGAAGATAATGTATTGTATTGTATCTTATTACAGGTCTCCTCCCAGCTTGAAAGAACTTCGGATCCTCATAATAAAGCATTTCACCCGACATCAAAAGATTAACGACCTCATGTTTTAGGGGGCAACTGTTATAGACATTTTTGGGCACTACAACCCCAAGCATTAAATGTCCATAAACCAAGGGCTCCTAAGTCCCTAAAAGTGTTTTTCTAACCCCTAAACGAACAAGGTCAACTAATTATAGCTTCTCCCAGAAGTTCTCCATGAAAAACTGCCCAGAATTGGTCAAAATAGGATCATTTTCGCTGCTCCACAGGCCAAGTGCGTTGCATCTCACCTAAATACACTGTGTGGGTGCGTTGAATTTCAAAAATCCCTTCTATGGGGTGCGATGGGTGAGAAATGACAAATGGCAGTGTCATTCCGCGAGGTGGAGAGGCAATGGAAGCTTCTAGAAACTTCTCCTATGACACTTGCCTCTCTGAATTCGACCAAGGATGAGTAAGAGATCATCAATCTCCAAGTGGAAGCAAGAACTATCAGAGGGAAGACACTAATAAAATCACAAGCTGACTCATCTCCCTTACAGATATCTATATATGGATCCCTCATCCCAGAGATCCAGAGGCTGGAATTTTGCATATTGTAAGGAATTGATGTTGGTTTCTTGAGACAAACATCAGATTGTTGGGTGATCTAAGCTTTGTATGAGTCGAAGAGGGGCTTCCTTGCTGAGAGGATGATGCTGGGTCAGAACAACTGGTTGTAACTCCCCTTGGCTCTTTCTTGTTTATCAATGAAAGCTATTCAAGTTTTCCTCCATACTCTTGTGTCATTTATGTTTGCTGCATTTGTATGGTCAATGTACATCTAATCCTAGATTGTTTATGATTATAGATACATGTTCTTGTATAGTGCTATGGTACTGTGATCTTACAGGTACTCTATGAAGTTGGGCGTGCAAGGGAACAAGTAGTGAAAGACTATGAAGGAAGAGAGGAATCGAACCAGGAGATTAGCGCAAGACAGAGGTTGGTCTTCTTTCTTCCTCTCTATCTATACTTCATAAAGGAAAAATGAAAGTAGCTTTACTTTGTTTGTTTCTAAGGCAGATATCACACCTTAGTGGGATACGCAGTTCTGAGTAGACACTTTTCCCTGTAACACCCAGGTATTTTTCATTTTTACTACAGTTTTATGAAAAAATACCTGTGGTTGAAATTTACACTTTCATTTCATTTTGTATTCAAGTCTTGTAAATACAAGTTTGTGCATCAGTTGTTTTTCTGAATAGATGCAATTATATTTTGATTTCTTCAAAGTTGGTAATTGTTTATCAAATTTTTTATAGTTGTACCATTCACTGGAAGAATATATATTTGTTTGGTTAATGTTTTTTGGTTGTTTGTGGTCTGTTAAAAGTGAACTTGGGTATGGCACTTTAACATAACATAGGCTTACAACTGCATGCAGTCATGGTTTCTTGGCCTGGTATGCATGGTGTTGTTCCTGGAAATATGCCAGGGCAATTTCAAACACCTGGAAGTGGACTGAATACTGAACAGTCGATTCAACAGAAGTCCCAAGTGCCAGTTTTGAAAATGAATTTTGTAAATCCGCTAAGTCGGGATGAGCAAGCACTTTGAAATCAAAATAGAATGATGCAGAAGAAACAGAGAAAAACATATTCTTACAAATATCTCTCTTCAACAATTTCTTTGTTTTCAGTGGATTTTTCACACTAATAGTGACAAAAGGTATCAAGGGAAATCTGAGTTTTTATGGACTTATACATTGATGTTCCCATGTAAGTAGATATAGCTTATTATTTCACAGTATTAACTAGATATTGCAACCCTTATTGTATTCATTGATGCATAGTTTGAGATGTTCTTGTTGGATAGTTGGGTTGGAAATGCATGGTATTTAAGAGTAGTAAAATATTTGGTAATGTGCATATCATAGCTACAACTTTAATCAACAATTCATTAAATAAAGATGACCTTAAAGGGAACTTTAACTTATGCATGCCTGGATCCACTGGTAATATCTTGGAAAAAAAATGATCTTCTGTTTTTCTGTCAATAAATTGAAATGATTTCCCAATTCATCCTCAAATATTTTCTCTTGATTATCAGGTAATATTTACATACAGTAGAATGAAAGCTTGGTGACTTTTAAAAAATAAATAAAAATTAATGCTTATTAATTTCCACATTGAAAATTACACTTGTCACTTATTCGCTTTTACTTAATCATTCATAAGCATGTTTTTTTTCCCCAACTACTCGAGTAACATGCCAGTGGTTGAAAACATGTTGGTCGGCTTGATGTGACATGATACCATACGTGGTATTAGACCTTTTTAAGGTGCTTTTAAAATACATTTTAATGTCTTCTACCAATCATGAGTGAACATGTGTATTGGAGTGGTAAAGTTGATTTCCGTCAACATCGTTACACTTCAAACACCCCATATGAATCTCAACTCATTTCTCTGTTGTTGGATCAGAGTGTCGTTTATTGATTAGCTCTTAGTTGTTAGTTCTTTGTTCATGCTCTAGGCTCTTAAGGGCTTAATAATACCAACACACAACCTTGATTGAATATGGATGGAATGATCTACAACACCCACCACTTCCAAAGCTTCAACCCATTATTAGGGTGTTTGCATAGAGAACGATGGTTAGCAAGGACAATTAATGCAATAAGTTAATTGATTATGATATCAAGACATTGATTCTCTCCAACATTATCATACAATTTGATTATAGAAACAAAAAAATTATGCTTTTCTCAAAAATGGACTTTCAAAACTAATTTCATAACTTATAAGAGATTATTTTTGGAATTTAGTAGCTTCAACTAAAAACTAATTTATTAATTCCCTTGGGGATTGATTATTTTTGTTACTCGCTTGTAATTCATTAAAAAAAAAAAATCAGGATTTTGAATCACCGAATGAGTAACTAAAGATATAGAGTTACAACATTTTGTTCTTATTGGAGATGATATTTCCCTTGAAGGCATTAAGAACCATATATTCAAACCTTTATCCATCAGGTATGCTCATTCACTCGCCCCAGTTGATGAGGCATGGGGAAATATTAGGGACTCGATAAAACTGGAGCAGTGACCAAGACAGAGTTAAAAATTTAGGGAATTGGGAGGGGCCCCACATAGGTTGAGTACTAGATAGAATGTCACCCCAACTAATGGGACCTCTAAAGAGATACACTAGATACGTCAGCACAAAAGGAGGGGGTGGAGAATAAATGTGCCCTAACAAGGAACAAACCACAAAAAGACACTAAAGTGGGAGCTTATGATGCACACACTCAAAATGCAAAGCATGCAATAAGATAAAACAAACTAAGGGAAGAAGAGAAAGAAGCTCTTTGTTAGAGGGATTGGCTATGAAACTACCTTAGAGTCATTCAAATTAATCTTTGTCAAGCATGGAGAAATTGTAGATGTAGTTATCGTCACTAACAAGACCACTGGTAAGAATAATGGATATGGATTTATCACATATAAACATGTTGATTGTGCCTTGACTGAGTTGGAAGAACCCATCAAGATGATTGATGTTAGAATGGTTGTCTGTAATTTGGTTGCTGCTGGGTGCTGGCTTGTGGGGGTTGGTCAACGGACTACATTTTTTCCTGAACCATATAGGTGGGAGTTCTATCCATCATCAATTCATAACTCCTGCAATTACACTCATCATGTCCTACTGACCTACAAAAGCTACAGAACAGTTGTTGCGGTGTCTGTACAAACTTTTGCAGCAAATGACAGTTATCCATGGCATGTTTTTCTGCTACCTGACATATAACGAACCATAATGTAGGCCCCGCGCTCGGTCCTGCTTGAGCTTCTAGCCTCAAAGGCATCGGTCCTCCTCCTACAATGTAGTTTGCAAAGACCAGACAATGGTCTTTGTCATGCCCCTGACTCTTGCATTTCAAGCATCATACCTCTTCGTGCATCTCTGGTCAAGCCATCCTATCTTGCTTCAGACTTTGCATATCAAGGCATAGATTCTTCAACTATGCATGGATCTGTTGAACCCCTAGATTTGGATCTTGCATCGGAGTTTCATGTAGTCTCATAGCAATCTCCAAGGCCTCTGCCTGAGTCGTTATCTTCTACTGTGACAACGCAACCCTTATGTGTGGCAATAGCGAAGCCACAAACCACTCGCGATGCTAGCCATCTGTCAAATTCATGTTGGCTTCGCTGATTGTACACTTCAACCTCTGATCTAGTTCCCAAGGCATCTCACCTCATTGCATCGCAATTTCTTTGAATCCCACAATCAACTGTGCCTCAGATTTAGGCCTACTGAACTCTCTATTTAGTGTTGTTTGGATGTCTGCCACTCCAGCATTTGGGTTATCATTAGCATACTTGATATACCAGGTTATCGCATGATCCTGCAGAGAACTAACCAATGTCACCTTCTTCATGTTGTCATATGCAATGCCCTGAGCTTCCCATACAACTTTCACAACGAACCATAATTGGTCTGGGTCGTCGTTTCCCAAGCCTTTGAAAAAAGGTAGCTTCACTAAATTTTCCATACTGAACTGTAGTGGAGGTGGAGGTAGTACGGGTGAAGTTGCACGTGATGGTGGTGAAGTTGGAGGTGGTGTGGGTAGAGGTGGTATTCGCGGGAATCCTTTTCTTATTAACTGAATAGCACTTCACAGAGAAACCTTCGATATCCCTTCCTCATCACCTCATGGAGGTGAATCAAGGGACTATACTCCAAACCTTTTTTTCCTTCATCCATGTAAGTTTTTCCACTTCGCGTAGTTCCGAACATCAAGGTAGCTGCATAACCCGTTTTTTGCACAATAGCATTTTAATCCAAGTATTCAAAGATTTCACATACTTACCTCATGATCCTTTGAAAAAACATCACTCTACCTCACTATAGCTGACTGAGGTGTTGACAGTGAATTCAGTCACAGACCCTCCTATGACACGATTGAGCCAATGATCGACAGCGCGGTCGATCTTGTCCTCAAATGCTTCCAGTTTCTGTAATAGCTCCGGAGTCCAAACAATAGGACTGTCAAGTTTCCACCTTCCTTGGCTATCTTATAGCTTTGTGATCCACTCGTATAGCTCAATTGGGAAGGAGCAGAAAAAGATCTCGTGGTTCTCTATATACAGGTACCTATCCAACCACTGTTCTTTTGTCAGTGGTGAGTTTTTGTTTTCCTGTGCCGCAAATTCATGGATATTCCTATCCAAGCAGTCTCCAATCTCCTTCTTAGTTGTATTCCAGTGATATGACATCACACATGTCTTGTGCATATTTCTTTCCCGGCAACGGAACCATTTGTTGGCTTATGTGGGCCTGACCCAGGTTCAGCGTCAATTAGCCAAAAAAATCCCTACACTACTGGCCCTTTCAACAACAGCCTGTGGAATGCAGACTGAAGTCTCACCTGAAGTAGTATGGGGGGATGCAGGAACCAATTTTTTCCACCCTGAGATGGTTGTAATGTCGTTTGATTCCCTATATCCCTGCCCTCACACAGATTGCTTCTCTCTATGGCTTGCAAGACTAGCCCTCTATTCCAACCTTCAATACCTTTGTGAAAGGGTACGATCGACCTTCACACGGCCCTAGCTTGCTACTCAGGTACTTTCGCATTGCTATGATAGCGTGTCATGCAGATTCCCCAATTAATCTAAGTGACTTGCTTATCTTATAAAACAATTATAGTTAACGCCGCGTAAACAGATATTCATAAATGCATTCATTCGCGCATCACATAAGCATAATAAAGGAAATTCATACATAGCATATCAAGATGCATCAACAGAATAAAGACATACAAATTGCAGAATATCTCTCTTTATTAATCTCTTCCAAGCGATTACAAACTCTATTCACCCTGCGCACATAGCTACAGGGGTCTGCACCCTCAGCTGTGGACTTCTACCCTAGGCCTCTGCGCACTCAACTGTAGAGCCTCTACCTATGCTATGACCAAAATATTAGACTTATTACTTTAGAGCTATTACTCTCTTACATTATCGATGCCCCTAACTACTTAGATCTTAGCTCTTGAGTCTTTTTATATAATCCCATGGTCCACGAACCATGGGTAAGTCTCTTACATCCTACTTTACTTTACAAAACTAAGGGTGGAGTACCCTTTTAACACATGATACCTTCATGTTCCGTGACCACAAAATGTAGAGTCTTTACAACTTATTACAAAATTTGACTCAAACATGGGCTTTTAGCCCCAAAACTGCACTTGGGGGATCTCGCTCCCAACACTGGGAAACATCAATTGCAACTGAACCATCTCTTTCAACAACCCATACAACGAGTTAATCCCTTTCAACTCCAACAACAACTTCTTCCACCCATGGTACCTGTACAACCCATACAACCAGCGAATCCCTTTCAACCAGCTATAACAGATCTTAACTTAAGGAGGGTCCATATGGGTAATGTTCCTAAAGACATGAAACCTACTAGAATGAATAATTTTTTCTCTCATTATGGAGACATTGAAGAAGGCCCTAGTGGTTTTAATAGAAAATCTAGTAAGTACAAAGAATACTCCCTTATTGTTTACAAAACAATTGAAGCAAGAAATCGATCCCTAGAAGATCATGTTAAATCAATAGATGGGCATCAATTTTTTTGTAAATTAGCATTTGAAGGAAAAAAGAAGAAAGTTGTAGCAAACCAGGGCCAAGTTGTTCTTGATTTGAAGGATAAAGGTGATGTAAATCACATTTCACAATATGGTGGATTGGTTCATGGGCCAGTCAACCCACAACTTATTGGTCATCGGAATATCGTGAACCCAACATCAATACCAGTTACCGGTCTAAATCCATATGGATTAAGTGATGCAACACTGCCAAGTTTGTCTAGAGACCCTACTGCAACAAACCTTCCTTATAGTTCATTAAACTCTTCAGCACAGTTGGACTTGGGCCGCCAACTTCTTCTCCAAGGAACAACTTCTGGTCGAGCATCACTAGGTGCGGGTAGTTACAGTCTTGGTCCATATAGATCCTCTAGATATGGAAGTCACTCATATAGTAGTTTTGGAGGTGCAACATCTCACTATGGGATTTCTTCAAGTTCACCTGTTGCCCAAACTATTGCATATGATGGAGAAATTCATTTCCCCCTTACATCTCATCAAAGTCAACTCCCAGGGACATCTCCATCATCGAGAGTTCTTCCTGGCATGTGTCTTACTACACATCGAAACCAACCTTTTATTGAACAAGAAAAAGTAAACAACCACAATGTAGTAGATGCATAGTAGCAATGAGGCCTTCTACAAAAACGCTACCAATATCAAGTAGGCTATGAAACCAGCCTAAAATAATTCACATACCATAGAAATGACCAACGAGGACATTCACATTATTACTTTGTATAGGAACATGTTTTGCATTTGTGGCATGCACTTTCACTTTAGAGTATGCTCTTTTTGACCTTGTCCCAACATCCACATAGGTCAATCAATCTGAAACACACTGCTCCAAATATAAAATATATGAAAACTACAAAAATACCTGAATATCAAAATTAGAGGAGACATAACAAGATGAACATCAAATTTTTCTCTACAATTTATTTTGTGGATTATTGGGAATTGAATGCACTTGAAATGTGTCACAAAGTTGTTCCATTCCTTTGGAAGCTTTATGTCCACAAATTAATCTATAAACTCATTGATATGATTCCACTAGTGAGATGATGGTGAAAAATGAATCAAACTAATGTTTGTGTGACTTAAATAAGTGAGAATCAAGGTTTGGGAGGACTTCACCACCTTTTTTTGATATAGGAATAAAAAGAGAATTAAAATAAATTTTTTATTAGTTATTATTATATGCTTGTAGGTGTCATTTGGAAGAGATATAGTTTAGAATTAGTCACGGTATTGTGGTAATCCTGGGACTTCTTATTACTTGGGAACGTCACTCTTAAGTACTAGGGGTGTCTTACTTTAGTAAAGGATATCACCAATTATGTTGCTTGTCATCCATTATGTACCGAAGATGATAGGGAAAGCCCCAAAGATACTAACATGCTTGGAGGATAGGAGACAGAGCATTGTTTTATTTTCTAACATTGTACCCACATTTACCCAACCCTTCAACTATTTCCACCTACCACAATTTTGTACACATACAACTAATGGAATGTAGAGTTCACAACAAGCAATATTTTTTTTGTAATTACATTCTTTTGTGAATCTTTGCATTGTTGGGTACCTATTTAGGTTCCAAGTTAGGTTCCTCTCTCAACCCTTCACAAGAACACTTCTTTATTTTCTTAACAACCTGCATGCATTCCTCTACATGTTGTCAAACCCTATTTAGGTTTTGGGTAGGAACTTCCTAGGGTGAAAGGGAGTTTAGAATCTCTCCCCAGCCCTCTTGTTGCCTCCCTTAATATAATTTCAATTATATTTTTATGTCTACAATAGTTTAATTTCAAAGTCATTCCTTTCCTATTTAATTTGTTTTGGAGACTATGTTTGTATTCTTATGTCTAAGTTGAAAATTTTGTCCATGGTAGCTCTAGTGTTTGAGTGATTTGAGCTTCATGTAGGAGTTCTCAGGGTTCTTTCCCAGGGCTGGCCGCCCCTTTTGTGTGCCTCTATCAACATCCTTAGTGGGTTAGTCTAGGTTTAGATTCGATACCATCCGCAAATTGTAGGGAAGTGTCTGGGTTTTCCCCACCTGGTTTTCCCTAGAAAAGAAGTTGAAATTATTCTCCACATTGTGAACTTTATTTCGTTATATATTTATGTAAAAAGAACATATTTTTAAAAATTAAAATATTAGACACATAGATACATATTTCTTTGTTGCCTAATTTTTAGAAGGGGTTCTTTCGAAACTGTCCATGTGTGCAAAATCCTGGGGGCTTTTCTATGAGGTTTTCTTTAGAAAAATGTTGAAAGCTCTCTCTAAATTGTCATTTTTATGCCTTCAAATATCTCTATAAAAGGCATATATTCATAAAGTGTGCATATGACACAGATAGACATATTTTTTTGGTGCCAAATTCTTTGAAGGTTCTTGTTTTGAAGTTGTCCATGTGTGTGTGTTGATTTCTCTAACCCCAAATTTTGGCTAATCATTGACTTGACAGATTCCTTTTTGATTAAATAATTATTGCTGCAGATCTATTGAATAAAAAACATTGCTGAGATCTTAACACAAATTAAAGTAAACAATGGAAGAAAAATAATCACATCAATCTCATACACATGCACACATAGATCTCTGCCTTTCAAATCTGTTGTTTTATCAATTAATCTTCAACATACAAGGGCTCCCTTACTGGTATAATGGCCCATTGAGGAAAGATACAAATAAAACAAAACTTTCGGAAATTCCAACTAATCAAACTCTCCAAAACTCATCATTTGATCTTGTTCGCTAATCTAGATCCTTCTCCCTTGATATCCCTTACACTCCTCCTCAAACTCTGCACACTTGGATGAATGTCCTCCAACCAATAATTGAGATCCTCACTACCTCATTGTCTTGTGCTCACTAATGTGTTCTCTCATTTAGCCTAACATTCCTTTTATAAGTTTGAGTTATTGACTGAATCCAAAACTTTGATCTCCAAGGTGATACATTGTTGATATTAGATCTCAACATCACTTGAGATCAATGGTTGAGATTCATTTAATTGATTATTGCAAATAGCCTCTGCATTTCATTAGATTAACTCAATTTTTCTTATAAAAGCCAATTACTTTAATAATTCTAGTAATTAAAGTAAATTTCAAGGTTAAGAGTCTTTTGGACTATTGCTACATGTTTACACACTTAGACCTGTGTGGAAGTCCCTATCCAATGCCTTGGGATACATGCTGTAGATTATAGTTTTCCTATGAGGGTGTAGCAGTGATGAAAGAAGTGCATCAATTTTAGGCATCTTGTGGTTGTTGTATGCAAGCATGCTTGTTTAGCGTTTCCCAAACTTAGATAGAGCCATATTTAGTATGCTTTTATAGTTTGACTTAGATGCTCACTTTTATTAATTTAGGTGTTTTTCTTAGTTCTATTCTATGCACATATTTATCTTTAAGAAAAGTGCATAGTAGAGAAGGGTTCTATATTTTGAGCAGGGGACACACTTCAAGGTAGGAGGTACTCTATTCTAGGAAGCTTTTGCCATGAAGGTTAGGTGCTTTATCGAAGAATCCAAGAGTGGTGCTATTGTAGCAATAAGAAATTCGTTTATTTTGATTTCTTCATTAGTGCATTGATAGTATATTGTTTATTCCATGCAATACCTCAATAGTGTATGATCAACCCCAGGTAGGAGGTACTCTTCTACGTAGGAGGTACTCTACTTAGGAAACCAGCTCACAAAAAGATAGAAGAGATAGATCAATGCCTTAGAATTCAGCCTCTTCGAGGGGGGAAACCTCCTTTACATTACACAAATGAACAATTCTTGGATGATACAAATGACTAAACCTCCCTTCTATACATAGGAGTCGAAGGGGTCATAATATAATCAGGCCAACATAACAATAATAACATAAGGGCACAAAAATAACAATAATGGGTTTCTATGGGGCATACTAATAACAATATGAGGACAATAGGGGCACAATAATAACAAGAAGGGATAAAATGACAATAGTAATGGGGGAATCACTAGTATTATAGGGGCCTAACATGTCCCTCTCCTTCTAAAAAGTGTTGTCCTCAATGCTTGAGTAATTCTAGATGATGTTGTATAAAATTCTCATCCTCGCATGTGGAATCTTCAGTGGATAAGTTCTTCCACTTGATGAGATACTTTGAAATTGACCGATTTCGTAGTTGTCGAGTTCTTGTTTCTGTGACTACTTCCGGTTCCAATATGATTTTTCCTTCCTCATCAAGTTCAAGCAATATTGTATGAACTGGGAGCTTGTCACGTATAACCTTCTTTAAACATGAAACATGGAAAACTGGGTGCACTCGGGAAGCTGCAAGAAGCTCTGATTTGTATTTCATAGTACCAATCTTTTACAACACCTTGTATGGACCATAATACTTGGGTGATAATTTATTATCCTTCTTAGCTTTCTTAAGGGAAATTTTTTTATATCATTGTAGCCGTAGGAATACCCAGTCACCTACATCAAAACTTCTTTCACTACAATGTTGATTTGCCTGTTGTTTCATTCTGTTCTGCGCCAATGTGAGGTTATCCTTTAAGAGTTGGAGAACTTGTTGTTCATGCTCGATGTGATGTTCCACTACTTGAACCTTAGAATTTTCTCTTAAATATGATGGGATGGATGGTGGATGATATCCATAAAGTGCCATAAAATGGGGTCATTTTTTGCTATGGTATGGAAGGAAGTGTTATACCACCATTCAGCCAGAGGAAACCATTTGACCCATTGTGTCTATTTATTAGATATAAAGCAACGGAGATATCCTTCCAAACATTTGTTTACTATCTCAGTTTTCCCATCAGATTGAGGATGATAATATGAGCTATGAGCTAACTGAGTATCGAGACAAGAAAATAATTTTGTCCAAAAATTTCCAGTGAAAATGGGATCTCTGTCGCTTACAATAATCTTTGGGCTTCCATGTAGCTTTTGAATTGTTTCCATAAATGTAGTAGAAACTATATTGACTTTAAATGGATGAGATAATGCACAAAAATGTGCATACTTGGTAAGTCTATCAACTGGCACCATGATAACACTCCTTCCTTCGGACTTGGGTAAACCTATGATAAAATCCATTGAAACCTCCTCCAATGACTCATTTTACACCTTGTTTGTGCTTCAATTGTGCTCAAGTAGAGCTCATTCCCCTCTCCTAGGATTTTTGTTTCTGAGCAAGGAAAAATGAATTTAGAAAAAGTGAGAGAGGGTTTTGTCCACAATAGGCCAAAAAAGAAAAACCTCCTCTACTTTTTACACAGGTGTCATGGTTTTAGAAAAACATCAAAAATACAGTTGCCTCAGGAGGATTGCTACACCTCTAGACTGGCCTTGGTAAAATTAAGATTTCTCCTAGCCTGGTTGGCCAAATGACTTTCTTGATGAATAAAATGATAACTAGACACAAAGCGCTTTGCAATGAGCTATCATGAGCTCAATTTGGAGTTGAGAAAGACCTTCAAACGTTGACTGCAACAACACTCTGCATGTAGGAAGCCTCATTTTACACATTTTGTCTAGTCTTGGGCGATTTGACTTTTGACAGGGAAAATGAACTCCAAATTGAAAAATTCAAGATGATTTGGAAAGTAGACTCAATAATCTTTCCCACGAGCTATCCCGTGCTCCATTTGGACATAGGGAAGGCCTCCAAAAGTGGTCTGCAAAAAGGCACTGTGCACCTATTTCCTGGCATTGTGCATTAAAAGTGTGTTGTGCACTTATTGAGATTCTACAGTGTCTTTTTACACTGGCACTACGCATTAAAATGGTGCTACGCACCTATTAACTTGTGTTGCACACCTATTGGGGAAGTCAAAATTGCCTCAAACCACCTCGAAGCTTCTTCACCATTTGATGCTTGTTTCAAGTCAGTACACCATTCCTCCTTGCTGAAAAAGAATTGTGCTTGGTTGCTTGAGTGTGTTTGGCTTATTTTAGAACAAACCCTAACTAATTGCTAAACTACCTCTCACAAGCTATCAAAGGTATTTGCTGCTCTTTTACTTCATTTATACTTAGTTTCCCAAGTCCCATTCCCTATCCCTCAGTCATCAAAGTTCATTCCCCAAAACCCCACTCTCCTTATCAAACCCTAGCCCTATTACACTATTCCCTAACCCTAATTCCCAACTCTTACAATTTCACTACCCCCATTCCCTTATTGAACTCTGTACCCCACATCCTAAACACTATTCACTCCCCTCATTCCCCTAAGAGCCCCAAACTCCTACTCCCTCAAGTACTCACATCCCCATACACCTCACTTACCCTATATTTTTAAAATCTCCTCATACTCATCTTGTTCCCACTACAATCCTTCATTTCACATCAACTATCACTATTTAACCCAGAACAAGATTTGCAATTCAAGGGTAAAGAGGCTAAAAGCTAAGTTAAGGAGAGCCTTGAGGAGCAAGAAAGAACATGATAAACTCAAGATCTTGGTTGAAGCATCATTGGCCCAACAAAGCACTTAACAAGGTTGCCTCATGCCAAATTTCAAGGAATTTTGAGTAATTTTGGTCATTTATGAATTTTGGAAATATTTACACAGGTTTTTCCAATAGGTGTGCAATGCCACTAGTGCTATGCTTTTGAGGGGGGTCTCTATTTGCAAAATGGCCTACATATTTGGAATCAGCATGGAAAAATAAGTAAACCTAGAAATATTGAGAAGATTTGGACAAGATCTTGGTCACCAAAAGGGAAAAAAACACCCAAAAGGTGCCCTCTCTACCACTTTTTTGCCACACAGGAAGCAGTCTTGGGAGAATCAAATTTTGGTGGGGAAAATGAGCTCCAAATCAGAAAATCAAATTGTTCCAGAAACTAGATAGGCAGGGCTTCCCAACATGCCAACTTGCACCTAATTTGGACATCACGAAGGCCCCCAAAAATGCCCCTGAAGTGGCGCTGCGGATTAAATGAATTTTGCCAATTTTGCTAGAAAAGTCAAATTTTTCCTAGTTTTCTCTACAATTGACTTTTTCTCACCCTCTTGGTGAATTTGGCATGGTAAATGATGTAATTTGATGTAATTATGAATCTAAAACACTTGATAGGGTAGATACATCAGGTCAAAGGTGGTTTTGAACTGAATGAATTTGTTTCCTTGGTTTTAGAGGCAAGATGTTCCATTGCCTACTTTTTGTTCCTAGTTTAGATATGGTTGAAACCACCCCTCTTCTCATGGATTCGACCCTGATAGCTAGCATGAGTAGTTTTCTTGCCTATATTATGTAATTTTTTAGTCATTTGAAAAGATTGGACTCTTTTGGAAGTGGTGCACTCATTGTATACTTGTATCAGCAGATTGGCAAGGAATATAACCTGGTTTTACAGCCATTTTTGTGGGATTCTTGTGATATTGAGTTTATATATTGTTTCTTCTTTGTAATGAGTTTTCCTGATGTTTTATATGTATCCACATCTCACTTTCTCTTCTAAACTAAATGAATCAAGGTGAATAGACAAAATACACTAAGTTACAGTGCTTTGTCTTCGGAATGCATTTGGTTTTCTGTGTTTTTCAATACTTTGAAGAGGATTCATGCTCCTCATGTCCTCCTCAACCCCTCAGTAGTCTATATCTACCATATAAATCAATTTCTAGTACATAAATCCTTTGTCTACCTCGCCCCACAGAACATGTCTGTATCCCTGCTTTGATTTCCTGGACCCAACCTGCCTGCTCCATTTGATCCAGCAACCAATGATCAAAATCAGCCAAAAACTCTTGAGCTACTATACGTAGGCTAAAATCCATATTCAATTTAGTCATCTCGATTGAGATTGACAAGGAGAGAGCCCTCTCCCGACATGGTAGGGCTAGCTACCAGGTTAAGCGTGGTTTGTGGTTACCCTAGAATTGCATCTATTTAGCTTGAGGTCAATCTAGGCTCTAACATAGTGGCGACCATACTTGGGACGTAGTTTTATGTTCCTCAGAAAAATGTAGTCAAGTTTAGATCTGATTATTGATGGTGAACAATGATCAGACACTGCAACGCTAAAATCATTCACCTGGCGACTCCAAATCAGTTTTGACATTAGATCCAAGGACTCCACTAGAGGATGAGCTCGACCAACAAAAACATGAAAGGAAAATATGGAAATACCAAGTATTCAAATTGGAATTTCATCCAAGACATTATGTTTTTTGTTATAAATTATTTCCTCTCTTTTCCTGAGAATGTCAAGAAGGCTTTGCAAAGTATATGGTATTTTAGAAAAGATCCTAGACCTGCATTGTGAACACAAAATGTTTGCACGCCTTTAAGATTGATCAAGACCGTTCTTCTGAATCTTGTGATGACCATCTTCAAAATGACGAGCCTAAAGAGACCAAGACTAATTCTACACCTTCTGTACATACCCCTATACCTTGTAAAATTCCAGATCGATACAAGCCTTTGATTTTACCTCCTATATCCCATGCTTTCCCTAAAAATCATTACCTATATCTACCAAGATTTGATGGTGAATGTGACAACATCACTACTGACAAACATGTATTCAATTTTGAGTCATTTGTCGACCTTTTTGAAGTTGATGAAGAGGATGTCAGTATTAGGCTTTTTGCTCTTTCTTTGCAAGGCACAGTCAAGAGTTGGTTCAAAACCATGCCTGATGCAAGCATCTCAAATTTCCAGCAGTTCGTCAAAGTTTTCCTTGACAAGTGGATGTTCAGACAAAACCCTTTCTTGATTCTAGAAGAGTGTAACCAGTTGAAAAGACAGTTAGGGGAGACAGAGCAACATTTTTCTGCCAGATTTAACCAAGTCTATTTTTTAATGCCGGTTAATATAAGACCTCCTCCTAGATTTGGTCTCTTGCACTACCCGGATGCCTTTGATTCGGAAATGGAGTTTCAGCTAAGAGAAAGGAACCTTGCAACACTTGAAGAGATGCAGAACAATGTAGTAGATGTAGAGGCTACTTTTCTGATCAGAAGGGAAAAGTTGAAGGAAGAAGAGATGAAGAACATAGATCCAGAGGAATCTACATCTTTAGAGGCAAAGCTTGACATTTTGGTAAGTGCAGTGGAAGAGATGATGCAAAAGATCACCACAAGGAATGAGTATGATGTTCAAAACCATGGCTTGCTGATTGAAGAAGAACAAGTGGCCGATCCAAAACATTTTCTTTCCTATCCCAGTTGTCATAAATATGATAATTATTATTTTATAGATCGTCTTGGAGAAGAGAGATCTGTTGATATGACATGTATGCTTGATGATGTGTTTTATACTAATTAATTCCCTAAGTTTGATCAGTATGATGATGATTATGTTCTCCAAATAGAAGCTAGTCTTGCAGATAAATCAACAGCTAGTTTGTATAAGGAGGAAGTTCACTTTCAGCAGCTCGAGTATAGTGATCAGCCGATGCATATCAGCTACGGAAGTGAGGAGGAAAGTGCAGCAAATTTTGAATTAAGTGAAGGATCTTTGCCATTTTGTTTTGCTTTGTTTTAGCTCATCAGAGACAACTTTCATGCAATCAGAAGTCAATCATCGATATGTTTTGATCTGAACCATTTTGAGGGTAATGAAATCCTTGTTCAAGACTTCTCATATCCAGATTTGTAGCCCCCGAATGCCATTGATTGTCAAGTTGCAGATGAAGACTTGGAAGATGGAACATATGATCAAATGATGAAAGATGCTTCTGTTCCATTCTATTTTGAATCATTTCAGTTTTTGAAAGGAAATTTTCATAGTATATCTTCAATAAAAGATTGGAAGCCTGTAGAAAATCATGTAATCTCATCGGAGCCAATAGAAAATGGGTTGCAACAATATTTTCAAGTTTTTCATGATCCAATAGTTGACGTGTTGGATGATGTCTGCAATCAAAGTCCTTCTCCATTAGCTAACTGTGAGCTTGGAAAAAGTATTGATACAAACTTGATCTAGCAACCAGTTTCTTTGTCATTATTAGCAGGAGTCTCATCACAAAGCTCAGATGAAAGTTTGCATTCATGGTATGAGGAGAAGAAAAGTAATCCATTGGATGAGCTAAGTCCCAGTGAACATGAATTTCAAGATCCTTATGCAGTGTTTTTGGAGTCAGATAGAGAATCCATATTATTCAACGGGTATGTTTACAAGTTTTCATGGCAGTTGCCTTTCAGTAGTTCTGTCTTGTTTTTCATAAGAAAGCACATGCGGAGAATTCAAACAACAGCCAAAATGCTTACTTGGTTGCATTGGTTGTTTCATTTCACTTGATCAGGTGATGAATGGAAAGTTAGAGTAGGTTTTATTGAATAAGCTCCATTTTGAGCATATTTTCCAGTTTGTCAGTTGTGTTTTAGTATTGAGTCAGTTTCAAGTCAGTTTGTGTCTTTGAGTCATCAGTATTCAGTTATGTAATTTCAGCTTGAGTTTATTGACTCCATATTGCCCAATGGATAAGGCACTGGTCTGCTTTCGCAAATATCTACAGTTCTTGGCACCTCCAAGGAGCTACCATCGCCATTGGAGCCAATGTTAGTGTCAGTATTTCAAGCCTTCCACCAGTGATCAAACATGCTCTTACAAAGTGGTCTTAGGGTGTCAAGGTCAAATTTTGTCATTTTAGTGAGTCTTCAAGTAAAATTTGGTCACTAGGTATTAGGTCTAGGATTTGTTTTCACTCCTTTCAAGGTTTTCCAAGTGTCGGTCCATGTCCCCATTCAGCTAAGTGTACCATAATTCAAATATTTTTCATCATCATTTCAGGTTCCAATGAGTCATTTTACACCTTCTTTGTGCTTCAATTGTGCTCAAGTAGGGCTCATTCCCCTCTCCTAGGGTTTTTGTTTCTGAGCAAGAAAAAATGAATTTGGAAAATGTGAGAGATGTTTTTTTCCACAATAGGCCAAGGAAGAAAAACCTCCTTCACTTTTTACACAAGTGTCATGGTTTTAGATAAATATCAAAAATATAGTTGCCTTGGGAGGATTGTTGCACCTCTGGAGTGACCTTGGTAAAATCAAGATTTCTACTAGCTTGGTTGGTGAAATGACTTTCTTGATGAGTCAAATGATAACTAGACACAAAGAGCTTTCCAATTAGCTATCATGAGCTCAGTTTTGAGTTGAGGATGACCTTCAAAAGTTGACTGTAACAACACTCTACATTTAGGCAGCCTCATTTTGCACATTTTGACTAGTCTTGGACGATTTGACAATTGATAGGGAAAATGAACTCCAAATTGAAAAATTCAAGATGATTTGGAAAGCAGACTCAATAATATTTCCAACGAGCTATCCCACGCTCAATTTGGACACAGGGAATGCCTCCAAAAGTGGTCTGCAAAAGGGCGTTGTGCACCTATTTCCTGGCGTTGCGCATTAAAAGTGTGATGCGCACCTATTGAGATTCTAGAGTGTCTTTTTACACTGGCGCTACGCCCCTGTTGACTGGTGTTGCGCACCTATTGGGGAAGTCAAAATTGCCTCAAAATGCCTCCAAGCTTCTTAAAAAACCATTTGATGTTTGTTTCAAGTCAGTACACCATTCCTCCTTGTTGAAAAAGAATTGTGCTTGGTTGACTGAGTGTGTTTGGCTTCTTTTAGAACAAACCCTAACTAATTGCTAAACTACCTCTCACAAGCTGTCAAAGGTCTTTGCTAATCTTTTACTTCATTTATACTTAGTTTCCCAAGTCCCATTCCTTATCCCTCAGTCATCAAAGTTCATTCCCCAAACCCCACTCTCCTTATCAAACCCTAGCCCTATTACACTATTCCCTAACCCTAATTCCCAACTCTTACAATTTCATACCCCCATTCCCTTATTGAACTCTATACCCCACATCCTAAACACTATTCACTCCCCTCATTCCCCTAAGAGCCCCAAACTCCTACTCCCTCAAGTACTCACATCCCCATACACCTCACTTTATATTTTTAAAATCTCCTCATACTCATCTTGTTCCCACTACAATCCTTCATTTCAGATCAACTATCATTATTTAACCTAGAACAAGATTTGCAATTCAAGGGTAAAGAGGACAAAAGCTAAGTTAAGGAGAGCCTTGAGGAGTATGAAAGAACATGATAAACTCAAAATCTTGGTTGAAGCATCATTGGACCAACAAAGCACTTAGCAAGGTTGCCTCATGCCAAATTTCAAGGAATTTTGAGCATTTTTGGTCATTTATGAATTTTGGAAATTTTTGCACAGGTTTTTCCAATAGGTGCAGCGCCACTGCCACTATGCTTTTGATGGGGACCACTATTTGAAAAATGGCCTACACATTTGGAATCAGCATGGAAAAATAAGTAAATCCAAAAATATTTAGAAGATTTGGACAAGATCTTGGTCACCAAAAGGGCAAAAAACACCCAAAAAGTGCCCTCCCTGCCACTTTTTTGCCACACAGGAAGCAGTCTTGGGAGAATCAAATGTTGGAGGGGAAAATGAGCTCCAAATCATAAAAATGAAATTGTTCTAGAAACTAGATAGGCAGGGCTTTCCAACAAGCCAACTTGCACCTGATTTGGACATCGGGAAGGCCTCGAAAACCGCCCTTGAAGTGGTGTTGCGCATTGCATTAAATGAATTTTGCTAGTTTTGCTAGAAAAGTCAAAATTTTCCTAGTTTTCTCTACAGTTGATTTTTTCTGATCCTCTTGGTGAATTTGGCATGGTAAATTATGTAACTTGATGTAATTATGGATGTAAAATACTTGATAGGGTAGATACATCAGGTCAAAGGTGGTTTTGAACTGAATGAATTGGTTTCCTTGGTTTTAGAGGCAAGCTTTTCCACTGCCTACTTTTGTGTTCCTAGTTTAAATATGGTTGAAACCACCCCCCTTCTCATGGATTTGACCCCTGATAGCTAGCATGAGTAGTTTTCTTGCCTATATTATGTATTGTTTTAGTCATTTGAAAAGGTTGGACTCTTTTGGAAGTGGTGCACTCATTGTATACTTGTATCAGTAGATTGGTAAGGAATAGAACTAGGTTTTACAGCTATTTTTGTGGGATTCTTATGATATTGAGTTTATATATTGTTTCTTCTTTGTAATGAGTTTTTCTGATGTTTTATATGTATCCACATCTCTCTCTGTCTCTCTTCTAAAATAAATGAATCAAGGTGAATAGACAAAATACACTAAGTTACAGTGCTTTGTCTTGGGAATGCATTTGATTTTCTGTGTTTTTCAACAGTTTGAAGAGGATTCATGCTCCTCATGCCCTCCTCAACCCCTCAGCAGTCTAAATCTACCATCTCAATCAATTTCTAGTACATAAATCCTTTGTCTACCTCGCCCCACAGAACATGTCTGTATCCCTGATTTGATTTCCCGGACCCAACCCGCCTGCTCCATTTGATCCAGCAACCAGTCATCAAAATCAGCCAAAAACTCTTGAGCTACTATACCTAGCCTAAAATCCATAGCTACTAGGTTAAGCATGGTTTGTGGTTACCCTAGAATTGCTTCTATTCAGCTTGAGGTCAATCTAGGCTCTAACAGGAGGAACACTTCCTGGAATCAAATGAATAGTATGATCATGATCATGAATAGGTGGGAGACCTTTGGGAGTCTCAAATACCTTGGAATGATTGTCCAAGACTTTTTGGAGATCTAGAGAAATAGATGATTTCAATGTTGGAACCTCTAGCAAACATAATTGTTGAATTACACCTCATTGTTCCTTTTTTAGAAGCTTTGTCATACCGTTAGAGCTGATTATCTTTCCCAATTTCCCTGCAATACCCCTTAATGCAACTTCCTTTCCTTCCACACATAATTTCATGAATTTTTTTTGAAAATTAATAGCTATTGTACCCAAGGATTGTAGCCATTGGACTCCTAGTACAACATCAACACCACCTACTGGAATGGAAAGAATTGGGTGATTCAATACATATTCTCCCATGGACAGTTGGATATTATGGCACTTTCCAGAGTAATTTATTGTTCCTCCACTTGTAACCATCAATTGACACTCTGGTGTTGGATATAAGAAGAAATTCAACTCCTTTGCTATCTTACAATGAATAAAATTATGGGTACTTCCCGAATTAATCAACACTATTACCTTTTTCTTCTTGATATGTCCCTCTATCTTGATAGTTTGAGGAGTGGCAATTCCAACCAATGCATTACAAGATATGGTTGGATTCATTTCTTATTTATCTAGGGTTTATTCCTGGAGTATATCCTCTTCTTTTGACATTTCTTGTTCCTTTTCTTCCTCCTCTTCACAATCTATGTAGAATGATTTCTTCTCAACACACTTATGACCTTTAGTGTATTTGCTATCACAACTATAACAAAGCCCTTTTTCTCTTTTTTCTTCCAATTGTTGTTGTGTCAACATTGTAGGTTGTGGAAGGCTAGGGGCAACAACACTTCCATCTTTATAGTTTTGAGTGGTAGGATTCCTGGTTGCCATAATTTTGCTTTCCATTTTTCTTGCTAACCTGAATGCCTTCTCCAATGAATCAGGTTCCCAAAGGTGAACCTCATGTTGGATATTATCCTTTAAAGTCTCTATGAACACATCAATCCTATGCTCCTCTAGAATATCTTTTACCCTTATGTTCAATTTTTTGAAGTCCTCAATGTGCTCCATCATTCAACACTTTTGTTTGAGATTTATCAATTGGCTAAAAGGGTATCGCTTTCTGTATCCTCATAATGTGCTATCATTTCTTCTATAAAAATTCCCTAAGTGACAATTTGTTTATGAGAGCAAAGCCATAGACACCATACAAACTGATTTGGTTCCAAATATAAAGTTGCAATACGTACCTTTTGCGTGTTTTGCACATATGGAGATCGAAACATTGCTCCATTTGTAGTATCCATGTTCTGGGATCCTTGCCATCAAACTTCATCATATCGATTTTTGTAACATGGTGGGTATTAAATCCAACATTAGAGTCTATTAAATCATGATTAACATTTCTTTTTTTCTCATCATGAGTTTCCTTTACTACCCTTTCACCATTAGTGACCATTTCTTGTAGCAACTTATTCAAATTTATCTTCAATTCTTCCGTCTTATCGTCCATGCCATTCATCTTAGCATCCATGCCATTCAATCTTAGCTTCCATGCCATCCATCTTAGATTTCACACCATCCATATTAGCTTCCATCTTAACTTGCATGCCATTCATATTATCTTCCATGCCATTCCTCTTGGCTTCATTTACCTTTCATGATAGTGAAATTTGGTGTACTTGATCTTGTACTTTTGATATATCATGTTGCATTTCTTCCTCTTCTTCACGAGTCATGCTAGATATTTCAGGTTGCTTACTAGGCGTTTCCATTTTCTTTCTTCAAGTAATTAATTAATGCTAATAATTATTCACTATTCCCTTTGAATTCCTTCGAACTAATTTTTCAAACCAATCTTATGCAAAATTTAAAAAAAACTACACACCTTTTGTTTCACTTTGTAAGAGCTTGATATTGAATATGTTGTATCTCTGTAACTATGGATCTCAAATATCAGAAATCTTGTCCTGTGGTAGCCCTTTGAGTCCTCTTTCTAACCCCACAAGTCCGATCAATATGGATTCTCCAAGGAAGAGTTATGCCAAATCTCCCAGGGTGAGCTGATTATAAACTAGTTCAGTTGAGCGAATTTGTACAACGTGCCACATGTCACTGTTTCGACCTTAGTACCTAAAACTTATACAAAGAAAACCATAGGCCGTCCTCTTTCTGAAAATTCTTACAAAATTGCAATCTGATGCTCAAAAAAAAAGTTATAACGATTTTCCCCAGGTCACTTGTTTGGAATGTAATTCGGGAGTCTGAAAAAAACCTAACTTCCTTAGATCATATCTCTGCAAATATAGTGATACAAGCTCTGCAATTTAGATCCGAAGTTCAGAATGATTTCACCTCAAATGGGTTTTTTTGTAGCTTCTGAAACATCCCAGGAAGCAATTATAGAGAAAATTCCATGATGACCTGTTTGGAGCAGCGAAACCCTAGAATCCAAAGCTCTGATACCAAATGTTAGGAAACCAACTTACAAAAGGATAGAAAAGATAGATCAACGCCTTAGAATTTAGCCTCTTCGAGGGGGAAACCTCCTTTACATTACAAAAATGAACTATTCTTGGATGATACAAATCACTAAACCTCCCTTCTATATATTGGAGTCTAAGGGGTCATAATATAATGAAGTCGACATAACAATAATAACATAAGGGTACAAAAATAACAATAGTTGGTTTCTATGGGGCATACTAATAACAATATGGAGACAATAGGGGGAAAATAATAATAATAAGGGATAAAATGGCAATAGTAATGGGGGAATCACTAGTATCATAGGGGCCTAACATATAATGGCCCATTGAGGAAAGATACAAATACAACAAAACTTTGGGAAATTCCAACTGATCAAACCCTCCAAAACTCATGATTTGATCTTGTTGGCTAATATAGATCCTTCTCCCTTTCTATCCATTGCACTCCTCCTAGAACTCCACACACTTGGATGAATTTCCTCCAGCCAATCATTGAGATCCTCACTACCTCATTGTCTTGTGCTCACTAATGTGTCTTCTCTTTTAGCCTAGTGTTCCTTTTATGAGTTTGAGTTATTGATAGAATCCAAAACTTTGATCTCCAAGGTGATTCATTGTTGATATTAGATCTCAACATCACTTGAGATCAATGGTTGAGATTCATTTAATTCATTAATGCAAATAGCCTCTGCATTTCATTAGGTTAACTCACTTTTTCTTATAAAAGAAAATTACTTTAATAATTCTATTAATTAAAGTAATTTTCAAGGTTAAGAATCTTTTGGAGTATTGCCACATGTTTACACACTTAGACCTGTGTGGAACTCCCTATCCAATTCCTTGGGATACATGTTGTATATTATAGTTTTCTTATGAGGGTGTAGCAACGATTAAAGAAGTGCATCAATTTTAGGCATCTCGTGGTTGTTGTATGCAAGCCTACTTGTTCAGTGTTTCCCAAACTTAGATAGAGCCATATTTAGTATGCTTTTATAGTTTGACTTAGAAGCTCACTTTTCTTAATTTAGGTATTTTTATTAGTTATGTTTTATGCATATGTTTATCTTTAAGAAAAGTGGACACTAGATAAGGGTTCTATATTTTCAGCAAGGGACACACTTCTAGGTAGGAGGTACTCTATTCTAGGAAGGTTTTTCCATGCAGGTTAAGTGCTTTATCCAAGAATCCCAAGAGTGGCGCTATTGTAGCAATAAGAAATTGGTTTATTTTGAGTTCTTCATTAGTGCATTGACAGTATATTTTTTATTCCATGCAATACAGTTAAGCTAGTCATAATATTTTGACTTAGCCTCTTTTAGAGGGAAACTAGAGCGTGTGTCAAGCTTGCACGTCACAATTGTATCATGCAGAGTTTACCTAGCATAGGTTTTGTGGATCTAAACAGCAAGATACCTATTGGAATTCAAGAGGCAAGAATACTACAAAGTGGGAAAGAGGTTTCACAGTTAACCCGCCTTTCACATTATGGTTGGAGTCGGTTTGTTGGCAAGATGTTGGATACCCCAACTTCCTTTTTATGACTGAGTGGAAGATTGAATCCTTCGACATATTCCTCACTCAATTGTCATTAAGCAATGGGTTTTCTCAAAAGTGCTTCACATATATAAACTTTACCAGAGCTATTATTCAACCTTTGGATGTGGTTATATTTTCAAATCACACACGTACAAGAAGACGAGAAATAATATGCCTGACTAATTTCAAGTTATCTTCCTGCGAATAGGGTGTTCCCTTCCATAAACCTGATGACTCTCTCTTCTTATTTCTAGTGACAAAATTTGGGACTTTTCATGAATTGTGAGACAATTCCAACCCCACAACTATCAATTTCTCATTTAAAGTTATACCCACTAGATTAGAACCCGCACAAGGAGAATTCCATTCCCATTTCAAACGAACCTACAATCGACTTATACCATGCTATTTAATATTTTATGTATTTCTTCGCATCCTTGGCTTGTGACATAAAGATGCAACTACCTACCTTGCAGTTTCTCTACTAACACTCCTAAACAATAATAAAGTATGCCCAAATATGTTATTTCAAAAGATCTATGCATCTCACCTTTTGGTTTTTCAATTATCGAAGTTGTTACCTATATTGATGAGATCATCTACAATCGAGGCCACAATGACAATATCTGTTAGAGTTTTATCCATGTTGCAGTAAAGGTGTTTTTTCTTCTCCAGCACTACAATACATTTCAGTTTCCATTCAATGGAGAAGTGTACCTAGTAGCATCCTTGGTCTCTGTGAAAATGGGTTGAATTCACAATAGACTTTACCCGTTATTTTGAAGGTGTTTCTCCTTCAATAGTACTTCATCTCAGCAGATCCTTTCAATCTACACCTTCAGCAGATGCATACAGCCTTGGGGTACATGCTACATATTCCAGTTTTTTTGTGAGGGTATAGCAACGATGAAAGAAGCGCATCGATTTTAGTCATCTTATGGTTTTTATATGCAAACATGCTTGTCTAGTGTTTCCCAAACTTATATAGAGCCATATTTAGTATACTTTTATAGTGTGACTTAGATGCTCACTTTTCTTAATTTAGGTGTTTTTCTTAGTACTATTTTATGCACAGATTTATCTTAAGAAAAGTTTACAATAGAGAAGGGTTCTATATTTTGAGTAGGGGACACTCTTCTAGGTAGGAGGTACTATATTATAGGGATATTTTGTCATGCATGTTAGGTGCTTTATCCTAGACAGAGTTCCAAGTCCCTGCCTCCTTGAAAAAGTCCTTGCCATACAAGACACTAATTTTTCCAAAAACCCACCTGATCCTAGCTATCTAGCCTAAAATCCTTTACATTCCAATCATCTCTTGGATGTGATTTCATAGAGAGAGCCCTCTCTGGTTTGGTATGGATAGCGACCAAACCATCTTGGTTTGTGGTTACCTTCGTCGATCTCCTCATCAGCCTGGGACATTCTGGAGGATAACAGAGGGCATGAAAACTAGGGAGTGCCAAGGTGTTCTAATGAATGTAAGGTTCCCAAGACATGGAAAAATGTAATGCTAGTTGTGAGGTCATGACTGCCAAGGTGTGTTAGGGAATGCTAGGGTATGCTAACATGTACCAGATAGTATGAAGACATATCAAAAAAGAAAAGATGTGCCAAGTGCTAAGGCATGACAAGATGTACAAGGGTTCTAAGTCCTTGCCTCATCTTCTTCCATATGCTATCAACTTATGACATTTCCTTTGCAATATTTGGTGCATTTGCTAGTTATAGGTCATTTATAGGTTATAAATGTCTTCATAGTTTCACTTCTAATTGAGTATTCAACTAAACATATTGACTATATTATACATAACTATTTTTCCCTCCACCCACCTTTTATAACTTCAATAACCATTAGGTAGGGACCTGCAACTTCAATGCTACTTTGTTTGTTTAGTAAAATATTGCTGAGAATTTAATTTATTGAAAGTTGTAGTATTTACAATTTATGAAGTTTCAAGTTCTAATTTTTAAAAGTATAATTCTTTAAAGGGTGTTAGCTCAATGGAAGAGCACCTGGTTTACAAGAAGGAGTTTGGTGGTTTGATTCTATCGTTCCCTGACATCCATATGGAATGACGATGATCAATTTTTGGTGATGGAGGCTCTTTTGACTATCACTAATGAGCTTTGTAATATTTTTCCATCCTCACCAAAAATATGAAATGGTGACGGTCAACGAATGGCACCATATATACGCATCAACAGTGACGACCCTCAAAGATCCGTAACCATAAATGTTGTTGTTGATATGAAATGGTGATGGTCGTTTTCCATCATTATAGTCATTATTAGTGATGGACCTTGAATGTCACCACAACACCTATACTTTTAGCAATGCAGCTTTTGACCGTCACCATATGTATGCACCAATAGTGATGACCATTATTGATCCATCACAATAAATCATTGCCATTCATATGAAATGGTGACGATCACTATCCATCAATATAATCAATATTCGTGACAGACCTTGAATGTCACCATAACACCTATACTTTTGGCAACACCACCTTTGCTGACGTTCCGTTTTTGGTGATCGAGGTTATGGTTCATCACCATTGCTCATATGCAATGGTGACGGTTGTTATCCATCATTATAAATAATTATTGGTGACGAACTTTGAATGTTACTACAACACCTATACTTTTGGCGACGCCACCTTTGGTGACGTTCAAGTTTTGGTGATGTCACCATTGTTCATATGAAATGGTGATAGTCATTATCCGTCATTATAAATAATTATTGGTGACAGACTTTGTATGTCACTACAACACCTATACTTTTGGCGATGCCACCTTTGGTAACATTTAGCTTTTGGTGATGAATTCTCTTTTGACTATCACCAATGAGCTTATGGTGACATTTTTCACCCCTCACCAATGTCCTTTTTTTCTTGTAGTGGTGGGAAATTATCTTGGGAACCTTGCAACGGAGGTTTTCCTATCAGTAGTTGTTAAGAGATGCTTCCAATCAAATGTTGCAATAGATACATTTTTGCGAAATGGATGAGGTGATATCATGAAAAGGTTTATTAGAGATTGGAGGGGATGGTAATATCGGGGGTTTGGAAATATTTGAAGTATACAAATTTAAAAACCTCTAATATGCTATTTGCGATATGTGACGTGGCAACTTTGTGGGATCGACTTTGGGTTTTATAAGATATCGACGATTGGAAGATTTGGAAAGAGTACATGCTATAACATTGTTGATAATCTAATGAACAGTTTGGATTGGACTTGATAGTTTTATTATATGGACTCGATTTCATATCGGATCTGGGACATCACAAATTTTAAACATATTCCTCAATCAAAATTGCAATTTATGAATGGACGAGATTTCTTTTGAAACTAAATTTAAATTTCATATCAAGATCGGTGTTTTTATAGACATCACAATATTTCAACTGATGATTATATGATATGTACCAATATTTGGGTGCTTCGATAATGCTACATGGGAATCCGGTGGGATTGGGACCTTTTTAAAGTATTCAATTCAAAAGGAAGTGCCCAACTTAATTTTTCTTTTTTACAAAAACACCCCATTTAATAATTTAATTAACCATCAGATTATTTGATCGAAGGAAGACGTTATTGAAATTTTGTTATGAGGAGAGTTGCGATATTGTAGTGATCCAATATGAATCTTCCGATAATGTATTTAAAGGTCTAAATGGAATTTTAATAAATATAAGCAAAATTTAAGGAATCCTCAAATTATGACAACACAACTAATACTTCCCCGAGCATGTTGTAGATTTAAAAATAGTTTCCTAGATGTTTCAAGTCTCCAAAATCAAAGAAATGAATACCTGCAAAAGAAACATAACAAAAATAAGGAATAAACTACGAAAACAACAACTGACAATAGATGAAGATGAACTTGTAAATGTGTACCTAGAAGAATTTTAATTTGTAAGTTTACCTTATGAATCTTCAAGTTCTCCCATGTATTTCTCAAAATTCACATATGTTCAAGATCATATATTTATTTAATCTAAAATGCTAAGTAATGAAATTTCATATTGTATCCCCCTCAAATTTACGTTAAAGGAGAAGACTATTGACAATGAGCTCTTGAGAAGTACTCTTGAATCAAGAATTTCCAAGCCATGGCAATTCTTTGGATTTTCTTCATTCATGATTAATGTGATGAAGCTTTGTAAAAAGAAGACAATCAAGAGGTTCACAAGGTTTGGAAAAACAAGACAATCAAGTGGTTCATAAGCTTCTAATATGTTCTAAGCCACTTTGTCAGAAAATTAAAAGGGATGCCAAGATACTCAGATTCATTACTTGCTTATTTAAAAATATGAATAACGGAATAAATGAAAATATAAAAAGAATCTAATCTAAATTAATCTATCCCTAATTGCTAACTAAATGAATGGAAACATGGCTAGGTAAAGCCATATTTCCAATGTAACTATGCTCTCATTTTGTCTCCGGCATGTATGTACAGATAAAACTTTAGTAACAAAAATAAAAATAAACTAACTAAACTAAATCTGAGTGCATAATGTACATTTATTGCTAGTATACTTACAGGAAGGATCTTATTTACAATCACCTTCTTTTGAAATGTCCTTTCCAGCCAAATTTCAATCGAATCATAGAAATCTGGATGGATTTCCATTAATGATTGCGAGAGGTTTAAAAGAGGGGATGAGAAGCCAAATTGTGGATAAGAAATTTTAGACATAATGGTTTGTAAAAGTTTGTTAGTCTTATGTATATATGTTAAATCATTAATAATCTTCTTGAAGGAATATTTTCCAAATTTATTTCAAATGGGTCAATGAAGTATGCATGGAAATCTGCTATATTTTATAGAAAATCATTAACAGAATTATATTGCTGGTCATATTGTAAAAATACATTCCTTTATTGGCACTCCTTTTGAGAAGAAAGAAGCAATTGATAAGAGATGAACATCTATGGAAACTCAAAGGGAAAAAGATCTTGATGTTCAAGATTGTGATTTGAAACTTCATTTTCCTATTCAAGCAATGCATCAATTAAGTGTTCATTAGTGAACTGCTTAATATGTCAGCATAAAGTATCTAAAAATAGAAAAATGAAATGAGAGAATAAATATGAAATTAAACAAAATAAATGAAGGAACGATAATAAAATTAAGTCATTATTTGTAAAACTAGTGTTACAGCACAAATTGGACTGATTTGAAAGGATTTCCTTTTCATATGAATTAGCTAGAATTATGTAATTAGAATGATTGTCAATGCAACCTTGTTGTTTTGGAGAATTTGGTATCTACAGATAAATACTAATTCCCTAGATAAGTAGCCATATCTAGAACAATAGTTTAAAGTATTTTAGTCTTTCCCTATAAGCAATAGATAATATGAGAAGATGAGAAGACCTACTTGTAGTCTATTTTCTCTCGTCTCCCTTGTATCGATCTTGTGGCTCCTTCCTGTACTTAATACGCTTGAGAAGTACCTATAAACACAACAAAAAACAAAGAATTGATAAAAGCAAAAGATCTATTGAATATAAGTGAATGAAATCATATACATTTCACACATATGCACATTATAAAAAAATACTAACATATGGGAGAAAGGTTCAAACACTTTCTTGAATATAAGAAGGAACTACAACCATTTGTGTCTGATTCAAAGTCATTCCTCCATCTTGAATCCCATCCACATCACATCAAAAGCATGACAAACTTGTAGCATTACAATACTTGCTTCAAAGCCAAGTCTCATAGCAACATTATCTCCTTATAATTCAACATAATCCAGCCCTTGATCACTTAGATGAGTGGTCAATTTATAGGGAGACGAAGGAGGTTTTGTCATAAATGGTGGCATTGAATAGCCTTCCATACTTAGAATTAGTTCCATGGAGAAAGGGATGAGAGGATAGGATTCATCTTAACTCATTCTTGATCCATTTTCGAGCTCATAGGAGTTGATAAGTGAGGGAACCTTCTACATGACTCCGAAAGATAAGAATATTCCCCAAAACCTATGTGAATTTCACTCAAACTTGCCCAACGCAGGTGAAAGGAAGCCTAAATGCTTTGGAGAACACCCTGGTATGAACTTGACTGCTCTGCAACACACCCTTACATGGGCCTACCTACGCTGGTCCCTCTAGAGGTCATTTCAGGATGTCTTCAAGTCATGAAACTGTATGGGAAGGAGGAATTCAAAGTGGTGACTTGTTTAGGGCATGTAGCAACTAAAATTAGGGTTTGATGAGCCCTAAAACACTGATCTAGATGAAGGGATTGATGTGCCCAAATGGATCTGTAACAGCTGCCCCCTAAAGCATGAAGTCGGAAAAATGCCAATGTCAAATGAAATGATTTACGATGTGATGAGGAGGTATTGAAGTGGAAGCTGACCTGCATCAATTACAATACATATATCACGATATTTTATTTTTACATGAATTGTTGAGGGAAGGCATACCCATGCTCAGCTTATAAAATTTCATTACATATAGATAAACAATCATCTACAGATATAGACCCATGATTGGAATGACCATCAATGCAAAACCATTGTACATATGATTTAGTACTCCTGAAATTGCAACCCGGTGGTGGGCTCCAGTATTGCAGCAATAATGGTGCAACTCCTTGTTACAGGGAAAAGTGTCTATGCAGAACTGTTAATCCCACTAAGGTGTGGTAGCTACCTTAGAAACAAACAAAGTAAAACTACTTTCGTTTTCCTTTATGAAAGATAGATGAGAGAAGAATAAAGGAGACCAACCTCTGTCTTGCGCTTGGCTCCTAGTTCGATTCCTCTCTCTTCTGATAGTCCTTTGCTACTTGCTTCCTTGTACAACCAGCTTCACAAAGTACATGTAGAATCAAAGTAGCATAACACTATACAAGAACATGGATCTATTATCATAAACAATCGAGGATCAGATGTAAATTTACCATACAAATGCATAAACATAAACGACACAAGAGTATGGAGGAAAACTTGAATATCTTTATTGATAATCAAGAAAGAGCCAAGGGAGTTACAACCAGTTGTTCTGACCCAGCATCATCCTCTCAGCAAGTAAGCCCTTCTTCACCTCATGCAAAGTTTAGATCACCCAACACTATGATGTTGCCTCAGGAAACCAATAGCAATTCCTTACAAGATGCAAAATTCTAGCCTCTGGATCTCTGGGATGAGGGATCCATATATAGATATCTGTAAGGGAGATGAGTCAGCCTGTGATTTGATTAGTGTCTTCCCTCTGATAGTTCTTGTTTCCACTTGGAGATTGATGATCTCTTACTCATCCTTGGTCGAATTCAGAGAGGTAAGTGTCACAGGAGAAGTTTCTGAAAGATTCCAGGCCTCTCCACCTCGCGGATTAACACTGCCATTTTTCACTTCTCGCCCATCGCACCCCATAGAAGGGCTTTTTGAAATGCAACGCACCCATAGAGTGTACTTAGGTGAGATGCAACGCACTTTGCCTATGGAGCAGGTGAAATGATCCTGTTTTGATCAGTTCTGAGTAGTTTTTCATGGAGAACTTCTGGGAGAAGCTATAATCAGTTGACCTTGTTCCTTTAGGGGTTAGAACAACACTTTTAGGGACTTAGGAGCCCTTGGTTTATGGACATTTTATGCTTGGGGTTGCAGTGTCCAAAAATGTCTATAACAGTTGCCCCCTAAAGCATGAGGTCGTTAATCTTTTTTGATGTCGGGTGAAATGCTTTATCATGAGGATCCGAAGTTCTTTCAAGCTGGGAGGAGACCTGTAATAAGATACAATACAATAAATTATCTTTATAATATTTTCATGATCTAGCTCAGGTGGGCATTCCCATGCTCAGATTTATAAATTCATTTTCATGTACATAGGACAGACAATCGTCTGAGTGTAGACTGATGATTCTGGTAGAGCCATCATCCCTTAGATTGGATGATTATCTGTGAAGCAATGATGTACATTTGATGTCTTTATTTTCCTGAATATATATCATAGCCCAGATGGATGAAATTAGATCAGAGGTCTTCAATCTCATTCGATCTTCACTCAAAGTACAAGTTGATCCATGTGAGAGATGTTCTGGAGTCGAACATGGAAAGACATCCCCTGATTACTAGCCAATGATGTAAGTTGTTAACAGGCACGAAAAGAATGACCAATAATGATAATGATCCTCAAGGTACTGCAATACAATTCACGTGGTGTGAATAAAGGACTTGGTGTCGAACACCACGCAAAATCTTTCGGTCGAAGGCCATTGATGTAAACCTGTCGCCGGAAATGAGAAACTTGCCATTGAGGCATGCAAGCTTCAAAGTACTAAAAGGGTGGTCCCTAGATTGACTTCTTGGATAATGAATTGATGTCGACAAGAAGCGATCCATCATAGGAGGGCCTTAATGAATCCCACATCAATGACACAGAACGGAGCAAATTATTTTAATGGAGGTGAAAACGATCTGGTGATATAAGGTTCAGGGTGGCGATCATGAAAGAATGGAGCGTAAATGTATTGCAGCGGGTGAGACACAGGTGAATTCTCTGAGTGACTTCTCTTGAACATATTGGCGACACTGATGTGATGGATTGGTAGCATTAGCCCCAAATGTGGATGGTGTGATGGGACCACGGTGATGTGACCGGTGAATGAAACAACCCAACCCAACTTGGATGCGGAGTGAAAGTGTCATGTTCAAGAGCGACTTGCTACCAACAATGTTTCTTCAAGTTTTCTTCCCAATTTTTCCCCAGTCATTGCTAACCAGTACCTCTTTATTTTTGTCAAGCTTGAGGAGGATAACATATGCTTGTTCTATAATTTTCCCTTCGGGCAAACCCATCGCTATTTTTTAATGAGCCTAGCGATAGTGAAACTCGTTCTTGTCTGCTATGGACAAGTTTGTCGCTATTAGGTTTTAATGGGTTTAACGACAAAGATAACTTGGTCCTTTTCAATTTTAGAGAGTCTGAAAAGGGACATAAAGGAAACTCCAAAATTCCTTTTTCGTCATCTAATCCCTTACGTCCGAAAAAGTATAAAACAATACAGAAGGGATGAATTTTCGATACTTTTAATGAGCCGAACAGAACAAGCGCTCGATCTTTTTGTGTAATAATCCCTCAGGTCCAAAAAGATTAAAATCTAAAGGAGGGATAGCACTTCCAGTCCCTTTAACGAGCTAGTGTTATATACCTAGGGGGGATAATATGGGGTACCAAGGGAGGTACCCAAGGTAATAATGTAATAATGGGATGGGCCATAGTAATAAATAAGGTGGTTAACCCATGTCATGTAAGGGACCACAAGTAGTTAATAATAATGTAATGGGCCCATGGTATTAGTTGATGGTATGAGGAAACCATGGGAATGATGCATGGTATTGTATGTATGAGGCCTATATAGAGGCTAGAGACTCCACATGGAGAGATATGAAGATGAAGAGAAGTATTCTTGTATGAACATGCATATGGCTTGTGGAGTGTTCTCCTTTCTTAAGGAGTGAATGTATGGTGTTGCCCTACCTTAAGGGTTTTGATAATAAAGAATCATTTCTATCTATTTCGATCTTGTTCTTTCTCCATCCCATTATTACATTATTACCTTGGGTACCTCCCTTGGTACCCCATATTATCCCCCCTAGGTATATAACATTCCACCCCCCTAAGCATGTTTCGTCCCCGAAACATGGGAAGAACACAAATAATAAGATCTACTCAAAAGAGTAGTCCATTGGTACCATCCACGTGCATCTAGCCATCCAAGAGAAAGGTGAACCCTCGATCTCGCTGGTGCCTTGCTCGCTTGAGCTGGAAGTTGACCATGGCAGCTCTTCTGTGTTGATGTGTAGTAGGTGGATCGTCTCTCCTTTCTATCCGTCATGTGACTACTTGGTTTCCATCTTGATGGTTGTCTTGCGGGGTGATGTGGGTGATGATATGTTGAAGTTTTAACCCACGATGGCTTTTGCTTGACTTCAACCTGTTGTGGTGCCTGTTGTGGTGTCTTCTTTTTTAATATGACTTCAACCACTGAGCCCTCCTCTGATGTATCATCACCTGTAACCTTTTCTTCTGCAGCCTCTGTTTGTGTTTGATTGGCGATCATCAAAGGCTCATCATCTGATATGTCAGTCCCTTGAACATCTTCTGTTTCAGCCTCCATGTGCTCTGCCTTTTTATGGATGGAAATATCCTGTAATGTAATTTTCTTCTTTTTATACCATAGCTTCAGGAATTTCTTCTGCACATTAATATTGATAGTACCCACAGATTCCATCCAAGAATATCCCAAAACAACATCGATATTATCCATCTCTGAAGCATAAAAATCACCATGAAATACATACTTATCCATAGAAAGCTTCAAATCCTTATAAATTTGAACATCCTTATCATCAACCTGTGTATTTTCAATTTGTTTTGCTGGGACTTGCAAGTTTTTTGCCAAGTTGACATTTATGAGATTTTTCTTGCAGCTCAGATTTATAGACACAATGATTTTATCCATCTGAATCAATCCATGAACTTGTAATAAGGATATACCAGTAGGAAATAGACCCACATGTTTCTCCTTATCTTGTTTTCTCGCATGAGACCATCTGTCTAAAAGTAATTTTTCAAATTCTTCATCGGGCAGGTTGGAACACTTCTTTTGGTTAAGTAATCCCCACCATGTGGTTGCTTCATCTCTAAGGTTCAACACTACCCACCATTTCCAATATTTCCCATATGTGGACTTGTATCTTTGTATGAATTCTTCAATAGTAGGACCATCATCTTTTCCTGTAAAATATTGAGTCGCCATGAAGAGGGTTTGAGAAAAATTTCGCTTACTTGGCGAAAATTTGAAATTGTGACAGTTTCATCAATATTGCTCAGAATCCTTATTATTACCTATTTTCAGAAATGGAACAATCATTCTGCATCTGCCCATGTGATAGAAATCCTGATCCAGGCACTAGAATTCCAGATCTGCGCTGCTACTCTCCCGTCGTCACCCAAAATTTCTGCAAAAAGAGCTGATTTTAAATCAGCGATATCTCCCTCATCCGGACTCCGATTCGACTGGTTTTTTTTTTGAAATCATGTGTTTTTTCACAAAGATTCCAGATCTACAATTATATTTTGCAGATCTAGTGCCAAGAGTTCTAGATCTGCGCCACAAATTCGCTGCCCCGAAAAATTGTCTGCAACCCTACTGATTTTTAAATCAGCGATATCTCCTTCATCTGGACTCTGATTCAACCGTTTTTTTTTTTTGAAATCGGCTATTTTTCACAAGGAATACAGATCTTCAATTAGATTATACAGATCTAGCATCAAAACGTACAGATCTGATCTACAAATTCGCCACCCAAAAATCCCTGCAAAAAAAAAATAAAATTCTCCACGGTTTGCCCAAGAAAGTGCTCTGATACCACTTGTTGTGGATCTAACCCGGAAATACTATAGATCTGATATGAAAATATAAGATAATGCAAATAAACCCAGAAATAATATGAAATGATTCTTTATTGATATCAAACCCTTATGGTAGGGCAACACCATACATTCACTCCTTAAGGAAGGAGAACACTCGACAAGCCATATGCCTGCTCATACAATAATCCTTCTCTTCATATCCTCCATGTGGAGTCTCTAGACTCTATATAGGCCTCATGCATACAATACCATGGGTCATTACCATGGTTCCCTCATACCATCAACTAATACCATGGGCCCATTACATTATTATTAACTACTTGTGGTCCCTTACATGACATGGGTTAACCACCTTATTTATTACTATGGCCCATCCCATTATTACATTATTACCTTGGATACCTCCCTTGGTACCCCATATTATCCCACCTAGGTATATAACAGCTGGAGAGGCCAATGGCTCGCCAATCTTTTCATATTTTATGAGTCAGTTGAAAAGAGCTTAAAGGAGACTCGTCTTTGAGGAACGAGTGATAAAATTGGGTAGCAGCTGATTCCAGGTAAGGTTTGGAATTTTCCAATCACGGCAGTGTTACAAGGATGGCTAGCGGGATCAATCTTCGCAGCTATTGCTCAAAAGGGGTAAACAATCAAATGGAGGGGAATGATCGACCGATACAGAGTGGAGGTGACGATGGGAACATGACCAAGGCTTTAAAGGCTGAAGTACTACAGTCACGATGATTATTTACTGGGAATTGGTTCATTTTTTATTGAGCTTAAACACTGGGGGAAACATTTGCTCATTTCTTATGTTTATTTTTTAATGAGCATGAAGTCTGCGTTAAAACTGCTCGATGCGGGTTTATTTTTTAACGAGCTTGAACCTTGTGGTAACACTGCTCATGATAAGTTTGCATGCCCCCAGCATAATAACGCAAATCGAGTTTCATGCCCCCCAAGCTTCATGGCATTCAACATGGTGGTTGGAATTAAGGTTTACCTCCGAGATATTTGAAAGTATCGACTTGGATTTTACGAGACCATAATCAAAGGCTCGATTTGGAAAGGGAGTTGTTTCATTTTTTAATGAGGTTGACACAGTAAAAGAACTATCCTCATAATCCACCGTATTTACAGTATTTGATAGAAAATCAAAAACTGAAGGATGATTAAGGTTATTGGAATAATCTTCATTGTAATCTGGGAGATGGGAATGATGGTGGTGATCTTCCCATGGTGCCTCTCCTAATATCATTGACTGAATGATTCCTTTGTCTGTAGAATGTACATGTGACCAAGGATCTGAAGAGGTACCATATTCCTTAGACCTATCTATCCAAACACGATGAGCATTGATTTGGGTTTGCCCCCCAGGCCAAGAAAATTGATTGCTACAATATTTCTAAAATGGTGATGATCCATGCTGACAAAATGTTCAGGAATCTTCTGAATCCATTAGATATAGAAGATTTCATATTGCAGGTTTCCACTGTGGCCACTTCCGCCAGATTACTCGGAGGCAGTAGGGAAAAAGTACCCATTAAGGCAGGGTCTTTTAAGAGACCTACCCCGATATTTTGAAGCGAATGATTGCTTCCATGGATCATTGGAATGCTTCCCGTAACTTGTGAACTGTTGGGGAGAAATGTTTGTTGGTCGACGATTGTAATTCTAACTTGAAAGGGAAATGCAATCTTCCTGAAGTAGGTCGACACAACTGCGGCCATGGCATATATCCAGGGCCTTCCCAGTAGGATGTTGTAATCAAGGTTTCCGTCGATTACTTCAACATCAATTTCTATTGTTTTCCCCCCTAGTTCAACTCGCAGGTTACTTAAAATCCCGTATGGAGTGTATGATCGTCGATCAAATTCTTTTAACGTCATTGATGATCTCGACAAGGGTGGTGAGCCTAAATTTTTCCAGCAACTCATCGACATAATACATGTAGATGCCCCCTCATCAATAATTGTTCGATGAACAGTTTTGTTGAGGGCTTTCACTTGAATAAGGAAAACTAGTTGAGCTGGTAATTGAGGGTCATATCCTTTTTTATTAAAGGATACAAGATTGGAATCCGTTGGCTCAATCCCACCTATTGATGATAATAGAGTCTGCTTTTAGGAGGGGAAATTTTACGGTACCTCAAGTGTCGACATAGCGGATGGCGATTGGGCCAAATCTTCCACTATATTATAATGTTGTGCTACTCTAGCACGAGGATTAAACGTCGACTTGTGTACTACTCCCTTTAGCGGTTTTATTGTCAACTCAGGAATGATGGCTGATGCAACTTCTGTCGAAGTTGTTGTCAAACTACTAGGTTGATCTTTGTCCTTGTTGTTCGACAGTTGTGGATTCCCGTAATCTTTGTTCCTTGTCTAAATATTGCGCACGAGCAATGACTTGCTCTTTGGTGATGACTCCCCCTTTTGCCACATCTTCCGTAATGGAAGGCAATAATGACTTAATAAACCATTCAGATAAAAGCTGATCAGGAACATATGTTTTTACCATTCTACGACGACGTCGCCACTCATGTATATGATCAGATATGTGAGTGGCCGTTGTTTGTTTGAAATTGGTAAGAAGTTCCGTTCCCGTTTCGTACCTTATCGGTAACTGAAAATGGGTTAGAAAGGTTGTGGCTAGGGTACTGAAGTTGTCAAACGAAGCTCTGGGAAATTCGATATACCATTTTGCTGCCGGACCAGTTAACGTCCTCTAAAAAAGGCGAAGCCTAATCGAATCATCATTTAGGGTGTTTGATGAACACCACAGATGAAAGGTCATCACATGATTCGACGAATCTTCACCCGAATTTCCATTAAATTTAGGAATATCTGATGGAAGTTTATGCGGAATCGCTGGCCACCAAGGGGCATAAGCGATTGGATCGTTTGTTAACCAATTTAGATCAGGTAACTCTAAAGTTGCCACGAAGGGTAACTTTTGATTCAGGTTAGGTGAAGCATACCCAGGATAAGATGGAATTGCTTGAGCAGTTGGTCTTTGCATGCCAGCATAATGCATTTGATGCTGGTAACTTTGGTAAGGTTGGTGGACATGACCATTGTAGAATGGATGATTTTGACCATTTTGAATATACGGCTGTCCACTATTTACAAAGATTTGTTGCTCAGATCCTTGGTATACTTGTTGGAATTGCAGCTGTTGGTATTGCACTAGCCATGGTTGTGAAGCCATGTGCTGTTGTCCGATACTAACTGTTTGACCAAGATGAGGGGTAATTGTACCCATTTGGACCTGTGTCATTCCACCAGTAGGCGATTGTGGTTGAGTCGCAGGGTCAAGAGGTTGTTGCATTACAACCTGAGAAACCTGAGGTTGGCATACAACAGGTAACACTTGTAGTTGCGACACCGTCACAATAGCTGGCGTAGTTGGTATAGTTGGCGTAGTCATTGTCTTTGTTACATTCTTACAATAAATTCTGTTATTTAGGTTAAGATCTTGCTTTGCTACTTAGGTCATTTATGATGATTGAAATAGCTTTTCATGCTTCAGGTTGATTTGATAGAGTGGTAAAGGAAAATACCTACAAAAAGGCCACCAAACAATCCTTGATCTCATCTCTCCCTCCTTGGGACCATGAGCTGAGACCAAGGTGTCCTTGCTGCCACAAAAACATTGTTCTTGCTTGTTCATGCAATTGCTAGTGTTAGACTTTTAGTTAGGAAAGTTGATACCAGTTGTACTTGCATGTTTAGAATCTATTTTGGCTTAGTTTTCATAGTTATCTTACATGATTTGCTGCCAATAAACTTCCGTTCATCATGCTTATGGTTTCTAGGTCAAATTAGGTCAAAATAGCTAGATCTTTGGTTTTCTTAATCTTTGTTCATTAGTTTTGGAAAATAATGTGTAGAACACTTGTGATGCCTTCCTGCCTACCTTCCCCCCATCATATAACCTGCTCCGACCCCCTAACTCAGATTCCTCCCTTTCATTTGCCACCCCTTTTCCAATTTGACCTAATTCCCATATCTTTGTGCAACCTTGCTCCATCCATCCTTGAACCAAATCTGATCGCCTTAACCACTCCTCATCCTCATTCACCAAGTCCTAAACCTCATCACACCCTTATCTCACCTCCATACTGACTTCTTCACCTTTTTCCACCATCAGCCCTTCAAAATTCCCTTTCAGAACATCTTGTAGAAGCTACAGTACATCCTATAGAACCCCTGCAGACTTCCTGTAGAAGCTCACGAGAGCAGTTTCTTGAGATCTGATCACTGTGAAACTCTCTGGAAGGGTTCTAGGGACCCCTTAGGCCCTCTTCTCACCTTCCCAACCTCCTGCAAGAATTTCCTTTCGCCAATCAACCTCTGCACAGAAAAAATAGTCAAAGCACATGCATAATAACTCTGCGAAATTACTCAAAAATGAAAAAGGATGTTTTCTTCATATTTCTCTTTATAAGTAGATTATTCACATGCATTTTACCTTTCTAGAAGTCAATGGCATCCATTTCTATAGCTTTCATCCTTTTACTTGCACTAGTAGGGTTAGTCGGTAAAACTAGGGTTTGCTAGGGTTTGCATTTCCCTTCAGCTTTCAGCTTCTTTATGCAAGTAGACTAGCTTCCATTGAGTTAGCTTTCTTCCATCACCATTAAAAGCTTCTTCTCAGAGCTCATTGAAGTTGGCTTAAGCTCCTAGCAGACTTGTGCCAGCTGATCTAGTGATAGCTGCGGCAAGAGCTAGTACTTGTGCATATAGCACCATCGCTTCCAAGTTTGTTACAAACTACCGAGTTGATAAAATTAAAGAAGGGAGCCCTAGGAGTGTTATAGACATTTTTGGGCACTGCAACCCCAAGCATAAAATGTCCATAAACCAAGGGCTCCTAAGTCCCTAAAATTTTTGTTCTAACCCCTAAAGGAACAAGGTAAACTGATTACAGCTTCTCCCAGAAGTTCTCCATGAAAAACTACTCAGAACTGATCAAAACAGGATCATTTCACCTGCTCCATAGGCAAAGTGCATTGCATCTCACCTAAGTACACTCTATGGGTGCGTTGCATTTTAAAAAGCCCTTCTATGGTGTGCGATGGGCGAGAAGTGACAAATGGCAGTGTCAATCCGTGAGGTGGAGAGGCCTGGAATCTTCCAGAAACTTCTCCTGTGACACTTGCCTCTCTGAATTTGACCAAGGATGAGTAAGAGATCATCAATCTCCAAGTGGAAACAAGAACTATTAGAGGGAAGACACTAATAAAATCATAGGCTGACTCATCTCCCTTACAGATATCTATATATGGATCCCTCATCCCAGAGATCCAGAGGCTGGAATTTTGCATCTTGTAAGGAATTGTTGTTGGTTTCCTGAGGCAACATCATAGTGTTGGGTGATCTAAAATTTGCATGAGGTGAAGAAGGGCTTACTTGCTGAGAGGATGATGCTAGGTCAGAACAACTGGTATTAACTCTCTTGGCTCTTTCTTGATTATCAATAAAGCTATTCAAGTTTTCCTCCATACTCTTGTGTCGTTTATGTTTATGCATTTGTATGGTCAATTTAAATTTGATCCTAGATTGTTTATGATAATAGATCCATGTTCTTGTATAGTGTTATGCTACTTTGATTCTACAAGTACTCTGTGAAGCTGGGTGTACAAGGAAGCAAGTAGCAAAGGACTATCAGAAGAGAGAGGAATCGAACTAGGAGCCAAGCGCAAGACAGAGGTTGGTCTCATTTATTCTTCTCTCATCTATCTTTCATAAAGGAAAATGAAAGTAGTTTTACTTTATTTGTTTCTAAGGTAGCTACCACACCTTAGTGGGATTAGCAGTTCTGCATAGACACTTTTCCCTGTAACAAAATGGCGACTCCACTGGGGAACGACTAGGTTGTTTGTTTATCTACATTTTTGTTTACTTTATAAACTTACAGATGGAGCCTGAAGTCGAGCCAGGTAGCTTTCAAACTGCATTTGCTATGCAAATGCAAAGTAGATAAATGCTGCTTCAGTCAATCTCCGGGTTTTTTTTATGAATTAAACAACTGATTTACAAACTCTCTAATTGCCCTTGTGGTGTCTCTAGTAACCTCCTTAGATCTACTCCTGTTATTGATTTACTGATTACCACTTGCTCGGCCAAAATCCCTGAACTGAACTGCAAATTGTGACCCGGAACCCAAGCAAAGTCTCGTCTCTGGCCCAGCGCAGTCTCTGTTCTGTCAATCTGAAATTCAACGCACTTCCCGAGTGTAGTAGGTGCACTGCATTTCAAATTCACTGTGTTACAGGTGCGCTGATCAGACTAGACATTGTTCCTGAATTTTGGTTTATGTGTTCATTCTTTTCAGTTCTATTCATGAATTTTGCTGCTTGTAGTCAGTATACCTTTGTTTGAATCCCCTTTCCTTGCTGATATTCTACCTCCATTGTGCAAAGAACTGTAAGTGTTTTTGTGTATTTGTTGAGTCATTTTCAGTTCTCCTTTGCAAAAAAGTAACGTAATTCTACTGTCATTTCTTGATTTGAAAGTGTCGTAAGTGTCGTTTTCAGTCATAGAAGAGAGTCTGATTGCTCTTGATAGTCCATTACCCTATTATTGTTGTATTTGATATGAATTAGTAGTCCTTCTAGTGTCAAAAGCAAGTCTTCATTTTGAATTTGAAAAGAAACTTGTTAGTAATTGTCGCTTGAAAGTAATTCAGATTTGCGCATTAGCTTTCTTTTTATCATTCACATATTAAGAAGGCTGAAAACAAATACATGCATGTGCATTTGCATTTAAACTGTTTGATTGGTTTGATTTAGGACAGTGCATATAGTCTGTGCTCTTTGCTCTTTGTTGAAAGAATTATGTCTTTCTTTCCTTAGTAGCTAGGATTTTCATTGCACAAAGAAGATAAAAAATTGTTTATCATCTTAGATTGCATTTTAGGAATTGTACATCTACATCACACGGTGAACCTGAAAGGAAAATTTCTTAAGCAAGATCAACTATAAAATAAATTTAATGAATCTAACAACACTTTGGAACCTAACGCACAAGATCTAGAAGTCTAGGATAGAGACGTATTTCGACGTCGTAAAGCCTGGCAACTATTGTTCTCACTGTTGGTTGGGTGATTCATCCACTTTGAGATGATAAGTGCCAATACAGACTTGTGCTCCCACGTACCGTTGAGTATATTTTGGGAGACCACGATAGGCTTAATCCTTTATCCATTGGAAGCCATGTCTACTGCCCTATCGATTGCAATGCACTGAACACAACATTCGGGAAGATTGACTGTCGTACCGTAAAAAGTATTCTGCAGTTTTGCAATTGGTTTGGTAATCCCTCTGCTTAGATTTCCAGAGCAGTCCCTTTCGTTCCTTTTCAGACTCCCTAATGGAAAAGGTCCATCTGAGCACTTGTCACTTCAGGCTCATTAAAAATCGAAGGTGACTAGAGTCATCTTTTGTTTTTTCTCGACTCTTTAAAATTGAAAAAACAAGTTGTGTCAAAAGCATCTAAAATTCATCTAATTCGGAAACATACTTCCCCTTGATTTTTAGTTGATCGAGTAATCTGCAATCATGGAAGAAAGTCAATTGAAACCCCGTTGTTCGCGGAGGCTTACGAGTCAACCGTCTTTGTCTCCGGAATCAAAACTATTACGGACAAAGCGAACTCGTTTAACCCATTCCAAATCTCCTGGTAAAGTTAGAACAAGTGTTCCAACAACATCAAAGACTCCGGTTACTCCAAACGTTTCTGGTATCCCTGCCTTTACAGAAGAAGTTCAGCAACCACCGAAGGACAGTAGTACTGATCCTAGTCTGAGGGTAAACACTTGTATTACTGAACCAGTTCCATCTACAACCGATTCGGAGAGTGTTTTTCACCAAATATCTGTCGCTACAGACTCCATACCTTCTTCGGCACCAGAAATATTTTACGGACTTGACGATCTACCTCTTCCACCTGGTCTGATTGCTATAGAAGAGATTGTGGAGGATCCTCCATCTAGTACTCCATCGCAATTTGGAGCCGGGATCACTCTGTATCCTTCTTTATCTGAAATTAGTCTACCACCAGCGGAAGCTCCTGTAGAATCGCTAGGTAATCTTTTGGATAGACTAGAAATGTCTGAACAATCGTCAACATCTAGGACTGTGTCGTCCGACACAGCGACGATAGAACTTCTTGCTATCACTCCAACAATGTCTGCCAGTATACCATCTGTCCCAACTAACTCTCAATCGCTAGAAGGAGCCCACTCAGGGGTTATTTCGACAGTATGGTCCATTCCTGTTTGTTCATCTAGAATAGTATCCAGAAACTCTTATGTTGAGTCTCAACAAATTTATCCTTTGGGATGTCAATTTGGGCAGTCCGGTCCTCAAGGGCAAACCATTTCTTTAAGTACCGGATTACCGCCGTATGGGGGACAGTATACCCTTTCATTGTCCCCTCCAAGAGGATAGCCATACGGGAGTTCACAACAAAATTCAGGTTATTCTGGAATTACATCTAGTGGTTGGGTACCGATACTACCTCAACAACGAAGAGTTGTATATTCGATGCAACAATGTTTACCTATGTCAAATATACCAACTATGCCAGCTATTGCGTTGCCTGTTGTATGCCAACCTCAGGTTTCTCAGGTTGTAATGCAACAGCCTCTTGACCCTGCGACTCAACCAAAATCGCCTACTGGTGGAATGACACAGGTCCAAATGGGTACAATTACCCCTCATCTTGGTCAAACAGTTAGTATCGGACAACAACACATGGCTTCACAACCATGGCTAGTGCAATACCAACAACCGCAATTCCAACAAGTATACCAAGGATCTGAGCAACAAATCTTTGCAAATAGTGGACAGCCGTATATTCAAAACGGTCAAAATCAACCATTCTACAATGGTCATGTCCACCAACCTTACCAAAGTTACCAGCATCAAATGCATTATGCTGGCATGCAAAGACCAACTGCTCAAGCAATTCCATCTTATCCTGGGTATGCTTCACCTAACCTGAATCAACAGTTACCCTTCGTGGCAACATTAGAGTTACCTGATCTAAATTGGTTAACAAACGATCCAATCGCTTACGCCCCTTGGTGGCCAGCGATTCCGCATAAACTTCCATCAGATATTCCTAAATTTAATGGAAATCCAGGTGAAGATTCGTCGAATCATGTGATGACCTTTCATCTGTGGTTTTCATCAAACACCCTAAACGATGATTCGATTAGGCTTCGTCTTTTTCAGAGGACGTTAACTTGTCCGGCAGCAAAATGGTATATCGAATTGCCCAGAGCTTCGTTTGACAACTTCAGTACCCTAGCCACAACCTTTCTAACCCATTTTCAGTTACCGATAAGGTACGAAACGGGAACAGAACTTCTTACCAATTTCAAACAAACAACGGCCACTCACATATCTGATCATATACATGAGTGGCGACGTCGTCGTAGAATGGTAAAAATGTATGTTCCTGATTAGCTTTTAGCTGAATGGTTTATTAAGTCATTATTGCCTTCCATTACGGAAGATGTGGCAAAAGGGGGAGTCATCACCGAAGAGCAAGTCATTGCTCGTGCGCAATATTTAAAATCCATTTCTAGCTTCTTGTAATTTCTACAGGAACTTCCTATAGAACACACCATTTTTAGGAAAGAAGCACAATGAGGTGGAAAAAAATAATGGGGAAGGGTGAGGGATGGAGACATGGATGTGTGCAGGCCTCATGGACATATTCCCAGCCTTCCGGTCCTCTTCGGAGATCAACTTTGGCTTGTTTGTAGGCTTCCTGTAGAAGACACATAACTTCTTGTAGAAGACACAAAACTTCCTGTAGAAGGCACATAACTTCCTTTGTCTTTATTTTGAGCGATCCTCCTAACCTGTAATGTCCTTGCTACAACCTGCAATTATTCAATGGAAATTAGGTTTATTTTTCTTTTTCTTTTTCTCTTTTTTTTTGAAAACAACTAGGGCACCTCATGGAGGTTTTCATCCTAATTCCCTGCCCTGGGCGCCTTTAAGGGAGGTTTTCACCTAGGGATCTTATTCTATTTTTATTTTTTCTTCTTTCCAACCCATTGACCACCTCATGGAGGTTTTCAATCAATGAGCCAATCTAAGGCGCCTCCGAGGAGGTTTTCACCTTGGATTTTTATTTTCCTCTTATTTTCATTTTTTTCTTTTTCTTTTTTCTTTTTTCCTACCCTACCCTACTTGAGAAACAAAATCATTTTCAAGTATAAGAATACTTCCAATGGAGCCATGTGCACATCAAGATTAGAGACAAAATGATGTGGAGGCTTGAAATGCATGCTTTGACAAGGATCCAAATTTCAGAGACCAAATTATTTGACTTTGAAGGGATCAAGCATAGCTGAGGAATAGAGTACTGCTGCAACTTAGTGACCAAATGGAACCATATCTCAATATAGCTCTGATATCCTTGGTTCTTTTTTTGATCTGGATCATTCGTCATGTCACCTTCTATCATGACCTTCACATCATCCTCTTTTTGCTGATTTTTCTCTTGACTACACGGAGGATTTGATGGTAACCATGAGGGAGCTCTCTCAATCTCTGATTCTGATGTCTTCTTTTCATCAAGTGCATCCCATGGTTCTTTGATCTTCTCTTTTGCATCTTCTTCTGCTGGATGTGGTCCTTCAATGCTCTCAATATAATCTCTTTCTTGCAATACTCTTCCTGAGCTATGGTGAATATCATTGAGCTCTAGAGGAGTTGTTTGGACATGTTGTGTCCCAGCATTGTAATTAAGTTGAGCTACTCCAATGTGCAGGTTTAGAAATGGTGGTACAGGTAGTTGAGTGGGGGTGTATATTTCAGATGGATGTGGTTGGGGTTGTGGTTGGGTAGGTGGTGGAGGTAAAGGAGCGGGAGGATAGTTGTACTGGGGCCTCCACCCCTGATGAGGTGCATTCCACTGAGGCTGTGGCTGAGCATAAGATTGAAATGAATGAGTAGCTGGTTGGCCATAATGTTGAGGAGGATATGACCAAGGAGGGGGTATAGACCAGGAAGGATGAGCAGGGGGACCCCAAGAAGGCATGGAAGTGGCTTGATAGGGGTCGTAATAGGTCTGGGATGTCCCTTACATTCCCTGTTGGTAAGGTATGGGTCCATGTGACCTCCCTTGGTTCATATAATAGAGTGGTTCAGTGGCTCCTTTGGCCCTCTGATATGCATCTTTAATTCTAGGCAAGGAGGGGCACTGATTCGTAGGATGGTCTCTTTCACAAACAAAACACACTTCTATGGAGTGTAATGGACATTCGTTCCTAGGATGTTTTCTAGTGCACCTGGGACAAAAGATGGCCAAAGCCCTCTTGGCTTCCTCTTGCTTCCTTTGGATCTACAAGGTATCCAGTTGCATGGCAATAAACTGCCTCACCTCGCTCTTGAAATCTTCCATCTGATTTGCAAATTCATTTTTTGATAAGGTACTGCTCCCAACCTTTTTGTTTGTAGCCATTTGCTCCAGAGGAATGTTTTCTTCTTCTTCTCCCCTAGAGGTTCTTCAAATATGTTTTGTTGTCCACCTAGGGGTTTTTCTTAATCACAACCATTGAAGAAGAGAAGGTTGGTTGTGTGAAGCAGTGGGGGCGTTGTGCAAACATTTTTCTGACTTATCTCTACTCCTACAAGGCATGAAAGGAAATATTTTTGGTTGATTTTCACTTTTTCTGCTTGTACCTGCAAAACTGAAATAGATTGAACTACAACTAACTAGAATCTATCTTACTGAAATGAAAATGCGGAATTGAAATGAAAGTAGGAAAGGACTAATCTATTTTGCTCAAATGAAATTGCAAGAATGAAATGCTAGGCTACGCTTGCAGAATTGAAATGCTAATCTATGAAAGTGGAAAATATCTAATCTACGCTTGCTAAAATGAAATGAAAGTAGGAAATGTCTAATCTACTTTTGTAGAAATGAAATTGCAAAATGGAAATGAAACAACTACTCTACTCTTGCTAAAATAAACTACTTAGCAGAAGGTTGTAATAGAAAATAGAAGAAAAGCAGCAATCACCAATACTCTGACGCTTCCCCAGCAATGGCACCAAAAATATGGTGGGCTCCAATATTGCAGCAATAATGCTACAACTCCTAGGGCTCCCTTCCTTAATTTTATGAACCCGGTAGTTCGTAACAAACTTGAAAGCGACGGTGCTATATGCACAAGTACTAGCTCCTGCCGCAACTGTCACTGGATCAGCTGGCACAAGTCCGCTAGGACCATAAGCCAACTTCTATTAGCTCTTAGAAGAATCTTTTAATGGTGATGGAAGAAAGCTAACTCAAGGGAAGCTAGTCTACTTGCAGAAAGAAGCTGAAAGCTGAAAGGAAATGCAAACCCTAGAAAACCCTAGTTTTACCGACTAACCCTACTAGTGCAAGTAAAAGGATGAAAGCTACAGAAATGGATGCCATTGACTTCTAGAAAGGTAAAATGCATTTGACTAAGCTACTTCTGAAGAGAAATATGAAGAAAACATCTTTTTTCATTTTTGAGTAATTTCGCAGAGTTATTATGCATGTGCTTTGACTATTTTTTCTGTGTAGAGGTTGATTGGAAAAAGGAAATGCTTGCAGGAGGTTGGGAAGGTGAGGAGAGGGCCTAAGGGGTCCCTAGCACCCTTCCAGAGAGTTTCAGAGTGATCGGATGTCAAGAAACCTCTTTCGTGAGCTTCTACAGGAAGTCTGTAGGGGTTCTACAGGATGTACTATAGCTTCTACAGGATGTTCCGAAAGGGAATTTTGAAGGGCTGATGGTGGAAAAAAGGTGAATAAGTGGGTATGGAGGTGAGATAAGGGTGTGAGGAGGTCTAGGACTTGTTGAATGGGGATGAGGAGTGGTTAAGGCGATCAGATTTGGTTCAAGGATGGAGGGAGCAAGGTTGCACAAAGATATGGGAATTAGGTCAAATTGGAAAAGGGGTGGCAAATGAAAGGGAGGAATCTGAGTTAGGGGGTCGGAGCAGGTTTTCTGATGGGGGAAAGGTAGGCAGGAAGGTATCACAGGTGTTCTGTACATTATTTTCCAAAACTAATCAACAAAGATTAAGAAAACCAAAGATCTAGCTATTTTGACCTAATTTGACCTAGAAACCATAAGCATGATGAACAGAAGTTTATTGGCAGAAAATCATGTAAGATAACTATGAAAGCTAAGCAATAACAAATACTAAACATGCAAGTACAACTGGTATCAACTTTCCTAACTAAAAATCTAACAGTAGCAATTGCATGAAGAAGCAAGAACAATGTTTTTGTGACAGCAAGGACACCTTGGTCTCATCTCATGGTCCCAAGGAGGGAGAGATGAGATAAAGGATTGCTTGGTGGAATTTTTGCAGGTATTTTCCTTTACCACTCTACCAAATCAACCTGAAGCATGAAAATCTATTTCAATAATCAAAATTGACCTAAGTAACAAAGCAAGATCTTAACCTAAATAACAGAATATATTCTAAGAATGCAACAAAGACACATCAAAGTACACAAAGGAGGTACTGGGCACTTGATTTGGGCCCAACCCCAAGAGCTATAGCCTCCTAAGGAAGATTAGAGCTGGTGCAAAGCTGGATTCATCTTTATTGATCAAAAGAATAGTTACATCCCAGAAACTGTCTACAAGAAAAAACTCGAAAATGTGCTGAAATGCAGAGCTAACCTACTGCCTAAAAAATGACTAACATCTGTCTAAAATCGAACTAAAAAATGACTAACTTCTGACCATCCCAAATGAGGCCCTAATCCCTCTTATTTATGCAAATTGAGGACCCCAACAGTCCTCCTAAACTTTAGGGACTCGGCTGCCAAAACTTGCAGTTAACAGCAACTTTACTAGCCCTTGCTCGACTGCCCTTGTGATAATCGATGTGGTGGCCCTTGAACTCTGAGTTGCTGGTGGAGAATTCAAGGTAAGGGCTCATAAATGAAGGGGACACCTTCCTACAAATTCTCTCCCTTGTTCTTCCACGAATTTGGCTACCAAGTGCTCATTAAAACCTTTGATTTTGTCTCAAAATTGACCAAAAACCTGCACAAAGCACCCATTAGACTTGTTGGCATAATGACTAACCTAATTCACTCTATTAGCATAAATATAATTAAAAAAATGCAATAAAATAATGAGAATGGTGGATTAAGTCGAATTAGGAGGCTAAATGAGCCCATATAATTACCCATTTTTGGGGCTCATCACCCGGATGGATGAAACTGGATTTGGGATCTTCTATCTCGTTCAATCATTAGATCAAGTACGAGTCTAACCATGTGAATATGTGATATGAAGTCAAACATGGGAAGACACCATCTGATTACCAGCCAATGATGTAAGTTGTTAACAGATGCGAGAGAAATCACCAATAATGATAATGATCCTCAAGGTACTGCAATACATTCTTCACGGTGTGAATGGATGATTTGATGTCGAACACCATACAAAGTCTTTCGGTTGAAGGCCATTGATATCAACCTATCACCAGACATGAGAAACATGCCATTGATTCATGCAAGCCCCAAGGTATTGGAAGGGTGTTTCTAAGTCAACTTCTTGGATAATGTGCTGATGTCGACAAGAAGTGAATCGTTGTAGGAGGGCCTTGATGTATCCCACATCAATGACATGAAATGAGTGTAGTGATTTGAGAGAGAGAATTTGACTGACAACACAAGGTTTAGGAATGGTAGTCATGAAAATGAAGGTTTATTATATTGCAAAAGAAGAATTTTTACTGAATGACTTCTCTTGAACATGTCGGTGACACTGAAATGAATTGGTAGCATTGACCCAAAACAAAGTGATGCATGGTATGATAACCATCAAGCTCATAACCCAACCCAAATAGTCATGGTGATGGAGTGAAAGTTTCATGTTCAAGAGCGACCTACCACCATAACGTGGTTTTCCCCTTTTTCCCATTTTCCCCAGTCATTGCTGACTAGTACCTCTTTATTTTTATCAAGCATGAGGAGGATAACATATGCTTGTTGTATAATTGCACCCTTCGGGTGAATCCATTTCTATTTGATGTTTTAATGAGTCTAGCAAAGGTGAAACTCGGTCTTGTCTAGATAGACAAGTTTGTTGCTATTTGATGTTTTAACGAGTTTAACGACAAAGATAACTCGGTCCTTTTCATGTTTAGAGAGTTTGAAAAGGGACAAAAAGAAAACTCCACAAGCTTTTTGCTTTAATTAATCTCTCAAGACCTAAAAAACGTAAAATAATACAAGAGAGATATCGTTTCCAATCCGTTAACGAGCTGGAAAGGACAAGCACTCGACAATCATTTCATGTTTAGAGAGTCTAAAAAGAGCTTAAAGATGAAACTAAGGAGGTTCCTTTTTAATTTCTAACAAAGCTCAAAAAAGAGATAAAAGTGTGCTTTGTGGTCAAAGGTACAATTTACAATTGAGCACATCGAATTGTGTAAGTGAGTTGCAAAACTTGCTCAAAACACCACCAAATGGATTAAAAATACCTGTTTCATAGGTAAAAATAGGCAAATACTAATGTTTACTCGATTAATGAACATGAAATAAACATAAAACAAGTTTTTACCATGACATTTTTACCATTTGGAACTTACCATTCAGTTTTGTGCTCTGAGCTAGTTTTTTACCTCAAACTTCATCAGCTAATTGCGAGAGATTCTGTGGACCATTTCTCAAGCCATCTAGACCAGGTAGGAGCTTAACCTCTCTTCTTTCCTTTTAGGTCATTCTTTTTTCATTTCATGCAAGTTTTAGGGTTTTTTGGGGCCCCTGGGGTTTCATTTTTTTCACCCTGGGATCAGCGCAGGTTTTCACATCGAAAACTGCACTGAAGAGCACCCAAATAGAAGGCTACATGCTCTGCAGTGCACTATCTTTGTGCCTGGGCTGCGCTGGAAGAGTTTCCCAAGTTTGATTTAGCTGTTTCCTTCAAAATTTGTCCTGTTTTTTGCATGGAATGGATCCTAACTAAGCTTATGATTGTGTTTTAGGCTTTCATCAGATCATAATTTTAATTACATGGTGAGAAAGAGAGCATGAAGAACAAGACATGGGTGCCCTAAACAATTCGGGTACAATTGAGGCCCTTAAAAACTGTGTGTTACTCAAATACTTCAATTTGTCTGGAATGAGGCAACAAATATAACTACTGCAGTTCCTCGTTCATGCATGGGATCTGAAAAATTAGGCTTTTCACATTAGGGACAAGATGGTCCCTATTACCATTGATGATATTTACTTTCTTACCAGACTGTCGAGGTGAGGTGCCCCCATCTCACTTTCTGGATTTTCCCATGGAGGTGAATCGGTGAGAGATTATATTAGACAGTTTTGTTGGCCAAGTACATAGCGTAGCAAGGATGGGAAAATAAATATCAGGGATGTAGGTGATTTTCCTTTGAGAACGATCCTCTTCACAATCACAAAATTGGTTGGTAGTGTGACACTACATCTGGCGAATAGATCATATATGCAGTATGCACTGGAGTGTCTAGAGCCAAAAGTTTTCAACTGGTGCGAGGTTGTTCTTTCTCCACTGAAAGAACAATTGACCAAGGTAAAATGTGGTAAAATGAGGAATTTCTGCTATATTTTGATCTTAATCGCTTTTACCTTAGAGAGAATCCCATTAATGCAACCCCAACATGTATCACCGAGTGTATCTAGTCCTAGAGATCCACGTATGCACAGGTTGGTCAAATTGATGGCTCGACATGCAGGTCAGTCAACAGTGATTTTTTCCACTGAATTCTTCAATTGGCTCGATCGATAACACCTTGTCATCGAGGAGCATCCATACTCAGGGATGGATTTCTGTGGAGATCCAGATTTGATTCTACTAGTTGGAGTACAATGGGGTGCTATGGCTAAGTTGTTTGACCAAAAGTGTGTTTTATTTCTTTAAGTTTCTACATGTTTTTTGTGTTTTTAATGTTTTCAATACTAAACTAAAATCATTCTTATTCATGCAGATGTAGGTACTATTCGACCTGTGGGGCACCAACAAGGTGCAGGTGGGCTAGCATGGAGAAATATCGGGAGAGCAGTTCTCCAGGACCTGGATTTGGTCGAGACCTTAGTAGAGTTGCAGGATCACATAGAGGGATTAACCCTTGGTATTTTGGATGTCCGGATCGAGGAGTTACCGATGAGGCTATAGTGCGACAGTATTGGTGTTCCTAGCCGCTGGACAAGACTTTTGCGCATGATAGCATAGGCTGTGACCTGTTATCATGAGCACCACTAGATCTACTTAGTGTGTTTTGCATGCATTTTGAGTTTTTGGGTCAGATGACGAAACATGTCTTGGACACAAATTTTGTAAAAACTTTTAAAACACCTATCTATTTTACTTTCAGAGTTTTCTATGGTTATATGCAATCCTATTCAACTGATGATGTGAATTGAAAATATTACTTTTACATGTGTCACGAATGTCTATTTAACACATAATTCGCTAGAGAATAAGTTAATGTGTTAAGATTTCTAGAAATATGTTGATATTTAATGTGTTCAAAATGCCTTCCAAAATATGAACTCTAAGGAACATATGAAAAATTGTTGGATTTCAGACAATATAAATGTTTGTTATTCGTAGTACAATGAGTTGTGAGTCCAACCTAACGATGATTTGGCGAATGTCAACTGAAACGACATCAAAGAGAAGTTAAAAAAATGCGCTATACTCAGTGATGTTGTTCGTCAATCGACCGATACAAATCCCTTCAAAACTCACTAACTTACCACTTGGAGCAAAAATATCCCATGCTACAGAAGACAAGTTCTGCGTACTATGACTAGCACCATCGGTGTAACCAACAAAAGGTTCTGAAGACTCTGAAATCTACAACAAATGCAAAGCGGATTACTAACCAGATAAAAACTATAAAAGACACACACATACATATGCAATGAAAGAATATATACAATGAGTTTTACTACACTCAATCAAGCATGGTAACATTTGAGGTTAGCCTGTTTTAGGGCTGCAATAGTGGAATCCCATCATAATCTACTAACTCGTAGGCACCCTTTTCTAGAACATGCTTGACAATATAGGGACCCATCCACATTGGTTTGAATTTCCCTTCTCCAAGTTTATCAGCTTCCTGATCATAAAGAAAGACCAGGTATCCTTCTGAGAAGATATGAGGCTTGACATTTCTATCATATTGCACCTTGATTCATTTCTTATGAGATTTGTTAGCCAATGCGACATCACAACGGGTTTCATCCAGATGGATTAATTCCAAGATACGTGCTTCTTCCTTAGAAGTGTTGGGCAACAGGTCAATTGTAAGTTTGAGAGATGAAATTCCACATTGTATCAGTAATATTTCTTCCAAACCATACACCAACTGAAAGGGTGTGAATCTAATTATATTTCTCACTGAGGTTCGATATGCCCACAGGCAGAGTACATGATTAAGTGCCAGTTTCACTTATGAACCCATATCATTCTCTGCAACATCTACTTTAAGAATTTGTTGATGGCCTCAACTTGTCCATTCGCTTGTGGGTAATAAGGGGTAGAACTATCATGTGATAGTCCTAACTTAGCAGTCAACTAAGCCATCATGTGATTGCGAAAATGCGACCCATGATCTGTAACTATGGCTTGTGGTACACCAAACTAGGAAACCACATGGTTACAAAAGAAAAGAGCAGTCGTTTCTTCACTATTGTTCAATGTTGGCATCGCCTCGGCCCATTTGGTAAAATAGTCAATGACGACTATAATATACGCATGCCCCCTGGCCGAGGTGGGGTTACATGTCATGAAGTCAATGCCCAATTTGGAAAATGGTCCAACAAACAATGACTAAATGCAATGGTGCAGGTTGTAACCTAGCTTTTCAATCCTATATCTGGCATGCGTGACAGATTCTGGGTTCGATCCCCAGTGGGGTCGCCAATTTGTTTTGGAGAATTTGGTATGTATGGATAAATACTAATTCCCTAGATAAGTAGCCGTATCTAGAACAACAATTTAAAGTATTTTAGTCTTTCCCTATAAGCAATAGATAAGATGAGAAGATGATAAGACCTACTTGTAGTTCCGCTTTCATCTCGTCTCCCTTGTATCGATCCTATCACTCCTTCCTATACTTAATATGCTTGAAAGTACCTATAAACACAACATAAAACAAAGAATCGATCAAAGCAAAAGATCTATTGAATATAAGTGAATGGAATTAGATACATTTCACACATATAAGCATTATAAAAAAATACAAACACATGGGAGAAAGATTCAAACACTTTATTGAATATAAGAAGGAATTACACCCATTTGTGTGTGATTCAAAGTCATTCCTCTAGCTTGAATCCAATCCACATCACATCAAAAGCATGACAAACTTGTAGCATTATAATACTTGCTTCAAAGCCAAGTCTCATAGTAGCATTATCTCCTTACAATTCAACACAATCCGTCCCCTGATCACTTAGGTGAGTGGTCAATTTATAGGGAGATGAAGGAGTTTTGTCATAAATGGTGGCATTAAATGGCCTTCCATACTTATAATTAGTTCCATGGAGGAAGGGATGAGAGGAGAGGATGCATCTTAACTCATTCCTCATCCATTTTCGAGCTCATAGGAGTTGATAAGTGAGGGAACCTTCCAAATGACTCCAAAAGATAATAATATTCCCCAAACGCTATGTGAATTTCACTCAAACTCACCCAATGCAGGTGAAAGGAAGCCTAAGTACTTTATAGAGCACCCCGACATGGACTTGACTTTGCAGCACACCCTTACATGGGCCTACATGAGCTGGTCCCTCTAGAGGTCATTTCAGGATGTCTTCAAGTGATGAAACTGTTTGGGAAGGAGGCATTCAAAGCGGTGACTTGTTTAGGGCATGTAGCAACTGAAATTAGGGTTTGATGAGCCCTAAAACACTGATCTGGATGATGGGATTGATGTACCCAAATGGATATATAACACTTGTTAATTAGAGTAAAGATCATGACTATGAATAGGAATGAGGGTTTCATCATCATAAGAATCATAAATTGGGATTGATTCTTGAATGATGAACTCATGAAGATAAGTTTTTGCTTCAGAATGAGAATTGGTTGGAATGATTTTTGAGTTAGAGTGTTCTTCATTCCCATATGTGATTCAAATTTTCTCATGAGGATTCACTTGAGAAGAAGACAATTCAATATCCTCAATGTTAGAATAATTATCATAAATGAGTTCACAATATTCTCTAGAGTTCCATTGAATTTCATCTGATGTATCAAAACATGACGGAATATGGAGTACATGTTCATTAATCCCAAAAGAATGATAAATACTTTATTTTCTATCTTGATGAAAGCTAATAAAAAATTTATTTATATCAACCTCTCTTTTTTCTGAGAAAACATTAATGTCATGAGTAGATAAATTGTTATCAACAAAAATATTAGGGTAGAGGTGAAAATGAGAATCATAAGTAATGAATTTAAAAATGTCTCTGTTTGATACTCTTGTAAATTATGTTCATTGTAAATTCCAGATTCCCTGTCATTCCTTTGTGTACTTGTGCTTTCTTGAAGATTGTTAGTTAGCTGCCCTGAATTTAGTATTTGATCATAAATTTAGATTTTTGCATAGAAAATTGTGTATTACTAATAGTTTCAACTTCTTCTTGTACTTGCTAATTTGCAATCTAATTTTTTGAATCTAATGCATAATAATTTTCAGATTTCAATGCAGTATTTTCTCCATGATTGTTGTTATTGTCTTCTTGCATTTGAATAAAATTATTATCCAAGCTTTGTTATTGAGATTCACTAACATGTGAAGGTACATCATGATCATTATTAACACTGTAGGCAGTGTGCACTAAATGAAGGAATTCATCATACATAGTAGAGGCAAATTCATCATCATTAGTTTGCACCTTCATATTGGAATTCTCAATTATGTTAGTAAAATTGGAGGAAGATTGAGCAAATCTTGAAATAATTTCACATGGATTATAATTGGGAGGAAGAGAAAAAATATGTTCAAACCAATATAATAATTCCTCTTCTGAAGGTTTATCTTCAATTTTAAATCTGAAACAATTTAAATGAAATCGAATGGAAAAATCAATGACAGACTCATTTTCAAACCTTCATAGATTTTCAATTTTGTCACATACCTATTCATAATCATAGCCATCAAATTTATAAAGGAAAATAGTGACAAATTGATCCCAAATATGAATAGAGGTAACTGGAAGAGTTTGACACTAGGTTTTAGCTTTTCCTGAGTATGAAAGAGTAAAAATCCACATATAATACCTTCACCAATTCCTTGAAAAGTAGAATTTGATTTTTTTTTAATAAATTGAAAGGCATGATCAAATGCAGAAAAAATCTTCTTACCGTTATATTTTACCTTTGACAAGTGTCTTACTATTTCTGGTGGAGTATTGGTAAATGCATATCCAAAAATACAACTCCAAATTGGAAGTTTGAGAGGAGCCATTGTAATTAAATAAAACTTTGAAATACAAAACTCCAAAGGACAACAAGTCTTCAACCCTCCGTCTAGCACAAAATGTGTTGAGGACTCGAAATTATCACCTTCAACATTATGAGGGAGACCAACCGGTCCAGACCTTAAAGCAACTCCTTTTCCGTTTGGAATGATGGTTCTGATTGGTTTAACTAGGTCATGTTACCTTCTCCCTATTGCTATCGATTTAAGAATTATCTTTAGTTACCAATAGGTAGGTACATTGGATTAATTCTTCTTGCTAATCAGGCGAGATGATGACCCTTAAGCTACTTTTGATGATACATCCAAACAACTCTAAATTTTTTCCTCTTAAAAAGAGGACTACTAGAATGAAAAAGGTATGATAACACATCCAAGGTCTAATATAAGATGCATTAATCTAACCTATCTTCATTGAAGGAAAGGGGAATCCAAATTAACTTAATGGGCAAAAGAAGCTTTAAAGAATTGGAATTAAGATGGAGGAATTAAATCAATGAGATAGCTCACAAAATCTGATTCCTTATTAACATAAATACCAACAATTAAACACTTTGAAAATAGTTACATAAGATCCTCTTGAAAATATCCAATTCCTTCTTTATCATATACATAAGAACTAAAAAGATTTATGATGAATTGTTGAATTAGTTCGAATAAAACATCATGTAGGCGAGAGACCAGGACGATGGGAAGGCGGAGGTTTCGAACGCGGGTCTATATGGAGCCAGGACCCGACTGATCAAGCTAGGGTTACCATAGGGCGCGTCGACCGGGGGAAGTGAGTAAGTTGAACAGGGGTGCACAGCAACCAGTGAAGGAGGAACGGGCAGCTATAGGTAAGCTTCTGTTGGTTTGGGCGGACAACTGGAAAAAAGAGTAAAATACTCATTGACCTCAGCGCTGGTGGTAAACCCATTTTTGTTTTCTACCCTGTTATCCGTGTTTGTAACCATGGTAAAATCCAACGAGCTCGTGGATCTGGACCCGGTTATGGAAGATATATTGTCATTCTGGGGCAAAGACCCGTCATCTAAAAACATAGAAAGGTATTTTGGTGACACCGGATCTTGCAGAAGTGGAGCCCTTTCGCAGGAAACGCTCAGAATCCAACAATATTTTGTCCAACTGACCCAAGGATATGAAGAGAATGAGTTTCATCATCCAGATTTCTTCAGCGCACAGCTTTCAGCAATCCCAGGAGAAGGAACCCTGCATGCAAGCTTCCGTCCCTCGAGCCAAGGCAGCAAAGGGAGATTGCCCATTGAAGAGACAGTGTTATCCGGGGGCCTAGAAGACATTGTAAATTTCATCTCAAGTGCAGAGCGAACGGGTGAGAAAAAGGCCGGCAGGGTCTCTGCCATAACTAGGGTTTCCATCGGGAAGGAACAGGGCGTCCCAAAAGGAGATGGAGGCAGGCCGGGGAAAGAGATAGCAGTTTCCCCAGAGCCACAATTGGAAACTCAAGCGGAGGTTCCGGGTTTTCAGGTAAACCATCCTCCATCTGATATTTCTTTCCGGGAGACTGAGGAAATCCCTTATCCTCATAGACTAGAGTTAGGGTTTAATATTCCAAACCCCGATTCAGAAAGGGTCGATGTAAACAGAGAGGCTCGGGAGGTGGATATCGGAGGGAGGAAAAGAGGTGAGAAGCGGAAGAAACAAAGACCCATTGGCGAGCAGGAGCTGGAAGGGAATTTGGTCTTGGGGATGGAGGTGAGCATAGAGGAATCCCTGGAGGTGGCCAACTGCACAGTGGTAGGCAGGGCGAGAGGGAAGAAATTTTCTTCTAGTTTCTTGCAAGAATGGGGAGAAAAAAACTGGATGGTAGGAGAAGAAAGGGCTTTCGAAGCCTCTACCCTGGCAAAAGGTTGGTTTTTGTTCAGATTTGAAAGCAAAGAAGTGGTAGATTGGGTGATTGCAAGGAATTGGGTGATTGGGAACATCCCAATCCTCTTGAAGAAATGGACACCGATGTTTGATGCAGGCCGTGAGAAAACAGATGTGTATCCTGTCTGGGTCAGGGCACCTGGCTTGTCCCATTTCTTATGGACGGAAGCAGTGTTTAAGGCTATCGGGGATAGACTGGAAACTTTTTTGGAAGCTGACATGACCTTTAAACAAACTCGAAACAAAACCATGGATCGCATTCTTGTCAGCTTGAATCCTGGCAAAGGATTAGCAAAAAAGATAAATCTGCAATACAAGGATATGGTTTTCAAGCAGATACTGGACTACGAATATCTGCCCTTCAGGTTTCATAGGTGTCACGAGTACGAGCATCTTGCAAAGGACTGCCCTCTTGGAAGGAGAAGGCGGAGATTTCAAAAGGCGTCGGCTCAGTGGGAGAATGTATATAGTCCTATTCAACATTTCCAAGGTCAGAATCCCCCATCTGATCTGAATATTGCCGTCAAGGAGACAGTGGCCCAGGTTATCCCATCTGATCTTAATGCTGCCGATATGGAGACAGAGATCCAGATGGAAGTGCAGCAGTCGGACTATGCTCATCGGGAAAATCAGGTCACCTCATCGAACAAGGAACCAGCCCTGGAGAAAATCTCAGCAAAGGAACAACTATCTGGAAGGACGCCTCAACCATCCGAAGGAGTAATGGGTATGTGCTCTGATTCATCCATTCCTCCAGTTCATAATGCTGAATCCATGGATGTCTGTATGGAGCATTCCCTTTCGAATAATTTTGATTCTTCATTAAAAAAGAATAGTATTTTAATTCATGAAGAAATTAATGTGAGTCCCGGCATTGAGGATATCTCGGCCGCCCTTCCCTCCCTAGATCTGAACAGTGAAGGTGTTTCTAATGATCCTGGGCCCTCGGCTCTCCTCCCTTCTTGCCCTTACAATCTTCGTTCCCTCGATCAAAAGGCAATTTCCTACGTCTCAGTAGGAGGAATTGGCCCTCTCCCATCCCAAAGCCAATCTAGGAAGAAAAGAGGTAGAAAATCCAATCTCACAACGGCTCAGATTAAAGCAAAGTTTGAGGTAGCAGATGGAAAACAACAGTCTATCCCAGGGGCACTTAGAGCAGCGCATCCCCCAGAAGAGGTTATCAAATGATCTTATCCTCATGGAACTGTACGGGTTTAGCCAGTAAACCCAAAAAACTGGTTTTGAGGGAGATGTTTCTAAACTCTAAAACTGATATCCTTTTTCTCCAAGAGACTCTTGGAAGTGGAGTCGAGGTGGAATCAGCCTTAAATGCTTTGATGCCTGGGTGGAGATTCATTGCAATAGATGCAGAAGGTCACTCTGGAGGGTTGGCAATTGGCTATAAGGAAGGGAGGATAAAGGTCAGCAATCTGTGGGGGATGAAACAGGCAATGGGAATGGAAGTTCAATCCTCAGAACTTGCTTTTCCCCTATCCATTTGCAATGTTTACGGCCCCTGTCAGGACAGGGTGTCTTTCTGGAATGAGCTGATGGCTAAATCTTTCTTGAAGGGAAAAAAATTGGTGCTAGGAGGGGATTTAAATTTCTCGATTGGTAGAGCGGAGGCATGGGGTCCTTCGGCCAGGGAAGACCCCTTGACAGACTTTTTCCTAAATCTGTTCACTGTCAACAATCTCCTAGACATAAACTTACTCAAACTAAAGCCTACATGGAGGAACAGGAGAACTGGGGAGGCTAGAGTGGCAAAAAGGCTTGATCGTTTTCTCATTCATGAGGAGCTGGCAGTCAAGATCCCTATGTTCAGGCAATGGATTGAAGAAGGAGGGCTATCAGATCACTTCCCTATATACTTCGAATTCTCCTCCCCCCCTCCCAAGCCTCCTGCTCCTTTCAAATTTAACTCTACATGGCTTCAAGAGGAGTCCTTTTCAAATCTTTTCAAACAAACATGGAAGCACCCGGAAGTCAATGCCCCAGAGGATAGAGGCTACCTGTTTATGGAAAACCTTAAAAGATTAAAGAAAGCCACCATAAGCTGGGAAAAGGCTAGAAAGGAGGCACAGAATGCGGAATTCACAAAAATAAGTGAGGAGCTTAAAAAGCTGGAAAGCATAGAGGAGAATGGTTATCTGTCGCAGGCCACAAAGGAAAAAATCCTCCATCTTGAGAAACTCAAGTCTAAAATCCTACTGGACAAAGAAGAAGAATGGCAATTAAAGAGCAGGGCAATCTGGCTCAAAGCTGGAGATGAAAATACCAGGTTTTTCCACAATTATGCCAAAGGAAGGAAATCGACAAATACAATATGGGGCCTAAAAAATGAAGAAGGAAGGGAAGTGCAGAGTTTTCAATCTTTGTCAAACTTAGGTCAGAGTCACTTCCAAAAGCTTTTTGCAGATCCAGGAGAGACTACTATTGCTGAGGTAATAAGGACAGCTCAATGCTTCCCGAGATTTCTGGAAGAGGATGAAGCGGAGGACCTAAACTGTGAGGTTTCAAAGGAGGAAGTGGAAGCTACAATAAAATCCATGGCAAAAGAGAAAAGCCCTGGACCAGATGGTTGGTCCATAGAGCTCTTCCTCCACTTTTTTGAACTTATAGGAGCAGAAATCACAGAACTTGTGGAGGAGGCCAGGAAAAAAGGTGAAGTTTATAGTCCTTTTAATGCAACGTTTATAGCCCTTATTCCAAAGAAGGAAGTCCCGGAAAGCTTTGAAGACTTCAGGCCAATATCGCTATGCAATAGTATTTACAAAATCATAGCAAAAGTGATAGCAAACAGAATCAAACCAATTTTGTCTCGACATATATCTATGGAACAATTTGGGTTTTTATCGGGAAGAAAAATACATGAAGCCATAGGAGTCGCTCAGGAGGTCATGCACAGTGTGAGGCAAAAGAATAAGAAGGGTGCTGTTATCAAAATTGATTTGTCCAAGGCATATGACAGGATAAATTGGTTATATCTCAGGCTGCTTCTAACTCACCTTGGGTTTAAACCTACTTTTATCAGTTGGATAATGGGATGTATTTCGAATGTAAGCTATGCAATTCTCATCAATGGAGCGGCCACCCCTTTTTTCAAAGGTCAAAGGGGTCTGAGGCAGGGGTGCCCTCTGTCTCCTCTGCTCTTCCTACTAGTTGCGGAAGGTCTCAGCCAGCTGATTCACAAGGCCAGAAGAGAGGGGAAGGTAAAAGGTATTGAGGTAGCCACAAATTTATTTATATCTCACCTCCTTTTTGTTGATGATATATTAATCTTCACAAATTCTGAGCTCTCTGAAATAAAGGAACTAAAATGTATCTTAGATCTGTTTCTGAAAGCCACTGGCATGCAGATAAATCAAAGGAAATCCCAGCTGATTATGACAGGTCTAGCAGTTCAGGAGAGGGTAAGGCTCCAATCTGTCTTACCTTTCCAGCCCAATACCTTGGAAATTCCTTTCAAATACTTAGGTTTCTGGTTAAAACCAAATGCATATAAGAATGAGGACTGGAACTGGCTGATTGCAAAAATTGAATCCAGGATCTCCCATTGGAGTTTTAAATGGCTCTCGAGAGCGGGCAGATTGACTCTTATAAAATCAGTGCTTTTGGCCATTCCAATTTACTGGGCTGCTCTAACGTGGGTCCCCAAGGGCATCATGGAAAAGATCAGAAGACTATGCAGCAGATTTCTTTGGGATGGTGCCAAGGAGAACCCAGTGCTACCATGGGTGGGCTGGGACAAAGTGGCAAGGTCCAAAGACTGGGGTGGTTGGGGGATTAAAAATCTCCCAGATTTCAGTCTTTCTTTGGCAGCAAAATCGGGATGGAGGTTGATAAAGATGGAAAATTTATGGACCAAAGTGATCAGAAGAAAATATATAGACCCGGTCCCTTTGGAGGAATGGATAAGGAACCCAGTCAAGAATAAACAGAATGCTTCTGTGATATGGAAGGCAACAGTGGATTCTTTCAAGGTAATTGAACAAGGCTTGGCATGGAAGATTGGGAATGGCAGAAATCTGAAGATTGGGAAAGATCCATGGATCGGCTGCAATGAAAACTATGCCCTATCACCTGGACTAATCAGGCATTTAGAAGACAAAAACATTTTAACTCTTGACCAGGTGGAAAAGGTGGGTCATTCGAGCATTTGGAGTCAGGCTTGGAAAGATGGAGAGGACCTTCAGCTGGATCAGAGGTGGTGGAACGAATGGTCTTCTTTCACACAAGAACTTGTTCGCTCCAATGTAAGAATTAAAGACACTCCGGATAGCCTGATCTGGGCCCATGGAGAAACTGGCGATTACTCCCCCAAAGATGGTTACAAGTTCATTCAATCCAGGAAAGGGTGGGAAAATCCTGAGTGGTGGACAAAACAAATTTGGAAGCTCAAATGCCCTGCTAAGGCTAGACTCTTTCTCTGGTGTCTCCTTAAAAGGAAAGTTCCCACATGGGACATCCTCCAGGCTAGATTCATGTATGGCCCTGGGAGGTGCTCCCTTTGTAAAGATGAAGAGGAATCAATAAACCATCTGTTCCTACACTGCTCGGAAACTGCAAAAATCTGGAGGGAGGTTGAGAAGCTGTTGAATAAAAAATTTCAGTGGGGAAATGGAAATCTGGACGAGGCTTGGTCAAATTGGTGGCAGCAGTACCCGGAGGGGAATCTGAGAAATCTCCCGCCCATCATCTGCTGGGGAGTCTGGCTTGCTAGGAACAGAGCTATTTTTCAAGATAAGGGAACCCAGCCATCTGTCACAGCCATCCAAGCGGTCTCCATATTCTCTTCCATCCCAGAACCAGAAGAAAAAAGACCACAAAATCCAAACAAGACAGTTCAAATCAAAGATGGCATTCCTTGGGCGTTTTTTGACGGAGCATCCCAAAATAACATAGCAGGCGCAGGAATTGTCATTCACATCAATGCTCATCACTCCCTCAAAGCCTCAGTGGGATTGGGATCAGGATCAAATAATTTTGCCGAATTATCAGCTCTGAGACTGCTCCTATGTTGGCTTATTCACAGAAACACCTTCACTATTCAGATCTTTGGAGACTCCCTCAATGTGGTTAATTGGGTCAACGGAAAAAGTACATGCAAAAATCAAATTTTGAAACCCATGCTGGAAGAACTTCTAGTTTTAAAGTCATCCTTTAACTCTTTCTCCATATGCCATATCTACAGGGACAGCAACGATGCCGCGGACAAGCTTTCTAAGGAAGGTTTGCAGCAAGCTTTGGGAGGGTGGAAAATAGTGGAAGACTATCAAGGACAGTCCGTTTCTTCAGATGTGCCGCCTTATATATAACACTTCAGCTACTGCTTTTGATTTTTGGTTTTTCCTCATATCTACTTGCTTAGTCTAATTATCTCAGACATCTCTTTATATAAAACTCTGATACATATTTTTATATATTTTTGTGGGTTGTTTTCCTCTCTTTTGAGGAGACCCAAAGGACTGTTTAGTATGCTGTTTAATGCTTTAGATTTGTCTCTTTTAGACGAGGTCTGCTTATGGTCTTGGCTGTATTTGCCACAGCTGTTTTCTACAACTTTTTTTGCTCAGTTTTCTTCGTTCAAAAGGGCAGAAAGGAGTTTCTTAGTTTTTTGATTGCTTGGTTTGGCAAGCAGCACTATCAGAAATGCTCGGCATATGCAATGTAACTTTTTATTCTCTTAATAAAAAGTTCGCTTTTTCTTCGGAAAAAAAAAAAAAAAACATCATGTAGGCAAATAAATAATTATTATCCTAAATCATAAGATAGCTTTCCAATCTATGACTATAACTATTTGTTCCAATGCAAACTTCAATTTTCATATTATATTTAAAATAAAGCCTATACAAGAGTCTAAGAAGATTTTTAAATGAACTAACACTCAAGATTCAACAATAGTGCATGAATCTGATTATTAATTCGCACATTTGAAATATAAATTGAAAGATTGATATAAGAATTCATTTCAATTAAGTTTTGTAAACAATAGTGTTAAAAATCATTAACTAAAATAAAGCTTTATTAATAAATGAAATCAAATTACAGATCCTCACAGTCTGGTAGTAGGCCACAATCCTAAGAGGTTGCAATTGATCTCTTCTTGCTGAAATGACCCCTCCTTACATCAATCGTGCATAATAAACAAGAGTTTCTCTACAAACAAATAGAGTACAACAATACATATCCTTCCTCCCCCATGATTTGAATCCTAAATCCCCTACCTACAACTCTAAATCCTGATTACAATAGTTCTTTTAGGAATTTTAGAATTGCAGAGAAGAGAAGCCCCTAATACATGTTACAATCTGCTATTTATAATTAAAAAAAAAAAATATCCACATGAAACGTTGTTGAGGAGTAGTTATGTTTAATGAATTTTCATTGCTCCAAAATATCATTCTTATCTTGCTGGAGCCTTCTCATTGATTGAGATCTTCTTCCCTTAATCTCTTCAATTGTTTTCCTACAAAAACAAATCAAAATTAAATTAAATCAAAATAACAAATCTAAAATTAAAACATATCTAATCAAATTTAATTAAAAAAAAAATTAGAAAGAAATCAGAGCTTTCTATTGATTCCTATGAGGATTTAATTGGTCAAGGAGATCATTGACGAATGGATCTGCACTTAGAAGAAACTGTGGGCAAATGCGAATGCAGAAAATTAAACTCAGAAAATTAATTTTATTAAAAATTCGAAGCTTGATCTTCTACTAGACTGTAGGCCCAATAAATGATCAAATATAGTAATGAAACTACTTCATAAATTTTCTCCGTGATTTTATCTTCCCAATGAGCCATCCTCAACCTCATTTGGCCAAGTAAAACTCCATTTATGAGCTTCTAAAGTTAGAGTATTAAAATTGCTAGAATTCTGGAAATTTTGTTGCTTCGACTAAAATCATATTTTTTTTAATTAAATTCTAATCCTAAATTTAATTATAGTTATTAATTAATTCCAATTAATTGTGATTACAAACTAAATTAATTATTTATAAATTAATTATTAACATAAATTAATTATATAAAAATGATTTAAAGGAAATTAATTAAAATATAATAATATTATATTAATATTATAATTAAAATTATATTAAAATTATAATAAATATTATAATTATAATATAATTATTATAATACAAATATAATATTTTATTAAAAACTTTAAATTACAAACCATTGGAATCAACCAAAGACCAAAATTCAAAATAATTAAAGCAAAACCTAGATTACGTGAGTGAGGAGTGAAGTTATATGGAGGAGAGGATTAAGTGAAAGAGGTATAAGTAGTGGATGGTTATGGAGGAATAAGGGAAGTCAACAGAGGGTGGAGTGATAAGCATGAGGTAGATGGAGGGATATGGAGACGTGAGGGTTAGGTAAGGCGGGTGAGTCAGGAGATATAAGGAGAAAACGAGAATCATTTAATAAAACAAAAAACTCATCGCATTTTTTTAAATTGCAAAATCGTGGATTCTTAAATGAGGTGTTTTAAGATTATGTGATATGCGATAGGCGCTATCAGAATTTTTTATCGCATCGCAAATGTTCATTGCATTGCAAATTTTCATCGCATGATTCTTAGATAGCATTTTTTGAAGGAAGAGGAGGGATGTGAAGTGGGGGCAACGTGGATTAACAATCCAACAAATTGGACTACAACCACCTTGCAATTTTGGAGTTTTAGGTTTGGTGATTTGTTTTAAAATAATAAATTGGAATAAATTACCAAAGTTCCAAAAATGCATTTTTTAACCGTTCTACAATTTGGTCGAGTGATTTTGTAGGACTGTTAGTGAAAAATGAAAAAATGAAGAATATTAACTAAGAGTTTAATATTTACAATAAATGAATTATTGAACTAAATTAGCTGTAAAATTTGAAATATTGTATGTTTTATACATTTTTTAACCTAGGTGACACAAATTATCAAACTTCAAAAGAGTGACATTTACAAACTGGTTGACCAAATGAGGTAAAACAAACATCAATGGAAAGCTTGCTAAAAATTGAATTCAACAAAGCAATCACTACATCAATTCAACAAAAAATGAAAAAATGGAAAAATTGTAGGACACTTAACTAAATAAAAATCATAAAGGGTGTTTAACCAAGAATTTATAGAAAGGGTCCCCATTATTTGAAGTAAATAAGTAAAAAATAGGGGGTGTTGGGTTTTTCCCTACAACAATAGCGACACATGGGAGAAGAATTAGTTATCTCTGATTGCAGATAATGAACTTTGATTTACCCAAAAGGTTAAAAATAATGGAGATCGCAAGAACATCTAACAATAAAATGTTTCCATAGGTCCCACATGGAAATATTAAGTTATACGAGTTTGTAAAGATAATTACTTAAAGCATATTCGAGTGAAAGTCATGAATCCAAATTTGGGAAAATTTATTTTAAAGTTACCTCGTATGAAAAATAGAAGAAGGTATGGACAAGAGTTTTTTGATAAAGCATATATCCATTTTATAAATGGTCTCTGACATCACTTCACTACCAGCAAGCATAAAAAATACCTCGGTGAAGTTGCTTTTTATGCCATACAAGCCTAGCCCCATTGCTAGTGGACATCCATAGCCTCAACTAGTTCACTTGTATTTCCCCTACTTCCTCTTAATCACTCTTTTGGTAAGTTCATTTTGCAAGATTTTAGTTTATGATGTATTTGAGTGTAAGAGGTGGGAAGGTAATAGAGACTTATGTTTAATGGACATAATACTTTCATAATGTTGACTCCAATTTCTTACCCTGCGATTACCAATCAGAGGGTTTTATAATGTGAAGGGGTGGAAGGGATTCATTATATTAAACTCAAATCAGTTCTTTCCTTGAAAAGTAAACTCAATCACTTAGTAAGGATGTGTGTTCCTCTATGAAAAATATTTTAAAGTAAGAGGACTTTATAGTTCCATAAGGATATGCCTTTAATGATAAAGGAAATTCACTGATATAGGCAGAGTTACGATTTTCCTATGTATGTCAATCGATGTTGGGCGAGGAAGAGGCCTTTCTCATAAATGATGGTAGAGTCACTACAATCAAATCAAATCAAAACCAAAATAAAAGGAAAAGAATTCCAAAAAAGAAATCAAAAAACTTTTAAAAATGTAAAAATGATGAAAGTAAAAGCTAAAAGAAAAATGTAAAAGAAAAATTTAAAAAAATAATCTCAACAAGACTATTTATACCAATGTCTCAACAAAAAGAAGTAGAAGAAGATAATCATGTGAATGTTCCTTCTTATCTTGATATTTAGATAAATTTTATCTTGTAGAGTTATAAGAGTTTAGGCTTCAGACAACAGTGATGATAAAATTCATCCACAATCAAAAAAAGTTTATGTCTGGTGTCAATCTTCTTGTTTCAAAGAAAAAACTTGCAAAAGGCATCTTAACCATTTTCTAATAAAGGGAATGCTTAAAGAAACAAACTAAAAGTTCAAAAAATCCCCGGTTTATCTAATTTGATGAGGATCATTACTTCTTCTCTTAAGAATTTGAAAACGAAATTAACAAAATGGAATGGACTTCAAAATTGATTTGGTAGAGGTGCATACATGAAGACCTGTAAAAAGAGAGTTCAAGATGAACAAAACTAAAAGAAAATAGATCTGAAATCAAAAGTAAAGTAATGAAAATAAATAAAAGTGGGCACATGAAACGTACCATTGGAGAATTGCATTTAATCTTACTTGAGAGGTATCATTTTCTCCAACAAAAGATAACTTCTTCCTTTAATTATAATTAAAAGCATGAAGAAGTTTTATTGACCCAAAATCATTATTTAATAAATTTAATCTAAAGAGAGTAGAAAACTTAGAAGAAACGAATTTTTCATGTTCAAGGAATAAGAAATAAACCAAATCCATCAAAAATGATAATGAGGATATGCTTCTTAATGAATCATAGTGATGGGTGTTCTCGTTTTCTTTTCCATTTTGTATTTATATCAGCCTCATTATATTGAAGTTGATTCAAATGTATCAATTATATATATGAAGATGATATGAATCCTTATATAATAAGTATGGGGTGAAATATAAAAATTCAAAATAAAAGAGAATTCAATAATGAATTAACCATGATCTATTACCTTTACTTGTTCCAAATTCTTTATGAATTGCTACATTTACTGTAATGGATGCTCAAGAATGCCTTTGTAGTAAATGAAGATGCTCACTAAAAGATGATTGAGATAATAAAATATGAATTCAATAACAAATAAAAGGCAAAAATGTAAATGAACCACAAGTCACGAAATTTCGGATTAGCGAATCTAATTGTCGAGAAGAGTAAAAGAGGCCCATGTGCATATATCATCAAGAATTTATATTCCTTTAGTCAGAAATCCATCCCTATGAATGAATACTTGGATTTCACAAAATTATGATTGAAACATATCCAAGTTTTGGATCATCATGATAACATTAAGGTAGCATATATATATTCAAATATAATCAGACAAGACCTCATGTCAACATAGTGAAATTTTCCTTCGCTAAATGTAATGGATATGATAATGAAAGAAAAGGAAATGAGAAGCTTGAAGAACTAAATATTAGAATTTGTTTTAAGTGTTTCTGATATAATACAAATCCAAGGGTCTAATAAGACAACAAATTTGAAATACTAAGAAAAATCTCGAAAAATGAGAAGCAACGGATTGGGATTTCAATTTCATCAACTTAGAGGCTGTGAGTCCTTTTGAAAGAAATGAACATGACTAAACAGAAAAAAAAAAAAATAGTGCAATGTCTCGACTCATATTTTTTATTTAAATATTTGGAACAAGAATAGATAAACTCATGGATAAGATCATTCACTGTAAGTGTTTTCTGCAAAAATTTCCTCTATTTGTAGCAAATTAGAGTGATAATAAGCATATGCATTTGATTCCAGTTGTGCTGATGAGAGACAAAGTATGATCATTTACCCATAACATAAATTCCTGAGATTTGTCACATGTGAGCATCATCAGAGAAAAGTATCAACAAAATATTATGGTTATACCCCTAAAACATGCGATATTATGACCCTCCAATCGGCCTTAATTGAAGATATAAGCAGAAATGAATATCAGAGATCCTTTATCAGAGTTTCAATATTGGATGTGTGAAAGGAGAATAGCTGATTAAAAGTCATGATATGAAAATTGTGATATGATTAGTGGGAAACTATCTTGGGAACTTGCATCGGAGGTTTTCCTATCGAGAGTTGTTAACAACTGCTTCCGATGAAATGTTGCGATAGAGAGGTTTTTGCGATATGGATGACACGATATTTTGAAAAGGTTTAACATAGATTGGAGGGGATGGGAATATCAGGGGTTTAAAAATACTTGGAGTATACTCATTTAAAAACCTTCGATATGTGATTTGCGATATGTGACGTGTCATCTTTGTGGGACTAACTTTAGGTTTTATAAGATATCGACAGTCAAAAGATTTGGAAAGAGTACAGGCTAAAACATTTTTGATAAGCCTATGGGCGGTTTGGATCAGACCCAATAGTTTTATTATATGGATTTGATTTCATATTGGATCCAAGAAATTAGAACTTTTAAACATATTCCTAAATCAAAATTGTGATTTATGAATGGATGCAATTTCTTTTGAAACCGAATTTGAATGTCATATTGGGTCCAGGGGTTGTATGGACATCACAATATTTCAACTGATGATTTATGATCTGTCCCAATTTTGGGATGCTCCGATAATTCTACATGGGAATCTGGCAGGATTGGGACCTTTTTAAAGTATTCAATTCAAAAGGAAGTACCCAACTTAATTTTTCTTTTTTACAAAAAAACCCATTTAATAATTTAATTAACCATCGAATTATTCGATTGGAGGAAGATGTTATTCCAAATTTCTTATGAGGGGAGTTGTGATATTGTAATTATCGAATATGAAACTTTTGATATAGTATTTAAAGGTCTAAATGGAATTTTAATGAATATAAGCAAAATTTAAGGAATCCTCAGATTCTGACAAAACAACTAATACTTCCCTCAGCATGTTGCTGATTTAAAAATAGTTGCTTGCATGTTTCAAGTATCCAAATCAAAGCAGTGAAGATCTGCAAAAGAAATAGAACAAAAATAAGGAATAAATTGTGATAAAGAAAAACTGAGAATAGATGAAGATGAACTTGTAAATGCATACCTGGAAGAATTTTAATTTGTAAGTTTACCTTATGAATCATCAAGTTCTTGCATGTATTTCTCAAAGATCACATATGTTCAATATCATCTATTTACTTAATATAAAATTCTAGGTAATGAACTTCCAGGTTGCATCCACCTCAAATTTACATTAAAGGACAAGAGTGTTGACAATGAGATTTTCAGAAGTACTCGTGAATCAAGAACTTCCAAGCCATGGCAATTCTTTGGATTTTCTTCATACATGATTAATGTGATGAAGCTTTGTAAAAAAAAGACAATTAAGTGGTTCATAAGCTTCGTAAAAACAAGACAATCAAGTGGTTCATAAGCTTCTAATATGTTCTAAGCCACTTTTTCAGAAAAAGAAAAGGGATTCCAAAATACTCAGATTCATTACTTGCTTATTTAAAAATCTGAATAAGGGAATAAATGCAAATATAATATAAATTAATCTATCCCTAATTGCTAACTGAATGAATGGAAACATGGCTAGCTAAAGTCATGTTTCCAATGTAATCATTCTCTCATTTTGGTTCTTGCATGTATATAGATAAAACATTAGTAACAAAATAAAAATAAACTAACTGAACTAATCTGAGTGCATAATGTACATTTATTGCTAGTCAACTTATAGGAAGGAACTTATTTACAATCACCTTAGTTTGAAATGTCTTTTCTAGCTGAATTTCAATCAAATCATCAAAATATGGATGGATTTCCATTAATGATTACGAGAGGTTCAAAAGAGGGGATGACAAGCCAAATTGTGGATAAGAACTTTTAGACATTATGGACTGTAAAAGTTTGTTAGTACTATGTATATATGTTAAATCATTAATAATCTTCTGTGAAGGAAAAAATTCCAAATGTATTTGAAATGGGTCAATGAAGTATGCATGGAAATCTACTATATTCAATAGAAGATCATTAATAGAATTAGATTGTTGGTCGTATTGTGAAAATACATTCTTTTGTTGGCACTTCTTTTGAGAAGAAAGAAGCAATTGATAACAAATGAACATCAATGGAAACTGGAAGAGAAAGAGATCTTGGTGTTCATGATTGTGATTTGAAACTTCATTTTCTCATTCAGCCAATGGATCAATTAAGTTTTCATTAGTGAACTGCTTAATATGCCAGCATAAAGTATCTAAAATTGAAAAATGAGATGAGAGAACAAATATGAAATTAAAAAAAATAAATGAAGGAACAACAATAAAATTAAGTCATTATTGGTACAACTAGTGTTACAGCACATATGAGACTGATTTGAAATGATCTCCTTTTCACAAGAATTAGCCAGAATTATGCAATTAGAATGATTTCCAATGCCAACTTGTGAATTAAAGTAAATATCACAACTATGAATAGGAATGAGGGTCTGATCATCAAAAGAATCATAAATTGGCATTGATTCTTGAACGCTGAACTCATGAAGATAAGTTTTTGCTTGAGAATGAGAATTTGTTGGAACGATTTATGAGTTAGAGTGTTCTTCATTCCCACATGTGATTTTAATTTTCTCATGAGGATTAACTTGAGAAGACAAATCAATATCCTCAATGTCAGAGTAATTATCCTAAATGAGTTCAAAATATTCTGTAGAGTTTTCTTGAATTTCAATCGATGTAACAAAATTGGAAGGAATATGGAGTGCATGTTCATTAATGCCAAAGGAATGATAAATGATTGATTTTCTATCTTTATGAAAGCTAATCAAAAATTTATTTATATCAACCTCTCTTGTTTCTGAAATAACATTAATGTTAAGAGAGGATAAATTGGTATCAGCAAAAATATCAGGATAGAGGTGAAAATGAGAATCAAAAGCAATGAATTTAAAAATGTCTCTATTTGAGAACTCTTGAAAATTCTGTTCATTGTAAATTTCATATTCCAGATCATTCCTTTGTGTACTTGTGCTTTCTTGAAGATTGTTAGCTGGCTACCCTGAATTTAGTATTTCATCATTATGATAAAATTCAGATTTTTGTATAGCATATTGTGTATTACTGGTAGTTTCAACTTCTACTTATACTTCTGATTTGCAATCTGATTTTCTGAATCTAATGCACAGTAATTTTTAGATTTCAAGGCAGTCTTTTCTCCATAATTGTTATCAATGCCTTCTTGCATTTGAATAGAATTATTTTCCAAGATTTGTGATTGAGATTCAATAACATGTGAAGGTGCATCATGATCATTATTAGCACTGTAGGCGTGTCACTAAATGAAGGAATTGATCATACACAATAGAGCCAACATCATCATCATTAGTTTGCACCTACATATTGGAATTCTCAATTATGTTAATAAAAGTGGAGTAATATTGAGAAAAACTTGATATAGTTTCACATGGATTATAATTGGGAGGAAGAGAACAAATATGTTCAAACCAATATAATAATTCCTCTTTCAAAGGTTTATCTTCAATTTTAAATTTTAACAATTTAAACGAAATCGAATGGCAAAATCAATGAAAGACTCATTTTCAAGCCTTCGTAGATTTTCAATTTCGTCACATACCTGTTCATAATCATAGTTGTCAAATTTATAGAGGAAAATTGTGAAAAATTGATCCTAACTGTGAATAGAGGCAACTAGAAGATTTTGACGCTAGGTTTTATCTTTTCCTAAGTATGAAAGAGTAAAAATCCTGCATAAAATACCTTCACAAATTCCTTGAAAAGTAGAATTTGAATTTTCTTTGAATAAATTAAAAGGCATGATCAAATGCAGAAAAAATCTTCTTATTGTTAAACTTTATCTTTGACAAGTGTCTTACTATTTCTGGTGGAGTATTGGAAGATGCACGTCCAAAAATACAATTCCAAATTGGAAGTTTGAGAGGATCCATTGTAATTAAATAAAACTTTGAATACAAAACTACAAAGCACAACAAGTCTCCAGCCTTCCTTCTAGTGCAAAATAGGTTGAGGACTCGAAATTATCACCTTCAACATTATGAGGGAGACCACCTGGTCCAGACCTTAAAGCAACTCCTTTTCCGTTTGGAATGGTGGTTCTGACTGGTTTAACTAGGTCTAGTTACATCCTTCTCCCTATTGCTATTGGTTTAAGAATTGTCATTAGTTACCAATAGGTAGGGACACTGGATCGATTCTTCTTGCTGATCAGGAAAAAGAATGACCCTTAAGCTGCTTTTGACGGTACAACCAAACAACTCTAAAGTTTTTCCTTTTAAAAAGAGCACTTTTAGAATGCAAAAGGTATGATAACACATCCAAGGTCTAATATAAGATGCAATTAAGCTAACCTACATTGATTGAAGGAAATGGAAATCCTTCTCTTAATCGAGAGAAAATTAACTTAGTGGGGAAAAGAAGCTTTAAAGAATTGGAATTAAGATGGAAGAATTAAATCAATGAGCTAAATCACAAAATTTGATTCCTTATTAACACAAATACCAAAAATTAAACACTTGGTAAATAGTTACATAAGACCCTATTGAAAATATATCCAATTCCTTATTTATCATATACATAAGAACTAAAAGGATTCATGATGAATTGTTGAATTAGTTCGAATAAAACATCATGTACGCAAATAAATAATTATTAACCTAAATCATAAGATAGCTTGCCGATCTAATACTATAACTATTCGTTCCAATGAAAAATTTGGTTTTCATATTATATTTAAAATTAAGCTTGTAGAATAGTCTAAGCAAACTTTTAAATGACACTCAATATTCAACAATAGTGTAGGAATCTGATTATTAACTCACGCATTTGAAATATAAATTGAAAGACCTAAATAATAATTTATTTCAATTAGATTCTGTAAACAATAGCGCTAAACATCATTAATTGAAAAAACCTTTATTAATAAATGAAATCAAATTACATAGCCTCACAGTCTGGGAGTAGTGCACAATCCTAAGAGCTTGCAATTGATCTCTTCTTGCAGAAATGACCTCGTTCTTACAACAATAGTGCATAATAAACAAGAGTTTCTCTACAAACAGATAGAGTACAGAAATATAAATCCTTCTTCTCCCAGGATTGGAATCCTAATTCCCCTACCTACAACTCTAAATCCTTATTACAATAGTGATTTTATGAATTTCAAAATTGCAGAGAAGAGAAGCCCCTAATACATGTTACAATCTACTATTTATAATTTTTTACAAAAATAATTCTGCATAGGAAAATTTGTTGAGTAGTTCTGTTTAATGAATTTTCATTGGTCCAAAATATCATTCTTCTCCAGCTGGAGCCTTCTCATTGATTGAGATCTTCTTCCCTTAATCATTTCAACTGTTTTCCTATAAAACAAATCAAAATTAAATTAAAATGCAACATTAAAATCAAAATAATAAATCCAGAATTAAAACATATCTAATCAAATTTAATTAAACAAACAATTTATAAAGAAATCAGAGCTTTCTATTGATGCCTGTCAGGACTTAATTGGTCAAGGAGATCATTGATGAATGGATCTGCACTCAAAAGAAGATGTGCGCAAATGAGAATGAAAAAAATTAAACTGAAAAAATTGGTTTTGTTAAAAATTTGAAGCTTGATCTTTTGCTAGATGTTAGACCCAATAAGTGATCAAATCGGGCAACTAAACTACTTCAGAAATGTTTTCCATGATTTTACCTTTCCAATGTGTTGTCCTAGGCCTCATTTGGCCAAGTAAAACTCCATTTATGAGCTTCTAAAGTTAGAGTATTAAAATTGTGAGAATTCTGGAAATTTAGTTGCGTGGGCTAAAAATCAGAGTTTTGTTAAGTAAATCCTAATCCTAAATTAAATTATAGTTATTAATTAATTAATTCTAGTTAATTGTAATTACAAACTAAATTAATTATTTATGGATTAATTATTAACAAAAATTAATTAATATAAAAATGATTTAAGAGAAATTAATTAAAATATAATAATATTATATTAATATTATAATTCAAATTATAATAAAATTATAATAAATATTAAAATTATAATATAATTATTATAATACAAATATAATATTTTTTTACAAACTTTGAAATACAAACCATTGGAATTAACCAAAGACCAAAATTAAAAATAATTAAAATAAAACCCACATTACCTGAGGAGTGGAGTTATATGGAGGAGAGGGTTAAGTAAGGAAGGTATAAGGAGTGGAGGGTTATGGAGGAATAAGGGAAGTCAACGGAGGGTGGAGTGATAAGGATGAGGTGGATGGAGGGATGAGGTGAATTGAGGGTGAGGTAAGGCGGGTGATTCGGGAGATAGAAAGAGAAAAAGAGAACCATATAATAAAACCAAAAACTCAATGCATTTTTTTAAATCTCAAAATCGTGGATTGTTAAAAGAAGTGTTTTAAAATTATGCGATATGCAATATATGCTATCACAAACTTTTATCACATCGTAAATGTTCATCACATTGCAAATTTTCATCGCATAATTCTTGGATCATACTTTTTGGAAGGAAGAGGAAGGATGTGAATTGGGACCCACATGGATTAACAATCCTACACATTGGACTACAACCACTTTGCAATTTTGGGGTTTTAGGTTTGGCAATTGTTTTAAAATAATAAATTGGAATAAATTACCAAGGTTCCAAAAATGCATTTTTTAACCATTCTACAATTTGGTTGGGTCATTTTGTAGGACTGTTAGTGAAAAATGAAAAAATTTAAAAATATTAACTAAGAGTTTAATATTGACAGTAAATATTCTATTGAACTAAATTAGTTGTAAAATTTGAAATATTTTATATTTAATACATTTTTTAGCCAAAGCGACACAAATGATCAAACTTCAAAGGAGTGTCATTTACAAACCGGTTGACCAAATGAGGTGAAACAAGTATCGATGGAAAGATTGCTAAAAATGTAATTCAACAAAGAAATCAAAATAGAAATTCAATAAAAATGAAAAAATGGCAAAATTGTAGGACACTTAACTAAATAAAAATCATAAAACCTTTTTAACCAAGAATTTATAGAAAGGGTCCCCATTATTTGATGTAAATAATTCAAAAATGAGGGGTGTTGGGTTTTTCCATCCAACACACGCATACTACTTATTGGAGATTTATAACTTAGCTCGTGGAAGTATTTACACCCATATACTTATACATGCATATACCAAAACATCAACACGACATATGCAAAACATATAGGAATATCAAACCAAAATTTATTTGTCTCAATCGACAAACAATGAAGGATACAGGGCCTGCATCTGATCTTCCATCTCCCATGTAAATTCTTTAGGCCCAAAGTGCTTCCACTACACTTTAACTTTCTCTATGGCTTTGTTTCTAAGCATGAGATGTTTTTACTGCAATATGCACTAAGGCTTCGGTTGGAACTCTCCTTCTTGTTCTACCTGCAATATAGACCAATGAATAACATGATCAACATCCTTTATATACTACTTAAGCAATGAAATATGGAAAAAATCATGGAATTCAGTGTTGGAGGTAGTGCAAGTCGATATTCCACTGGTCCAATATTCTCAAGGATCTCAAAATGCCCACAATACCGTGGTACCAACTTAGCACATTAATCAATCCTCAAAGAGATTTTCTTAGGCTTAATGTGCAAATACACGTGCTTACCAATCCGAACTCCATGAACAACCTATTCATATCTACAATATAGCTCTTTTTCCTATCCTGGGATGCCTTCAGATTCCTCTTTATAACCTACATTTCATGCTCCATGTTTGCTAGTATATCCAGTCCAATAAGTACCATGCTTAATGGATCACTCTAGTTGATAGGAGTATTACAACTCCACCCATATAGTGCCTTGAAAGGACTCATCCTCAATGACTATTGATAACCATTTATGTATGCGAACTCAACCAAAGGAAGGCATTCCTCCCATTTCCTCTGGTGGTGCATACGTACATCCTCAACATTTCCTCCAAAAACATATTGATCCTCTCTGTATGTCCATCTATCTGCAGATGATAACCTGTACTGAAGGCCAACTATGTACCCAAGCCAACAAATAGCTCCTTCCAGAACTTGGAAGTTAACCTCGCATCTCTGTCTAACACAATCTTCTTTGGAACACCATGCAACCACACTATTTCTTTGATGAAAACCTATGCTACCTCACTGGCTGAATATGTAGTCTTTACTAGAATGAGGTGAGCTACATTGCTCAACTAGTCAACCACAACCATAATATAATCATGTTGCCTCACTTCCCTTGGAATAAGTGTGATGAAATCCATGGAAATGACCTCCCATTTCCATTTTGGAATCACTATAGGCTATAGTAAACCACCTGGATTCTTACATTCTGCCTTTACCTGTTGAAAATCTAGGCATCTAGCCACGAACTCTACCACTTCCTTCTATAGATTCGGCTAATAGTAGAGCTTCTTCACCTCTGTCAAAGTCCTCTGATATCTTGGATGATTCAAGTATGGCTTGGCGTGAAACTCTCTCAAGATAAGCTTCTTGAGCTCACTGCAATTCGACACATAGATACTATCCTTGAATCTCACCAAACCATCTGTCGTGAGATAATTGTCTGTATCTTGATCACCTGTACCTATACGATGTTGTAACCTGTGCATGATCTCCATGTATTTTTCATTCTGATGTCCTCCCTGCAAGATCCTATCCTGTAACTCTGTCCCATAAGAGCACATAGCTGCTATATGATTTACCTATACCTTCCTGCTAAGAGCATATGTAACCCATTTTTCCTTCCCTTTGATATATTTGATCTCGATCTCAAACTCACTAAGGGTAGCTGACCATATAGCTTGCCTGGCATTTATATTTGGTTGGTCAAATAAATACCTCAACCCAATGTGATCGCTCATCAACAAAAACTATCTGCCAAGAAGATGGTGTCTCCACATCTTGAATGAATGTATGATCATTGCCAACTCAAGATCATGTGTTGGGTAGTTATGCTCATGCTCATTCATTTTCCGTGACTCATAGCATACTACTTGTCATTCTTGCATGAGAACTTGATTTGAATTTAGAATATTATATTTGTATGCTAAAATCCTCATCACAATAGAAAAATGTGCTTGATTTTTGTACTCCAAAATAACAAGTAAAAACATAAGTTTTTATGTGTGTTTTCTTATGTTAAATTCATGAAAAAATGTAAACATGAAATCAAAATGCTAAAAAGAAGTATGCATCAAGCAATAATACACCAACCATTGTTAAAGGAGTTCAGCCCTCCTGGGATACATCTCCTTGGATCAGCTCAAATGGCATGACCCCTTCTCAGTATGCACAATGTCTAGAAAAATAAGAGTACATAAAGTGTTGAAATTGAATGGTTAGTTTCTCCTTCAAAGAAGCAACTTCTGCAAGAGTTCTCACTCCATACACATGTTAACCTACATTCAAACATGTAAATATTCAGCAAACATATGCATCTTACACTAAGACCCCAAACTCCAACTTCAAAGAGCATAAATAGTACCACAATGCACCTAACGTACATAAACAAGTCTCTTATCCAAAACACATATAGAGAAAAGAGGAATAAAATCTACAACATTGATGTAATGGATGTTGCAGAAATCACATGGAGGCTGGAAAACCCCTACAAGGTCATCTCCATCTTCAAACTCCTCCATAAACTGAATCAACACTCTAGTTGACCATGGCACCTATAGGTTTCAATTTGCAAAAATCCTATCTAGAAGTGCTCATTTGATCCCGAAACCTGCTCCAATAAGTCCAACATGTCAAAAAATGGATATATAGCCTCTTTTTGCATCCAATTTGGTCAAAAACTAGAGAAGTTATGACCTCTCCTAGTTTTTCCACTATTCCCTCTATAAATTGCACAAAATCTAGCATCATCCTACCAATTCTACCCATTTTTTGCTAACGGAGAGACAAATTCCCCAAATTTAAGGTGGATTTGTAGGATTGTTAATTTTTCCTCCAAGGCCATAAAACCAAAAACTCAATCATATGGGGAACATGCACCCATGGGCTAGCCCCCAGCATTGGCCCCCTCCTTTCGACAGTCATAGTAACCATTTGCAAGCATGTTGACATGTGGTTCTTGGTCTAGCAGTTTGTCTAGTTGTCAATGGTGGCAGTGACCATGGCGGTCACATCAAATAGTCTACATCTAGTAGTTTCAGTGTTCACATGGGAGGCGGTTAAGTCTGCCCTCCCCCCATATCTTGCTGCAACAAAATTTAAATACAACTCGTCACCATGTTTAAGACTCAATGTGATGGCTTGTTGGTAAGTCATTGTAATGTACTAAGGGAGGTCGTGGGGTCGAACCTGACCTTCGCCCTATCCACCATGCCAAAATTTTAATACACCATTAGGAGGACACATGGTGGCCTCAGGCTTAGCCACGTGCCGCCAACTCATTGGCCCGAACCAAAAACACATGGACGAATAGGAAAATTCCAACTCAACAAAATATTTTGAGAATATTCCCCTTATCACCTAGGCGGTACAAATTCTTGTCAGCATCCCTGTTAGTCACATGCGAATATTTTACCTGTTTGACAAAGTGAACAAATCACATTTCTAGGAGCATAAGGTGCCCATTTTGCGGGAAACATGTTGCGCCAGATTCAGGAAAATGAGATATACATGGTATTTCAGGTTCCATGCAATTCTGAAAAATTTGAATTTTTGGCAAACTTTGAGCTCCTGATCACACTTCCCCACTGAAAACTTTTGGGCTCCAAAAGTTCACTTTCAATTGCTTGGCATTTGATGGTACAGTTCCTTCATTTTTCCAAACTTGATTCAATCGATGATTGTAGTGCCTTGAATTGTACTTGTCTTGGCCCTTTCTCAAGCTAAACTTGAAATATAACCTAACCAAAGAATTCATGTTCAATGTTCTTCTCAGCTCCTCCATCTCACTATGGCCATCCACAACAACATCCTTCCCAAGAATAATTCTAAGATGCTCTTTTGCAAAATCCTTATTAAGGATAAAAATCCCAAAGACTTTGAAAAATGAACCAAAACAAGTTTCACATAGTGAATACTTGTATAACTTGAGTTCTTAACACATTTGTAACATACTAAATGTGTTGCAACTACTCATACAACAGTTTTAAAATGCTTTCTTAAACTCAAATAGAAATGCATTTTACAAGATGGAATAAACTTGACTAAAAAAATTTCCATTCAAATTGACTATCAACAAGCCAAACTAGCATAATAATGCCCAAAGAAAACATTGTTGCGTATAAGTGATTTATTTATGAACATCACTTTTACAAATTACCCAGCTATGGGGATATGCAACTAGTGATTTCTTTTTTTTTACAAACTTTAGCTAGACAAATATTCTACCCATGTCTTACCCAACCAAGTAAATGAACCATCTATTTGAACTTTTTATTCTTCTGAAGCTGCTTCAGGGATTGTTGCATCTTGCACCACTTTTTCTTTTGCCACTTCCTCTTCTGGTGCTTGCATAATTTGCTTTCTCTTTCCAGGATGAAGTTGTGGAAATAGTTTCCAACACTTCTCGACCCAATGCCCACTGATATTGCAGTGTGTGCAAAGTTTATTTTTAGCTTCTCTTGGCTCACATGTCTTTAACCTTGGATGGGATTTTCCCTTTTCGGTCTCAATTCGATTAGACATGAACGTCCTCTTGATGATTACTTTCCTTTAATCATACTTATCTATAGAATGGTTAGATGAAAGGAAAAAGGTGCATGGAAACAAATTCCTCAACATGTTATTCAAATCAGCATGTTGTTTTCCATTATAAAAAGCATTTGAATTAATAGGATGATTATACCTCTTTTTGTTGTCCTTTGGCTTACACTTCTTGCATGGAAAGAAGAACTTAACTTCATTTATTCTTCAACTTTTTCATCTCTCTTTGAAGATTTTTTTCACTTCAAGTCCTCCTTATGCTTGAGGAGACAAGCAGGTACCAATTCTAGATGCAAAATCCCAACATCTTGCCTCCTCATGTCCTCTTTTATGGCAAAAGGAACAAGATACCCATGAGTTGTCGCTAGAAGACGATTCTCTTTTTGCAACATAACCTAAGCCTTTGTATTTAGGCCTCTCCTTTGCCTAAATTGAATGTTTTATTCCTTGATGGTTCACTCTAAGGCCTCCTCCCTTGTAACCCATCTTGTTCAAGAGATTGGATCCAATGCCTTTACTATGTTTTTCAAAGGCTGCAAATGAATTTACATCAACACTTTCATGTAAACAAGAAGCATGTAAATTCTTACCATTTTCCTCATATTTTGATTGGCATACAAAGATGTTTTCAAAACTCTTTTGATTCTGGATGTGTCCTCTTGGACTCTTTGGCTCTCTTCCTTCAGCTCCTTGAATTTGGGTGCTGATAGAACTTCATCTTCCACATCATATTGACAAAAGCTACAAACTTGTCCATCTTCCTTCTTTGAGGGACTTTCTACACTAGTATTTTTCATAATATTTCTAGAAAAACATGAAGATGGTGGTTTATCACCATTCTTTTTACCTTCTTCCCTTTGAGACCATTCTCCTCTTGGAGGTCTAGAGCTTTCTCCTTGCAATTTGGTATTCCTCTCTTCATATAGGATTTTCACCATTTCTGCCATGTCTAAGAAAGCCTTTCTAAAAGCCTTCACATCCTCTAACATTGTTGTAGGCTCTCCTCCCTGGGACATGCTTTGCTTGAAGCTTCTTTTGCAGATTTATGTAGGACTGGTGGTAGAGAATGTAAAAATATTTCTCTCCTTTGCAAAACCTTCTTCTCACTTGAGATTGAAAACATATTCACTTGAAAACAACAGTTAATTACTCCTTGCACAAGGCAAACCAGTTCTTTGATACCAACTTGATATGATTTGGAATATTAGATTTCTATGTTAAGATCCTCATCAAAATACAAAAATGTGCTTGAGGTTTGTACTCCAAATAGCAAGTAAAAACATGAGTTTTTATGTATGTTTTCTTAAGTTAAATTGACGAAAAACTTTGAACATGAAATCAAAACATAGAATGGAAGCATGCATCAATCAGTAATATACCAACCATTGTTAAAGGAGTTCACCACTCTTGGGCTACATCTCCTTGGATCAACTCAAATGGCATGACCCCTTCTCATTATGCTCAATGTCTAGAAAAAGAAGATTACATAAAGTGCTAAAATGGAATGGTTAGTTTCTCCTTCAAAGAAAAAACTTATGCAAGAGTTATCACTCCATACACATGTTAACCTACAATCAAACATGTAAGCCTTTAGCAAACATATGAATCTTACACCAAGATCCTGTTATCTCTCCAGGAAACTCTCCTAGGTTGCAAATCGTAGATGCTTGGTAACATATAATCTTCAATATTGTTCTCTGAACTATTGCAATGAATGATGGTTTCGATCAAGCCGGATAACCATTTCAACTATGTTTTTACTCAAGACATGCATGAACACCCTCAACTTTCTAAGGCTTTAGACCACTAATGTTCAATAGTTCGTAGATTCAATGGATATATGGAGAATATTGACCATATCGACAGATGCATATATATAAACACATATGAATGGCTAGTTACAGGCAGTAGATGAAGAATACTGGCCATACCGGCAGATGCATATATAAAACACATATGAATGGCTAGCTATAGGCAGTAAAAGAAGCTTGCAAATCTAATTTATCAAAGCAAAGATAAGATGACAATTATCTGGCCTTAGACACAAAAGAAACATGAACAACCTGTTCAAGTGGAAGCTTAGAACAGAAGAGAAAATGGACATTGAACATATAACAACAAAAGAAGCTTATATTTGCTAGAATGAAGATGAGAAGCTTGAGTAGCATAGTCACAATAGTCTCTAGAAGTTGAACCCTTTTTACATTTTGTTTCCAGCCTTTTATAGGCCTTTTACAATGCTCTTGAGCTCTCAAAGGCTCGGAGTCTTAATCTATCCTCTCTGTCTTGTTAATTGATTGATGCCTTGCCTAGGCGAGAGTGGGATTAGAGGTTTCCTCTTATGATAGAAGAGTAATTGTATTGTGGTAGTTTGCTATGCTGTCTAGGATCTCCCACGTGCCAGAGATGCCACACAATCGGTTCTGTTGTTTCTGGTTGAGCATTGTCTGCTCCATGATTGTTTGTTTCGGGCTGGATCATGCTATGTTGCACTGTGCTGCTCCATGACTACTTTTTCAGTTTGGGATGAGCTGTGTGTGCTGTGGCCCTTTCAAATGTTTAACAATGCAAGCTTTCTATTAACACAGAGCAACGCTGCCATATTGTGGTCTTCTACCAAAAATAATCATTGTTTTTGTTTTAAACAAAAAATGCTACAACAATGAGAAATCCTACCCATCTTTGTCCTTTTCAGACTTCAAAAGTTCTAAAAAATGGTTTATTCCTCTATTGGGTCTGCCCTTTAGGTCGCTGTCACTTATCGCAAGTGGCCAGGTCCCTTGCTTCCTTAGTATTTTGAATTACACTTGAAAACACTGAAAATACATGAAAATTGGCCTCCCTCCAGACTTCAAATATTATAGATTTCATTCCCGAACCATTTTGGGTCCGAGACTCATTGCTATCAGAGCTACCAAGCTTCCCTTTGTATATCATTATATAATGAAAATACACATAAATACATTAAAATCAGCCTTCCCGCAAACTTCAAAATTTATGAAATATCATATATAATGTTGTCAGGTCCGGTCCTTATCGCGTCGGCGCTGCTCCTTAATGTTTGCCCGACTGCGATTTGCCGATGCGATGTGGGTCGTCGATTTGCATGCTTGATCGATGGTCTACACTGCATCGCTAATCGCAATCTCAACTTCCATACTGTTTGCACCGATACCGTCGACTTTCCTCCGCCGATAGCAACCACCAATTCGATCATCAGAGATCGCTGATTGGTGGTGTCTTGTGCCCATCCTTAAATCATCCTCTCTGCAGCACTGATTGTGGATTTCCGCTTAGATTTGGGATGTTGATCAACTAGATCTAACGGCTGCTGTGCATTGCACTGTGTAACCATGCGATAATGGTTTTTTCACTATTTTTCAAGTGCTTTAGCCCCCCGATAGTATTTTTCTGCCCTTCCAAGGGCTCTTGGCATGGGAATGTTGGGATTTTTGAATGATCCTTATGCAAGTTTGGAGACTTTGGGGCATATTTGGATCCATTTTTTGGGCCATTTGCCAACAAGGCTAACACTAGCTCCTTCTTGGGATGAAATCCTCCCTGTGAGGTTTCAAGAATCACAGATCAATGCCTTTCCTGTAAAAAAAACCTCAAACCTTCCTCCTAGTGTGGCATTGGGCATGAAGTCTATTTTGCAATGAAATAAAAACTGGAAAAAACATATTTACAATACCAAGGCTTTAAAGCCTTAAATGAAATAAAGTTTCAAAAACTACCCATTGACTAGGCCATCAAAAACATCTCCTCCTTCCTTTAATGCATCCCTTTTGAGAAAATAGTCACCAAACTAAAAATTAACCCTTTTTACCTTTCTATCAAAGGTTTCCTTCTCTTGGTCAATGTGTATATCAAAAAAATCATCAAAGACTTGCAAAAGCCTATTGATTTGATTATATACTTCAAAAACTTTCCAGCATTTGATATTATCAGGCAGAGATGGTCTATATTTCACCTCATCTCTGTATGTTTTCAGCCTTGGATGTTTTTCTTGGAAGGTTTTGTTCACCTGAAAAGTTAATATAAAAGATGAATCAATGCATTCCTGTGTGGGGGACATAAGGACTTCACCTTCTCCTGCAGCTTCCTTAGAGCAAGCCCCATCAAAGAACATGTCCTAAATCTATGGGCCTTCTTCCTCTGTGATTTGGAAAATTGGTTTTTTAAGCTGCATAGAGGCCAACTGAGATTCTTCAATCTGAAGAAAACAAGCTCCAAAATCAGTGTCAACATCATAGATGGGATGATTAGTGGGATTCCTTTCATCACTGATGCTATAAGCCAAACGAGCCTCTCTGTACAACCTCTTGCTTTCACCTCCAAAAACTGGGACAGTGGCATAGGATAGATCATTTTGTAATGTTCCACCTAATCTCATGATCCAGCCCCTGGAAAGCCACATGCAAAACTTGGGGGGTACATCTGCTACCACAATATCCATCATCATGCTCTTCATGGGTAGCTGAGGCAAAGTGATGGCTAGGTCCTTGATTAATCCAAACATTTCACCTTTCTAGAGTCAAAAGAAAATAGGTCATGATAGGGCTTGCTAATGTCGAGACCTAGCTTATCCATGATAGCCTTGGGAATTAGATTATGGCTGGATCCACTGTCCAGAAGGCAACTGTCAAGGATTTTATCATGAATAGTCAGAGAGACATAGAATGATGGGGAGTTGTCTTCACAATTTTCAATCATTGGGCTAAGAATAACAATTGGTTGGTCATCTTGTAGATTTACATAGTCAGTGGAGGCTTGGATGGCTTTAGGCTCAAGGGCCTCGAGGATGGATCTTTTGAAAGACTCATTCTTCACTAGTTCAATTAGAGTCATAGGTATTCTTAGCTTCTAAATTTCTGATTGAAAACTAAAAGAAGAAGGGGACTTGTCAAGGCCTCTTACCTCTATGGCTAGAGCTTTAAGGATGATAGGATCAATTGTTGGTTGCTTCTGCTTATTAGTTTGTTGTTCTGTAGGGACAACAGCTTTAGGAATAGGATTTTCCTTGGCATTATTCATCTTTGACCTTAGATTATATCTTTTCTGATCTTTAGTTTGTAGAACAGCTTCCCCGTCCCACTCTTCGCTGATCTGGTAATTAAATAATGACTTTTCATAGGCAACTTTGGTCAAAAAAGGGGCACTGCCTTTGTCTTCCATACAATGGATCTCATCATCTTCATCAGACTACTCTTCTTCCATGACTGCATTTTGAAAAGGGGGCTTCACCCTTTGGTCTTCATTTTCATCTTTGCTTCTTTGCAAAATCTGCAACTGCTCATTGGTTCTTCTATATGGATTTGGATCTCTAGGAGTAAAGGTATTAGGAACCCTTCCTTTCCCAGAGTGCTGCTCAACCTTTAATTTGGAGATCTCAAAGGCTAATGACTCTATCATCTTGGTCATTCTATTGATCTTGGGATCTGAAGATGATGAAGACTCACCCCTCTATCTCCTTCTATCAACATTACCTTTGAGCTTCTCTGCAGCCATGATGTTTGATTCTACTTCCAAGGCTACATCCTTCATGTCAGTTAAAGTAGCACATCGCCTCTCCCTCAACAGTAGGCAGAAATCAGAATCAAAAAGCACTGGCATAGGTGAGTTTAGCAGAGGTAGTGGTGGGTTTTACTTCAACTGGTATCTTGTTGTACATGTGGTTAAACCTCTTATTAAAATCAAATAGAAACTCACCATTTTCCCTCTTTAAGTTCCAAAACTCAGTGTGTTAGTAGAGGAGATCCTTCTTATCCCCCCAATGCTTTAGAAATGCATCATCTAAAGCCTCAATATCTGCTATAGAACTTGGGGTCAGTTCTCTGAACCATTTTTTAGCCTCTCCATCTGGGCTTTGGACAAAGACTCTCATCCTGACATCATCTTCACTAATGTCCAGGTTATCAGCATAGCTATAGAATGATTCAAGATTTTCTTCAACTATAACACCTTCAGTCCCAATGAACTTAGGCATATATTTCTAATATTCTCTAGTAGGTATGGCATTCAAAGGTGTGGGCAATACTAGAGGTCCATACCTAGCAGCTATGATTCTTTCCATTTTGGTAGGTGCTTGAGGGCCTGCCATAGTTGTGGTGGCTATAAGGGTACTGGAAGTCTAAATGACAGAGGGCTGAGGAGTGATTGATAGGATTGAAGGATTATGATGGATAGGAGGTGAGGTTTGCTTTGGTCTTACAACAAAATGAGAACCTAAAGAATAAGGAGCTTTATGAATCTATGAGAGTTTTTCTTCGTTGCTAGTATTAGATGCTATACTCTCACCATGTATTTGTTCTATTGTAGGATTTTCTTAAAGAGATATAGAAGATTGTTTAGATTTACCTGAACCTGATGCTCCTTTCTGCAATACCTTTCTTTCTTTGATGATATTTTTAGGATCAGATACTGGGTCAGCTTGTGGCTTCTGAGGATTTCTCCGAGTATGCCTCACAAATTGAGCCATAACTATGAAGTGGAGTCGCCAAGATGTTTGGCCTCCAATAGAGTCTCCAGATAGATGATTACAACCAAAAAAGTGCCTAGAATTTGTTTATCCTCAAAGCTGGATCTGTGTTGTCTCATAGGGAAGTTGAGCTTCGGTTTCCTCTCCCTGGCAATGGTGCCAATTATGTTATCTCTCTAGGAAACTCTCCTAGGTTGCATATCGGAGATGCCTGGTAACATATCATCTTCAATATTGTTTTCTGAACTATTAGAATGAATGATGGTTTGGATCAAGAAAGATAACCATTTCAACTCTATTTTTACTCAAGACATGCATGAACACCCTCATCTTTCTAAGGCTTTAGACCACTAATGTTCAATAGTTTGTAGATTCAATGGATAGATGGAGCATAGTGACCATACCGACAGATGCATATATATAAACACATATGAATGTCTAGCTACAGGCAGTAAATGAAGAATACTGACTATATCGGAAGATGCATATATAAAACACATATGAATGGCTAGCTACAGGTAGTATGAGAATCTTGCAAATCTAATTTATCAAAGGAGAGATAAGATGACAGTTATCTGGCCTTAGACACAAAAGAAACATGAACAACCTGTTCAAGTGCAAGCTTAGAACAGAAGAGAAAATGGACATTGAACATATAACAACAAAAGAAGCTTATATTTTCTAGAATGAAGATGAGAAGCTTGAGTAGCAAAGTCTCAATAGTCTCTAGAAGTTGAACCCTTATTACATTTTGTTTCCATCCTTTTATATGCCTTTTACAATGCTCCTGAGCTCTCAAAGGCTCAAAGCTTTAATCTATCCTCTCTATCTTGTTAACTGACTGATGCCCTGACTAAGCAAGGATGGGCTCGGAGGTTTCTTCTTCTGACAGAAAAGTAACCATATTGGGGTAGTTTGATGCACTGTCTGGGAGCTCCCTTGTGCTAGAGATTTCCCGCAATCGGTTCTGTTGTTTTTGGTTGAGCGTCGTCTGCTCCATGATTGTTTGTTTCAGGCTGCATTGTTTTGTGTTGCACTGTGCTGCTCCATGACTGCTTTGTCAATTTGGGATGAGTAGTGCATGCTGTGGCACTTTAAAATGTTTAACAATGCATGCTTTCTAATAACACAGAGAAACACTGCCATATTGTGGTCTTCTGCCAAAAATAATTATTGTTTCTATTTTAAACAGAAAATTCTGCAACAATGAGAAATCCCACCCATCTCTATCCTTTTTGGACTTCAAAAGTCATAAAAAATGGTTTATTCCTCTATTGGGTCTTCCCTTTAGGTCGTTGTCACCTTTCGTAACTGGCCCAGTCCCTTTCTTCCTTTGTATTTTGAATTACGCTTGAAAACATTGAAAATACATGAAAATTGGCCTCCCTCCAGAATTCAAATATTATAGATTTCATTCTCGAACCCTTTTAGGTCTGGGACTAATCTCTATCGGCGTTGCCAAGCTTCCCTTTGTATTTTGTTATATAATGAAAATACATGCAAATACATTAAAAATGGCCTTCCCGTGGACTTCAAAATTTATGAAATATCATATATAATGTCATCGGGTCTAGTCCTTATCGTGTCGGTGCCACTCCTTAATGTTTCCCTGACTGTAATCCGCTAATGCGATGTGGGCCATTGATCTGCATGCTTGATTGATGGTCCACATTACATCGATGATCGCAGTTGTAACTTCCATATTGTTTGTGCCGATACCGTCAACTTGCCTCTGACGATAGCGACCACTGATTATGACCGCCGATCCGATCATTGGAGATCGCTGATCGACATTGCCTTGTGCCCATCCTTACATCGTCCTCTCTGTAGCGCCGATTGCGATTTTCCACTTAGATCTGGGCTGTTGATCGGCCAGATCTAACGACTGTTGTGCATTACAGTGTGTAAGCCTGTGATAATGGTTTTTTCACTGTTTTTCAAGTGTTTTAGCCTCCTGATAGTGTTTTTCTTCCCTTCCATGGGCTCTTGGCATGCAACTGTTGGGATTTTTGAATGATCCTTATGCAAATTTGGAGGCTTTGGGTCATATTTGGATCCATTTTTTGGGCCATTTTCCAACAAGGATAATAGATCCCATACTCCAACTTCATAGAGCATAAATAGTACCACAATCCACTTAAAGTACATAAACACGTCTCTTCACCATAACACATATAGAGAAAAGAGGAATAAAAACTACAGAACTGATGTAATGGTTGTTGTAGAAAGCACATGGAGGCTGGAAAACTCCTGCAAGGTCATCTCCATCTTCAAAGTCCTCCATAAACTGAATCAACTCGTTGGTTGACCATGGCACCCGTAAGCTTCAATTTGCAAAAAGCCTATCTAGAAGTGCTCCTTCGATCCTAATACCTGCTCCAATGAGTCCAAAATGTCCAAAAATGGCTCTAGCCTCTTTTTTGCATGCAATTTGGTAAAAAACTAGAGAAGTTATGACCTCTCATAGTAGCTTCACTATTCGCTCTACAAATTGCACAAAATCCAGCATCATTGTACAAATTCTCCCCATTTTTGCTAATGGAGCGACAAATTCCCCGAATTTTGGGCTGATTTATAGGATAGATAATTTTTCTGTTGAGGCCTTAAAACCAAAATATGGGTCATATGGGGACCATGCACCAGGGGCTAGGCCCTGATGTTGGCCCCCTCCCTCTCGTAGTCACAGAAACCATTTACAATAATGTTCACATGTGGTGCTTGGTCTAGAAATTTTCCTGGCTGCCGATAGTGGCAGTGACCATGGCGGTCACATCAAATAGTATGCAGCTAGCGGTTTCGGTGTTCACATGGGGGGTGGTTAAGGCTGCCCGCCCCGCCCATATCTTGTTGCAACAAAATTTAAATACAACTCATCACCATATTTTGTTATGACCCAATGTGAGGGCTCATTGGTAAGTTTTTGTGCTATACTAAGTGAGGTCACGGGGTCGAGACTGGCCTCCGCCCTATCCACCATGCCAAAATTTTAATAGGCCATTATGAGGACACGTGGCGGCCTCAAGCTTAGCCACGTGTCACCTCGTCATTGGACCAAACCAAAAACACAGGGACCAATAAGAAAATTCCAACTCAATAGAATATTTTGAGAATATTCCAAGAATATTCCCCTTGTCACCTAAGCGGTATGGATTCGCAGTCATCATTCCTCTTAGCCACCTGCAAATTTTGTACCCGTTTGACAAAGTGAAAAGATTGCGTTTTTGGGAGCATACAATGTCCATATTGCATGAAACGAGTTGCACTAGATTCAAGACAATGAGATCTATGTGCTATTTTAGGTTCTAAACTATTCTGGCAACTTTTAATTTTTGGCAAATTTTGAGCTCTTGATCAGTCTTCCCCACTGAAAACTTTTGGTCTCCAAAATTTCACTTTCAACTGTTCAAAATTTGAAGGTACAATTCCTTCATTTTTACAAACTCAATCCAATCGATGATTGTAGTGCCTTAACTTTTACTTGTCTTGGTCCTTTCTCAAGCTAAACTTGAAATATAACCTCACCAAATAATTCAAGTTCAATGTTCTTCTCGGCTTGTTCATGTTGCTATGGCCATCCACAATAACATCCTTCCCAAGAAGAATTCCAAGGTGTTCTTTGGCAAAATCCTTAACAAGGATAAAAATCCTAAAAGGGCTTTGACAAATGAACCAAAACAAGTTTCACATAGTGAATACTTGTATAACTTGAGTGCTTAACACATTTGTAACATACTGAATGTGTTGCAACTACTCATACAACAGTTTTAAAATGCTTTCTTAAACTACAAATAGAAATGCATTTTACAAGATGGAATAAATTTGACTCACAAATTTTCCATTCAAATTGCCTATCAACAAGCCAAACTAGCATAATAATGCCCAAAGAAAACATTGTTGCATATAAGTTATTTATTTATGAACATCACTTTTACAAATTAACCAGCTATGTGGATATGCAACTAGTGAAAAACAAAGATTAAAAAACTTCATCTGGACTAATAGTCCACCCATTTCTTACCCAACCAGGTAAATGAATCCTCTATTTGAAATTTTTCTCCTTCTGGAGCTGCTTCAGGGATGGTCACATCTTGCACCACTTTTTCTTTTGTCACTTCCTCTTCTAGTGCTTGCATAATTTGCTTGCCCTTGCCAGGATGAAGTTGTGGAAAAAATTTCCAACACTTCTTGACCTAATGCCCACTAGTATTGCAGTGTGTGAAAAAGTTTTTTTGAGCTTCCCTTGGCTCACATGTCTTTAACCTTGGATGAGATTTTCCCTTTTTGGTCTCAATTCCATTAGAAATGAACATCTTCTTGACAATTTCTTTCGTTTTATCACACTTATCTACATAATGGTTAGATGAAAGGAAAAAGGTGCATGGAAAGAAATTCCTCAACATGTTGTTTTCCATTATAAAAAGAATTTGAATTAATGGTATGATTATACCTCTTTTTGTTGTCCTTTGGCTTACGCTTCTTGCGTGAGGAACTTACATGGAAAGAAGAACTTAACTTCATTTATTCTTCAACTTTATCATCTCTCTTTGGAGATGTTTTTCACTTCAATTCCTAGTTATGCTTGAGGAACCAAGCAGGTACCAATTCTGGATGCAAATCCCAACATCTTTCCTCCTCATGTCCTCTTTTATGGCGAAAGGAACACAATACCCATGAGATGTCACTATAAGACCATTCTTATTTTGCAACATAACATAAGCCTTCTTATTTAGACCTCCCCTTTTCCTCAATTGGATTTTTAATGCCTTGATGGTTGACTCCAAGGCCTCCTCCCTTGTAACCCACCTTGGTTAAGATATTGGATCCAATGCCTTTACTATGTTTTTCAAAGGCTGCAAATGAATTTACATGAACACTTTCATGTAAAGAAGAACCATGTAAATGCTTACCATTTGCCTCATGGTTTGATTGACATACAAAGATGTTTTCAACTCTCTTTTGATTCTGGATGTGTCCTATTGGAATCTTTGTCTCTCTTCCTTGAATTTGGGTGCTGATAGAACTTCATCTTCCACATCATGTGGAAAAAAGGTACAAACTTGTCCTTCTTCCTTATTTGAGGGACATTCTATACTAGAATTTTGCATAAGAATTGTAGAAAAAAATGAATATTGTGGAGAATATGGTGGTTTATCACCATTCTTGTTACCCTCTTCCCTTGGAGAACATTCTCCTCTTGGTGGTCTAGAGCTTTCTCCTTGCAATTTGGTATTCCTCTCTTCATAGAGGATTTTCACCATTTCTGCCATGTCTAAGAAATAATTTCTAAAAGCCTTCACATCCTCTGACATTCTTGCAATCTCTCCTCCTTGGGACATGATTTGCTTGAAGCTTCTTCTAAAACTTGAGGTAGGACTGTGTTATGAAACCAACTCAAGAAAAGATAGAAAAGATAGATCAACGGCTTAGAATTCAGCCTCTTCGAGAGGGAAACCTCCTTTACATTACATAAATGAACAATTCTTGGATGATTCAAATGAAAAAGCCTCCTTTATATATAGAGTCTAAGGAGTCACAATATAACCCAACCGACCTAACAATAATAATATAAATCCACAAAAATAACAATAGAGAGATTCTATGGGGCATAGTAATAACAATATGGGGATAATAGGGGCACAACAATATTAATAAGGGATGCAACTACAATAGAAATGGGGTAATCACTAGTATTATAGGGACCCAACATGCCCCTCTCCTTTGAAAATGTGTTGTCCTCAACGCCTGAGTAGTTCTGGATGCTTCTGTATAAAATTCTCATCCTCCCATGTGGAATCTTCAATGGATAAGTTCTTCCACTTGATAAGATACTCCGAAATTGATCGATTTTGTAGCTGTAGAGTTCTTGTTTCTATGGCTGCTTCTGGTTCCAATATAATTTTTCCTTCCTCATCAAGTTCTAGAAATATTGTTTGAACTGGGAGCTTGTCTCCTATAACCTTCTTTAAACATGAAACATGGAAAACTGGGTGCAATCAAGAAGCTACAGGAAGCTCCAATTTGTATGCCATAGTACCAATCTTTTGCAACACCTTGTACGAACCATAATACTTTGGTGATAATTTATTATCCTTCTTAGCTTGCTTGAGGGACATTTGCTTATATGGTTGTAGCCATAGGAATACCCAATCACCTACATCAAAACTCCTTTCGCTGTGATGTTGATCTGCCAGTTGTTTCATTCTATTATGTACCAACACCAGGTTATCCTTTAAGAGTTGGAGGACTTGTTGTTGATGTTCGGTGTGATGTTCCACTGCTTGAACCTTATAATTTTCTCTTAAATATGCCGTGATGGATGGTCACTAATATCCATAAAGTGCCATAAATGGGGTCATTTTTGTTGCTATATGGAAGGAAGTGTTATACCACCATTTAGCCAGAGGCAACCATTTGACCCATTGTGTCTGTTTATTAAATACAAAGAAACGAAGATATCCTTCCAAACATTTGTTTACTATCTCAGTTTGCCCATCAGATTGAGGATGATAAGATGAGCTATGAGCTAACTTAGTACCAAGACAATAAAATAATTCTATCCAAAAATTTCCAGTGAAAATGGGATCTCTGTCACTTACAATAATCTTTGGGTTTCCATGTAGCTTTTGAATTATTTCCATAAATGTAGTAGAAACTGTATTGGCTTTAAATGGATGTGATAATGCAAAAAAGTGTGCATACTTGGTAAGTCTGTCAACTACCACCATGATGACACTCTTTCCCTCAAACTTGGGTAAATTTGTGATAAAATCCATTGAAACCTCCTCCCAACATTGGCTTGGAATGGATAAAGGTTGTAATGGACCCAGTGTCTTAAGTGTTTCAACATTATTTTGTTCGTAAACCAAACATTCTGCCACAAATTTTTGAATATCCGATTTAACGCCATCCCAAAAAAATTCCTTCTTAATCCTGTGGTAAGTTTTTAAAAATCTTGAGTGCCCTCCTAAGGGAGAAGTGTGCAATTCCATAAGAATCTTTGGTTTTAGTTGGGAATTCTTACAGAGGTATAAGCGATCTTTTTACCATAAAGAATCATTTTTCCAGCTAAGTGTATCAGACGTACTGGAATCTTGTTGTAACTTTCGAATAAGTGCCCACACTTCTTCATCATTCTTCCATTCCTCCCTTGCTTCGTTTATCCAATCTAGTTGGATAATAGAAATGGCGCACAACAATGCTTCCACATCCTCATCCTTTCTTGAGAGTGCATCTGCCACCACATTTTTCTTCCCTTTTTTGTAGATGATTTCAATGTCATAACCCAACATCTTTGTGACCCACTTTTGTTGCTCTTCACAGGATAATCTTTGTTCTAAAAAGTATTTAAGGCTATCATGATCCATTTTTACCTTGAAGTGTCTTCCCATTAGGTAGGGTCACCATTTCTTAAGTGCATGTAGTATTGCCAACATTTCCTTCTCATAAATAGCTTTGTGTAAAAACTTTCCCTTGATTGGATGACTTTCAAAAGCAATGGGTCTTTCATCTTGCATTAAAACAGCACCAATTCCATTTCCTGAAGCATCACATTCCACAATAAAGGTTTTTGTGAAGTCTGGTGTAGCTAACACTGGTGCTTGGCACATTGCCTCTTTAAAATGTTCGAAGGCCTTTATTGCTTCTGGAGTCCATGAAAATGCATCTTTATTCAATAATGTTGTTAGAGGTGCTGCTATTCTCCCATAATTCTTAACAAACTTGCGATAATAACCTGTCAACCCAAGAAATCCTCGTAGATGCTTTATGGATGTGGGGATTTTCCATTCCTTGATGGATTTAATTTTGCTAGGGTCTACCTTAACTCCTTCATGAGATACAATATGACCCAGATATTCCACCTCTTGTACTCCAAAGAAACATTTGGATCTTTTTGCATATAATTGTTTCTCCTCCAATAGTTGTAGCACCCTATCAACATGTTCAACATGATCCTTCCAAGACTTGTTGTAGATTAGTATATCATCAAAAACTACTAACACAAATTTTCTAAGGAATGGTTTGAAAATGGAATTCAACAAACCTTGAAATGTTGAAGGTGCATTAATAAGGTCAAAAGGAATGACCAAAAATTCATAATGACCCTCATGAGTTCTAAATGCTATTTTCGGAATGTCTTTAGTATTCATTCCGATTTGATGATATCCTGAATGAAGATCCAACTTGGTGAAGTAAATTGATCCACGCAATTCATCCAATAATTCATCAACGATAGGAATGGGAAACTTATCTTTAATAGTGAGCTTGTTGAGCTCCCTATAATCCGGAAACATGCGCCATGATCCATCCTTCTTGTGCACTAATACTACTGGAGTAGAGAAAGAACTTTGACTCGGTTGAATTATACCAACCTCTAGCATTTCTACAACCATACGTTCAATTTCACTCTTTTGGGCATAGGGATATCTGTATGGCCTAATGTTTAGAGGAACACTTCCTGGAATTAGATGAATAGCATGATCATGATCACGAATAGGTGGAGACCTTTGGGAGTCTTGAATACCTTTGAATGATTGTCCAAGACTTTTTGGAGATCTGGAGAAATAGATGATTCCAATGTGGAAACATCTAGAGAACATAATTGTGCAACTACACCCATTTGTTCCTTTTTTAGAAGCTTTGTCATAATGTTAGAGCTGATTATCTTTCCTGGTTTCCTTGCAATACCCCTTAATTCAACTTCCTTTCCTTCCACAGAAAATTTCATGAAAAGTTCTTGAAAATTAAAAGCTATTGTACCCAAGGATTGTAGCCATTGGACTCTTAGTACAACATCAGCACCTCCCATTGGAAAGGAAAGCATTGGGCTAGTCAATACATATTCTCCCATTGATAGCTTGATATTATGGCACTTTCCAAAGAAATTTATTGTTCCTCCATTTGAAACCATCACTTGACACTCTGGTGCTGGATATAAGAAGCAATTCAATTCTTTTGCTACCTTACAATGAACAAAATTGTGGGTACTTCCTGAATCAATCAACACTATTACCTTTTTCTTCTTGATTTGTCCTTCTATCTTGATGGTTTGAGGAGTGGTAATTCCCACCAATGCATTACAAGATATGGTCGGATTCATTTCTTCTTTATCTAGGCTTTGTTCCTGGAGTATATCCTCTTCTTTTGACCTTTCTTGCTCCTTTTCTTCTTCCTCTTCGCAATCTATGTAGATTAATTTCTTCTCAGCACACTTATGATCTTTAGTGTATTTGCTATCACAACTGTAACAAAGCCCTTTTGCTCTTTTTTCTTCCAATTGTTGTGGTGTCAACCTTATAGGTTTTGGAAGACTAGGGGCAACAACATTTCCACCTTTATAGTTATGAGTGGTATGCTTCCTGGTTGCCATAATTTTGCTTTCCATTTCTCTTGCTACCCTAAATGCCTTCTCTAATGAATCAAGTTCCCAAAGGCAAACATCATGTTGGATATTATCCTTTAAAGTCCCTATGAATACATCAATCCTATGGTCCTCTGGAATATTTTTTACCCTTACGTTCAATTTTTGGAACTCCTCAATGTGCTCCATTATTGAACCCTTTTGTTTGAGACTTATCAATTGGCTAAAAAAAGTGTTGCTTTTTGTATCCTCATAATGCTCTGTCAATTTTTCCATAAAAATTTCCCAAGTGATAATTTTTTTACGAGAGCAAATCCATTTATACCATACAAACTGATTTGGTTCCAAATATAAAGTTGCAAAATGTACCTTTTGTGTGTTTTGCACATTATTGAGATGAAAAAATTGCTCCATCTGTAATATCCATGTTGTGGGATCCTTGCCATCAAACTTCCGCATATCAATTTTTGGAATATGGTGGGTCTTTGATCCCACATTAGAGTCTATGAAATCATGATTAACATTTCTTTTGTTTGCATCATGATTTTCTTTTACTACCTTTTCACCATTAGTAAGTATTTCTTGTAGAAAATTTGTCAAATCTGTCTTCAAAACTGCCATGTTTGTCTTCAAATCTGCCACGTCTTTCTTCAAATCTATCTTCAAATCATCCATCTTAGCTTCCATGCCCTTTATCTTAGATTCCACGCCATTTATCTTAGATTTTGTTAGATTTTGTGAGAGTGACATTTGTTGCACTTGTTCTTGTAATTTTGATATATCTTGTATCATTTCTTCCTCTTCTTCATGAGTCATGCTAGAGATTTCAGGTTTCTTACTAGGTGTTTTCATTTTCTTTCCTCGGGGCATCAATTACTGATAATAATTCTCTACTATGCCCTTTGAATTCCTTCAAAATAAATTTTCAAACCAATCTTAAGCAAAAATTTAAAAGAATCTACACACCTTTTTTCACTTTGTAGGAGCTCAATATTTCCTCTGAGGTATCTCTATACTTTTGGATCATCCAATTCTGAAATTGTGACCTACAGTAGCCCTCGATGTCCTCTTTTCAATGCCACTATTCTGATCCAAATTGGATTCTCCAAGGAAGAGTTATGCAAAATCTCCCATAGTGACTGATTATAGACTAGTTCAGTAGAGCGAACTTGTACGACGTGCCACGAATCACTGTTTCAACCTTTAGCCCTGAAAAATATATACAAGAAACTACATTCCTTCCCCGTTCTATACCTTCTTATGAAATTTCAATTTGATGCTCAGAGAGAAATTTATGACAATTTTCCCCAGGTCACCTGTTTGGAATGTAATTTAAGAATCTACAAAAAGGCCAACTTCCTCAGATCATAACTCTGCAAATATAGGGCAAAAAGCTCTGAAATTTGGACCCAAGGTTCAACGCGATTTCCTCTCAAATGGGTTTTTTTTAGATTCTGAAACATCACAGAAAAATGTTATAGCGAAAATTCCATGATGACCTATTTGGAGCAGCGAAACCCTAGAATCCAAAGCTCTAATACCAAATGTTATGAAACCAGCTCAAGAAAAGATAGAAAAGATAGATAAATGCCCTATAATTCAGCCTCTTCGAGGGGGAAACCTCCTTTACATTACATAAATGAAAAATTCTTAGATGATTCAAATGAAAAAACACCCTTTCTATATATAGGAGTCTAAGGAGTCACAATATAACCCAACCAACCTAACAATAATAATATAAAGCCACAAAAATAACAATAGAGGGATTCTATGGGTCACAGTAATAAAAATATGGGGATAATAGGGGCACACCAATATTAATCATGGATGCAACTACAATAGTATTGGGGTAATCACTAGTATTATAGGGACCCAACATACTGGTGGTAGAGATTGTAGCAATCTTGCTCTCCTTTCCAAAACCTTCTCCTCACTTGATCTCCAAAACACATTCACTTGCAAACAAAAGTCAATTCCTCCTTGCACAAAGAAAACTAGTTATCTAATACCAACTTGATCTCAATTTCAAATATTAGATTTTTATGCTAAGATCCTCATCAGAATACAAGAATGTGCTTGAGGTTTGTACTCCGAAATAGAAAGTAAAAACATGAGTTTTTATGTGTGCTTTCTTAAGTTAAATTCATGAAAAACTTTGAACATCAAATCAAAACATAGAATGGAAGGATGCATCAATCAGTAATACACCATCCATTGTTAAAGAAGTTCACCCCTCCTAGGCTACATCTCCTTAGATCAGCTCAAATGGCATGACCGCTTCTCATTATGCTCAATGTCTAGAAAAATAAGAGTACATAAAGTGTTGAAATGGAATAGTTATTTTCTCCTTCAAAGAAAAAACTTTTGCGAGGGTTCTCACTCCATACACATGTTAACCTACAATAAAACATGTAAACCTTTAGCAAACATAGCCATCTTACATGAAGACCACATACTCCAAATTCAAGGAGTATAGACAATACCACAATCCACTTGAAGTACATAAACACATCTCTTCTCCAAAACAAATATAGAGAAAAGAGGAATACAATCTACAGAACTAGTGTAATGGTTGTTACAGAAATCACATGGAGTCTGGAAAACCCCTTCAAGGTCATTTCCATCTTCAAAGTCCTCCATAAACTAAATCAACACTCTGCTTGACCATGGCACCCATATGATTCAATTTGAGAAAAAACTTATCTAGAAGTACTCCTTTGATCCTAAAACCTACTACAATGAGTCTAGAATGACCACAAATGGCTATCTAGCCTCTTTTTGCATCCAATGTGGTCGAAAATTGGAGAAGTTATGACCTCTCCTAGTTTCTCCACTATTTGCTCTACAAATTGCACAAAATCTAGAATCATCCTACAAATTCTCCCCATTTTCCACTAACGAAGTGATAAATTCCCCGGATTTTAGGTGGATTTGTAGGATCGTTAATTTTTCCACTGAGGCCTTAAAACCAAAGGCTACGTAATATGGGACCATGCACCCAGGGGCTAGCCCCTAGCACTGGTCCCCTTCCTCCATAGGTCACAGTAACCATTTGCAAGCGTGTTCACATGTGGTGCTTCGTCCGGCAGTTTCTCTAGTTGTCGACGGTGGTAGTAACCATGGTGGTCACATCAAATAGTCTGCAGTTAGCGGTTAAGTCCACCCACCCCCCCATATCTTCCTGCAACAAACTTTAAGTACAACTCATCACCATAGTTGGTTAAGAATCAATGTGAGGCCTTGTTGGTAAGTCATTGCCCTGTACTAAGGGAGGTCGTGGGGTCGAGCCCGACCTCTGCCCTGTTTGCCATGCCAAAATTCTAATAGGCCATTAGGAGGACACGTGGTGACCTCAATCTTAGCCATGTGTCACCTCCTCATTAGCCCGAACAAAAAACACATGGACTGTTGGCTTAAGGGGTCTTGACCCAGGTTCAGAGTTAGTTGCGCCAACCAACAAAACCCTACACTGCTGGCCCTTTCAGAAATGGCCCGCATAGCGTAGGTTGTAGACTCACCTGAAGTAGTATTGGGGGATGATATAACCAAGTTTTTGCATCCAGAGATGATGTGATGAGTTTCTATATCCCAGATCTTCCTTCATGTAGATCTACCCCTCTGATAGGTTTTAAACCCTAAAACTAGGCTTAAAGCCCTTTGACTCCTTGAAAACCCCTTGAATTATGTTATTCAGACCCTAAGACTATAGCCCCACTACTTTCGCGCACATAAGAATGCTTCCTAGGGTTTTTGTGGCTTAGATATGTCATCGCGCAGACTTATGATAACTTATGTCAGTTTAGATATATAACTTCACGAACATCATTCAATCATCTTATTAAGCATAAGAATATTCAATTAACCCAATTCGCACAGATAAGACACATTAATTATAGAAAATAGTATTCAAAGCGAGATAAATAGATAAATCACAAATGCAAGTATGTCCAGTCCAAAATCAGTCTTTATTAATTAGATCCTTCATAGTACAAACTTCCACTACCCTACGCACACAGCTGTAGGGGTCCACGCACTTACTTGTGGACTCTTTTAGGCCTTTTCGCACTCAACTATGGAGCCTTTCCTTCGCTATTGATAGGAACAAACCTTCCTATCTATCAAGCCCTTAAAAAATTATTCATTCATTCATAATTATCATTTTCTATCAAAAGTTATCTCTAAAACTCGCTATGACTCAACTATTTATAGCTTTTCTAATACAATACCATGGCCCCTAGCTCATGGGTGAGTCTTTAAAACCGACCAAAACAAGGGGCTAAGACCCCTTTGACTCCCATCTATCTACACGCTCCACATCCACATTTCGCGGAGACTTTACATTCTTTACAAAATTGTTTAAAAAAAATGACTAACTTAATCCAACTCTACCCCTAGGTACCCCATCATAACAGGCCCTTTACACAGAGATCATGACTCACCCTCGAGTCACTCATCTGGTTGTTCCACTTTCTGGTGGAGTTCTCTGAATGCCTTGGTCAATGTTTGAAGCTCTGTGGTACTCTATTTCGTTGCTTGTTGTACCTCCTGAACCAATTTCTCTGTGGTTGGCCCTTCCACTGCGAGTTGCGTAGTATGTTGGGTATGTTGCATGGCCTTCATCTTTTCATGAATATTCTATGAAATTTGGTTGGCTTTCTCTATCTAAGACCAGAGACGGTCTCTTAGGAAGGACTACTTTTCTTGTAGCTCTTGGATTTGCTTCTGTATCACCTTGCCTTCCTGCAAGCACGCGAAGTGCTAGACTGGCACCATCGTCCGTGCAGTCATACTGATTTCATCATATTTTTGCTACACTTCCCAAATTTCTGCATTCAACTATTGCAACTTAGGGTCCTCTTGCAATGTATCCCATAAGGCCATTGTCTAATTGAATAGCTAGTCACAACTGTGGATTGTGACATCTAGTTGACTCATAGATTCTTTTATAGTTACATCTCTTTCTTCTCGAACTTCTGGTGGTGTAGTAGGCTGAAGCTTGAGTTGGAGTTCGACTATCTTCATCTAGAACTCAAAAGTGATGCACCCTACCTCATCTTCAGTGTCGCACACCAAAAAAGCTAATTTTATGACTTTCATCTTGGCCTTTGCATCGTCTGGGATATGAAATTCAGGAACTATTTCACAGGCTTGTTCTATTACTGACTCGAGGTTTATTATTCATGCTTGCATTTCCTCTTTCTCCTTTAGCACTTGCATCTTCTGCTCATACGTCTATGCATTGTTGACTTTACACTCACTGAGGACCACAAGGGGGGGCTACTCCCTGACCTGCAACTCATCTGAGACCCCCTGTGATGCAGGAGCATCTAGACTTAGCTAGCAATGTGAAAGTCTATTCACATGTTGTGGCTAAACAAGTTGAATTTCACTGACCCGAGTGGTAAAAAGAAATTTTTTACCGAGAGGGTTGGATCTCTCAAGGAATGAGTTATATTCCATTATTGTAATAAGTAGAAATTGTCTTAGTTTAGATTCAAAGATAATTTGTTAACATAGGTGTGTGATAGAGCTGGAAAATAGAGATTGACTATTAGAATGTTTGAAAATAGAGATTGAGTTGTTAGGCAGGATTGGATTGATAAAAAGAAGAAAAATGTAATGTAGATTGATTAGCAAGTATGAGAGAGGATTGAGTGAAGAGAGAGTCAAGTAATAGAGCGAGGATTTCCGTATTGAGATAGGGGTCTTTTTAATTTCCATAATCGAGCCAGAGGGTTGAGACTCTGTAACATTGATAGTATTGATAAATTGATGCATGTGGGATTATATATATATATATATATATATATATATATATATATATATATATATATATCGATTCTATGTGAGCTTTCATTTTATGTTTTGTTTATTTGTATTCGGGATATAGTAGAATATTTCTTTGTTTTCATGCTTACGATATAAAACATAGAGTTAACGAAGATCACAGGTATTTATTGTTAATAACAGTGGTGTAGAGCTATAAAAAGGGTCTCTTTCACCTCTAGTTACCTCACATTAATATGTCAATCCGGGATTGTCTGGTTATTTCAAAGGGTGTCTTAGTCTGAGGCTAGCATTTGCCAGAGTAATGCTTGTAGTACAGCTATTTGCAACTACGAAAGTAAACTAATGCAAGTCTATAACTTCACTACTTCAAAGGACTAAATCACACCAACTATTGCATCAGCCAAAGGTTCGGTAGCAGTAACCCATCCTTTTCATAACTGATGAGAATAGATCAGAGGTCTGGGAGCCAAATAGCAGATGCTAGGCTCGCTACAACCTAGGATCGTTCTTAATGATTAGAAATGAAACAACAGATAAAAGAAATGATAATGAAATGGAACAGCACGTCAGCCAAGGGCTTGGTAGCAATAACACATCCATTTCATAGCTGACGGGAGCAGATCAGAGGTCTGGGGACCAAGTAGCAGATGCGGGGTCCTCTACAGCGTAAGTCCATCCTCAAGAAACAACAAATTATCAATCTGGAAATGGAACAACAAATTGAAATGGAGCAGCAAATAAATGGAACAGCAAATAAATGGAACAGCAGGTAAATGGAACAACAAATAAATGGAACAACAAATAAATGGAACAGCAAATAAATGGAACAGCAGGTAAATGGAACAACAGTTCAAGAATAGAATCGAAATAAGTAATAACTGAGTTCTTCAAGCTGCAACTCTATTTAACCATGCCAATCAAAACACCAATCCCTCAATCTCATATGATGGAACAATACTATAGAACCTTAGAAACACACCATACTTAATCTGCTTCTGTTGAAACACATATGACTGTATCTCATAATAAAGAATAGTCACATTCGATACCCATGTAAAACCGATCTTTCCAGGTGACTTGTTATAATGCGAAACACAATCGTAAAGAATTCTGTAATGAAGTAACAGTGTCCTGTAGGGATTAATCAATGCTTGAAGAATTGGTAAAATAACATAGCATCGATATAAAGTTCAAGAACAGGAAATGACTTAATCACAACAGAGCATGTAATAGAGTATTCTCAAAACACAACAGATTACCAGAGTATGTCTATGAACACACCACATAGAAACCACGCATAATAATACAAGATCAAGTGTCCTCCAGGGCCGGGCCCTTAGCCTCGAGGGGTACACCGCTTAAGATAGATCCAGCCTCAAAGATAAAAGGGTGAACAAGTCTGTATTAAAGCATGAAATAAAATTACAGGAACTCAAGTCTTCAACCAGACATAAAGATCATAGTCCTGATCTTCCTTAAAATAAATTACACTCCTAAAAAGATCCTCCCTGAAGCCATAAGTGCTACCCCTTTTATAGGGAAGATGGTGGAGATATCTAGGTATAGAAAATAGGTAAAATAACGATCCCTCAGGATCTCAGATCCTGAGGGATTCGCATAATCATTAATACTGCGTTACTTCTTTCTTTTCCTGTTCCGTGCTGGTATCTCTGCGTCCTTTCTTGGGTTGATTCGTTGTGATCTGGTTCATTTCTGGTCTCCCATCAAAGGGACAGCAGTTAGCTCATCCTTGTCTTTACTTTTGGAATGGCTACCTGCCGTATTTTGTCCCTCCTGCACATACAAATGACGACTATCAGTGCTTTTCATTAATCTCTCGTGTTTCATTATAAATTCTTATCATTATCTAGATTTCTCATGCAAAAGGCTTTTCAGTTCTGATGAAAAGATACCAAAATGACCATTGAAACATACCTTCCTTGGTACTCCACACACCCCCCAGCTTACCTTTTTTCATGGCCTCATGTAAACATTGTACTTGACATGCAGAGCAGTGAGGGAGTAGGCTGGAGATGGAATTTCGTGTGGGGGCCTACACCCATGATGCGAAACTAGATGATCAAAGAAATGGCTTGTCTGTCCCTCGGGCATTTCATACAGGGCTTCGTATCCGGGTGCAGGATGCCAAATGATTGGGCTCCGGAACCTATATCCTAACCAGGATGGCCCTGCCCTCAAAACAATTTCACCATAGAGGGGGAATCGGTTAGCAGCAAGCTTAAAATTTTCATACTTAAACGGCTCTCGGAGCTGAATATTTGGATTAGATACCCGATATCGAAATTTAGTTGCTTCAATGGCAGGGTCTTTAATAGAAGAAAATAATTTAAGCCCTTGCTGAATGATTGCTTCATGCATGGGTCCTAATGCTTCAATCACGCCTGGAGCCTTCATGAGATTTCTATGACTTTTCCATAACTGTTCCGGGTCTCTAGGCTCAGCTCTTACCCATAGGTCTAATCCATTTTCTTGTCTCTGAAATGCATTGTAGGCTTTGAGCCATTTAATCTGATTAACTGCAAATGAAATGAATGCTTGTAACTGAATATCTCCGACAAAAGGGCCAGGGTTCAGCTCGGTCTCTTGTTCTAGTGCAAGGTTATGCAGGTAAAATTCACACAATAACCTTTGTACCTTTACCCCATAATGCTTACAGCAGTCTATAAAATCATCTATAGTGTTAATTTCTATGGGAGCACCTACCCTAATGGCTTTAATTTTCAATTGTAAGTATCTTTCCATTAGAAACAGGGCATAATTTTTGGCAGGAGCTCTACATGCTAGGGCATCATTGTACAGAGTACACAAGGTATCCATTTGTTTAATAACTACATCTAATCTACGGGTTACCTTGGTGACTTCCTCTTGCTCCTTTCGCCATCCTTCGAAGGCTTGGCTTTCCGACAGGTTGACGTTCCTTAACTGCTGCTATAATTCCTCATATTTTTCACGGGGGACCGTTTGTTCCCTGAGCTTTTCTGCTTCTTGCTAAGCCTGCTTCAATTGATGGTGGAGGGTTCTTGTTTTTGGGTCCTTTTTCCATGCATCTGTGGAGGCTGGGAGCTTTACTTGGAGTTTCTTATTATGCTACTTTGATTTCATAACCCTTATTACTCCCGAAGGTGGTGCCTCCGTTTGAACCTCCTTATCATCTTTTTCAATTTTAACATGAACTCCAGCCCACTGCTGTTCCTTTTCAAATGGAACAGCAGTCTGTCCTTCTGTTTTAATTGGAACAGCAGTTTGTCTTTCTGCTTCATTAGAGACAACAGTTTGTCTTTCTGCTTCATTAGAGACAGCAGTTTGGCTTCTGTCAGGGTTTTGAGTAGTGGAACGGCTCCCGGTTCTTTGCCTTTTATTCTTACGGGGTCTTATTGGCGTGGCTGAATTTTTTCTTGTTGAGGTCCCTACCCCCCTTTGTCTTGCTTTCAGAAGCCTAATCTGCTGGCGAAGCCTGACTATCACATTTAACAGTGTCCCTTTTTCCTTTTGCAATTCCCTTATTTTCATCAACTTCTTAGAAAGAATAGCTCACTGTTTGTCGTGGGTTGGAGTGTGACTAATTTCCAGATTTTCTTCTTGAGGTGGCTGATCCGGGGTAAGAACCTCTCTTGGCTCTGTTGTTTCTTGGGCCAATTCTTCCTATGCCCTTATTTCCTCCGGATTCTCCTCTGGTGCCTCCTGCCTGATATTTTCTGTTTCCTTCTCATCATGGACGGGTGAAATTTCTATTTCTGCTTCTTCCGTATGCACTTCCTTGGGTGCATCGTTTTCCTGGGTTTCTTCTTCGGCCTGGAGGTAGGATGGACTCAGGGGCTGGCCATATTCGCCCATATTGGCCAGAATATTGGCCAATTCATCTTCCCCCATCGGGTTTTGTACTGGGCTTCTTCCCTGCTGTTCTATTTCTTCCTCCTGCTCGGGTCGTTCAACTTCTTCTTTCTCGTCTCCTTCTCCTTCTTCATCCTGTTCTTCTCCTGTTTCTGTTTCCACTAACTTTCCTTCGTCTTCCTCTTCTGTTTCTGTTTCCGCTGACTGTTCTTCATCTTCCTCTTCTGTTTCTGCCTCGGCGGACTGCTCTGTTTCTCTGCTATTTTCTTCTTGCGCCTCTGTCCTTGTGGATTGTTCTACAACCTCCTTACTTTCTTCTTCTGTATCTGTCTCTGCCGATTGCTCATCTATAATTTCTATTGCTTAGCTCGTGCGAGCTCGGGGTTTCTTCAGCTCTGCTTGTAACCCTGCAAGCCGTGCCGACTTTCTACGTTTTGCTGGTTGCTCAGATGTACCAGAGTCGGGTTGTTTCTCAAGTTGCTTTTCTGCTTGTTTCTCGGCTTGTTTTTTAGCTTGCACTTCTGTGCAAGCATCCTTCTTTCGCTTCTCTGGGCATTGGGGTGTGCTATCAATTTGTTTTCGTTTTTCTGGGCGTCTAGATGTGGCCGTCCCTTTATTAATGATATCAATTAATTCTTTCCAGCTGCTCTGCTGCTGGGTAAGACTATGGTTTACTATCAAACGAATTAATCTGTGGTGGCTAACCACAGATTCTTTGTGCTGTTCCTTTCTCATGCTTCGTGCCACATCATGCAATAGCGAATTAAGCAATGCAGGTAAATTCACAAAACATTTTTGTTTTAAGACAGCTAGGAGTTTTAGATGTCGTGGTCTTACCACGTCTTTTCTGCCCTCACAAGTAATATAGCTCTCGACAATTTTCGCCAATTCCGCCCATGGCTCTCCTAGCGTTGCTGGTAGCACCCCTTTTCCTCGAACTGTTAAGCTCTGGCCCTCATCCTGAAAGATTTCCACAATCTTCTGCAACCTTTCCTTCTTCATTGTCCACACAGGCCCTGTGGCCGGTGGTCCTGTGACTTTTGCTATTATATCATCCGTGACCTCTATTCATTTTCCTCTGATTATGGAATGTTCTTCCTGCAGGTTTTGTAAAAATTCCTTCGCCACAGTTTCATTAGATTCCTTCAGGCGGTTGAGGTAGGTCAACCATCCTGCTTTCTTCAGAATTCTTCGGGCTGCAGCTGAAGCAGTCAATGTCTGAGGTTCTCTGTGGACTGACCTTCCACCCATGGCTTCACTTGCAAATTCTCAAAGGAACAGCAGCTGTTCGTTAAGACGCAGAGAAGCTGGTGGCGGGTTTCTCGTTCAAGTTTAAATACAACGGCGTATGCAATGGAAATAACTTCGAACAGCAATTCATGCAGAAGAAACAAAAATGGCAAATGATCATACCATTGAGCTGTGTTGCGCTCGAGTACAAGATCTTCTCGAATAACGGGCTGACACGTATTCTGGGGAATAATGAGGTTACTCCCCCCCCCCCCCCCCCCCCACAATATGATAGGCTGTCCCAGCCATCAAATAAGGAGCAGCGGCTGCTTCATCCGCGAGGCATTTATGGAGCAGCTTATGAAAATATGCCATGTTCGCAAAAACAGCGTATTACTGGAATCGAGGTGAAAAGTTAAATCGCTTTTAATACGTAAGCGACTGCGGTGAGTTGATGGAATCTCGGGTGTAGACATTTGCCATAATTAGCGAGCCCCATGCGGTCACTGTCACTAGCTCCGTAATGATTGGCGGTAATTAATAGTCATGCGGTATATGGCTGGATAATTAAATTATCACGTTATAAGATGCAAAGGTTATAATTTCCTTACCCATTGGTATAAAGGTTACGACTTCAATACCATTAACAGAGCTTTGCTGCCGACAGGTGTCCATAACCTTGGCAGAGTTGTTTATTTCACCCCGGGAACCATAGTCCTTTGTGTATGCGAGGAAGTGTTATGTGATGTCAAAACTGTAGGCCACTATGCAGGCTTGGTAACCAGTTATTCATAGTGCCATTCACGAGGAAGGAGTGAATAGTGGGCAGGCCGGCTCGTGGTGAGACCTCCTGTTCCAAGGGTTATTTATTTATTTTGATATACCTTTTGGACCATTTCTCGGGTGTGGTGGCCCTAATGGGAATGCCACTTCGCTTCCATCCTGATGATCATGGTAGGCCAGCTCGTAATGAGACTCCCTATCCTGCAATTTGACAAAACTACTTTGCTTGCTTCTTTTTCTTTTCTCTTTGGTTTTAATAGAGAACCTTTCCTGTTTATACACAAAGGGTGGTTCCACACTCCTTAAGAGTAGGAAGGGTGGAAGAAGTCTTAAAATCCCAATAGGAAGATATAAACTCTTTGATCTTATTGGCGAATGATAATTAAAATAGATAAAAAATCAGCATGATAAAGATTACCAACCAGAACAAAGTTAGTAGAACAATGGCAACAAAAGATGATAAGTAAGCATATCTTTTCCCTACATCCTTTCATCAATTCAGGGAAGTTGCTTATAAGGATAGCGATTTATGATTTACCGATTTCCGTATACTGTGCTTTTGTTTCCATCACATAAGTAGATAGCTGTATTCTAAAGACCATTAGCACTCTGCAAGTTGTAGTGCAGTTTTAAGAAAGATACAACAACGGTTGTTCGTTTAGAAAAAAGAAGCAGTGGAAATCAATGGTGCAGTTCAATCAAACAAATGTCGTTCCTTTGGAAAAAGACCGACAGAAATCAACCCATGCTGTTTCTTTCAGAGACAGCAAAAACACACAAATGTTGTTCTTTTTGAGAAAGGAACAGCAAAAACACTCAAGTGTTGTTCATTTTTAGAAAAGGAACAGCAAAAATCAGAAATGCTGTCCCTTTTGAAAAAGGAACAACAAAAATCGCAAGTGTTGTTCCTTTTGAAAAAGGAACAACAAAAATCGCAAGTGCTGTTCCTTTTGGAAAAGGAACAGCAAAAATCGCAAGTGTTGTTCCTTTTGAAAAAGGAACAACAAAAATCACAAGTGTTGTTCCTTTTGAAAAAGGAACAGCAAAAATCACAAGTGTTGTTCCTTTTGAAAAAGGAACAACAAAAATCACAAGTGCTGAAAAGGAACAACAAAAATCACAAGTGCTGTTCCTTTTGAAAAAGGAACAGCAAAAATCACAAATGTTATTCCTTTTGAAAAAGGAACAACAAAAATCACAAGTGCTGTTCCTTTTGAAAAAGGAACAGCAAAAATCACAAGTGTTGTTCCTTTTGAAAAAGGAACAGCAAAAATCACAAGTGTTGTTCCTTTTGAAAAAGGAACAACAAAAATCACAATTGTTGTTCCTTTTGGAAAAGGAACAACAAAAATCACAAGTGTTGTTCCTTTTGAAAAAGGAACAACAAAAATCACAAGTGTTGTTCCTTTTGGAAAAGGAACAGAAAAAATCACAAGTGCTGTTCCTTTTGAAAAAGGAATAGCAAAAATCACAACATGCTGTAAAAAAAATATGTACAAAAATAATTCAACGAATTATATACAAATTGTAAAGAAAAATAAACTTCTTAGCGAGTTACAGGTGGAGGAGACTTGTCTTCCTCCCTTAAGATCTCCATATCTGAATCTTGGCATAATTGCTGGCAAAAGGACTCCCTAGTGAGTGGTCTGCAATAGAGACGGACTCGATGGCCGTTTGCCTTAAAGGTATACCCAGAACCATCAATAGTAATTAGTGTGAGGGTACCATTGTCATGTACTTTCTGAATTTCATATGGTCCCAACCAACGAGTCTGGAGTTTCCCGGGGAAGTCCTGAAATCTAGAGTCATATAAAAGAGCCCAGTCTCCTTCATGGAAGACTCTGTTTTTGATGAGAGCATCATGCCACTTAGCTCTTTGCTATTGTATCAGGGCAGTATGTTGAAGTGCAGAGAGTCTAATTTCATCCAGCTCATTAATCTGTTGCAATCGATTAGTTTGCGCCTCGGTTAAGTCTAACCCTACTTCTTGTGCTGTTCGTAATGTCTGTATTTCAAATTCTATAGGAAAGATAGGTTGTTTTCCAAACATAAGCTGGTAAGTTGAGTGGCCAGTGGTGCTTCTCCATGTTTTTCTATAAGCCCACAGTGCTTCTCGTAGTCTGGCAAACCAATCGTGTCTATGTGATGCAACTGTTTTGGTTAGAATTGTTTATATTATCTTGTTGCTGCTTTCTACTTGCCCATTTGCCTGTGGGTGATATGGGGTGGTCATTTTATGCTGAACATGATAATTGTTGAGTGTTGCCGCTATTCTGTTTCCAGCAAATTGTGGCCCTCCATCTGTGATTATCTCTCTAGGGAGGCCATAACGTACAAATAAATGGAGCAGGAACTGTATAACACATTCTTCTGTAGCCCTGGGCAAGGCTTCCACTTCAACCCATTTAGTGACATATTCTGTTGCCACTAGAATGTATGTTTTCTGGTTTGATGGTGGGTTGATTGGCCCCACGAAATCAAGGGCCCATCGCTCAAACGGTTCGATAACTAGCTGTGGTTTCAAGGGCATTTCATCTGAGTGACTAGGGCGTCCCGCCCTATGGCAACTATCACATGCTTGGAAAAATTTCTTTGCGTCTTTAAAAATTGTGGGCCAATAATACCCTGTGTGTAATACTTTATGTGCAGTCCTGCGATCAGCAAAATGTCCACCACATGGTTGGTCATGGCATGCTTTCAATATATCAAAGATTTCATCTTGTCGAACGCACCTCCTGATTTGCATGTCTGCCCCTGTGTGAAACAGATAGCCTCCAATCCAGGAAAATCTGGTACTTCACTGGACAATCTGTTTTCACTCATTAGGGGTTAGATGTTTTGGTAACTTACCTACTGCTAGGTAATTGGCGACATCAGCATACCAGGGTGTTTGAACAGCAACAGCAAAGAGATGCTCATCTGGAAACTGATCTTCAACTACTGCTGCATCGACTGGTTTGGGCATTCTTAAGAGGAAATCAGCTACCGGGTTCTCTTTGCCAGGTCGATCCTTGATTGTAATGTCAAACTCCTGCAATAAAATCAGCCATCTGGTTATTCTGCCATTTGTGACAGGTTTATTTGCTAGATACTTTATAGCAGAATGATCTGTGTACAAGATAACGAGATATTCAGTGATGTAATGTCTGAATTTATTGATAGCATGTATAGCAGCTAGAAATTCCTTTTCAGTTACAGTATAATTTAATTCAGCAGGGGATAGATTTTTGCTGATGTAATAAATGCCGTATGGTTTTCTATCCTCCTCCTAACCAAGGACCGCTCCAATGGCTGTATCTGAGGCATCGGATGATATCTGAAATGGCAAATCCCAGTTTGGTCCGCGAAGGACTTGGGCTGTAGATACAAGATTTTTCAGGTCATTGAAAGCACGTTCACATTTCTCTGTCCAGAGGAAATCAATATTACCAGTTAGTGCATACAATGGTGCAACAATATGTGAATAATTTTCTATAAATCTTCTGTAATAACCAAAGAATCCAAGAAAACTACGTACCTCTGTTTGAGTAGTAGGAGTAGGAATAAGCAAAAGTATTTGGATTTTGGCTGGGTCTACCTGTATGCCGGCTGCTGAAATATAGTGCCCTAGAATAAGTCCCTTTGTCATCATCATGTAGCACTTTTCATGGCTTAGACAAAGCCTGGTAGCTATACAGCGTTGTAGGAATTTTTCTAGTGTTTCCAGTGCCGGATCAAACTCTTCTCTGTATGGAGTGAAATCATCCATATATACTTCCAATCCTTCATTTATTAGATCTACAAATATGCTAAGAATAGCCCTTTGGAATGTGGCAGGGGCATTACATAAACCAAAAGGTAAAACTCGGTAGGAAAATGTTCCCCAAGAACAAGTAAAAGTAGTTTTATCCTGATCTTCAGGGGCAATCTGTATTTGGTTATACCCACTGAAGCCATCTAGAAAAGAAAAGAATTTCTTGCCTGCCAAAGTGTCCAATACTTGATCGATGAATGGGAGAGGAAAGTGATCTTTCTGCGTTGCCTTATTTAGTTCTCTATAGTCCATGCAGATTCTCCACTTCCCATTCTTTTTCGGTACCACCACAAGCGGGGAGACCCACTTACTATCAGAGATAGGGTAGATAAAGTTAACATCTAAAAGTTTTTGGAGCTCAGCTTTTACTACTTCTTTTAGATGAGGATTTAATCTTCTTTGAGGTTGTCTGACAGGTTTTGCATCATTCTCTATGTAGATGTGGTGTGTACACAATTGAGGATCAATTCCTTTCATATCGGGGTAATCCCATGCAAATGCATTTTTATATTTTGTTAAAACATGGATGAGTTTTGTTTCTTGTTCCGGTGTAAGGTTGGCGTTAATATTTAAGGTCTTCCCAGGTTCGATTTCCACTATTTTACTATGTGCAACTGACGTGACAGGGATTGTATGGTCATGCACATCTTTCAGAGGTTCCTCCTCTACTTCGTTATCAAATGCTGCTTTTATCATATGACACTGGGTACAAGATGTGAGTTCAATTTGACTAATAAAATTACTGATGGCATCATCTTCTGTTTGATTTTTGAACTCTAGCGCTTCTTGTATAGTTAATGGAGATCTAATGTTGTCAGTAAGATATGATACATGGTGCCTATTAGTTTTGACTATTGTGATGCTTGGCTGCGCTGGGGGATATAGTACTAAGTTCTTAATATCTGCCCCCTTAGTTATGATCATGTTTCCTTGTCGACAACCGATGTAGGCATCAACGGTAGCGAGCCAAGGCCTTCCTAAGATTAATGGATGTCCATCTAGTCGGGTTTTAGGATTTATTATCAGGAAATCAGTTGGGTATTCCCAGGAATCAACTGAGACCATAACATCATGCAATATGCCTTCTGGCCTGACCACAGATCGATCAGCCAATTCCAGCAAAGTTGAAGTAGGTTCTGCAACTGTAATTCCTAACTTTTGGCAAGTTGAGGTGGTCAATATATTGATTGCAGGTCCAAGATCAACTAAGGCATTGGTTAAGGTTTGGCGATAAATTTGAACAGTTACTATTGGGTTTCCTGGGTCTTCATACTTAATAGGTGTTTCCTTTCCTGATAATAGGTCAGATAAAGTGACGACTACTTGAACTCTTGGATTATCTATTACATTCCTTCTTGGTCTTTTTATGCACAGTTCCTTAATAGTTTTAGCGTATATTGGGATGTCCTGAATGGCCTGAAGGAACGGGATTTTTATGTACAAATTTTGTAATTCTCCCAAAATGTCAAAATTAGGTTTCTGTATGGGTCGAGGTATGACTAAACATTCTGGGAACGGGAGAGAGGATGTAGTTACTTTATTCTGAGTTTGTTGCTTGTTTTCATCCTCTTCTTGTGACAACTGTTCTCTAGGTAACTGATCTTCAATGTGAACTGTTTTGTTTCCCTCTATTTGAATGATACGCCCAGATCTTAACTGCAGATCATTGCAGTCCCTCAGATCGGGTCCTTCTTCTGGTGTTTCTAGAATTTGGAGTGCTTGGACCAGTCTGTAATTTGGATTGGGATTGGGTTGGGCTGGGAGTTGGGGTCTGAGATTATATTGGGGGTTTTGCTATAAAGCTGGTAGTGTAGGTTGAGGGAAAGGAATGTTTCCTGCTGGCTGCTATGTTGGTCTCTGCCAGTTATTCTTCCAGCTTGAACTTTGTGAAGTGGGGGGAGTCCATTGCGGTGGATAAGGGTTGTTTTGCCAGTATGGTGGGGGATAAGGAGGATTTGACCAGCCAGATTGGCTTGTCTAATTTAGCCACGGGTTTGCAGAAGGGTATGATTGTGATGACCAATTTGGAAATGGGGGTTGAAACTGACTTCGCCATGTATTATACTATTGAGCATTGTATTGTGGATACTGAAAACAAGAAGCTGGGTTTGAAAACAAACCATTTTGTCGCGGCTGCCACTGACAACGCTGGTTAAGTAGATACACTGCTTCTGGTTCTTCTTCCGCTTCCTTATATACCGCTTTCAGTCCAGGTAATGAGGGACAATTTTCTGTAGAGTGATCCCTTGTGCAAATGGTGCATGTCTGAACTGTATTTAGTGGGCATTCCTTATGGCTATGCTTTTTCCTGCATCTGGGGCAAAAAATTGCTAAATTCTATTCTGCCTCCATTTGTTTCTACTTAGCCTGCAAAATGTCCAATTGTGTAGTCAGTGTTCCTAGTATATCAGTTTTAAAATTTTCAAGTAAATTCCCAATTTCCACACGTGTTACTCCTTCTGATGAAATTTTATTTTCCCGTGTAAATCGATCATGTTCTTCTGGTTTGATTCGTGTACTGCCTCTCGAACTCCTGATACATAAATCAATTATGTCAGCAAAACTTTCCTGATATATATCCCCTTTCCCCATAATGTTTAATGTTTCAATCCATTGTTCTTTCATGCCCCTTATTAATGTTGTTTTCAACACGTTATCAGGCAAGGGCAACGATGCATAAGGGGATCTTTGCAGATTATACTGGAAACGTTCTACGTATTCTTCTAATGTTTCATTTGGTCTAGCTACCATCTGAAATATTTCATCTTTCAGTTCTCTAGACCTACAGTAATCTTGATATTTCTTTAGGAAATATTCTTTCATTTGTTCCCAGTTATTTATAACTCCACCACCTAAACCCATAAACCATCTTAAAGCTTCCCCTTTCAAAGTGGAGGGGAACAATTTTAATTTCTGGGGGTCAGTGGTGTAATCATATCCCCTACATAGCACATCAAATTCAAATAAGAATGCATCGGGGTCCTCTGATGTCAGTCCGTGAGATGTAGGAATGTGTTGAAGGGGGATTGCTTTCATAGGAGCATTTGCTGCGGAATCCACTATAGGGTATTGTAATGTAGAGGTTTGGGTGTTTGGCTGATTTTGAGCCATTGGGTCAAATATATGCCAATAACCTTCCGGAAGATCTAAGAGGGTATTCCTAGGTTGAGGAGGAATATTTTCAACAGGAACAGTTTTAATAGCACTTCCTCTATCTAGAATTTTTGTCTGAGGAAATAGGGTGTCTTTAATAATAAATTTTTACCGCACTCCCTTTGTCTGGGCTATTTAATGGCTGAATTATCCTAGGAGGAGATCTTGGCTCCCCAATTTCCCCTGTTTCTCCCTCTCCTTCACAAAGATTGCTTAGATTCCCTTCCTGCAGTCGTTCTGGAATAGAATTTTCAATTTCTTGAAAGTCCTGTTCGTCAGTCTGACTATGCACCTCAGCAAAGGCTTCAGATGGTGAGCCTGAGGCCTGAAGGGAACTAGTAGGTTGTTTGGAAGTAACTTTCCTGGGTCCTACTGAAGGCTGAGATTCGGCTTTCTTATAGATTTCGTCTATGTATGTCGATCGACCAAGGGTCACCAGTCCATTAGCTTTTTCTGGTTTCGCTAACGGTTTGGGATTTTTCTCTAGCTTTTTCTGCTTAGTCATGCACTCAAATTTAACTACTAAATTTTAAGCAGATAACAGCAAATCTGTAGGAAAGCGGGCAAAGGAGCAGGGATTTTACATGCTCCGTACGTAGGTTCTTACCTTCCGTTTTCAAAACCTAATTCTTCCCTAGCAGGTTCGTACACTACTCTACAAAAGACAAATGGCTGCACTCCTTCCCCGGCAACGGCGCCAAAATGTAGAGCTATACAAAGGGTCTCTTTCACCTCTAGTTACCTCACATTAATATGTCAATCCGGGATCGTCTGGTTATTTCAAAGGGTGTCTCAGTCTGAGGCTAGCATTTGCCAGAGTAATGCTTGTAGTACAGCTATTTGCAACTACGAAAGTAAACTAATGCAAGTCTATAACTTCACTACTTCAAAGGACTAAATCACACCAAGTATTGCATCAGCCAAAGGTTCGGTAGCAGTAACCCATCCTTTTCATAACTGATGAGAATAGATCAGAGGTCTGGGAGCCAAATAGCATATGCTGGGCTCGCTACAGCCTAGGATCATTCTTAATGATTAGAAATTAAACAGCAGATAAAAGAAATGATAATGAAATGGAACAGCACGTCAGCCAAGGGCTTGGTAGCAATAACACATCCCTTTCATAGCTGACGGGAGCAGATCAAAGGTCTGGGGACCAAGTAGCAGATGCTGGGGTCCTCTACAGCCTAAGTCTGTCCTCAAGAAACAACAAATTATCAATCTGGAAATGGAACAACAAATTGAAATGGAGCAGCAAATAAATGGAACAGCAAATAAATGGAACAGAAAATAAATGGAACAGCAAATAAATGGAACAGCAGGTAAATGGAACAGCAAATAAATGGAACAGCAAATAAATGGAACAGCAAATAAATGGAACAGCAGGTAAATGGAATAGCAGTTCAAGAATAGAATCGAAATAAGTAATAACTGAGTTCTTCAAGCTGCAACTCTATTTAACCATGCCAATCAAAACACCAATCCCTCAATCTCATATGATGGAACAATACTATAGAACCTTAGAAACACACCATACTTAATCTGCTTCTGTTGAAACACATACGACTGTATCTCATAATAAAGAATAGTCACATTCGATACCCATGTAAAACAGATCTTTCCAGGTGACTTGTTATAATGCGAAACACAATCGTAAAGAATTTTGTAATGAAGTAACAGTGTCCTGTAGGGATTAATCAATGCTTGAAGAATTGGTAAAATAACATAGCATCGATATAAAGTTCAAGAACACGAAATGACTTAATCACAACAGAGCATGTAATAGAGTATTCTCAAAACACAACAGATTACCAAAGTATGTCTATGAACACACCACACAGAAACCACGCATAATAATACAAGAGCAAGTGTCCTCCAGGGCCGAGCCCTTAGCCTCCAGGGGTACACCACTTAAGATAGATCCAGGCTCAAAGATAAAAGGGTGAACAAGTCTGTATTAAATCATGCAATAAAATTACAGGAACTCAAGTCTTCAACCGGACATAAAGATCATAGTCCTGATCTTCCTTAAAAGAAATTACACTCCTAAAAAGATCCTCCCTGAAGCCATCAGTGCTACCCCTTTTATAGGGAAGATGGCGGAGATATCTAGGTATAGAAAGTAGGTAAAATAGCGATCCATCAGGATCTCAGATCCTGAGGGATTCGCATAATCATTAATACTACGTTACTTCTTTCTTTTCCTGTTCTGTGCTGGTATCTCCGCGTCCTTTCTTGGGTTGATTCGTTGTGATCTGGTTTGTTTCCGGTCTTCTGTCAAAGGGACAACAGTTAGCTCATCCTTGTCTTTACTTTTGGAATGGCTACCTCCCGTATTTCCTCCCTCCTGCACATACAAATGACGACTATCAGTGCTTTTCATTAATCTCTCGTGTTTCATTATAAATTCTTATCATTATCTAGATTTCTCATGCAAAAGGCTTTTGAGTTCTGATGAAAAGATACCAAAATGACCATTGAAACATACCTTCCTTGGTACTCCACAAGTGGTTTATGCCCACTTAAATTCCAACCATTAGATCACCCATATCACATCACAAATAAATACTGGTATGTGGTCAGACCATAGGCCTTAGGAACTTCTGAAGTGAAATCACCAAAATATCGCATCGCAGAAAGCCTTGTGTGTTATCAGACCCGGCTGTGGAACATTGTGATTTGCGATTATGATACATCACATCGCAACATCTCAGTTGGAAAAGAACTGGGCCTCAAACATATGTGTGTTATGCGATGCGAAGGTTGAAATAAATCACATGGCAATAATTCAAAGAGGAAAGCACCAGGCCTTGAACCCTTGCGACTTGCAATAGTGATATAACATGGACTGTTGGATCAATGTGTTGTGATCTACAGTGTGCCACCAAGTGATCTCTATTCAAAGGGGAAATACCAGTGTTTGGGCTGTAAAGGAGATAGCAAATGTAGGGCCGATTGTTGATAATTCTTAAAACAATTGATTCCTGCGTCATTTGAGGTATCAGAGCACAAAGAGATTAAAGTTGACTGCAGTAAACATGTTGCCAAGGAGAGGAGTTGGCTTTAGTCGAGGAAGATTGGAAGCAAATGCAGTTCTATTGGAGGAGATCCAAAGTCTACGTACGAGGATGGAAACAATTGAGACAACTCAGAGAAGAACACCCAATGAAGGGGATGATAGTGCTAAAGAAGAATCTTCTGAGGAAGAAGAAGAAGAGGAAAATGAAACTATCGGAGTTGTTAATATGCTGGCGAAAGTGTTGGCATTATGATACAAGTGTTTTCCTTGATGGCAACTCACTCAGACGAAAGATCACAGTACAACATGTCAATAGCAAAGAATTATAGATCAGACCACAAAGAATGAAGAAAGAGAGGTATACACAGGTTCACCTTGACCAAGCTGTGTATACACGCAGGTTCACTGAAGACAAGTAGTGTATACGTACACACGCACTTTCACAGAAGGAAAATCATGTATATCTTGGAAAACTATGTTTTTGGTCCGAGGTATTTGGTCAAAGGTATTTTAATCCAAGGTATTGGTCCAAGGTATTTGGTTCAAGGTATTGACCCTAGGTATTTGGTCCAAGGTATTGGTCCTAAGCGGTTTTGGTCCATGGTATTGAGAAAGGCCTAAAACTATATAAGGAGGAGAAGATCATTAGGCCAAGTGTGGAAGGATCGAATATATGGTGAAGTGTGAGATCTAGTATGCAGGTTATTGGCTTATGGTGTTGTGCTTGATCTGAACCAAGGATGAACCTTACCGGTTGATGAAGGATAAGATCTAATGATGGATCAAGATCTTAAGGCTTGAAATGAATTATCATTATGTGGTTTGATCATGTATAGTCTAGATCTAAAAACTGACACATGTGTTATTTTGTAAATATTATGATTTGGGTATAACTGAAGTTCGGAATAGCTGCAAAATTATGAATTAATATTTGCATATGTGTACACTGGTTGGCTTCGATAAAATTGCATATACACACAGGTTCGACACATGGAAGTAATGTATACCTTATAAAGTATGTTTCAGTTGTTTCTATTTGCTGTTGCAGAGTTTTGAGTTCTGGTGACTGTATTCTGGTGACAATATTCTGACTGACTAGATTGATTGTCAAAGTGATTGATTGATTCAGTTGTGGTTGATTCAAAAAGTGATGTTTGAGTTTCAGTGATTGGTTGATGCAAATGTATTTGATGATTGAATTGCAATTATGATGTTGTTGATGGATCCAGTCTGAAAATTTATGAAACGTGGTCCTTGGAGGAAGAAAGAAGGTCGTAGCCTTTTGTAGGTCACCGCCTATGTACTAGTAAATATATCGGCTAGTACAAGAGTTAGGGTGGTTATATCTCCCTTCCAGTAGTGGATAGAGAATGAGAGAAGGTTGTAACCTTATGTGGATAGAAGCCTGCATATTGGTATGAGTTAGCACTAGTACAAGATTGTAAACAGATTTTCTTATTATTAAAAGAAGATAGAGATGACAGTAGCAGGTGGTTTTTACCCACATTGGGTTTCCACCTTATCTTGTTGTTCATGTGTGTTGCTTATGTGTGATGCTTTATTATGCTTTTACTGCACTTTCTAATAAATCCCTAATATGCTGGTTAAATTTCAATGCATGATAAATAGGCTACATCAAAATTTCTCTGCATATACGCTGGTTGCTTTAAGTACAGTCATGTGTACACACTAGTTCACTTAGCTGAAGTAGCGTATATAAATCTGTTTGGGAAATAAAATTATTGATCTGAAAATACTGATTCATCACCCCTGTTAGGATTATTTCCAACAGAAAGTAGGAGGAAAACAAAAGGTGGAACTTCCTACATATGAAGGGAGTCTCAATGCAGAAGAGCTAATGGATTGGATCGGGTCATTAGACAAATATTTTGACTACGAAGAGGAAGCTGATGAGAAGAAGAAGGTGAAATTTGCAGTTACCAGATTGAAGGGTCATGCAACTATTTGGTGGGATGAGCTACAGACATCTAGAATGAGGAAAGGAAAGTCCAAGATCAAGCAATGGGACAAAATGGTAAGTAAGATAAAAGCCAAATTTATGCCTCAATATTATCAATTAAATATTTTTAAACAGTTGTAGAATTTAAGGCAAAAAGGAATGTCTATAAAAAAATACACAGAAGAGTTTTATAGATTGCGTATTAGAGCAAGACATGCAGAAGATGACATGGAGAAGGTAGCTAGATATATCAATGGATCACGGTATGACATAGAAGACAAGATCAACTTGTTAAGTTTGAAGGCTGTTGAGGATGCCTATCAAGCAAGTTTGAAGGCAGAGGAGAAGATGTTGAGAAAACAAAATCAGAGGAATAGAGGAAGAAGCTTAGTAAGAGGTAGAGGAACTACCAAACCAAGGGGATGGCAACATCAGCATGAAGCTGGCAGTTCAAGTAGTAGACCACCACAGAGAGGGGATTTTAATAGAGGAAGATTTGCGCCCAGAGGAAGAGGCCGAGGAAGATATATTCAATGCTACACATGTGGAGAATGGGTACATGTGTCATGGGACTGTCCTCATAATAAACCAGCGAGTTAGAGGAATGTGAATGTGGCTGAGGCAAAGCCAAAAACAACTTGACTTATGGACAAGGAAGAACCCCCTGAAGTAGGAGAATCCTTTTTGTTGAGAAGGACATTGTTTAAGACAGAGAAATAGATCGAAGAACCAATGCAAAGGAAGAATTTATTCAGAACTACCTGTAAATCCAAAGGTAAGTGTTGTAAAGTAACAATTAACAGTGGAAGCATTGATAAACTTGTTTCTACAGAGATGGTGGACAAGATCGGATTAGCAAAGATAGTGCACCCTGTTATCACCTAGATTTACTTCAGGCTGAAGGGAGGCAACTTCCATGGTAACCACAAACCAAGATTAACCTTGTAGCTAGCCCTACAAGGCCGAGAGAGGGCTCTATCCTTTAGGATCTCAGTCGTGATGGCTAGATCAGGTTAGGATTTTAGGCTAGGTATAGTAGCATGGGAGTTTCGAATGAGTTTGTAGGTGTTTTGTTGGATCAGGAGGAGCTAGGTAGTTTAGGTCTAGGCAATTAGGTCAGAATTGCAGTGTGTTCTATGGGGCAAGTTAGGCATAGGTTAGCATTCTTAAGCTTGATGAGGTAAAGTGTTTTAACTGGTGAGGAGCTAAGGAGGGCATGTGAGGATCATGGGTCCTTCTTAAACAATAGAAAAACATGAAATATTGAGTGTTTTCCCAAGGCAAAGCATCAAATACGATGGATTCTACATATCTGACTTGAAAACATTCAACTAGAAGCAATGAAATGAATGATGGCATACATAAAACATGTAAACAAATGATCACAAAAGAAGAAACTGTACTGAAACTCCATACCACAGGGATCCCATAAAAATAGCTGCAAATCTTATTAATCTCCTTGGCAAACTGCTTACAATGTTGTACAATCAAGCTCTGAGCATCCAACTAACTCCAACCTCAACAAATGTCTAAGAAAATACATAATATAGGCATAAAAACAACCCATACTAGCCTTAGGGGTTGAATCCATGAGAGGAGGAGCAGTTGCACATCAAACTAAACTGAAAGCTAAATACTAGGGAGGTCAAACTGACTCATCCCTAAGGTGAAGGAAACTGATTCATTACATGCCACGTGGGCCATTTACCTGCTATATCTACCCTAGGTAACCAAAATATATATTAATTACATCATGTTTTCACATTACATCAGTAAAAAGATCAAAATCCCTAGGTGAAAAGAAAATTCTAGAACAAACAGTGAAAACTTGGGCAATCTGGCAAGTGTGCAGTGCCAGTGTAAAGTGCGCAGCACCTGAAGGGAGTGCGCAATGCCAACTTCCAACTGAATTTTGAGTGTCTTCCTGACCTCCAAATCTGGCTCATGATAGCTCATTGGAAAGCTTATCCTATATACTCTCCAAATATGCCCTTGGTTTCCTATTTGACCTTTATTTTCTCCTCCAAAATTTCAATCACCAAAGACTGCTCGAATGCGCAGTGCCAGGCTCCAGAAATAGGCAGAAACATGAAATTTTGTTGGTTTTTTGGCCTTTTCACCTAGAAAAATTGATTTTATCACCTGGAAGCATGGAATTTTTAAATTTACATGGCCTTTTGAATCCAATGGTGGTGGAAATTTCTCCAAAACGTGCCCCAAAAAAGTGCACAATGCCCTAGGCATTGCGCATTTGGCCAGTAGACTGTTAGAAAAATTGCCTAAAAATGACAGAAAATGATAGAACCTCAAGCCAACTTTTGACTACCTTCACGATGTCCAAATTATGCGTGGGATATCTTGTTATAAATCCTGTTGAGTCTATTTTCTAGAACATCTTTAATTTTTCAATTTGGAGTTCAGTTTCCCTGTCAAAAGCCCAATCTCCCAAGACTGGTCAAATGCATAATACCGGAAGGGAGTGCGTAGTGCCGCTTTCAGGACAACGTTTGGAGGTCTTCCTCAATTCCAAATTGAGCTCATGATAACTCATTGAAAAAGCCTCTATGTTTAGTTATCATTTGACTCATCAAGACATTCATTTGGTCACTCCAGCTAGGAGAAACTTTGATTTTCCCGAGGTCACTCCAGAAGTGCATCAACTCTCCTAAGGCAAATAATGTTTTGGACATTTATCCTAAAACATGAGACTTGTGTATAAACTGAAGGAGGTTTTTCTTCTTGGGTTTATTATGGACAAAAAAAATTCTCACTTTTGTCAAATTCATCTTATCTTGCTCGGAAACATCATTTGAATAAAACCTATCCCAATGTGTGGAATAGGGGATTTGTAGAAATGAAGGGAAATGAAGGGGATGAGGGGCTTCTAAATTCTTGACAAATTTCTTGGAAGTAGGGAGGGATGTTAGGAAGCGGGAGAAAGTGGAATTTCAAGGGTTGGGTGAGGGAAATGGGTCCATAAGGGCAAAACACAGGCGTAGTCTAGAAAAGTGTCGAAAACGTAGGAATAGGCTAGGGTTTCTAGAAAAATGATGATTTTGAGGGACATGAGTGATGGGAAGTGTTTAAGAAGGTATATTAAGAATAAGGGAAGGTGTATGAGCATTAGGATACAAGTTTTGTTTGATTATTTGACCATCCAAGAAAAATTACCTTCAAAGCCCTAGGAGAGGGAAATGAGCCTTACCTAAGCACAACTAAAGCACAAACAAGGTGTAAAATGACCCATTGGAACCTGAAATAATGATGACAACTCTTTGGATGATGGTACACTCAGCCAAATGGTGACATGTACCAGTACTTGGAAAAATTTGGAAGGAGTTAAAACAATCCTAGACCTAATACCTAATGACCAAATTTTTCTTGAAGTCTCACTAAATGACAAAAATTTGACTTTGACACCCCAAGACCACTTTATAAGAGCATATTTAATCACTGGTGGAAGGTTGCAAAAACTAACACTAACATTGGCCTTATTGGGGATTGCAGCTCATTCGAGTTGTCAAGAACACCATATACCAAGTTCCTAACAATGTGGGCCAGTATGGTCAAAAACGCAAACTGAAATGCAAGACTGAAAACTGACGACTTGACAACACAAACTGACTCTAAAACTAACTAGACCATGCTCACTTCTGTGACCTTATTAATCACACCCTACTCTATGTGATCCATTCCTCACCTAATCAAGTGACATTAAACAACCAATGCCACCAAGTAAGCATTCTAGTTGCTGTTTTAATTCTCCACAAGTGCTTGCTTATGAGCAACAAGAGAGAACCACTGAAATGCAACTCCCATGAAAACTTGTAAATAGATCCAAATTTTCCCAGATTGAATAATATGGATGCTCTATCCGACTCCAAAAATACTGCATGAGGATCTTTAAATTCATCTACACTAGGACTTAGCTCATCCAATGAATTATTTTGTTTCTCCTGATACCATGAATGCAAACTTTCATCTGAGCTTTGTGACGAGACTCTTGCTGAAAATGACAAAGAAACTAACTGTCTGATCAAGTTTGTATCAATACCTTTTTCAAGCTCACAGTTAGCTAATGGAGAAGGACTTTGACTACAGATATCATCCAACATATTAGCTATTGGATCATGAAAATCTTGAAAAGACTATTGCAACCCATTTTCTTTTGGTTCCAATGAGATTACATGACTTTCTATAGGTTGCTCATTTGAAGATATACTATGCAAAATTCCCTTCAAAAACTAAAATGATTCAAAAAATAATAGTACAAAATCATCTTGCATCATTTGATCATATTTTCCAGCTTCCAAATCTTCATCTGCAACTTGACAATCAATGGCATTTGGGGGCTGCAAATCTATATATGAGAAGTCTTGAACAAGGATTTCATTGCCCTCTAGATGGTCCAGATCAAAATTTATCGATGGTTGATTTTTTATTACACGAAAGTTGTCTCTGATGAACTGAAATGAAGTAAAACAAAGAGGCAACGATCCTTTACTTACTTCAAAATTCGCTACTGTTTCTGTTGTTGGGAAAAGTATCCAATACGGAATGACCCTATCCCACTCTAAGGGTGATAGTAGCTCAGTAACAACCGAATGCAAAGCTATTCGAGATTACTTCTTTATGAGATGTAAGAGAGGGGAGAAAGAGATCCACTAACCGTTATCTTTCACTAATGGTTGATCCAATCTTCTCTCTTTGCTGCTTGCTCCCAGCTCCTTGCTCTTTCACTGGCCCAGCTACACCAAGATCCTGCAAAATGACAAGGGAGGGAAACTACAAGAAGCATACATTCATAATTGATTCAAGGATTAGAATAAATCAAATATACAAGTATCAATACGCCATTGAAACACATGCATATAGAAGAACCTCAAATGATTTATTAATGGAAGAAGTAAAGTTCTGAGAGTGTTACAACCATAAGAGGCCCAATCCAGCAACACCTCCCAGCAGAAAGAAATCTCCTCTTCACCTCCTTCAAGCAAATCACCCAATAGTTCTATACTCAGACCAACAGCACTTCCTTACATTCACCAGATTCCAACCTCCTTAGACCTCATGAGAGAGATCTATATATAGGAGTTTTGGAGAAAGGATGAGTCAGCTTGAGGCTGGCATGAAGCTGACTAGTGTCCTCTCCCACTTCAGTTATTCTTCAGTTCTTGAGTCCACTTGGAGTTTCTTGCTTCCACTTGGAGATCTAGATCCTCTTACTCATCACAAGGCGAATTCCCTGATCCAAGTGTCATTTTGGAAGCTTCCTGGGCATTTGACACCTTGAGGAATGACTGTGCCACTTGGCCAATCTCGCCCAGCACAGGTAGCCTTCATTGGAGTTGACATTCAGCGCAGGTACAGAGTGGAGCAGTTGACATTCAGCGCAGATGCTCAGTGGAGCAGTTGACATGATCCAGAATTAGCTTGTTTTTGAGTGTTTTCAGGTGGAGAACTGATATTTAGTGCTGTGGTTTGCTGACCTTGTTCCTTTAGGGGTAGGAACAACATGTTTAGGGACTTTGGATCCCTCAGATTATTGACATTTCACGCTTCATGCTGTAAGGCAAAAAAATGTCTATAACAGTTGCCCCCTAAAGTATGAGGTCGTTTATCGGGTGAAATGCTTTATCAGGAGGATCCGAAGTTCATTCAATCGCTGAGAGGTGTCCTGTAATAAATACAATACAATACATTATTTTTTTCATTCTGCTTTCATGATCTAGCTGAGGCGGGCATTCCCATGCTCAGCTTTATAAATTCATTTTGGTACATATAACAGACGATCGTCTGATGGTAGACTAATAATTCTCTGCTGAAATTATCATCCTTTGAGTAGGATGATCATCTGCTGCAATGATGTACATATCAAATGTCTTTATATTTCCTGAATATATATCGCAGCCCGGATGGATGAAACTAGATCCGGGGTCTTCAAAACTCGTTCGATCTTCACTCTAAGTACAAGTCGATCCATGTGAGAATTGCGCTGAAGTCGAACATGGAAAGACATCGCTTGATTACCGGTCAATAATGTAAACCGTTAAAAAGCGCGAGAGGAGTCACCAATAATGACAATGACCCTCAAGGTACTGCAGTACAATTTACGTGGTGTGAATAAAGGACTTGGCGTCGAACACCACGCAAAATCTTCTGGTCGAAGGTCATTGATGTATACCTGTCGCCGGAAGTGAGAAACTTGCCATTGAGGCATGCAAGCTTCAAAGTACTGGGGGGTTTGTTCCTAGATCAACTTCTTGGATAATGAGCTGAAGTCGACAAGAAGCGATCCGTCAAAGGAGGGCCTTAATGAATCCCACATCAGTGACATGGAACGGAGCTAATGATTTTAGTGGAGTTGAAAACAATCTGTGAGATATGATTCAGGGTGGCGATCATGGGTGGATGAAGGATAATGTATGGCAGTGGATGGGACACGGTTGACTCTTTCTGAACAACATCTCTTGAACATATAACGACACTGATGTCATGGATCGGTAGCATTACCCCAAATGTGGATGGTTTGGCGAGGACCATGGTGATGAGACCGGTGAATGAAACAACCCAACCCGATGTGATACGGAGGACAAAGTGTCATGTTCAAGAGCGACTTGCTACCATTAAAGCTTTGAGGTTCTCCCAATTTTTCCCCAGTCATTTCTGACCAGTACCTCTTTATTTTTGTCAATCTTGAGGAGGATAACATATGCTTGTTCTATAACCTGCCCTTCGGGCAAGCCCATCGCTATGTTTTAACGAGCCTAGCGATAGGGAAACTCGCTCTCATCTAAAGACAAGTTTGTCGCTATTTAATCATTTTAACGAGTCTAACGACAAAGAAAACTCGGTCCTTTTCATTTTTAGAGAGTCTGAAAAGGTACAGAAAGTTAACTCTAAAATTCCTTTTTCGTCATTTAATCCCTTAAGTCCGAAAAAGTATAAAACAATATAGAAGGGATGAGTTTTCGATAACTTTAACGAGCCGAATAAAACAAGCGCTCGACCTTTTTGTGTAATAATCCCTCAGGTCCAAAAAGATTAAAATCTAGAGGAGGGATAGCTCTTCCGGTCACTTTAACGAGCTGGAAGGCCAAAACTCGGCAAACTTTTCATATTTTACGAGTCAGGAGAAAAGAGCTCAAAGAAGACTCGTCTTTTGAGGAATGAGTGATAAACAGGGATAGCAGTAGATTCCAGGTACAGGTTGGAATTTTCCAATCACGGTAGTGTCACAAGGATGGCTAAGTGAAATCACTCTTCGCAGCTGTTCCTCAAAATGGGTAAACAATCATATGGAGGTGAACGATTGGCCAAATGAAATGGAGGTGGCGGGTGCAAACACGACCAAGGCTTTTTATGGCTAATAAATTTACGATCACAATGGTTATTTACCGGAATAGGTTCATTTTTTAATGAGCTTAAACTCTGGAGGAAACTCTTGCTCACGCTTTTCTATTTTTTAACGAGCATAAATTCCATGGTAAAACTGCTCGAATCTTCGCTTTTCTATTTTTAACGAGCATAAATTCCGCGGTAAAACTGCTCGATATACCAGTCATAAGATAAGAAATGTCTCCTGTGAGACTCCAATTTTTATAGAGCTTGCGCCTCACATAAGCTATGCTCCCTCTCATCCTTTCTTTATGCGAGTTTGGAAACGGCTAATCCCAAAAACAGATAAATAACCGCTCCTAGCTTGCACTCCAAAAGGTTTGCATGCCCCCAGGTATAAAGTACAATTTCAAGGCTGCCCCTACTTATCCGATAAAACATTTGTTTTAAAGGGTCAGGCTTGCCTCTTTCTGGTTACCCAAAGATTGTTTTGTTAACACCATCAAACGAAAACACTTCCTCGGCACTGTCTACCGAAGTAGACAATGGTGAATGACCTTTGTCAAACAAGTAACCTTGACAAAAGAATCCTGTTCCAGAACAACCCCTCTTCCTTCTTTCGGATGGGGTACGGACTAGTCATATTCTTTCGCGGAAATTCTACCTTATACCCAGGGTTTCCTCTGCCCGAAGCAGACCAGGATGCATGCCCCCTGGGTTCCAGTCCCATCTTTCTGAATCACTCACACTCATCGGGAAGGAGGACTGGGGGGGGAGACATTTCTTGGGTGAATAGACCATTCAGGGTTGGTATTTGACTATTTGCGATGCGTGATCTCGGAAATGAAAGTTGGTCTACGAGCTTGACCATTCTTCCTTCGTGTGGAAAACACATTACTCTAAAGAGTGAGGAGACTATAGCTCCCATGCAATATATATAGTCTCGTCCAAGGAGTAGGTTATAATCCAAGGGTCCTTGAACGATCATCACGTTCATTTGAACGGTCTTCCCTTTCAATGTAACAGGCACATTGGGGAGGATCCCTAATGGTCGACTGGTTCCTTTATCAAAACCCGAGAGATTTCTTATCTCAGGCAAAAGCTCCGGGGAACCCAGTGCTTTCTAAGCAATAGAGGAAAGGATACTCACAGATGCCCCTTCATCAATGATAGTTCTAGCCATTACCATTCTGTAGATTTGGACCATGATTCTGAATGGTATACTGGCTGGCAACCGGGGTCTGCCTAGTTGGTTCCAATCAAAGGATACAACCAGGTTGCTTGATGGTGGGACCGAATACACGGCCGGATATGACCCTGACGATGTTCCTTCCTGCGATAAAGGAATGGGCGCATTGCGCTGATGCTCATCAGAGTCTGTGTTGATGAAAAGAATCTGGATGGTGTCATCCTTATTCTCTTCAGTGAGGGTGTCATTTGAAGATGAATCTTCAGTGACGGTGTCATTTGAGGATGAAACCTCTGAAGGAAGAACCGGGTCAACTGCTATATCGACCTTTAGACTTTTGTCTGGTCTGGATTCAGTAGGTTCATTTTCAATGACTGACGCTTCAGCTGACCACTTGAGTGGGCCAGCTGTATTTTCAACCAACGAAGGACTTGGCACGAGTTTTTTGTATCCAGGAGGAAGTCTCAACGGTGAAACCGGACGATCTTCCAAAACTCTCTTCGCTTCATCTAAGAAGGGACAACGGTGGATGGCATGATCGCCTTTACACAGTTTGCAGGGGGATCTTTCTCCCCCTCTTTGTCTTGAACCTTCACTTTCGCTGGTTGACGGTAAGCATTCAACATGGCTATCAGAGGTTGATGCTCCCGAATTGTGCAAACGAGGTGACCAGTCCCTTAGTATCCGGGGAATACAGGGACAATCTCTATGGAAGTGCTCTCCTCTACATATGACACATGGCGATTTAGGCCTGGTCTGTGCTGTGTGTGGATTTTTGTCAGATGTCTTTTGCTTGCCCCCAGTCGCCTTAGGCTCCTTCTTCTTCTTCTCTCTCTCCTTCTTCTCCTTCTTCTTCATGGGAGCTTGGCTTTTGCCAGCTCTACCTTGCGAAGATGAAGGATTGGAGGAAGAGTTATAGGAAGTAGAAGGCTGGTGGGCAGTTCTAGACTCATCTAACTGTTGACTCGACTGTTCAGGAACCATGGTGTTCTGAACTACATTGGTTGAGAATAGCCAAATAGACAGGCCAATTGTCAGTCCTGGAAGCGACAATGTGGCCATGTGGGGCGCACCAACTTCTCCCCAAGAGGAGAAAGGACTAGGATTTCCATCATGTGGAATTCCTTGGTTGGGGCGTTCCATGTTCTCAACCTACAGATCAACGCAGGAATAGGAGGTGATTATGTTCCGTTTAAAATAAATTTTATAACGACGCTTTAGACACAACTTGCTTTTTCACTTTTTAAGAGTCGAGAAAAAGCTAAAGATGACTCTAGTCTCCTTCGATGTTTTAACGAGCCCGAAGTGACAAATGCTCGGCTGGACTTTTTCAGTTATAGAGTTTGAAAAAGGCCAAAAGAAACTGCTCTGGAGTTCTAGGCAGAGGGTGTGCCAAACTTTTCGCAAAACCACAGAATACGTTTTACGGTACGAGTGGTCGATCTTCATGAATGCTGTGTTCACTGCATTGCGATCAGTAGGGCGGCCGAAACGGTTTCCTATGGATAAAGGCTTTGTTCCTATAGGGGTCTCCCAATATATACACGACGGTACGTGGGAGCACAAGTCCGTATTGATACTTATCGCTTCACCGTGGAGGAATCACCCAACCACTCAACGCTAAGATATCACGTTTAACGACGCCGGAACACGTCTCTAGCTTAGACCTCTATGTGTTTGCGTTATGTTTCAATGCGTTGTTATGTAAATTCAATTTATTTTAAGGTTGATCTTGTTTAGCAGTTTGCCTTTATGGGTCACCACGAGATGTATAGTAACACTCCTAAATGCAGTCTAAGATGATAAGCAAGCTTTTCAATCTTTCAACTTTGAAAATCTTAACTACTGAGGGAAAAGAAAGACAACATCTTTTCACACAGATCATAGAGCACACACTAATGCACTCTTTCCTAAATCAACATGCAAGCTGTCATAATGCACATGCACAATGCAAGTATTTCTTTTCTCTTTCTTAATGTTGGTGCGATACAAAAAGAAAGCTGTTGTATAACTTTGAATTCAATTTCAAGTGAAAGCAAACAAGCTTGTCCAAAATCAAAAGACACCTTAAGATTTACTTGCTTCGACACTAGAAATATACAAATTCAAACCATATGATGAAAGCAAAAGCTCAATCAGCTATGAACAGCAAATAAACTAACTCTTAAGATCAAAACGACACTTTATCACAGGTCTAGATCTAAGAGGCCACAGCAAGACTAGTTCACTTTCGTTATGGGAAACTGTAAATGATACAAGAAATACACAAAGAACAAATACAGTTTCTTTATACAACCGAGGTGGAATAGTGGCAAGGAAAGTTGGTTTCAGATAGGTACATTGACTGGTAACAGGCAGCAAAAACAAGGGTGAAAACAGGGCAAGAAACAGCAGGAAACCCCAGTAGCACAAGGCAAAACTGGTCCAGCGCAGGTAGTACACAGGTAGTTTGACCTTCAGCACAGGTAGCCCCTTCGGGAACTGCGCTGAAATGCAAACAACCTTCACACAACCTGCACTGAAGAACGAAACTTTCGTTTCTTTTGGTTTCCGGGTCACAGATTGCTCAAAAATTCACAGTTTTTGGCCAAATCATAAGCTATCAGTCAAGGACACACTAAGGGATGAAAAGGAGGATGAAAAGCTATCACTAAGAGCTTATTTAGAGTCCTTGTGGATCAGCTCTTCAAATCATAAACTTGCCCCGAAACTAAGCTAGAGTAGCTGCCCTCTACTTTGCATTTGAAAGATCCAAATGCAGTTCGATTCGGTACTCCCTGTGTTTATGAAATGAATAGCAAAAACACAAACAACCAACAAGATACGATCCCCAGTGGAGTCGCCAATTTGTTGTTGGGAAAAGTATCCAATATGGAATGACCCTATCCCACTCTAAGGGTGATAGTACCTCAGCAACAACCGAATGCAAAGCTATTCGAGATTACTTCTTTATGAGATGTAAGAGAGGGGAGAAAGAGATCCACTAACCGTTATCTTTCGCTAATGGTTGATCCAATCTTCTCTCTTTGCTGCTTGCTCCCAGCTCCTTGCTCTTTCACTGGCCCAGCTACACCAAGATCCTGCAAAATGACAAGGGAGGGAAACTACAAGAAGCATACATTCATAATTGATTCAAGGATTAGAATAAATCAAATATACAAGTATCAATACGCCATTGAAACACATGCATATAGAAGAACCTCAAATGCTTTATTAATGGAAGAAGTAAAGTTCTGAGAGTGTTACAACCATAAGAGGCCCAATCCAGCAACACCTCCCAGCAGAAAGAAATCTCCTCTTCACCTCCTTCAAGCAAATCACCCAATAGTTCTATACTCAAACCAACAACACTTCCTTACATTCACCAGATTCCAGCCTCCTTAGACCTCATGAGAGAGCTCTATATATAGGAGTTTTGGAGAAAGGATGAGTCAGCTTGAGGCTGGCATGAAGCTGACTAGTGTCCTCTCCCACTTCAGTTATTCTTCAGTTCTTGAGTCCACTTGGATTTTCTTGCTTCCACTTGGAGATCTAGATCCTCTTACTCATCACAAGGCGAATTCCCTGATCCAAGTGTCATTTTGGAAGCTTCCTAGGCATTTGACACCTTGAGGAATGACTGTGCCACTTGGCCAATCTCTCCCAGCGCAGGTAGCCTTCATTGGAGTTGACATTCAGCGCAGGTACAGAGTGGAGCAGTTGACATTCAGCGCAAATGCTCAGTGGAGCAGTTGACATGATCCAGAATTAGCTTGTTTTTGAGTGTTTTCAGGTGGAGAACTGATATTTAGTGCTGTGGTTTGCTGACCTTGTTCCTCTAGGGGTAGGAACAACATGTTTAGGGACTTTGGATCCCTCAGATTATTGACATTTCATGCTTCATGCTGTAAGGCACAAAAATGTCTATAACAGTTTCCTCCTCACTTCCATAGCTGATATGCACCGGCTCATCACCGAGCTATTGAAAGTGAATTTCCTCCTTCCACAAACCAGCTGTTGATTTGTCTACAAGACCATATTCTGTTTGGAGAACATAATCATTATCATACTAATCAAACTTAGCCAAATCATCAGTATAAAACAAATCATCAAGCATACATGTCAGATCAACAGATCTCTCTTCTGCAAGCTGATCTATAAAACAATCATTATCAGATCTATGACAACTGGTATAAGAAAGAAAATGTTTTGAATGAGCCACTTGTTTTTCTTCAACATCATAATCATTCCTTGTGGTAATCTTTTGCATCATCTCTTCCATTGCACTTACCAAAATGTTGAGCTTTACCTCTAAATATGTCGATTCCTCTGGATCTATGTTCTTCATCTCTTCTTCCTTCAACTTTGCCCTTCTAATTAGCAGATTAGCCTCTATATCTACTATGTTATTTTGCATCTCTTCAAGTGTTGTCAGGTTCCTTTCCCTCAGCTGAAACTCCATTTCTGGATCAAAGGCTTCCGAGTAGTGCAAGAGAGCAGATCTAGGAAGAGGTCTTATATTAACAGGAATCAAAAAGTAGATTTGGTTAAACCTGGCAGAAAAATGTTGTACTATCTCCCCTGGCTATCTTTTCAACTGGTTATACTCTTCTAGAATCAATAAGGGTTATGTTTGACCACCCACTTGTCAAGGAAAACTTTGACGAACTACTGGAAAACTGAGATGCTCGCATCACGAAGGCTTTTGAACCAACTCTTGACTTTTCCTGCAAAGAAAGAGAAAAAAGCCTAATATTGACATCCTCTTCATCAACTTCAAAAAGGTCAAGAAAAGACTCAAAATTCAGTACATGTCTCTCAACAGTGATTTTGTCACATTCACCATCAAATCTTGGTAGATATAGGTAATGATTTTTAGAGAAAGCATGGGATATAGGAGGTAAAATCAGAGGCTTGTATCTATCTGGAACTTTACAAGGTATAGGAGTATATACAAAAGCTATAGAATCAGTATTGGTCTCTTGAGGCTCATCAGTTTAGAGACGGTCATCATAAGATTCAGAAGAAGGGTCTTGATCAAGATCAAAGGCATGTGAATATTTTTTATTCACAATTTTCAAAGGGAAAGAATCAAATGCAGGTCTAGGACCTTTTCTCGAATATAATATACTTTGTAAAACCTTCTTGACATTCTCGAGAAAAGAGAAGAAATAATTTATAACAAAGAACATAATGTCTTAGATGAAATTCCAACTGGAATACCTGATCTTTCCATATTTTCCTTTCATGTTTCTGTTGGTCAGGTTCATCGTCCAGTGGAGTCCTTGGATCTGATCTTGAAAATGATTTAGAGTCGCCAGGTGAATGATTTCAGCCTTTCAGTGTTTGATAGTTGTCCACCATCAACAATCAGATCTAAACATGATACATTTTACTGAGGAACATAAAACTATGTTCCCCAGTATGGTTGCCACTATGTTATCACCTAGATTTACCTCAGGCTGAAGGGAGGCAACTTCCAGGGTAACCACAAACCAAGCTTAGCCTTGTAGCTAGCCCTACAAGGTTGGGAGAGGTCTCTCTCCTTTAGGATATCAGTAAAGATGACTAGATGAGGTTAGTATTTTAGGCTAGGTATAGTAGCATGGGAGTTTTGATTGAGTTTGTAGGTGTTTTACTGGATTAGGAGGAGCTAGGTAGTTTAGGTCTAGGGAATTAGGTCAGAATTGTAGTGTGTTCTATGGGGCAAGGTAGGCATAGGTTATAGCATTCTTAAGCTTGATGAGGTGAAGTGTTTTGACTGGTGAGGAGCTAAAGAGGGCATGTGAAGATCATCGATCCTTCTTAAACAATAGAAGAACATGAAATATTGAGTGTTTTCCCAAGGCAGAGCATCAAACACATTGGATTCTAATTATCTTACTTGAAAACATTCAACTAGAAGTAATGAAATGAATGATGGCATACATAAAACATCTAAAAAAATGATCAAAAAAGAAGAAACTGTACTAAAACTCCATACCACAGGGATCCCATAAAAATAGCTACAAATCTTATTAATCTCCTTGTCAAACTGCTTACAGTGATGTACAATCAAGCTCTGAGCATCCAACTGAGTCCAACCTCAATAAATGTCTAAGAAAATACATAATATAGGCATCAAAAAAACCAATCCTAGCCTCAGGGGTTGAATCCATGAGAGGAGTAGTTGCAAAACAAACTTAATTGAAATCTAAAGACTAGGGAGGTCAAACTGACTCGTCCCTAAGGTGAAGGAAACTGATTCATTACATGCCATCTAGGCCATTTACCTGATGTGACTACCCTATGTTGGGTCCCTATAATACTAGTGATTACCCCATTACTATTGTAGTTATACCCCTTATTAATATTTTTGTGCCCCTATTGCCCCCATATTGTTATTACTGTGCCCCATAGAATCCCTCTATTGTTATTTTTGTGGCTTTATATTATTATTGTTAGGTCGGCTGGATTATATTGTGACTCCTTAGACTCCTATATATAGAAAGGAGGTTTTGTCATTTGTATCATCCGAGAATTGTTCATTTATGTAATGTAAAGGAGGTTTCCCCCTCGAAGAGGCTGAATTCTAAGGCGTTGATCTATCTTTTTTATCTTTTCTTGAGTTGGTTTCATAGCATTTGGTATCAGAGCTTTGGATTCTAGGGTTTCGCTGCTCCAAACAAGTCATCGTGGAATTTTCGCTATAACAATTTTTCTGTGACGTTTCAGAAGTTGCAAAAAAAAACCCATTTGAGAATAAATCACACTAAACCTTGGGTCCAAATTTCAGAGCTTTTCATGCGATATTGGCGGAGATATGATCTGAGGAAGTTGGTCTTTTTGAAGACTCCTGAATTACATTTAAAACAGGTGACCTGGGGAAAATCGTCATAACTTTCTCTCTGGGGAATAGATTGAAGTTTCATAAGAAGGTACAGAAAGAGGACGGACCGTAGTTTCTTTTAGGTGTTTTTCAGATCCAAAGGTCGAAACAGTGACTCGTGGCACGTCGTACAAGTTCGATATACTGAACTAGTCTATAATCAAGTCACTGTGGGAGATTTCGCATAACTCTTCCTTGGAGAATCCAATTTGGGTCAGAATTGTGGCATTAGAAAGAGGACATAGAGGGCTACTACAGGTCACAAATTCAGAACTAGATAATCAGAAAGTACAGAGATACATCAGAGGCAATATCGAGCTCCTACAAAGTGAAAAAAGGTGTGTAGATTTTCTATAATTTTTGCTTAAGCTTGGTTTGAAAATTTATTTTGAAGGAATTCAAAGGGAATATTAGAGCATTATTATCGGTAACTGATGCCCCGAGGAAAGAAAATTCAAACACCTAGTAAGGAACCTGAAAGCTCTAGCATGACTCATGAAGAAGAAGAAGAAATGCTATATGATATATCAAAATTACAAGAACAAGTGCAACAAGTGCAACAAGTGTCACTTGCACAAAAAACAACAGAATCTAAGATGGATGGTTTAAGGAAAGATGTAGAAGCTAAGATGGATGGTTTAAAGAAGGCTGTAGAAGCTAAGATGGATTGTTTAAAGAAAGGCGTAGAAGCTAAGATGGATGGCATGGAAGCTAAGGTGAATGGCATGGATGCTAAAATTGATGGCATGGATGATAAGATGGAAGAATTGAAGATAAATATGAATAATTTTCTACAAGAAATGGTCACTAAGGGTGAAAGGGTACTAAAGGAAACTCATGATGAGAACAAAAGAAATGTTAATCATGATTCCATAGACTCTAATGTTGGATCGAAGACTCACCATATTCCAAAAATCGATATGAGGAAGTTTGATGGCAGGGATCCCGCCACATGGATATTACAGATGGAGTAATTCTTCGATCTGAATAATGTGAAAAACACACAAAAGGTACGTATGGCAACTTTATATTTGGAACCAAATCAGTTTGTATGGTATCAATGGCTTTACTCTCATAAACAATTTATCACTTGGGAAATTTTTACGGAAGAATTGATAGCACATTATGAAGATACAAAAAGCAACACTTTTTTTAGCCAATTGATAAGTCTCAAACAAAAGGGTTCAATAATGGAGCACATTGAGGAGTTCCAAAAATTGAACATAAGGGTAAAAGATATTCCAGAGGAGCATAGGATTGATGTGTTCATAGGGTCTTTAAAGGATAATATCCAACATGATGTTCACCTTTGGGAACCTGTTTCATTAGAGAAGGCATTTAGGTTAGCAAGAAAAATGGAAAGAAAAATTATGGCAACGAGGAAGCATACCACTCACAACTATAAAGACGGAAGTGTTCTTGCCGCTAGTCTTCCACAACCTATAAGGTTGACACCACAACAATTGGAAGAAAAAAGAGCAAAAGGGCTTTGTTACAGTTGTGATAGCAAATACACTAAAGGTCATAAGTGTGCTGAGAAGAAATTATTCTACATAGATTGCGAAGAGGAAGAAGAAAAGGAACAAGAAAGGTCAAAAGAAGAGGATATACTCCAGGAACAAAGCCTAGATAAAGAAGAAATGAATCCGACCATATCTTGTAATGCATTGGTGGGAATTACCACTCCTCAAACCATCAAGATAGAAGGAAAAATCAAGAAGAAAAAGGTAATAGTGTTGATTGATTCAGGAAGTACCCACAATTTTATTCATTGTAAGGTAGCAAGAGAATTGAATTGCTTCTTATATCCAGCACTAGAGTGTCAAGTGATGGTTGCAAATGGAGGAACAATAAATTGCTCGGGAAAGTGCCATAATATCAAGCTATCCATGGGAGAATATGTATTGACTAGCCCAATGCTTTCCATTACAATGGGAGGTGCTGATGTTGTACTAGGAGTCCAATGGCTACAATCCTTGGGTACAATAGCTTTTAATTTTCAAGAACTTTTTATGAAATTTTTTGTGGAAGGAAAGGAAGTTGAATTAAGGGGTATTGCAGGGAAACTGGGAAAGATAATCAGCTCTAACGGTATGACAAAGCTTCTAAAAGAGGAACAAAGAGGTGTAATTGCACAATTATGTTCGCTAGATGTGTCCATAGTGGAATCATTTATTTCTCTAGATCTCCAAAAAGTCTTGGACAATCATTCCAAGGTATTTGAGACTCCCAAAGGTCTCCCACCTATTCGTGATCATGATCATGCTATTCATCTGATTCCAGGAAGTGTTCCTCCAAACATCAGGCCGTACAGATATCCCTATGCCCAAAAGAGTAAAATTGAACGTATGGTTGCAGAAATGCTAGAGGCTGGTATAATTCAACCAAGTCAAAGTTCTTTCTCTGCTCCAGTCATATTGGTCCACAAGAAGGATGGATCATGGCGCATGTCTCCGGATTATAGGGAGCTCAACAAGCTCACTATTAAAGATAAGTTTCCCATTCCTGTCATTGATGAATTACTGGATGAATTGCATGGATCAATTTACTTCACCAAGTTGGATCTTAGTTCGGGATATCATCAAATCAGAATGAAGATTGAAGATATTCCGAAAACAGCATTTAGAACTCATGAGGGTCATTATGAATTTTTGGTCATGCCTTTTGGCCTTACTAATGCACCTTCAACATTTCAAGGTTTGATGAATTCAATTTTCAAACCATTCCTTAGAAAATTTGTGTTAGTATTTTTTGATGATATACTAATCTACAGCAAGTCTTGGAAGGATCATGTTGAACATGTTGACAAGGTGTTACAACTATTGGAGGAGAAACAGTTATATGCAAAAAGATCCAAATGTTTCTTTGGAGTACAAGAGGTGGAATATCTGGGTCATATTGTATCTCATGAAGGAGTTAAGGTAGACCCTAGCAAAATTAAAGCCATTAAGGAATGGAAAATTCCCACTTCCATAAAGCATTTGCGACGATTTCTCGGGTTGACAGGGTATTATGGCAAGTTTGTTAAGAATTATGGGAGAATAGAAGCACCTCTAACAATATTATTGAAGAAAGATGCATTTTCATGGACCCCAAAAGCAACATAGGCATTCGAACATCTTAAAGAGGCAATGTGCCAAGCACCGGTCTTAGCTACACCGGACTTCACGAAAACCTTTATTGTGGAATGCGATGCTTCAGGAAATGGAATTGGTGCTGTTTTAATGCAAGATGAAAGACCCATTGCTTTTGAAAGTTGTCCAATCAAGGGAAAGTTTTTACACAAAGCTATTTATGAGAAGGAAATGTTGGCAATACTCCATGCACTTAAGAAATGGCGACCCTACCTAATGGGAGGACACTTCAAGGTAAAAACGGATCATGATAGCCTTAAATACTTTTTAGAACAAAGATTATCTTCTGAAGAGCAACAAAAGTGGGTCACAAAGATGTTGGGTTATGAATTTGAAATCATCTACAAAAAAGGGAAGCAAAATTTGGTGGTAGATGCACTCTCAAGAAAGGATGAGGATGTGGAAGCATTGTTGTGCACCATTTCTATTATCCAACCAGATTGGATAAACGAAGCAAGGGAGGAATGGAAGAATGACGAAGAAGCGTGGGCACTTATTCGAAAGTTACAACAAGATTCCAGTATGTCTGATACATTTAGCTGGAAAAATGATTCGTTATGGTACAAAGATCGCTTATACCTCTGTAAGAATTCCCAACTAAAACAAAAGATTCTTATGGAATTGCACACTTCTCCCTTAGGAGGGCACTCAAGATTTTTAAAAACTTACCACAGGGTTAAGAAGGAATTTTTTTGGGATGGCCTTAAATCAGATATTCAAAAGTTTGTGGCGGAATGTTTGGTTTGCCAACAAAATAAAGTTGAAACAATTAAGACACCAGGTCTATTACAACCTTTATCCATTCCAAGCCAACATTGGGAGGAGGTTTCAATGGATTTTATCACAGGTTTACCAAAGTTTGAGGGAAAGAGTGTCATCATGGTGGTAGTTGACAGACTTACCAAGTATGCACACTTTTGTGCATTATCGCATCCATTTAAAGCCAATACAGTTTCTACTGCATTTATGGAAATAATTCAAAAGCTACATGGAAACCCAAAGATTATTGTAAGTGACAGAGATCCCATTTTCACTGGAAATTTTTGGACAGAATTATTTTCTTGTCTTGGTACTCAGTTAGCTCATAGCTCATCTTATCATCCTCAATCTGATGGGCAAACTGAGATAGTAAACAAATTTTTGGAAGGATATCTTCGTTGCTTTGTATCTGATAAACAGACACAATGGGTCAAATGGTTGCCTTTGGCTGAATGGTGGTATAACACTTCCTTCCATACAGCAACAAAAATGACCCCATTTATGGCACTTTATGGGTATCAACCACCATCCATCACATCATATTTAAGAGAAAATTCTAAGGTTCAGGCAGTGGAACATCACATCGAACATCAACAACAAGTCCTCCAACTCTTGAAGGATAACCTCGTGTTGGCACAGAATAGAATGAAACAACAGGCAGATCAACATTGCAGTGAAAGAAGTTTTGATGTAGGTGATTGGGTATTCCTACGGCTACAACCATATAAGAAAATGTCCCTCAAGCAAGCTAAGAAGGACAATAAATTATCACCAAAGTACTATGGTCCGTACAAGGTGTTGCAAAAGATTGGTACTATGGCATACAAATTGGAGCTTCCTACAGCTTCTCGATTGCACCCAGTTTTCCATGTTTCATGTTTAAAGAAGGTTATAGGCGACAAGCTCCCAGTTCAAACAATATTGCCAGAACTTGACGAGGAAGGAAAAATTATATTGGAACCGGAAGCAGTCACAGAAACAAGAACTCGGCAGCTACGAAATCGATCAATTTCAGAGTATCTTATCAAGTGGAAGAACTTATCCGCTGAAGATTCCACATGGGAGGATGAGAATTTTATGCAGAAGTATCCAGAACTACTCAAGCGTTGAGGACAACACTTTTTTGAAGGAGAGGGGCATGTTGGGTCCCTATAACACTAGTGATTACCCCATTACTATTGTAGTTATACCCCTTATTAATATTGTTGTGCCCCTATTGCCCCCATATTGTTATTACTGTGCCCCATAGAATCCCTCTATTGTTATTTTTGTGGCTTTATATTATTATTGTTAGGTCAGCTGGATTATATTGTGGCTCCTTAGACTCCTATATATAGAAACGAGGTTTTGTCATTTGTATCATCCAAGAATTTTTCATTTATGTAATGTAAAGGAGGTTGCCCCCTCGAAGAGGCTGAATTCTAAGGCGTTGATCTATCTTTTCTATCTTTTCTTGAGCTGGTTTCATAACACCCTAGGTAACCAAAATATACATTAATTACATCATGATTTCACATTACATCAGTAAAAAGATCAAAATCCCTAGGTGAAAAGAAAATTCTAGAAGAGACAGTGAAAAATTGGGCAATCTGGCAAGTGCGCAGCACCTAAAGGGAGTGCGCAGTGCCAACTTCCAGTAGAATTTTTAGTGCCTTCCTGAACTCCAAATATGGCTCATGATAGCTCATTTTAAATTTTATCCTGTATACTTTCCAAACCTACCCTTGCTTTCCAATTTTACCTTGATTTTCCCCTCCAAAATTGCAATCTCCCAAGACTACTCAAATACGCAGCGCCAAGCTCCAAAAATAGGCAGAAACATGAAATTTTGGTGGTTTTTTGGCCATTTCACCTAGCAAAACTGACTTTTTTAGCTGGAAACATGGTTTTTCTAAATGTACATGGCCTTCTGAATCCAATGGTGGTGGCCATTTCTCCAAAAAGTGCCCCAAAAAAGTGCGCAGCGCCCTAGGCGCTCCGCATTTGGCCAGTGGACTGATAGAAAAATTGTCTGAAAATGACAAAAAATGTTAACATTTCAAGCCAACTTTTGACTGCCTTTCAGGTTTGCAAATTAGGCATGGGATAGCTCGTTGGAAAGGTTATTGAGTCTAGTTTCTAGAAAATCTTTAATTTTTCCATTTTAGTTGATTTTCCCTATTAAAAGCCCAATCTCCCAAGACTGGTCAAACGCATAGTGCCTGAAGGGAGTGCGCAGTGTCACATTCAAGACAAAGTTTGGAGGTCTTCCTCAATTCCAAATTGAGCTCATGATAGTGCATTGGAAAGGTATCTATGTCTAGTTATCATTTGACTCATCAAGCAATTCATTTGGTCACTCTAGCTAGGAGAAAATTTGATTTTCCAGAGGTCACTCCAGAAGTGCATCAACTCTCCTGAGGCAAATGATGTTTTGGACATTTCTCCCAAACCATGAGACTCATGTATAAACTGAAGGAGGTTTTTCTTCTTGGGTCTAAAATGGACAAAAAAATTTATCACTTTTTTCAAATTCATCTTATCTTGCTTAGATACAGCATTTGAATAAAACCTATCCTGATGTGTGGAACAGGGGATTTGTAGAAATGAAGGGAAATGAAGGGGATGAGGGGCTTCTAAATTCTTGATAAAATTTTTGGAAGTAGGGAGGGATTTTAGGAATTAGGGGAAAGTGGAATTTCAAGCATTGAGTGAGGGGAAGGGGTCCAAAAGGGAAAAACACAGGCCTAGTCTATAAAAGTGTCAAAAGCGTAGCAATAGGCTAGGGTTTCTAGAAAAATGATGATTTTGAGGGATATGAGTGATGGGAAGTATTTAAGAAGGTATATAAAGGTTAGGGGAAGGTGTATGAGCATAAGGATATAAGTTTTGTTTGTTGATTTGACCATCCAGGAAAAATTACCTTCAAAACCCTAGGAGAGGGAAATGAGCCTTACCTAAGCAAAACTAAAGCACAAACAAGGTGTAAAATGACCCATTGGAACCTTAAATAATGATGACAACTATTTGGATGATGGTACACTTAGCCGAATGGTGACATGGACTAGTACTTGGAAAACTTTGGAAGGAGTGAAAACAATCCTAGACCTAATACCTAATGACCAAATTTTTCTTGAAGACTCACTGAAATGACAAAAATTTGACTTTGACACCCCAAGACCACTTTATAAGAGCATATTTGATCATTGGCAGAAGGCTGCAAACACTGACACTAATAGATCCTACTCCTTACAAAGTGTTGTGGTTGCAGAAAGGACATTAGATTATTGTGACAAAACAATGCAAGGTTGAAATACAAATTGGTACGTATAAGGATGTAATATTATGCAATGTAATGCCAATGGATGTATGACATGTATTGTTGGGAAGACCGAGGCAATTTGATCGGAAAGCTATTCATGATGGGAGGAGAAACACTTATACTCTAGAGAAGGATGGAAAAAAACTAACATTGTTGCCATTGAAAGATGACACTAACAAAGGAGCACCTAGAAATAGTGTTATGCTAATGAGTGGAAAGGATCGGTTGCAAGAGATTGGAAAAGGTGAAGAAATGCATTTTGTTGTCATAGGGAGACCAAAGGTACTTTTAACTTCCACAAACTTAGAAGATTTACCTGAAGAAATCAAAACTCTGTCAAATGATTTTGTTGATATTATTGTGGATGAGTTGCCAAATGTATTGCCACTAATCAGAAGTATTAGTCATCATATTAATCTAATACTAAGAGTGAGTTTGAGAAATAAAGCAACGTACAGATTAACTCCTCAAGAGAATGCAGAAGTTGTAAGACAAGTGTAGGAACTGATGGATAAGGGACTAATAATAGAGAGTCTTAATCTATGTGTTGTACCAAGAGTACTCAGTCCAAACAAAGGAGGTGAATGGCGTATGTGCACAGATTCTAGAGCCATAAACAAGATCAAAATCAGGTTTAGATTTCCTTTGCCACGCATGGATGATTTAATGGATTGTTTGAGTGGATCAAAGTATTTTACTAAAATAGATCTAAAGAGTGGATATCAAGAAATAATAATTCGAGAAGGAGATGAATGGAAGACTACATTTAAAACAAACAGTGGGTTGTATGAGTGGTTAGTGATGCCTTTTGGACTCACTAACGCACCTAGTACATTCATGAGATTGATGAACGATGTCTTGAAGGAATATGCAGGAAATTTTGTGATTGTTTATCTTGATGATATTCTAGTTTTTAGTAAAAGTAAGGAAGAACATCTAGAGCATCTTAAATTGGTTTTAAGAACTCTGCACAAAGAGAAACTACTGATAAATCTGAAGAAATGTAGTTTCATGAAGGAAGAATTAATTTACTTGGGATTTGTAGTTTCTAAATAAGGATTGAAAATGGATCTAGAGAAATTCCAAGAAATTTGGAGCTGGCCTATTCCCAGAAATAAATTTGAGGTAAGAAGCTTCCATGGTCTTGCAAGTTTTTACAAAAAGTTTATCATAGGTTTTAGTGAGATTTATGCACCAATTATTGAAACAATTAAGGAGACTAATCAGTGATTCAAGTGGATAGAAGCAGCAAACATGAATTTTAAATTGCTGAAGAGGAAAATCACAGAGGAACCGATTTTATCTTTGCCTGATTTTGAAAAGGTATTTCAAGTTGAAATAGATGCTAGCGGAGTTGTAGTTGGCACAATTATGAGTCAGGAAAAAAGACCGATAGCATACTTTAGTGAGAAATTGAATGAAGCAAAGAAGAAATATTCTTCTTACGATAAAGAGTTTTACACTATTGTACAAGCCTTGAAAAATGGAGACATTATTTGTTACCAAAGGAATTCATATTGTATTCAAACATTCATGCATTATAGTTCATAAATAACTAGCTGAAATAGAACCAGAAACATGCCAAGTGGGTAGAATTTTTGCAGAGCTTTACTTTTGTGATAAAGCACACAAGTGGTAAGTTGAATAAATTCATTGATGCATTGAGCAAGGTAAGTTTTATTGTGCAAGAATTCAAAGTTGGTGTTGTGGGATTTGAAGAAATGATTGAAATGTACAAAGATGATGCAGATTTCAAAGATATCTATACAGCAGTTCAAAATCCAATAGTTCATAACAGGAGTCAATGGTTATATTATCTCATCCAAGTAGGCTTATTGTTTAAAGGCAACAAGTTGTGTATTTCCAAATGTTCTGAGGGAAAACATAATAAAGGAGAAACATAGTGGAGGATTATCTAGTCACCTTGGACAAGATAAAACCTTTGCTTAGGTGAATGCTTTTTATTATTGGCCAAAAATGCAAACTGATGTTAAGAGATTTGTTGAGAAGTGTAGGATATGTTAGCATGCTAAGGGGACAAGTCAGAATACAGGATTGTATCAGCCATTGCCAATACCAGACTGACCATGGGATGCAGTTAGCATGGACTTTGTTTTGGGATTACCTAAAACTCAAAGAGGGAATGATTCCATTTATGTTGTGGTAGATAGATTTTCCAAGATGGCACATTTCATTGCTTGTAAGAAGATTAGTGATGCAACACATATAGCTAATCTATTTTTTTCAAAAATTTTAAGATTACATGGATTGCATATAAGTATTGCATCTGATAGAGATACAAAGTTTGTAGGACATTTCTAGAGAACTCTTTGGAAGAAACTAGGAGCTAACCTCAGTTTCAGTTCAACATACCACCCTCAAATAGATGGACAGGCCGAAGTAGTAAATAGGATTTTGGGAAACATATTGAGAAGTTAGTGCATCAAAATCCTAAGCAGTGGGATTTAGCACTAACTCAGACTGAATTTGCTTATAATGACACTCCAAACCAGATTACTAGAATGGGTCCATTTTAGATTATTTTTGGAATGAATCCAAGAGGTGTGTATGAGCTCATAAATTTGGGTAAACAAGAGACAAGAAGTGCAAAAGCTGAAGAGTTTGCAGAACAGATGCAAAGACTTCAAGAAGATGTCAAAGGTAGATTGTAGGAAAGCAGTGGTAAATAAAAACAGAGAGTGAATATGAAAAGAAGAGAAAAACAATTACAAGTGGGAGATTTAGTGATGGTATATTTAAGAAAAGAAAGATTTCTTGCTAAGACTTATAATAAACATAAAATAAAAAAGATAGGACCATGTAAAATTGTAAGAAAGTTTTCAGCTAATGCATATGAAATTGAATTTCCAAAAGGGATTGGAATATCACCTATTTTCAATATTGTAGATTTGTATCCATACAAAGGGACAAAGACAGAGCTACAAGAGGAAACTATAGAAGATGAAGTTCAAACTTTGAACTGGGAAGAACAAATGCCAAGGCCATTAATAAAGAAGTTGAAGCTGTTTTGGAGAAAAGTGTATCCAAAAGAACCAGAGGATAGATTGATTTTCAATACCTAGTCAAATGGAAAGGAAAACCAGTGGACGATGCTAGTTGGTTAACTACAACAGAGTTGGAGAAGTATGGAATAAGCCCTGAAAGTCTGAAGGATGATTCTTTTCTTCCCGAGGAGTCTGATGTAGGAGCATCTAGACTTAGCCAGCAATGTGAAAGTCTATTCACATGTTGTGGCTAAAAAAGTTGAATTTCACTGGCCTGAGTGGTCAAAAGTTAGTTTTTACTGAGAGGGTTGGATCTCTCAGGAAATGAGTTTTATTCCATTATTGTAATAAGTAGAAATTGTCTTATTTTAGATTCAAAGATAAGTTGTTAGCATAGGTGTGTGATAGAGTTAGAAAATAAAGATTGATTGTTAGAATGTTTGAAAATAGAGATTGAGTTGTTAGGAAGGATTGTATTGATAAAAAGAAGAAAAATGTAATGTAGATTGATTAGCAAGGATGAGAGAGGATTGAGTGAAGCAAGAGTCAAGTAATAGAGCGAGGATTTCCATATGGAGACAGGGGTCTTTTTAATTGTTGTAATCAAGCCAGAGGGTCGAGACTCTGCAACATTGATAGTATTGATAAATTGATGCGTGTGGGATTATGTATATATACATATATATGTATAGATATATAGATATATATATATATATATATATATATATATATATATATATATATATATATATAGATATATATAGATTCTGTGTGAGATTTCATTTTACGTTTTGTTTATTTTTATTTGGGATATAATCGAATATTTCTATGCTTTCACGCTTACGATATAAAACACAAAGTTAACAAAGATCACAGGTCTTTAGTGTTAATAATAGTAGTTGATGCCTGCTTAAATCCCAACCGTTGGATCACCCATATTGCATCGCAAATAAATACTAGTATTTGGTCGGACCGCAGGCCTTAGGAAGTTGCGAAGTGCGATCGCTGAAATATCGCATCACAGAAAGCCTTGTGTGTTATCGGACCCAGCTGTGGAACATTGTGGTTTGCGATTGCGATACATCTCATCACAACATCTCAGTTGGAAAAGAACTAGACCTCAAACATATGTGTGTTATGTGATGCAAAGGTTGAAATAAATCACATCGTAATAATTCAAAGAGGAAAGCACCAGGCCTTGAAACCTTACGACTTGTGATAGCGATATAACGTGGACCGTTGGATCAATGTGTTGCAATCTATGGTGTACCACCAAGCGATCTATATTCAAAGGGGAAATATGAGTGTTCGGGATTTTACAAAGGAAATCAGAGTAGCACAGCAAAACATTGGACTGTAAAGGAGATAGCAAATGCGGGGCTCATTGTTGATAATTCTTAAAACAATTTATTCCTGCATCACTCTGATGCAATGGATGGAGAGCCTGGAGTGGCAAAGTGGCCACATTAATCCCAATATCCTTGATCGTATCTAGCGTGTTGCATTCTTCCTGGTTAACTTCTCGCAAGGATCCTTCTGGTAAAGAAATGATCCTTAGGTCCATTTTTCGTTCCACTTTTGGAACACTCACACTCACTTAATTTAGACTGACTTGCACCATGCTCGATTTCCCAACGCTCACTTGGATCTGACCAACCTGGATTCGCAGCTCATGCAAATCCTTCTGGACACTCCCCAGTCTCTGCATATATTGCTACTCAAAGTGCGACCATAGCTCGGATGTGGTATCATGAACCTTGTCACAGATCTCATCTAAATGGTCATATGTTAGCACAATAGGGTACACTTGTGATTGTTTATCTGATTTCCACTTCTTCTGCAGACCTGTTGCTATCTCCTTGGTGTTCTTTTGAAATTTAAATAGGGTCGACACCTCCTCACCCCCATCGCCGCCCTGGTCAATTATCTCCTGCTCATTAGCGCACTGTGAAGTTGATTTGTTTCTTGCTTATATATCTTGTTTTTCATTCTCATCGTGCTCTTTAGCAGCGCGCTCCTTTGCAGCCTATTCTGTCTCCGCAACTACCTTAGCAATAGCTTCTTTTTTCTTCTGTTGGGTATCTTTCTCCCACGGGACTGCATGTTCTCTTTGTTTCTTCTGTTTTGTAGTAGAGGTTTACGAGGAGGATATTTATCCCTCTTTTCTTGTCTCGACATCCAACTAGGTAAGCTCGTGCCACTTTGCTGGCCATTAACCTACAACCTCCTGTACATCTCTGTAGACCACTAAGTACGACAACTTGTGCCATACCTCTTCAGGGTCTTTCCTCGTGCAGATCCAGAAGTTTTGAAAGTATATCTTAAATTTTGCGAAGTCTCTAAGCTTCTCAAACAAGGTGGGAGATAACATTTCCCTTTGGTTTATAGTCATTCGAATGTTTGTCTCCATGAATACCCAAAAAACCTTGGATTATGTACTTTGTACTGCATCTTTTGTCTGCCACAGCGAAGCGAACTTCGCTGCCTCTAGGAGGGTCTCATTCAGTGGAGGGAACTGACTATCCTCTAGAAGTCTCCATGTCACCAAAACAAAGAGAAATAAGAGCCAAGCATTGTGGAATGGTTGGCTATTCTCTTGCGCCTTGCGAAATTTCGCCAAAAATTCTATACACAGATACTGGGCCCAGTTATGCTGGACCCTGTTTGCACACTGCAGTGGTAATGAAATGATCGGTGTGGGCACTTCATCTGCATGATTGAAAAACATTATCTTTCTTGCTAGGATCTGTGCTACAAATTGTACCACATGATATATTATGGAGCAATATAATATCCACGCTTTCCCTTTACAAGCTCGAACTCAGTCTTCATGCAGTATGCGAGTTGTTTTTCCTTGGATTTTCCCAAAAACTCCTTTGTCAGGTCTACTCCTTTATATGGGAGCTTAGTAATCCAATGGATTAACATATCCATGAGGGGGATAGGCTCACCTATCCATAAGAACCCATCATGCACTAATGTTAGCAACTATTACACACATGTTGTATTGATGTTGGAGTAGTGAAAATAGGGTATGAATAGCATGTGTAATAGCCTCGCCAGCTGAACTCCTCGAACCCATTTCAATGGTTCTAACTTCATGACCCCTGTATACTCATAGTATATGAGGGACATATACTAATTTGTTGCTAAATGGGGGAATTTCGCATGGTCGACGAGGTCTCAGTCTTCTATCTTTAATGCTGGTATGTGCGTTAAGAGTGTACCCTCAAATTGAACTTCGGCTGGGAGCAGTGGCATAGAAATTGAAAACTTGCTGGAATCGGGGTCTTTGGTCACCTTCTCTATTCTCTTCATGGAAGCACATACGTCAGAAGCATAGTGATTAGTTCAACATCCTCGGCATCCAACTCCTCAATCTCCTAGTAGAGTTCCTTTTCATCTAGATCTAGGGGCATAAAAGGTTTATTTTTCTTATCCATTTTTCCCTTCTACCGCGCCTCATGTGGATGCTTTCTGGATGAGTGGTGCACTGGTTCAATGACCGAATTCTTTTGTTTTGGCTTAGACATAGATTGCTTTGGCCTAGGCGATTTTGGCACCGTAGGTACTGCTGGTGTAACTTCTATGCTCGCAACTTCCGAAGTTGGGGCCTCAGACACCGTGGCCTCAGAACTCATAGGCTTATATATCCTCTCCACAGAAACTAGCCACAATGTAGTAGAATAATGAGCGAGCCCTGGGTGCTTGAAAAAAACCTCCCAATCTTCTTGGTGCATGCAAGAAATTCTTAGACAACAAAGTATTTCTTTGCAGACCAACAAGACATACTTATAGTGATTTTTGGATTCTAATCCAACCGTTCCCTCCATAACTCTGTCATAAATGCACCTTTGGTGACATATTTTCAAATATTTTCACCTTAATTTCCTCCTAACAGGATTTTATCAGTCCAATCAGCTACAGTGATGCCAACGACTATTTTTGGCTTGGGCTGCGTGACACCCTCCTCCATGGCACATTGTCTTGAATGCAGCCTCATCTGGTACACCCTTGTCAATCATCACGCAACCTATTTTCTGCCTTGTCCTCCCAGTCGGGCAGTGTCTTTTATAGTCATGCACTCCCTTCCAACTACCTGGAGCACTAAGACTATCCTGCATTCATATAGAAATTTCCCAGGGGTAGGATCCCTCGTGTATAACTTCACTTGGCTCCCATTCACTTTTCCCGTAAAAGGTTCACCATTCATCTTTGCGAGCTGAACTACACCACCCCCTACAGTTTCCTTGATAATATACAGTCCTAACCAATGCATTTGGAATTTACCCAGAAATTTGGTGAACTTGTTATCGTATAACAACATAAGATCATTTATCTTGAAAGTGCGAAGTTTGATATGATGATAATGCCACGCTTTTTGACGTTCCTTCTGCACTTGTTCGTGGAATCCTACCCGAAATCGATCCTCTTCTAACTCCATTAGCTGTGTGAGACATTCCTCCAAAGCCTCGCGATCCTCCGTATCTATAAAAGCTGTTATGCGTAGACTAGGTACAATGTACTCCATAGGCATCACTACTTCGATGCCATAGACAAATCTAAACGATATTTTCCCTGTCAGCTTTTTACAGGTTGTCCTAGAGGCCCATAGTAGTGCAGGTATGCATACATCCCAGTCATTCCACTGCATGTTACAGATTTTTTTCAAATTTTTATCCAAAATTTTGTTAAAAGCTTCAACTGTCCCATTTGCCTGCGGGCGATATGGTGTTCTCTTCTGATGGTAAACATGAAATTCATCTATCATTACGCTAACTTTTTCATTCAGAAAGTGTGTTCCCCTTTCACTCATTAATACTTTTAGGCATCTAAACCATGTTAAGACATACTCAAATAAGAACTTCATTGCAGTAGCCACTATAAAATCCTTCACTGGCTATGCTTTCACCCAGCAGGTTAAATATTTCGTCGCAGTGATAATGTAGTGCGCGCCCGTTTTCCTTCCAGGTAGCTGAATTTTCCCAATAAAATAGATCACCCACTTCTCAAATTCCTATAAGGATGCTTGAGGATGTAGCGATAGTTCATTCCTCTGTAATGGTCTGCCAGTTTGTTGACATGCATCGCACACCTTACAGTATGCTTTGGAATGCTTGTGTAATGTTGGCCACCATAATCCTGCGCGTAAAATATTATGCACAATTGTTTTCCTTGCATAATGGCCTCCCGCAGATCCCCCATGAGCTTGAGCAAGAATAATATCACACTCAAATTCTGGCACATATCGCCCCAATATTTCTTCTGCCCCCATTTTGTACAAATGTCCCACAATGATTGAAAATATGTTGCATGAACTACTAGTTCTTTCTTCTGTTGAGGTGTGTATCCTTCAGGTGCCATCCCTGTAGTTAAGAAGTGAATAATGTCAGAAAAATGGTCATCCGCGACATGTACCATAAAGAGTTACGTGTTTAGAAACCCTTCCTCAAATTACTAGGTTCTTCATTTGTTTCAATCCTTCATAGATGGTTGGGATCGACGTTCATCTCGCCAGGCTTCATGATAACTTCAAAATCATAGTCCTGAAATAATTAAAACCACTTGCAAATCTTTCCCCCAACACAAGCTTGTTGACCAGGTACATTAACGAAAAATGATATGTATACATCCTGAAATGTCCCCCTAACAGATAGTTCTTGGATTTCTGTAGCACGTAGACCATGGCCAACCCCTTGCGCTCTGTCGTTGAATAATTTTTTCAGCCTTCAATAAATTCCTACTTGTGAAGGCTATAGGATGGTGCAGTTCGCCTTCAACTACCTATATTAATACTGCACCCAACGCAATGCAAGAAGAATCCACATGTACATGGAACTCCTTCTTCCAATTGGGAAATACCAGGATGGGCAGAGTCACCATCTTTTCTTTCAACACGTCTAATTTGCGCTAGCATTCTTCATCCCAACAGAATGTTGCATCATTCTTCAGCAGTTTTTCCATGGGCACAGTAATTCGAGCATAGGCTTTAATGAATATTCTATAGTGTCCAGTGTGTCCTAGCATCACACGCAGCTGCTTGATGTTCCTAGGGGCCTCCATGTTCACAATAACCATGTTCTTTGCAGGTTCCACCATCAATCCTTGATTACACACAACATGACCCAGCAAGATCCTAAAAGGAACACAGAATATACATTTTTTCAAGTTCAACGAAATCTGGTATCTTCAACCTGTATCCAACATAAGGAACAGACTTGCGACATGGCAATTTTCCAATCCAAACACGGTCCAGTCATCGAAGTATGCTTCCAGAAACTTATGGATGAATTCTTTGAATGCTGCTATGACGACGCGAGAAAATATTCCAGGTGCATTCTTTAAGCCAAAAGGCATAACAATGTACTGAAAACAACCCCACTCTTTCACGAAAGTGGTTTTTGTTCGATCCTCTAGTGCAATCTTAATTTGGTGATAGCCCGAAAACCCATCATTAAAGGAATAGGCTTCTTTCCCTCCTACATTGTCTAACCCTTCATTTGTAAACGATGTTGGAAATGGATCGTGAACACATGTATCATTGAGCTTCCACAGATCTATGTAGATCCTTATTTCACCATTTTGTTTCTTCTCTTGGACTACCATTAGGCTCATCCAATTGGACTCTTCAATATGTTCTATAATTCCTACATCCAACATTTTATCCAGCTCTTGGCGAACCTTCTCCTTATACTTAGGATTAAGGTGATAAGGCCCTTATTTGACAGGCTTTGCATCCAACTTCAATGTGATCCGCATAACCCCCAAATCACCAAGTATGCACTTTAAGTATGAAAACTTAGTGGGGAAGAGATCCTAGTATTCGTGGAGTAATTTAGAAACTTTTTCTACTATAGCGTTTTCCCAATAACCTCCAATCTTCACAATTTGTTTTCTTCCTTAGTGCCAATGTTTACCTGTCTTGTTTTCAAAGGTGTGGAGATGTCTGGGTTCTCTACCTGTGGTCCTTCTATTTTGCAATGCCCTTCTATTTATGGAATATTGATATTCTGTGGGTCTTCTTCCTCCTCTTCTGTGGTTACATTATAGCATTCCAATGCATGGCACAGCTAGGTACTCCAATTAGGTTGGGCCCATTACATAGGTTCCTTTGGCATCCTGAAGATAACCAGTTTAATCTCTTGAAGAACTTTGTCGATGCTTACAAACCCGTCCTCAAAACTGAAATTCAATAATAAAATTTCTCTCAATACATCCCATTCCATCGTGCCATGGCGGAGCTCTGTCTTGAGATACTAGTTCATGGGGATAGTATCCAAGGTATGACAAAATATATGTACCCATTGTAGCTGTGGTTCTGTCCCCCATGCCTTAGTCCACTTCGCCAAGTGATCGCTAGGATCATCCTTAACAGTGTACTTCTCAGTCATTCTTGTATTAGCATGCCCAAATCGTAACTTTATCATTCACTTGTAATCCCTCCATCCAACAAAGATTTCCTATGCATAATCCACCATCGTGTAGGTGAAGAGCGTAGTGCCAACTCTAACACTTGAAAAAAGTGGTCTTTAGGGATTTCGCGCTCAAATTCATCTAAAATCATATCTATGTCAGTCAGGCCATCATAATAAGGTATCTTCCTTACATCCGAAGAAACACGTCATAGTGACTTCATCATCATATTGCATCGCAATGTAGATACTTTAGGTAAGTGGTTATGCCAATGCTCTAATTCCTCATATGAGTCAAAAGTACATGAACTCTCCCAGTCCTATGCAATCTGTCCATTCGCCCTTGGATTGATCCAATCCTAGTCTTGTGTTGTTATCTTGTATATTTGATCTAGTTCATCGTCAATTTCTACATAATCGTGGATAGGTTCAGTATAGCATTCTCTTTCCGCAGGATCCAATGGCACTATGACCCTGAGCGACTTCTTTTCCAAGGTCATTTTCCTCTTTTTCAAATTAATAACCCTATTCATATCAATATCCCAGTGGATTCCCAGGAGTGCGAGGTAGGGATTACTGTCATCGAAAATTTATATAACTTCGAAGTCTGCTAATGCACTTGCACCTTCAATATCACCCGTCACTCCATACAATCATCCCATGGGGATGATTTTCTGTTGATTCTCCATTCAGAGTTGAATCAGAGACCACTGTAGCATAGGCCTCCCCATCCTTTCCCATGTCTGTTTCAGTAGAACATTCGCATCAGACCCCAGATCCAAAATTACCTGGTCCATCTCATAATCACCTATCCACGCTGTTAGTCACATTTCCTGTCCTCTTCATGCCTTATGGTTACCAATATTTCTAACTATTCACTACTTTGTAGGAGTCTTTTCCTTATTGGCGTACATGTTTATTAAGTCTTGCAATCCTTCCACAACCTTTCTGTCATGTAGTAACTTCATGCAAGTCTCCAAAAAAGTAGTGAGTACGAAAGGAACAACCCCTTGTGTCGCATTGGTCTCTGGTGTCGTTTCCTGGCATCCTGAGGTGGAGGCCTCAGTGAAGCTCTTCTTTGCTTCCATGAATGTTTCCTTAGCGTGGTTAAGGTCAAAGGTGGATTATTTCTCAGGAGCTTTCCAGACCCATCTATCTTCCTCAAGATTGTTACCTTTATATGCAGCCGTCGTTGTACCACTTCTTAGTATAATATTAATGCTATGATCTTCCTTATGGGGCTCAGCCCTCATCATTTGTAAATTCTGCATGGGCTGTTGAGGCTACGTTTTCTTCTCTTCCATTTTAGCTATTAGCACTGGACAATCTTCTATGGCATGGTCGAATTTCCTACAATATTGACACAAAGGGTGTGTAGGATTCGGGAAATCTCACGCGAAGTGCCCCAGTTATTCACAGTTGTAGCAGATAACCTTACCATGACCTCTACTAGGTCCTCCTCCTCGTCCTCCTCCCCAGCCTTGAAAAGCCCTGCATGCTCCTCCTACGCCTTGACTCGAGAGCCAAGTTTCTGCTTGCATATGGTAAGTAGGGGTTCTTTCCATCATTAGCTCATAACTTCGACAATGGCACTCATCATGGCCCACAAATTTACAGAAATAGAAAAACTGTTGTTGGGGTGTCTGAACAAATTTCTGAAGTAAGTTGCAATTATGCGATGTGTGTTTCCAAGTAACTTAACAAATAGCACACCATAGCACAACTCCCATGCTCGACCCGGCTGGGACTTTTGGCTTCAAGGGGGCTAGGCCCCCCCATAAGATATTCACATATATTGGACAATGATCTTTATCGTGCCTATGGCCCTTGCACTTCAAGCACGAAACCTTTTCGCATACTTCTGGCTTAGCCTCCTTCTCTTTCTTTGGACTCTGTAATTCTAGGTGCAGTCTCTCTAACTACGAGTGGATCTCTTGTACCCCCAGGTTTGTATCATGAATAGGTGATGTGTGCAGCCTCATTGCGATACCCAAGGATTCTTCTTGTGTTGCTATTTTCTGTTGTGATAGAGGTATTATTAAGTGTGGAAAAAGCGATGCTATAAACTAGTCGTGATGCTAAGTGTTTGATATTTTCATGTTAGGCTACCCGATTTGGCACTTCAAACTCTGATCAAAGTCCCAAGGTGTCTCATCGAGTCTCATATGAATCTCCTTAAATTCAATTATTGGTTGTGCCTCAGATTTAGGCTTACTAAATTATTTGTTCAGAGCTGCCTGTGTTTCTGCTAACAATGGCTGAGGATTATTAGTGCAATATTCAATGTACCAAGTTAGCACGTGATCCTGCAAGGTGGTAACCAATTGTGCCTTCTTTATATTTTCATTGGTGATTTGTTGCACTATCCATATAGCGTTCACAACAAACCAGAATTTCTCCAGATCTTCACTTCCTATTCCTTTGAAGATCAATATCTTCATTTTGTTTGCCATGATGAATGGTGGAGGTGGAGGTGTAGGTGAAGGTGTATGCAGTGGAGGTGGAGGTGGAGGTGGAGGTGGAGTGGATGGATGAGATATCGTTGGAATACCCTAATTTATTAACTGAACAATGCCTTGTGGTGTAGTCGGCACCGCCCCTTCATTGTCCCTTCAAGGAGGTCCAGTTAATGAAGTATACTTTGGACCTAATCCGTTACTTCTAAATACTCTACCACTTCACATAGCTTAGAAAATTAAGATAATGGATTTACTTGCTTTTCACATAATAGCATTGTAATCCAAGTATTTAATGACCTCAAGTACTTACCTTGCAATCCTTTGAAGAATCTTCGCTCTGCTTCACTATAGCTAACTGATGTGTCAACTCCAAATTTAGTAACAAATCCTCCTAGAATTCGATCAAGCCAATGATTGACAACCTACGATCTTGTTTTCAGATACCTCTAGTCATCGTACCAATTCTAGAGTCCACACTATAGGACTATTGAGTTTCCATGTCCCTTGATCGTCTGCTAATTTTGCCAACCACTCATATAATTCACATGGAAAAGTGCAAAAGAAAATTTCATGTATTTCTATATACATATATCTATTCAACTAGTGCTCCTTCGATAGGTATGGATTCCTATTTTCCTAAGCCACTAACTCATGAATCTTCTAATCTAACCACTTTTCATTCTCCTTCTTAGTTGGATTCCAAGGATATGACATCACACATCTCTTTTAAGCAAATCTCGGTCCCAAAAGCAGAAGCATTTGTTAGCTTAAGGGGTCCTGACCCAGGTTCAAAGTTAGTTGTGCCAAACAAAAAAACCCTACACTATTGGCCCTTTCAGCAACAACCCGCATAGCGCGGGCTGTAGTATCACCCAAAGCAATATTTGGGGATGCTAGAACCAATTTTTTGCATCCATAGATGATGTGATGAGTTTCTATAGCCCAGATCTGCCTTTGTGCAGATCTACCCCTCTGATAGGACTTAAACCCTGAAATCGGTCTTGAAGCCTTTCGACTCCTTGTGAAACCCTTTAATTACATTATTAAAACCCTAATAATATAGCCCCACTACTTTTGTGCTCATAATCATGCTTCCTAGGGTTTTTTTGGCCTAAATCTTTCGTCACGCAAACCTATGATAACTTACCTTAATTTAGATCTATGACTTAGCGAACAACATTCAATCATCTCATGAAGCATAAACATATTCAATTAACCCAATTAGTGTAGATAAGACACACTAATTCAAGAAAACAATATTCAAAGTGAGATAAACAAATAAAAAGATAAATCATAGATGCAAGTATTTCTAGTCCAAAATTAGTCTTTATTAATCAGATCCTTCACAGAACATACTTCCACTACCCTGCGCACACAGCTGCAGGGTCCATGCACTCAACTGTGGACTCTTTTAGGCCTCTATGCACTCATCTCTAGAGCCTTTCCTTCACTATTGACAGGAATAGACTTTCTTGCCTATCAAACCCTTACAACATTATTCATTCATTCATACTTCTCTTTCTCTATCAAAATTTATATCTAAGACTCACTATGAATCAACTATTTATAGCTTTTCTTATATAATACCATGGCACCCAGCTCATGGGCAAGTCTTCAAAACTGACCAAAATAAGGGGCTAAGACCCCTTTGACTCCTATCTATCTATGTGCTCTGCATCCACATTTCGCGGAGATTTTACATTTTTTACAAAATTCTTTACAAAAAATGACTAACTTAATCCAACTCTACCCCTAGGGACCCCATAACAACATGGACCAATAGGACAATGCCAACTCAATGGAATATTCTAAGAATATTTCCCTTGTCACCTAGGTGGTATGGATTCATAGTTAGCATCCCTATTAGTCACTTGCAAATTTTTTACCTAGTTGACAAAGTGAACAGATCGCGTTTTTGGGAGCATAAGGTTTTGCACGAAGCAAGTTGTGCCAGATTCAGGACGATTTGATATACGTTGTAGATTAGGTTCCACACCATTCTGACAAACTTGATTTTTTGCAAATCTTGAGCTCCTGATCAGAACTCCACCAAGTCCTCTCTTGCAAGCGTCTACACATACTAGAAACTCCTTGTTTGGATCTACAATATTCTGCACTAGTGCGCATGTGAACAACTGCCTAATCTTATCAAAACTAGTCTCGCATTCCTCTACCCATTCAAGCTTCTTACCTTTCCTCTACAATGATGTGATAAGATATGCAATGCATGAGAATTTCCTCATCAACCTCTTGTAGTAACATTCCAATCCAATAAATGATTTCACCTCATCTACATTCTTAGGATCTTCCCACTCCATGATGGCCCTTATCTTGTGTTGGCTATGTGGGGCCTGAGCCAGGTTCAGTGTTAGTTAGCCAAAAAAATCCCTATACTACTGGCCCTTTTGGTATAAGCCCGCGGAGCACGGACCGAAGTCTCATCCAAAGCAGTATGGGGGGATGATGGAACCAAGTTTCCGTACCTTGAGATGGTCGTGATGTCAGTTTATACCTTCTGTTCTTGCTTTCATGTAGGTCATTAAGTTCTATGGCTCTGTCAGTCTAGCCCTTTTGTCCGCCATTCAGTACCTCTGCGAAGGAGTACGATTGACCTTCATGCAGCCCTCGCCTATGGTCCAGGTACTTTCGCGTTGCTGTGACAATGTATTGTACAGGTTCCCAAGTTATATTAAGTGTTTTACTTATCTTACTAAACAACCACAGTTAGTGCCACATTCTCACTTGCATTCAATTAACCAACATAATTACATACATTCGCACATCACATAAACATTGTAATTGAAATCCATACACAATATAACAAGATGCATTAACAGGAACTAAAGACACTGAATTTGTAGAATACTTCTCTTTATTGATATATCCAGATTATTACAGAATTTATCTGACCTGCGCACATAGCTGTAGGGGTTTGGGAACTGATTTGCGGACTTCTACCCTAGGCCTCTACGCACTCAGCTGCAAGGGCTCTACCTACACTAGGACCTGAAACTTAGACTTCTCTATCAGGATTCTTCACTCCATTCTTTGCTAAAAACTTCTTACTTATCACTTTTTATACAATCCCATGGTCCACGTACCATGGGTAGATCTTTACGACTGACTTTACACTTTACAAAATAAGGGCAGACAACCCTTTATTACTCATGACACCTTCATGATCCGTGACCAAAAAATGTGGAGACTTTACAATTTTATTACAAAATAGACCCAAAATATGGGATTTTATCCCGAAAACTGTCCTTAGGGGATCTTGTTCCCAACAGGCCCCCAACAAAAACATTGTGACTCACCCTTGAGTCACTCTGCAGGTGTGTATATCTTAGCATGAAAACCTCTGAGCTCAACCTGTATGACCGCAACCTCGACAATGCACTGTGCGGCCACCTGCTTTTCTTCTTTAACCATCTTCTCGGTCACTGCTCCTGAACTGTCGGTCTGAAGCTTCTGCTGAGTTGCTTACAGAGTCTCAAGATTTCCTTCAATAGAGGCCACAATTGGTGGGCTCTTGTATTGTAGCAATAGTACTGCAACTTCTGGGACTCCCTTCTTTACTTTTATCAACCCGGTAGTTCGTAACAAACTTGGAAGCGACGGTGTTGTATGCACAAGTACTAGCTCTTGCCGCAGGTGTCACTTGGTCAGCTGGAACAAGTCTGCTAGGAGCTTAAGCCAACTTCTATGAGCTCTGAGAAGAAGCTTTTTAACTGATGGACAAAATCTAACTCAAAGAAGGCTGATCTACTTGCAGAAAGAAACTGGAAAGCTGAAAGGAAACGTAAACCCTAGCAAACCCTAATTTTACCAGCTAGCCCTACTGATGCAAGAAAGAGGATGCAAGCTACCGAAAGAGATGCCATTGACTTCTAGGAAGGTAAAATACATGTCTCTAATCTACTGCTATAGTAACATCTGAGAAAAACAACTTTTTGTATTTTTGAATAAGTTGCCAGAATTATCATGCATGCGATTTAACTGGTTTTGACTGTGCAGAGGTGGATTGGCGAGAGGAAATTCTTGGAGGATGTAGGGAAGGTTCAGATAGGGCCTAAGGGGTCCCTAACACCCTTCTAGAGAGTTTCACAGAGTTTGGCTATCAAGAAACCTCATTCATGCGCCTCTACAGGAAGTCTGCAGGGGTTCTACAAGATGTTTTGGAATTTCTACAGGATGTCTGTAATTTTCTACAGGTTGTTCAGAAATGGGATTTTGGAGGATGGATGGATAGAGAAAGGTGAAGGAGTGAGTATGGAGGTAGGATAGGAGTGTAAGGAGGTCTAGGACTTAGTGGATGGAGTTGAGGAAAGATGGAGATGGTTGGATTTGTTCAAGAGGGAATGAAGCAATGTTGCACAAAAATTAGGGTTATGTGAGAAAATGGCAAACGTGAGGCGAGAATCCGAGTTAGGGGATGGAGCAGATGGGATTGATGGAGTATGGGCAGATAGAGAAGTGGTACAGGTGCTCTACAAGTTGTTTTTCCAACTGAACCGATGAAGACTTGTAAAATTAGAGACCTAGTTACGTTGACCTAATCTGATCTAGCTAACAGTAAAGAGAATGAACAGAAGTTTTAATTGCAATGAAACCATGTATACTAACCACGCAATGAAGTAATCAAGAATCTGAACATGTAACCAACTTCTGCAAATAAAAATCAAACAGTAATGATGTCATGGTGAAGCAAAGTCAGTGTTTTTGTGGGCAGCAAGGTCACCTTGATCCCAGCTCCTGATCCCACTGAGGGAGAGGTGAAATCAGAGGTGCTTGATGGCCTTTTTCTGGAGCTTTTCCCTATCAATAACCTATCAACTCAATCTGAACATCAAAATTATTTCTAATCATCAACAGTGACCTAGTTAATCAGCAAGATTTAATCTACTTAACAGAAATGATTTTGCAAATACATAAAGAACAAACAACAATACATAAAGGAGGCCTTGGCACTTGGGTTGGGCCCAACCCTAAGAGCTGCAGGTTCCTATAAAGAACTCAAATCTGATGCCAGGTAAAGCTGCTTTTCATTACTCAAAAAATAATTATCACAAGAAAGTTATACAGCAGTAGCTACAAGAAAATGATCTGAGGAAATGACAGCACTATAGTGCAAATACCAACAGTTCCAAAAGTAAACTATGAAGGTTGAGGCCTTCCTATTTATACACTACGTGGGGCCTAGTAGCCCTCCATAATTCAAGGGACTCGGCTATTCAAACTGCCAGTAAACAGTCACTCTCTCCAAAGCTACTCGGCTGCCTTCAGGATTCATTTTGGTGGCATGTTGAGCTCGGAGTTGAGGTGGAGATTTCGAGGAAGGGCCATTTAATGCAAGAGGAAACCTCCCTACGAATCCTCACCTCAAGCTTGGCTGCCACCTAGCCCATAATTGCTTGGTTTTGCTCCAAAATTTGTCCAAAAACCTAAAATAACCATGTATTAGCCTCCTTGGTAGAGTGACCACCCTTATTCATTCAAATAACATAAACATACTAAAAAAACATGCATAATCTATGAAAAATGGAGGATTGAAAAAGGAAAATTAGGCAAAATGAGCCCAATAAGTTACCCAATTCGGGGTTTATCATCACCCCCCTACTAAAGGGGTTGCTCATCCTCTGAGCAATTAGTCCATCTCATCATCCTTTATAGCTTTGATTGCCTCCCTCACATCCCAGGCCTCTGCGGTGATATCTTCTTCCCGGTCATGGAATCCTGCTTTCCTTTCCACTTCCTCCTCCTTAACTCCTTCTAGCAATCCCAAAAGCAAAGGAGGACTGCATTTCAAGCCAATCCAATTGGCCTGTAGATTCTGCATCAACTGTTTGTAGAGAGGTACCCTTACCAAGGCCTCCCTCATCCTAGTGGGAGAGTGGTATTCCCTTATCTTCAAGCTGTGAGGCAGTGTTTTCCACCGCCTTGTGCAGGCATGCAGGAAGTTTTCTCCCAACAGTCTCTCCATGTCCTCAAAGTGGGCAATAGCTTGAGCCTGTTGCTCAATGTATTCTGGTAAATCTTGAGGACTCTTGGCCAAGTTTTGGTGGGCGCTTATCACTACTGAGGGGTCATCTGGCTCTGCTCTGATCATTAATGGCTCACTGAGTTCTCTGCCTATGATACTGCGGACCTCTGCTGCTCTCTTTTCCTCATGATTCATCCAAGAGGCCAAGGCCATAAGTTGGACATCCCCTATTAGAGTGTTGGGATCCCATGCATTCATGTTCGGAAGGGAGAAGTTGTGCAAGTACAACTCTGATAATTTGGCCCTGTCCTCTGATGAACTACTGCCACATAGAGCTGCAAATTGATGATAATTTTGGAATGGGGTGATGCCCCTTTGGGCCAAGGCGTTGATCTGAAACTGTAACCACTGATCCTTAAGGTATACGGCGTATGATTTGGCAGGTTTCCTACACTCCAGAGCTTCCATTGCCCAACTAGCCATGCAAGCCAGTTGGGCCTCCTTTTCTTGTACCTACTGTTTCAGAGACTGTATCTCTAGGCCTGCTTGCAATTCCTTTTCTTGTAGCTGTTGATTCAGTGTCTCAATTTCAGCCTACATCCCTTCCCTTCTCTATTGTTTATTAGGGGTATCTTTGGCTGTTGTGGGCTCCACCTATTGTTGTTGTTCTCCCAAGATGTGAGGCCTGTCTTCCTTCTTCTGTCCGTGTGACTGTAGCTGCTGTCTAAGCAACTCATTTTCTTCCTGTAGCTTGACCCACTGGCTGCTCTCCACATGTCATACCATAGCCAATTCCCTTCTTGCCTCTTTCAGTTGCTCCTCTAGAGGACCTATATCTGCCACACCCTTGGACTTAGTGATCTTCATCCAAGTGTGGGTCCTCACTCCCTCTTCTTCTAGTGCAAGGAAAAGTGGCACTGTGAATTTTTGGGGAATAATCTTTTCGGACTCTAAGAAGTTATAGTAGGAGCCTAAACTAGGCTGGGGGCTAGTTTCCACAATTTTCTCCACCTTTTTTCCTCCTGTGGTGATTTAGCTGCCTCACCTTCCATCTCTTCAGTCTCCTTTAGCCTAGCCAGTGTTTCCTGTAGAATAGTCTCACCATCCTGTAGAGAGGCCTTTGTGTCCAACATTTTCATTCTTTCTCTCTAGGTGGATGTCTTCGGGCTTCCCCGTTCATAAGTGATGGATACCTTTTGAGGGAGACCTCTCCTTTTATGTAGCTAGGGTGTCTACAATCGTGATTGGTTATTTTGACGGTGGCTAGGGTCTGCCAATCTTAATCCTCATGCTCCTTCTTGCCTTAAAATACATGGAAGGCTCCCTCTTTCGCTTCCCTTTCTGCTTTGGAGATGTGCTTAGGGTGGCCAGCACAGTTGCTACCTCCCTGGCTAAAATCTCAAGTGATTTTTCCTTCTGTTGCCCTGTTTCCAGACTTCCTATAGAAAGTCCAGTGCTCACTATTTTATGGCTTCCTGTAGAAACAGTTTTCTGGCTTCCTGTAGAAACTGTCTTCACTGTTTTGGTCTACTTGGCTGGGGGTGCCTTCCCTTTTAATTTTGCTGTGGTTGCCTTGGTTGTGTCCTCACTTGCTTGGACTTTTTTATTCCTCTCTGCCCTGCTATGCAATCATTTCTCCCTTGGTGTTTGTGCGTTTATTCCACCCACAGTCTTGGGCTCAGCAGCTTGGCCTTTCCCTCGTTTCTCTTCTTGTTCCTTCTGTGGTGGTCTGTCCTAGGTTTCCTTACCCTTGGATTTCTCTTCTACCTCAATATGATCCCTTTCCTCACTACTGGATCAAGTGAGTTCCTCAGCCAGAATCCAAATATCATCATCCTTGGACATATTGCAGAAAATATCCCAGGAGAGAGGGGCAGTGTAGGTATGGAGGGCATCTTCCACTAGAAGCTTGATAAGCCCATGATGGGCTAGCTGGTCCGGTGTCCCTTCCTTCAATTTTGTGCCACACTCAATTAATGATTGTAGGAAGAAATAGGGGATGCTTAACTTTTGTTCTGGGGGTAAATCCATACTATGTCTGATTTCACTTAGCAACCGGAAGTGATAACCGTAAAAAATACTAAACCACCCCTCACAGGTAATGTATTTCATGATCTGAAGGCTGACCTCACTCCAAAAAGGGTGTAGGCTGGCTCTCCGGACCCCATTCTTATCTTCTGAAAATTGTTCCTCTAGTAGGAAGAATTCTTTCTTGGCTTTTTGGCCCAATGTTCTCTCCTCTTTGCTCTAGGGTATCCCCAATGGCAGATCAGTGACTCGACTAATGAGTTGTGGGGTAAGCTTTAAGGTTGACCCTCTGAAATTTACAGTGTCCAGTGTCTTTGACTTAGGCTGCAAGGAAATTAAGAATTCTTCTGTTACCTCATCTTCATGGCCTTGAAGTCTGTCACAAAAGGTCATCCAATTGGCACAGGTGAATAGGTCCACCACCTCGGGAGCTTCTCGCAATTTCCTAGAATCCGAGGGTTCCTTTCTGATAAACCCTCCTGGCATGGTGAGAATGCTCTATTTTGGCTTGTGCTCTAATCTGAAAGGGGAATTCTATGTATGGTTTCCTCTTTTGATTATCAAGATAGGGTTTCTCAGATGTTTGCATTTCACTTTGCACCAATTCCCTAGTTATAATGTTGTTGCTGCCCAAAACTCGACTGTCAAAAGGGAATTAGGCTCCGATAGATAGAGTGCAGAGCTTAATTTTCACCCCTAGCATGCATACAACCACATAGAAGTCACATTATTCATGCACAGGTTAGCCCTCACAGTGGTTTATCGTTTCTATAGGAGGAATTTCTTAACAGGAACCATGGAAGAGAATTTGACGGAGAACCAACTGAAAAATTCTGTGTATCACACAGGCAAACTACTATTCTTGACCCACGACAGACTTGCTTCTAATTCTCCTACTCCAGACAGTTTAATTCACCACCTTTTGAAATATCATGCATGGGAATGGTGTTTTCGAGCCTACCTCTCTTCGAAACTCCAATTTCGACGCAAAAAGTCCAAGTTTCTCTGCTCTGGGAGGCTATGCCGTGTTTCCTGTAGAGCTCCTTCCTGTAGAAAGCCTTTCCGGCTTCTCGAGGATGTCACGGTGCTTCTGAACGAGCTTGGGATGTGGGAGTATTTTGAAACAGGCCGAGAAGCTCAAGCTAACAAACTGCAAAGGAGGAGGACACGTATTTTGTTGAGAGCGGTTGCAAGTGTAAATGAGAGTGGTTCATTGTGAGTTCTTCGGCCGAGCAATTTTTAATTACGGTGCAATTCATGGTGAGGGGGTGAGGTGTCCAGGCCGATCCGTTAGCCAACGTCACAGCCATCATTCCTCGACGTGTCTCTGACCGCCATTTCCTTTCTCTACCATTAACCGCCGCCACCCTGCCAATCCCGCCGATTCTCCCCGACTGGACACTTCCCACATGTCGGTTGCATGTCTCTTTGGTTTAACTAAGCTCGCTCGGATCCCACGAGGACATTTGACTGACTGTGGGTGGCAAGTTGACTGGCCACCGAATTCGTTCAATCCGCACCATTTCACAGACATGCACTTTTCAGAGTATAGTCTATGCAATTTGACGAATAAGGTTAGACACTTACCTGTGTGACCGTGGATGCGTTCTACAGGCTTCGAGAGGTGGAACGATGGATTTGATTACTGCTGCTTCGTGAACAGGCACTGGAACTCCTTCTTTCATTGGCTGATGTTGTATGCATGGCTTCGGGACTCGATCCTCTGGTTGTAAACACTACATGCAGAGGCTCCATCTGATTTCAGCTGTCGAGGAGGTGTTCACGTCCAAGCGGGGTTTGTTACATGTCCCCTATGTCGATTTCAGCTGCTACCGTTTCCATGGCATGTGCTCCAGACGGATCAGCTGCAACAGGATTCCTGTAGAACATCCTGTAGCTGCTTCTCCTCCTGGGATGCATGCTGAAAAAAGCAAGGTTGTATTCGCGGATGAAGGGTCCTGATAGAGCTCTGACAGGTAGAGTGTGCGAGCCTTATTATGCTTGATTTGTCACTTGGAAAAAATGATTTCAATCTGAGGAAAACAGGACTCTTTGTATGACTGTGCAAGAATACATAACCAAATTGTTGCAATGGCGGTGGAAAGAGATGAAACTAGTGATGGATGGAAGAGAGGGGTGGTTGCAGGCCTAATCAATAGACTTCAAGCTTCAAATCCCCTTCCAAAACTGAATTTGGCCTACCCAAAGGCTCTATAGGATGTTTCCTGTAGAAATGCAGAACTTCCTGTAGAAAGCCCCAAAACTTCCTGTAGAAAGCTCAGAACTTCCTGTAGGAGGTTGAATCTTGACCCGAATGTGTTCAAATCCTGGAAAAAGTGAGTGGCCATGGAGGGAGTGTCTGTGAGGATGTCTGGTAGCTTGGTAAAGACCCCTGTCCTCGTTTTGCACGACCTTCTTTATCTGCACTGTATTCCCTGCAACCTGCAATAATTCTAGAGATTAGACCTGTTTCTTTTACTTTTTCTCTTTTTTCCCTTTTTTCTTTTTTTCTTTTTTCTTTGAGAGACAACAGGGGCCCCTCCATGAGGTTTTGACCCCCACTATCTGCCTTGGGCGCCTCAGAGAGGTTTTCACCCAAGGATCTTTTTTATTCCATTTCTTTATTTTCTGAGAAACAGCTGGGGAACCTCCATGAGGTTTTCACCCTCGCTGTCTGCCCCGGGCACCTCAGAGAGGTTTTCACCTAGGGATCTTTTTTATTCCCCTTTTTTTTTATGATCAAGGTGTGGGCGGATTAGAGGCAAAACCCTGCTCCACTACCAGCACTGATTTTTCGAAAGTTTCGATGAACTCCTACCTTGAAAGGGGTTTCCTGTAGATTTTCAATCGATGCCCATTGACAAGCATGGGGATGACTTCTTCATCAATGGTCCTGATAAGGACTAAACCATTGTCATTGCATTTCTCCACTATATATGTTCCTAACCATCTTGTCCTCAACTTCCCTTTGAAATCCTTGTATCTTGAGTCATACAATAGCGCCCAATCTCCCGGCTGGAATTGCTTTTCATTAAGGTGCTGGTCATGCCATATATTCCTCTGGAGTTGAACTACTTCTAAGTGGAGGAGGGCCTGCATTCGCTATTCATCTAATCCATTCAGCTACAGTAATCTCTCATGTTGAGCATGGCTGAGATCTAGGTCCAGCTGAGCTGCCACCCTCAATGTATTGTACTCGAACTCTATGAACAGCAAAGCTTTCTTCCCGTAGACCAGCTCATAAGGTGTGAAACCTGTTGTAGTCTTCCAAGTGGTGTTGTAGGCCCAGGTGGCCTCAACCAAGCGATATGCCCAATCCTTTCTGCTGCTGCTCACCACCTTAGTCAAAATCCCTTCCAATGCTCTATTAGTGACTTCCACATGCCCATTTGCTTGAGGATGATATGGGGTGGAAGTCCTATGCTTGATCTTGTGATGAGCGAGAAAGTCTTCAATTAGGTTGGAGGTGAACTGGCTTCCTTGATTGGTGACTAACTCTCTTGGGTAGCCAAGCTTGTAGAAGATATTTTCCCTTAAAAACTCAGCCACCGTTTCCTCTGTTGCTGCTTTGATTGCCTTTGTTTCTGCCCACTTTGTCAGATAGTCGGTGCACACAATGATGTAAGACCTTTGCTTTGAAGGAGGGTTGATAGGACCCACAAAGTCCATGCCCCACTTCTCAAATGGCTCGAAGTTCACTTGAGGTTGGAGAGGCATTTCATCCCTTGGAGTCGGTTTCCCCATCCTCTGACATCGGTCACACTGGCTGATGTATCTTTTGACATCTTGATGAAGAGTAGGCCAATAGTAGCTTGCCTGTAGAATTTTGAAGGCAGTCCTTTTTCCTGCAAAGTGGCCTCCACAAGGTCCATCATGACAGGTTAGGAGGATGTCAAAGACTTCCTCCTCCCTAACATAACACCTCAAGATCTGATCTGGGCCAAGTTTAAGTAGGTTGCCCCTGATCCAAGTGAATGGGGTGCTCTTTCTTATAATTCTGCTCTTCTCCTTTGAGGATAGATGCGGAGGGAACTGTGCTGAGACCAAGTAATTTGTTATATCAGAAAACCATGGAGAGAGCACTGAGATAGCAAATAGATGTTCATCTGGCATCTAGTCATCCACTGTTCCTTCTTCACCTGCAGGAAAATCCAATCTAGAAAGAAGTCAGCAACAACATTTTACTTACCTAGCTTGTCGACAATAGTCAAATCAAATTGTTGCAACAAAAGTAACCATCTAATGATACAGGTATTGACATGAGGCTTCTTCATTAAATATCTAATCGCAGCATGATCAGTGTGTACAAATGTTTGATAACCAGGGACGTAGTGTCTAAACTTGTTTAGGGAATGGACTACAGCTAGGAACTCTTTCTCGGTTACAGTATAGTTCATTTCTGCCTTGGACAGGTTTTTGCTGAAGAAGTATATGGCATATGGCAGTTTCTCCTCAACTTGTCCTAAGGCTGCCCCTATGGCTTTGTTCGAGGCATCAGTGTGGATGTGGAAAGGTAGGGCCCAGTTTGGACCTCTCAAGATCGGGGTGGACACTAGCTTATCTTTCAACTCATCCAGAGCCCCCTAACAGTCGTCAGTCCATTTGTACTCAACATCTTTCCCTAAGAGGCCAAACAATGGCAAGGCTAGCTTACTGAAATCTTTAATGAATCTTTGATAATATCCTACTAAGCCTAGGAAACTCCGAACATCTCTTACCTTTTGAGGAGGTGGGACCTTTTGGATGATAGCAATCTTGTTGGGATCCACCTGTAATCCTTGCCGAGAAATGGTATGACCTAGCACGGTCCCTTCAGTCATCAGGAATTCACACTTTTCAGGACTGAGGGACATGTTCATCTCAATGCACTTGGTTAGAACTTTTCCCAGATTAGTCAATGTTTGTTGGAAGTTGGACCCATAAGGAGTAAAGTCATCGATATAGATTTCTACCGAATCATGGATCAACTCAGAAAATATGCTCAATACTTCTCTCTGGAAAGTGGCAGGAGCATTGCATAGCCCAATGGGAAGGACTCGGTAGGCAAAGGTACCCCATGGACAAGTGAAGGTGGTCTTATCTTACTCTTCCGGGCTGATTTGGATCTAATTATACCGGTTGAACCCATCTAGGAAAGAGAAGAACTTCTTCCCTGCCAGTCCATCCAACACTTGATCTATGAAAGGCAAAGGGAAATGGTCTTTCTTGGTGGCTTTGTTAAGTTCTCGGTAATCTACACAGATTCTCCACTTCCCATTCTTCTTGGGCACAAGCACTAGAGGTGAGACCCACTCACTATCGAAGATAGGGTAGATGAATCCTGCATCCAACAATTTTTGCAATTCTTCTTTGACAACTTCTTTAAGGGATGGATTCGTTCTCCTCTAAGGCTGCCTGACTGGTTTACAATCTTCTTAATGTAAATGTGATGGGTGCAGACTGAAGGGTGGACTCCTTTCATTTCCTTATAGCTCTAGGCGAAGGCATCCAGATGATGGTTCAGTAAGCTACACAGCTCCTTCTCCTGGGAGGGAGATAGGGAGGAGCTGATCTTCAAGGCTCTCTCGGGGCCAAATTCCACATTCTTAATTCTGGGAGAGGTTGGATCAGTCACACAGAGGTCTACTAATGTGCTGGCTTGGGTATCTTCCACCAATTCTTCTAAGGACAGTGCACTGGGAGGCGGATTTTGAATCAAAGTCTCAATCAAATCATCCTCGGTTTGAGGGCCTCCCCTAGTGGTTTCTACTATGCACAATGGTGCAGAGTAGACCTCATCCTCATCTCCTTCTTCCAACTAGAGTGGTAAGTCATGTTCTAGCAGAGGTTGGGCAGGAGGATATAGGACTAGCTGCTTGGACATGGGCCCATTCTTAATGGTCATGCTTCCAGCTCGACAACTGATGTAAGCATCCGCAGTGGCTAACCAAGGCCTTCCCAAAATGAGGGGGTATCCAATGAGCTTTGCCTTTGGTTGAAGGACCAAGAACTCCGCAGGGTACTCCTAAGAGTCAACAGAGACCAGGACATCTTCCACAATCCCTTCGGGAGTCACGGTGGAGCGATCTGCCAACTGCAGGACTGTCGAGGTCTTCCTTAAGGAACTCTGAAGGTTGAGTTTAAGCATGCTGTCCCTGGTCATCACATCAATGGCAGCCCCTAGATCAATCAAGGCATGGGGGATTATAGTTCCATTGATATGGACATCAACTATAGGACTCCTAGGGTCCAAATACTTTGGATAGATTACTTGCCCCAACATTAAATCAAACAGTTGTCCTATGACATTGATAGTCGGGGCATCTCTCTTTTGTCCTATGACATTGATAGTCGGGGCATCTCTCTTTTGTCCTATGACATTGATAGTCGGGGCATCTCTCTTTCGCCTGCCTGGGTGCCTGAAACACTTCTCCTTAATCAATTTTTTGTATATTGGTACATCTTTTATGTCCTGGAGAAGTGGTATTTTCACACACAACTGTTTAAGTTCTCCCAGAAGTTCAGTCTCCTTTGGGTTTGGTTGCGTGGTTACTGTTAGTCGCTCAGGAAAGGGTGGAATGGCTTTGGGTTCACTTTCCTATTTCTCTTCCTCGTCCTCTGGGGGAGGATCTTGGCGATCTGGAAGGGTCTTCCTGGATCATAGGTTGATCTCCTAGATCTCCACAGCATAGGTAGGGCATGTTTTCTCCCCAGTGTATACCTGTTGGGCTTGTCGGTTGTTGGGGTTCGAGTTTGGTTGAGCAGGAATCTGGGGTTGTCTTGGAGGAGCAGGAGGTAATGGTTGTGGCTGAGCCAGTGGTGGAGGCAGAATGGCAGGAGGAGAGTTGTATTGGGGCCTCCACCCCGGTTGAGGTGTATTCCACTGAGGTTGTGGCTAGACATGTGAGTGAAACGAATGAGCAGTGGGTTGAGTATGGTATTGAGGTGGATAAGACCACGGAGGAGGTGCGGACCAGGAAGGATGAGTAGGGGGACCCCAAGAAGGCATGTGAGAAGATTGGTTGGGGCTATAATAAGCTTGTGATGTCCCTTGCATCCCCTGCTGGTAAGGTCTGGGCCCATGCAACCTCCTTTGGTTGAGGAAGTAGAGAGGTTCAGTGGTTGCCTCAGTCCCTTGGTACATGGCTTTAAATCCGGGTAAGGTTGGGCATTGGTTTGTGGGGTGGTTTTCCTCACAAACGAAACATACCTCTACTGAGTGCAATGGACACTCATTCTTAGGGTGCTTCCTCGTACATCTAGGACAAAAAATGGCCAAAGCCCTCTCAGATTCCTCTTTCTTTTGTTGGATTTGGAAAGTATCAAGTTGCATGGCATTGGTCTGTCTCATCTCACTTTTGAGGTCTTCAATCTGATTAGCAAACTCACGCTTGGAGAAGGTAGTACTAGCTGAAAGTGGATTCCCCCTACCTCTTTTCCGGGCTGCCCTAGAGTGGTTTCTAAGCACAGTCTTTATGTCCTCATAAGGTAGTTGGTAGATGTCTCCTCCAGCTAGCATGTGAAGGGTATCTAGAAGGTCTTCAGGGAATCCTCGGAGCAGAACCAGCTTTAGAGATTCAGGGTCAAGTGTGCACTTGGCCCGTTTATAGCTAAGTTGGAACCTTTCCTCGTAGTCTTCTAAAGACTCATCATTTTCCATGGTCATCCGAAAGATTTCTCCCTTTGTTTCCTTTGACCTACAGTAATCCTGGTATTTGTTGCTAAAGGCTTGCTGCATCTGAGCCCAAGTGGTGATACTGTTTCCAGGAAACCCCATGAACCAGCATAATGATGCATCCTTGAGGGTAGAGGGAAAGAGTTTCAACTTTTTCTCGTCTTCTGCATAGTCATAAGTTCGACAAAGGACAACAAACTCAAACAGGAAGGTATCAGGGTCTTCAGTGGCCAATCCATGGAAATGAGGCCAAGGCTGAGGGACTTATGTTCTTCATCTTCATGTCCCCGTTGGTCTCTCGGATGGGGAAAGTACCTTCTATTGTCTCATCATCCTCTCTACCGTTTCAGTTTTCAGCCATGGTCTCAAAAGGAATGTTTTCTTGCTCTTCTTCTATTATAGGATCTTCGTATATTCTCAGGAGGTTCACCTATAGGTTCTTCTGGGTCACTGCCACCAAAGAAGAGAGAAGGGTGACTCAGTGAAGTGGTGGGGGTGTTGCGTAGGAATTTTCCAGTATTATCTCTATTCCTATGAGGCATGAAAAGATTTTTGGTTGCTTTTTCTTTTTTCTGCTTATACCTACAAAACTGAAACAGATGGAATTGCAAATAACTAAAATCTATCTTGCCGAAATGAAAATGCGGAATTGAAATGAAAGCAGGAAAGGACTAATCTATTTTGCTGAAATCAAATTGTAGGAATGAAATGCTAGACTATGCTTGCAGAATTGAAATGCTATTCTACGCTTGCAGAATTGAAATTGCGGAATTGAAAGGCTAATCTATGAAAGCAGTAAATGTCTAATTTACATCTACAGAAGTGAAATTGCAGAATGGAACTGCAATAAACTACTTAGCAGAAGGTTAGAGTAGGAAAATAGAAGAAAAGCAGCAATCACAAATACTCTGACGCTTCCCTGGCAACGACACCAAAAAGTATGGTGGGCTCTAGTATTGCAGCAATAGTACTGCAACTCCTAGGACTCCCTTCTTTACTTTTATCAACCCGGTAGTTCGTAACAAACTTGGAAGTGACGGTGCTGTATGCACAAGTACTAGCTCTTGCCACAACTATCACTTGGTCAGCTAGCACAAGTCCAGTAGGAGCTTAATCCAACTTCTATGAGCTCTGAGAAGAAGCTTTTTAACTGATGGATGAAAGCTAACTCAAAGAAGGTTGATCTACTTGCAGCAAGAAACTGGAAAGCTGAAAGGAAACGTAAACCCTAGGAAACCCTAATTTTACCAGCTAGCCCTACTGATGCAAGAAAGAGATGCCATTGACTTCTAGGAAGGTAAAATACATGTGTCTAAGCTACTTCTACAGTAACATCTAAGAAAAACATCCTTTTGTATTTTTGAATAAGTTGCCAGAATTATCATGCATGCGATTTAACTGGTTTTGACTGTGCAGAGGTGTATTGGTGAGAGGAAATGCTTGGAGGAGGTCAGGAACGTTCAGAGAGGGCCTAAGGGGTCCCTAACACCCTTCTAGAGAGTTTCACAGAGTTTGGCTATCAAGAAACCTCATTCGTGAGCCTCCATAAGAAGTCTGCAGGGGTTCTACAGGATGTTTTGGAATTTCTACGTGATGTCTGTAATTTTCTACAGGTTGTTCAGAAATGGGATTTTGGAGGATGGATGGAGAGAGAAAGGTGAAGGAGTGAGTATGGAGGTAGGACAAGGGTGTAAGGAGGTGCAGGACTTAGTGGGTGGAGTTAAGGAAAGATGAAGATGGCTAGATTTGTTCAAGAAGGAATGAAGCAATGTTGCACAAAAATTAGGGTTATGTGAGAAAATGGAAAACGTGAGGCAAGAATCCGAGTTAGGGGATGGAGAAGATGGGATTGATGGAGTATGGGAAGATAGAGAAGTGGTACAGGTGCTCTGCAAGTTGTTTTTCCAACTGAACCGACGAAGACTTGTAAAATCAGAGACCTAGTTACGTTGACCTAATCTGATATAGCTAACAGTAAAGAGAATGAACAGAAATTTTAATTGCAATGAAACCATGTATACTAATACGCAACGAAGTAATCAAGAATTTGAACATGTAACCAACTTCCGCAAATAAAAATCAAACACTAATGATGGCATGGCGAAGCAAAGTCAGTGTTTTTGTGGGCATCAAGGTCACCTTGATCCCAGCTCCTGATCCCACTGAGGGAGAGGTGAAATCAGAGGTGCTTGATGGCCTTTTTTTAGAGCTTTTCCCTGTCAATAACCTATCAACTAAATCTGAACATCAAAAGTCTTTCTAATCATCAACAGTGACCTAGTTAATCAGCAGGATTTAATCTACTTAACAGAAATGATTTTGCAAAGACATAAACAAATAACAATACATAAAGGAGGCCTTCGCACTTGGGTTGGGCCCAACCCCAAGAGTTGCAGGGTCCTATAAAGAACTTAGATCCGATGCCAAGTAAAGCTGCTTTTCATTACTCAAAAAATAATCATCACAAGAAAGTTATATAGCAGTAGCTACAGGAAAACGAGCTGAGGAAATGACAACACTATAGTGCAAATACCAACAGTTCCAAAAGTAAACTACGAAGGTTGAGGCCTTCCTATTTATACACTATGAGGGGCCTAGCAGCCCTCCTTAATTCAAGGGACTTGGCTATTCAAACTACCAGTAAACAGTCACTCTTTCAAAAGCTACTTGGATTCCTTCAGGATTTGTTTTGTTGGTCTGTTGAGCTCGAAGTTGAGGGTGGAGATTTCAAGGAAGGGCCATTTAATGCAAGAGACAACCTCCCTACGAATCCTCACCTCAAGCTTGGCTGCCACCTGGCCCATAATTGCTTGGTTTTGCTCCAAAATTTGTCCAAAAACCTGAAATAACCACATATTAGCCTCCTTGGTAGAGTGACCACCCTTATTCATTCAAATAACATAAACATACTAAAAAAACATGCATAATCTATGAAAAATGGAGGATTGAACAAGGACAATTAGGCAAAATGAGCCCAATAAGTTACCCAATTCGTGGCTCATCAATAACAACATAAGCCTCATCCAACCAAGGCTTCAGTCATGCCTTCAGCACTGCTTCCTTGTGTTGCACTGCATCCAACTATTCTTTCAACTACTTGGCCTCCTATAGCTTTTCCAGTCTTTGTATGAGCGCGACGGTTCGCACTGTAACTTTTACGTCGTCTTAGCGCTATTGCAATTCTCGCGCTTCTGTCTCTGGCCACTGAACATTAGGGTCCTCCTGCAGGCTCATCAAGACCTCGAATGATTGTTCAAAAAGTTGTGTGCAGTCTGCTACTACACTGTGGACTGCCACTATCGCCTCTGTGACAGTGGTTGCACACTGCTCCTTTACTTCTGACAGAGTTGAAGGCTGGGCCTTCAAATGTAATTCGATAATCTGTAGGTTCAACTTCAGCTGAACGCGAGCCATCTCTGTGCCAGTGTCACGTACCCCGATAGCCAACTTGTGGATGCACACCTCGATAGGGTCTTTGTCAGGAATGACCAACTCTAGGACCATTCGGCATGCCTCCTTCATGACCTCAATTATACTCTTGTTTTGGTTGGTTACTTCAGTCACAACAGCAATGGAAGAGTCTCACTATAGGGCCATCTTCTCATTGTTAATCCTGTTAGCACCTAAATCTGCCCTAGGCTGAAGGAAGGCAAAATTTAGGGTAACCACAAAGCACGCTCAGTCTAGTAGCTAGCCCTACCAAAAAAGGAGAGGGCTCTCTCCACGCTTAGTGAATAGATAAATGAAACAGTCTGAGATGACTTACAGTGAAATATTTATCTTAGGCTAGTAAGTGAATATGGATACACGAAACATTTTTTTATGAATGACTGAGCTTCTGGGATGGTATGGGACCAACGGTCAGCAAAGAATAGAGAATTTAATACAAAGACACATAATACTTCATGAGGCAAGGCAGGCCGAAAGCGTAGCAATTTAGTTTGGAATAACGCGGAATAGAGAGATTGTTGAAGAGTGTGAAAAGGGCATAGGAACATGAATCCTTTTCAACAGAAGAAATACACTGAACATGAAATTTTCCCACTGGCAGAGCAATAAAATTGAATTCTACCTAATCTCACTCAGAAAATTTCACTGGAAATGAACATGAATTGAATTATGAAACATAACTAAATACATATGAAAACATAAGAGACACATTTACTACACTCACAACCACAAGAATCTCATGAAACAGAACCGCTGCCTTTCATTAATTCTCTGTTAACAATATACAGTGAAGAAACAGAGTTTCTTTCCCACTGTCTCCCAAAAGATACAAACCAACCAACCCTTTGCAAATAGCTTACATACAATATATAGAATGTGCCATGAAGAGATAGAATGCCCAAGGGTTGGGGAGTTACTCGAATCATTACAAAATGGAGATGAAGAGCCAACCATCAGCTAGAGGTGCAGCGCTACAAACATGACATTTGGCTTGGGTGACCGTTTGCCTTCCTTTGCCACTTGGATAGAAGTCCATCTGGAAAGAGAATGCTTTAAACGCTGCCTTTGGTGCCAAAAAATTGAAGTGTAGATGACCGGCCCACTTGGAGAAGTCGCGAATCGAAAATTAGCGAAACGAAGCAAATTTGGCAATTTTTCCTCTGTGCGCTGCACCATTTTCTCTGTGCGCCGTGCTACTTTGGGGCCTATTTTGGGGCACTTGCAAGTGTCCAAAATGTGCCCAAGTGAGCTTGTTGGAAAGGTTTTCCTGTATACTTTCTAACCCCACTAGAATTTTTGAATTTGGTGCTCATTTGTCCCTCCAAATCTCCATTCTCCCAAGACTACTTCCTGTGTGTCAAAAAAGGGGTAGAGAGGCCATTTTTTGCGTGTTTTTGACCTTTTGGAGACTCATATCTTGCCCAAATTTCTTGCACCAGTAGTCGTGATTTTCCATGCTGAATCCAAAAATGCAAACCATTCCTCATTAGGAGCTTCTGATTTTTAGCGTCGCGCCACAGGGAGAAAAACCCTGTATTTTGCCCAAAAATTTGTCATGTGACCAAAATTTCACCAAATTTCTTGAAATTTGGGCTGGAGGTCCTCTATGAAGTGCTATGCTTTGCCAAGGAAGCTTCAGCCAAGATTCGAAGCTGATCTTTCTCTTTTGCATCTTTTTCCTCTTTTGTTGCTTTGCTCAATTTTGCCTTCAAGCTCTTTATCCGGGCCTTTGCACTCATATTTCGTGCCCTGTAATGATAAAACATCCTCCTCAGTATGGTTTTGTCTTTATCAGCCTTCTCTAGCAATCTCTCTAGGTGGATGTTGATCCACTCTAGCCAGGACTCACGGTCATTGTTGATCTCTTGTTCCAAGGTAGTGAGCTCGATCCTCCTTTGTTGGGCAGCTTGTCGATTCTCACGGATGTTTTGCAGCTCCATGATCTCATGCTGGTCCTCAAGCTGCTTGTTTCTCTGCTCCAAATACTTGATGATCCATTTGGCCTTCTCCACATTGAGTGACAAGTCTTGGATCTCCATGTTCTGCTCCTGAATAGTCATCCTAAGTCGGGCGCTCTCCACATCTGCATCATCATCCTGAATGAGGATGAAATCGGCCTCCTTTTCACCTGATGGCCCCTAGTCATGGATGGGCTTCTTGTCCTTGTCATGTACCTGTGTTTTCGATGTAGGAAGCGAGGCCCCTTCCACCCCGAGTGGAGATAACACTCGCTTTGCTGCTACAAACAAGTGCCTACTACCTCTCTGATAAGTGATGGATACTAGCATAGCAAGAGGGCATGCCTGCAATTCAATGAGGGTGTTTGGCTCATCCCTAACATGTTTTCCACTCCTGTGATGTCTCCTGGGAGCCTGTTCTCCTGAAGTTGTATCGCTATGAGTTTCCACCTCATACTCTAATGAATGTCGTGATGCCATGACTGTTGTGCGTATGGTATTTAGGTTGCCCTTTGATGATGGTGTGAAGCTAGGTGTTGTTTGTGATATCTGCCACCAAGGGGAACAACGAAAAAAGGGAGTGTTAGGAGGGGGATAATACGATGGGAATAGGGGTTATGGGGAGAAATTTTGTTTATGGACATGTAGGAGGGTTTGGGGATTTTATAAGGTAGGGTTTTGGGGTGTCATGTTGACAAATAAGAGGAGGGATAGGGGATAGGGTTTGGTAGTATTTTAGGGTAGGGATAATAGGAAAAATGAGAAAGGGAGGATAAGGAAAAATGGTAGGAAAATAGAACCTTGGCCTCAATACCTCAATTATGCAACCCTAGCCACCATGGTTTTGATGTTTTTTGAGTGGTTGGTCTTATGAGTTTTGTGGCAATTGAACATTGCCAAAAACGACCATATCATCCATAAAATTTGATGAGCAAGCCATGATTTAGACCCTACCTAGAAATTTGGATGCAAATTTCAATGAAATTCAGGCCTTTTAGCCCTGTGCGCCGCGCCTCCCATGTGCGCCGCGCCAGTGTAAATTTACACTGGAAAATTTCTCCCAGTGTGCCACGCTCTCTATGTGCGTCGTGCTCTTTTCTAGGTGACTTTTGGAGGCCTTCCCGGTGTCCAAATTGGGCACATGATAGCTTGTTGGAACGATATTTCAGTCTACTTTCCAACCCAACTAGAATTTTTCAATTTGGAGTTCATTTTTCATGTAAAAAATCAAATCTCCCAAGACTGGTCAAAATGTGCCACATGAGGCTGCCTAAAGGCAGAGTGCTGTTACAGTCAACTTTTGAATGCCTTCCTCAACTAAAAATTAAGCTCATGATAGATCATTGGAAATATTTTTATGTCTTTTTATCATTTGACTCATCAAGAAAATCATTTGGCCAACTGAGCTAGGAGGAAATTTGATTTTCCCAAGGTCACTTCAGAGGTGCATCATTTCTCCTGGGGCAACTATATTTTTGACATTTCTCCAAAACCATGACACCTGTGTAGAAAGTGAAGGAGGTTTTTCTTCCTTGGAATATTTTGGACAAAAACCTCTCTCTGTTTTCCAAAATTCATCTTTTATTTCTCAGAAACCTCATTTGAGTGAAACCTATCCCGATGTGTGGAACAAGGGATTTGTTGAGATGAAGCGAAATGAATGGGATAGGGAGTTTCTAAATTTTTGAGGAAATTTTGGGAAGTAGGGAGTGATTTTAGGAGGGGAAAGTGTGATCTTAGAGATTGAGTGAGGGGAAGGGGTTCAAAAAGGCAAAACACAGGTCGAACCTAGAAAATTGCCAAGTTGTAGCAAGAAACTAGGGTTTATGCGAAAATGAGGAATTTTGGGGGTCTCAATGATGGGAAGTGTTTGATAAGGTACTTTAAGGATAGGGGAAGGTGTATAAACATCAGGATACAAGTTTTGCTAATGATTTGGCCATCCAAGAGAAATTGCCTTCAAAACCCTAGGAGAGGGAAATGACCTTACCTAGGCGTAACTGAAGCATGAACAAGGTGTAAAATGACCCAATGGGACTTGACATGATAATGAAAACTCTCTGAATGTTGGTACACTCAGCTGAACAGTGACATGGACCGACATTTGGACAACTTTTACAAGGGTAAAATCAAACCCTAGACCTAATGCCTAGTGACCAAATTTTGCTTGAAGACTCACTGAAATGATAAAATTATACCTTGACACCTTAAAATCACTTTGTAAGAGCATGTTTGATCACTGGAGGAAGGCTGCAAAGACTGACACTAACAAATCCTCTGCTCATTGATCACCTGTAGAGTGCGGTGTTCACAGGCCCTCAGCTCTGTGATCACTCCATCCTGTAATAGGGTGGAGTGCCTCGCCAGGGAGTACTACCAAGTTCAACCCTACTCCCTTGAGGGCGCTAACAATGGGCCTGTCAGCTTTATTCTCCATGGTCAATGCTCCATCGGGCAGCACTATTGCACTGGAGAGCTTCGCGTGGAGCATCTCGACAGCTTCTAAAGTGCCAGTAGCAAGGCTGGTGGACACCGTGCCAACCTGTGACACGCGGTTCTACAGCTCTTGCAGACTTGTCTAGACGGCCCCCAATATTAGTTGATGTTGTTGTTCAAACTGCTGTAGGGCCTCCATGGTGACATCTCGCACTGTGTCTCCAGTGTCATGAAAATCACCCTCTGTGAGGGTGATTGGGTCTAGCAACATCTTAGTGGCCTTAGAATTCTTCCTCGACCCTCCTTTCTCTTGTTCCCTTGGATGTGTGATGTGGGCACATGTCACCTGCAGGTCCGCGCTGTACTGCTCTGTCTACTGATTCGTCTCTTCCTCTGTCTCGGGCGAAGGCAACCTGGCACCTTTGTCGGAGCCCCATTCTATTCCACCTATTTTCTTCTCCGTTTGCTAAGCAGTATCGTGCTCTGCCTGGGCCTTGTCAGTGGCCTCCTTCTTCTGCTTCTCAGTTAGTTGCGCCATCTTGAGCTTGGCCTCCTCCTTCTTATGGTGTGCGGTGGACTTGCTCGCCCCCACTACTAAGTTGGATGTAGTGCACCACTCTGTTGGCCAGCAATCAAGTATTGCATCAATGGCATCATCTCTTGTCAAGTAAGGCAAATCATACCATGTTTGCGTAGGGTCCTTCCACTCCCTGATCGATACATGGTGAAAATATTCCTTGAACTCTGCATAGCCCTGCAAGTTGGCAAACACAGTAGGTGACAACCATGGTTTACAATTAATAGACATAAGGATGTTCATCTCCATCAAGATCTAGAAGATATTGATGTCCTTGATGTGCTACACATCCCTGGTCGCCCACAGCGAAGTGTACTTCACTGCTTCTGGTAGGTCCGGCACGACCAAGGGGAATTGACTGTCCTCTGGCAGCCCCCATGCTACCAACATAATAGATAGCAAGAGCCACATGTAGTGGAAGGTCTTACTGAGCTCCTGTGCCTCGCGATAGTTTGCAAGGAACTCACCGCAAAGATAGTGCACCAAATTGAACTGGACTCCTTCAGTGCATTGGGCTACTAGCGTGATGACAGGTGTCGACACTTCAGCAGCGCAACACTTCCTCATCACCTTCCCTACCAAAATCTACGTGGCCACCTTTACGGCAGGGTCACTGATACTTGATATGGCATATTTGCGTGACTTCTTTACAAGCTTAAATTTCTCCTCTGTGCCCTCCGCGAGGACCTGCTCGCCACCTTTTCCGCCAAAGATCATGGCTAGATTCTCTCCTTTGTAGGGTAGCCGCATGATCCGATGGATCAATTTGTCAGTGATGGGTATTCGTTCCTCTAGCCACAGACACCCATCATGCACCAGGAATAGAAGTTGCTTGATGACCAAGACTATAATTGGGGTGTGGTTGTAGTCCGACACCTAGAGCATGTTGAGAAAACCTTCCTTGTCTACTCCCCTGAGCCACTTCCGCAGCTCCAATGTCATCATCCCGATGGTTGTGTCAATAATGCGGCACATCAGCTACTCGGTCACCAAGTGTGGGAACTTCTCATGGTTAGCTAAGTCCCGATCTTCCCGCTTTAACAGAGGAACCCGCCCCAAGCGCGGTCCTTCAAAAACAATCTCATCTGGCAGCAAAGGGGTTTGCAAGGGGACCTTTCTCTCGTCAATATCTGTTGGTACCTTGGTCTTGCCCTTGCACAGAGGGATGTACTTAAGAAATTGAGTGATAGGGTGAGCACCCTAGACTTCAACTTCCTCCACATATATCCCCACTTCCTCATCATCCATCAGGATGCCTTCGATTTCTTCCTCCTCCAGCTCGAGATTGATGGCTTTGCCCTTTTCCTGTGTGATGGGATTGTCCTTTGGTGGGTTTCTTCTCAGTGATGCACACACAGGTATTGCAGGTTACTTTCCCTTCTTATCCTTTGCATTCTCCCTGGTTGGGGCGAGCTTCATTCTAGGTGTCCATGGTGATTTGGGAACTTTAGCTAAGACTTCGGCAACCTATGGAGTAGCTTCCTCTGCCTCCATAACAACTTTTGACATAGCCTCCTCGACTGTCACTGCTTTGGTATCCATAGCTTCTGTGGGTGCCGACATTCTGTTATGCAATAACTCTTATGTCTCCTTTTGCAATGTCTCAAATACAGAACGAGCTATCAAAGCTTCAATTTTCTCGTGGTTCATGTGCGCCTGAGAGCTCAACAACTCAATTCTAAAAATGCAAAGTGTTTTTCGCTGGGTAGCCACCTATAATTTATAGGGCATTTTGAATTCAAATTTGGTCATCCCCCCACATTCGCTTCATTAATGCCGGATTGGCAATAGATTTTCAAGGATCTGACCCATAAATTTCATCTTAAATGCCACTTTCCCGCTCCATTTGGCTACATTTCTAACATCAAATAATGAACAGTGACTTTAACGGTCACTTTCCGACCGACCTACGCGATTTATCCCTAGGTAGCGCAGCTCCCTTCACGTTGTCACAAACCCTATGACACTTCCTTGCTTCGCACAATCATCCAATCGCACAGCTCCCCAACCTGGACAATGTAGTTTATAGTCTCGTGCCTCCTTTCAGCTACCTGGAGTGCTAAGACTATGCTACCCTCATATAGTCACATGGCCAGACCACCGGTGTATGGATTCAATCTGCTACCATTCACCTTTCCTAGGAATGGATCTCCATTCAATTTAACCAACTGAACCACCCCTCCATTAGTAATCTCTTTAATGACATAGGGCCCTAACTAGTGCATTCTAAACTTCCCTGGAAATTTATCAAACTTGTTGTCATATAACAAAAGCAGGTCATTTACCTTAAAGGTACACAACTTAATATGTCGATCACGCCATGCCTTTTTGCACTGCTATTGGACCTATTGGTGAAATCCAGCTAGAAATCTCTCTTCCTCAAGCTCAGCCAGTTGTGCAAGCCTCTCTTCCAGGGCTTCGTGCTCCATCATACCCGTGAGTGCCACTATGCATAGACTAGGCACAATGTATTCCATGGGCATCACTACTTCAACACCATATATAAGCCTAAAGGGTGTCTATCCAGTCAACTTCTTGCATGCCGTTCGATAGGCCCATAGTACTGCGAGTATGCATAGGTCCCAATCACTTCGATGAGCATTGCAAACCTTGGTGAGTGCATTCTACAACACCTTATTGAATACTTCCACCATCTCATTAGCCTGTGGGTGATAAGGCATGCTCTTCTGGTGATATACCTAAAATTCCTCCGTCAGTGCACTGGTTGTCTCATTTAGAAAGTGCGTACTACGATCACTCATCAAAATATTTGGACACCCAAATCACGTGAGTACATACTCAAAGAGGAACTTTGCATCAGTCGCACTTGTGCAATCCTTCACAGGTTGTACCTCTTCCCATCGAGTCAAATACTTAGTCGCAGTGATAATGTACCACGCTCCCGTATTCTTACCTTGGGGCTAAATGGGTCCCACAAAATCTATCACCCATTTCTCAAAGGGTTGTAATGTCATTTGTGGATTCAGAGGTAGCTCATCCCTCCGTGATGGCCTTCCTATCCTTTGACATACATCACATGCCTTGTCATAAGCTTTTGAATCCTGATGTAGGGTTGGCCACCACAACCCTACATGTGGAATCTTCTGCGCGGTCACTCTCCCTACATAATGACCTCCTGCAGTGCCCCCATGCGAGTCCACGAGGATACTGCTCCTTTCAAACTTGGTACATATCGTCGCAATATTTCATCAGACCCCATTTTGTAAAAATGCCCAATAATGACAGAAACGTCTACTGCACGCACCACTAAATCCTTCTTTTGCTGGACAGTGTAACCTTCCGGGGGAATTCCTGTCGTTAGGAAGTGTATGATATCTTCAAAATGACCATCCGTGACACACACTACAAATAGCTGCACATCAAGCAATGCCTCCTCCAAATTAGTGGGCTCTTCCCCTATTTCAATGCGCAACAGATGGTCTGGTCCTACGTTCAATCGTCCAAGCTTCACAATAACCTCAAAATCATACTCCTGGAACAATAACAACCACCTGTAGATTCTCCCCCCCAACACAAGCTTATTTACCAGGTATTTCAACGTGAAATGATCTGTATACATCTTAAAATGTCCACCCAGCAAATAGTGTCTAAACTTCTGGAGTGCATATACCATGTCTAACCCGTCGCGCTCAGTGGTGGAATAGTTCTTATTAGACTTAGATAACCTTCTGCTTGTGAACACTATAGGATGGTCCAATTCTCCTCTGCCAGCCTGCATCAGTACGGCTCCCAGTGCTATACATGATGCATCAACATGTACATGAAACTCCTTCTTCCAATGCGGGAAGACTAAAATCGGTGTGGTGACCATCTTTTCTTTCAATACATCCAAGATCTTATTATAGTCCTCGTTCCAACAGAATATGACATCCTTTTTCAACAAAATTTTCATCAGCGCGATAATCTAGTCATGGTCCTTGATAAACTTCTTGTAATACCTAGTATGTCCTAAGGTTTCATGCAGCTGTTTCACACTCCTCGGTGCCTCCACATTAAGAATCACTATGATCTTCGCGGGGTTTACCATCAGTCACTGTTTACAAACCACATGACCCAACAGAGTCCCAAAAGGAACACAAAACATGCACTTCTTCAGATTAAGTGTGATCTAGTACCTTCGATGGGTATCTAACATCAGGAACAAACTTTCCACATGGAGTTTCACCAGCCCAAATATAGTCCAGTCATAAAAGTACACTTCTAGGAACTTATGAATAAATTCCTTGAATCCAGCAATGACTATGTGCGAAAAAATCACAGGCACATTCTTCAATCTAAAAGGCATTACAATGTACTGAAAACATCCCCATTCAGTTGTGAAGGTCATCTTGCTTCTATCCTCCAGTGCGATTTTGATCTGATGGTATCCAAAGAACCCATTAGTGAAGGAATACACTTCCTAGCCACCTACATTATCCAATACCTCATCAGTGAATGGAGTCGGAAAAGGATCATGTACATAAGCGTCATTCAACTTCCAGAGATCTATGCATATCCTTATTTCATCCTTCTGCTTCTTTTCTTGTACCACCATTGGGCTTACCCAATCAGATTCTTCTATGGGTTCAATGATGCCTGCCATGAGCATCTTGTCTAGCTCTAAACAAACCTTCTCCTTATACTTTAGATTGAGACTGTAAGGTCTTTGTTTAACTGGCTTCGCGTCAGGTTTTAATGTCATATTCATAATGCCCAGGTCTCCTATTATCCCTTTTAGCTCCATAAACTTGGTAGGGAACAAATCCTGGTATTCGTGGAGAAATTATGTGACCTTATCCACCATTGCATCATCCCAGTAATCTCCAATATTTGCCAATTTGGGCTCTGCCTCTGTACCGATATTTACCTGTTTCATTTTGAGTGGCGCAGTTATATCAGGATTCTCAATCTGTGGTCCCTCAACCTCTTGGTGACCCTCTATTTCAGGGATGTTAATCTTTCACAGATCCTCATCTTCTCCTTCAGTAGTCACGTTATAGAATTCCAACGTGTGGCTTAGCTGAGTGGTCCAATCGGGTTGAATCAGGTCCAAAGGATCTTGCAGTATCCTAAAGATTGTTGCTTTCACTTCTTGTAGCACTTCGTCAATACAATCAAACTCATCTTCAAAGTTTAATGTCATTATGAATCCTTCGCACAGAATATCCCATTCATATGTACCATGGCGAAGCTCTGTTTCCAAGTACTAGTTCGTCGGGATGACATCCAAGGTATGACAGAACAAGTGCACCCATTCCAGTTGGGGCTTCACTGCATAAACCTGAGCCCATTTGGCCAAGTGTGCACACAGATCATCCTCTCCATCATATTTTTCTATCAGTCATACCTTTGGCATCCCAAAGTGTGTTCTCATCATCCTCCTACATTCGCACCAATCATCACAGCTACCCTTGTGCATACCCCACCATCTTGCGGGCATGGCACGCGGGGCCCAATATAAAGCCTAGAAGCATTGCTTCTCTGGCACTTCCCTCTCAAATGCATCCAAAAATACATCTACATCATTCAAGCCATCGTAAGTGGACAGATCTCTTACCACTGACGATACACATCGCAACGACCAAGTCATCATGTTACATCTTAGCGTTGTTAATTCATATAGCCAATTTTGCCAGTGCTCTAATTCTTCATCAGAGTCTGAGGTGTAGGAACTCTCGTGATCCCATGTAATTCATCCATCCACTATTGGATTCACCCAATCTTGGTCTCACGCTGTTATCTTATATATGCAATTCCAATTGTCATCGCTCTCATAATCTCAGACTAGTTTAGTATAGCACAATCCTTCAACAGGATCTAGGGGTACTATTATACGAAGCAAATTCTTTTCAAATATCATCTTCCTCTTCTTTAGGTTGATTACCCCGTTCATATCAGTAGCCCAATCAATGCCAAGGAGCACAGGGTAGGGGTTGTTGTCGTCCACAATTTCTATTACTTCGAAGTTAGCCAACGTGCTCGTGCCCTCAATATCTACAGTTACTCCTTGCAGCCATCCCATGGGAATGATCTTTTACTGATTTTCCATTCTTAACTAAATCGGAGACCATTGCAGCATGGGTCTTCCCATCTACTCCCAATTCTACTTTGGTAGAACGTTCGCATCTGATCCCAGATCCAAAATAACTTGATCCATTTCATATTCTCCTATCTACACTGTTAGTCTCATCTCTCATCCTATCCTTGTTTTATGCTTACCAATCTTCTGTACCACACACGGTTCACCTGGAGTGTTCTCGACACATCTATTTATAAGGTCCTGTAATCCCTTCATAGCCTTTTTATTGTGCAATAGTTTCATGCATGTTTCTAGAATGTTCATAAGCACAGAAGGGTCTATCTCCTGATCAGGCTGATCCTTGCTCCCTGAAGTGGAGGCCTCATCGAAGCTCTTCTTTACTTCCATGAACATTTCGCGTGCGCACTCTAAGTCAAATTCAGCCTCCTTCGCTGGATCTTTGCGAACCCATGCATTGTCTTCGAGTTGTTTCCCCTTATCATCCCTTATTTCATTTCGACTTCGGAGAACTATATTCACATTTGGATCCTCTTCTTAAGGCTTAGACCTCATCATCTATAGGTTCTGAGTTGGTTGGGGTGGTAGCACCCCTTTGTTGCATATCCTTGATATCAGCGTCAGACAATCCTCTGTTTCATGATCAAACATAGTGTAATATTTGCACGATGAATGCATTGGGTTAGTGCAATCACGGGCATAGTGTCCTGGTCATCCGCAATTGTAGCAGATTAACTGTCCCTGATCTCTACAAGGTCCTCCTCCACTTCAACCTCGTCCGCACCCCTAAAAGCCTATTCACATCATCCCTGCACTCTGGTTAGGGGGTGTTCTTTCCATCATCAATTCATATCTTCTGCAGTTGTGCTCATCATTCCCTACAGACCTGCAAAAGTTACAGAATAGTTGTTGTGGTGTCTGTACAAATTTCTACATGAAATGACAGTTATCCGTCGTATGTTTTCATGCTACCTGTCATATAGCGCACCACAATGCAAGCCCCACACTTGGTCCTGCTTGGGTCTCCAGCCTCAAAGGCATTGGTCCTCCTCCTACAATATAGTTTGCAAAGACTGGGAAATGGTCTTTGTCATGCCCCTGACATTTACATTTCAGGCACCATACCTCTTCATGCACCTTTGGTTGAATTGTTCTGTCCTGCTTCAAACTTTGCATTTCAAAGCAAATATTTTGCAATTGCACATGGATCTGCTAAACCCCCAGATTCGTACCTTGCATTGGTGTTTCATGTAGTCTCATTGCAATCTCCAAGGCCTCTGCTTGAGTCGTAATCTTCTATTATGACAGTGCAACCTTTAAGTGTGGTAGGAGCGAAGCCACAAACCACTTGTAGTGTTGTCCATCTGTTAAGTTCATATTAGCTTCACGGATTTTACATTTCAACCTCTGATCCAATTCCGAAGGTGTCTCACCTGGTTTCATCGCAATTTCCTTAAACCCCACAATTGATTGTGCCTCGTATTTAGGCCTACTAAATTCTTTATTCAACATGGTCCGGATATCTGCCACTCCAGCGTTTGGGTTACCATTAGAGTGCTTGATGTACCAGGTTAGTGCGTGATCCTGCAAAGAACTAATTAATGTTGCCTTCTTCATGTGGTCATCCATGACGCCCTGAGCTTCCCATACAACTTTCACAACAAACCAAAATTGGTCCAGTTCTTCATTTCCCAAGCCTTTAAACAAAGGAAACTTCACTGAATTTTCCATGCTAAACTGCAGCGGAGGTGGTGGTGGATGGGTGAAGTCGCAGGTGAAGGTGGTGAAGTTGGAGGTGGTGTGGGTGGAGGTGGCAGTTGTAGGAATCCCTGTCTTATCAACTGAATGGAACTTTGCGAAGAAGCCTACACTACTCCCTCTTCATCACCCAATGGAGGTGAAATCAATGGACTATATTCAAGACCCTTTCTTTCTTCGCTCCTCTAAGTATTTCCACTTCGCGTAGCTTCGAACATCAAGGTAGCTGCATAACCCATTTTTTGAACAATAACATATTAATCTAGGTATTCAAATACTTCAAGTACTTACCTCACGGGACTTCGAAAAAGCGTCACTCTGCCTTGCTGTAGCTAACTAAAGTATCGACCGTGAATTCAGTTAAAAATCCTCCTATGATGAGATCAAGCCAATGATCGATAGCACAAGCAATCTTATCCTCAGAGGCTTCCAATCTCTATACTAACTCTGGGGTGCATACAATAGGACCGTCAATTCTCCACCTTCCTTGGCTATCCACTAGCTTTGCAATCCACTCGTATAACTCAACTTGAAAGGAACAGAAAAAGATCTCATGGATTTATGTATATAAGTACCTGTTCAACCAATGTTCCTTTGTCAGTTGCAGATTTTTGTTCTCATGTGCCGTTAATTCATGGATCTTCCTGTCCAACCAATCTTCAATCTCTTTCTTAGTTGGATTCTAGTGATACGACATCACACATCTCTTATGCAGATTTTGGTCCCAGCAACGGAACCATTTTTTGGTTGCATGGGGCCTAACCCATGTTTAGCATTAATTAGCCAAACAAATCCCTACACTACTAGCCTTTTTGGCACTAGCCCATGGGACACGGACTGAAGTCTCACCTAAAGTAGTATGGGGGGATGCTGGAACCAAGTTTCTGCACCCTAAGATGGTCGTGATGTCAGTTTATACCCTCTATTCCTGCTTTTGTGTAGGTCATTAAGTTCTAGGGCTCTGTAAATCTAGCCCTTTATTCCACCCTTTAGTACCTTTATGAAGGAGTACGATCGACCTTCACACAGCCCTAGCCTGGGGTCCAGGTACTTTGGCACTGCTATGACAGTGTATTGTACAGGTTCGCAAGTTACCTTAAGTGTTTTACTTATCTTACTAAACAATCACAGTTAGCACCGCGTAAACTGAGATTCTCACTTGCGTTCAATTAACCAACATAATTACATACATTCGCACATCACATAAACATTGTAATTGAAATCCATACACAATATAACAAGATGCATTAACAGGAACTAAAGACATAGAATTTGTAGAGTACTTCTCTTTATTGATATCTCCAGATTATTACAGACTCTATCTGCCCTTCGCACACAGCTGTAGGGGTCCACGCACTCAGTTGTGGACTTCCACACTAGGCCTCTGTGCACTCAGCTGTAGAGTCTATACCTACGATAGGACCCAAAAATTAGACTTCTCTATCAAGATTCTTCACTCCATTCTTCGCTAAAAACTTCTCCCCATGGTTCGTGGACCATGGGTAGATCTTTACAACTGAATTTACACTTTACAAAATAAGGGCATACAACCCTCTATGACTCATGACACCTTCGCACTCCATGGCCACAAAATGCAGAGACTTTACAATTTTATTACAAAATTGACCCAAACCATGGGCTTTTATCCCCAAAAATGTCCTTGGGGGATCCCGTTCCAACATCTTGTCTGGATCTACTGCAATGCCTTCCTTGGAAACAACATATCCAAAGTAGTGTACCTTAGTTTGAAAGAAGTTGTACTTGCTAAGGTTAGCATACAACTGATTCTCTCTTAGGAACCTCAACATTGTTGCTAAATGTTTGGCATGCTATTCCTCATTTTTTAAATATACCAGTATGTCATCAATGAATACAATAGCAAACTTGTCTAGATGAGGACACAACACACTATTAATCAAACACATAAATGTAGCTAGAGAATTAGTCAAACCAAATGGAACAACAAAAAACTCATAATTCCCATACCTGGTCCTGAACACAGTCTTGAAGATATCCTCTTCCTTGATGCATACCTGATGGTATCCCAATATCAAGTCGATCTTAGAGAACATTGCTACTTCCTTTAGTTGATCAAACAAATCATCAATCTTTGCAACGTGTATTTGTTATTGATCGTTAAATTGTTCAGATTTCTGTAATAAATTCACAATCTAAGAGTACCATCCTTATTTTTCATGAAAAACACTGGCACACACCAAGGCAATATGCTTGGCCTAATATACCTCTTGTCTAACATTTCCTTCAATTGCAACTTTAACTCAACCAACTCAAGTGTGCTCTGCCTACAAGGTACTTTTGATGCTATAGTCGCCCCTAGCACTAACTCAATAGAGAAATATACCTCCCTGTGAGGTGGAAAATCTGTAATGTCCTCAGGGAATACATCCTGAAATTGCTTCAAAACTGGGTACCTATTCAACACATCTGCATCCTCAACATCCTTACCCTTGTCACTAGAAATGTGCAATGCAAACATTAAATAAACTTTTTTGTGACTATGCTTAGCCTGCATAGCGGTAACCATTCTCACTTATGTAGGATTCTTATTTCCCTGCAAAGTCCTCTTTTCCCCACTATCATCCACACATTCAATGGCCTTGTTGAAGGTATTCACTTTTGTTGTGTGAAGATATAGGCAACCATACCCCAAAAGCATACTATACCAACCCAATGGTAATACATTCAAATGCGCTACTATAGGCATATCATTTAACTCAAATGCACAAGCTCTTACCCAATGGTGAACTCGCTTCTTTGTACCTATAGGCAACTACACCAACCAAGATTTTGCATGCACTTATTTTCTCAAACCACACTTATCCACGAGGTCAGGATTAATATAACTATAGTTAGATCCAGGATCAATCAAAATAGAAACAACTTGATCAAAAATCTTACGATCCATCTCAATGATCGATGCCTGATGATTCACCTACCTATTGTCCACAATTGCATAGATACAAGGGATGCTATGACCAACGTGACCAACTGTATGCACCTCCTGAGCACTTTAGATATGGGGTCTACCACTACTTTGATACTGCAAACAATCCTTGTTACAATGATAATTACCACATATCCAACAGTGCAATGGTTCTCTACCACTACCTCTATCCTGTTGTTTCCCATGTCCTTTCTCATTTTTATTGAATCTCTTGTAAGGAACTGCATTCTCTTTCTTGCTTGCATCTTTAGGTCTTCCTCGCTTTGGTGGCCATTTTCCTTTAGATTTCTCATTTCCTTTCAAGTCACGCTTCGTCTCAACTTTGCACTTCGGCTGCTCATAACAACTAGGCTCATCAAACTCAATCTAGTCTCTATATGCTATTAGTATTCCACTGATGAATCTCTAAACCTTTGCCTTCTCCTCCTTGAGGTAAGGAAAATATCTAAACAACTCTAAAAACCTGCTAGTATACTCCTCGTCTGTAATGGAACCCATATGCAACTCATTAAACTCCTTAGCTTTGTTATCATAGTACCTTTCCAACAAGTGCTTCTTCTTGAAGAGCCTTTCAAATGCATGCCAAGTAAAATAATCTTCATCAATATGTTTAACATTCTTCACATATTCCCACCAAATATTTCCTCTACCTTTGAGACTGAATGTGAATATCTTTGCTTTCATGTTTTCGGAATAGTCATGCAATCTAAAGAATTTCCTCATACCAAGCAACCATGCCTCTTCATTATGTGATTACTTCATCTCTCCATCAAAGGTGGGTGGCTTCCCTTTCTTGAACTCATTCTACAAGTATCCCCTATCGCTCCTCTTGTAAGGGTGATAACAATGATGATCATGATGTCTCTTAGAACCAGAACTAGAATAATACCTGTGTCCAGTACCTCTCCTATCTGGAGTGTCCAACAATCTGCCATCTTTGATCATGTCATATGTATGTGACTTGTGCCCACCGCAAGACTTGTGTCTACTAGGAGACCTACTACCATATGCCCCATAAAATTCTATCCTCTTTCCCATGGCTAATCCGAAGTGCCCCTTGCCACTGCAATTCTGACCAACTTTGAAGTAGTATTGCATTCACCTTTGCTTGTTTCTCTTGTGCATTCATGATTTTATCATTGTCCACTTTGCAACTCCTTATTTCTTTCCGTAAGCTTCTCAATGTGTCTACCAAATTAGAATAATGCCCCACAACACACTTCTCATTTGATGCATAGGGAGATCCTGTGTAGTTTACCAACTTGCTAACCTTCTAATCTATTTCCTGCAAGGCATACTATGTCAACTAAACCAATTACAATAAACCAACATGTCTTAGAATAATTCGGGGAGAATACCTTATCTACAATATCATCAAATCAACATGATACATATATAAACTAATCATAATAGCATATAGACATCTATCGAATAAATGCATCAACACATACACATCCTTCTAGGTAGGGTCCAGTCATTAATGCAAGGCCATATCAACAATGCATGATATGACATTATTCATGACAACAACCATCATTCCATCTTACACATTGCCACATGAAACAATCAACATGCATAAGCAATGCCTAATCAAATACACATATGCATAACCACATGTAGTCAAGCATAAGAAATCAATTCTTGTAACCAACCTACAAGACTGATACATGTAATCAAACAATCAAGAGTGTAACCCAACATACAAAGATGTAATTAAGCTACATATAAGCTGCATATAATCAAGTAACCAGTCATATACTTTTGATGTTACATTCCACAAAATCACATCAAGTTCCTCATGATAACCTTACTAAAACCATTGTCAACATGATGCAATGCAACAAGCACATGGAACACAAGTGTAAGAGACACACATGCAACTAACATGCATGCATGACCAACACACACCACAAGTACGAGGGGTGAACCGTGTTCTGATATGAATCTGTAACACCCCCTCCTAGGTCTACCCAAAGTAACCATGACAATCGGGGTAAACATGAGACAAGAGGCTACTATGATAATATTTGACCTCATATGTGACCTTAAGAAAGTGGAATCGATGGAACATCACACACAGTCATCCAAAATCATCAACAGAACCCTCATGAGACAAGTCAACAACTCAGACAACCTGTCCCTAGGTTCCACTATTGTTTCAGATCTCATATGCCATAGTCACTCTCATGTTATGGAAAAAGGAGTGACCAACAACCTAAATTCACTCTCACAGGCCTACTTTCCAGCGAATGTTGACAAAATTTCCATTTCTGTGCTAGTGACCCTGAGATTTAAGCCACTTTTCTAGCCTAGAATCCTGACCTCTGCCCAGACATGATAAAGACACGATAATAACGTTGATCAATCAAAATCAACCTCAAGACTAGGCCTGAGCATCCCCAATTGGGACTAACATTATGTCAAACACTTGGCATCAATGTAATCTATAGGTATAGGATACAAGACAGAGAATAAATAACTAAAAAACTTATGAAACATAACCAGAAAGATCACCTCGTCATCCATTGAACTACAACATCATCAATTAGGTCTTGCATCCATCCATTTAACAGTTACAAGTAAATACATGAAATAAACATGACAAGAACCAGTAATTTAACCATGCTTATAAACATAATAAAACCATGTAAATATAAGAGATAAGACATCCTTTAAATCCATATATAAATCAGTGAAAAATTAAGATAACTTAGATTTTATTAATCATAGGAAAATCTGACCAATTTCGAAACTTCCACGTACCTTCCAACCATAGACATGGCTGAACCGAATCTCTCTTTCAACCAATCACCCCCATGCCATATTTCAAGCATGAATGTGGGATCTCATAGAACAAACAAGGGAATCCATAGGTTAAACCACCTCCACTGTCATCAAACCGTGATCACACCAAAACTGGTACTCGATCACAACTCAACGGAACTTGGAATGCCATCTAAAATACATCACTATCATTGAAGATTTTTATGTCTCCTTGTCTCTTAGGATTTACTACAATCCAAACCCAGATCACTAGGCCCTAAACCAATACATCTACCTCAAGCTTTACCATGTACCTTGCCAAAACTAGTCAAGGGATTCCTAGGCCTTTGGGAATGAACCTTAAGACCACCTCCACCCTGGATTCCAAAATGAATCTGGAAAACCAAAGTTGAAAGACCTAAATAAACATCCCAACACCATGGCATCCAAAAAAAGGAAAGACTAGGTTGAAAACCACTGTCAAAAAATAGAAAAACCATGCCACCAATAGCAAGAGAGAGATACATCAACATGCAAAGCCATGCATGTCCAAACCAGTTGAGAAATCACACATGCAAAAGGTTACCTACAAGTATTCCTACTGAAGTTGCTTGATCCTATTTTCCTTTCCTTGATCCTTACTTGCCTTCCTTTCCTTTTTATTTATTTTCCTTCCTTGATACAAAGTTAGAGTGCTCCAATAAAACTCTAAGTGACCAAGAGTGAGAAAGAGAGAGAGAGAGAGAATAATGAGAGAGCTCCAAACTTGAACTTGACAAAAGCCATGAACTAATCCTCAAAAGCCTTTTTATGCATGAGGCCTCTAATTTCTTCATTTTCCATTATTTTCCTTCAATTTCCTCCTCACATGCAACCTATGACCTTTCACCTTTTTTTTCTCCTAGTTTCCTTTATTTTCATAAATAAATGTGCCAAAATGACTTTTTTCCTCTTAATGCCTTTGCCTTAGCCTTTGCCAATTTTCCTTAGCCAAAACACACGTCTAGCGATGCCCACTAGGATATATTTTCCCAACACTCAACTGGGAATAAGTGCCCTTAACCATGGTCTTATTTTACCTTTATTAACATTTATTACATGAACTTTTGACCAAGGTTGTTACAGACTAGATATTGATGCATTTCTAGAGGATCTCTATTGTAGGTTCAACTTGCTATTAACCAGGGTGATAGAGCATGGATGGCATGAGTGAGAAGATCAATATATAGATATGTGTACTAGTGTTTTCTCTGAGTGGTGAGCTAGCATGAGGTGCATAGCGATGGCGATTCAGGGAGTTTGAGTCTTACGAGATAGGGGTATGGACCCATTGGCACAAGATCCACCAGAGGATAGTGATTAGGTGTAGGGGCGTATGTGCCCAAATTTTTGCATGTATGATGATAAAATCCTACGGGAATTACAAATTTATTTACATTAGGGGACTCCAAATGCTATATGATGGATGTTATGATACGGAATATGGTTATGCATCCTTTTGTGATGAAGTGGTTTTCCATTTTTTATTTTATGGATGTATTCTTGTATATGCATTTGATAAATGCCAATCCAGAATTTTATTTGAAATGGTATCTACATAGTTATTTTGTGCTCTAGGAAAATTTTTGAATGAAATGGATTCAAATTCTCATATCAAAAGCTTAACTCGTAGATATTTTCTAAATAGGACATGACTGTGCACATGATAAATGTCATTCAATTGCATGACTAGTAGCAAGGAATCGATACAAACATGGATGTGAAGGACGCAATGATCAAAGGAATCAGCTAATAAGCCTATCACAACATCATATTCGATTTGATTATTGGTGGCATATTTGATGCAAACATTGTTGGAGTGGACTAACAAATGAAAAGGGGAGAAAATTTCCCAAGTTGTGGAGGGTATATTTTTGGAGAAAAAACTCACACCATCGATGTAACCGATGTATGGTGGGGATGATGGATCCATATGAAAGGCATAATAAGATAATAAATGAGATGGTAGGAGATGAAACCTGCCTAAATTTAGAAATAAAATAAAAAAATACACATTTCAATGGGAAATGATAGGGGTAGAATTTCTTTAGGTAGAGTGCATTGCAAGGGTTGGGAAGAATTTATCCTTCTAGACCCTCTAAAATGTATGCCCCCTTTCCCAAAAACTTATGAATGATATAAGAACCTTTCCATAATGGTTCAAACTTTCCATGCCCCGAGACATCATGAGTTTGGTCATAGATGCTAACAAGGTCGCCTTCATGAAAGGTATGAGGGTGTACTTTACAATCATACTAGGATTTGGTGCACTTTTTAGCCACTTCAATGGGTTGTAAAGAAATACAAAGGTTTTCATTGGTGCGCTCAATAATGATGAGTATTTTGTCTAAAGGTTAGGTGTTATTGATGACCCAAAATGGCCATGTCAACATTATAAGGGAGACCACCCGGCTAGGACCTTAAATCATATCCCTTTCCTTTTCTAATGGTGGTCCTGACTGGTTCAATTGGGTCTAGTTACCCTCTCTCTTAATCTGCTAGTTTATAGTATATCTATTACTTTCCAATAGAGAAGAGACATCAGATTTTCCCTCTTACAGAGCTCATTCAAAAAAATGATCCTTAAGCTGAATTAATGGTTCAACCAAGCCACTCTAAAATTTTCCCCTGTGTAAGAGGACTTCTAGAATGCAATAATTAAATCTAAATACAAATCTACTCTAATTAAAAGAAATTAAATCATAAATTTATCTCGATTTAAAGAAGGATTAGTCTCCCTCTGAACCAAGAGCAAGGTAAAGAGGGGATTTGGACCAAATTTGTATTTGGAATAAAAGTAAAGTCAATAAGCCAAGGAAATAGTTCCAAGACTTATTACTAGTTCAAGCAAGTATATGTATTCAACTATATGATGAATAGTCATCAGATATCTGGTGCAAATACATGAAAATTTAAACAAAATGAATTCAAACTAAAAAAATAGGATTGCATTAAGGAAATAGTTCTCATAATTTTTTTTTATTAAAACAAAGATAATTTGACATGAATTTCCTAAATAGTTAACAAGTATGTCCTGCTTATCTATTTGATTCATAACTTGACTTGATAGCAATTAGATACATCATTAAAATATTGCTTACAAATGATTAAAACAAGTTTGTATTAAACGAATTCACAATAGCGAGAAAGTTCACAAACACAAACTTATCTGGATCAAGAATTTCCTCAAATTTTATTAAATGCAGGCCACCAATTAGCCTTTATTTCTGACAATAGTGTACAAGAATTGAAGATATGATTACAACCACTGAGTGCATGAAATTATCATAAAATTTCATGATAACATGGAATGTTTAAAGCTGAAATACATTTTTATTAATCTCCTCAAGTCTAGTCCAAACTAGTTAATTCTCTACAAAAGTGCAAAAATCTAGCTCCCTAGAGTAGTGCAAAAATCCATCTCTTTGCAGATAATTCCCTCCCTAAGTTTCAGATCTAGAATCCCCACATCAATTAAACAAAAGCCATATTTATAATTACAAGATGGAAACCAAAATGAGACAACAAATTGATTGGCCAAAATTCTATTTCCTCTCTTGCTGGAGTAATTCCATTGTTTTTAGTCTTCGCTTCCTCATCTCCCCAACTGGTCTCCTACCAAAAACCAATCAAAAATAAATTAAAATGCCAATAATAATCATAAATACACAATTTGGGAAAACAAACATCTCTAATCAAAATTCAATTAAGTAAATAAATAAAAATAAATTTGAGCTTCCCATTGATCCCTGTAAATATCTTATTGGTCAAAGAGAACATAATCGAATGGATCTGCAATCAATAGAGGCTTTGGGCAAACAAAGATGCAAAAAGTAACCTCAGAAAATTAGTTTTGGTTACAAATTTGGAGCTTAATTTTCTGCTAAATTTTAGAAATAGTTATTGAACAAATCTTATCATGCAACCACTTCAGAAATATTCTCCATGATTTTATCTATTTAAAGAGCCATCCTGGGCCTCATTTGTCCAGGTAAAACTCAACTTATGAGCCTCCAAAACCGAAGTGTTAAAATTACCAAAATTCTAGAAAAATTTCTGCCTCAGCCAAAATTTGGAAAACTTAATTAAAAATTCTAATCCTATTTAACTGTACAATTATTAATTAATTATAATTATTGATTAATTATAAACAAATTAATTAGAAATTTAAATTAATTTACAAACTAATTATAATTACATTATAATTCAAATTAAATTAATTAAAATTAAAATTTATTTTAAATTAAAATAAATTAATTAATATTTAAAATTATAAGAAACATGTGTCAAGTGGCTATTGGTCCCAAGTGAATGGGCCTAGTGGCTTTTGGCTCAACGTATGAGCCATGGTGGATACATGGGGGACATAAGGGATTTTATTATATAATACATCAAGAAATGGATTCCCTTTTTATTAAACAAACCTCATGTATTAGCCTTTGTACAAGCCCCATTATTTTATATGACAAAACCCATTGAATTTTATAACAAGTTCATCGAATTTTAATATGGAAACTCGGCGGAGTTATGCTTTATCAGGGGTATGAAGACCATGGGACCTTTGGCATCAGAGGTTTTAATATCATAAGTTTTATGAAAGAGATCAGAGGTAAATGAAGTTACCTAGGTACATTGAGCATCGAGGCTTTTGATATGAGATGTTATGAATATCAGAATATTGGGAAAATTGTATGGAGGCATTTAAAATGTTTTGACATTTAAAAGTTCTGATAACGAATTGAATGAGGGATAGTTTTATTGGAGATTCATTTTAAATGAGGTCCAAAGATCTTAACTCTTTGACTCACCTAATTGAATGGCCTTATGTCAATTTTTTTTTAACAAATCATTGAAGAATATCAGAGCATTAGAGGAATGAAACGTTAGAGGCTTTAATTTCTACAAAGTTATGATATTTAAAATACGAAGTTCTGATTGAGTGGAGAATTATAGTGTGAAGAGGAGAGCAGGGCCACGTGGAGTGGGACCCTATCTCTTATATACAAGCTACAACCACTTCTTTTAATGTTATAATAATAAAAATAACTACAGCGACTGGATAATAAAAGTCTCGCCATTAAAAATTACAACTATTTTGCAATTTTGAGATTTCGGATCTCGTAATTTCTTTTAAATTGAGATTTAACATATACTTATGAAATCCAAAAACACCATAATTTTAATTGTTCTACAATTTGGCTGTGGCGATTTTGTAGGACCATTAGTGAAAAATGAAATGATTAGTAAAACTTAACCAATAATCAATATTTACAAATAATTTACAAAAATTAAAATAATATTCATTTTGTACATTTTTTATCCCATGTGATAAAAATTATCAATCTTTGAAGAAGCACCATTTGCAAACCATGCATCCAAATGAGATGAAATAAGAATCAATGGAAAGCTTGAGAAAAGTCAAACACAATTAAGCAATCAAAAGAAGAATCAAAAGAAAAAAAAAATAGCAAAATTGTAGGACATTTTTTTGTTGTTGTAAATAAGATATATTATATTACTTCAGAAAAGAGATATTTACAGTATGATATGGATGGCGTGACCTAAGTTCTCTGACATTAGAGCCATTCTTTTGTATCACAATTTTTACAAAATAGGTTTCCTTAGCCTTTGCAAAACATATTTTTACAGATATTTTTACAAAAGGCATTTCTCGTTGACTGAGAGGGGTTTTTTCTCTTACAATTGCAACATTCAAAAAAAAATTCTTCCTCTGTACTATGAAGGGAGATGAGATGTGTTGCAGGAAGGAGTTCTTATGAAAGTGGCAAAATTGTCCCTTGTTTTGATGATTGGAGTGATGAGAGACTTGAGAGTCTGGCGGGATGTGTTGTTTTTGATATCTTGCAAGATGCTTAGAGACGACAGCTTCCCAAGGGCTAGAGTAAAATGCATTTCAAAAAGAGTGCTTCCCAAGGGCACTATGCAACTACCTCTGCAGGGTCATTATTAAGGCTGATAGGCTGCTCCTACGTGCTGCCAACCTACACTTTAGCAGTTGTTGGACAGCTTGGGGAATCCCCAGGCGCTTCTTTTTTAGCACTTGGATATCCCCTACCACTTGCCATATGCTTCTTGAGCAAGGCATAGTGTGGAGAATCCCAAGTAATGAAATGTCAATTATGTACATACTCTATGTACACAGTGAACTTGTCAGTGAGAATATCGATATTTTCCTCCAGAACTTTTGTGTTCTCCATCTGTTCTTAGAGAGCAAGCCTCAGGATGGTTTTTAGCAACCATGACAGATCGATTGTTATCCTATATAGATTTTCCTTGGCCCTGGTGAGACCTAGTTCGAGGATCCATTCAAATTCAACCGCGACCTCCTCCAAGGTTACTCTTCACATGATGATGCACGCTTGTGTTTCCAGGTTGGAGATTCTCTCTTGAGTCTTTGGGTTAACCGCTATAGCATAATTGAGTGCCACGTTTTTTGCTGAGGTCTCTGCTCTTGTGATGGGTGACATACTAAGATTTTTCTATTTGGAGGGATTATGGCCACGACCGCTACCACACCAAGGAGCCAGACTGGAACCACGTCAAGTGTCCATGAAGGGGAGAGAGCGAGAAACGGGGAGGGAAAAAGGAGTAGGGGCAAGGGGAGAAGAGGCAAGGGATCGAACAATATGGAGGGGATGTGTGAAGGGGAGGGGGTTATTCATAGGGGCGAGAGAGCATTGAGGTGTGGGATAGCGTAAGGTGATAATTGAATGAAGTCAGAAAGAAGTATGATGGATTAATGAGGGAGAAGGTGCATATGATGGGTAAAAGGTTCGTTAGGAGGTGCCATGGAGGGGACGCAATGATCCTTTTTGTATTGGCATCGTGCCATGACTTGGGACAAATTCTCAAGGAGAGACACACAATGTACCACTACGGTAGGAGTGACTGCTCTGATCAAAGTGCGATAGGAGATTTCATTAAGGTTGGTGCCCGTTGTCAGGTTGTCCCTATCATTTATGGTTTCGCAATCACGTTGCAATGCACCTTACTCTAGGTCCATCGAGGTGAGTGAGGGTAAGCTAAGGTTGCCAACTATGCCCTCATTCCCCAACCTATCTGCTAGGGTGTTCAATTTTCTCCTTACAGCCTGGAAGTGGGGCCCATTGGCCTTATCTATCTGTCCTTTGATCCAATGAAGTATTTTGTTGAGGTGCCGATTATTAGAGACTCTCGTGGATATTTTTTCCTATTTTAATTTTTGTCATGATTGAGTGGAAAGAATGGAATCACCTTCAATGATAGTAGCCAAAATCTGTGAGCTTTGGTGATTTCCATCTCATGCTCTAGCGCCTATAACGTTGAAGCGTTTTTGGTGGAGTTACATAAATTTCCTCTTATATCCAGATTATTTTCCCCTGTGAATTTTTGAAGATACCTCTGAAGCCTGCCTTCCCTGGGTTTCCCTTACCAGCTCCATCATAGTTTAACTTTAGAATTCCTATATCCATTGGAAACCACTGACTTGAGGCATCTTGATTTACAGTTCCCTTTGATATGAATTTATTAGAGGGGAAGCGAAGATTGAGGAGGGATAAGATGCACTAATTTTCTTGAATTGGAGGTTTCCTGCTGATTTGGAGATTTGAGGAGGATATTTTTATCTTATCATTTTCTTGATGAAGGTTAGGATGAGTTCTTCCGGCTTGTGATTGCCCTTGAAAATTCTCGTGTTCCTTTCTTTCCACAGAGCCCAACATATGATGCCTGGGACTAAATTCTAGGCTATGTTCACCATTGGGTTGAGGGAGAAGGTAGTTCTCCAATTCTTGATGGTGTTGAGGATGGAAGATATGTCCTTGTCCAAGTCATTGAAAACTAGCTTGGCCCAATCCCATAGATTGTTAGAGAAGATACATTCATTCAATAGGTGATTGACAGTCTCTTCATTTTTTTCGCAGAGGTTACATCTTGAGGGTCCGGTGAAGCTTTTTTTCCTTAAGTTATCCCATGTTAAGGTTTTATTTTTCATGGTTAGCCATAAGAATAGGGTGATTTTAGGCCATTGTTTTCTTTCTCATAAGGTTTTCCACTTACGCTCAGGTTGAATTTGGTCATAGTTTCCCATATAATCGTATGCCTCCTTGAGGTTGAAGTGGCCTGTTGCGTTCTTCCCCCATATGATCTTGCCTTCCCCTATTTCAAATTGTATCTGTGCTTCTTGGAGTTCTCCAGATAGAGCTATCCAGTCCATTTGATTGGGAAGAGTAACCTAGTCTGTTTCTTCTAGCCATTCCCTCCATTTGTCCCTCCCATTGTGAGGTTTCCAATAATGGGCTACTTTGTTATTTCCATTGTCTTTCATTATATTACGTATTTGGCTGAAGTTCTCCCTATTTAGGTCTAACATTTGCTGCCAAGCATCCTCCTAAAAGAGAGCCTTTCCTCCATTACCAATTTCCCAAAACCTGTGATTTTGGATGACTGCTCTGTTATACCAAGCTTGGTTCCATATTTTTGAGGCTTTGAGGTTCCCATTGAGCCTGATGAGGTTCTCAGTTGAGTGAGTCGAGACATATTTCTCTTTCCAAATAATACCCTAGGGAGAGTTTGGGTTTTCAAGCCATCGCCGCTAGGTTTTGGCACCAAGGGTTTTCTCCAATATTTCCGAGTCCCTTAAGCTAAGACCACCTGCATGTTTGGTGTACACAGCATGTCCCAAGCCACCAGAGCCCATTTTTTTCTATTTCTAGTGCCTCTCCAAAGGAAGTTTCTTTGGAGGTTCCTAATCATGTTGGAAATATATTTGAGGGTAGAAAGAATGGAGAACATGTACAGGGGTATATCTTGCAAGACAGACTTGACTAGGACCAACCGACTGGCCAAGTTGAGGGCATAGAAAGTCCGGTTAGCCAATCTTTTTTCCAGCTTGGTTATGAGTTCTTCCCAAATGGACTGGGAAAGGGGCTTGTCGGTTAAGGGGACAACTAGGTATTTGGAGGGGATACAACATCTTTGAAATCCCATTATTCTAGAAATATTCCTTTGAATAGATAAGGGGGTGTTGAAGAAGAAAAATTTGGATTTTTCTAGGTTAATAGAAGTGCTTGAAGCTTTCAAAAATTTGGAGAGGATGGATTTGAAGGAGGAGGCTTCTTTTACAATGGGGAGGCCCATTAACAAAGTGTCATCAATGAATTTCTGATGAGTGGAGAGTGGAGCATTGGCATGGAGCTTGAGGTCGAATAGGGCATTGGTAGAAGATGCTTCCGAAATGGATCTACTTATGCCCTCAACCATGATGATGAAAAGGAAAGGTGAAATGGGATCCATTTAGGAGAATTGAGAAAAAATCTCAAGAGACCATGGACATGATCCACTTTATATAGTCCTTGTGGACCACAAAGCTTCTAAGGCACATTTCATGTATTCCCAGTTGATCTTGTCAAGGCTTTTGACATGCCCAACTACATCATCATGTCTAGTTTTTTTTTAACTTTAAGGGACTGAATTAGTTCATGGGAGAGGATGATGTTGTCCAAAATTTGTCTGCCTTCTACATAACCAAATTGATGCAGAGTTATTAGGAGAGGCATGATTGTTTTTATTCTATTGGCTAAGACTTTCGAAATGATTTTGTAGATAACATTGGAGAGAGAAATTGGTTAGAATTATTCCGCAGACTCAACCCCTTCCTCCTTGGGAATTAATGTTAAAAAGTTGCATTTAGGGCCTTTAGGACTGATTTGTAGATTTTGGATTCTTCCACTAAGGTGTGAATCTCATCTTTAATCAGTGGCCAACAAGCTTTGAGGAAATCAGTGGTGAAGCCATCCAGTCACGGAGCTTTTCCACTTGGCATGGACATGACTGCTTTGTCAACCTCTTGCATAGAAACTTTTCCTAGGAGCATTTTGTTGTGGTCCTGGTTGAGGATGGCCAAAATGTTGTTGATGATTTATTGTATAGCCCTTGCCCTGTCTAACCTTGGTTCAATGAGAAGATTGCTGAAATATTAATTTAATTTGGTAGCAATGTCCTCATGATTGTGGATTAGGTTTCCCACTCTAGTTCTTAGGCCCAAGACTCTGTTATGTCTTTTGTGTTGTATCATTGAGCGGTGAAAGAAGGCTAAATCTATTTCTGTGCATTTAATCTACTTGATGTGGGATTTCTATTGCAATAGTTTTTTCTCTTGAGACACCCTTTCCTCCCATTTCTTTTGGAGACTAAGCTCTTCTTGCTTGATTTGGCCATTAGTGCCACTACTAATGATTTGTTGTTAGAGAGTCTCCATTCTTTGTTCCAGATTTTTTTTATTGTAAGAAAGTTACCAAATGTTTCATTTTTCTAGATTTTTATCTCGTTTTTAATGAGCTTCAGTATCTATTGAAATTGATACATCTTGTTTCATAAATAATGCATAGGGATTCACCACCATTATTTCATTTTTTCCATAAATTCTGGGTGCTCAAGCTAGAATGATTCAAATCTGAAAGGCCTATTTTGCAGGCCAAAGGTTATTTGAATTTTCAAGGAGATGGGCCAGTGGTTAGATCCTGATTCAGGGAGGATCTAGGCCTCCATTTCCCATGAGGTCAAATATATTTCTTCTGAGATAAGGAAACAGTCAAATCTAGAAGTTATTTGACGATCTCCTCCTCTTCTATTATTCTAGGTGAAGATACCATTATTTGTGGGGATATATAAGACTAAGTTCATCTATTATTGATTGAAAGGCTTCAAAGTCTTTTTTGAATTTGTGGATACCTCCTTTTTTCCCCTCAGGTTCACGAGGTACAATACTTACTAAGGTTTTGCAAATGGGGTAGCAAGCTAAGTGGGCTTGATTGTGGGGAAAACTCCATAGTTAAGCGCACTTGAGCCAGAGGCGATCTGGGATGGGTGACCTCCCAAGAAGTTTTGGTTACCGGGTGCAAGCCCCGGAAGTGATGATTGACGCTATGTGATTTATTTCACCAGTTTCAATCCCACTTCTTCACCGTTGTGAGCATCACACGATGCAATGAGTGCTTGTTATGCTCTTAACATGCAAAAAGATACCCAAATATAGAATATGCGAAGAAAGATACCCAAAACATAGAATAGTGAGAGACAACATCAAATATTTTATTATTCAGAAAGCAATGTTCACTGGCCTCTTCGAGGGGGCAACCTCCAATAGAGCAGAGCTCGATTCAAAAATAAGACATGATGCTCCTCACAGGGAGTCTCTATCCTTTACATATGACTCATACATGCAATGCCATGGATCAATACCATGGGTTTTATTAATACCATCTATCTAATACTACGGCCCCTTTGCAACTAACTATGGTCCCGTCATTAATTGCAGGTTAACCACTTACAATTATTAATATGGGCTTTATTGACTCTTGACTATGACTCGATCCCATTACATAAATAAAGGGGTTAGGGTGGGACCCTAACATGCCCTCCCCCTTAAGACTAGCCTTGCCCTCAAGGCTGAAGCTGAGGAAACTGCTGAAGAATAGTGGTTGGTTCCCAAGTTGCATCTTCTGGAGAGGTGTCTTTCCACTTGACGAGGACTTCCCTAATCATGCAGCCCCGCAGGTGCCTGGCTCGTGTGTCTAGGACCTGTTCAGGTTGGAGCCAAATTGACCCTTCTTCGTCCAATTCAGGTAGACTGGTTTGAATTCTGCAATTGTTCCCAATCACTTTCTTGAGGCATGAGACATGGAAACCTGGATGGATTTTTGCAGTAGGTGGCAAAGCCAACTTGTAAGCCACTTCTCCAATGCACTGAAGTACTTGATATGGTCCGTAGAATTTTGGAGATAGTTTCTGACAACCCTTGTCTTTGAGTGATGTTTGCTTATATGGTTGCAGCCTCAAAAAGACCTGATCCCCTTATTGAAATTGGCACTCTGAGTGATGCTGGTCTACCTGTTGCTTCATGCGGTTTTGAGCTTGATGAAGATTCTCTCTAAGATGGGCGAGCATGGTTGTGCGGTGTTGTAGGAGATGATCCATTGCTTGTACCTTTGAGCACCCCTTGATATAAGAAGTAGGGGAAGGAGGGAGTTGACCATATACTGCTTCATAGGGATTCATTTTGGTGGTGGCATGATAGTTGGTGTTATACCACCATTCAGCCAGAGGTAACCACTGTACCCAAAGATGTTGTTTTTTTGAAGTGAAACACCTAAGGTAGGTTTCCAGACATTTGTTGATGGCTTCAGTTTGACCATCCGTTTATGGATGATAGGAAGTACTGAGTTTTAGTTGAGTGGCTTGTAGCCTGAAGAGTTCCTGCCAAAAATTACTGGTGAAGATCGGGTCGCGATCAGACACAATAGAAGTGGGCATGCCATGCAATTTGAAGATCTGATCCATGAAAGATTGGGTGACCAAAGTCGGTGTAAACAGGTGGGGTAGGGCGCAGAAATGAACATACTTCAAAAGTCTGTCCACAACCACCATGATGACTGACTTGTTTCCTGACATTGGAAGACCTGTAATGAAATCCATAGAAACCTCCGTCAATATTGATGCTGGGATAAGCAACGGTTGTAATGTGCCTGGTGTTGAAAGTCTCCCCTTTGTGGCGTTGATAGACATCGCATTCTGCTACGAAAGTAAGGATGTCCTTTTTCATGCCTGTCCAAAAAAATGATCTTCTGGTGCGAGCATACATCTTCTGAAAGCCTGAATGTCCTGCAATGGGGGATGAGTGCAATTCTGCCAAAATGCGACTTTTGAGGGTGGATGTTGGTGATATTACGACTCTGTCCCTGTAGCGAAGAATCTCATCCTGCCACGAGTAGCCCTTGGTGGAATTTGGATCCGCCTACAATTGAGAAATGAGTTGGGAGAGCCCTGGATATGAAAACCATTCCCTGCGAGCCTCTTCAATCCATTCTGGAATGGGGAGGGAAATTGCTAGCAGAGTACTTTCCTCCTCAAATTGGTGAGATAATGCATCTGCTACACTATTGTCTTGCCCTTTCTTGTAAATGATCTCATAATCATATCCCAGCATTTTGGCGAGCCATTTATTTTGTTGTGGGGAGGATAGGCATTGCTCCAAAAAATATTTAAGACTATGATGGTTTGTGCAGATTTGGAAACGTCGCCCCAATAAGTAAGGTCACCAGGTCTCTACTGCATGTAAGATGGCCATCATTTCCTTCTCGTAGGTAGATTGGCCCAGATTCTTCCCACTTAGTTGTTGGCTTGTGAAGGCCAAAGGTCATCCTTCCTGCATTAAGACCACCCCAATACCCGTACCCGAAGCATCACAGTCAATGACAAAAGATTTGGTGAAATCACGTAGTGCTAAGACTGGAGTGGAACACATGGCATTTTTGAGAGCTGTAAAGGCCTGTTGTGCATCCTCATTCCAGAAGAATGAATTTTTCTTCAGGATTTGAGTGAGGGGCTTTGCTATGCGACCATAATTGCGGACAAATTTGCGATAATAGCCTGTGAGACCCAAAAATCCTCTCAGGCTCTTCAAGGTCCTAGGTTGAGGCCAATCATGCATTGCCTGGATCTTTATGGGGTCCACCTTGACACCTTCACGCCCCACAATGTGGCCCAAATACTCAACTTCTTCCATGCCAAACGAACACTTGGACATCTTAACAAATAATTTATTCTTGCGGAGTAGTTACAAGAGTAGATCTACATGCTGAAGATGTGCGGCCCAAGTGCAACTATAGATGAGGATGTCATCGAAGAAGACAAGGGAAAATTTCCTTAGATATGGTTTGAGAAGGTGGTTCATAAGGCTCTGAAAAGTAGATGGGGCATTACAAAGACCGAATGGCATGACCAGGAACTCATAATGGCCTTCATGAGTTTGGAAAGCAGTCTTTGGAATGTCGACTTCCTTCATACGAATTTGGTGCTAGCCTGAGCGCAGATCCAGCTTAGTGAAGAATTGAGCCCCATTGAGTTCATCCAGCAAATCATCAACCACCGGGATGGGAAATTTATCTTTTACTATCAACTTATTGAGGGCCCTGAAGTCTGGACACATCCGCCACTCCCCATCTTTCTTGAGCACCATGACCACCGGTGATGAATAAGGACTAATGCTGGGACGAATGACACCTGCTTCCAAAAGTTCCTTAATTATTTTTTCTATTTCATTCTTTTGGGTGAATGGATATCTGTATGGGCGCACATTTGGGGGTTGGGCCCCTGGAACCAAGGTGATGCTATGATCATGTTCCCCTCTCGAGGGTGGAAGCTCATGAATCTTGTCAAAGACCGATAGATGGTTATTTAAAATCTGTTGCATCTTAGGATGAATCGGCAGAGACTTGGTTGTGACTGCCTGGATAGCATTAAATTGAGCTATAACTCCATGATGGCCCTTTTTTAGCAATTTTTCCATCCTATATGAACTGATAATAGAGGGAGCTGCCGCTTGGAGTCCACGGAGGGTATGTGTGGAGTTGTTCTGCTTAAAACTCATATATAACTCCTGGAAATCCATTGTGATTGGCCCAAGGGTGCGGAACCATTCAGCGCCGAGGAAAATTTCGCACCCTCCCATGTGTATGGAAAACATGTGGGTCTTCAACTGATAATCCCCCATTTGAAGTTTGACATTTCATAGCATCCTTCACATTTCATTGTGCCCCCATCCGCAATTTGGACTTGGAAGTTAGAAACTGCTCGTACAAAACAATGCACTGCTTCTGCGACTTTGTGATGGGTGAAATTATGTGTACTTCCACTATCAATCAAGACTACTACTGGGCATGTTTAATAAAACCTCTGACTTTGAGAGTTTGAGGTGAAGAAATCCCTGCCAAAGCATGCAGCGAAATAACTGGTTCGTCAGGGACATTGTCCTTTTGGTTGTCCTCTTCTACCGCCTCATGTTCCTCAAGTGGTGGATCTTCCTCCGATGAGCTATAGTCAGTGGCATCAATTTGAAAAAAATTGGGCTCCTTGCATTTATGACCTGGGGAGTATTTTTCATCACAGTAGTAACATAATCCTTGCTTTCATCCTTTGGCCATTTCTGCAGGTGACACCTTTTGGACCTTAAGCGTTTGAGTCATGTTGTGAGCCTGTGGGGGGCGACCCTTAGCGGAGAAATTTGGGCGACTGTACTGGGCTGCTAACGCACGTTCCACGTTACGAGCTACCTTGCAAGCCTCCGTCCATGTGGGAGGGTGGTGCAGTAGGACTTGGGCTTTTATGGCTTCTTTAAGACCGCTGATAAAACATTCTGTGTAGAACACATCTGAGAGACCCCTAGTGCGGAAGGCTAAGGCTTCAAAGGTTGTAATATATTCATCCACTGTGCCAGTCTGTCGGAGCTTAGTAAGATGACCCAAAAAAGAAGATTCTTGGTCAAAGCGGTTTGTCAGAGCCTTTTTGAAGTTGGTCCAAGCCAGAAAAGGTCCATTGCAACATTGATGCCATTCCCACCATTGCTACCTTTCATTGTCCAAGTACATGCTCCCTACCATAAGCTAAGTCTCATTATCTAAGATGTTATTCAGATTGAAATACTGCTCCATTTGTGCTATCCATGCTGCTGGGTGAGAACCGTCAAATTTATGCATATCCAACTTGGGATGTCACTGACAGGATTGTTGGTGGGTGCCCCAGACGTGAGGAGAGTTGCTAGACTCACCCTCATTGTGTCCATTGCCATTATACGCCTCCTTGTGGGCTTCCTCCTTGCCCTTCCAAATTAGGGTAGATAGTCTGTCAAGTTGACTTTGGATGGATTGCAAGGTTAGTTCAAGTTTGTCAATCCTCTCATTGGCCATAGCTTGAGCTCTAGTTTCTACCATGCACCGATCAGATGTTCTTGAGATTTGCGACCACCCAAAAAAAAAAAAAAATCAGTAAGAATTGAATGGGACCACCGTGGTCAGCTCATCGTCCTGATTCTAATGGGCTAGATCACCAATAAGCGTCCCGGGAGAGCTCAAACTTTTTTTTTTTTTTTTTCTGAAAACTCCTAACAGAGTTTTACTCCTACTTATGAATACTGCAGTCGCCAAATCCTCAAAATGTCAATGCTGCCAAAAGTCCTACGAAAATTATGCCCTGGTATAGGAACCCCACACAACTACTTAGATCTGGTGGATCTGAGAGATCTGAATGGTGGATTGGATAGCTCTGGGCGGCAGAACAGACTGCTGCTGCGGATCTGATGGATCTAATAGATCGGAATGGATGGTCTGCTAACTCGGAACTGCGGGACTAATGTCTGTTGTTGCTGCACCCCTTTGCACGAGCGGATCTGGCAGAGATGATGCGTGATCCCAAGATAGAAAAGGGAACTATGGTCTCGAGGAGTGTCAGGTGCTACAGATCGAAATATACATAAGGGTTTGACAGTAGTACTCGGCCCAATGTTCCAGGGCTCTAACTAAGGAGGATCAACCGTACCCTTAGCCGTACAACCCGACTACCCTATCGTACGGGCGAGTAATCTCTTCGAGTGCTGTTCTCGGTATACTATAGCCACAAGACTGTCGATGGTTTATCTATGGCGAGGTTGCGGAGGAGCTAAGGGGATTCTGATATACCCAGAAGGTACTTGGATGACAGTCCGTACGCGATTCTATCTAATGCGCTACTACTCCAAGAGGTACCCATAGAGGTTACAAGGGAGTCCAACAAGCGTGACCACCTCTTGTATTTCCTACGTGCATGCCTCCCCAAATCCACAGGTTTATGTGCTCAACAACTAATCCTGTGGTTTAAAGACGCCGGAACGAGTCTCTAGCCAAAAAAAAAATTGCTATGAAATGGAGATCCCACCGGCCCTGGAAAGTGCTCTGATACCACTTGTTATGCTCTTAACCTGTAAAAATATACCCAAATACAGAATATGCAAAGAAAGATACCCAGAACATAGAATAGTGAGAGACAACAACAAATATTTTATTATTCAGAAAGCAATGTTCACTGGCCTCTTCGAGGGGGCAACCTCCAATAGAGCAGAGTTCGATTCAAAAATAAGACACGATGCTCCTCGTAGGGAGTCTCTCCTTTATATATGACTAATACATGCAATACCATGGATCAATACCATGGGTTTTATTAATACCATCTATCTAATACTACGGCCCCATTGCAACTAATTGTGGTCCCGTCATTAATTGCGGGTTAACCACTTACAATTATTAATATGGGCTTTATTGACTCTTGACTATGACTCGATCCTATTACATAAATAAGGGGGTTAGGGTGGGCCCTTAACAGTGCTATGTGAACTATTCAAATCATGAGAAATTAGTCACTTACGACTACCTCTCATGGAAATGGTCATACATGAATGACTTACTTAACGTAGTTGAATCCCAAAAATGATATCTAATATAATGCACTGCGTAAACCCTCTATACTTAAATTCAAAAAGAGTGAAGGGATCTCTACTTGAATGGTTCACGAGGCACAATACTTGCTAAGGTTTTGCAAATGGGGTAGCAAGCTAAGTGGGATTGATTGTGGGGAAAACTCCATAGTTAAGCGTGCTTGAGCTAGAGGCGATCTAGGATGGGTGACCTCCCGAGAAGTTCTGGTTACCGAGTGCAAGCCCTGGAAGTGATGATTGATGCTATGTGATTTATTTCACTAGTTTCAATCCCACTTCTTCACCCCTGTGAGCATCACCCGATGCAATGAGTGTTAAGTGAACTATTCAAATCACAAGAAATTAGTCACTTATGACTACCTCTCATGGAAATGATCATACGTGAATGACTTGCTTATCGCTATTGAATCCCAAAAATGATATCCAATATAATGCACTACGTAAACCCCCTATACTTAAATTCAAAAAGAATGAAGGGTCTCTACTTGAATGGTTCACGAGGCATAATACTTGCTAAGGTTTTGCAAATGGGTTAGCAAGCTAAGTGGGCTTGATTGTGGGGAAAACTCCACAGTTAAGCGCACTTGAGCCAGAGGCGATCTGGGATGGGTGACCTCCTGGGAAGTTCTGGTTACCGGGTGCAAGTCCCGAAAGTGATGATTGACGCTATGTGATTTATTTCACCAGTTTCAATCCCACTTCTTCACCCCTATGAGCATCACCTGATCCAATAAGTGTTAAGTGAACTATTGAAATCATGAGAAATTAGTCACTTACGACTACCTATCATGGAAATGGTCATAAGTGAATGACTTACTTAACACAGTTGAATCCCAAACATGATATCTAATATAATTCACTATGTAAACCCCATATACTTAAATTCAAAAAGTGTGAAGGGATCTCTACTTAAATGGTTCACGTGGCACAATACTTGCTAAGGTTTTGCAAATGGGGTAGCAAGCTAAGTGGCTTGATTGTGGGGAAAAATCCACAATTAAGCACGCTTGAGCCAGAGGTGATCTGGGATGGGTGACCTCCCGGGAAGTTCTGGTTGCTGGGTGCAAGCCCTGGAAGTGATGATTGATGCTATGTGATTTATTTCAGCAGTTTCAATCCCACTTCTTCACCCCTGTAAGCATCACGCAATGCAATGAGTGCTACGTGAACTATTAAAATCATGAGAAATTAGTCACTTATGAATACCTCTCATGGAAATGGTCATACATGAATGACTTACTTAATGCAGTTGAATCCCAAAAATGATATCTAATATAATGCACTACATAAACCCCCTATACTTAAATTAAAAATAGTGAAGGGATTCAAATCATGAGAAATTAGTCACTTACGACTACCTCTCCTGGAAATGGTCATACATAAATGACTTAACGCAGTTGAATCCCAAAAATGTGTTATCGAGAAATCTAGTGTCTATGCAGAGCTGCTAGTCCCACCAAGGCTGGTAGCTACCTTAGAAACAAACAAACTAAAACCACTTTTGTTTTCCTTTATGAGAAGTAAATAAGAGGGGAAAGAAGGAGACCAACCTATGTCTTGCGCTTGGTTCCTTGCTAGATTCCTCTCCCTTCTGATAGACCTTTTCCACTTGCTTCCTCGTTTACCCAGCTTCAAAGAGTACCTATAGAATCAAAGCAGCATAACACTATCCAAGAACAGAGATCTACTATCATAAACAATATAGGACGAGATATATATTGACCACACAAATGCATATATCATCAATCATACAAGAATGCGGAGGAAAAATTGAATAGATTTATTAATAATCAAGAATAGAAAAGAGGATTACAACCAATTGTTCTGACCCTGCGTCATCCTCTCAGCAAGAAAGCCCTTCTTCACCTCATGAAAAGCTTAGATCACCCAACACTATGATGTTACACCAAGAAACCAGCAGCACTTCCTTACAAGATACAAAATTCCAGCCTTTGGATCTCTAGGATGAGGGATCCATATATAGATGTTTGTAAGGCGGGTGAGTCAGCTTTTGAGATATGATTAGTGTCCTCTCTGTGATAGTTTTTGATTCCACTTGGAGAGTGATGATCTCTTACTCAACCCTAGGCGAATGCAGAGAGGCATGTGTCACAGGAGAAGTTTCTGGAAGATTCCATGATCCTCCACCTCGCAGATTGACCCTGCCATTTGTCCACTCTCGCCCATCGCACCCCATATAAGGGCTTTTCAGTATGCATCACACCTCCCGTGTGCATTTAGGTGGGATGCAGTGCACTTTGACCATGGAGCAGGTAAGATGGTCCAGTGTTTCCCAGTTCTAAGTAGTTTTTCATGGAGAACTTCTGGGAGATGATGTAATCAGCTGACGTTGTTCTTTTAGGGGTTGGAACAACACTTTTAGGGACTTAAGAGCCCTTGGTTTATGAACATTTATGATTGGGGTTGCAGTGACGAAAAATGTCTATAGCAGTTGCCCCCTAAAGCATGAGGTCATTAATCTTTTGATGTCAGGTGAAATGCTTTATCATGAGGATCCAAAGTTTTTTCAAGCCGAAAGGCGACCGGTAATAAGATACAATACAGTACATTATCTTCATAATATTTTCATGATCTAGCTGAGGCAGGTATTCCCATGCTCAGCTTTATAAATTCATTTTCATGTACATAAGACAGACAATCGTCTCGGTGCAGACTGATGATTCTGGTAGAGCCATCATCCCTTGGATTGGATGATTATCTGTGCAGTAATGATGTACATTTGATGTCTTTATTTTCCTGAATATATATCGCAGCCTGGATGGATGAAACTAGATCTGGGGTCTTCAATCTCGTTCGATCTTCACTCAAAGCATAAGTCGATCCATGTGAGAGATGTTCTGGAGTCGAACATGGAAAGACATCGCCTGATTACCAGCCAATGATGTAAGCTGTTAACAGGCACGAGAGGAATTACCGATAATGATGATGACCCTAAAGGTACTACAGTACAATTCACATGGTCTAAATAAGGGACTTGGCATCAAACACCACGCAAAATCTTTCGGTTGAAGGCCATTGATGTAAACCTGTCGCCGGAAGTGAGAAACTTGCCATTGAGGCATGCAAGCTTCAAAGTACTAAAACGGGTGTTCCTAGATTGTAGAAATTTTGAATAATTTAACACATATTCAATAGAGATTATCCTGATCATGTACTATTGCGGAATGCATACACAATACATAAGCTCCTCTACATTGATCATCAATTTAGCAACATCAATAACAATAAAACATCAAGAGCATTCACACATTAACACAGTATGTAACCCCGGGAAAGCATCTCGCTAAAAACCCCAACTATCTGTATGTTAATGATTGAGACCATGTAACATTACAAAGTACAATGCTTATCACAAGCAATCCAGTACCAGCTCCACCTGTTACACACAATACAGCTAAGATCTGATCTCCAAATCTATTACACTGCTTGCCTGCCTCCACTGCTCAATACCTGCTCAAGAATGAATGAGAATGGTTTACCAAACTCGTATTTCACCTACAAAGAATCACTCAAACTATGTTAGACATGAGCAGAGGCTATAATACTAGGAAAATACATGAACAAACTCATTGGCATACTCAATCCCTTGATTGTGCAAATACTCATGCATAACTATAGTCACAACTGATAGCAATCTGATCCTCTAACACCTGTCCCTGTTGAACTGAACATGCACTGACATGCAACTGAGTTAACTGATGTATTCTATAGTTGTATTATGAGTTAATAATTAGTTTAACAACTCATCATTAGTCTATTTTTAGTTAGACTAATTACAACTAGTTTAACCAAGTCAAACTGAACACAACTCCATCAACTCTACAATCAACTCCACTAAACTCAATTGATTGAGTTCTAACTAAAGTCATGGATGAAACAACTCAACTGACTCATAAGAAAAGCATACTTCCTTCTGACAGCTGCATGGGCCACATCTGTAGCTCAAACTGAAGTGCTCCAAGAGAATAAGATCAAGTTTATAGTCCAAATATTATTATGGGACAATAATATTTGACTTTTCTATTTTGGACAGCCAGTCTAAAAATAGACTTTGATCACTCCTGCTGTGATCACTCATGCTGTGGTCACTCCTACTGTGATCACTCCTACTGTGGTCACTCCTACTGTGATCATCCCTGCTGTGGTCACTCCTGCTGTGATCATCCCTGCTGGGATCCAAAAATAGAACTTGCGCCATAATTTGCCTGCGGGCCCACTTAGTGAAGGCGACTCTTTTCACTAAGCTCCATCATCTTATTGCAATCTCAACACTCCCTCTTGACAAGATATGGATTATCAACAACCCCTATCCTGCCTCGGTGGTATTTGAATTTGCTCCTGGTGAGAGCCTTCATCAGAATATCAACATCCTAATCCTTCGTTGGAATGTATGAAAGCAACATGATCCTCCGCTACACACAATCTCTGATATGATGGTACCTGATGTCAATATGCTTAGATATATCATGAAATACAGGATTAGCCGAGAGTTTAATGCAACTCTGGTTATCACAGTAAATCACAGTAGGATCCAAATGAGAACCGTACAAACCAACCAAGATCTTCCTCATCCATATAGCCTCGCATGCAGCCAAACTTGCTGCCATATACTCGGCCTTCGCTAAATTGAGTGCCACGGATCTCTGTTTCCTGTTGTACCAAGAAACTACTGTCGATCCAATACTGAAGACCCCTCCTAATGTGCTCTTTCTATCCGTTGGGCTCCCTGCCCAATCTGCATCCGTGAAGCCACATAGCTTCACCTCATCCTCCTGTATGTACCACAAACCATATCCCGATGTGCCTCTCAAATAACGCAATACATGCTTGCCCGCCTTCCAGAAGAGCTTGGTAGGCTTAACCATAGCTTGTGAAAGATGGTTAACTACATAGCATATATCAGGTCGTGTATTGACCAAATACATCAGCGACCCCACCAACTGTCGATAAACAGTGGCATCCACTTCTTCTCCCGAAGTGGCATCCTCCTTCCTCCAACCTCCAAGAAGAGGAGTATCAATAGGCTTGCAGCCATGCATGTTGAACTTCTCTAGTATCTCCCGAGCATACTTGCCCTGAGAAACAAACAGTCCACCACTGTGCTGCCATATTTCCAATCCTAAGAAATAGTGAAGGAGGTCCAAGTCCTTCATCTCAAACTCTGTAGCAAGATCCTTCTTGCATGACAGTATCAAAAGCTCATCACCCGTTAGAATCAAATCATCAACATACAGTACAATGATAAGCAACTTACCATCCACCACAATCTGGTATAGGTTAGGATCCACCTCACTCTTGGAGAATCCAAGTCCTGTGAAATAGCTGTCTATCCGTGTGTACCAAGCATGTGGTGCTTGCTTCAACCCATACAATGCTCTCTTGAGCCTACACACATGCGACTCGCTGCTGAAGACCTGAAAGCCTTCGGGCTGCTCAATGTACACCTCCTCCTCAATGACTTCGTTGAGGAACGCAGTCTTCACATCCATCTGATGAATGTGCCATCCCATCTGCGCTGAGAGAGCGAGAATCGTCCGTATGGAAGAATACCTTGCGACATGTGCAAAGGTCTCCTCATAATCGATCCCCTCTATCTGTGAAAAGCCTCGGGTAAAAAATCTTGCCTTGTACTTCTCTACACTCTCGTCAACTGCCTGCTTAACTTTGTAGATCCATCTCGAACCCTCCACTGATTTCCCTTCCGATCTAGGAACAATCTCCCATGCACTGTTTCTGACAATAGAATCATACTCTTCCACCATGGCGTCTACCCATGTGGGGTCCTCCACAGCTTCCTCGAAAGAGGATGGCTTAGTCACAACACACTTGCTCATAAGAGCCATGTATCCAGTGTAACGATCAGGTGACTGTCTCTGCCTGCGTTGGGATATAGGTGGTCGTACAACTTTCTCTACATCTTGAGCCAGTCGCTTAGCTTCTGTCAAGCGCTTTCACCCTCTAATGGTTGGCGCTGCATGAGTGGTCTCTTCCACTCCATGAACCTCGTCATGTGGGTAATCCATGTCCTAAAGCTCATCCTTAGGAACTAATAGCTCCTCATCTGCATGCAAGTGTAGCTCCTTCTCAAGCGAACACTTCGTGGCTTTCTCCTCCTGAAATTTTATATCCCGTCGCACGACAGTTTTACCACTGTCTGGAAAATACACACAATAGTTGTGGGGTGTATCGGTGTACCCCACAAATATCCCAACCTCTGCGGTCGGCTCCAACTTCTTCCTGGCATCCTTCATCACATGCATGTAAACGTTAGCACCAAAAATCCTCAAATGAGAAAGATCATGCTTCTTACTAGAATAAGCCTCCTCGGGTGTACTCATGGCAAGTATCCTATGAGGACAACGGTTTTGCACATAAACTGTTGTATTGCATGCTTCTGCCCACAAGTGAAGGGGTAGGCCTTGATCATGCAACATTTCCCATGCAGCACCCATAATCGTTATGTTCTTCCGCTCAGCTACCCCGTTCTGCTGTGGGTTATGGGGAGCTATGAGCTCTCTACGAATCCCTTCTTCCTTGCAGAAATCCTTGAACTTGTCCGAGATGTATTCACCACCATTATCGCTCCTAAGAGCCTTCACCTTCTTCCCCGACTCCTTCTCGACCAGTGCTTTGAATTCACAAAACTTTGAATATGTCTCGCTCTTCTTCTGCATGAAGAAGATCCAACACTTACGAGAGAAATCATCAACAAAAATCACATAATACCTTTGTTTTGCTGTCGAACCAACTGAGAAAGTTCCACACACTTCTGTGTGAATTCTCTCAAGGATCGTCGTGGCACGACTCTCCTTCTCGTGAAAGGTGGCTTTCACAAACTTCCCCAAAGTACACCCCTTGCACTGATCTGACTGCGTAAGTGTGCCTTTAGGAAGCCTTGTAGTGATCTGCTGCAGTATCTTCAAGGCTCCATGGTGAAGGTGACCCAATCTCCTGTGCCACAACTCGCCATCATCCCGGCTCACCAATCCTTCTGCCTTGCCTGCCATTTCTGCACATCCATCTACATGCAACTGATAAAGGTTCCTCACTCGAACCCCTATCTTCCGGGTCTCACCAGTTGTCTTGCTGCGCAGGAAAGCCTTTCCCTCACTGAAAACAACATCATACCCCTTGTCTTCTAACATCGCCACTGAGACAAGATTCTTTTTCAATCCTGGAACATGCATGACTTCCTTCAATAAAAAGGGTTTACCAGACTCCCTCTCAAAGGAAATGGTACCGATACCGGTCGCACTGTATCTACCATCATCGTCCATCTCGATGTGCACTCCAAGATCTTTGTCCTCCAGATCAGAGAACAAATCTCTATCTCCCGCCATGTGAAAAGACGCACCACTATCCAAGAATGACACCGATCCCATCACACTTGAAACCAAGCATGCAATCAATGAAAAATCAAGCTCAAACTGTGAGGCTAGGGCCTCTCCTGCTGAAGATCCAGTAGCCTTCTTGTTCTTCTTCTTCTGCGGACAATTAGTGGCATAGTGTCCGTCCTGGTGACAGTGAAAACACTTCACCTTGGACATATCTTGCTTCTTGCCTTTCGCACCAGACTGAGAAGCTTTCTTGTTCTTCCCCTTCTTTGCTTTGGCAGCCAAAGTGCAATTTTCTTCATCATATACCTTTGATGAAGATCCATTCTCACCTTTATTGTTTTTGAGTTTATCCTTGAGCGCTAGGTCGCTCTTGCTTTGGAATCACATTTGCAATCCGTTGAAAGACATTTCAACAACATTGCTGCAAATTCGATTTCCACCAGCTCAAACTCAACCGCCTCGGATCTAAGATTCGTGAGAACACAATATTTCTCGTATATAAATTGACTATATGGGCATTCACTGGATATCTCACCTTCCAAAGGAAGGATGAATCCAGAGGTTACCTGGACCAATTACAGACTCTGCCTGAAGAAATAGAATGTAAACACTTCCTGAATAGTAGATCTGATGATCAACAGCTCTGATACCATGTAGAAATTTTGAATAATTTAACACATATTCAACAGAGATTATCCTGATCATGTACTATTGCGGAATACATACACAATACATAAGCCCCTCTACGTTGATCATCAATTTAGCAGCATCAATAACAATAAAACATCAAGAGCATTCACACATTAACACAATATGTAACCCAGGGAAAGCATCTCGCTAAAAACCCCCACTATCTGTATATTAATGATTGAGACCATGTAACATTACAAATTACAATTCTTATCACAAGCAATCTAGTACTAGCTCCACCTGTTACACACAATACAGCTAAGATCTGATCTCCAAATCTATTCCATTGCTTGCCTGCCTCCACTGCTCAATATCTGCTCAAGAATGAATGAGAATGGTTTACCGAACTCGTATTTCACCTCCAAAGAATCACTCACACTATGTTAGACGTGAGAAGAGGCTATAATACTGGGCAAATACATGAGAAAACTCATTGGCATACTCAATCCCTTGATTGTGCAAATCCTCATGCGCAACTATAGTCACAACTGATAGCAATCTGATCCTCTAACGCCTGTCCCTGCTGAACTGAACATGCACTGACATGCAACTGAGTTAACTGATGTATTCTATAGTTGTATTATGAGTTAATAATTAGTTTAACAACTCATCATTAGTCTATTTTCAGTTAGACTAATTACAACTAGTTTAACCAAGTCAAACTGAACACAACTCCAACTCTACAATCAACTCCATCAAACTCAACTGATTGAGTTCTAACTGAAGTCATGCATGCAACAACTCAACTGACTCATAATAAAAGTGTACTTCCTTCTGACAGCTACATGGGCCACATCTGTAGCTCAAACTGAAGTGCTCCAAGAGAATAAGATCAAGTTTATAGTCCAAATATTATTATGAGACAATAATATTTGACTTTTCTATTTTGGACAGCCAGTCTAACAATAGACTTTGATCACTCCTGCTGTGATCACTCCTACTGTGGTCGCTCCTATTGTGATCACTCCTGCTGTGGTCACTCCTGCTGTGATCATCCCTACTGTGGTCACTCCTGTTGTGATCATCCCTGCTGGGATCCAAAAATAGAACCTGCGCCATAATTTTCCTGCGGGCCCACTTAGTGAAGGCGACTCTTTTCACTAAGCTCCATCATCTTGTTGCAATCTCAACATAGATCGACTTCTTGGATAATGAGCTAATGTCGACAAGAAGCGATCCATCATAGGAGGGCCTTAGTGAATCCCACATCAATGACATGGAATGGAGCAAATGATTTTAATGGAGGTGAAAACTATCTGATGACATAAGGTTCAGGGTGGCGGTCATGAAGGAATGGAGCTTAAATGTATTGCAGTGGATGAGACACGGGTGAATTCTCTGAGCAACTTCTCTTGAACATATCAGTGACATTGACATGACGGATTGGTAACATTAACCCCAAATATGGATGGTGTGATGGACCAAAGGTGATGTGACCAGTGAACGGAACAACCCAAACTGACTCAGATGCGAAGTGAAAGTGTCATGTTCAAGAGCAACTTGCTACCAATAAAGTTTCTTCCAGGTTTCTTCCCAATTTTCCCCAGTCATTGCTGACCAACACCTCTTTATTTTTGTCAGGCTTGAGGAGGATAACATATGCTTGTTCTATAATTTTCCCTTCGGGCAAACCCATTGCTATTTTTTAACAAGCCTAGTGATAGTGAAACTTGTTCTTGTCTGTATGGACAAGTTTGTCGCTATTCAGTTTTAACGAGTTTAACGACAAAGATAACTTGGTCCTTTTCAATTTTAGAGAGTTTGAAAAGGGACGTAAAGAAAAATCCAATAATCCTTTTTCATCATATAATCCCTTGAGTCCAAAAAAGTATAAAACAATACAAAAGGGATGAATTTTCGGCACTTTTAACGAGCTGAACAAAACAAGCGCTTGATCTTTTTGTGTAATAATCCCTCAAGTCCAAAAAGATTAAAATATAAAGGAGGGATAGAACTTCCGATCACTTTAACAAGCTGGAGAGGCCAATTACTCGGCAATCTTTTCATATTTTATGAGTCAGTTGAAAAGAGCTTAAAGGAGACTCGTTTTTTGAGGAACGAGTGATAAATTTGGGTAGCGGCTAATTCCAGGTACAGTTTGGAATTTTCCAATCACGTCATTGTCACAAGGATGGCTAACAAGATCACTCTTCACAGCTGTTCCTCAAAAAGGGTAAACAATCAAATAGAGGTGAATGAACGGCCAATATAGAGTAGAGGTGATGATGAGAACACGACCAAGGCTTAAAAGGCTGATGATAATGCATTCACGATGGTTATTTACCAGAAATTGGTTCATTTATTAATGAGCTTAAACTCTGGGGGAACATTTGCTCATTGCTTATGTTTATTTTTTAACGAGCTTGAATTCCGCGTTAAAATTGCTCGATATAATGGTCATTGATTATCTTGATTTTACCATTGACAACTTTTTTTCCTTCAACGGTTGTACTGCTTCTTCAATTGCTTCATCAAACTAGTTAGAAACGAATAACATATGCTTGAAAAATGAGTCAAAACGCTAATATTTTACTTGAATTGCATGAAAAGTAATTTAAAAGTGGTTTTTTGCCTCTCATTTTACCATTTCATTTGAACTTTGGTTTGTTGGAGCTTTGGAGGTGCTTTCCCCTTTGATTTTCACTAGCTGATTCCAGGAGATTTTGTGGACAATTTTCGGCGCCGTCTAGACCAGGTAGGAGCTAAACCTGAGCTCTTCAGTTTCATCCTTTACTTTTTGAATTCTGAGCATGTTTTGTGGTTTTTCTGAGCCTCTGGGGTTTGAAAAACTCGCCTTGGCTCCATCGCACCTCTTCTATATCGAAAGGTGCGATGCATGCTGGCTTGGCCATTGGCCAGTCAGCATGCATCCCACCTAGAACACTGCTGGGGGTGCGATGGGCACAAAGAGGGAAATTTTTGCCTGTTTTTCCACCAAATCAGGATCATGACTCTTCTCTTGTTTGTTTCAGAGATTCATTGGAGAAAAATGCCTATTACATGGCGAGAACATGAGCATGAAGAAGAGGACATGCTTACTTTACATGATCCGGTTATGGTAAATGCACTACATTACTGTGGCCTGTTCAAGTTTTTCCGCATCTCTAGCATGAGGCAACAAATCAACTTGTTACAATATTTTCTCGATGCATGGGATCCTACCAGCCAGGTGTTCCAGATTAGGGGCAATTCCATCCCCTTGACTGCCGTGTACATCTATTTTTTGACCGGCTTATGGAGGCGGGGTGCCCCTATCTCATTATCAGGTTCGGCCCGTGGGGGTGAATCTGTGAGAGATTACATTCGCAGGTATTGCAGAGAGGGATCTCAGTCGAGTAAGGATGACAAAATCAATATCCGAGATGTCACTGATAGGTCCTTGAGGACCATTCTATTCACTTTTGCTAGACTGGTTGGTAGTGCGGCTCTTCATGTGGCCAACAGGTCTTATATGCAGTACGCCTTGGATTGCCTTGAACCAAATTGTTCAACTAGTGTGATGTAGTACTCTCTGTGATGAAGGAACAACTGACCAAGGTGAAAAATGGAAGATTGAATAACTTTGGATATGGTTCTATCTTGACTGCTTTCGCCTTGGAAAAGATCCCGCTGATCCAGCCGCAGTATGTTTCACTTGGTTTACCTCCACTGACTGAGCCACGGATGCAGAGATGGGTCGACCTTATGGCCAGACATGCTGGTCAGTCCCAGGTTTCCTTTTCTGATACCTTTATCGAGTGGTTCAACTGTCAGGAGATGGTTTTTTCCAAGTATCCATATGCTGGTATGGATTTTCGGGGTGATCTGGATTTGGTACTGCCGGCTGGCGAGTAGTGGGGTGTCATCGGTAAATCCTCTGACCATATCTCTATTTATCATTTCTTTTATAATGTTCTTGTGCTTTCTTCTATCAGGACTAATCAAAACTCATGTGCTCATGCAGATGTTGGACCAGTTCGGCCAGTAGTATGCCTGAGAGTGCCAGCTGCCGCTCCAGCAGGGGAGGCTGTGGGAAGGGCTATCCTTTACGACCTTGATGTGGTCGAGACTCTTTCAGCATTGCAGGACTAGGTTGAAGGCCTCACTCTTGGTATTCTGGACATGAGGACTGACGAGCTACCTCTAAGGTTGCAGCGACATACTACTGGCGTTTTGAGTCGATGGACTAGGCTTTTACGCATGATTGCACAAGCGGTGACTTGTTATCACCAGCATCATTAGACTAGGGTGCCCCCTAGCATTTTGAGTTTTGGGTCATTTGACCAATTTTGTCTTGGTTAGAGAACATTATGTGTAAACCATAAACAGTTATATATATATATATATATATATATATATATATATAGATATATTTTATTTTTTTGATTTTCGGAGCTTTATTTTGGTTAAGTTACATGATCCTGATGCAAATATTGATGAAATTCTTCTTTTTTATAAATTTTGCAAATGTCTATCTAACACGTAATTTTCCAATGAGTCTGTTAATGTGTTTAAGTTTCTGGAAATATGCTGATATTGAATAAAATCAAATTGCCTTTCCAAAATCTTGACCCTTAGGAACATGCGATAGATCGCTGGATTTTGGACGGAGTAGATACCAGTGAGTTGTAGGATGACGAGCTGTGAGTCTAGCCTGACGACAAGTCAGCTTATGCCATGTGTGATGGCGTCAGAGAGAAGTTCTATCAATGCACTATATTCAACGATGTTATTTGTTGACCGACCAATACATACCCCTCTGAAACTTACTAACTTGCCTCTTGGATCAAAAATGGCCTAGGCCACAGAAGATAGGTTCTGCAAACTACGACTTGCTCCGTCGGCATATCCAAAAAAAGATTCCAATAGGTTCGACATCTGTGAAAAATGTAAAAAGTGGATTACTTGACCAAAACAATTACCCTTAGCAAAAACAAAAATGTAACAAAAGCATATGGGTTACCACATTGAATCATGCATAGTAACGCTTAAGGTACAACCCATTACGGGGTTGCGCCAGTGGAATCCCATCATAATCCATTAAATCATAGGCTCCTTTTGATAATACACGTTTAACAATATAGGGGCCCATCCACAAAGACTTGAACTTACCTGCTCCCAATTTATCGGATTCTTGGTCGTAAAGTAAGACCAAGTCACCTTCTGAGAAGACACGGGGTTTGACATTTTTGTCGAACTGTGCCTTGACTTGTTTCTTATGGGCTTCATTAGCCAAAGCGACATCACGACAGGTTTCATCCAATTGGATTAGTTCCAAGAAATGAGCCTCCTCTTTTGAAGTTCCGAGGAGAAGGTCGACTGCGAGTTTGAGGGATGAGATTTCACACTGAATTGGTAAGATTGCTTCTAGGCCATACACCAGTTGAAAAGGTGTAAACCCGGTTGCATTCCTTACCGATGTTCGGTATGCCCACAAGGCTGAGTACAGGATCAGGTGCCAACTCCTTTTGTGGACTCCAAGTATCCTTTGCAGCATCCGCTTCAGGACTTTGTTGATTGCTTCAACTTGTCCATTGGCCTGCGGGTAATATGGAGTAGAGCTGTCATGTGACAACCCCAATTTGGTAGCCAATTCAACCATCATGTGATTGCGAAAATGCGATCCATGATCTGTGACTATGGCTTGTGGAACGCCGAATCTAGCGACTACATGATTGAAAATTAAAAGGGTAGCTGTTTCATCGGTGTTATCTAATGTAGGCATTGCCACGACCCATTTGGTAAAATAGTCTACTGCGACTATGCTATACCCATGCCCCCTGGTCAAGATGGGGTTACATTTTATGAAATCAATGCCCCATTTGGTGAATGGCCCAACAGCAACTATCGGTTGCAGGGGTGCGAGTGGTTTTCTGGTTTTTCTATCGAAAATTTGACATGCATGGCAACCTCTGACTGTGGTTATGAAATCTTTGAACATTGTTGGCCAGAAGTATCCTGCTCGTAAAAATTTTTGCGCCGTAGTGTAACTAGATTGATGCCCCCCACACACACCTGAATGGAAATCATTCAGGACTTTCTGGCCCTCCTCATGGGTGAGGCACCTCCTTAGAATTGTATCGACACCACGACGGTAAAGTGTATTACCGACAATCATGTAGTCTTTTGATTGGTATCGAATACGTTTTTGTTCCGAGCGAGAGGTATTAGACCTATATTTTTGGGTTTGGAGATAGATGATTATATCTCCATACCACGGATTGCTTGAAGATATCAGAAACAAAGATTCATCCTCAATGGTTTCTTCGGATGTTTCATCGTTGGACGACGATGGGAGATCGCATAGTAATTCTGCGAAAACCAGGGATTTCTTTGATTTGGATTTTACGAATTCCAGATCAAACTCTTGAAGAATTGCTATCCATTTTGAATATTTTCCCCCAAGCAACTGTTGCGACAATATATAAGTCATGGGGTTGCAATATGACAAAATGGTAGTTTTTCGAAGGAGGACATACTGTCAAAATCTCTGTATCGCTTGAACGACTACGAGAGCCATCTTTTCAACATAGGAATACTTGCTTTCTGTATCATTTAAGTTTTTACTCAAATAATATATAGGATGTTCAATTCCATTGTCTTCTTAAACTAAAACCATTGCGATGGTTGTATCCGCTACAGCCAGATATGTTTTAAAGTCTTTTTGAGAATCAGGAGCGTACATTAATGATGCTTTCATTAGCGATTCCTTTAAAGCATCTGTTATCACAAAATCATGTTCTGATGGCTGCTAACCAGTTAGACTTTATGTCACTATTTCAGACCAGACTCTTGACTAAGGATTAGCCTCCCTAACCTGAGAGGGCTCTCTCAAAACAAACTACTGATTGTGATTAACACTAAGAGGGCTAACTCCTGAAATGAAAACTTAATAACATGCTGGTTGGACAGACAACATAAGATTTCTTCCATTGGGCTCATGGAGTCAAACACCATTCCAGTAAACTATCAACTACTCATTCATGGAAGTCAAGGCATATAATGTCTAAACACTCAAAACATTTCTCAAAGGAACCTCAACTCATAAATATGCACAGGAAATCTGAGCAACTAGGTGAATTCAGAGTGATTGCACATCTATGGAGCTGTAAAATATGAAAGATAAGACAAAACCACATACATCTTGAGCATTTGAACACAATATGAATCTTGAGAAGAAAAAGTAATCTATTATATTACTGCAACAAGTCTTTTACATAAGCAAATGTAAAACTCTGTTTTCAATAACATCCAACCCTCATTACATCAGAGTTTTCACTATATATAGGAAAACAAACTTAACTACCTCGAGCTTCCTCCTCCAGCATGAGGGGAGCATCGAAGGTTGCTATTAACTATTCTTATCTACTGTATAACTAATTCATTAATTACATGATTGCTGAACTGTAATTACAAATGATCTTAATTTACTCAAAACCCAAAATCTGTCCTCCTCGTAGCATGATTCTTTTCTTGATCTTTGACAGCTGTCTTCTGTTGGTTAGGCTGAGATGACTGAGCTACAGGTGCAAGGAACGCTGACTTTGGATACCTGAAAGCGCTGATGGATCATTTATCATTAGGATCAAAACCCCTATTTTTATGGTCCCTGTCTCCTACCATCCTCCGAAAATTAAGCAACATGTCCCAGCTCCTTTAATATCCCAAAACTTACGAGCCTCACCATACTTCAAATGCGTTGGAAACTTCATGGATAGCCAGGTGTATGAACCAAAAAGATACTCCTCGTATGCCATTCTGCTAAACCCTAACTTGTCATAAAGTAGCTTTACACAAGTTTAACTTGAGACAAAAATTTTACTTTTACCAAAAGGTCCACCTGTCATTCTCTGAATAGCCAGGATAGCCTTGAGTGATATCTCTTTCATTACTTTGGCGTTTCCTTCAAAAATTTGCTGACCTCACCATTAAACTGCTCATCTTCCTTATAAAACAGCACCTACAGCAGTTTCGTAGTGCGCTACGAAACTGTTGTTTTTGCTAGAACATAATGCATTTGCACTAAAGCTTCCTTTGCTTGAACTTTTGACTTTTCAAACTTCCTCTACAGGTGCCAAAGACTTAGATGATTTCAAAATAGTGGAACCCAAACAAAATTGACCAAAACTGAAAATATCACCTTTTCCTCAAATTAATGAGCTAGCTGACCTAGCCGCATCTTCAAATTTGAAACCTCCTTCTTTAAAGCTTTGTTCTTAGCTCTCAGGGTCAGGTTCATTTATTTGAGGAGTTTAGCTTGCTTGAGGGCTGGAACCGTCCAGGTATATACATCAGCTACGGAATCTGTCTGACCCATTAGGTTTTTACTGCCCTTTAACACAACTCTTTTATAATTGGCATACCTAACTGCACATTCCTTAAACACATTTTTAGCTTTGACAATTTCTTCTTTGGTTGCTCCCACCTGATCCTTTATGGCTGTTTTCACTTGACTCTTTATGGCAATCACATTTCCTCCTTGGGTGATGATGACCTTCTTATTCTTATCTTTATGTTTGACTGCCTCCACTGTTTTTGTCAACACTTCAATTACCTCTGTTCTGGGTGACTTTACAGCTTTCTTTGCTTTATGCACTTTCTCCTTTACAGCTTCTTCTTCTTTATTCACTTTTTCAGCTTCTTTAATTTGCTTCCTTGTAACTGGCCTTCTTGGCTTGAACATAAACACCTCACTAGGCTCATCAAACCTTAATCTTTTCAAATCTTTTGACTTCTTAGTACTCTCAGGAGAAGATTGGGTCAAATCAATATGCATGGGTTCAAGATGCACTGGTTCTCCCTGCTCAAATTCAATAGCCTCAAGTAGGTCACTTAGACTGGCCTTTGAAATTGGACTTTCTTCCACAGCTACTGATTTACCTTTCTCCTTGCTTAGTTGACCCCTAGTTTTAACTCTTGATGCTTTTTCAGATTCAGCTGATCCATGAACATCCTTCTTTTGCTTGACCTTTTCCTTTGATGATGACTGAGGTGGCTGAGGTGGCTCTTTAATAACCAAGGGTTTGACTGGTTTGTTCAACTGAGATTTAACTTTCTTTTTCTCCCTAGCCTCCTTCCTAAGCTCAGCAATAGTGGGTTCCTCCATTAATTCTTCTCTTTCTCTAAGTGGCTGTGGGGTGAGGCCTGTCTTACTCTGGAAACCGGCCATATAAATGAAAGAATCCCAATCCCTACCAATCTTCTGCAAGCCATCCATCACTAACAGTTTAACTAGGCCATGATGAAACAGTGATGACTCACAATCATCCTTCCTCAATTGAATTTTATCACACATCTTACTGAGGCTTCGAAACAAGTAGAATGGGAGATCTATAGGTGCTTTTCCCATGAAATGCAGCAACAACTTGAAATGATATGAATAAACTTTGTTATATCTGCCCTCACAAGTTAAATATTTTTGAATACAATTAAGAAGCATAGCATAACTCTCCTTAACATAACTTCTAGGTACAGCCTTGGTCAAATCTTCATTCACATAGGCTTCCTTCAAGAATATTTTACAAGGGCTCATATCAAATTTGAAATTTTTGAACCACTCCTGCCCTCCTCTAAGAATCTCAGTTACCCTAGCTATAACCTCTGGAGATACTGGGAATTCTAACATAGACACCTTGGAACTCAAGCCTGTAAAATTCAATGCAAATTCTTTTGTTACCTGAGTGTGTCCTCCCTTCAGCTTTTCACAAAAACTCCAGCAACCAGCGTCTTTGAAGGCCTTTTTAACGCCTTCCTCCCTCAATGTCAAGTCTAATCCTTCGGGTTCTGCCCTTTGACACCTTCCTGACCGGTGCTCTTTCTTCTCCATTACGCCTTGAAAACTTTTGCACACAGTAACACCAGCAGCTTCAACTCAACAAGCAACTTCAAACTTTAGAACACAGGCTCGCTTGCAATGCAGCTCTCTTGAAGAAGAAACTCGGGCTCATTACAATTCAAATAACTTAGCATATAAGCTGGCCGCTTCAAGTAATAATAATATAACATCATGACACAACCATGCATGACAAGAACATTTAAATGAACTTAATGTGCATGACTCTGAACCTATTGGTGGAATGATGCCTCGTAATTGCTTGGAAGGTACATAAACTGACAACAATCCGACCGGACACAATGACTCATCCCTGGACATGACATTTCAAGAATGTGCGCTGCAAAATCCCGAATTCGCGATTTCGTAGCGCAGACAGTTATAATTCAGTGACATGCGCTGCGAAATGGCTGGCGCTACGAAAAGGCTAAAACATTACTAAGCTGCAGAATCAGCCAATCAAACGGTGCTGCGAAACTGCGAAAAGATGCTGCGAAACTGTGAAAATGACACATACGAGACAAGACATATCTTAATCAATCATGATGGAGGATGACTCGCGGTTTTGAAAATGATTCTCAACAATATCATTGAAAAACATGACCCCTAAGTGGTAAACATAGGAGAACAACCATATAACATTCATTTTTACCCATGAAATTTTGGACTTAACTTATATACATGCAACTGCAGTTCTCAGTGATAACAGTGGCTCCACTTGGGATAGTGTGCTCCTGTAGTACACTAAGAACTCGTAGAACCAGTGCCTTGTCCATTTTCTAAAAAAAAACAAAACACACACACAACTGGCAAGCATCTCTTTCAAACTTTGTGGGCCTTCTCCTTGGGCTAAAGCTCTTCTGTTCAGCTTGTCATTTATTCTTAACAAGAAACTTCATAAAACGGATATATACAATGCTCATGAGATTGTTGGCAGACTTTTACTGAGTGTAATGCTTTAAGAACCTGCCATTAACAGGCCCTCCAGCACATGGTGTTCCATCAACTTCCTGCAGAATGTAAGTATTTTTTCCATGGAAAGCAGAAATCTGATATGGCCCTTTCCATAAATTCTCAAATTTGCCATGTTTGCCTTTCTCCTCAATTCTGGCTTCCCATTTTAGGACTTTATCATTAATTTGAAATGTGACCTCTTTGATCTTCTTGTCAAAAACTCGCTTAACTCTATTCTGATTTTGCTGATGGTCTTCAAACACCTCATTCCTCTTCTCCTGCAAAGCTATTAACTGATTAATCCTCCTCTGTATGGCATTTGGTTCTTCTTCTAATCCTTGAATTAGCTTCATAACTGGTACCCCAAGAGATGTTGGGAAAATTGCCTCTGCTCCATACACCAGTTCATAGGGAGAGGTTCCAATGGACCTCTTTGTGCAAATTCGATCAACCCACAAGGCATACTTCAATTTCAAATGCCATGCCTTTTTATTATCCTGCAGCAGCTTCTTGACAATCCTCACAAGACTCTTGTTTGAGCTTTCAGCTAAGCCATTTCCCTGGGGGTAATAGGTAGTAGAATGACCAAGGGAAATATGATATTGATAACAAAAATTTATCAGCCTTTTAGACTTGAAAGCCTGGGCATTGTCTGTGATAATCTTGATTGGACAACCAAACCTTGATAAAATATTATTTTCTAGAAAAGATATTATCACTGAGTCATTAGCTTGCCTAGTAGGTATCGTCTCTATCCACTTTGTAAAATAATCAGTGGCTGTGAGTATCCAGCGATGTTGTCCTGATGAAGGAGGATGTATCTCACCTATAAAATCTAATCCCCACTGTTGGAAGGGTGCTTCTACATAGATAGGAACCAATGGTAATGGCATGAGCTTTCTTCTTCCTTCAAATATTTGACATTCATGGCAAGCTGCTATTTTCTTGTAAATGTCTCTGAACATAGTTGGCCAAAAATATCCAGCTCTCAAAATTTTGTTTGCAGTGGCCTTCCAATAATGATGGCCTCCACAATCTCCCTTATGAAATTCATCAATCACCTTATCAGCCTCTTCTTCAATGAGACAATTGAATAGAATCCCTCCAGCATCCTTCCAAAATAAATTCTGCTCATACAAAAAGTATCTAAGGGATTTTAGCTTGGTGAACCGAGCTTTAGACTTGGAAAGGTTATCAGGGGCTCTATTGTGCTGCAAAACAAATGCCACATCCCTATACCATTCTGATGTCAAAAAAATTTCATTGATTTGAACCAACTCTTCCTCATCTTCAGAAATTTCTGATATTTCTGTGCTAAAATTGATATCACTGCTGTCCAGATTTGAATGAGTTAGCAGCTTTGCCAATCCTTGACCCTTCACCAACTTGGTGGGCCTAATTTCAATGTCATATTCTAACAGCTTGGCTATCCACTTTCCTCTCTTTCCATCCGGGTCTGCTTGTGTAAGAATGTCTTTTATAACAGCACTTGGCACATATGCAATAATATGAGAATGCAACACATAAATTCTAAAATCCTTAATTGCCTTCACCAATGCATATGCTTGCTTCTCTAAAATGTTGTATTTCAATTCAGCATTAGCCAATGTCTTACTAAAGAAGGAAATGGGCTGTTCAGTACCTTGACTTCCTTTCTGCAATAAAACTCCAGCAATTGTATCTTCAGAAGCAAATGTGAAGATTAGGAACTCCTTGGTGAAATCAGGACTGATGAGGACTGGTGCTTGAGTAAGTGCTTTTTTGATTTCTTCAAATGACTTCCTTGCTTCAGCTGTCCACTTAAAGTCTGCTCCTTTCTTTAGCATCTTTGTGATATGTTTAACCACTTCAGCAAAGTTAGGAATGAACCTTCTAACAAAATTAACCTTACCAAGAAAGGATTGAACTTCTTTCTTGCTCCTTGGCAAATCTAACCTTTGAATAGCACTGACTCTATTAGGATCAATCCTAATTCCTTCTTCAGAAATAATATGTCCAAGCAATTTGCCAGAAGTTAAAGCAAAGATACTTTTGGTTGGATTTAAAGAAATGCCAAACCTCCTACATTTTAGTAAGATCCTTTCAAGGTGCTTCAAGTGATCTTCTTCCCTTTTAGAAAAGACTGTGATATCATCAAGATATACCACCACTGATTTATCTTTTTCCTCAGCAAAAGCAATGTCCATAGCCCTCTGGAAGGTCGCTCCGGCATTCATGAGGCCAAAAGGCATCTTTGCATACATAAATGTGCCCCATGGTGTGGTGAAAGCTGTCTTCTCCTGATCCTCTGGATGAACTAGGATCTGATTGTACCCTGAGAAACCATCCAGCATAGACATTCTTTGGGAACCAACAATATTCTGCAAAATGAAATCCATTTTAGGAAGAGGGTAATTATCTTTTAATGAAGCCTTGTTCAAATTCCTGAAATCTATGCAAATTCTAATCTCCCCATTCTTTTTCCTGACAGGAACCAAGTTAGCAAGCCAATTTGAGAATCTGATTGGAACAATGATCTTTGCATCAAAAAGCTTTTTCACCTCCTTTTCAATCAGTGGCATCAAAAGGGGATTAATTCTCCTTAATTTCTGCTTAAAAGGCTTCTCATTTTGCTTAATTGGGATAGTATGTTGTATGATTGAAGAATCATACTGCTTCAAATCAGCATAGCTCCATGCAAAAACATCAATAAACTTCTTCATCAGTTCAATATATTTGACTTTCATATCAGCTGATAAAAACTTTGAAATTTTGACTAATTTAGGCACCACTGAGTCACCTAAATTACAGCTTTCTATTTCCTCCTCATTGGCTTGCAATCTTGGTGCTTTAAACACATCATTCTGATCAAATAGTTTCTCAAGTGGAATAAGACCTTTTGGTATTAGATTGTTTTGCAGCTGCAATACCTCAGACTTTTCCTTTGTCTCTACTAACATATTCTGCTGATCAATTTGACTATGCTCAAACTCTCCTTTCAACTCTAGGAAATTCCTTACCTGCTGATCATCTTCAAAGACCTGCCAATTTAGGATATTATCTGGGATGACTGGCCTATGGCGAACCTTCACTTCATAGCTATCAGAAGAATGTTTTGGAATAATAAAAAGACTAGCTGCAACAGCAAGGGAATCTGCAATGGAATTTTGATCTCTGGTTTTTATACTGAAGGTATATTATTGAAACTTTTCCAACAATTCCAACACCAAATTTCTATAGGCTCTCATCCTTGCATCCTTAGTTTGATAAGCACCTTGAACTTGCTTTATGATTAATTCAGAATCTCTATAAACAGCAATGTTTTTTGCCTTCAACTCTATCAAGGTTTCTAAGCCTAATACCAGAGACTCATACTCCGCCATATTATTGGTACAATCAAAATTAAGTTTGTATGACAGAAACTTACTTTCTTCAGTTGGACTCATGATCCAAATCCCAGCTCCTGCACCTTCTTTTCCTGCTGCTCCATCAAAGTATAAAGACCAGCAACCAATGATGTCTTCTTCATTACTTTGCTGCACCTTCTGACACTGATTTTCTGCATGTTGTTCTTGTGATTCTTTTCCAACTGATTCATTGAAGAGAATGGCTGATCCAAGGCCTGTATCACAAGAATAAATAGGAAAATTCTGTGGTTTGTCCTTGCTGCTCACCATATATGCCATCCTTGTCTCACGATATAACCTCCTTTGTTCACCAAACACTGGAATGGTAGCATATGTCAGATCCATTTGCATGGTACCCTTGATTTTTGCTGCCCATGACCTTGAAAGTAACATCCCAAATTTAGGTGGAACATCTGCAACAACAACGTCCATGACAGTGGTTTTTGCTGGGATTTGTGTGAGTGCCACAACCACATCCTTTATCAGCCCAATACAATGAACTCTCTTTGAATCAAAAGAAAATAAGTCCTTGTATGGTCTAGTTACTTCTAATCCCAACCTTTCCATGATTACCTTAGGCATGAGATTATGGGATGCCCCTGAGTCCAGCATAGCATTATGAAGAGTCATCTCATGTATATTAATGCTTATATAAAAAGGAGGAAACTCATCATTTTGTTCATCTTCAAGTCTTGGACCTAAACAGATAACAGGACTATCCTCTTGTACATTTAAAATATCAGCCCCTCCTGGTGGAGAATTAAGCATTTCCACAATCTTACTTTTATATTTGTCTACTTTCAAGATCTCATTAAATGGGACTGATATTTTAATTTTAGCAATCTCATTTTCTATATTAAAAACAGAAGTAGACCTTTCAATTTCCTTAGGAGGAGCAGGGGTTTGATTATCCTTTTTCTCAAGAGAAGAATCACCTTTACCATCAATTTGCTTTGACTTTTCCTTCTTATCTTCAACTGCTTTTGACACATTCCTCTTGGGCTGAGCTTTATTGGCTGTAATAGGGACATCTCTATTTCTGAGGTTGTACTGCTTTTGGATCTCAAATATGGCATGCTGATAACCCTTTAAGAAATCTGAGGGTTCCTCCTCGGCTTTTGACTGGCTGGACTCATCATGTTCCTCCTTTGTTAAGAAAATTTCTGAATCTTCTTCACCAAGACAATGAATGGATTCCTCAGGTTCTTCAGGTTCTTCTTCTTCATCCACCATGTTTTGTTGAAAAGGAGGTCTCACTGGAGGATCTGCCTGCTGATTTCTAGTGTCTCTTGGCCTTTGTTGATTTTGAGGCCTTCTAAATTGAGGATTCCTGAACCGAGGTTCTTGTTGTGCTTGAGGAGCAGCAGTATTCCCAAGTGCTAATTGGTCCATCAATTTCTCCATAGTTTTCATCATGGTTTCAAATTTATCTTCTTGAGCAGAGGTAGAAGGCCTCTCTTCTTCCTTTATCTTAGTCTTTGCCATCTTGGACTTCTTAGCAGCGAGCATATTCACCTCCACCTTGATTGCATCATTTTGCATGTCAGCAAGAGTAGCAGACTCTCTTTCTCTGAGTAAAAGAGAGAAATCAGAATCAAAAGACTCAGCATATCTTAACTGTGCCAAAGCTCCAGGAGGTTTCAAATGTGCTGGAATGGAATTATAAATTTTATTAAACCTCTTAGAAAATTTTTGAACAATCTCATCTGGAGCTCTTCTTAAATTATTATATTCAGTGAGGGCCTGAACAGGATTAGTTCTATTTCCCCATTTCCTTAGAAAACTATCTTCAAACTCAGCCCAACTATGAATGCTACCAGCTCCCAAGGCTTTAAACCATTTTCTGACTTCCCCAATGAAAGTCTGAGCAAACAACCTCAGTTTTACATCTTCATCATCCACTTCATACCTATCAATAAAATCATTGAATCTATCCACATGTTCCTCTGCTGTAATATCTTCATCCCCTCCCCATGTTGGAATCCTAGCAGCATATTTATTAGGAAGATCATGTAAAACGGCAGGGAGAGCTAGGGGAGCATACCTAGCAGGTACAGCCATAATGAAAGGAGGAACAGTGACAATAGGTATTGTATGACCAGAAGGACCAGAACTAGTATGAGATGTTGTCTGAGGGCTATTTGGACTGGCAGAGGCAGAAGACAAAGTATGAGTACGAAAAGGACTATTGGGACTTTGTAAACCACTGACAAAAGAACTCCAATTTGGGAGAGGTAAACCAGTTTTAGACTTAAGCAAAACTTCAAAAGGGTCAAGCTCCTTGAGCTGTTTCAAGTCATCTTCCTCTAATAACAATTCAGAAGTAACAATTTCCCAAAATTCTTCTTTATCTTTTTGTGACACTAAAGATGAAGTATCAATACCTCTCTTTTGTAAATCCAAGATGATGCCAATAAGCTCTTCTTCGTTTTCAGACCTCAATAAAACCTCTTGAACTTTATTGTTACACAGTAATTTGTCACTGCCTTCCTGTCAGTCACCCTGCTGTGCCCAGAATTCACAATCACCAAGTTCCTGCTTCCTGAACTGGCCCAAAAACCCATTTATCCAAAGTTTTGTTCATCATCGCGTCTGTTCCCAAAATATCCGAGATGACTGGCGCTCCATAGTGTATCTCGCGTGCTGCCAGCTCGGAAGGACATCACTTTTCCGCGCTGGTCACTAGCGCGCCTTTCCCGTGTCCTTCCGCGCTGACATGACTGTCCTAGTTATGTAGACGCGGCGCCATCGCGTCAGTTGCCTCATAATCCGCGCTGATCCAGTTTGGGCGAATTTGTTCAAACAACCAGCCTTCCAGATAACTCCAGGCTTGGTTGTTAGCTTTGTGAATATCGACTCCCTTTTATGGCATGTCTGTTCGACCCTTTCCAACAACTTCCCTTGAAGATAAGCTCATCCTTCCACCCTTATAGGAGACTCCTTCTCCTATATAAACTCTCACCATTACCATGAGCAGCTAGTTAGACATAGCTTGGATTGTATAGAGCTTATAGTGCTCAGATTGCTGCTACTATAGGTATTTGGTGTGCTAGGTGTGGAAGTGATTGATTGCTTAGGGAAGGTTGTTTTGTGTTGCTTGTATGTGAGAGAGAGTTGTTTGTCTTGGGAGAATCATCCTCAAAGGTGAATGCTTGAGATACATGCTGACTGGCCCCTCCTGAGAAGGTTACCGACGTCAGAACATTTGGTTGTACTCTTCTCTATTCTGATTAATAATAGATGACTGCTATTATTGTTCCATTCTCATTTGTACTTGCAATGGTTAAATGTGAATTACATCTTTTCTGACTGATGTATGGTTGCTTTTACTAGATTTCACGCTTGCGTTTGTTTCCTCTTCGTGTGTGCAGGTATCTATTCGCGGAGATCGCGGAGGATTGTGACCAGCCAAAGCGAAGGAGAGAAGGCAACATCTCTTCGTCAAACGACAACGCTGGAATCCAAGTAGGTTCTCTTTACCTCTTGTTTAATTGTAATTAGGAACATGCATAGCAGCATTGTTTGATTGTTGCTAGACCCTTGCTGGGCTAGTAGGGATCGCCTCTATCCGTAGAGGGGATTTACCTCATCAACAATTTGGCGACTCCGTTGGGGATCAGCCTTTTTGTCTCTTGAGTCCACTTTTGTGTTTGACTTTGATTGATCTCTTTTCGAGTTTTTGGGATTGTCTCTTTTCTTATGAACTTTCTGGGTATTTCTGGGAAGCATTTTTATTGTTAAAAGGCTCTTGCCTTTGGTTTGGGGAGCTTTTATTTTTGGCCTTGCTTGTTTTTGCTCTCAGCGCGTTTTAATTCCGAACAGCCGCGCTGACATCGCGACCTTGTTCCTTTGGTATTCTTTCCATCGCGGCTGTACGTCTAACAGTCGCACTGACCTCGTTTTCAGAGACATCGCGCTTTATTCGTGTCCTTCCGCGCTGACATCGCGCCGCCACTTCTTTGTGTTTCGTGTCATCGCGTCTGTGTGTTTTCTTTCCGCGCTGACCTCGCTTTTCTGAGACAGCGCGCTTTATCCCTGTCCTTCCGCGCTGACGTCGCAAAGTTGCTACAGGCCTCCTCCTGTCAGCGCCGAGTTGCTGAAGGCTACCCGCGCTGATCCTGTAAAATTCATTTTTGACCAAATTGGCCTCCTGAATCTCTTGCTGTGACTTTCCCTTCTTCTCTCCACCTGTCTGATGACTTGTTTTTCATTGTCTGAACTCTGAACTTCTTGATTGCGGAGCTTGGTTCCATAGGGTTCCGTTTTTGCTCAGTTCTTAAGTTTGCAAATACCTTCCCTTTTTGCTTTCGCTGCTTGGTTCGTGTTTCCATCGTTACTTTTGCAATTGCTGGATTGTGTTGGGTCTCTAGTTGATTGGTTGTGACTCTCGTCCTTCGGGTGTTCGCTTTTCTCCATTGATTTCACACTCTAGCCCTAGGACATCTAGAGGCCGTGTGTGTGTCAAGCCTACCGCAGGGATCTTGTTTGCTTGTTCGACCAGCCGATTTCAGATTTGTTTATGCACTTGTTCAGTGATTGTTGGAGTGTTTGGATTGTGTTTCTGAGTGGTTTTTCGCTTCCTCCTTGCTTGCAATCCTCGCTTGTCTTGCAAGAGCTTAGATCACATAGCTCGTGCGGATTTTGTTTTCCTTTGATTTGGAAGCTTTGGTTGAGTGTTTCGGGAACTTTGTGTGCTTTCATTAAGTAGTTTACTTGGTGTTCCGGTTCCTCCAAATTCATTTAGATGCTTTGTGTCATTGAAAAGAAATCAAACTAGTAGCTTTGCTTTAAAAAATTGGAAAGGAAAAGAACATTTCATTGATTTGCATCTTCAAAAAGAAAAAGTTTCCTTTCCTCGCTTTAGTTGCATTAAGTTGCTTGTTTGCTTGTACTTGTTTTGTTTGATTAAAAATTCCTTGCCCTCTCGTAGCTAGAATTCATCGAACAAAACAGAATTTTTTGGCATATAGATTGCATCTAGGTAATTGTGAGCGAACATACGATAGATCTTGAAATCGAAACTTAATCTCAAGATCAACTATAAAATGAACCGAATGAATCTAAAAACGCATTGGAACTAAGCGCAAATATCTAGAGGTCTAGGTTAGAGACGTGTTCCGACGTCTTTAAACATAGTCACTGTTGTTTCACATTAGGTTGGGTGATTCCTCCTTCTGTGACTCGATAGTGGTCTAACACGGACTGCGCTCCCACGTACCGTCGCGTATATAGGGAGACCCCGCTAGGCTTTTATCCTTTATCCATAGGAAGCCGAGTCTGCCGCCTTGTGAACCGTAACGAACCGAACACAGCATTCAGGAAGATTGACTGCAGTACGGAAAGTCCTTGGCTCTCATACAAGTGCTGAGGTGTATAAGCAGTTTTACGGGTTGCTTGGTAAACCCTATACCTAGAGTCTCAAGAGCAGTCACTTTTGATCCTTTTCAGACTCCCTAAATGAAAAGGTGCCAGTGAGCTTCTTGTCACTTCGTGCTCATTAAACATTCGAAGGAGACTAGAGTCATATTTTCGTCCTTTTCTCGACTCTTGAAACATGAAAAGGTCAAGTTCAGTTCCTGTGTCTTAAAAATTTATTCGGCCACGATAACATCACCTGATTAGATCTCGTGTGCGTTAGCTTGAGTAGGTTTCGTTTTCGTTTGCTATGGCAACTTTTCCAGGATTCACTAACCCAGGTTCCCCCTCTGATGGGAACCCAGGACAATTCCCTCCTCTTGGGAATGTTGGTGCTCCGTATATGGCGACGTTGTCCCTACCAAGGTTAACTGTCGGGTTGCCTGTGTGGTTGTTTTCAACCTCTTTGGTCCCTACCGTATCGGCTGTTAGTCCATCAGTCCCTCCACCTGAACAACGTCATGTTGATCCTAAGGTGGATCTCTCCCCTTCGACGCCTACTTCTACGTCGTCCTCTTGTACTTCGCCTGGTGAAATTCTCGATGTGAATAACCAGGTGGCTAAGAAGAAGAAGAGGAAGACCAAGAAGAAGAAGTCCCCTAAGGGAGAGCCTACGCACAAAGTCCCCCTCTCGAGTCCAGCTATCCACTCCAGTACACCTGAAGTCGGGTCACCTCCTGCTCCTCCGCGGAAGGTTAAGTTTCCTTGTCGATTATGCAGGGAGGACCATCTGCTTCGTGATTGTCCTGGCATTCCCAGGGTATTAGAAGTTTGGTCTCACGATCCGGCCCGCCCTTCATCGTCCACTTATGATCATGGCGATGCTACCTCATCAGTTGGGAATGGTAAGGAGGAAGGGAAGCTTCGAATCCCCTGTCGACTTTGTGAAGGCAAACATCCCCTTCACCTTTGTCCACTCATGGATAAAGCCTTTGCTGTGTTGGAAAGTCTTGCTGCTCCTCCGAATCCATTTCCCGCTGGTTATCAACGTCTTTCTGCGACTGTAGATCGCGCCCTTGTTGACAAAGAGATTGCTTCAGATTCCTCTCTTGTCCAGGCTCCTCTTCCCGAACCTGGCTGTCCCCAGCCTGTTCCAGACCCGCCGTTGGTCGGAAAGGGTGTTGATTCGAGTTCAACTCCTCTCAAGCACTCTGTTTCGGAAGAGCAAAATTCTCATGTTCTTCTCGTCTCCTCAGATTCTCCTGAGCTTGATAAAGGTTCTCCTAAAACCTCTCTGGAGAATTTAGAGTCGGTTCCTTCCGAGCAGGGGGGCACCCATATGGTTCCCCCACCAAGTAGTTCGGTCATTTCCTTCGATTGGAGTTGTTTGACTACCCCTCCCCTTCCATCCCACGTGCCTTTCTAGGTCACCGCCTATGCTTGCAATAAGGCGCTGCCTGGCACTGTGTTAGACGAAGGAGCATCGGTTAGTCTTATGCCCGTTACTACTTGGAGAGCTTTGGGTTCCCCATCGCTTGTACCTGTTGCACCGCATCTCACCGCGTTTGACGGAGGAACGAGTCAGCCATTAGGGATCCTTCCAAAGTTTCCTATTACTTTGGGGGGCAAGACCGTCTATATAGACGTCTCGGTTACCCAAGGTTCTTTAGACTTCAGTCTTCTCCTTGGTCGTGACTATGTGTATGCCATGGGAGCCCTTGTTTCTTCACTTTTCCGTGTGGTTTGCTTTCCACACGATGGAAGAATAGTGACGATCGATCAATTATCGTTCGTTCGTCCACAAGCCCCTCCGACACAATTGTCCTTCCCTCCTGGTTTTCATCCACCTGTTGCATCTGTCTCACCCCAGATCAACTACGTGGCCACCTCCCCCGTGCCTATATCCAGCAATGTCGCCGTCGTGCATAGTGTCCTGGGGGCATTGGGTCCTGACTTCCGAGATATTGACCTCCCACCGGGAGCGCCACTCTTGGAAGCCCCGACTTCCTATTCATTATGATGAAGTTCGGTTGGAGCATAGTTCCTTTTCGGTGTCAAGCTCCTTAAAAAATGAAACTGGGTCTGGTTGGAGCATAGTTCCTTTCCGGTGTCAAGCTCCTTAAAAAATGAAACTGGGTCTGGTTGGAGCATAGTTCTTTTCCGGTGTCAAGCTCCTTAAAAAAATGAAACTGGGTCTGGTCAGAGCATAGTTCGCTTTCCTGTGTCAAGCTCCTTAAAAAATGCAACTAGGTGTCGGAGCATAGTTCCTGATCTTGTGTCAAGCTCGTTAAAAAATGAAACAAGGGTTATGAGGATAGTTCTTTTACTGTGTCAACCTCATTAAAAAATGAAACAACTCCCTTTCCAAATCGAGCCTTTTGATTAAGATCTCGTAAAATACAAGTCGAGTCTTTCATCGATCTCGAGAGTGAACCTTCATTCCATCCACTTTGTTGAATGCAATGAAGCTTGGGGGGCATGTACCTCGATTTGCGTCATTATGTTGGGGGCATGCGAGCTTATAACAAGCATAGTTTTTCATTTCAAGCTTGTGTCAACATGAAACTGAATCCAAGCAGAGTTCTCCACGGTTCAAGCTTGTGTAAAAATGAACCCATACCTGATTTACATCTCGTGATTGCCTTTTATCTGCTAATTTCTGTTAGATGAACCTTGGTTGTTTCATTCCATTGCTACCATCTCTTTCGCCGATCATATGCTCTCACTTGGTTGTTTATCCTTTCCTAAGGAACCGCAGCGATGAGTGGTTTTATTAGCCAGCCTCTTGACCATTACATGTTTTGAGTAGTTCCACCATTGCCGGAACCAGTTGCTATCCTTTATACCACTCGTTCCTCTAGGACGAGTCACCTTTAAGCTCTTTTCTGACTCGTAAAATGTGAAAAGATTGCCGAGTATTTTTCCCTTTTTGACTCGTTAAAGAGAATAAAAATGGAGGTCTACTTTCAGCTCTTTTCCGACCGTTTAAAGATGAAAAGATTGCCGAGTCCCCCTCTCGGCTCGTTAAAAGGAACGAGAGGCGGTCGCATTTAAAGCTCTTTTTTCGACCGTTTAAATTAAAAAGATTGCCGGGTGTTTGTCGTTTCGCGCTCGTTATTGGCCCTAAAACGACGTGTTTTCGACCGCTTTTTTACTTTTTTGGGTCAAAAGCACTATTTACGAAAAGTACTCCTCGATCGTAATGGTCGGGCGGTTCTTTCGAGCTTTGTTTTATACTTTTTCGGGCTCGAGAGACACAACTGTACGAAAAAGGACCCCCCCTGGAGTCTTCTTTTCTGCTGTCTTTTCAGGCTCTCTAAACAAGAAAAGACGCCGAGTTTTTCCTTTGTCAGGCTCGTTAAACACTTGATGACATCGGATATTGTCGAAATGACACTCTTCAAGCATATGCTATCCCTGTCAAGCTTGTCATCCAAAAATAACCGGGGTACCTGCCAGAAATGGTGGGGAAAATGGAACTGTAATCATAGTCGTGTCGGCAGTATGTCGCTCTTGAACATGGCACTCTTCTGCTTCGTGTCTGGGTGGGACCATCTCATCTTGTTTTTCACTGGCCTCCGTGGGTTTGGGTTATCTTATTCGACCTCTCATCTGCCCATTGCCATCATTACTATACCCTCTGCTCATTTGATGTCAAATACTGCCAAACCCGCTACAGTGCCGCCGATATGTTCAAGAGAAGTTGACCTCTGCAATAATACAACCTCATCTGCTATCTCACACAAATCATTTTTTTTCCTCTGTCTCGCGTCGATGATGTGGGAATCATTATGGCCCACCTTCGATCAAGGTCACTTCCTGTCGACTTCAGCTCATTATCCGAGAAGGTGACTTAGAGACTCCCTTCAGGTGCCTTAGAGCCTGCATGCCCTAATGGCAGGTTCTTCGTGTTCAACGCGAGGTTTACATCATTGGCCTCCGACCGAATGATTCCGTGGGTGTTCGACACCAGCTCATTGATTCACATGCCGCGGATTATACCTATAGTACCTTGAGGGCCATTGTCATTACTGGTGGTACCTCTCACGTCTGTTAACAGTTTCTATCATTGACTGCTAATCAGACGATGTTCATGCATGTTCGACTTCAACTCCTGTATTCGCATGTTTGAACTTGTACTTTGTTCGGGTCGAGATGGAGCGCAAGACCTTGGACCCCTGTCTGTTACGGTCCAGGCTGCGATTTTGTGGATGATCATTACATGACTCATTGATGGATGGCTGCGCCCATACCTGAGTCTTCATGGATGGCTGCGACCATACCTTATCATTCTTTTGGTCTCTTTAGCTGGGTGGCTGCGTCCATTCCACAGACCATTTTTGCATGTCCTTTGGATGGCTGCGCCCATGCCTAGACTGCATGTATTTGATTGATAGAGACTTTCGGTCCTTCCTGGCGGTGTTCCAGTTCGGCGTGTGTTGTAAAGCATTTCACCCCTCCCACTCTCTCGGTCTTCATGCTTTAGGGGGCATCTGTTACACAGTAATTTGTCACTGCCTTCCTGTCAGTCACCCTGCTGTGCCCAGAATTCACAATCACCAAGTTCCTGCTTCCTGAACTGGCCCAAAAACCCATTTATCCAAAGTTTTGTTCATCATCGCGTCTGTTCCCAAAATATCCGCGATGACTGGCGCTCCATAGTGTATCTCGCGCGCTGCCAGCTCGGAAGGACATCACTTTTCCGCGCTGGTCGCCAGCGCGCCTTTCCCGTGTCCTTCCGCGCTGACATGACTGTCCTAGTTATGTAGACGCGGCGCCATCGCGTCAGTTGCCTCATAATCCGCGCTGATCCAGTTTGGGCGAATTTTTTCAAACAACCAGCCTTCCAGATAACTCCAGGCTTGGTTGTTAGCTTTGTGAATATCGACTCCCTTCTATGGCATGTCTGTTCGACCTTTTCCAACAACTTCCCTTGAAGATAAGCTCATCCTTCCACCCTTATAGGAGACTCCTCCTATATAAACTCTCACCATTACCATGAGCAGCTAGTTAGACATAGCTTGGATTGTATAGAGCTTATAGTGCTCAGATTGTTGCTACTATAGGTATTTGGTGTGCTAGGTGTGGAAGTGATTGATTGCTTAGGGAAGGTTGTTTTGTGTTGCTTGTATGTGAGAGAGAGTTGTTTGTCTTGGGAGAATCATCCTCAAAGGTGAATGCTTGAGATACATGCTGATTGGCCCCTCCTGAGAAGGTTACCGACGTCAGAACATTTGGTTGTACTCTTCTCTATTCTGATTAATAATAGATGACTGCTATTATTGTTCCATTCTCATTTGTACTTGCAATGGTTAAATGTGAATTACATCTTTTCTGACTGATGTATGGTTGCTTTTACTAGATTTCACGCTTGCGTTTGTGTCCTCTTCGTGTGTGCAGGTATCTATTCGCGGAGATCGCATAGGATTGTGACCAGCCAAAGCGAAGGAGCGAAGGCAACATCTCTTCGTCAAACGACAGCGCTGGAATCCAAGTAGGTGCTCTTTACCTCTTGTTTAATTGTAATTAGGAACATGCATAGCATCATTGTTTGATTGTTGCTAGACCCTTGCTGGGCTAGTAGGGATCGCCTCTATCCGTAGAGGGGATTTACCTCATCAACATTTATCATCAACAATTTTATCTTCAGGACTTCTAGAAAACTCAGGAAATAAAGACTTTGAAATGCTTGAAGTACCTGGTATATCAGAAAATCTTTGTTTACTTCTTGAGATGATATTAGGATTCTCCACAGGACTAGGTGGGTTTGGGTCAGGATTACTCCTTGTATATCTTCCCTTCGAAGCCACCTTTCAAACTTTAAAATTCATGGAGTCACCAAGGTAGAACTCAGCCTTGAAAACCTTTTTGAACTCTTGCTACCTTCAGAAATTCAATCTTATAACTACGGGAATGAGTAATCTTCAGACTCCCGGCAGACGCACCAAAATGTTATCACAAAATCATGTTCTGATGGCTGCTAACCAGTTAGACTTTATGTAACTATTTCAGACCAGACTCTTGGCTAAGGATTAGCCTCCCTAACCTGAGAGGGCTCTCTCAAAACAAACTACTGATTGTGATTAACACTAAGAGGGCTAACTCCTGAAATGAAAACTTAATAACATGCTGGTTGGACAGACAACATAAGATTTCTTCCATTGGGCTCATGGAGTCAAACACCATTCCAGTAAACTATCAACTACTCATTCATGGAAGTCAAGGCATATAATGTCTAAACACTCAAAACATTTCTCAAAGGAACCTCAACTCATAAATATGCACAGGAAATCTGAGCAACTAGGTGAATTCAGAGTGATTGCACATCTATGGAGCTGTAAAATATGAAAGATAAGACAAAACCACATACATCTTGAGCATTTTAACACAATATGAATCTTGAGAAGAAAAAGTAATCTATTATATTACTGCAGCAAGTCTTTTACATAAGCAAATGTAAAACTTTGTTTTCAATAACATCCAACCCTCATTACATCAGAGTTTTCACTATATATAGGAAAACAAACTTAACTACCTCGAGCTTCCTCCTCCAGCATGAGGGGAGCATCGAAGGTTGCTATTAACTATTCTTATCTACTGTATAACTAATTCATTAATTACATGATTGCTGAACTGTAATTACAAATGATCTTAATTTACTCAAAACCCAAAATCTGTCCTCCTCGTAGCATGATTCTTTTCTTGATCTTTGACAGTTGTCTTTTGTTGGTTAGGCTGAGATGACTGAGCTACAGGTGCAAGGAACGCTGACTTTGGATACCTGAAAGCGCTGATGGATCATTTATCATTAGGATCAAAACCCCTATTTTTATGGTCCCTGTCTCCTACCATCCTTCGAAAATTAAGCAACATGTCCCAGCTCCTTTAATATCCCAAAACTTACGAGCCTCACCATACTTCAAAGGCGTTGGAAACTTCATGGATAGCCAGGTGTATGAACCAAAAAGATACTCCTCGTATGCCATTCTGCTAAACCCTAACTTGTCATAAAGTAGCTTTACACAAGTTTAACTTGAGACAAAAATTTTACTTTTACCAAAAGGTCCACCTGTCATTCTTTGAATAGCCAGGATAGCCTTGAGTGATATCTCTTTCATTACTTTGGTGTTTCCTTCAAAAATATGCTGACCTCACCATTAAACTGCTCATCTTCCTTATAAAACAGCACCTACAGCAGTTTCGTAGCGCGCTACGAAACTGCTGTTTTTGCTAGAACAGAATGCATTTGCACTAAAGCTTCCTTTGCTTGAACTTTTGACTTTTCAAACTTCCTCTACAGGTGCCAAAGACTTAGATGATTTCAAAATAGTGGAACCCAAACAAAATTGACCAAAACTGAAAATATCACCTTTTCCTCAAATTAATGAGCTAGCTGACCTAGCCGCATCTTCAAATTTGAAACCTCCTTCTTTAAAGCTTTGTTCTTAGCTCTCAGGGTCAGGTTCATTTGTTTGAGGAGTTTAGCTTGCTTGAGGGCTGGAACCGTCCAGGTATATACATCAGCTATAGAATCTGTCTGACCCATTAGGTTTTTACTGCCCTTTAACACAGCTCTTTTATAATTGGCATACCTAACTGCACGTTCCTTAAACACATTTTTAGCTTTGACAATTTCTTCTTTGGTTGCTCCCACCTGATCCTTTATGGCTATTTTCACTTGACTCTTTATGGCAATCACATTTCCTCCTTGGGTGATGATGACCTTCTTATTCTTATCTTTATGTTTGACTGCCTCCACTGCTTTTGTCAACACTTCAATTACCTCTGTTCTGGGTGACTTTACAACTTTCTTTGCTTTATGCACTTTCTCCTTTACAGCTTCTTCTTCTTTATTCACTTTCTCAGCTTCTTTAATTTGCTTCCTTGTAACTGGCCTTCTTGGCTTGAACATAAACACCTCACTAGGCTCATCAAACCTTAATCTTTTCGAAGCTTTTGACTTCTTAGTACTCTCAAGAGAAGATTGGGTCAAATCAATATGCATGGGTTCAAGATGCACTGGTTCTCCCTGCTCAAATTCAATAGCCTCAAGTAGGTCACTTAGACTGGCCTTTGAAATTGGACTTTCTTCCACAGCTACTGATTTACCTTTCTCCTTGCTTAGTTGACCCCTAGTTTTAACTCTTGATGCTTTTTCAGATTCAGCTGATCCATGAACATCCTTCTTTTGCTTGACCTTTTCCTTTGATGATGACTGAGGTGGCTGAGGTGGCTCTTTAATAACCAAGGGTTTGACTGGTTTGTTCAACTGAGATTTAACTTTCTTTTTCTCCCTAGCCTCCTTCCTAAGCTCGGAAATAGTGGGTTCCTCCATTAATTCTTCTCTTTCTCTAAGTGGCTGTGGGGTGAGGCCTGTCTTACTCTGGAAACCGGCCATATAAATGAAAGAATCCCAACCCCTACCAATCTTCTGCAAGCCATCCATCACTAACAGTTTAACTAGGCCATGATGAAACAGTGATGACTCACAATCATCCTTCCTCAATTGAATTTTATCACACATCTTACTGAGGCTTCGAAACAAGTAGAATGGGAGATCTATAGGTGCTTTTCCCGTGAAATGCAGCAACAACTTGAAATGATATGAATAAACTTTGTTATATCTGCCCTCACAAGTTAAATATTTTTGAATACAAGTAAGAAGCATAGCATAACTCTCCTTAACATAACTTCTAGGTACAGCCTTGGTCAAATCTTCATTCACATAGGCTTCCTTCAAGAATATTTTACAGGGGCTCATATCAAATTTGAAATTTTTGAACCACTCCTGCCCTCCTCTAGGAATCTCAGTTACCCTAGCTATAACCTCTGGAGATACTGGGAATTCTAACATAGACACCTTGGAACTCAAGCCTGTAAAATTCAATGCAAATTCTTTTGTTACCTGAGTGTGTCCTCCCTTCAGCTTTTCACAAAAACTCCAGCAGCCAGCGTCTTTGAAGGCCTTTTTAACGCCTTCCTCCCTCAATGTCAAGTCTAATCCTTTGGGTTCTGCCCTTTGACACCTTCCTGACCAGTGCTCTTTCTTCTCGATTACGCCTTGAAAACTTTTGCACATAGTAACACCAGCAGCTTCAACTCAACAAGAAACTTCAAACTTTAGAACACAGGCTCGCTTGCAATGCAGCTCTCTTGAAGAAGAAGCTCAGGCTCATTACAATTCAAATGACTTAGCATATAAGCTGGCCGCTTCAAGTAATAATAATATAACATCATGACACAACCATGCATGACAAGAACATTTAAATGAACTTAATGTGCATGACTCTGAACCTATTGGTGGAATGATGCCTCGTAATTGCTTGGAAGGTACATAAACTGACAACAATCCGACCGAACACAATGACTCATCCCTGGACATGACATTTCAAGAATGTGCGCTGCAAAATCCCGAATTCGCGATTTCGTAGTGTAGACAGTTATAATTCAGTGACATGCACTGCGAAATGGCTGGCGCTACGAAAAGGCTAAAACATTACTACGCTGCAGAATCAACCAATCAAACGGTGCTGCGAAACTGCGAAAAGGACAAATGACACATACGAGACAAGACATATCTTAATCAATCATGATGGAGGATGACTTGCAGTTTTGAAAATGATTCTCAACAATATCATTGAAAAACATGACCCCTAAGTGGTAAACATAGGAGAAAAACCATATAACATTCATTTTTACCCATGAAATTTTGGACTTAACTTATATACATGCAACTGCAGTTCTCAGTGATAACAACATCAAAGGAAGCTTGCGCGACCTAATCCCAGACGAAGGGTACTTCTTTTTTCAATAGACGTGTATAACCTTTAGCTATTTCGGCGTAATTTGGAATGAACCTCCTCAGAAAGTTTGCTTTCCCTTGGAGTTTCTGAATCTGAAGCAAATTTGAAGGTGGAGGCAAATTTATGATTGCCTGAACCTTACATGGGTCGAGAAGGATCCCGTCCTTTGAGACTACAAAGCCAAGAAAATGACTAGAACTGACACAGAACACACATTTGTGTGGATTGAGTCATATCTTGTAGTGTCGGCAATGTAGAAATATCGCTCTCAGATGCCGCGGATGATCGGTCCACTTTTGCGAATGAGCCGGAAGGTCATCGATATATGGTTGAATGATGTTTTTGATGTCATGGAAGGCATAATTCATTGCCCTCTTGTTACACAGTAATTTGTCACCATTTGTCACCATCCCTGTTACCCCTCTCCCGCACACTAGAGGACTCATTCCGGGACCTGTGAGAAGTGACATAACCTAAAACCACTTGCATCATATTCCTCTAAGTATGAGCTTCATATGCCCTGAAGACAGCTCCTGCAGAATACTCATAAAAAGACCTCTTCTTGCATTGGCGCGGTTCCACAGTGTACTGCTCGCGCCAATGGGGGAAATCCTCTAAAGAGGGCGCGCCATTGGCGCTCTGTCTCAAAGTTGCACTCGCGCCAACTGAATTGAGTAAAGTTTTTAACAAACAAGCTTCTGAAGGTTCTCCTTAACCCATTCACCAACTAAATCCTTGTTGAGTTAGGATGGTTTGGCTTCGAATCTCCATAGAAGGGAAGTGGTTTGCCACCTTTCATGGAAGCTTCTAAGTGATAAAGCCAATCCCATTGAAATTTTGATTGATCTTATCTCCTTCCCCTCTATCTATAAAAGCTTGTCTCTATGCCTTGAGCAAGCTAGTTCCAGCATAGTGCTAGTGATAGAGAATTCCAGGAGTTCAAGAGTTTGAAGCTGCAAGAGCCTTCTTTGCACCCATAAGGCCAAATCTAAGAGAGGAGATTCTTGTCACCAAAGAGAGAGAGGCTTGTTTCCCATCCTAACAAGCTTTGCAAGACTTGTGTAGTTGACTACCCAGCCAAAGGAGGATTTGACGTCAGAACAATGGTTGTATTCTTCTTTGTTATTTATCAATAATAGATGACTATCATTATGCTTCCACTCTCATTGTTTTTTGTAATGATTGATGTTGAGTTATATCTTTTCTGACTGATATATAATTGCATCTATTGGATTTTATGCTTGTATTTGTGTTGTTCTTTGCATGTGCAGGTTTCCAATCACAGAGATCGTGGGGATCATGACCGGCCGAAGCAAAGGAACAAGAGTGACGTCTCTTCTACGAATATTAGCGTTGGAATCCAAGTAGGTTCTCATCATCCACTTTTAATTTGCAATTAGGAACTTGCGTGATAGCATTGTTTGATTGTTGCTAGACCCGGTCTGGGCTAGTAGGGATCGTCTCTGTCTGTAGAGAGGATTTACCTCCACAACACCTCTGAAATGTTGCCCCTGCGTCCTTTAAACCAAAGGGTAATTTGCGATATGCAAATGTGCCCCACCGACAAATAAATGCAGTCTTTGACTGGTCCTGTGGGTGGATATTTATTTGATTATACCTGGAGAATCCATCCATAAATGAAAATATTTCACATCCGATGCATTCATCAATTATCTGGTCAATAAAGGGTGTAGGATAGTTGTCTTTTGGACAAGCTTGATTTACATCCCTATAATCGACGCACACTCTAATCGTTCCTTGTTTTTTCATCACAGGAACAATGTTTGATACCCAATCGGTTAGAGGAACTAGGTAAATAAAACCAGCATGGAGAAGCTTTTCAACTTCTGCCTTGATGGAGACGGTTTTCTTGGGGTGCACCTGCCATAGCCATTGTCATATTGTTTGACATCTGGATACATCTTGATTTCGTGTTCAACGATATTCGAGTCAATGCCTTGCATTTCATCATATGACCAAGCAAAGACATCTCTGAATTCGCGAAAAAGAGCGTTATATATTTCCAGTTCTGAAGGAGAACAACATTTGCCGACATAAATATTCTCTACAACATCTGTTTTGGTCGAGATATTTATGGCGATAGTCTCTTCAATATTGGACAAGTTTCGCTCGGAATCCACCATGTTTACAGTATTTGATAGGAAATCAAAAATGGAAGGATGATGAAGGTCATTAGGATTATCTTCTTGGCAATCCGGAAGATGGGAACAATGGTGGTAATTTTCCCATGGCGCCCCGTCAATTGTCATTGACTGAACAATTCCTTCGTCGGTGTAATGCACTTGCAACCAAGGATCTGAAGGGGTGCCATATTCCTTAGACCTATCTATCCAAATGCTTCATGAGCGTTGATTTTGGTTTGCCTCCCATGCCAAAAACATTGATTTCTACAATATTTCTATTGAACTTGGAGGTAATACCTGCAGATGATCCATGTTAATATCGTTTTCTGAGATATTTTGAATGGAAGATATCATATTGCAGGTTCCTACCGTCGCCACTTCCACCAGATTGATTGGAGGTGGGAGAGAAAAAGTTCCCATTAATATAGGGTCTTTTAGTAGGCCTACTCTGATATTTTGAAGCGAATGGGGGCTTCCATGGATCATCAGAATGCTTCCCGTAACTTGGGAACTATTGGGAAGAAATGTTTGTTGGTTGACGATTGTAATTCCTCCTTGAAAAGCAAAATGCAATCTTCCTAAAGTAGGTCGACACAACCACAGCCATAGCATATATCTAGGGCCTTCCCAGTAGGATGTTGTAATTGAGGTTTCCGTCGATTACTTCAACATCTATTTCTATTGTTTTCCCCCCCAGTTCAACTTGCAAGTTACTTAGAATCCCATATGGGGTATATGTTCAACCATCAAATGCTTTTAATGTCGTCGAAGATCGCGACAAGGTTGGAGATCCTAAAGTTTTCCACCAACTCATCGACATAATACATGTAGATGCCCCCTCATCAATAATTGTTCGATGAACAGTTTTGTTGACGACATTCACTTGAATGAGGAAAGCTAGTTGAGCTGCTAACTGAGGATCATATCCTTTGTGATTAAAGGACACAAGATTAGAATCATTTGGGTCAATCCCACCTATTGCTGATAATAAAGCCTGCTTTTGGGAGGGGAAATTTTGCAGTACCTCAAGTGTTTACATAGTGGATGGTGATTGGGCCAGATCTTCCACTATATTACAATGTTGTGCTGCTCTGGCACAAGGATTAAATGTCGACTTGTGTACTACTCCCTTGGGCAGTTTTACTGTTAGCTCTAGAATGATGGGCAGCGCAACTTCTGCCGAATTTGTTGTCGAACTACTAGGTTGATCTTTATCCTTGTTGTTTGACAGCTGTGGATTCCCGTAATCTTTATTCCTTGTCATTATCAAAGCATCATTCTGTTGTTTTGAAACCGATAACATCAGCACTTGTGACAGGGAAGTATTGCCACTGGCAACCAGATTTGTTCTTGGATTTGGAAACGAATTAGTTAATACCGCCGAGGTTTTCGAATTCTTGAAGAATTTTCTAAGCTTAGCTTTATATCGACAATCTCTTGTCCAATGATCCTCATCACATATCAGACATGGACGATTTGGTTTCTTGTCTCCAGAAGGGTTTGCAGAAGATTTTTCAAGCGATGATTCCTCCTGTTTCTTCTTCTTCCCTTTGTTTTTCTTCTTTCCTCCTGGTTTCTTGGTTTCTTTTCCTTTGTCAGTTGAGACAGCATTTACTTCCGAGGCGAGAAGTTCTTCTTTTGCATTTTGACTAGAAATCTTACGGGCCTTTTTAGATGTAGCTTTTGTCGATTTCATGTCTGTCGTACCAATCACGCCATCGCCGGCATGAGAGTCATTGTTCAATTTAGGAGGGGGAGGAACGAAAAATTCTGGCCTGGGAGCATCAGGGATTTTATCGTAGAGCGTGCCAGACTGAGTATAAATCAAGTCTAAATATTGCGCACGAGAAATAACTTTCTCTTCAGTGACGACTCCTCCCTTTTCCACATCTTCTGTAATGGAAGGTAATAATGACTTAATAAACCATTCAGCTAAAAGCTGATCAGGAAAATACGTTTTTACCATTCTACGATGACGTCACCACGCATGAATATGATCGGATATGTGAGTGGCCGTTGTTTGCTTGAAATTGGTAAGAAGTTCTATTCCTGTTTCGTACCTTATGGGTAACAATAAATGGGTTAAAAAGGTTGTGGCTAGGGCACTAAAGTTATCAAACAAAGCTCTAGATAATTCGATATACCATTTCGTTGTCGGACCAGTTAATGTCATCTGAAAAAGGCGAAGCCTAATCGAACCATCATTTAGGGTGTTTGATGAACACCACAGATGAAATGTCATCACATGATTCGACGGGTCTTCATCCGGATTCCCATTAAATTTAGGAATATCTGACGGAAGTTTATGCAGAATCGCTGGCCACCAAGGGGCATAAGCAATTGGATCGTCATTAGCCGTTTTAGATCTGGTAACTCTAAAGTCGCCATGAAGGGTAACTATTGATTTAGGTTTGGCGAAGCATACCCAGGATAAGATGGAATTGCCTGCGTAGTTGGTCTTTTCATACCAGCATAATGCATTTGATGCTGGTAACTTTGGTAAGGTTTATGGGCATAACCATTGTAGAATGGTTTATTTTGACCGTTTTGAATATACGGCTGCCCATTATTTGCAAAGATTTGTTGCTCAGATCCTTGGTATACTTGTTGGAATTGCGGTTGTTAATATTGCACCAGCCATGGTTTTGAAGCCATGTGTTGTTGTCCAATACTGGCCGTTTGACCAAGATGAGGGGTAATTGTACCCATTTAGGCCTGTGTCATTCCACTAGTTGGTGATTATGGTTGAGTCCAAGGAGAAGGGGTTGTTGCATTACAACTTGAGAAACCTGAGGTTGGCATACAATAGGCAACGCTTGTACCTGCGACACCATCACAATAGCCGGTATAGTTGGTATATTTGACATAGGTAAACATTGTCGCATTGAGTATACAACTCTTGGTTGTTGAGGCAGTATTGGCACCCAACCGCTAGATGTAATTCCAGCATAACCTGAATTTTGTTGTGAACTCTCATATGGTTGTCCTCCCGGAGGAGACAATGAAAGGGTATATTTCCCCCCATATGGTGGTAATCCAATACTCAAAGGAATTATTTGTCCTTGAGGCCCGGACTGCCCAAATTGACACCGTGAAGAATCAATTTGCTGAGACTCAAAATAAGAGTTCCTGGATATTATTCTGGATGAACAAACGAGAATGGACCATACTGTCGAAATAGCCCCTGAGTGGGCCCCATCTAGCGATTGAGAGCTAGTTGGGACAGATGGTATGCCAGCGAACATTGTTGGAGTGACAGCAGGAAGTTCTGCCATTGCTGTGTCGGATGACACAGTCCTAGATGTCGACAGTTGTTCAAACATTTCTAGTCTATCCAAAATATTTCCTAGCGACTCTACAAGAGCTTCCGATAAGGGTAGACAAATTTCTGATGAAGAAGGATATAGAGTGATCCCGACTCCAAATTGCGATGGGGTACTAGATGGAGGATACTCCACAATCTCTTCTATAGCAATCAGACCAGGTGGAAGAGGAAGACCGTCAGGTCCGTAAAATATTTCTGGTGCCTATGAAGGTATACAATCTATAGCAACAGATGTTTGGGGAATAACACCTTCCGAATCAGCTGTAGATGGAGCTCGTTCAGTAATACAAGTGTTTACCTTCACACTAGGATCAACTCTACTGTCCTTTAGTGGCTGCGGAACTTCTTCTGTAAAGGCAGGGATACCAGAAATGGTTGGAGTAACCGGAGTTTCTGATGGTGTTGGAACACTTGTTCTAACTTTAGCAGGGGATTTGGAACCGGTTAAATGAGTTCGCTTCGTCCATAACAGTTTTGATTCTAGAGACAAAGACAGTTGACTTGTAAGTCTCCGCGAACGACGGGGTTTCAATTGACTTTCTTCCACGATTGCGGATTACTTGATCAACTAAAAATCAAGGGGAAATATGTTTCCGAGTTAAATGAATTTTAGATGCTTTGACACAACTTGCTTTTTCAATTTTTAAGAGTTGAGAAAAAACAAAAGATGACTCTAGTCGCCTTCGATTTTTAATGAGATTTGTCACAAGGAAAGACTCGTTAGTGCGGACACAACCGACCTCCCTAGAAGCCTAAGACTTTCTAGTGACAAACAAGACAAATGAGAGCAATCCTTCTCTAAATATGCTTTTACAATATGAGAAATCAAGTGTTTAGATCCTACCTGTAACCCAACGCTGTTGTAGTAGTCCAGCTTCGTTGATCCGGATGAGCTCCTCCTTCCCTTCGAAACCTGCATTCACTAACAATCAAACGATTAAATAGCACCTGAATATCACATAAAATAAAACATATTTAACATATAGACCAAGGAGTATATGAAACAACTCATAAATAACAAATTGTTGAGAAGAATGGACTAATTTGTATTAAAAGGTAACAAAAGGAACCACTACAACCTGAGCCTTGGTGTTGTGCAAGTCCCTCCCAGGGTCCACAAGAGTTCTCCTTTACTCTGATCAGCTCACCCACTTCCAAATAGAACAAGCAAAGATGGTAATCTCTCCTCACAAGCTTCTACAAGGAAGTCCTAATTCCAACAGCATCTACCCTTAGGAATGTTCAGCTTTCAACCTCCCTCCCTTTGGCCCAATGCCTATATTTATAGTGCTCTAGAGGAAGTTATTCAGGTCCACCATCAATGGGATAAGCCCCTCTTTGGATGGGATAGCTCCCCTCTTGATGGGATAAGTTCCTCTTTGGTAGGGATACATGAACCATCTGGAGGCACTTCATACACGTCAAACAAGCTTCTAGAAGGCTCTAGAAATGACCACAAGTAACTTTTTTGGAGTGAAACTTGCGCCTTTTGACCTTTACAGGAGTACACACCCATTGCTTTACATACAGAGTGTACAAGTACGCAGGTATTGTGAACTTGGAGTGCGTACACGCAGGTAAGGCTAGGAGAAACTGCGTACCCAGAGATATATAGATTTTTAATGACATTCTCTCTTTCTTGAAGTTTGACTTGGAGAGCAGAGGTATGAGGCTTGCCAAGGAGGATAGTATGACAGTTGATGGAGCCATACTAACTGCAAATAGTCATGGTGACAAATTTTAGTGTAACAGATTGCCCCCTAAAGTGCGAAGCCTGTAGTAGATTAGGGTTTCATATCATCTAGGAAGGGTGAAGTACTTTATCATTTCAAGGATTATCTTGTGGAGAGCCCAGTCAGAACCTGCAAGTATTCAACACAAAATACATATATAAGATCATATCATCGCTGAGGTAGGCATTCCCATACTCAGATTGAAAACTTTAACTAATTGACTATCTACTGCTCTGATACAGGAATGATTCTGCAGTACATCATAATCATAGACTTTTGTAGACACAGTATGGACGCAGCCATCTATTTATGATTAGTCTACTGTACAATGAATACAAAACTCCTCGCAGCCTGGATGGTGGAAAATAGATCCAGGGTCTTCATTTCTACTTCCCGAACAGGTACGATTCTATCCATGCGAATAAATGAGTTGATGTCGAACATGGTAGAATCCACTTGATTACTAGTCAATGATGTAAACTGTTAACAAGCGTGAGAGAGACCACCAGTGATGTCAATGGTTCTCAAAGTACCTAGTACAATCCATGAGATGTGAATGAATGAGTTGATGTCGAACATTTCACAGAATCCTTCGATCGAAAGTCAATGATGTAAACTGTCGTCAAAGGCGAGAAACCTGCCATTGATGCATGCAGACTTCAAGGTACTGATGATTTCTAGGTCATCTTTCTAGATAATGTGCTGATGTCGATAGAAAGCGACCCGTTGTAGGCAAGCCCACAACACGAAATCATAGATCAAGTTGAAGAAATGTAGCTGTAAGGACTGACTCAGGGATGGTCAAAATGGATGACGAGTATTTTGCAGATGAATGTTTATTGCAGAGACCTCTTGAACACATAACGACACGATAGATGGCTTGGTGATATTTGACCCAAAGTTAATACCCGGCTGAAGACTTTCAATGTGGCTTGATCAACTGTGAGGCAAAGGATTTCCCAACCCAAGTGAATGAAAGTGTCGTGTTCAAGAGTGGTAATAAGGCTTCTTCTGAGATAAAGGATAACAAATGGGCTCATTTTTCTCTCTTTTCCCCCACCATTTCTGGCAAGTACCTCTTTATTTTTTACAAGCTTGAGGAGGATAACATATGCTTGATTATAAGCTCATCCTTCGGATGAGTCCAACTTAGTTTTGATTCGAACCCTAAGAAGGAGTGGTCCGTTCCTGTTTGTAATCGAACAGGTCCTTTACTGTGAAATTTTAACGAGTCCAGTATAGGAGAAACTCGGCATTTTTCAATTTTAGAGAGTCTGAAAAAACTAAAGAAGACTCCAAGGTGAACTTTTTCGTAAATTTGTGTCTCCCAAGCCCGAAAAGGTATAAAATAATACCCGAGAGAACCGCTTAGCCTTGCGACCAAGGAGTACTTTCATGATTAATGCCTTTGACCTGAAAAGTAAAAAGCGATCAGAGGCATGTCGTTTTATTTCCAGTATCGAATTTGAAACGACAAAAATCCGGCAATCTTTTCTTGTTTTTACAGTCAGAAAAGGGCTATAAGAAGACCGTCTTTTAATTCCATTTTAACTAGTGTAAAAGAAACGCTCGGCAATCTTTTCATTTTTTAGGAGTCAGAAAAGGGCTTAAAAGATGACTCTGAGGGTTCACTTTTTCGTAAGTTTTAACGAGTTCAAAAAAATGATAAAAATGTACTGATAGCCGACTTTCAATTTAATTTACGAGCAGGAAAAGATGGAAGGAACTCGGCATTTTCATTTGTTTTACGAGAATGAAAGATAGCAAAATAATCTTGGTATTTTCATGAGTTTAACGAGTCTTGAAAACAACTAAAATGGACTCGAGATAGGTTTCATTTTTACAAAAGCTTGAAACAGAGAAAAACTATGCTTCAAAGTAGTTTCATTTTTTCACAAGCTTGAAACAGAGAGAAAACTGTGCTTGATGCCCCCTAAGCATAACTGCTAGAGCGCATGCCCCCCAGCTTCATTTCATTCAACCAGTTGGATGAAATGAAGGTTGAGTTACGAGATCATTTGAAAGACTTGACCTAAAACTGTAAGAAAATTATGCAAAAACTGAAATAACTAACCTAAATATACAACTTAACATCTATGAGATCTAGTCAATCGCTCGACTCAAATCTGAAGGAGGATTTGTTTCATTTTTTAACGAGCTTGACACAGGAAAAGAACTATGCTCGGATTCGGTTTCATGTTTATACAAGCTTGAAACGAAAAACTATGCTTGTTATAAGTTCACATGCCCCCAGCATAATGACGCAAAACGAGGTACATGCCCCCCAAGCTTCATTGCATTCAATGAGGTGGATGGAACGAAGCTTTACTTTCAAGATCTTGGAAAGACTTGTGGGAGATGTTTCATTTTTTAGTGAGGTTGACACAGGAAAAGAACTATCCTCAAAACCCTTGTTTCATTTTTTAAACGAGCTTGACACAAGATAAGGAACTATGCTCTTAACTACTCTCTACAATCTACCTACTTAACCTACCCTTGTTTCCTTTTTTAACGAGATTGACATAAGACAAGGAACTATGCTCAAAAAGTTCGCATGCCCCCAGTATAATGATGCAAAGCGAGGTACATCCCCCCCAGGCTTCATTGCATTCAACCAGATGGATGGAATGAAGGTTAACTTTCAATATTTAACTTGAAAAGGGAGTTGTTTCATTTATAAGGAGGTTGACACAAGAAAAGAACTATCCTCATACCTGATTCATTTTTTAACGAGGTTGACTCAGTAACAGGAACTATCCTCAAAACCCTAATTTCTACCATCTACCTACATATCCTAAAATCTACCTGATTCATTTTTTAATGAGGTTGACTCAGTAAAAGGTATATCCTCATGCTAGCCTATTTCATTTTTTAACGAGGTTGATACAGGAAAAAACTATCCTCGTACTCACTGATTCATTTTTTAACGAGGTCGACACAGTAACAGGAACTTTCCTTGAACCAACTAATTCATTTTTTAACGAGGTTGACACAGTAAAAGGAACTTTCCTCGCACTCACTGATTCATTTTTTAACGAGGTCGACACAGTAACAGGAACTTTCCTCGAACCAACTGATTCATTTTTTAACGAGGTTGACACAGTAAAAGGAACTTTCCTCGTACTCACTGATTCATTTTTTAACGAGGTCGACACAGTAAAAGGAACTTTCCTCGTTGCAGCCTGTTTCATTTTTTAACGAGGTTGGTACAGGAAAAAACTATCCTCGTAACATCCTATTTCATTTTTTAACAAGGTTGATATAGGAAAAAACTATCCTTGCACCCACTGATTCATTTTTTAACGAGGTTGACACATCAAAAGGAACTTTCCTCACACTCTTTGTTTCATTTTTTAACGAGGTTGATACAAGAAAAAACTATCCTCGCACTCACTGATTCATTTTTTAACGAGGTCGACACAGTAAAAGGAACTTTCCTCGAACCTGATTCATTTTTTAACGAGGTTGACTCAGTAACAGGAACTATCCTCGTAACATCCAGTTTCATTTTTTACCGAGGTTGAGACTAGAAGAAACTATCCTCGCATCTCACTGATCATGGCTTCCAACTGGAAGAAAGACATGTCAATGGACACACCTTGATCATGGATTCCAAGAGGTCTTCATCAGAAGGAAGAAAACTTCTCTGGAAGGAACACATGTCAAGGGACTTAAAAGGGATAAGAACATCGTGTTCAAATAATCCCATAGAGTTTTCCATGTCAATTACCGGATCTAAATCAAAGGAAGATGAGCAAACAGTGAGAGGCTCACTTACATCGGTAACTGAGAACATGGGACCAGTTGCCACATAATTAACCCGTGGCAGGGTAGATACCACTTTAGAATCAGGAACATTTAGTGGTGTCATATTATTGGTAGTTGAGACAAGACTAGGGAATGAAAGCTGGTCTACAGTCACAATACTGCCATTGTGAGGGAAAGACATGACGCGAAAGAGTGTCGATACGACAACTTTCATTGCATAAACATAGTCTCGTCCAAGGAGTAAATTGAAATCCAATGGACCTCGAACTACCATAAGATCAATACAGACAGTTTTACCTTCCAAGGTAATAGAAAACTTAGGAAGGATCCCTAAAGGTTCACTAATGGTTCTGTTAAAAGCTTTCAGATTCTGCGTAATAGGCGCAAGCTGAGGGGAACCCAAAGCTTTCCAAACATTTGAGGATAAAATACTAACATAGGCACCTTCATCTACCTGGGTACAATGTATGTCCCTACCACCAGCCTTGACAATGATTTGGAAAGGGATGGAGGAAGGAAGACAAGGTTCTGTCAGTCTATTCCAATCAAAGGAAAAGACCTCAGTACTTGGAGGGGGTTCTGTAGAAACAGGTGAAATGCCCCCGGGCATATAAGAATCTGATGTAACAAGAAGAACCTGAGCGGTATGAAGTTCACTCTCTAAAGGGAAAGTGGGATCGATCGAATGTGAAATTGAATCGACCACTTGATCAACTAATGGATCTTCAACCTGAGTGACATGAGTTTCACTCTCCAATGGGAGAGTGTGATCGACTATACTTGAATTTAGATCAATCACTCCGTCAGTTGACGGTAGGTTGGGAGAAATTTTACGGTAACCAGTTGGAAATTATTGCTGTGGAAGAGTAAGGTTTTCCAACAATGTTGAGGCTTCATCCATGTGAGGGCAAACGTGAGTTTGATGACTCCCTTTGCATAACATACAAGGAAACCTAACTTTACCCTTTTTCCCAGGAACCTGACTATCACTGGTTGATGGATCAATGGAAAGTTGATAAGATTTTTCTGACCATACTTCCAAGACCTTTGGTATACCGGGACAATTGAAAAGGAAGTGGTCACCCTTACAAAGCCTGCAAGGGTATTTGGGTTTATGATGCATGTCGGAGTTTTCCTCACCACAACTAACACTTACAGTCGTGGTTGGTTGGTTGACTTCTTTCTTATCTTGCTTCTTCTTCTTCTTCTTCTTCTTCTTCCCTTTCTTCTTCTTCTTAGCCTCCTGTTTACTAGCATCAATGCTTTTACCAGGCGAAGAGGAAGAAATGGAGGAAGAAAAATTAGGCGAAGAAGGTAAAGGGTCAACAGAAGGTTGGTGATGTTGAGATGGTGAACTCTATTGAGGTGAAGCATCCGGTTGAGATGGAACAATTGGAGTATTTTGGGCCAACGAAGTTGAAAATAACCATATCGGTAATCCTATTGTAAATCTAGGTAATGACAAAGTAGCCATATAAGGAGGACCAACATTTCCAAAGTAAGGAAAATTAATAGGATTCTAGTTAAGAGGGGTTCCTAGGTTGGTAAATTCCGGAACATTTGCCATTATATTCAACTTCAGTGAATTTTATTAACAATTTAAAACTAAAATTAACAATTCACAATTCACACCTAACAATTAAAATTCACAATTCACACCTATGGTCTGTAAAAGTAAAAACAAACAAATTAACACGCGCTATCAAATCTAGGAGTCAAACCACACACAAACAGTAGCCTTCCGGACTGAAAACACTAGTTGGAGATGAAACCCAACATCGCCGAATTCAGTACAGAAGTGGTGGGTGGAACAGTTACCCCGGCAACCTGCTTAATGAATAGACTGGACCAAGTTCCTCCACTTTAACCGTCTCGAGTGAAGTGAACCCTCCAGAAAATCCAAGTGAGTCTAACCGACGTCTGCTCTAGGTACAGTGGGATCTTCCCTCCACCGTCACCTTGGGTAAAACCCTAAAGATTATGGTCACTAAGGTTACCAACAACAACAAATATACCTGGTGGAACAGTCTACGACCCAATAGCACGCAAGGGCAGAGTAACAAGCTCAATCCCCTTTCCGGCTCCTTGACAATAATCCAAGGTTTACCGACAAGTGACCCCAGGCTCCTCGATAATAATCTGAGGTTTACCGTTTGTAGTACGTGCGTATCTGGCATCTTTCCCAATGAAGCAGGATTGATCCCCTCACTGGTTCGGACACGGTCTCGTGCTTCTCCTTTAATAGGAGCTTTCCCAGAGCATAAATATAACAGTTGGATTTATCCTACCACAAGATGAACTAATTGTTTGGTTTTGTTGTCTTGGAGAGTTAATTACTCTCCTACTCCAAGACACTAGCCTAAGCTATGTGGGTGTATCAGAGCCCTAGAAATGTAAAAATTACTAGATGAATTTTAATTAAGCGCTGTGTTATTAAGGCTGTTATTACTCAAATGGGTAAATGGATATGAAACCAATGGTGTTATGACCCGACTCAACTGAATGCAATCGAATATGATAATGTGATCTTTTCAATTCGATGAATCCTAACTAAAGTAAGGAGAGAGTTTCCATTCACTTCCAACAATGCAAAAAATTGATCACTAAGAGAAAATATAAAAAATTCTCTAATGCACTAATTTCATCAAGATAAACTAATGCAAATCAATTCCAAAATAGTTTTTTTTTATTTTTGTGTAAATTCAAATCAAAGAAAACTGATCTAAATCTACGATTGATTTTTCAGAATGTAAACTATGCAATGGTAATCTAAGCATAATTCACTTGAAAAGTATGCAAATGTAATCTATGCACATTTTTCATTCATATTCTGAAAATGAGAATTCTAATTATGCAAATGTGATCTATGCAAGAGAATTCTCAAACACAAGACGATTCTAATGTAATCTAAGAACCAATCAAGTGCAAATCGGGAAAATTGGGTGAGAGTTCCAAAGATCAAAAAATAAAAACACTCAAAGGCGATTAACACTCATACACAATTTAGCCCCCCCCGGCGAATGAGGGGGAAATGTTTTTTTGCAAAAACAATAGAAAAAAGATGCAAAATTGTGAAAAGACTGAGACAAACCTCCAAGTAATGACCAAAGGAAATCAAATTAAGAATTTCTCAAAAAAGAGACTTAAAACACCCAATTGATGAAAACTTAAAGCAGGAATGCCAATGGAATTAACCAAGGAAAGTTTCTGACATGTAACCAGTGGATCTGGGCAGCAAAAACAAGCTATAAACCAAATCTAAAAGATAAAAAAGAAAATTTGAAAATTTCTAGGCTTTTGACAGGGGTACGCAGGCAGCCTGTTTTCACAGCTGCGAGTACACTCTGTGCACAAAGCTGCAGTGCGTACAGATACGCACTGTGCTCAATGCAGAGGCTGCGTACTTCTAGCAAAACCAAGAAAAGTAAAATCTAACTTAACCCTAAGCTAGCTCACCCAAAAACACAGTCACACAGCCAAAAACCAGAAAACAAACGACTTTTCTCAGATCAAAATTTCATACAAAGGAAAAAACATTCACATCAATGGATTCCCCAGCGGAGTCGCCATTTTGTCACACGGAAAGAGTCGTTAGTGCGGACACAACCGACCTCCCTAGAAGCCTAAGACTTTCTAGTGACAAACAAGACAAATGAGAGCAATCCTTCTCTAAATATGATTTTACAATATGAGAAATCAAGTGTTTAGATCCTACCTGTAACCCAACGCTGTTGTAGTAGTCCAGCTTCGTTGATCCGGATGAGCTCCTCCTTCCCTTCGAAACCTGCATTCACTAACAATCAAACGATTAAATAGCACCTGAATATCACATAAAATAAAACATATTTAACATATAGACCAAGGAGTATATGAAACAACTCATAAATAACAAATTGTTGAGAAGAATGGACTAATTTGTATTAAAAGGTAACAAAAGGAACCATTACAACCCGAGCCTTGGTGTTGTGCAAGTCCCTCCCAGGGTCCACAAGAGTTCTCCTTTACTCTGATCAGCTCACCCACTTCCAAATAGAACAAGCAAAGATGGTAATCTCTCCTCACAAGCTTCTACAAGGAAGTCCTAATTCCAGCAGCATCTACCCTTAGGAATGTTCATCTTTCAACCTCCCTCCCTTTGGCCCAATGCCTGTATTTATAGTGCTCTAGAGGAAGTTATTAAGGTCCACCATCAATGGGATAAGCCCCTCTTTGGATGGGATAGCTCCCCTCTTGATGGGATAAGTTCCTCTTTGGTAGAGATACATGAACCATCTGGAGGCGCTTCATACACGTCAAACAAGCTTCTAGAAGGCTCTAGAAATGACCACAAGTAACTTTTTTGGAGTGAAACTTGCGCCTTTTGACCTTTACAGGAGTACGCACCCATTGCTTTACATACAGAGCGTACAAGTACGCAGGTATTGTGAACTTGGAGTGCGTACACGCAGGTAAGGCTAAGAGAAACTGAGTACCCAGAGATATATAGATTTTTAATGATTTTCTCTCTTTCTTGAAGTTTGACATGGAGAGCAGAGGTATGAGGCTTGCCAAGGAGGATAGTATGACAGTTGATGGAGCCATACTAACTACAAATAGTCATGGTGACAAATTTTAGTGTAACAAGCTTGAAGTGAAAAGTGCTCTGATGGACCTTTTCCTTTAAGGAGTTTGAAAAGGAATGAAAGAGACTACTCTGGAAATCTAGACAGAGGGATTACCAAACCAATCACAAAACTGTAGAATACTTTTTACGGTACGACAGTCAATCTTCCCGAATGCTGTGTTTAGTGCATTGCGATCGATAGGGCGGCAGACACAGCTTCCTATGGATAAAGGATAAATCCTATTGTGGTCTCCCAATATATACTCGACGGTACGTGGGAGCACAAGTCTGTACTGGCACTTATCGTCTCAAAGTGGAGGAATCACCCAACCAGCAATGAAAACAACAGTTACCAGGCTTTACGATGCCGGAATACGTCTCTAGCCTAGACTAAATGTTGTGTGTTAGGTACAGTTGATCTTGCTTAAGAAATTTGCCTTTCAGGTTCACCGCATGATGTAGGTATACAATTCCTAAAGTGCAATCTAAGATGATAAACAATCGTTTAATCTTCTTTTTGCAATGAAAATCCTAGCTACTAAGGAAAGAGAGATGATATTCTTTCAACATAGAGCAGAGAGCACACACTATATGCACTGTCCTAAACCAAACCAACAAATAGTCTAAATGCAAATTCACATGCATGTATTTGTTTTCAGCCTTCTTAATGTGTGAATGATAAAAAGAAAGCTAAGTGCAAATCTGAATTATTTTCAAAGCGACTTTACTAACAAGTTTCTTTTCAAGACAAAATGAAGACAATGACGACACTTTGCGATTTGGAATTGAAAATTTGCTTTTGACACTTGAGAAACTACTAATTCAAATCAAATACAAGAGTAACAGTGTAATCGACTATCAAGAACAATCGGATTCTCTTCTATGATTGAAAACGACACTTGCGACACTTCCAAATCAAGGAATGACAATTCAATTATGCTACTTCTTTGTAAAAGAGAACTGAAAATGGCTCAAAATACATAAAAACATTTACAGTTCTTTGCACAATGGAGGTGGAATAATGGTAAGGAAGGGGGTTTCCAACAGAGGTATACTAACTACAAACATCAAAACTCTTGAATAGAGCCGAAAAGAGTGAACAAAGAAACCAAAATCTAAGAGCAGAAGAGGTCTTATCTGATCAGCGAACCTGTAACACAGGGAAAGTGAGATGCAGTGCACCTACTACACACGGGAAGTGTGATGCATCCAGATTCCAAAGAAGAGACAATGCGATGGTCTAGGGACTAGACTTTAACTGGGTTCCAGGTCACAGTTTGCAGCTCAGTTCAGGGATTTAGGCCGAGCAAGTTGTAATCAGTAAATAAATCACAGGGGTAGATCTAAGGAGGTTGCTAGAGCCACCACAAGGGCAATTAGAGAGCTTGTAAATTGATTTTTCAATTCATAAACAAAACCCAGAGATATACTGAAGCAACATTGATCTACTTTGCACTTGCATAGCAAATGCAGTTCGAAGGCTAGCTGGCTTGACTTCAGGCTTCGTCTGTAGGTTTATAAAGCAAACAAATATAGACAAACAAACAATCTATTCACTCCCCAGCGGAGTCGCCATTTTGTTATCTGGAAATCTAGTGTCTATGCAGAGCTGCTAGTCCCACTAAGGCTGGTAGCTACCTTAGAAACAAACAAACTAAAACCACTTTCATTTTCCTTTATGAGAAGTAAATAAGAGGGGAAAGAAGGAGACCAACCTATGTCTTGCACTTGGCTCCTTGCTTGATTCCTCTCCCTTCTGATAGACCTTTGCCACTTTCTTCCTCATTTACCCAGCTTCAAAGAGTACCTGTAGAATCAAAGCAGCATAACACTATCCAAGAACAGAGATCTACTATCATAAACAATATAGGACCAGATATATATTGACCACAAAAATGCATATATCATCAATCATACAAGAATGTGGAGGAAAACTTGAATAGATTTATTAATAATCAAGAATAGCAAAGAGGATTACAACCAATTGTTCTGACCCAACGTCATCCTCTCAGCAGGAAAGCCCTTCTTCACCACATGAAAACCTTAGATCACCCAACACTATGATGTTACACCAAGAAACCAACAGCACTTCCTTACAAGATACAAAATTCCAGCCTCTAGATCTCTAGGATGAGGGATCCATATATAGATGTTTGCAAGGGGGGTGAGTCAACTTTTGAGATCTGATTAGTGTCCTCTCTCTGATAGTTCTTGATTCCACTTGGAGATTGATGATCTCTTACTCATCCCTGGGCGAATGCAAAGAGGCAAGTGTCACAGGAGAAGTTTCTGGAAGATTCCATGATCCTCCACCTCGCAGATTGACCCTGCCATTTGTCCACTCTCGCCCATCGCACCCCATAGAAGGGATTTTTAGTATGCATCGCACCTCCCATGTGCATTTAGGTGGGATTCAGCGCACTTTGACCATGGAGTAGGTGAGATGGTCTAGTTTTGCCCAGTTCTGAGTAGTTTTTCATGGAGAACTTCTGGGAGATGATGTAATCAGTTGACCTTGTTCTTTTAGGGGTTGGAACACACTTTTAGGGACTTAAGAGCCCTTGGTTTATGGACATTTATGATTGGGGTTGTAGTGCCCAAAAATGTCTATAACAAAATGATATCTAATATAATGCACTACGTAAACCCCCTATACTTAAATTAAAAAAGAGTGAAGGGATCTCTACTTGAATGGTTCACGAATGTTATAGACATTTTTGTGCCTTGCAGCTATAAGCATGAAATGTCCATAATTCAAGGGATCCAAAGTCCCTAAAGATGTTGTCACAGCTCCTAAAGGAACAAGGTCAACCAATGATAGCTTCTCCCAGAAGTTCTCCACCAAAAAACCACTCAGAAACAGTCAATTCGGGATCAATTCAGAGGCTCCACTAGCTGCCTGCGTTGAAGTGCAGAGGCTACACTGGCTAGGTGCACTGCAATGCAGGTGGAAGCACTACTAGGGTGCGCTGAGCGGGAAATGACAAATGGAAAGCTCATTCAACGAGGTGGAAAGACCATGGAAGCTTCCAGAATCTTCTCCAATGACACTTGCCTCAATGAATTCGACTAGTGATGAGTAAGAGGCTCTCAACCTCCAAGTGGAAGCAAGAACTGACAGAGAGAAGCCACAAGTCAAAACATAAGCTGACTCATCCTCTATGCTTACATCTATATATGGATCTCTCACCCAGAGGTTTAGGAGGCTGGAATTTTGTACTTTGCAAAGAATTGCTGTTGGTTTGAGATTGAGATTAGTACATTGGGTGATTTATGCTTTGTTGGAGGAGAGGAAGGGATTCCTTTGCTGGGAGGTAGATGCTGGATCGGAACTCACTTGGTTGTATCTCCTCTTGGACTTTCTTATTCTATCAATAAACTATTTGCGTTTCTCCTACATGCTGTGTACCAATGATGTTTTGTTATGCTTGCATGTTTAGCTTAATTTGATCTTGAGCTTTTTATGAATGTATATCTGTATCTTTGTGTAGTTTCTCTCTCTTGTGATCTTGCAGGAATTCGGTGAAGCTGGGCCGGTGAAGGAGCAAGAAGCTGGGAGCTACTGAAGAGAGGAGTGATTTGGATCGACAAACTAGCGGAAGACACAGGTTAGTTACATCCTTTCTCCTCATTTACATTTCATAAAGAAGAAATACTCAAATAAGGTTCCTTGTTTGTTGCTAAGGCACTATCACACCTTAGAGTGGGATAGGGGAATTCCGAATTGGATACATTTCCCAACAACAACGAGGCACAATATTTTCTAAGGTTTTGCAAATGGGGTAGCAAGCTAAGTGGGCTTGATTGTGGGGAAAACTCCACAGTTAAGTGCGCTTGAGCCAGAGGCGATCTGGGATGGGTGACCTCCTGGGAAGTTTTGGTTACCGGGTGCAAGCCTTGGAAGTGATGATTGACGCTATGTGATTTATTTCACCAGTTTCAATCCCACTTCTTCACCCCTGTGAGCATCACCTGATGCAATGAGTGCTAAGTGAACTATTCAAATCATGAGAAATTACTCACTTACGACTACCTCTCATGGAAATGGCCATACGTGAATGACTTACTTAATGTAGTTGAATCCCAAAAATGATATCTAATACCATATTGAAGTATCCAACTAAGATTTTGAAAGGTTGATGGATGGAATTCAAGAGTTTGCTGAAATTTTGAATCATTTTTGTTCTTTCTATAGCTCTAACGGGAGCGTAGATGTTCGTGACACAAATACTCTCATTAGTTTCGATGATGTTCATAACTATAGTGATGGAGTGTATGGTAGCTACAGAGGAGGATAATTCACACTAAGAGCTTTTCCATAGGGTCATGATTCCTCCAGCCAACCCAATAGCGGAGTTCGCTATGTAACCATAAGTTTTGAAGTAGTTTTTTCGTAGAAGGTTGAGATTCTCCTTATCCAGTTTAGTTTCTTGAATTAAGATTATATCTAGTTTTTCTATTATAAGTCTATTTTTCAAGACTCTCTTCTTCCCAGGACTATTGAGGCCTCGAATGTTCCAAGAGATGAAATTCATTGATAATGAGGAGGAGTTAGGGTGAGTACCATTACCTTTCCTTCATTTAGGAGTCTAACACTGAGTTCTTGAAGGTGATGTCTCATTGTTTTTCTTCCTCTTTTCTTACTTTTCCCTTTTGGGTTGCATCCTTCTGATGTCATATTCGCTAGAATGCCATTGACTACTTTATCCCTATGTGGTTTTTGGATTGTAATCTATTTTATTTATTCCTGTAGGAGATATGCTCCTTCTATTTTATGAATTTGGTCCTCTCGTATCACTGGCAAACTATTTTTATTCCATTCTTAAACTATTCAAATGAGGTCAAATCCCTCCATTTCCTCCTCTATCACATTATCTTTTGGGGTGAATTCCAATGCTAATGGTTCCATTTCATTGTCTTCCTATTTGTGGTCCTCTTCTATGTGAATGTGTTTTGTGTATTGCTCCCCTTATTCGTGATTTTCTACATTTTGTGGATTTCCACTTGTTTCCTCTTCATTTTCACTGTTTGAGAGAGGGTCTTATTGCATTTTATTCAATGATTCATACTTGTTTGGATTTGTTTCCTAATAATGGTATTTTTTTACCTGTGACCTGTTTTTGTTCTTATTTATTGGACCAACTTTTGTGGAACCCTACTCATCTTTTTTCGTGTGAGCTTGCTCGTTGTTTGGAGGAGATTTGTTTTGGAGACAGTCCCTGAAAAGGTTTCCATGTTCATGGCATTCTCTATACCAGAATGGTATATGTTCATATTCAATTCTCTAGAGCTAAACTTCATATCTGAATATCAGTTTTATTGCCTCAGGTACGGATCCTGAGACATCGATGTAGACACAGATTCTTGCATAGCAGACATAGTGTCCATTTTTTGTGCCCTCTGACATTTTTATGTATTCTCCTAGTTCATCTCCTATGCCCTTGAGAACTGAAGGAGCCCAGTAATCAGTTGGCAAAGAGTATAGTCTTAATTATAAGACTAGGACCCTTATGAAATCCTCTTTCTCTGGGGTAAAGTTATCCTTCTAGAATCTCATATACCGTCTTGTGGAGTTGAAGATGTAGGGGCCTCCTTCAAAACTCTTGTCTTTGTCTTCTAGGAGATCAAAGATAACCATGAAGAATCCTTTTGAGCCCAGTTGTAGCCTGATTTATCCTTTTGGTTTCCATTTGGTTTATATCCACATGTTTAGGGACTTTTCCATGGGCTAAATTCCCATGAACTTGCATATGGCTACATGCTCCTACATATAGTCTCTATAAACTGCTACATCAGGGTCTTGGATTTCCAGGATCATAATTTTCTTGGCTTTTGGGTTTCCATTGTTTTTTTCTTTTTCTTTTGCCTTTTGTGGCTAGCCTAAATGAGTTTTCTCTTCCTTTGTTTCTTGTGTTTCCATTGTAGCTGAAGCATTTGCAGGGATAGTTCCATTGGTAGCTCGGATCCCTACCCATTTTCCTGTTTCCTTCCATTTTCATTCCTCTGAATGGCCTATTCTCAAGGAGTGAAAAGAATTATAGGTTGTTAGCTTGGTAAAGAATGATGATTATGGTTATTTGTTCTTACCTATGACCATGTCGCGAAAGGAGGGGGCATCAGGACGACCCTCCACCTCTGCTATGGGGTGTTGAGTTCAGTGATGGTGAACCCTAGAGGTCGAGCACAAAGGCACAGCCAACTAGTATATTCCAAAATATAGGACTCTTAACCAAAAAAAAAGTTTTTGAACTAAAATTTATGGAAAGGGTCCCCATTATTTGAAATAAATAAGTTTAAAATAGCAGTGTTTTGTTTTCACATCAATAGGTGTCTGGGAGGAGTTTGACAGTAAGGTGGAGGGAGGCGATTTCACACACAATAAGTAAGACTGACTCCTGTCCATACATAAGGTGGAAAGGAGTGAGCCTAGTGGCGGTTTTTGATAGAATTTCCATAGGTCCACAACAGAGGGAAGAGCATAAGATGCTAGTTGGTGTTATGCTTATTCATCGTCAGTTGAAGCATGGTTTTAACGATTTTATTGACAAATTTAACTTGTCCATTTCCTTGAGGGTAATAAGACGATGAATATTGGTGTTCAAAACCCAATAGTGAGGATAAATCATGCCAAATCTAATCTTCAAAGTGTTAGACATGGTTGAAAACCAATTGTTTCAAAACTCCAAATCGAGCAATTACATGGTTAAAGAAGAACAAAGTTGTAATGTTATTGAACGCGGGCATGGCTTCAACCCATTTGGTAAAATAATCAGTGACCATGATAATATAATTATGGTTATTAGCGAATGGAGGTTGATACTCCATAAATTCAATGGCCCATTTATAGAAAGAATCGTTTGCAATGGTAAGAAGGGGAGGAGTAGGTGGGGTTCGAGCCTTAGGGGTATATAATTCACAATTGGGACAATGTTTGACTTCTTCAATGCAATTGCGAAAGATATGGCAAAAAGTATGTTTCATGCATGATTTTCTCGGTAGTGGCCATTTCAGAGATATGACCACCACAAGCACCACCATGGCAGACATTAAGCACTTACTTAGTGATAATCACCCCGGGGTATGCGCGCCCTTGACAAGCACTCTGGGACCAGCCAACGCTCATTCGGAGAAAACCCAGTCTAGGCACAACCAACCAACCAAGGTGGGGGACGTACCCCATTCCCGTACCTACAGTGTGGATAACGAGGCCACCTTCGCAACCCTCTCCCTTCTTTCCCTTGGGGGCGGTTCGCCCCACTTGAGTGGCTCAACCACCTTTTGCCCAATGCTCATGACGCACTATGGAAGTGGCACGCGCCACCCATGCCAGGGGACCGAGCAGGGCGCCCGCTAGCGGCATAGGAGCCGACTCAGCGTCAGTGGCTTCGTACCGCACTGGAGTGATCCAATATGCGGTTCCACACGTTCCACCACTTCTCCATTCATTTCCAATACTAATCGTGAAACACCATGAGTAGCAGGATGTTGAGGTCGGAAATTCGAAGTGAAATTTCTGATTTGTTTGTTCCTAGTCGTCATGGGAGAGAAATTGATGAATAAGAAATGGATTATTCCCCTCGTTGTCCAATACCGACTGATGGAGAAAGCATCTTCAGATCACTATTATCTCTTTTTCTCAATAATGTGGTGAGAGAGAGCTGCGCATGCATAAATAATGGTGCACTTCTTTCATGCATGGAGAACACACAAAAAAGGCAGATGAACAACGCCAGCCAGGTAATTACTTCCGGTACCTAATTCATCATTTTTATCTATTTTTCGTCCCCACCTGGATGAACGAATAGGTAGGGTGAGTGATGCTCCTTCAATCGATAGGGGTTCTGTTTGAGATAAGGTCTTTCAATCAACAAATGCGGTTGAATTTCAGTAGTCGAGGGATAAAGGAAATATGGGTACAATGAAAATCAAATTAGCCAGGTCACAGAACACATATTGGTTGGAAGAAGTGGGAGGCTAGAATGCCAGGACTTTCTCTTCACCTTTAGTGGTAGACCAGGCGCCACCTACCTCCTCTCTATGGAGAATCATTTTGAAGCCCTCGTTGGCATTATCAGATATATAACGTAACAAAATAGATAGGCAGTTTTGCATGAAATAGTTACTTATGCATCGTGAGGCAAGCTAGTTGGTTAGGTTGTTTGCTACCACCTCTTATCGGGTGGGGTCAGGCATTTCATGCCCCCCACCAGGGATCGACCCTAATAAACTATTTCTTTCGTCGACCATTTCTTTCGCGCTGGCTCCGATTCCACTCCATTTCCACTGCGCGCCTTCCGCCTCTCATTCCAAGCAGTATTTACTAATAGTGTTCATACAATTCTACATAACACCATTATCCTGGTTCTTCCATAATTTGTGTAGGTGGGAATTTGTGTAGGCTTGAGCGAGCATAGCGAAGGGAAGGATCTCCCTTGAGCATAGTGAAGGGTTATCCCTTTCCCGTAGCGAAAGGTTCTCCTTATCTTTGGTAAGGCCGGCGCAGGTCATTTCTTCCCCTAAAATATGCACAGGACCAAACCAACCAAATAAGGTCGACGTAGGCCATTTCTTCCCCTAAAATACGCGCATGAACTTACCTTACTTAAAAGGGGTTGACAGGCACAGGAAGGACCAACTCTTCGAGCTCTTTGAGGGGAACAAATAAAGGGCCTAGTAAGAACTGGGTGAAAAAAATGAGAGGGTTGATCAGGACCTTACTGGCTGGGTTGACCCAGGACCTGATAAGACGTTTCAGGCCCAGAATCAGGGGGGCCTTACTCTTCAAGTAGGTTTGCCTATAACGTGACATGGCCTTGCCATGACTTATGGAACGAAATAAACACTAGGGATGGAGTGTGTCACCACCTGTCATAGCCAAGAGAAAGGGCAGAAACTCCTCTCCTTAACAGTCGAGCCCCTACCAGTCCTTGCACTCGGAAGCACAAGACCTTTGGACCTTCTCCCTTCTTATATTTAAACCCAATCAATAGTTTGATCCCCGATTAATAGACTTTGATTTGGAAGACAATCACCTTAGTTTTAGCAGACCTAACCAACCATAAGCAGATTCTTGCTTCATCGTTGTTGGCTTTGGGTTTTTTTGGTGCTTGTGTAATCACAAAGGTTGTCTCCAACTGCTTGAAGCCTCTCCTTCCCACCCTCATTTCTCTAGAGAAAAGTGGGTATGTAGAGGGTAGGCAGATCCTTGATGGCATCATCCTTGCACACAAAGTGATCCACTCCCTGAAGATCTCCAAAAAACCTGGGATGCTCCATAAGCTCGATTTTTCCAAAGCTTTTGACAAGCTCAGCTGGGAATATATTGAAAACACTCTTATAGCTTTTGGTTTAAGCCCTTTATGGACTTGATGGATTATGTCCCTCACTTCCTCTGCCTTCTTTTCAATCCTGGGCACCCCCTCGACCACTTTTATGCCCTCCAGAGGTATTTGGCAAGGGGATCCTATCTCTCCCTTTCTGTTCATCCTAATGACCAAAGGTTGAAGTAGAACCTTCAAAAGCACGCTAATCAAAGGGAACATAAAAGGTATCTCTCTTCATGGAAATAAACCTATCACTCATCAACAATTTTTCAATGATAACATGCTAATGGGACATCCTTTAGTCCAAGAGGCTCGTGCCATCAAAGGATGCTACAGCAGGCTCGAATGATAAGGAGAGGACCGGAAGGGTGGGTAAGCATGCTTGACTAATAAGGAGAGGGGCTCGACTGATAAGGAGAGGAATTCTCCTACTCCTTTTGCACGCTTCTAGGACCTCTATGAATCTAGAAAAATCCCAAATTTTCTTTTTCAATACCCCTTTGATAACACAAAGAAATATAGCTAGAATCATTTATCCATCTCCTCTCTATCCACAAAATATCTTGGAGCCTCTCTTACTGACTTAGCTATCAAGCATTCCTCTTGGAAATCACTCCTGGAAAAATTGGCCCAAAAGCTCCCTTGACTCTTTATTTCACCATTTGGGAGGCTTTCGCAATCCAAAATAGATTTCTATTTTTGGTGAATGAATGGGAGGGAGGAAGAACCTCAACCCGTAGAAAGTAGAAACCCAAACACTTCCTATCTTGAGTCACCTCACTTTCAATAGCGAAGGTGGAGGAAGGATTTTTGAGTACCTAAGTCAGTAGCTACATATTGAAATGAAAAGCCTAAAACCTATTTCTATATATACGTCATTATGCAAGAGACTTTATCTACGTAATTACACAATAGACTTTCTTTATGTGAAATTGGGAGGGCTTATATCCCGAGTTAGATTCTTTATGAAATTGAGATGCCTGGCCCTAGCAGGAATCACTATGTGGGATTGCTGCCAGACAGGGACATAGAAGAGCAAGGATCTCCTGGCAATGATAGGCAGGGGCTTTATCCAATTGATGATCTAGTCGATTAAGAACCTTGCCCAACACCTATTTGATTGGTTTCAGTTCCATAGCCTATTTAAGATAAAGACCCATTGTTTACCAAGCAGCACTAAGAGCAAAGGTATAAAAGGCATAGCCTGTTTACTAAATAGCAAATCCTGTAGTTCGATAGTCAGTAGGTATATACACTTATGAAACCGGGATTGGAGAATCTATAGGCTAAGGAGCTATATTTGGAGCTTATTATGATATGAAATCAACTGATTATTCAACTAAATCAATTGGATCCTAGTCCGTTGACCTTGAACGAGAAGCAGTTTAAGCACCATTGGAGCATCTCCAGATCGAGAGCCATAACTTGGTGTTTAAGATCCTCCAGATGCACCTAGATCAAAGGTAGGAGAGGCAGAGTCAGTTTTTTCACCAGTTATGCTCGGATATGGCTTCTGCTGGGATCCAATATAGTGGGAGCAACGATTTTCGTGTGAGCTGTGGTGTCTGTTGTATCCATGGGTAATGCTTTTTGCAGTGTATGATTGAGCAGTCTCGGTTTCACCTGTCTCAGTGTTTGCTTTAGCCGGACCTACTTTGTCTTTAGCCTTGCCCCTGCTTGCTGAGGTGATGGATTTTGGTTCGAAAATAGGTTGAACCCCGCCCGAAGTGCCCCACTAAGAGCACCTACTAATAGCATGTGTTACGATCCATCGAGAATCAAGGTCTAGCATACATAAAATGATCTTTGGACTTGTGTTTTCCATCCATTTCTTTCTGTAGCTGGAATTGGATCTGCTACTAGCACTGAAATCTCTAGGTCACTCGCATCTATAATTCATCCAGTCGAAGTAAGGAGGGGAGGATAAAATACACATTGGGTAGGAAGAAGGAGACACAGCAATAGGTAGGAGGAAACACACAGTGGCAGGGCAAAGACACATAGCAGAAGAAAAAAAATTGGTAAGAGAATACATAGGGGAAAGTACACCTTAAGCAACAACATGAATCACATCACCCTTGTATTGGCTCCGCTGCTTCAACCTAGTCGAATGGAGCTAGAACAGGCTATGCCTCCCATGCCTGTGCCTCTCCTGCTAGTGGGATCACTTGCTTCATTGTAGCTTACTTTGTTGCTTTATCTGCTCCCGCCTCCTATGTCTTTACTTCTATGGCTTTTGACTCTACTGTCGGGTATTTATTTGGAAGGGATGTTGGCTCTCTTACTCGAAGGGATGCCACCCCTGTTCCCATTCTAGCTGCCTTTGCTCCTGTAGGTGAAACTGATTCTCATGCTACCGGCTATATATTTGTTATTTATGGATCAAATAGAACTCAGTAAACTGCCCTTCCCGCTGTGGGTGAGACTCAAGCAATTGGTTAAGGATCTGCCCCTAGGTGAGGTTCTTATGAATAATGATGTTGTGAGGCCAACAAAGACAAAGTCAACTAGGTATCGAACTGCTAGAACCATAGGTGGTTATGGGTCATAAACTGTATTTGGGACTCAATCTGGAAAGGACTATGCTGAGCGAAGGGGTGCTAGTAGGCTACCTTAATATAATACTCTACCTAACATTATTCTCTTTCAACTCTATGGCTCTTTGGCTAAGACTTATATCTAATGATTAGATCATCCCATGCTTAGATCGAGGTTCTTTTCTTTAGACACTCAACCAACTTCGTTCCTCTTTTTGGCTTTCAATACGTTACGTACTATTTGATTCCTTCAAATAGGTCCACCTATAATGAAAGTAGGTGCTTACCTTACTACCTTAAATGAGTGGGCTAAAGTAGGGGTGGAACATTGTTATGGAGTTATGTCTTCTGCTTAGTCAGATACTATTTCAAGACTGGGGTGTGTCTTCTCTTCTCTTTATGCTATCTCTAGTTACCGAAAGCATATGAGTCAATACATCTATACTTCACTTATAGGCCTATAGATCAATAATAGCTAGATCAATGAGAGGCTATACATAAATATGCTTATAGGATTCTTCCCCGTAGGGTACATCTCTATCTAATTGATAGGAATGATTAGATCTCTAGTTATCGATGGAAGGCCAAAGATAAGGAGGATATTCGTTAGGAAGCCTAGATTATCTGTTGTTGCACCTAGGAGACATCCTCTCTTCAACGTAGCACATGCTTGCTTTTGAGCGGGCATAAAGGAAAGGTAATCTATCGGTTTCAATTACTTCGAAGGTACAAATATATAGAGAAGTTTCACGAAGCCCATGACTAAATGCATGTTCAAATACCAAATGAGATGCAACTTGAGATGCAACTTCCACGGGGATTTCAGAGTAGGTAACACCATTCCTTTTTCCCTAGGGTGTAGAGTGAACACGAACTAAACTAGTTTTTCCAATCTGGTAGATGGCTTTGCATTTCAAGGTGGGATGGTTAATTAATTGATTCTCTAATTCCTCTCCCGTTAGTCGAGCCCTCTCCTTTTAGTCGAGCGTTCGTTACCTCACCCTGCCAGGGGCATCCTCTCCCGGTGGTCGAGCCATGCTTACGCATCCTCTCCTTAATAGTCGAGCCCTGCCGGGGGCATCCTCTCCTGTTGGTTGAGCCCTCTCCTTTTAGTCGAGCGTTCGTTACCTCACCCTACCGGGGGCATCCTCTCCCGATAGTCGAGCTATGCTTACACATCCTCTCCTTATCAGTCGAGCCTGCTTGCGCATCCTTTCCCGGTGGTCAAGCTTGCTTACGCATCCTTCACTTCCATTCGAATTGGTGTTGGTTATCAATCAGTTCGATCGGTCATCCCCCTCTTTCTATTGTAGATGCATCCTTCCGCCCCTTCCCAAGGTCCTTCAGCAACGCCTCTTTCTACTTCCATCATGTTTCCTCCCCCTCGCAGTGCAGTTGATTCGGTCCATTTTCATTTCGATGCAAGTCATTTGCTCAATATTGATTTATGCTTCCTTTTCACTTGCTTCTTCTTTTCACCCCCGGCTCGTACATCGTGGAAGGAGTGCCTTATTCTTCCTTGCTGGAGTGCCTTATTCTTCCTTACTGGAGTGCCTTATTCTTCCTTACTATAGAGATTCTTTTCCCAATCTCTATCGACCCATTTGCCACATTATATATGTTAGCTTTTCCATTTGCACTGGCTTGATAGGTTACACTTGATAGCGTGGTCCCCTTGCTTGACCGTAGCATCATAATCAATATCCATACAGAACCATGTCTTGCTGCAATTCTCTCAAGTGCGTATTTCTACTATGCTTTCTGCACAGAACCAACCACAACCATGTATTGCTGCTATGCTTTTTCAGCTGTTATGCTTAAGAACCAACCATACAGATCCATATTGAGTGAATCAATCAAGAATCAATCAAGAGTGAAGAGATACCCATACAGATCCATACAAAACCATACAGGTGCGTTATGCTGCTATGCTGGTAAGTGCGTATTGTTGTTATGCTTTGCCATGTCTTGTCACTATGCTTTGCTCTTAAGTGTGTATTTACAGAAAATATCCATAGCTAGAGAGGGTAGAACCAATAGAGAGAAAACAGAACCTTTTAGTGTTGTCTATAGACGTTTTGGAGGGTGATTATGTTATTGGGTTATTGGCAAGCTCCTCAAATGTCATTTGATAGAGTAATAGAGACTAGCGGCACTTGACCATTAGCGTGGTCCCAGAACCCTTTCACACTTGACCGGTGGTGATTTGCACTTGTTAGCGTGGTTGGGTCGTAGCTCGCTTGAGACATCATGGAGATAGTTATGCTTCTAAGCCAATCAATCTTGAATTGTGGAGAAGTCCCGATTGAGGAAATAGAAGTCTTTGTTCGTGCATCAGGTGACTTGCAAATATATGGGTGAGGTGGGTTTATGTGTCATTTGTGGAGTTTGGATCGTGATATTGATCAACAATGACAAATAATAATTTTGACGTCGTGAAGATAAATATTGTCACCAATGAGGAGATAGCGAGGGGATTTATGTATAATACATCATCGATCGTCACGATTGAGAGGGGGGTGAATTTATGGTTTGAAAATAGGTGAGAATGTTTCCATAACAAGAGTCATCAGAGGTTATAGAAAACAATTGTTCATTTGGTCATTTACTGGAAACTATAGTGTACCAGTCGTGTTAGTGTTACTCTTGTTTTCCTATCGCCAGGATCAATTGTGCTTTTACTAAGCTTGTCAGGAGTCTCAAAATCAAATTTTATCATGTCACTAGGTTTACACAGTAAAATTTGATCACTGTTTAGTTGGTCTAGGAATGAGTTTAGTCTTTTTAAAATTCACTTATGCTGGTCACCTATCTCATTCACATGAAGGTGTCATAATAAAAGTAAGTTCTCTTTATATCAATCATCATCATCATTCCATTCAGTTTTAGGTCTTTCATTAGGTCATTAGGGTATCCAAGGTCCATCATTACCATATGTAAATCTAGCAGTGAATAGAGCATGACAAACAACTCTTTGACATTAACTTGTTGATTTTTCACAAGTTCATCATGATTTCAGTTTCAAAGGCTCCAAAAGAAGTTCCAGTGCTCAAAAAGTGAAAATACAACCGAGGTTTCAGCCTTCTAAGGTGACTCTATTTTCAAAAGTGAAATTAATTTGCCTATATAAACTAAAAATCCCCAAACTTGTCTTATTTACCTCTCATTCATCATTGTGCATCGATCTCTCCCTCCCAAAAGTGAGAAAAACTCGATTTCATAGGCAAAATTGGCAAAAATTTACTAGTGTTGTGCTTAGGAACACTGTGCTGCGCTTGGAGGGCTGGCGCTATGCTTAGGAACACTGTGCTATGATTGGAGGCCCAATACTGCACTCAGGAACACTGCATTGCACTTGGGTGCTGCGCTCAGTAAGACTACGCTGCGCATGGGCCAGAGTACCTCAAATTTTCCTGAAACTCACCCAAATTGATTTTTTAAGCTTGCTCACATATTTTCTTGCAATGCTAAGCTAATCCACAAGTAAGTACACCATCTTACTCACCTTTTTGTTTTGCAAGATGAATTCAAGCCAAATATTTTTTCAATTAGGATTTCTAGTGAATTTCTCATGAAATGATGATACGGTTGATGATGGTCATTTGGTTTTCCTTTCTAAACATGTAAAATATTATCCTACACCTCTACACATGTTTAATATGCTATATGAAACACTGAACCAACCTCAGAAAATAAAATTACCTCACTAAAAGTGAAACCCTAGCTGATTCCTATGGGTTTTGGGCACTTTTCCTAAAAACTTTGTTTTTCCCTTTCACAAATGCATTGCTCCCTCATTTCACTTCATTTCACTTCATTTCATCTTTATTAGTTTTTCATAGTCCATATCCACCTCTTTCAAACCCCCTTTTCCATTTTTTCAAGTCCACCTACCCATCATTTCATTTTTTAGTCATACCTCACTGTTTTTCCTCATTTTACTGCTGTTAGGGTTTTTGTCACCATGGAAGGAAACTCATCACTAGAGAGGAAGAGACATCACAAGGGAGGAAAAATTCTCAGATATGAGCCATCTAACTGTAATGAAATAAATTCATCTCCTTTTGTCAAACAATTATTTGAAGATGTAAATTGCTTAGATTTTTGCAAAAGGCTGAGTGAAGTGGGTTTTAATGAGCAGTTGACAGATTGGGTTGCAACTCAGTTGAAAGGTGAAAGTGCTATTATTGCTGGTTTTGACTTCAATTTTTCAGTGGCCTCCATTTCACTTGCTATAGGGCTACCAGATAATGGTGAATATTGGTTCAAAGGGATGATCTTGGATCTTGAAAATTATAAACCCTTCTTGAAAACACCATACAGGGAAAAACATGCTAATATTCTGCCTTTCAGGTACTTATTAGAGAAGTATGCCCCCTTGATGAAAGTTGTCATGAAATTATTTATATGTGAAGGAATATTCTCTAGAATATATTCCTATCACATTTGGCTCCTAATACACTTTACAACTTAGAAACCACTCAATATGTGCATCTACCTGTGTAAGAGCATTGTCAAGATGTTAGAGACGATACAAATGAAGAACAAAGAGCACTATCTTAGTCTATTTCATCATAGTCTGATCAAGACTATAGTCCTTCATCAACTTGTAGAGAAGAATATGACATGGGAATCTTTCTTGGATGCAGCTCTAAAATGGCATTAATCCAATGTGGTAGATCAACCTTCTAGCATTCCAACACAGGAAATGGAAATTGGGTCTTCTAGAAAATCAGTGGAAATGACTAAAGCACCTAAACCTGAGGTGCCTAGGATGTACAAGAGAGGAAAGAGGCTTATGTTTGATTCTCATGGTGAGAAAGGGGCCAAGCTTTCTACATTAGCAAAATAGGGACCATTAGTGCAGGATAAGGACATGGTTGAGCATGATTTTGTCAACATCAAGGTTAATCATCTCATTCCTAGAACAAGAAAATAGTCAACTGAAGGCAAAACAATTGATCATGGAGAAAGAGAAAATCTTACTATTGCAGCAAGATAGCAAGGCAAAAGAGGTCATGGAGACAAATGATCTTTAAGGAACACGAGGAAAAGGTAAGAGAAAAATTCCAAGAACTAAAGGGCTTAAGAAGGCATTACAAGAAGAAGAAAAACACATCTTATTGAATGAGAAGCTAGACCTAGAGGACAAAATTGCTTTAGAGGTCCATCAAGACAATGAGTACTGGCTAAACAAGGTCAATGACCACTCGGAGAAGCTTCTAGAGAAAGGAAATAGATACAATCAACTGCTAAGGCACATGGCACACCATTACCAAGCTTAGAACATGATTTGTAATGTCAAGGTCAAGCAGCTGGAGAACAAGCTCAAAGAAGCCCAAAAGGACCAAAAAGATGAAGGAAAATAGGAGATGTTTGCTGATGAATCTATCAAGGCTTAAAATTCATCATTTTACAACTCTTGGCCAATTTTGAGGAAATTTTGATGAGTTTTGGTTTTTTGCAAATTTTGAGGCCTAATTCAGAAAATCAGCAGTTCCAGGAGCACAGCGCCTTGGCGCTATTCTTTTTCCTCAGGAACCCATTTCAAGAAAACTTTGCATTTTTGGAAATTCCTTGGCATACTATAAAAACCCATTTATTCATATTTTCCATAGGAGTCTTAGATTTTTAGAAAAATGGAAAAAAGTGGCCAAAAATCAACTTTCTAGACCCTTTTTTGACAAGCATTGCACTACTAGAGCGACCTTGGGATAATGCATTTGTGAAGGCCTTCCCATGGGTCACTTTCAAAAATTCAAGGTGCTCTAGAAACTATACTTGCAAATTTGGTTGACAGTTCTCTCAGATATTAATTTGGACCTTAGGAAGGCACCTGAAAGTGGGCTCAAAGTCTGCACTACGCTTCTAAAATTTCCTGTGTTTTTAATTGGAAATTTCACTGTGTAAATTTTCTAGCTTTCAGTTTGACTTGGTCAAAGCCAAAACTCTTAATGTAATGGCACTTGTTTTGAGGCTTGGTGATGTAGGCATGAATAAATGAACATGATAGGTTTTTTTTGATGTTTAATAGGCCTCATTAAGGAAACAAACTCCTAAACAAACTCTCCAAGAAGTGTTTGAGTTTCACCTTCTCACACTCACCTGTTGGTTGAGAGAATCTTGCAGTCAGTTCCACCACCTAGGAATTCGACTCTAGAAGGTGAGAAAGTGGTCTAAGTGAGTCTATATGTATCATTTCTCTTTTAGAGATAAGGGTTGGAATTTTGTGGAGGACGCTTGCATGTAATGATCTTCTTAGCTAATACAGAAACAGTTGCAACTATTTTTAAGGAACTCTAGTCCAGTGAGTTCATGGTGTTTGTTATTCTTTATATATTTTTTCTAATGGTTAAATCATATTTATCCACATGTTTTGTCTTCTTTCTATAGATACCTTGCAGTTAAATAGAAGAGATTCTTGATTTCAAGCTCTGTTTATATGGTTTTCATAGTTGTGTTTATGTCTTCTAAAAGCTAATGAACTCATATTTTCTTATGCTCATTAGTCCCTTCTAAAATTTCTATTCTATACTACATTGATAATATTCCAAGTACAACATGGCCTTCTGTTACCTAGATCCTTTCTATATTTTCTTTTGCACTCCTAAAGCCTAGACCTAATCACTAGCTCCAAACCCTAGTCCATCGAACCCTAAAATCTAAAATTCACCAACACACAAACAATCATACATATATAGCCTAAAACTTATTGCTTTCAAGTCATTTCACTGATAAAAAAACTTTGAGATATCCCTCTCTTGCTCAGTAGGGCTAGCTATTGAGCTGAAATGGTTTTAGGTTACCCTTCTCGATCTCCTCCTTTTCCTAGGAAATTGTAAGGGACTATGAAGTCAGAAAGTCAAAAATGAACTCAGCAAGGGCTAAAGCCTTCTTACTCTTCATCATGACAAATTCCAAATCAAATTCCTGGAGTATAATGATACAACGATCATACTTCCCATTGATGATCCACTGACTCAACAAGAAAGCCATGGGGTTGGAATTAGTCATAACTTTGGTGGTATGCGTAAGGATATAATGACAAAGTTTTTGGACAAAGAAAAAAACAAGGAGGGCCAACCCTTATTTATGGGAATATAACACAATGGGACCACTAAGGTTTTTATTGACATAAGAGATGATGTTCTCATTTTCAGTTCAATATTCTTCTATTAAGACCCAAGAAATCGAATAGGTGGAAGTTGAGACATACCAGATGAAGTCCCTCTCAAAGTTTTGTGGGCTAATCATGTGAGAAGAAGTGAGTGTGTGTTTGAGAGAATCAAAATACTATTGAGCTTGATCATCCAAAATAATTTGAATTTTATATCGAAGGAGTTTGAGAAACCCATGAGCATTGGTAACATATATAGGAACAAACCAACAAAGAAAGTTGGCTTTTCCTTGGAGGCTTTGTAGTTGGAAAAGGGTGTGAGGAGGAGGAAGTTCTAGAATGGCTTGAAATTTCATAGGGTCCAGGGTGATACCATATTTATACATAATGAAGCCAAAAAGTCATCTGATAGGAATGCAAAAGACACACTTAAGGTGCTTGAGGTGAATTTTATACATGTGACATTAGAGCAATATGGTACGCGAATCATCAAGGTGTTGCGACTAGAGTTTCAAAAGAGTAGTGAGATCATTTAGATACACAAGGATAATGTGGGACGGGTCATGAAAACAATAGCACATTTTATGCTGAAAAGTGGCCCCAACATTCTTTAAACTGAAAAGCCTGACCCTATGGGTAAAATTTCCCCATAGAATAGTAAAGGAAGTTTTAAGTTGATCAACAACGTGGATATGAATCTGATTGTACCCCGAGAATCCATCCATGAAGGAAAGGGCTTCATGTCTAACACACTCATCAATTATTTGGTTAATGAAAGGTGTGGGCAAAAATTTCTTTGGGACAATATTTGTTCAGATCAAAAAAATTATATGCAGACATGAATTGTGCATTTCTTCTTTAGAATGGGAGTAGGGTTGGACATGCATTTGGTGTACTCAATGGGTTAAATGAAGCCAACCTTCTTGATATTTTTGATTTTGGATTTAATAAAATCGTGTTTCGAAGGATGGATAGGCCCTTTATTTTGGTGAACAGGAATGGAATCGAGCAAGGTTTCAATATGGTGTTCAAGAATGGAAAGATCAAGTCTTGGCATGTCAAAATAGAACTAGGTGAAAACATCATGAAATTATTTGAATAACTTAGTGTAAGCCTCAATTTATTCTGAGGTGCATTGTGCCCCCAAGGTGATACTTTCTTCAACCCTTATTTTATTCGAAATTTTAATTTTAATGGTAGGAGAAATGTTGGCCATATTTCCTTCATTGAAATCATATGGTGTAGGAACAAGGTTTTTGAACCAATCGACCTCACCGTGGATGAAGTATTTAGACTCCACAACTTATTGATCATGGTTTTGGTGCAAAGGGAAGTATACATGATGGTGCAAATCATCCCAAGGATAATCATGGGTGGTCATAGCTTTCATGATGTCTTTATTAGAATGAAATATGGGAGGACAGGAGGAAGAGGGACCACATTATGAAGAGGAACTACTTGAGGCATCATCATGAGAGAAAAGGTTCACATGCAAATCATCAGGAGGGTTGGACATATGACTAGTAGATGTGAAATCTACCAATGTTGAGACTGAAGCATTATCCAAAGAGGTTTGAAAGAAGCATAATAGGAAACTCCTAAAGAGTCTGAATAGATAAATCTCATGGATGATGACAAGTAGAGAATAGGGCTTGAACTATTCATCATCTCGACATCAAGATGGGGAATGACGATGGTTTGATAAACCTCCTATCCTATTGAGGTAGTGGGGCCAAAACCCATAGGTAGAGGGGAAGTAGAGTCACTATGAGTGACATATAACTTTCTAAGCACTTGAAGTGTCTCACAAAAATATTTGATAGGGGTGCAGTGATGAGAATAATGTTTGTACTTTTCACACAAAGCATAAGGATGGTTTGTTGGGTCCCTATACTACTAGCGTAACCCCTTATTGTTATTAGTACAACCCCCTTATTATATTGTTGTACCCATGTAGTCCCCATATTGTTATTATTGTGCCCTTACATTATTATTGTTATGTCTGCTCTGATTATATTATGACCCCTTAGAGTCTAGACTCCTATATATAGAAAGGAGTTCTTGTCATTTGTATCATCCAAGAATTGTTCATTTGTGTAACGTAAAGGAGGCTGCCCCCTCGAAGAGGCTTATTTCTAAGGTGTTGGTCTATATTTTCCATCTTTTTGTGAGCTGGTTTCATAACATTTGGTATCAGAGATTTGGATTATAGGGTTTCGCTGCTCCAAAAAGGTCATCGTGGAATTTTCACTATAACTTTTTTTTTGTGACGTTTCAAATGCTAAAACCAAAACCTATTTGGGTTGAAATCATTCTAAACCTCGGGTCTGAATTTTAGAGCTTTTTGTGCTATATTTGCGAAGATATGATCTTAAGAAGTTGGCCTTTTTGCAGACTACCGAATTACATTCCAAACAGATCCTAAGGTCAAAACAGTGACACGTGGCACTTCATACAAGTTCTCTCTTCTAAAAAGGTATATAATCAGGTCATCTTGGGAGATTGTGCATAACTCTTTCTTGGAGAATCCAAATTCGATCAAACTGGTAGCAATTGAAAGAGAACTTAGAGAGCTACCGTAGGGAAGAAATTTTAGAACTTGGAGAATTGAAATTAGAGTTACAGTCATTTCAAGATCGAGTTCTTAAAATCAAGAAAAAATGAGATGAGGAAGTTTGATGGCAAGGATCTGGTAAATTGGATACTACAGATGGAGAAATATTTTGATCTACATTGTGTATCACTGTTACAAAAGGTATGTATTACATATTCATATTTACAACAAGATCAATTTTTATGGTATAAAGGGTTTTGTTCTCGTAAACCCCTTGTTACGTGGTCAATTTTCACAGAGGAAATTATAGCACATTATGAGGATACAAAGAGCAACACCTTATTTAGAGAAACACCAAAACAATTGGAAGAAAAAAGATAGAAAAGGCTTTGTTACAAAGTGGAAAGAAAAATTATGGCAACAAGGAAGTCTACCCCTCACAACTATAAATATGGAAGTGTTGTTTCTTCCTCCTCTCCAAAATCAATGTACAATAATTTCTTCTCAGCACACTTATGACCTTTAGTGTATTTGCTATCACAATTGTAACTATCAAGATAGAAGGACATATCAAGAAGAAAAATGTCCCAGAAGTGAAAGATCACATTGAGCATCAAGAAATGAATTCGACCATATCTTGTAATGAATTGGAAGAATTTACCACTTCTCAAACTATCAAGATAGAAGGACATATAAAGAAGAAAAATTTTGAAGTGAAAGATCACATCGAGCATCAAGAAATGGATCCAACCATATCTTGTAATGCATTGGAAGAAATTACGACTCTTCAAACTCGCAAGATAGAAGGACATATCAAGAAGAAAAAGATTCAAGCAGTGAAAGATCACATCGAGCATCAACAACAAGTTCTCAAACTTTTAAAGGATGATGCCATTTTGGTGCAGAATCAAATGAAACAACAGGTAGATCAACATCGCAGTGAATTTTTTTTTTATGTAGGTGATTTGGTATTTTTATAGCTACATCTCAAGCAAGATATTTATGAGAAGGAAATGTTGGCAACACTACATTCACTTAAGAAATGGCAACCTTACCCAATGGGAAGACACTTCAAGGTAAAAATGGATCATGATAGTCTGAAATACTTTTTAGAACAAATATTATCTTTAGAAGAACAGAAAAAATGGGTCACAAATATGTTGGGTTATGACTTTGACATCATCTATAGAAAAGGGAAGAAATTTTTTGTTGCAAATGCACTCTCAAGAAAGGATGAGGATGTGGAAGCATTATTTTGTGCTATTTCTATTATCCAAACAGATTGGATAAATGAAGCAAGGGATGAATGGAAGAATGAAAACGAAGTGTGGCCACTAATTCAAAAGTTGCAGAATATCCCAATTCAAACAATATTGCTAGAACTTGAAGAGGAAGGAAAAATCATATTGGAACCTGGAGCAGTCACAGAAACAAGAACTTGACAACTACAAAATCGATCAATTTCAGAGTATCTCATCAAGTGGAAGAACTTACCCGCTAAAGATTCCACATGGGAGGACAAGAATTTTATATAGAAGCATCAAGAACTACTCAAGCATTGAGGACAACACTTTCTGAAGGAGAGGGGCGTGTTGGGCCCCTATACTACTAGTGTAACCCCTTATTGTTATTAGTACAACCCCCTTATTATATTGTTGTACCCATGTAGTCCCCATATTGTTATTATTGTTCCCTTACATTATTATTTTTATGTCAGCTCTGATTATGTTATGACCCCTTAGACTCCTATATATAGAAAGGAGGTTGTGTCATTTGTATCATCCAATAATTGTTCATTTGTGTAATGTAAAGGAGGTTGCGCCCTCAAAGAGGCTTATTTCTAAGGCGTTCATCTATCTTTTCTATCTTTTTATGAGCTGGTTTCATAACATGGTTCATGCGTATGGTGGACTCGGGTAAGGTAACATGGAATTCAAGAATGTTAGGGTCAGTAAAAGTATCAGAGACCACATTCTCAATATGAGGGAGCTAAAGAAAATTATTGGTGGTGTGCCCAACAACATCACACAAATCACATGGCGGAGAATCCTTTGTAGGTTTAGGGGAAGTTGGAGTTGCTTGGGATGCCTTGTATTTATTTCCATTTTTCTGGGATTTCCCTCCCTCACCATATGCTTTTGCAACAGGATTAGCTTCTTTTTGAGGTTGGTATGGAACTGAAGAAAATTAAGGGGAGGGAACAAAGGGTTTAAATGGAGGCAAATATGTATAAGGTTTGAGTTAGTTGGGGGGAGTGTTTACGGGAGGATCGATGTACCATACTAGGATCCCAAAAGCGACGTTAAGAAGACTCAACATAGCCATAATAGGGGTAGAAAAGATTCCTAGTGGTAGGAATAATAAAGGTATCTGACTAGAGGGGTAATAACCTAGGGGAACTACTCTTGGGTGCTTGAGACCTGGAGGAATGGTTCCTATTTGGAAAGGACTAGGGGAGATAGTAGTGGAAGAAAACTAGCCTATAGGAATTGCACCTAAATGATGAGTTGAGTCTAGAGTAGGAGGTTGTATAGGTGTTTACTGTTGTGAAGATGTGCCAAGCCACTTAACAGTGTCCCATGATACCTGAAGCATGCAAACACTAGAAGATCTAGACTCTACAGGGGTAGGTGGTGACTCATAATAAGACCCAATCAATGTGGAATATTAATAGACCCTAGGGGAAACATTCATTCAGGTAAGGGTAGTTTGATTTCCAGTCATCGATTGTGATTAGGGGTCATAGTAAGTAAACTGATTAATAGTGAAGATATTTCCATTATGAGGGAATCACGTCCTACGAAAAATAGAGGATACGATAGCTGACATGGAATATGTGTAACTATGACCTAACACGATGTTATAATATAAATGGGAATCAATGACTTTGATATTAATCAAGACCGTATTTCTAGCAACAATGATGGGGAAACTACGATATAAATTGAGGGGCTGTGAGGGATGATCATCCCAAGCATGAAGAGTGATAATGGATGGTGATAGTTCAGGGGAATCAAGTTGTTTCCAGACAATAGCGACCATCAAATAGGTGGAGGCACCTTTGTCTATTATACACATCTGAACAATGTCGTTTTTTACAGATACTAGTATCTAAAAGGAAACGGATGAAGGTAGGGGGAAGTTCCACTTTATCAACATCAAAGAAAATCAAATGATCATTAGAAGGATCCATAGTGCCTAGGGAAGATAATAGATATTTCCTTTGGTATGGGCATGTTTGGAGGACTTCCAACATTAACATGGTGGAAAGAGACTGCACCAAGTCATCTACTATGCCATATGTATGGGCAGCTTTAGAAGAAGCATCATTTTGACATAATGGACCCTTAGTGATCTTGGGGTTAACCTTTGCCTTAGGATGAGGGATCTATAAGGTACCATTTGGTGACGATAGGGGCTCGGTGGAAATTTTGGGTTGGGAATGAGCCGTTGACTTATCAAGAGGTTTGTCATATAGGCACAATGAAGTCTGGAGGTTGATCTCTTTCGAATCCACCATGAGGATCGAGTAATTATTTTTTCCAAATTGTGAAGGTTGGGGGGTTGCGCACCATTGGTGGGTTGGGTAGCCACATATCCTTGATGAGGAAATGGATTGGTAAGCACTGCCACTTATGAAGAAGCAAGAGGAGCCATAAGCTGAGGTCCTCTAGAGGCAGTTAATTTAGCTTCCCATGCCTTGCGCACATGCGATAAAAGGGCACATTCATGAGTATAATGGCAAAAAACTCCCCAACAAGCATAAAATACATATTTCATTAAATTTGGAAGTAGTCAGCGAATCTAGAATTTAGAACCTTAACTAGATTAAGTTTTTTCAAAATGAGGAATTAGAAAATCACTTAGTTCACTAATTTTAATGTAGATATTCACCATTTTTTGTGAAACAATTATCATGATAAAATTTATAAAACAAATTTATGTAAACTTGCAAAAGAAAATCTTTCACATCTTAATTCCTTACATTATCTATTTTAATATTTTTAATGGTTTGTATTAAAAGCTAAGTTTGTTAAGGTTATTTTATAAAAAGAATGTTGTGTATGTTACTATTATTCACCCATCTAATTAGAATCTGATATAATAAATATCATGTATGTGTTAAGTTACAAATTACTAAGACAATGTTGGCATAATTTAAAAGTCTATTACCTTTGCAACACTAGTAATATGGTTGAAGATTAAAAAACTCTCATAGATCATCCAGTTTATACTCATATTGGATTTAAATTTCAAAATATTTGTGATGCTACCAACCTTTTTGATCTTTTAACTAAACAAAATTATGATGATATTGAAACACTTCTTTTAATGCTTTTTGAGCATAAAAATAAATTTCTAAATAATTTTGAGTAATATATTTTTGCCTTCTTATATACCATATTTGATCTTAGTGGATGATAATCATCATTATCACCAAAACCATTACATACTATTGTAGGAAGTTTGCACCATTTTACAGTTGAGAAAATATTTTTTTAGGATCAAATTATATGTTGAATGAGAGTAGTAGCATTATTTATTTATTATTTATAAGTTTGTGTTAAAAACTAAGTCGTTTAAGGCTTACTGAATGAATAATAGATTAATACACAAGATATATATTAAGTATAAAGTTATTTAAGACAAATGATCATAGTAATGTGTCCAATATATATCAGCATAGATCCATCTTAAATACGGATGTAGGGATCAAATTTCTTCATGTGCAAACATTTTTAGAGTGAAAAATATAATGTGTTATTTTTCACAGTTGAAATTGTATTTTTGAATGCTAAAATAAAGTATATATAAGACCAAATGAAAATTTTAACCATAAAAACTTAATTTTTTTCTATATATAGATATATATGAAGTTGATATCAACATAAATTAGTTAGCATAGATATTTAAATAGTTTATTTGATTCTCTAGCTGAAATATTTTTGAAAAGTATAAGATTTAAGCATCTAATTCACACATTTTTTTACTTCTAATTACTTTAAAACATATTCATTTTTTTATATTTCTACGTAGAACATAATTTTTATTTTAAAGGGGCGCATACAGATAGACAAACTTACACATCCCCTACACATCCCCTCATACTAGGTTGTAGAATGAGCCTCTAGGCTCAATGTGCCTCTCAACTCAATTACTAATCATTTTAATGATCAAAATCAATCATGAATTAGAATAGTAACAAAGTAGTACAATTTGATTATTTTTAAATACAAGAGGAAAAAGAGAAAATTGAATAAATTATTTATTATAAATGTTTAGTTTTTATCCATGTAGTGTTTAAGGATATTATATTGAAATGAACATATTCACATTCATCTAAAACTTATCATTCATATTTATATTTATGTATTACATTTGACTCATGAATAATAGTGTTAGGTCCCTATAATACTAGTTCCCTTATTATTATTGTCATTGTACCCATTATTGTTATTATTGTGCCCCATAGAAGCCCACTATTGTTATTGTTGTGCCCTTACATTATTATTTTTATGCCGGCTTTGATTATATTGTGACCCCTTAGACTCCTATATATAGAAAGAAGGTCGTTTCATTTGTATCATCCAAGAATTGTTCATTTGTGTAATGTAAAGGAGGTTTCCCCCTCGAAGAGGCTACGTTGTAAGTCGTTGATCTATCTCTTTCTTTTATTTTGTGAGTTGGCTGCATAACAATTGGTATCAGAGAAATTCAATTTCAGAGTATCTCGTCAAGTGGAAGAACTTACCCACTAAAGGTTCTACATGGGAGGATGAGAATTTTATACAAAAGCATCCAGAACTACTCAAATGCTGAGGAAAAGACTTTTTTCAAGGAGAGGGGCATGTTAGGTCCCTATAATACTAGTGTATTCCCTTATTATCATTTTCATTGTACCCATTATTTTTATTGTTGCACCCATGTTGTCCCCATATTTTTATTACTGTGCCCCATAGAAGCCCACTATTGTTATTTTTGTGCCTTCACATTATTATTGTTATGTCGGATTTGATTATATTGTGACCTCTTAACCTCCTATATATAGAAAGGAGGTCTTGTCATTTGTATCATCCATGAATTGTTCATTTGTGTAATGCAAAGGAGGTTTCCCCCTCAAAGAGGCGACATTTTAAGTCGTTGATCTATCTCTTTCTTCTATTTTGTGAGCTAGTTGCATAACAAATAGATTTTGTAAACAAATTCTTACCTATAAAGTTATTTAACAATATATTAATGTGGCTTTTCTTAATATTATTGACCATTTTAAATTGACACTAACTACTTTGCCTATGTTGAGTACAAATTTATTATACTAGTGCAATGCTGGAACCACTTCAAAATATATATGAGCAAGTATTTTATAAGTCTAGTTGGGTTGTTCAATGATCAAAATAATTTTTGTATAACTTAGAGTGAAAAAAAAGAGAAAATTTGATTTATATCAATTATAAAAAGGAATATTAAGGAAAACTGACTTGAAACATTATTACAAGTGTTTAGCATTTATTCATTAAGTGTTTAAATGGTTTATATTAAATAGAATACTAATTTGCTACTCCACTATTGTTTTAATAGACCAAGTTTAGAAGATGTTTTTAAGTGCATTATTGAATTTGATTATGCATATTAGATATGGTGAGAAGTCATGTTGGTCAAATAAAGCTTTGAAAACTTAAATATTTTATGGAAACTTAAATATTTTATGGCACTGTCATGTAATTTGTATCAACGCATGATTACATTGAAATACTAAATAATATAAAACTCCTCCAAAAATAATATGAAGATAATATTTGATATACAACAAATATTGAAAAGTGTGTCTGAATGTATATTAATAGATCCTTCAAAAATGAAAAATTACATTCATGAATCATATAAACATAATCTTAAGATATTCGCTCAGGTAGATCAATAACAAATTCTACAACACATTTATTTATCTTGGTCTTATTTCAATGTTATTTCTTTGGCATCCATGCCCACACTATGGTATTAATTGGAATAGAGCCATGTTCTGTGTCATCAGGATTTGGTACCCAATATTGCTCTAAAAATTTTCCATTGTATTTCCCTAACATAGGCTTCCACCAGTCAAACTTTACATGAAGATTCTCGATTTCATTATCCCTAAATATATATGAGATGGTTTTTTCCATCCAAATCATCTCTCCTACATTGTCATTTCCTGATCTAACTAGCAACATATTTCCTTTCTCAACATCAATCATCAGACTGAATGTTGGATTTGGCTTGTTGCATTTGGGTCCAACATATATGGGTTCATCTATCACATTATCAAAATCTCCATCCATAATACTTGAGATTACATGGAGTGCATTACAATCAACATCAACAATGTACCTATTCTTGGGCCAGAAATCTTGAGAAGATGAATCAATCCATCTATTATTCTATGATCATTATATATTCCATCTAATGTATCACGAATTGTTTCCCAATACACTACTATTTTTGCATTTCTCTGTAACAATTGGTGAATCCTCATTGCCAATAGTGTCTTTCCAAATTTTTATGTATTATGTTATCCCTTACTTTAGTTATTTTAACTAGATATCATTATGTTTGGAAGTGAAGAAAGATGGATTCCCTATGGGAATTAAAGGTCGACCTTCATCATCTATATTCCATAACTCAACTGGTTCTGACCATTCAATATCTCTAATTGATTCTTTGTGCCTTAGTACTAGAAAATTGCTATAGGGATTAATACACAGGTGTTTGGTGATGTAGAAAACCCTCAAGGACCTTCCCCGGATCCTCGACAGACAGTCAGATTAGCTGCAACTATCACAAAGATACATGTGTATCTATGTTTAACAAATGAATGTCAAAGCGAGAAGGAATTATTACCTCGAGTCTTAGTGTGGTGTTGCTGGAGAGTGCAATGTAGCTAGGCGGAAGAACCCTGAGTCGACTCCAGATCAAAACTTGCACAAATCAAAGACAAGTGTAATATCACAGCATAAAACCATGATAGACAAATGCATGAACATATAAAATATATCTAATTACATATAACTAAGCCACTCATGGTAGAAGATATTCAATCAACATATAAACAAGTTTATACTACCAACATCAGAGAGTGGAAAACACAACTGCAGTTCTATATTGTTAAAATTGGCAACTAGGGCCAAACTCCATGTGGGTCACCTCATTTATAGAATCTGATAGTTTTCTTAGATTCCTCTTGTCGTGAGGTGTATGAATGATCTAAATATCATCTGATTCCGACAAGTATTTATGGAGATATGAATTTATTTGTATTTAATTGACAAATTTTCAAGGTTGGCCAGCAGTTAAAAGTGTGGCACACATGCCCAGTGAATCATATAAGTACTAGAGAGGATGACTCATTTTCTCATCATCTCATCTCACTCATTCTTCTCTCTCTCTCCTTAGCTTCGGGTTATACAAGGAGCATCTCACACGTGGGAAGAAAGAGGACACATTAGGGCAAGGAGGACACTGAAAGGAGGATGTAGAAGCTGCCAAAGGTCTCTTTGACCTGTGTTGACCAAGCGTTAACTCACCAAGGGTGAATTTTTGGTGTGGCTGCCTCCCCTAGGCAGGCCACAGATTTTGGCACAAAAATCAAGGCAATCCATCCACATGTTTGGCCAGCGTTGACTGCCCTAGTTTTGGGCAGCAGGTTGACTTTAGTCAACAATAGTTTGACTATGTTTTTGTGGCTGTTCAAGGGCTATTTCTTCAAGCTATTCAAGGGTTAGTTGACCAGAAATTGACCAAGAATATTGAAGGTCAATTTCAAATCATTTGACCAATTTTGACTTTGTTGATCTAGGGTTTGCTACTGCTAATATAAAATTATAGAATTTTGATTTTGTATTATTTCTCTCTATTAAACTATTGAAGATAAAAGAAGATTTGATCAAAGGGTTTCCCCGCATTGGGGTTTGTCATTGGCTAGCCACCACATCTTTTGTCTCTTGTCTTGGCTTGTTTTTTGTTAATCATTTAATGTTCTATCTACACTTTACTTAATGTATATATGATTGCTAATCTGTGGCTAATAAGAAAGAAAAGAAGTAAACTCCTCTTAGCATAGAACACATAATAATTTAACATGGTTTCAGAGCTGAGGTGAAGACAAAGCCCAAGCAAGAGCAAGAGCAAGAGAAATCACCAAAGAGAAGGTTGGCAATGCTATCCTAAAAACTTCATCGAGTCCTCAACACCCTTCCCCACCAAAGACAAGCTCCGTGAGAAGTTTGGCTATCACGGATGGAAGATGTCTCTCGATCTGACTTTAGAAGATCAGGAAGTGTTGGACCATGTGAGAGGCAATGTTGTTGCACCTCCATCAAATGTATCCACTGTTGCCAAAAGCAAGTGGTTCAAGGGAGAAGTCAAACCAAGGAAGATCATCTAGGAATCTATTGACAAGTGCCTAGTGGCCTATGTTTCCTAGCTGACAACCTCCAAGGAAATCTATGATAGACTAGTGAGTTTATTTAAAGTTAATGATGCAAATCAAGTTCTGTTCCTGAGAAATAAACTGAAATAAATTAAGAAGGTAAAATATGAGAGTATGCAAGCATATTTCTTAAGGATCACTGAGATCAAGAATGATCTCCTATCTATTGGGGAAGTAGTTCCTGATAGGGAAATGACTATCACAACTCTTGGAGGACTGCCACCTGAATGGTATATATTCAGGACTACTCTTCTCAATAATAATGTCATCCCAGTATTTGAGGAATTGATGGCTAGATGTATTCAAGAAGAGACAAGGATGGAAGAGCAAGAAATGCCTGCACTTAAAGGCCATCCCTCTTCCTTTTCTTCTCATGCTAAAAGAAGAAACAATTCTGGGGCTAAATCCAAAGAAAAGGCTGGACCAAAGGGTGGAAGAAAAGGATGATGTTAGAATTGCAATAAAATGGGCCACTATGTGAGGGAGTGCCCTGATAAAAGGGACTCACACCATGATGATGACGAAAATCACTCTTAAGGCAATCAAAGGAACGGCAGGTCCAATGGAAGAGGTAAAAGAAATTCAATAAATCAAGGAAGAGGACAACGCTTCAAGAAGGCAAGAAACTCCAGGTATGAATCTAACATTGTTAATAATAAGCAAGATGAATATTTTCTACCAGTGGCCCTCTCTAGTACTGCTACCTTGGACATGCTGGGAAATTGGCTCATTGATGGTGGTACCTCAAGGCACTTCACTGGTTTGAATGAAGCTCTCTCTAATCTGATAGAGAAGGAGACCAACCTAGAAATTGTTCTTGGGGACAACACAAAATATCCCATGAAAGGCATATGGAATGTCACTCTTCAATTGAATCAAGGTAATACAATCCATTTATAAGAATTCCTATATGTACCTAATCTCAAAAAGAACTTGGTGTCCATTTCAGCAATGGAAGACAAAGGCTACAAGATATCTTCATCAATGGCAAGGTACGTGTATGGAAAAATAATTTTAAAGAATATTTCACTCTTGGGTTTCAAGTCGATTCATTATATCAAGTCGTAGGAAGTCCGCTGGGTGTCATGTCTTGTGACACATCACTTCAGTCTGAGCTATAGCATCGATAGTTTTCTCACCTTCATTATAAATCTCTACCCAATGCAAGACAAATGGTGATAGGGATGCCCACGTTCTAAGTAGAGCAAGAAGGTGTATGTCCGGGATGTGCTAAAGGAAAGCTCAAAAGGAGACCATTCCCCTCAAGCCTAAGAAAAACCTCTGATATATTGTAGTTGGTTCACTTAGACATATCTGGTATGATGCCTGTGAACTCCTTGAGAGGATATTTATATTACCTCACTTTTACAGATGACTATTCTCGCAAGACTTGGATATACTTCTTGAAAAAGAAGGATGAAGTGTTCACTTGGTTTCATCATTGTAAAGCCTTGATCGATAATCAAAATGAAAATAAAATCAAGATCTTAAGGATTGATAATGGGACTGAGTATGAACCCAATGAGTTCCATGACTTTTTCAAAGAAGCTAGAATTAAGAGGGAGACTACAATGCCATATACTCCTCAACAGAATGGTGTGGTGGAAAGGAAGAATCATACGATTGTGGAAGTTGTCTATGCTATGCTTCATGATTAGAGACTTCCAAAGTTTCTATGGGCAGAAGTTGTGAATAACATCGTATATGTGCAAAATCAATGCCCTCATCAAGCATTAGGTTCCAAGACTCTTGAAGAGATGTTCACTGGAAAGAAACCTGACATATCTCATTTTAGAATTTTTGGAAGTCCAGTATATTTCCATGTGCCGAAGGAGAAGAGGAATAAATTGGGTGCATCTAGAAGAAAGGAATCTTCGTGGGATATAGTGAAAAAACTAAGGGCTATAGAATCTATGTGGCTGGTCAAAGGGAAATGGAGATTAGCCATGATGTCACCTTTGACAAAGATATGGCTCTTAGCAAAGTTGACAATCTTCCTACTCAAAGGGTAACTAAAGAAGATGACACTAGGGAACCAAAGGAAAAGGAAGATGAGACGATGCTCGATGTGGAAGAACCTATGGATCCTATTGACCCCCCTCCACAAGTGCCTTCCTCTTCTAGGAAGAGGCCTTCATGGCTAAGGAGTACACTTGATGATGCTGAAGGAAACCTAGGGGAACCTTCTGGGAAAGTAAGAAGCCAACCAGGTATCAAGGGTACTTGACCATCATGAGCACGATCATCCAAAATGAGCCTTCATCATTCGTAGAAGTTGTCAAGCATCAAGTATTGAAGGATGCTATGACTAAGGAATATGAGTCCATCATGAAAAACAATGTTTGGGATGTGGTCCCCAAACGCCAAGACAAAGCAGTTGTCACGTCAAAATGGATTTACAAGATAAAGCATGCAGTTGATGGAAGTGCAGAAAAGTATAAGGCTCATTTTGTCGTTCGTGGCTTCTCTTAGAAAAAAAAGTATAGACTATGAAGAGATATTTGCACCTATTGCCCGATATACCACCATCCACTCGATCATAGCCCTTGCTGCTTCGCAAGGATGGAACCTATATGATATGGATGTCAAGATCACGTTCTTGCATGGTTCGATCAAAGAGGAGGTCTATGTGGAGCAACCCAAAGGATTTGAGATTCATGATCGAGAATCTCATGTGTGTAGATTGAAGAAAGCTCTCTATGGGCTAAAGTAGGCACCCCAAGCATGGTATGAGAGGATCTATAGCTACTTAATGAAGCTGGGATTCACTAGGAATGAAGTCGACCCTAGCCTTTACTTTAAGGTTGAAGATTACAAACCTCTCATACTGGTGTTGTACATTGACAACCTCTTTCTAACAAGTGTAGACTCTCTCATTCTCAAATGTAAGATGAAGTTGGCTTCCGAGTTCAAGATGAAAGACCTAGGACCGATGCACTATTTCCTAGGACTGCAAGTCTAGCAAAAACCAGGGGAGATTTTCCTATCTCAGGGAAAATACGTGGTGAAAATATTGGAGAGATTTGGTATGGTTGACTACAAGCCCATGACTACTCCGATGGAGCTTGACTTCAAGAAGTTAAGCGGTAGTGATGCCGACCTATTTTATGAAATTCTACCGAGTATCGTCAACTCATTGGAGAATTGATGTTCTTGGTGAACTCCCATCAAGATATATGATTTGCAGTCAATGCATTGAGTCAACATATGGTTGAGCCTCTCACACACATTGGATTGGTGCCAAGAATCTGTTGAGATATCTTCATGGCATAATCACTCATGGGTTGAGATACACTGTCAGAGATGTGAGACTACTTGGATATACTGATGCTAATTGGGTAGGCAGTGTGGTGGACCGAAAGAGCACTTCCGGGTGTTGTTTCTTTGGGATCTACCTCAATATCCTAGATGAGCAAAAGGCAGAAGACGGTGGATTTGAGCACCGCTGAGGCAGAGTACATTGTTGCTAGTATGGCCTCCTGTGAGGCAGTCTGGTTGTGAAAGCTCTTCAGTGAGCTGCTTGGATTTACATGGGATACCATCGTGATCCTGTGTGACAACCAGAGCAGGATTCGTTTATCAGAGAATCCTGTATTTCATGATCGCTCCAACATATCAATATAGATGAGAAGGTCACTGACATTTTGATGAAGCCATTGGGAAAGGTCAAATTATTGACTTTACAAGAACAACTCGGTGTCATTCAAAGACCCTCTTATGAGCGTCGAGTATGATGTATTAAGCTTTGGGAGCTCCACGGGGGCACGGGGTACTTCTTGGAGTGACATGCGACCACAAGGCGACTCACCATCCCTTGGTGGTGCACTATGTACAGGGTGAAAGGTTCAACCTTCTCCTGTGACACCCCATGGTGACTGTGGGACAAGATGATTAGTTCTCCTGTGGGTCAGGATGATTAGTTCTCCATGGAAATTATGGAATAGGATGATTAGTTCTCCTATGGGCCAGGATGATTAGTTCCCCGTGGCGACTGTGGAACAAGATGATTAGTTCTCCTGTGGGCCAGGATGATTAGTTCTCCTGTGGCGACTGTTTGACAGGATGATTTATTCTCCTGTGGATAGGATGATTAGTTCCCCTATCAAGGCATCCTACCCATGCAGTCTGGGACTCATGGGAATTACCTCTCATATGATCAATGAGTAGGGAAATGGGGTTAGGGACCATTAGCAGTACTATCGATGGAAGCATCATTATATCTACCGTACTCCCTATGCTAGGATGACCTCCATTGATCTGGGATCCATGATACTGATCTGGGATCAATGAGAGTGGTATGACTCTATCTGAGACTGAATTTCGGTCAGTGGAGGATGGTATGATACATCCTCAATCATTTCTTCTTCTTCATAGTTTGAGCAGACAGAGTAGAGCAAAGCAGGGCCAAGCAATGCAGGGTAGTGCATTTGATGGCTGGGATAGTAGCGACGATTAGATGGATTGCAGTTGGAGTTCTCCCTAGTTGAGAGGGAGTGTTAAAATTGGCAATTAGGGACAAACTCCATGTGGGTCACCTCATTTATGGTAGCTGATATTTTCCCTAGATTCCTCTTTTCAAGAGGTGTAGGATTGATCTAAAGATCATTCGATTCCAACAAGTATTTATGGAGATATGAATTTATTTGTATTAACTTGACAAATTGTCAATGTTGGCAACAGTTAAATGTTTGGCACACATGCCCAGTGAATCATATGAATACAAGAGAGGTTGATTCATTTTCTCATCATCTCATCTCACTCATTCTTCTCTCTCTCCCATTAGCTTTGGGTTATACAAGGAGCAGCTCACACGTGGGAAGAAGGAGGACACATTAGGGCAAGGAGGATGCTGAAAGGAGGATGCATAAACTGTTGAAGGTCCCTTTGACCTATGTTGACCAAGCGTTGACTCATCAAGGGTGCATTTTTGGCGTGGCTGCCTCTCCTAGGCAGGCCACAGATTTTGGCACAAACATCAAGGCAATCCATCCACATGTTTGACTAGAGTTGACTGCCCTAGTTTTGGGCAGCAAGTTGACTTCAGTCAACAGTAGTTTGACTATATTTTGGGGGCTATTCAAGGGTTGTTTCTTCAGGTTGTTCAAGGGCTAGTTGACTGGAAATTGACCACGCATATTGGAGGTCAATTTCAACTTGTTTGACCAAGTTTGACTTTGCTGATCTAAGGTTTGCTACTGCTGATATAAAATTTTAAATTCTAATTTTGTACTATTTCTCTCTGCTGAACTATTGAAGATAAAAGAAGATTTTATCAAAGGGTTTCCCCGCATTGGGGTTTGTCCCTATCTAGCTGCCACATCTTGTGTCTCTTGTCTTGGCTTGTTTTTTGTTGATCATTTAATGTTTTATCTGAACTTTACTTAATGTATATGCGATTGCTAATCTGTGGCTAATAAGAAAGAAAAGAGGTAAACTTCTCTAAGAATAGAACATACCATAATTCAACATATATTGATGTAGAAGGAGTGATTACAACCATCAATTTCATCAGCCTTCCCTTACCCCTCCACCTCCTCTCTCTATCTCCCTTCTTAACCTCTTCTGATGCCTTAGTCTAAGACTCTACTTGACTGTCAAATAGGCAATACTTTCAAATGTTTCGACCTCCTTCACAATGGCCCAAGCTTTGCATATATAACATCTACGTTTAGGGTTGCCAAGTACTCCATGAGTTCCATTAGGCAAAAGCAGTGATGTTTCTTGCTCTTTCCCATTTGGATACTCCATCAGGAATTAGTAATTCCCCTAAACAGGTCGAGTTTAGATGTTTCCCTACTTTTATGAGCTGACATATGAGAGAATATAGGGATATTTTCTTAGTCAATTCACTCATTTGACCCATAGAACTTGATGTAGGTTCACTAAAGTTGTTCCCAAGGTAGCAACTAGAGGTACCCTAGGCATTAACGCACCCTTAAGCTTGCTGAGAAGCTTTATAAAGTAGGTTGCTAGTGTGTAGACAACGTTAGCTTGACAACTGGGCCTGTGAACTTGGTCAATCCTTCAGTCATCATGTCTTTGTCCTCTGAGTTGATGAGGAGTTCATTTTCCTATATAACAGATGCCCCATAAAGTGTGAGATCAGAGGCTGCAATAATGGCTGAAATACTTTATATTTAACTGTCATTTTCTTTGGAAGAGAGAGAGAGAGAGGATCAGAGCTTCAGGCGGTACAGGAAACTTGATACAACACATATATATAAAACAACTAAAATCATGTTCAGAGTCGGGAATTCCCATGCTTAGTAGCTATGTCAAAGTGATTTTCTCATAAAATAGATATGACGATGATGGCCAATGATAAGCACAATGTGAAACTGGTGTCATAATAGGATCATTCGGATGACATGTCTCGAAAAAACAATAACCACAGCTTGGGAGAGGAAACAAGGCTTAGTGATGCAAGCCTCTAACCAAGGTATTCATTTCCACTTCACTGAACAACATAGACCGATACATGTGAATATATGCATTGATGTCGAACATGCACAAAATCATCTGATTACCAGTCAATAATGGAGACCGTTAACAGATGCGAGGAAGGCCACCAATAATGGTGATGGTATCCAAGATGCACAGTACAATCTAGCAAGTGTGAAAAATGTTTTTGTCATCGAACACTCGTAGAATCATTTAACCAGGAGCCAATAATGAGAAACCCTGATCAAACACAAAGTGACCTGCCACTGATGTATACAAGTACCAAGGCACTGAAGTGTTTCTCGATCTTCTTCCTAGATAAAGTGTTGAATTCAATAGGAAGAGACCTGTCGAAAGGTAAGCAATAAGGTATCCTACATCAATCGACACGAAATGGGACAAGGATGATTGTTTTTTGAGGAATCTTTTGAACATTGGGTCAAAGCAATAGAGGGCATGATGGTAGGATATGCTTGATGGGTTGATGGAGGAAACAGAAGAAAAGGGTTTTCCCTTGAACAATAGAAGGCATGACAACGGTTTTAACCATGCAACACTAGACTCATGAATACCAAAGAGTGTTAGGATACAGAGATGTAAGAACACTGGGGTATATAGGATAAACTCATAGGATGGTAAGGTTCATATTGAGAGGTCATCACAAGGAAGGTTTATCTGAGGGAGTGCCATGTTCAAGGGAACGATTGCTGCCAAAAATCTCTTTCAAAATATGGAACATAACATTCAATAACGCAATTGTATTGTCCACTTACCCCATATGATTATTTTAGTGAGTCCAGATGGGTAAACTCATCTACCTTTCCATTTTTTAAGAGTCTGAAAAAGATCACAAAAAGAGTGACTCTATGCCCTACCTGATTAGTTTAATGAGTCCATACAGGCAAACTTGTTGATCTTTTCATGTTTTAAGAGTCTGGAAAGGACTGCTAAAAGAGAGATTCTATACCTCATTTGTGTAATTTAATGAGTCCAGATGAGACAACTCTATGGTCTTTTCATATTTAGAGAGTTTGAAAAGATTGTAAATAATGACTCCAGGGTGGTCCCTTTGTCATAATTTTTAACCAGGTGTGACAAAAGTTTAATAGTATACCCGAAATGGTTCCTTTTTTGTTAGTTAATCTATTGAGTCTGGATAAAGAGAAACCTACGCTCAATAGATGTTGGCCTCATTTTGTTACGAGTACGAGGAGTAAACACAATTTTCGTCATGAAATTTTAATGAGTCATGCGATGACAAACTCAATACCTTCATTGAATTTTAACGAGTCAAATGAAGAAAACTTAGGGTATCTTTTCCAGTTTAGTGAGCGATGAAAAAGAGGTAAAAGAACTACTAATTCCTTCTTCGTATATTTAACGAGCCCGAAGAAGGGAAAAATTCGGGGATTTTTCGATTTAAGAGCAAGAAATAGTCCTAAAAAGAAAGCACTCATATCACCGTCATAAATATTTAACGAGCCCAATGACGAAAACTCAAGGTTTTTTTAGTTTAATGAGTGAGAAAAGTTCCTAAAAGGAATTCTCAGAGCTTCTTCATAAGTTTTTAACGAGTATGAAGAAGGAACTTGGGGTTTTTTCAGTTTTATGAGCAATAAAAAAGTCCCAAAAAAGAGTTGCTCGGACCGTCGTCGTTGTTGATCTAGATTGTCATTAATGGCAATATGAAGCCAGGGAGTTATCAGAGGAGAGCTATCAAAGCAGAGAAGAGAAGCAATTGTAAGAGTGGAAGATTAAGGAGGAGCCACATCAGAGGAGCCATATCAGGAGTATCGTGTGTAATGTATGCCCAAGAGGAACTGAGAGGAAGAATTTATCAAAAGAAGCAAAGAGGAACATATCAAAGTAGAGAATATTGGAAGTCGTTAGACCAGGAGCGTTATATTGGTATCAGATCAGGCTTCTTCATATCAACCTAACAACTTGAAGAAGGATTTTTAGTCATGATGAGAAATCAAAAAGTGTCAGGAATACCTCCTCTATTCGATGGCACAAATTTTGGTTTCTAGAGAAAGAGAATGTCCTACTACTTAATGTCCCTTGGACCTGAATTTTGGCATTTGATCTTAAATGAGTACATAGCTCCTTCCACTCTTCCAATATATCAAGACGAGAGGAAAGTCTACATTGTAAATGCAAAAGCCTTAAACTCCATCACTAGTGGAATCACTGATTCTCAATTTAACAAAGTCATGAATTGTAACTCTACCAAAGAAGTATGGGATAAGCTAATTAGCTTATACGATGGGGACTTGAAATTCAAGAAGGAAAAGCTTCAAAATCATAGAAGGAAATTTGAAAGTCTGAAAATGGATGATAAAGAAGATATTGCATCATACTTTCTCTGAGTAGCTGAAGTGGTCAACTCTCTTAAAGGATTGGAAGAAAACATTGAAAAAACACCATTGTTCAAAAGGTCTTAAAATCTCTCCCAAACACATTTGACTCCAAAGTAAGTGCCATAGAAGAAATGAAGGATCTAGATACTCTCAAGATGGATGAACTCCATGGAATCCTCGTTGCCTATGAGATGAGAAAAGTTTGCTAAAGTTACAAAGATGCAACATTCAAGGCCTCAAAATCAAAAAAGGGGAAAGAAAGGAATGTCAGTAGTGATGACTCCGCTGTTGAAACTGAATTGGCACAATTTGTACAAAGGCTAAAGAAAGGATCTAAGCTAAAAGGTAAATACCCTCCTATTTGTTTCAAGTGTGGAAAAATAGGTCATTATGCTACAAAATTTCCTCAATACTAAGGAGCAGATAGCTCATATTTTCAGAAAACCTCTTCCTCGAGAAGCATTTGAACATCTTCGTCAAAAGATGGGGTTTATCTCTTTAGCATATCTTAAATTGATTCATAAAGATGTTGTGGGACAGGGGGAGTCCTTGTGCACTCCTTTGCCACTGATGTCAAAGAGGTAGAGAAGAAGAATATTGCCATCAACGACAGAGGGGGAGATTGTTGATCTAGATTGTCATTAATGGCAATATGAAGCCGAGGAGATATCAAAGCAAAGAAGACAAGCAAGTGTAAGAGCGGAAGATTGAGGAGGAGCCATATCGGGAGTATCGTGTGTAATGTATGCCCAAGAAGAACGAAGAGGAATAATTTATCAAAAGAAGCAAAGAGGAACATATCATAGCAAAGAATATTGGACGTTGTCAGACCAGGAGTGTTATATTGTTATCATAGTGGGCTTCTTCATATCAGCCTAATAGCTTGAACAGGGATTCTTAGTCATGATTAGAAATCAAGAAGTGTCAAGAAGACCTCCTCTATTTGATGGCACAAATTTTGGTTTATGGAAAAAGAGAATGTCCTACTACTTAATGTCCCTTGGACCTAAAGTTTGGAATTTGGTCTTAAATGAGTACATAGCTCCTTCCACCCTTCCAACAGATCAAGATGAGAGGAAAGTCCACGTTTCAAATGCAAAATACTTAAACTCCATCACTAGTGGAATCACTGATTTTGAATTTACAAAAGTCATGAATTGTAACTCTACCAAAGAAGTATGGGATAAGCTAATTAGCTTATATGACGGGGACTCCAAAGTCAAAAAGGCAAAGCTTCAAACTCATAGAAGGAAATTTCAAAGTCTGAAAATGGATGACAAAGAAGATATTGCATAATACTTTCTCCAAGTAGCTGGAGTGGTCAACTCTCTTAAAGGATTGGAAGAAAACATTGAAGAAAGCACCATTGTTCAAAATGTCTTAAGATCTTTACTAGACAGATTTGACTCCAAAGTAAGTGCCACAGAAGAAATGAAGGATCTAGATACTCTCAAGATGGATGAACTCCATGGAATCCACATTGCCTATGAGATGAGAAAAGGTTGCTCAAGTTCCAAAGATGCAACATTCAAGGCCTCAAAATCAAAAAAGGGGAAAGAAAGGAATGTCAGTAGTGATGACTCTGATGTTGAATCCGAATTGGCACAATTTGTATGAAGGCTGAAGAAAGGATCTAAGCTAAAAGGTAAATACCCTCTTATTTGTTTCAAGTGTGGAAAAATAGGTCATTATGCTACAAATTGTCCTCATAAGCATGAGAGTGATGATGAAGAAAATTATAAAAGGATGGTATACAAAAATAAAGGGTTCAATAAAAAGAATTTTCTCTCTAAGCAAGATGAGTATGATGAAGATGAATTTGTAGTCATCAAAAAGAAATCAACTAACCAGTTCCCTCACTACAAAGGAGGTAATGAAGAATCAGATGAAGAAAATGACCATGCTGGAAGCCAAGAACTATTATTCATGGAATTCACAAATGATGATGACTCAGGGCTAGATGGAAATGTAGATGAATTGTTAATAAGTGCCATTGAATAAAATGAGAAATTACATAATAAAATCATTTCTCTCAAGCTAGAAAATGATGAAACAACAAGGGAAGCTCTTGAAGAAATCATTCTAAACCACAACCTGGTGGATTTCCCTCCTCAGAATGGGCGCTTTACCTGGTCCAATAAGAGAGCAGGTCGAAACAATATAAAGGAAAGATTGGATCGTATCTTGATCCAAGACAGAATAGTGGCCAATTTTGCATGCATTAAAAGCCTCATCATCCAAGGATGCTTTTCAGATCATAAGCCTGTAGCACTAAAATTGGACAAAGGAGCAAACTTGGGACCGCTTCCATTCAGATATAACAGAGCATGGGATAACCAGGAGGAATTCCGAGCTCTGATAAAAGAACAGTGGTCAACAGAGATTAAAGGATCCCCGCACTACGTTTGGGAATCCAAAATAAAAATTCTGCGTTCAGCCATAAAACAATGGGCCAAAATCAAATCAATAGAAGAGAATAGAGCTAAATCAGCTCTCCTTGATAAGCTCACGCAGTGGGACCAAGAGAAAGACAACAGACAAGATACGGAAGAGGAGCAAATCAAAGAGATGGAACTCCAAAAGGAACTGTATAAGCTGAACAGAAAAGAGGAAGAGGAACAAAGGCAAAAGTCAAGGTGTCTATGGCTAAAGTCGGGAGATAGGAATACCTCCTTTTTCCACAACAATCTGAAAATGAGGAGAGCTGGCAACAATATTGACAAAATAACAGTGGAGGGCGTTGAAATAAAGGAGCACAAGGAAATAATGGAGGCTGCGTCCGCTCATTTCCAAGATCTCCTTACCGCGGACCAGCAAGGCAGTGATGGTATGGAAATCCTGAACACAATGGAAAGCAAAATCTCTGAGGAACAAAATTCTGAGCTGGACAAAGAGATCACTGTCGAAGAGATAGAGCAAACAATCCGCAACATGGCCTCAGACAAGGCCCCGGGACCCGATGGCTTCACTGTGGATTTCTACAAGAATCATTGGGACATCATCAAAAAGGATTATATCAGAGCTGTTAGAAACTTTTTCCAAAAAGGCAAGATGGGAGGCGGAATGAAATCCTCCTACCTAGCCCTAATCCCCAAAGAGCCTAACCCTCTCTCCTTCAACCGCTTTCGCCCTATCTCCCTCTGTAATGTCTCCTACAAAATCATAACTAAGATCCTTGCCAACAGACTCAAATCTATTCTCCCCTCTCTCATCTCTGAGAACCAAGGTGGTTTTGTCCCAAGGAGGCAAATCACCGACAATGTAATCCTCATCCAAGAGGCTATTCAAAGCAGTATCCCCAGGAAAGAGAAGGGCATGATAATGAAGTTGGACATGGCCAATGCTTTCGATCGAGTCAACCACTCCTTTCTTCAGGCCGTCCTCAAAAAGCTTGGCATATCTGAGCTCTTCATAAGCAGGGTGAGGGAGTGCATCTCAGGCAATTGGACTGCTCCCCTCATAAATGGAAGACCCAGCATTGCCTTCAAAAGCTCAAGGGGTCTGAGACAAGGGTGCCCGCTCTCTCCCTTCCTTTACATACTCATGGCGGAAGCTCTTAGCTCGAAGTTGGAAAACTTGAGAAGGAAAAAAGAAATAACAGGGATTGAAATTGTCAGAGGGTCGAAAGGAATAAATCACTCTCTGTTCGCGGATGATACCCTCCTCATAGGAGGTGCCTCTTGCATAATGGCGAGGAGATTCAAAAAAGTCTTGGATCTTTTCCTTCTTGCCTCTGGTGGCAAGCTTAACAATAATAAATGCATGTTATACGCTTGGAACGTCCCCAACCACATCATTCAGCGTATATCTCTCATCATGGAAATTCCAGCTCAGTCAAATTGGTCCCACTTCATGTATCTGGGGCTTCCTTTGGCTAAAGAGACAATCAAATCAGGGATTTGGGTCAAGATCATTGAAAAACTCAGAGGCAAATTGCAAAGGTGGGGAGTGCACTGGTTAAACTTAGCAGGTAGATCGATTCTAATCAAGTCCATCCTCACCTCTCTCCCCATCTATCAGTTCGCTATTGCACTAGCTCCTACCAGTATTCACAACACATGGAGTTAATAATCTGGAGCTTCCTGTGGCAAGGAGGCAAGCAGAACACCAAGAAGTTCAGTTTGGTTAAGTGGGATAAAGTAATCCTCCCTGTGGAAAAAGGAGGGCTTGGAATAAGGGTTCCAAGGCTAGCAAATCTAGCACTGGGCTTCAAGCTTATATGGCGGATTCTAAACGAAAAAGAAGCATGGTGGACTACCATAATAAAGAAGAAATACCTGAACGGCCCAAACAGTAATATCCTAACAGAAAATATTATTGAAAGACAAGGCACCCCAACCTGGAATCTGATTAAGAAATCGCTCCCCCTCTGCAAACCCTTCATCTCGAGCGCTCCAGGGAATGGTAGGGAGATAAATATCTGGAAAGATAGAATTATGGGGTCTCAGGCCAGAGACATTATCCGTCACCTGTATCCCCTCCAACGGTGGATGGCTGAAGCGAATTACAACTCTCTCTTCGACATTTCTTCATGGGATCAGGACTGCTGGGCAGGCTGGATCCCTCTCAATCTCCCCATGGACTTAGCCAAGCTTTGGAACGAGCTCAAGAGCTCCCTCAGTGGCTCAGCCCCCATCAACAAAAGGAAGGTAGATAAGTTCGTTTGGGATCCTAATGGAGGTAATTACTCAGTCAAAGAAGGTTACAAAGCCCTCCAGGACATCTCAGAAGTTAATAATTGGCCCTTGTACAAGGCTGTTTGGTGCCCTGAATGCCTCCCCAAGGTTAAATTATTCAATTGGACTCTTATGCATGGCAAAATTTTAACAGCTGAGAACCTCAGAAAGCGAGGTATCCAGGGACCTTCCATGTGTTGTTTGTGCAGGCTAGCTGAAGAAACCATTACTCATCTTTTCATTGAGTGCCCGATTTCTAAAACCTGTTGGCATCTCCTCTCAGGCACAATCTCCTCAGAAATCCTTCCCCCTCAGATTTCGACCCTCCATAAAAACTGGGTCAAAAGACTCCATCAACCCAAAAAAGGAAATCTCATAGTGCACAGGATCTGGAACAGCATCCCTGCTAATCTGAGTTGGCAAATCTGGATTGCACGTAATAAGTGCATTTTCAATAATGAAAAACCTTCCATAACAGGCATTGTAGCTAAAACAATTTCCCTCATTGCTGAGTCTTTCGAAGCAACAGGGGTTAATCAGAAAGACATGGAGGTCGTGGATGAGAGGCTCAAGGAATGGATGAGAAAATTCAACATCAAAACAAGTCCATATGTCTATATCAGAGAAAGGAATGGCAGCCAGAATTGGAAGCTTCGTGGCACCGAAGAGGAAATCAATAACTGGTTAAAAAGCCAAAAGAGGCCTATCTTGTATTTCGATGGGGCCTCAAAAAAGAACCCGGGACAAGCAGGGGCCGGTGGGATCATAAAGGACTCGCAGGGGAATACTATGGTTTCATTCGAATGGGGATTAGGCCAAATGTCTAATAACAAAGCAGAGGCCTATGGCCTCCTCCTGGGCACGATTATCTTAAAGAATCTCGGCCTTCAAAACCCCCTCATCCTAGGAGATTCAGCCATAATAATCGCTGCCATGTCCACAGGGAGAGATTTTAATCAACTGGCCCTCAACAACATCAAGAACCGAATCATGGAGAATGTCAGAGCTTTAGGCGAGGTGACCTTTAAACACATCCTCAGGAACTTCAATAAAGATGCAGACCAGCAAGCAAATCAAGCGGTCAGAAGGGAACTGGGTCAGGTTAGAGAGAACAGCTCCATCTATGTCAGGGATATTCCGTAAGTATAAGCCTCCCGCCGTCCCAAGTCACTCCAGGCAGCCAGGATATCTTTCCGTATCTTCCCCAAGATTACAAAGCAGCACAATTGGGTTCCCAATCAGATCTTCTCAACCTCGGGCTTCAAATGCAATCATCGTTCTCAGAAATTGTGTGATCTCTCATCCCTCCGAGGCAGACACTCTCTGCGTTATCAGAAAAGCCCATACTTCTCACATGAGTATGGACATCAGGGTAATCATCGCCCTTGACCGTGTTCTCCTTACCCTCGGGCATTCTCAGCCCCTCTCCATCTGCGCTATGGACCTTCGTCCCTCTACAAATAGCGGACAGCTCCCCATCTCCTCGCCAGACAGTGATCAAGCCTTAAGAGCTCTCTTAAACTCTTGGCACAACTCGGATGCTCTTCCTCCTCCAAAGTCTCTGTTCTTCAGTCCTGATCCCAGGGTAAGGCTCTCTCTATTTCATTTGATTCTGTTGCTAATTAACAGTGGCTCTTGTTCATTTAGCAGCGCTCTCCCGAAGCTGGTGAGGCCCGCCCGCTTTCTCCTAAAGACACAGCTCTTCAGAGACCCCGATCCATCCAAATCGATCCTAGGCTCCCTCATCATCAGCAAGCTCTCTGGTTTCATTCTGAGAGCTCCTTCCCACCGTTTAAAGCCCCAGCACTTCTTCAATCTCGCTCCATTCAAAGTGGTTTCAGGCTCTCTAAACAGCAGCGCGCTCTCTGTCACCAATCCTCAGGCCACTTCGATGGAGGACAAGCAAGGCCAGCCATCCAACCAGGGCCCAAACAGAGACCCTTTGGGGAATCTCTTCAACAGCAAAGAATGCAATATGTGCATGGCACATACTATTATGATCAACAGTGTGAAAAAACAGCTGAAGGAGTTAACAGAGGACTACCATGCTGACCGAGAATCCAAACGAAAGAAGCTGGGAAAAAGAAAGAAGGAGATTGAAGACCTGAAGGACCGCTGCATCCACATGGAGGCAGTAATCGACCATCTTCGCACCCTCACCGAAAGTCATCAGGCAGAAGCATCGACCAGAGCCAGCGCCCAGAAGGAAGACTCGGTCACTCCACACTTTCCGTGATTTTATGCATTGCAAATGTATTTGGTTAGGAGGATCCTATGTAAGGCAGTATAGTCGTTTATTTTCAGTTCTGCTTTCAATCAAGAGAAGCTACGAGGAATGCGGGTCTGCGTACCCGATTTTGTGCCTCTGCTCTCATGCTCTTCCCCATCATGTAACAGCTCTACTTTCAGAAAGTTTTTTTAATATATGAGTAGCCGACATTGTAAAAAAAAAAAAAAAAGAAAATGATGAAACAAAAAGAACAGAAGATCTCTTAAAAAATAAGCTAAAAGAAAAAGAAGAAGCTTGAAAAGAACGTGAAGCTAAAATAGTATCTCTGAGGGAGGAATTGGAGCAAGTTAAAAAGTGTTTATTAAACAGTGGAGATCTTTTGATCAGTTCTGATGATCAGGTGAAATTTGGACCGTTGGATCAGAAACTAGATCAACGGTCGAAATTTAATCGTTGATCGCATTTTGGGAAGGTTAATTGACAGCGTGGTGGAATGCTGATATGTGATGGACCAATGTGTTGATAATGATAAAGAGAGACTAGAGGTCGGAGATAACAAAGGTAAAGAGGAATAAAACAAAAAGGTTTGGTATTAGCAGACCCGAGAGATTAGTATATGCAGTTTTAATGCATTTGAAGTTTGGCTTATGTGTTCGGAGCGGGTTTCCTGTGTATTCCTCTGTATTCTGAGTTTTTGTATGGTTTGGGTTTTTAATGTAAATACACAGACTCAAATAGGTTATAGCAAAGAGTGGAAGAGTATATAATATATAGATGCGATATATATGCGGACCCATTGAACCATTATAAACTACCCTATTGTTATATCGCATCCGCCGATCGGAACTCTCATAGTGCAAGATATAAAGGGTTGTGACCCCCAAGCCACCGATTGCGATATGTATGGGGACCCACTATAACATTATAATACGACCTATTGAAATATCGCATCTGTTGAATCGCAATGTTCAAAATAATTGACACCGCTGGATTGCTGATTGTGATATATATTACAAACCCGAATGCACCATTTAACATGACTAAATGTAATATCGCATCCATTGTATCACTAGTCTCTAAGGGATGTCAAACTGTCGATTGTAATTGCGATTATGATGTGGCATGTGGGACCTCCCTGTTGGTACATTCTCTCCAATGAAATCCTTCATAAATAATGAAGTCTAATGTATGAATATTATTAAAGGAAAAAGGATCTCTCTAATATTTTTTTAATAAGAAATATTTCTTTGTATTTCAGCCTCTCTTCCTCCTGAGCATGTCCTGTGAGTATTGGAACACTTGAATAGACAGAGGAAGCCATGGATTGGGAAGCTGAAGTGTCAAGCGAGCATAGATGGTTGAGTGAGCGCAGAGGAAGCTGAAAGATCAAGCGAGATTTGAGGACGCCGAAGCTCAAGTGAGCAAGGAGGAAGCCAAAGGTCAGATGTATCAGGCATATAAAATAGAGAACAAGGAAAGTTTAGAGTTTCTGGTGAATTGTAAGAAAAAAGGGAGTCGAAGTTTTGGCAGAAGTGGAAGGAACAGGAGGATAGAATTAAGTCATAGGTCCAACAGGGTTGGGAGCAGAGAATTACAATAAAATAGATCTGGACAATTACAGTAGAGGGTTGGAGCCCTTGAGGTTGGTGCCTTGACAAGATAGAGTTGATGCTCTGGAGGTTGAAGCCTCACAAAGAGTCCAAGTTGGTGCTTGGCAACTGATTGAAACCATATATATATATATATATACATTGTACTTGATTTATTGCAAAGATCACATTAGTAAAAGCATCTATTCTTGTTATCTATTTCTATGTTCCAAATATAAATGTTTTTAACTGATAAAAGTAATAATTGAAAAGAAATACTGATTCACCCCCCTCTCAGTATTTCCAACAAATGGTATCAGAGCGGTTTTAACCATGCAACACTAGACTCATGAACAGCAAAGAATGTTAGGATACAGAGATGCAAGAACATTGGGGTACATAGGCTAAACTCATAGGATGGTAAGATTCATACTGAGAGGTCATGACACTCACAAGGAAGGTTTATCTTAGGGAGTGCCATGTTCAAGGGAACGATTGCTGCCAAAAAACTCTTTCAAAATATGGAACATAACATTCAATAACGCAATTGCATTGTCCACTTTCACCATCTGATTATTTTAGTGAGTCTAGATGGTTAAACTCATCAATCTTTTCATTTTTTAAGAGTCTGAAGAAGACTGCAAAAGAGTGACTCTATGCCCTATCTGATTAGTTTAATGAGTCCAGACAGGAAAAATTGTCGATTTTCATGTTTTAAGAGTCTGAAAAGGACTGCTAAAAGAGTGACTCTATACCTCATCTGTGTAATTTAATGAGTCCAGACGAGACAACTCGGTGGTTTTTTCATGTTTAGAGAGTCTAAAAAGATCGTAAAGAATGACTCCATGGTGGTCCCTTTGTCATAATTTTTAATCAGGTGTGACAAAAGTTTAATAGTATACCCAGAATGGTTCCTTTTCCGTGACTTAATCTACTAAGTCCAGATAAAGAGAAACCTATGCTCAATATATGTTGGCCTCATTTTGTTACAAGTACGATGAGTAAACTTGATTTTCATCAGGAAACTTTAATGAGTCACGTGACAACAAACTCAATACCTTCATTGAATTATAATGAGTCAAATGCATAAAACTCAGGGTATCTTTTTCAGTTTAGTGAGCGAGGAAAAAGAGGTAAAAGAACTACTCATTCCTTCTTCATAGATTTAACGAGCCCAAAGAAGGGAAAAACTCGAGGATTTTCTTATTTAAGAGCAAGAAATAGTCCCAAAAAGAAAGCACTCATATCACCCTCATAAATATTTAACGAGCCCTTGATGAAAACTCGGGGTTTTTTCAATTTAATGAGTGAGAAAAGTTCCTAAAAAGAATGCTCAGAGCTTCTTCGTAAGTGTTTAAGTAGTCTGAAGAAGGAACTCTAGGTTTTTTTTTAGTTTAAGAGAAAGAAAAGATCCCATAAAAGAACATGCTCATATCTTCTTTGTAGTAGTTTAACGATCCCAAAGAAGGAGACTCAAGGTTTTTTGAATTAACAAGCAAGAAAAATACCATAAAAAGAATCTCGATCTTTCTTGATGTCATGTTTGACAATAGAAGGGTATATTCCATGCATCTCCTCATAAAACCAAGGGAAAACATCATGGAAATCCTTAAAAGGGTGGGTGAAGCTCACAATTTCCTTAGGATTGCAATCAGCTCCGACCGGAATGCTTTCCATGATGCCTATCATGACAGAAATATTGATGAGAAATGTCTTTGAAATATTGCCCATGTTTCCTTCCCAATCCAAAGTTTGGATAATCGTATAAGGTGAGGAAACAATTTCAGGTGCATAAGATGATAGGATTTGAAGAGGCACCATGTCTGAATTTGATATCGAAACATGATGGTGCGAGTCCTCCCAAGGTTGCTCTTCTAAACTCATGATCTCTCTGATAGCTTCTTTTGTAGGTAGGACTTGATTGAGGAGATCAAAAAAGGAGCAGTTATGGGAGGGGCGGTGGTACCATTGGCCGTGACCAAAGTGACCAAAGATTCTGATGTAGATTGAATGGCCTGGTAGGCCAATTCATCTGGTGACAAAGACATTTGTTCTCTGTGAGTATGAATATATGAAGGGTCTAGTAGGATTAAAGGATCAGTCGGTTCGTGAGGAATGGATGAATTGATCGTTTGTGGAACACTTATGGCAGAAGAGGGAAACAACCCATCATGGAAGAGCCCTTAAATAGGCCAGTATCGATACTGACATAAGAGTCAGGTACACCACCCACTAAGGGTATAGAGCTGTTGGGTAACGGGGAATAATTAGGGGTGAAAAAGGATAGCTGGTCCACTATGACTATATTTCCATCCAATGGAAATAGTATGATGTGAAAGACAGTAGACACAATGGTAGTCATGGCGTAAGACCAACTGTGACCCAACAATAGATTATAGTCGAGCTTTCTATCTACAACTTCGATGTCCACCGTTATTGTTTTCCCATACAAGGTTATGGGGTAGCTAGCTAGGTAACCTTTTGGGATGAAAGTGTGGTCGTCAAAAGATTTAAGGGAATTGGACAGGGGGGATAGGGTTGGAGAACCCGAAGCGAGTGAACATGAAGCTGAAATTACGTAGGTTGAAGCACCTTCGTCAATGAAAGTTCTATGTATTCCTTTACCTTTCGAAAAGATTTGCACTTGAAATGTAAGTTGGTTGGGTAGGTTTACATATTTCCATGTCGAAAATTACAATCATGGAATCTTGAGGGTCGATACCACCAATAGCCAAAAGCAAAGCTTTCCTTTGTGCTAGACATGTTTGTAATACTTCGAGCACCAACATAGCTAACAACGCTTACGCCAAGTCTTCTACAATGATGTAGTTTTGGGCGGCACGTGCAGATGTATTGTGCGTTATGGGTCGAAGTGTCCCTTTAGTGGGGTGAATCAGAAGGTCAGCAGTTGGCCTTTCAATATGAATATCGTTAGGTGGCAGTGAGTTTTGACTTGGGGAGGGTTCCTCTGCATGAGCAATAGGAGCTCCATAAGATTTGGCTCTGGTTTGTAGATATACCATTCCAAAGGTGTAAATAGTAGAGGGTCCTTCACCATCTGAAGGATGTTTCGAACCACCATTGCCCCCTTGCAGGGTTTGGGTTGGTTTGCAATAAGGTGTTGCTGCTGTTGAGCAGGGAAAGGATTATTCAGGACAAAAGGGGTCCTGCCAGTGTCCTTTATAGCAATGAAATCTGTGTGTTCCTGAAGATGTAATAACGATAGGTTAAGTGGTCTTCAGCACAGATTTTGCAAGGGAATCTGGTGGGTTTATCCTTTCCATCCGTCAGAGGGTGTAGCAGCCTTCTACTTTGGGTTTTGCTTCTTTGTTGACTGCTCTTAAGAAGGAGCGATCTTTTTCTTATACTATTTGTTCTTACCATTGGGTTTTTGTGTAGACTGTACAGAGTTTATCGTAGTGGTAGGAAGAGCAGTCGATTTGGTATAGGGGTCTACTGACATTTGGGAAATGTGATAGTTGAGTTGTTTTATAGTAGCCCTGGAGATTGCGCTGGTAATCCCATCGGCATGCGCTTTGGGTTGTTGAGTAGCGGGAGCATTGGAGTTGCAAGGGGCATTTGGAATTACGTCGTATAGAGTGCTAGACTGCGAATATAGCAGATCCAAATGCTGGGCATGATGAATGGATTGGTCTTATGTGACTACACCTCCTAAGGCAACATCCTTAGCGATTTGGGGGAGTAGAGACTTGTAGAGCCAATCCGCTAAGAGATACTCCAGGAGGGGAGCTTTGAATAACCTCCGCATACATCTCCATTCATGTATATGATCAGAGATGTGGGTGGAGGTATCCTGACGTAATGAAGTGAGGAGTTCCATCCCCATTTCATAGCAGATGGGTAGTGTTGAGCATTAGAGAAGGTATGTTATTATCACTTATTTTTTCATCCTTTCTTTAAATTCATAACTCCTTTACATTATGAAATAGGTATATGATTAGAGATTATGATAAAATTTAGAAGATTTGTGTGCAACGTAAAATTACTAATAATTACCCTTTTCTATGCAGAAAAAGGGGAAAACGAGAAATCACCAATCTGAAGGAAACGACAAGATGCCATCAACTGTTGTCCTTTTGACGGGGAATCACATCCAAATAAGAAGATCCAGACTAGAGCATACCAACCAAGAAAAGGAAGAGGAGATACCAAATCAGCGCAAGAGAACGAGAAGATAACTGAGAGCTAACAGTATGGCGAATCCCTCGGGATCCTTTGATCCTGAGGGATCGCTACCTTAACGATTCTCTGTATCATTGATATCTCCACTCGGCTATTATAAGAAGGGGTAGCATTGCTAGCCTAAAAGAGGACTATTGTTGTTTTTATGAAATTCATTATTGTACTCGAACTTTGATCATTGACTCTCTCTAAAAGAGTGATTTGTTGTAACTCTGTTTTGATGCTTAATATATAAATCTTGTTGCCATTCCATCTTTGATTTTGGAGTAATTATAAGCAGTGCATCCCTGGAGGCTAAGGGTGCAGCCCTGGTGGATCACCTGCTTTCTGTACCATTAATTCTTGATTTCAAGTCATGTGTGGTTTGTTATCTCTTATCTATTTTTCTCAGTAAATTGTTGTTCCTTATTTCATGTATTATCTCTGCTATATTTCAATTTCCATTCGAATAGTAAGGTTATTCTCTGCATAGGAATGTTATGCTACTTGTTCTGAAGTTATATCATATTGTTGTTCCTTTTCCAAACTGATATTATTATATAACATTTTTGTTCCTTAACAGATTATTGTTACTGTTTGATTAAAGAGTAACAATACTGTGTATTTATAAATCGGTATCACTATCTATTTATCTAAGGTTTACTTCCAAATGTGATTGTTGTTCATTGGAACTGTTGTTCCACCGTGATCGCAATTTCTATTTCTTCATAACTGGGATTAACCGTTGTTATGCCGAAACTCAGATTACTATTCCTTTAACAGAAAGTGTTGCGTGTTTTGGATTGTTGTGCATTTGAATTTCCTTTAATTTGCTGTCCTATTTCCGTTTGCTGTTTAAATCATTTCTAAGTGAAGATTGCAATTATTGTTCCATTTTCATAGGTTAAAACTTTGTTGTTCAATTGAGTTAAATAGATTAGTCACTGTTCCATTTCTTGCCATTTGAATTATCATTGCTTTAGTGTGCACCAATGATCTGAAACTGTAGTGAGTACTGACAGTTGTTGTCCAGTTCCCAGGTTTATGATCTTTTCCTTAATTTACTTCTCAATTACATCAGTTTACAAAGGGATGAGTTATTACTATTACACCCTTGACTGATAAGTTGTTGTAGTTTTCTAAGTGAATGATTTAGATCTTAGAGTGCTAAAAGTTTCTTTTTAAAAGTAGATTTTATTTCAAGCATCTGTTTACTCTTGTATTCAAAAGCACTATAATACTAGCATTACTCTGACAAATGACCATCTCGGATTGAGTACACTCTTTGAGATAACAAATCGTGCCTGGATTGACAATTAATGTAGGGTAAATAGAGGTGAAAAAGACCCTTTTTACTGCTTGACATTTTGGCACCGTTGCTAGGGAAGAGTGTAGCCATTTGTTATTTTCAAAGTTATGTAAGTACCTGCTAGGGGAGAATTGGGTTTTAAAAATGGAAGGTAAGAACCTGTGTATGGAGCATGTAACAACCCTACTCCCCTGCCCACTTTCCTGTAGAATTATTGTTGTTTTGGGTAGAAATTATCATTTTATTTGTGTGCATGACTAAGCAGGAAAAGCCTGAAAAGAATACTAAACCACTACCCAAACCTGAAAAAGCTAAGGGGCCAGTGACCCTTGGCCGATCAACCTTTATAGATGAAATCCTTAAGAAAGCAGAATCTCAGCCTTCAGTAGGACCTAGAAAAGTTGCTCCTAGATAACCTACTAGTTCCCTTCAGGCCACAGGATCACCATTTGTAGCCTTGGCTGAGGTGCATAGCCAAACTGAAGAGCAAGATTTTCAAGAAATTGATCATTCTAGCCCAAAATCATTACAAGAAGGGAAGCTTAGCAACCTCTATGAAGGAAGGGGAGAAACAGGGGATGTCACATGGAATAAGTCGATCTTGCGGACAAGATAGACCTTCCTAGAATCTAAAGAAGACCTAATGACAAGCCAACCAACAAGACACTATCTTTCTCTAAATATGCTTTGATAAACAATGGCAAACAAGTGTTTTTAGGGCCTACCTTAGGTCCAACGCAAGCTTGTGGATGCCCTCGCTCCTTCGATCCAAATGAGCTCCTTTGTCGTGAATCTTTGCCTTGACGCTGTACAAGCTCCTCCTAGGGTCCAGCAAGAAGTCTCTTCTACTTTGACAAGTTTCACTCACTCCCCATTGAAGCCAAAAAGGTATGTGATCTCTCATCTTAAGCTCAACTAGGAAGTCTTGATTTCACTAGCATTTACCCTAAAAAATGTTCAGCTTCTAACCTCTCCAGCAACTAGCCCAATGCCTGTATTTATAGTGCAATGGAGGGAGGTTACTAGGTCCTCCTTCAAAGGGATAAAGTCCTCCTTCAAAGGGATAGCTCCTCTCATCAAGGGATTAGCTCCTTCTCTTTTGGGATGCATGAACCACCTCAAAGCAAACAATCCACGTCGAAATTCCTTCTAGAAACCTCTAGAATTAACCCAAAGTGAGTTTTTTAAGATAAAACTTGCGCCTTTTGACTTTCACAGGGGTCCGCACCTACACCATTAGGGACAGAGCGGGCAGGTCCGCAGTTTTTGTACAAAGAAGGTGCAGGACCGCAAGTGACAGTGATAGAAAGTGCGGAACCAGAGTTACATTGATTTTTAATGTCTTTCTCTCATTTCCAAAGCTTGACTTGAAGAGTTGAGGTCTGAGACTTGCTTAGGAGGATAGTATAAGTGATGATAGACCCATACTGACTGCAAATAATCATGGTGACGAGATTTTTTTGTAACAGATTGCCCCCTAAAGTGCAAAGTCTGTAGTAGATGAGGATTTCATTTATCATTTAGGAAGAGTGAAGTACTTTATCATTTCGAGGATCATCTTGTGGAGAGCCCGGTTGGAACCTGTAAAAACATTCAATGCAAGATATATATATGAGATAATATCATCGCTAAGGTAGGCATTCCCATACTCATATCAAAACTGACTAGAAAAACTAACTACTGGTCTGATATAGGAATGATCTTGTAAAACATCACAAGTATAGACTCAAGTGGACACAGTATGGACGTAGCCATTTGTTTATGAATCGTCCATTATATAATGAATACAAAATTCCTTGCAGCCTGGATTGTGGAAACTAGATCCAGGGTCTTCATTTCTACTTCCCGAAACAGTACGATTCTATCCATGCGAATGAATGTGTTGATGTCGAACATGGTAGAAACCACTTGATTACTAGTCAATGATGTAAACTATTAACAAGTGTGAGAGAAACCACCAGTGATGTCAATGGCTCTCAAATTACCCAGTGCAATCCATGAGATGCGAATAAATGTGTTGATGTCGAACATGTCACGGAATCCTTTGATTGAAAGTCAATGATGTAAACTGTTGTCAAAGGCGAGAAACTTGCCATTGAGGCATGCAGATCTCAAGGTACTGACGATTTCTAGATCATCTTTCTAGATAATGAGCTGATGTCGATAGAAAGCGATCCGTCGTAGGCAAGCCCACAACACGAAATCATAGATCAAGTTGAAGAAATTTAGTTGCAAGGACTGACTCAGGGATGGTCAAGATGGATGACAGATATTTTGCAGATGAATGGCTTATTGGCAGTGACCTCTTGAACACATAACGACATGGTAGATGGTTTGGTGACAATTATCCCAAAGTTAATACCCAGAAACCAGCTGAAGACTTTCAATGTGGTTTGATCAACTGTTAGGCAAAGGATTTCCCAACCCAGGTAAATAAAAGTGTCGTGTTCAAGAGTGGTTACAAAGTATGACAAACAGACTCATTTCTCTCTCTTTTCCCCCACCATTTCTGGCAAGTACCTCTTTATTTTTGACAAGCTTGAGGAGGATAAAATTTGCTTGATTATAAGCTCATCCTTTGGATGAGTCCAACTTAGTTTAAATTCAAACCCTAAGAAGGAGTGGTTCGTTCATGTTTGTAATTGAACAGGTCCTTTACTGTGAAATTTTAACGAGTCCAGTATAGGAGAAACTCGGCGTTTTTCAATTTTAGAGAGTCTGAAAAACTTAAGAAGACTCCAGGGTTGAACTTTTTCGTAAATTTGTGTCTCCCAAGCCTGAAAAAGTATAAAATAATACTTGAGAGAACCGCTTGATCTTTTACGACCAAGGAGTACTTTTCGTCATTAGTGCCCTTGATCCGAAAAAGTAAAAAAGTGATCAATGACACGTCGTTTTATAACCGATATCGAATTTGAAACGACAAAAATCTGGCAATCTTTTCATGTTTTTACGGTCAGAAAAGAGCTGTAAGTGGACCGTCCTTTAATTCTATTTTAACGAGTTTAAAAGAAACACTCGACAATCTTTTCATGTCTCAGGAGTCAGAAAAAAGCTTAAAGGTGACTATAAATGTTTTTTCGTCGAAAATGATAGATTTCGCCTAAATAATCCTTTATCCTACACAAAAACACAAACATTACTCATACCTGTTTGAAATAGATAAAAATGTCGCAAAAATACCTTTTTAAAGTGAAACATAAAAAAATTTGCAATTTATTTACTCAAAAAACTTATAAAAAGGGCCTTTGTCAATTCATTTTTACGGTTTGAGTTTGGGTGAGAAAATAGTGCTTTTGCTTAGAAAACTTCTCGTGAAGATTGCGGAAAATCCAACCGTCGGAATCGAACGCCGTCTTCTCCAGGTAATCCAGATCATCCCACTCTTCATTTTTAACCGTTTCATTTTTTGTTTTAGTCATTTATTTCATTTTTGGGAGGGTTTTTAGGCATAAAACCCACGCGTGGGGGCCCGTAGGTTTACCAATGCTGGCCTGCAGACCCCAACTTTTTCTCCATTGAGAAAAAGCTCAGGGTCTGCACCTTCCATGTAGACAAAGTGCGGTCCCACGCACTGTGTCTAACCCGGAGGGTGCGGTCCCCGTCGCAAGGGTTTTTAACCCAAAAATTCTCAAAAATGGACCAATCAAAATAATTTCTAACAATTTAATTTATCCTTATACTTGATGCAGAGAGTACATCATGCTAGATTGGCGTGAACGAGAGCATGAGGACGTGGATGCTGCCGCATGGAATCATCAGCCTTCACTTGATGCTTTGAGGGCGTGCGGCTTGTACAAATTCTGGGCCATTCCTGGCATGAGGGCTCAGGTGGATTTCTTACAGTGGATGGTTGACAGATGGAGCGTACAGGACCAGTGCTTCTTCATTGGCGGCCACCAGCTCGAAATCGAGCTGGCGGACATATATTTCTTGACTGGTTTGCCTAAGAGAGGCGAAGACTTGACTCTGTTTGGGGCTAGGGCAGGTGGCCAGTCTGTCGATAGCCTCCGGCTAGAGTACTGCAACAGCCAGGCTAGAGACAAAGGGATAGACATAAAGACCATATCCCGTCCTGAGCTCATGGTGATTGCGTTTACTGTCACCAGACTTTGCGGAGCTACCACATTACATATTGCCACCGGATCCCAGATGCGTATGGAAGTTGATTGCTTCCGAGGCACCATATTCAACTGGTGCATTGCTGTGTTGGCCAATGTGAAAGGCGAACTGACCAGGGCCAAGAACGAACGACTAAAGACATTTGGTTATGGGGCTTTGGTCGTGAGTTTTGTCCTGGAGAGGGTTCCTATGCTGATCTCGTAGCAACTTACTGTTGGAGTTGGGCTTCCTCGAGAGCCCAAACTGATGCGATGGGTCGCAGTTATGGCCCGTCACCCCGACGAGAGGACAAAGGTTGCTTGATTCAAACCTTAGTGTTTCCAATGGCTGGAAAACCAGGTCTTTTCTATTCATGACTTTCCTTACACTGGGATAGATTTTCGTGGTGACCCAAACATGGTTCTTCCACCAGGAGAGCAGTGGGATGAGTCAGGTAAAATCATTTTCAAAATTTTTCCTATTTTAATTTTTTTTTTGTTATTTTTCCATCGTCTCAAAACTGATAGTAAAAAATTTCAAATGTAGATGTGGGTCCACAGGGACCAACCACTCTCCAGCCTTACGAGAGGAAGCAACCAGTTGCACCCGCGCCAGCCCCACAAGACGAATCAGCAGAGGTTTTAGCCGAGTTGGAGGGTCATCTCGAGCGCTTGACAGGAGATATTTCGGAGACCACTATAGATGACATTCCTCGTCAACTTCAACGCTATGTTATTGGCGTCCCGGGACCTTTTAGGAGGTTCCTTTGCAAGGTGGCCCGTCCAGTGGTTTCTTATAGAGATCATCACCAGTGATAGGATGATCGCCTATTGTGGGCACATGTGACATTTTTGTTTTTTGTACTTATCATTTTTGTCGATCATAAGGTGTTTTTCAACCTATGATCGAGGACGATGTATTTTTTGACACACTCCTATATATATATCACTATTACTGGCTTATCTTGTAAATCATATTATGGAATGGTTTTAAATTTACATGTATGATTATTGTAAATGTCTATTTAACATTCGAGAAGCAATTGCATTTGCTAATGTATTTAAAGATCTTGGAATATGCTGATATTCAATATAATAAAATTCACATTCCAAGAGACACACTCTCAAAAATAATTTTAATAACACTGGATTTCTAATGGCATACACCCTATTAAGTTGTAATACAACGAGTTCAGAATCTAACCTCACTATCAAACTCCGAATCCCAAATGAAATAGATTCAGATAATAACTCAATCACTGCACTATACTCGGCAATGTTGTTCGTTGTTTGACCGAGGCTTACACCATGCATAGATACTAACTCGTCATAGGGCGAATAGATAACCCAAGTTGCGGAAGAGATGTTCCGTGTATTACGACAAGCACCATCAGCGAAACCAATGTATGTTTGGAGAGGCATCGACATCTGCAATATCAAGAGTAAAACCAAGATAAGCAGGAATAATGATGAAAAAACAACACTCTCTAAGCTAAGCACATTGTTTAAACTAAAACACACCAGCTAGAAAGAAAAACTACCCTAACTAAAAATATCCATACCCATCCTTTAAGCATAATACCTCTTCAAGTAAAGACCATTTCTGGGTTTACCCAAAGAGTCCCCGTCAAAGTCTACCAATTCATAGGCCCCTTTGGCTAGCTTTCGCTTGACAACATAGGGACCATGCCACATAGGAACGAATTTTCCAGCACCTAATTTATCATTAGTTTGATCGTAAACTAAGACTAGATCTCCTTCTGAAAAATTTTGAGGGGTCACATTTCGATCATACTGAGCTTTCATGCGTTTTGCGTGAGTCTCGATCGCCAATGCAGCATCACGCCGATTCTCATCTAATTGAGCCAAGTATAACAAATGCTTTTCCTCTTCGGAAGTGGCTGGAAGTAACTCGATGGCCATTTGCAGTGACGGGATTTCGCATTCAATGAGTAACACAGCTTCCAAACCATAGACTAGTTGGAAAGGAGTGAACCTTGTTGATGTTTTTACTGAAGTTCGGTACGCCCAAAGCGCTGAAAATAGCATGTTGTGCCAATTTGACCAATGAATCCCAATGATTCGTTGGATCATGATAACTAAAACTTTGTTGATGGATTCAACCAGACCATTCGCTTGTGGATAATAAGGGGTTGAACTGTCGTGACATAAACCAAGCTAGCCTGTAAGTTCGGTCATCATAACATTTCGAAAATGACACTCGTGATCAGTGATTATTGCTTGCGAGACACCAAACCTAGCAATTATATGATTGAACATGAAAATTGCAGCTGTCTTGCCGTTTGCCTCAAATGTAGGCATCGCCTCGGCCCACTTAGTAAAATAATCTACCGCAAGGATGATATACGCATGCCTCCCGGCCGAGTGAGGGTTACATGTAATAAAATCGATACCCCATTTGGCAAAAGGACCAACGGAAATTATAGGGTGGAGAGGAGAAGGTGGAGCGCGCATCTTACGATAAAAAATTTGGCAGTTGTGGAATTTTCGGACCGCCGTAATACAATCTTTAAATAAATATGGCCAGAAGTAGCCAGCGCACAATATCTTTTGAGTTGTGGCAAACCCAGACATATGACCGCCACACGCTCCAGAGTGACAGTCATTTAGAACCCTTTCAGCTTCCTCGTGAGTTAAGCAATGTCGAAAAATAGAGTCCGCCCCACGGCGATGAAGAGTATCTCCAATAATCCTGAACTGTTGGGACTGGAATTGAATTTTTCGACATTCTGACCTTGAAATTTCTGGCTGAAAGGATTGGGTCTGGAGATAAACGATGATATCCCCATACCACAGATCTAAAGTGCTAATTAGAAACAAGGATTCATCCGCAATGGGCTCCTCCACCACAGTTTCCATGTCAGCACGTGGGAAGTCATGCATTAACTCCGGAAAAACTAAAGATTTCTTAGACTTAGATTTCTCAAATTCCAAGTCGAACTCCTGTAGGATAACAATCCATTTAGAGTACTTGCCCACTAGCAATTGCTTGGTCAAAATGTAGATCATAGGGTTTCAATCCGAAATTACTGTAGTTTTACGTAGTAAAATGTAGTGACGAAAACGTTGGACAGCTTGAACAGCTACCAATGCCAATTTCTCCACATGTGAGTATTTTAGCTCGGTTGGATTTAAAGTTCGACTAAGGTAATATATCACATGTTTAGTTCTGAATTCATCTTCCTGAACTAAGACCATTCCAATGGTGGAATGAGAGGCGGCGAGATACAAGAAGTAATCCTGGTTGTAGTTGGGAGGATGCAACAACGGTGCATGGGTCAACGCGTGTTTGAGTGCATCAAAAGATTTCTGAGCTATCTCATCCCAATAGAATGGAGTATTTTTCTTCAACAACCGGGTGAAACCCTTTGTAACCTCGGCGTAGTTAGGAATGAATCGTCGTAAAAAGTTTGCTTTCCCCTGTAAACTTTGGAGTTGGCGAAGACTCGAAGGAGGAGGAGCCCACTACACTCACAGATGAAAGTTGGAAAACACATCCGGGAGGAGCCCACTACACTCACAGAATTATTAGCTTGTCCCCTTGCAGTAGCATGTTTCAAACATTAGTCTTACTACCAGTTTTGTGAGATGGTGGAAAGTTTGAAATACCACCATGATCTTGCTAGACTATTTGTCCTTCATCTTCACAATGGCTGGGTCAATTTAGCAGGTGTTACTTTCACTTTGACACTTGAGACTATAGCTGAAGCAACAGGTATTCCGAATGTCAGTGAACAGTGGAACAAAGGATAGCTGGTGGACAAAGAGAATTATGAGCCTTATATAAAGGCTAGCTATAAGAAGCAAATCAGTAGAGTCTTCCCTTTCAGATACCTACAAGACACATATGCTCCACTCATGAAGCTCATTATCAAATACTTCAGCTGTGAAGGGAGATTTTCTTTCTTGTACACTTATCATGTTAGATTATTAATGCATTTCACTAGAGTGAGGATGATGAACCTCGCCTATTTCATATGTAGAAATATTGAGAAGATGACCACATTGGTGCAAAGAAAACCTCCTCATCAATAGTATAACAGCATTTATCACTTTGCATTGATCAATATTGTGGTTGTGCATCAGCTGAGCTTGCTGAATGTTTCATGGAATGATTTCATTGCACCTGAGGTTTTCAAAAGCCCTCAAGTGACCCCATCAGTATTTCATGAGGCAGGAGAGCCTTCAAATCAGCAAGAAGTGCATGAGACTCAAACCATCAGTGTGCCAGTATTTGTCACTTATCAGAAGGGCACAAGGAGATTACTTGCAGCTGCCAAATGAGTACTATCTCCACCTAGGGTGGAAGGGGTTTCGTTTCCTTCATCATATCATAGGAAAATGTTATCTTCACCTAGGGTGAAAGGGGATTTGGCTTCTTCTTTAGCAAAGTAGGTACAAGACAAAGGAAAAGAACCATTTCTTGATGAAGGGCCTTCTCAAGGTTAGGACAAAGATTTCTTTTTGATTTAGGATGAGGATACTGATTTGGGCTCCCAAAGCTCAAAACTAAAGGAGATCATCAAAGAACAAGAAGCTAACATTCATGACTTATCTCTTAACCTAGAAAGAGCCAAGTGGATCATAAACTACCTTGAGCAAAGAAACAAGCAGTTGGAAGACAAACAGACAATCATGGAGCTGCAAAGCATAAGGGAAAACAGGCAAGAAACAAAGAGGAGGAAAGTCAAGTTGACACCACTTGAGCAAGAGGTTGATGCTCACCAAGAATCTTGGCTTGAGAAGGAAAATATGCATTTGGAGAAGCTACTTGAGAAATCAAATAAGGATAAAAAGATGTTGAGGCACATGGCCTATCACTATTTGGCAAGAAACAAGATTTGAAAAGCGAGAATAAGGAGCCTCAAAGCCAAGTTGAGGAAAACTTTGAGGAGAAAGAAAGAGCCAGATAAGCTCAAGATCTTGGTTGAAGCTTCATTGGCCCAACATAGTACTTGATGCAGGTCACTCATCCCAAATTTCAAGAAATTTGGCACACTTTTTGATAATTTTGAATTTTTGAGGGAAAAAACGGGTTTTTCTGCCTGGTGCGTAGCGCCACCCGACGCTCGCTTTTGCTAGCGACCTACTCTAAAGGAAAAATCTAAATTTTTGGATTTCTTGTGAAAAATTATGAATACCCAAAAATTACTAGAAATTTTTGTCAAGTTTTGGGACTCCAAAAGGGTCAAAAACACCTCAAAAATGCCCTGTCTGCCCCTTTTTGACCACACAAGAAGCAGTGTTGGGAGAATTGATTTTTGGAGGGCAAATGGACACCAAATTCAAAAATTCTACTTGTTCTGGAAAGTAGACAGATATACCTTTCTAGCAAGCCCACTTGGAGAAAATTTGGTGCACGGTAAGGCTTTCAAAATCAGCTGGGAAAAAGTGTCATGCACAAGAAAAGTGGCGCAGTGCACAGGATGGAAAATTGCCATTTTTGCCCAAAAAAACTCTATTTTTTTGCCTAGTTTTTTCTAAGTTTGACTTTTTTCTCTCTCATGGTCAAACTCATGATGTAATTTGATGTAAATGGATGGAATTTGATGTAAAAATGATAAAAATTCACTCATGGAGGTAGATACATCATGTATAGGTGGTTTTGAACTGAATGAATCAGTTTCCTAAGTTTTAGAGGCAAGTTGTTCCACTGCCTACTTTTTAGTTCTTAGTTTATATCTTGCTGAAACAGCTCCTAAACTCATGAATTCGATCCCTAAAGGCTAGCATGATTTTTTTTTTGCCTATATCTAGTACTTTTTCATTCATTTGTAAAGGCTGGACTCTTGTGAATGCTTTGAGCATTATTGTACATTCATCTATGCAGTTTGGCAAGGAATAGACCAGGGTTTGCAGCATTTTGTGGGATTCTTGTGGTAAGGTGACTTAGTATTGTTTTTCCTTCTGTAACTCAAGTTTACATGTGTTTATGTATGCCATCATATCTCTCTTTCAACTTAACTAAATGAATCAAGGATAAAGGTAGAAATCATTGATGTTCCAGTGCTCTACCTAGGGTATGATTAGTTTTATATGTTTTCAATAGTTTGAGGAGGATTCCTGAGACTTTCATGCCCTCTCCAAATCCTCACCAGTCTTAAGACTCTTCATTTCACTCAATTTAAAGTACTAAAGAATTTTCCTACCTCGCCCCACAGAAACCTCTACAAGACTGAGTTCATTTCCCGGACCCAAATCTGCCTTTCACATTTTGATCCAGCAAACCAACATAAAATTCAATCAAACTACTCTGATCATATACCTAGCCTAAAATTAGTCTTTAAATCATTCATCTCAAGCCTCATTTACTATATTTTCCTGAGATTGACAAGGAGAGAGCCCTCTTCCGACCTGGTAGGGCTAGCTACCAGTTAAGCATGGTTTGTTGTTACCCTAGACCTACCTTCCTCAACTTGAGGTAGATTTAGGCCATAACATATTGGCGATCCCACTGGGGAAGAAATTTCATTATCATTGTTTGCTTTGTAGACTATAGACGGAGCCTGAAGTTAGCCAGGTAGCCTTCGAAATGCTCTCGCTTTGTAGTTTCAAAAGTAGATCAATGTTGCTTCAGTCAATCTCTGGTTTAGTTTATAAACTGAACATCTGAACTAAACTATTACCCCAGTATCTTAAAACAATTCTATACTTTGGATGATGAGTTTAGAATTTGATAGGCTAAACAAATTGATAATGTCCATTTGATTTTTGGGAATAATTCAACACACTGGCTTCTAGACAATACACCAGGGCCAATCCTGATCCTGATCCTCCTTCTGTGTATGAAAACCAAAATCTCATCCCAAGAATTCTCCGACAAGAAATTTATGTGATTCCCCTGTTCAGATCTCATTCATGTCCAATTGTTTTTGAATATCTTGAAGATCTTGAGTTTGATGAAAATTTTGATCTATCATTGTTTGAAACTAAATTTGAAAGTGTTGTTGGTTCTAATGTCCTAAATCTAGAGTTTGTTAAAGATCTTGAAACTGAAAAGGCTAATAGATCAATTCATGATTATCTCTTGAATCTTCAAACTTCCATTATGGCTACAAACATTCCCAAGTTCTTAGAATCTACCTCTACAACTCTTGGTTCATTTTCTGTTGTATCTGGTTCAGAAATTCCTACTAAAACTCCTTTTATTCCCACCATTCCCGTGCATCCCACCATATCTGATCAGAGATCCCCTGTCTCCTCTCCCCCATCAACGCCTTCAACACCTCAAGCATCTCATATTTCCTCCCCTCCTTCTACACCTCATACACCAATTATATCATCTACTATTATTGTTCTGACTCCTCCTACATGCCCAAGGCCAGTTTCAAATCCACCTAGAGCAATGGCTGTCTGATATGCACCTCTTGTTTTGCCAAAAAACTTGGATGCTATGCCCGTCGATTACCAAAGCAAAATTCCATCGTTTGATGGTACCCAAGGAATCACAGCGTAGCATCATGTGGATAAGATGACCGATTTCTTTGACCTTCATGAGATAGATGAAGAAAATGTGACCATGAGACTATTTGTGCAAACTTTTGGAGGTGAAGTGCAGAAGTGGTTCAAAGCATTGCCGGCTGCAACTATCAATACATTGGTTGTTCTTCAGAGACAATTCTTGGATTGTTGGGAGGTAAAGAAAAATACTCTTCAAATTCTTTCTGAATATGAAAACATAAAGAGGAATATTGGTGAGAGTGTCCAAGATTATTGTGTTAGATTCAATATTGTTTATAATGCAATTCCCGCTGATATAAAGCCACCAATGGGGTTGGCTTTGATTAAATTTCTTGATGGATTTGATATCGACATGGCATATCAATTGAGAGAAAGAGATCCAGCCACATTGGAGGGTATGCAGAAAATTGAAGTCAGCATAGAGGCAAATCTGCTTGCCAAGAGAGCTAGAGCAAAGGCCGAGAAGAAGGTGACCATAAATTCAGAAGCTTCTTCCTCAAATAATTTGCTTCGCAAGATAGAGAAGATGTTTGATAGACTCACTATTGTAGATAATCTTGAAACACAGATCAAAAATCCAAACTTTCGTGATCAGCAGCAACCATAGTTCAAAATCAAACAGCAAGAACAAAGAGCACAAGACCAAGCAGCACAGCAGCAAGTTAAGACACCCTTACAACAGAATTTTGTACATGGTTCAGAATCAGATGATGATGAGAACATATTAGGAGAGGAGAATAATTTCTTTACACCTAGTGATTTGCCAATTTATATCACCGAGAATGAGGAGTATTCAGAAAGCCCAGCTGTACAAAAGGATGAAGATTTTATCTTAGCAAATGAAACATTTCTAGAAGAAGAATCTGATGAACATCAAAGGGTATACATGAATGCCTTAATAGCCCAGTAGTGACAATATTCACTAAGGAGTAGAGAGGTACCTATCAATCCAATTCAAAAGAGGAAGGAATCGACACCACCAAAGAACGATTCTCCAAATGTGCAGAAAAAGGGAAAGGAGGCAACAGATCCTACCACCAGCAAAACACAATCAGCAAATGAAAGGTCAAATCAGCCAAATGCATCAAAGACGAAGATTGAAAAGAAGGATACTCTAGTCAAAGAGGTAGAGAAAACCATAGCCTTTACCTTAGAAAATGAGATTGCTAAGTTAAAAGTGTCAATACCTTTTACTGCATTAATGAAGAATAGCAGCTATAAAGCTCATGTGACAAAAATTTTGAATTTAGATCTGTTATCTGATATGGTTAATGTGGAGGATGACCAGCCCAAGCTTATCTTTGGTCTGGCATTAGAAGGTCAACCTGAGGATAGAGATGTAGCTACCTTTTACATCAGCCTTAGATTGCATGATTATGTATTGCACAACGCCATGTTTGATTCAGGAGCCTCTCATAATCTAATGCCAAAGGCAATTATGGGAAAACTGGGTTTAGTTATCACTCGCAAGTACCATGATCTTTATTCCTTTGATTCTGGTAGGGTCAGATGTATTGGTCTTATTAAAGATTTGGTTGTCACTTTAGATCAGATTCCTGCGAAGGATGTTCTTATGGATGTGGTTTTGGCCGATATTCCTCCTAGATTTAGCATGCTTCTATCCAGATCTTGGGGAGCAAAACTCAAAGGGACATTGCAGCTAGATTTCTCCTTTGCCACTATTCCCGTGTTTGGTCAGTTCAGGAAATTATATCGAGAGAAAAGGATGAAGTACATGATCACAAGTAAGGAGAAACCTATAAATCATCTAATCAATTATGTACATACTGATTTAGAATCTTTTGTTCTATATTCTGATAGTTTTAATGATGTAAATAGTCAACTAGTTGAAGTAGAAGATATTCCAGAGATCACTAAAAATTTCAGAGCTGTACTTGATCAAAAAAGACAAAGGCTTGATAGTAACGCTGAACAATTAGCTTCCCGACAGCAGTAGAAAATTGATGGACAGCAAGCAAAGGTAGAAGAGCAAACAAAATTTCAGCACTTGGGGGACGAGGCCAGTTTGTGGACTATGGATTTTGATGGTGCAATAGGTAAGGATGGTGGTGGAATTGGTATTTGGATACGCAGCCCTGCATTTCTACCAAACAAAGTTCCGAGTAATGTAAGAGTTTGTTCGTATAAATTGGCTTTTGATTGTTCCAATAATGACACTGAATATGAGGCTTTAATTGCCGGTTTGAAAATCCTCAAGAAGTTAAATGCAAAAAGAATTTCAGTTTATGGCGACTCTGAATTAGTAATAAAGCAAGTCAAGGGTGAATACCAAGCTAAACATCCTCATATGCAGGCTTACTGTAATGCAGTATTAGATATTTTGAGATTGTTTCCATATTACACTTTAACATGTGTACCCCGTGTATAAAATGTTATTGCAGATTCCCTTGCAACAGCTGCAAGTAATTTGAAAATCCTAATGAATTCAAACTATAAGTTTGAACTTCATGTGAAACATCGCCCAACTATCCCTGATAATCAAGGATATTGGCAGGTGTTTCAAGATGACAAAGAGATTGAAGAATTTCTACAAAATGAAGGCAAGTACAAAGACACTTCTATTGATGGAGAGCAAGATGATGGTGAAGCAGACATAGAGGTAAATCAGATGGAGGTTTTGCAGCTGAAGGACAATGCCATTCCGAAAGGTCTAATACCTTTAAAGGAGTTGTTTGATCAAGATGATGTAGCCCAGAAACCGAGCTTGGTACCAACTGAGAAAGGAGTTGAGGATGTAAATATTGGAACAACAGAAAATCCAAAGATGGTGAAGTTATCAAAGGCATTGCCTCCATAGGTAAAGGAAAAATACATTAGTTTATTTTCTTCATTTAATGATGTATTGGCATGGGACTATTCATATTTGAAGGCATACGATAAGAGTATAATTCAACACATCATTCCAATCAAGACAAACCAGAAGCCATTTCGACAAAAGTTAAGAAGGATAAATTCAAAGTTGTTGCCATCAATAGAGAAAGAAGTGAATTAATTGTAAAAGGCTGGTATATTTGTTCCAATAAAATTTTCAGATTGGATTTCCAATTTGGTTCCCGTGCAGAAGAAAACAAGCGAGATTAGATTATGTATTTATTTTAGAAATTTGAATAAGCTGTCTTTGAAAGATAACTATCCATTGCCAAAAATGGATCACATACTTCAAATAGTAGTTGGAGCATCTCGTATGTCACTACTCGATGGATATTCCGGCTATAATCAAATTCTGGTCCATGTGGATGATAGGGACAAAACGGCATTCACCACTATGTGGGGGACTTTTCATTATGCCAAGATGCCATTTGGATTAAAGAATGCTGGTGCAACTTTTCAGCAGGTTATGGATATCTCCTTTTCAAATGAGAAAGATGTATTTTTAGTAGTTTATCTTGATGATTTGACAGTATTTTCCAATTCATATGAAGAGCACCTTTATCATTTCAAGATTGTTTTTCACCGATGCAGAAAGTATGGCATATCTCTTAATCCAAAAAAGAGCTTGTTTGCCATGGATGAAGGGAAGCTTCTCGATCACATCATATCCAAGGAGGGCATCCGCATTGATCCTATTTGAGTGGAATCCATTTAGAAGATTGATTTTCCACAAAGTAAAAAGGAGATCCAAGCATTCAACAGTAAGATGAACATCTTACGTTGTTTTGTGCCAAATCTAGCTCCACATTTGAGGGAAATCACAAACATGTTAAAGAAAGATAGTGTAGTGAAGTGGACCGAAGAAGCTATCAAGTCTTTCAATTTGGTAAAATTGGCCCTTTCTTCAGCTCCAATTTTAATCAGCCTAGATTATTCCCAAGATTTCATTTTGTTTTCATTTGCTTCGGATCATACTATGGCAGCGGTCTTAATGCAGAAAAGAGATCAGCTTGAGAAGCCAATTGCCTTTTTCAGTAGGACAATAAGAGATGCAGCCTTTAGTATAACATTATTGAAAAGCAAGCTCTTGCCTTGGTAAAAGCCTTGAAATATTTTCAAGTATATATTCTACATTCTCATATTCTTACTTATGTCCCTACGTAGCCATTAAATATGTCTTAGTACAAACAGATCCGGAAGGGAGACAAGGCAAATGGATTGCAGCTTTGTTAGAATATGATGTGGAGATAAAGCCAACAAAGCTCATCAAGGGCCAGGGGTTGGAAAAATTGATGGCGGAGTCTAATTTGCATGCCTTGGACATCAATTTGATTGCTGCTATGTCCAAAGAAGATGAAGAAAGTTCGCTTGTTCAGGTATCTGAAATGTTTCTTCTTTCTCCTTGGTATTCAGATATTGTATATGTGCTCTAGCATCTTTCACTGCCACCGGGGATGGTTAGAAATAAAAGTAGAACTCTGAAATTAAAGGCTGCCAAGTTTTGTATTATGAATACTACACTCTAATGGAAAGATCCCGGCAGTGTCTTGATGAATTGTTTGGTTGAGGAGGAAGCAAAACATGTCATGGATGATTTTCACAAGGGAGATTGTGGAGGTCACTTATTTTGGAAGACAACAACCAATAAGATTTTGAGAGTGGGATATTATTGGCCTTCCCTCTTTGCTGATGTGTATAAAACTATTACAAGCTGCCACGAATGCCAAATTTTTCAAGGAAAAAGAAAGTTACAACCTTTACCTCTCAAGCGGGTTGAAGTAAGTGATCCGTTTCAGCAGTGGGGTTTAGATTTCATTGGTGAGATTCATCCTACATCTTTAGCTCATCACAAGTGGATTCTCACAGTGACAAATTATTTCACAAAATGGATAGAGGCGATTCCCACTTGGCAGGCCACTGACTTGGTAATAATTCAGTTTCTTGAAAATAATATTTTGTCACATTTTTGGCTGTCCTAACAAGTTGATTACAGATAATGCAATAGCTTTCAAATCTAAAAAGATGTTTGATTTTTGTAATAAATACCAAATTATCTTGGGGCACTCTACTACATACTATCCACAAGGTAACGGATTGGTGGAATCTTCAAATAAATCATTGGTCAACATCATCAAAAATCTGTTGGAAACAAACAAGAAGAGCTAGCATAAGAAATTGGTTAGGGCACTATGGGCCTATAGAGTAAGTCAGAAGAAATAAATAGGCATATCTCCTTTTGAGATTGTATACGGTGTTGACACAGTGTTCCTGACATCTCTCGCAGTCCCAGTTGTTAAACTTCTACAGGAAGTTGGCAGTGAGGAAGATCATTTACAACGAAGAATAAACCAAATGATCCATTTACAGCAGATGAGAGAGGAAGTTTTTCAGAATACCTTCAAATTGCAAGAGATAATCAAGAAAATCTATGATTGGAAGGAAAAGGCGGACAAGTTTCAAATTGAAGACATAGTGCTAAAATGGGATGCTAGAAACGAAGACAAAGGCAAGCATGGGAAGTTCAAGAATCTATGGAAGGTACCAGTAAGAATTGCTGCATATCGGGGTCAAAATGCTTTTCTGCTGAAAGAAATGAATGGAGAAGATCGTCCAGGTGGGCCAGTCAATGGTCGGCTGCTGAAATGGTATTATCTTTGAAATGTTTTCTGCTGTCACATGTATCACTGTACATACCATTTTATTTCCTTCATTGCAAAGTGTGTACTATTGTCATTCATTCAGTTTGGGGCTTGAAGTGAAGGCTATAAAACTGAAGGTCTGATTTCAGTTTTGATTCCTTAGTGTGGATTGTTTGAGTCAGTTTTCAGTCAATTTACAGTCTTGTAATTGAGTCAAGATATTGGTTTTGGTTTGTCGAAGTTATTGACTCCATAGCCCAATGGAAAAGGCACTATCTGCTTTCCAGAGATCTGTAGTTCTTGGCACCTCCAAGGAGCTACCATCTCCATTGGAGCCAATATTAGTGTCGGTATCTTCATCCCTCCATAAGTGATCAAAATTCTCTTGTTACATGCATTTTTAGGTGTCTAATCCGATCAGCTGCATTCCATTAGGTCATGGATCATCTGATGGTAGTGGCTCATTATCAATTTTCCCTCATGATCTTTACCTGCTGGCCTATTTTCACAAATTCAGGTCATTTACAGTCATATTTTGTCTTTACATTTGAAAAAGCCACTTTTAGGGTTTTAGGTCTCATTAGGTCTAGGGTTTGTCATCAAAGTCTCGTAAAAGCTCAATAATGGTTAGCAGATGCATGAGGAGGTCAAATAAGGTCTCAGTATCAAAAATTTCAATAATGATATGCTCAGGTAGTGGCGCAGTGCACGTAAGCTACGCAGCCCACAAAGCACAGAAATTGCGCTAAAGACTGAATTGGCGCATCGTACCTGTTAGTTGGCGCGGCGCACCAGTCCTCCAAGCATAATTTCACTCCAATCGATCTTGCTAAGCTCCAAATCTCGCAAAATTCATTCTTCCAAGTAAGTAAACATCCCAAAATTTCCATTGCAAGACAGTTGATCCTCCTTCATGGTGCTTTAATAGGTGAAAAAACAAACCCTATTTTACTGCACAGTGCATTGAAAAAACTGTCTAGAGTTTGCAATTTTTTCATTGTTGTTGTTTGCTCCCCTGCATCATTTTCATTTTCCCCTCCACTGTAATTTCATTCATTTCATTTCCCTTTTTCCTCTCTCATTTCCACTCATCCTACTCCCTATCCCCAAAACCCTAAAACCCTAATACATAATTCCCACTATTCCCAAACCCTAATCTGCATACCCAAACCCTATCACTTCTCAAAAACCCTACAACCAACATCAAAATCCCTCATTCACTGTCCCCCTCATCAATCCCATTCATTAAAGAGCAAACACCTATTCTTGATATAAAATCTCTTCATACTCATCATTTTACACCAAACAGTGGCCAATATGAAAACAAATTCAGCTTATGAAAGGGATGAGGAAAATGTGAGTGATTCCTCCCAAGAAATTCATACACCAAGAAAACCACACAAGGGAGGAAAACACATCCGGGAGGAGCCCACTACACTCACAGAATTATTAGCTTGTCCCCTTGCAGTAGCATGTTTCAAACATTAGTCTTGCTACCAGTTTTGTGAGATGGTGGAAAGGGTGAATACCACCATGAGCTTGCTAAACTATTTGTCCTTCATCTTCACAATGGCCAGGTCAATTTAGCAGGTGTTACTTTCACTTTGACACTTGAGACTATAGCTGAAGCAACAGGTATTCCCAATGTGGGTGAACAATGGAACAAAGGACAGTTGGTGGACAAAGAGCATTATGAGCCTTATATCAAGGCTACCTATCAGAAGCAAATCAATAGGGTCTTCCCTTTCAGATACCTACAGGACACATATGCTCCGCTCATGAAGCTCATTATCAAATACTTCAGCTGTGAAGGGATATTTTCTCGCTTCTACACTTATCATGTTAGACTATTGATGCATTTCACTAGAGTGAGGATGATGAACCTCCCCTATTTCATATGCAGAAATATTGAGAAGATGACCACATTGGTGCAAAGGAAACCTCCTCATCAATAGAATAACAACATTTATCACTTTGCATTGATCAAGATTGTGGTTTTGCATTAGCTGAGCTTGTTGAATGTTTCATGGGATGATTTCATTGCACATGAGGTTTTCAAAAGCCCTCAACTGACCCCATCAGTATTTCATGAGGTAGGAGGGCCTTCAAATCAGCAAGAAGTGCATGAGACTCAAACCACTAGTGTACTAGTATTTGTCACTTATCAGAAGGGCACAAGGAGATTAGTTGAAGCTACCAAACGATTACTATCTCCACCTGGGGTGGAAGGGGTCTTGTTTCCTTCATCAGATCATAGGCAAATGTTATCTTCACTTAGGGTGAAAGGGGGTTTGCCTTCTTCTTCAGCAAAGTAGGTACAAGACAAAGGAAAATAACCATTGCTTGATGAAGGGTCTTCTCAAGGTTAGGGCAAAGATTTCATTCTGATTCAGGATGAGGAAACTGATTTGGGCTCCCAAAGCTCAAAACTCAAGGAGACCATCAAAGAACAGGAAGCTGAAATTTATGAATTATCTCTTAACCTAGAAAGAGCCAAGTGGATGATAAACTACCTTGAGCAAGGAAACAAGAAGTTGGAAGACAAGCAGACAATCATGGAGTTGCAAAACATAAGAGAAAACAGGCAAGCAACAAAGAGGAGGAAAGTCAAGTTGACACTGCTTGAGCAAGAGGTTGATGCTAACTGGAAATCTTAGCTTGAGAGGGAAAATATGCATTTGGAGAAGCTTCTTGAGAAAGCAAATAAGGAGGAAAATATTTTGAGGCACATGGCCTATCACTATTTGGAAAGAAATAAGATTTGCAAAGCGAGAATAAGGAGCCTAGAAGCCAAGTTGAGGAAAAATTTGAGGAGCAAGAAAGAGCAAGATAAGCTCAATATCTTGGTTGAAGCTTCCTTGGCCCAACATAGTACTTGATGCAGGTCACTCCAAATTTCAAGAAATTTGGCAGATGTTTTGATAATTTTGAATTTTTGAGGGAAAAACAGGTTTTTCTTCCTGGTGTGTAGCGCCACCCGGCGCTTGCTTTTGCTAGGGACCTCCTCTGGAGGAAAAATCTACATTTTTGGTTTCCTTGTGAAAAATTATGAATACCTAGAAATTACTAGAAAGTTTTGTCAATTTTTGGGCCTCCAAAAGGGTAAAAAACACCTCAAAAATGCCCTCTCTGCCCCTTTTTGGCCACACAAGAAGTAGTGTTGGGAGAACTAATTTTTGGAGGTGCAAATGGACACCAAACTTAGAAATGCTACTTGTTATAGAAGGTAGACAGATATAAATTTCCAAAAAGTCCACTTGGAGAAAATTTGGTGCACGAGAAGGCTTCCAAAATCAGCTGGGAAAAAGCGCTACACACCGGAAAAGTGGCACGACACACAGGATGGAAAATTGCCATTTTTGCCCCAAAAAAAACTCTATTTTTTCGCCTATTTTTTTCTCAGTTTGACTTTTTTTCTCTCTCATGGTCAAACTCATGATGTAATTTGATGTAAATGGATGGAATTTGATGTAAAAGTGATAAAAATTCACTCATGGAGGTAGATACATCATGCATAGGTGGTTTTGAACTAAATGAATCAATTTCCTAGGTTTTAGAGGTAATCTGTTCCACTGCCTACTTTTTAGTTCTTAGTTTATATCTTGTTGAAATAGCTCCTCAACTCATGAATTTGACCCCTAAATGCTAGCATGAGTTGTATTTTGCCTATACCTAGTACTATTTCAATCATTTGTAAAGGTTGGACTCTTGCGAATGCTTTGAGCATTATTGTACATTCATCTGCAGTTTGGCAAGGAATAGACCAGGGTTTGCAGCATTTTGTGGGATTCTTGTGGCAAGGTGACTTAGTATTGTTTTTCTTTTTGTAATTCAAGTTTACATGTGTTTATGTATGCCATCATCTCTCTCTTTCATCTTAACGAAATGAATCAAGGATAAAGGTAGAAATCATTGATGTTGCAGTGCTCTACCTAGGGTTTGTTTAGTTTTATATGTTTTCTGCAGTTTGAAGAGGATTCCTAAGACTTTCATGGCCTCTCAAACTCCTCACTAGTCTTAAGACTCTCCATTTAACTCAATTTAAAGTACTAAAGCATTTTCCTACCTTTCCCCACAGAAACCTCTGCAAGACTGAGTTCATTCCCCGGACCCAAATCTACCTTTCACATTTTGATCCAACAAACCAACATAAAATTCATTCAAACTCCTTTGAGCATATACCTAGCCTAAAATTAGTCTTTAAATTAGTCATCTCAAGCCTCATTTGCTCTATTTTCCTGAGATTGACAAGGAGAGAGCCCTCTCCCGACCTGATAGGGCTAGCTACCAGGTTAAGCATGGTTTGATGTTACCCTAGACCTGCCTTTCTCAACCTAAGGTAGATTTAGGCCATAACATGCCTGAAACGTTTCAGGTTTTTTTTTATGGGGATAGTGTGTTGTATGATGCTGGTGTCATAGGACTTGAGGTCCTCATAACTCCAAGCAAAGACATCTTGGAATTCCTTTAATAGTTCAAGGTATTTCACTTTTTCAGTAGGAGGTAAGGACTTTGAAAGTTTGATTAATTTTGGATTTTCCTTAGTGCCTATATTACACTCCTCTATATCAGATTTTAAGGGTTCCATCTTTGGTTTTCTAGGGACATCATTTGAATCAAACAAGTCTTCCAAAGGGGTTAATCCTTTGGGCAAAAAGTTGTCTTTGAGATTAATGATTTCAGAGGCTTCATTAATTATCTCATCAATTTCAACTAGCTTTAGGTTTTCTACATCTAATTTTGTAAATTTAGTGGCATGGAATCTATCTATATTTTCATATTCTATTTCATTAATTTCTATTTCATCTTTAAAATCAGGATCTAATGTTATGTCAATATATATATTACTATTTACAAATTCTTCCTCTGAGGTTAAAAAATTGTTTATCTGTTGGTCATTAGCAAATACTTCCCAGTTTTTCAAGTTATATGGGATAGCAAGTCTATTCCCGACCTCAGCAGTGTACTGATGGTTAGGTTGAAATGGTAACATACAAGTGCTGGAAAACATTGCTAACTATGAGCCTGCATATTATGCTTCCTAGGAATTACAACAACCTTGGTTTCTAAGAAAGTGTTTAGTATTTCTATAATGGTTCCTCTGTAACAACTTAATCTAGGGTCTTTGGTCATATATACAACTTTAATTTGTTTTATCACTAATTTAGAGTCTCCCATGATAGAAAATCTTATAGCTCCTAGCTTCCTAACTAATTTAAGACCTAAAAGAAGTGCTTCATATTCAGCCATGTTGTTAGTGCATTTGAAATTTAGTCTGTAAGCATGGCCCTCTGAGTGATCATTCTCTAGATTATATATCCACACTCGTGCTCCTGCTCCTAACTTATTCACTGATCCATCAAATTCAAGGTGCCATAATATCTCATGTTCATAATTTTCACGGTCAGGGGGAAGAAATTTTTCATTGTTTGAGGTGTTTTGTTCATTCTTTTCATTGGAAAGCTATTGAGTTTGGACATTTTCATTTTTAGCTATAACTACAATTTCTTTTGGCTCTGAAACAATGTTGTTTGAAGTAGTTTGTTGTGTTTGTTCATCATTATACATAATAAAAGAATCAATGTCAGAATGCAGGGAGTAGATAGGAAAGTTTTGAGGTCTATCCTGGATACTCACCACATATTTCATTAGGGTCTCTCTGTACAGCTTTTTAGGTTGTCCAAAGACTGAGATTGTGGCATATGACATGTCAAGTTGTAAAGACCCTTGGAGTTTAGCCCCCATGATCTAGACAATAGCATGCCATATTTAGGTGGGATGTCAGTGACTACTATATCCATGAGAATGGTCTTAGCAGGATATTGTATTAAGGAAACACAAAGGTCTTTGATTAACCCTAGACACTTTACTTGACTTGAGTCAAATGAAAATAAGTCCTTGTAAGGTCTAGTAATGTCCAAGTTTAATTATTCCATAACCAATTTAGGCATTAAATTGTGTGAAGCCCCTGAATCTAACATTGCCTCATGTAAGATTTTATCATGAATGCTAAGGCTAATATAAAAGGGTGGTATCCCTCCTTCTAATGGTTTGCCATTAACATCGGGACTGAATATAAGCTCAAGTTGATCATCAAACAAGTTGACGGAGTCTTCATTCTCAAAAAGGTTTAAAGTTTTGTTTATTTGAGACTTATAGGTTACAATTTTAATTAGCTCTCTTAAGGGCACTGAAATTTTTAGTTTAGCTACCTTTGCTCCCAAATTGAAAGGCAAAGGGGCTTCTTCTGTTTGAGTGCTTGGAATTTTCGTAGCAGGATTGGAGTAGGTTGCTCTTCTTTTTCTGCATTTGAGGTCTTTTTTTTTGGATTTTCTAATATGGTGTTTGGAGATTTCTCCACTATCTCCTTAGAGGGGATTGAAGTGGATGGTTGATCATTAGGGGGTTGGTCATGGGTTATATCGACAATGGTGGGACCAGGAGGATTCTGATTTGGTCTAGGGAGAATTTGAAGAGTTTTAGCAACGGGAGCTATTTTGATTTTCTTGGGTTGATTTGGAACTGTTTTCTTGGTTTGGTCGGGACTGTCTAAATTCCTTTTTCTCCTTAAATTGTATTGTTTGTGTACTTCAAAAATAGAAGAATCATACCCTTGTTTATAATCAAATGATTCTCTGGATTAGGTCTGAAATTGTTGCAGCATATGCAGTTCTTTCTCAAATTAGGTCAAGAAGACAGTTTCCTCATCATCTAATCCCATCAAGTTAATGTGTGTGTCTTGTTTGGGGTCATCTGAATGGGATGTTTTAGCATATTTTTCTTGAAAGGGGGGCCTAATATTTTGATCAGGTCCATTCTTTCCAGTATTTTGATTCTGATTCTTTCTAAAGTTTGGATTTCTCACTGGAGGTGCTTGTTGATTATCCCATTGAGGCTTCCTCTCGATGTTCTCTATCCTATCCATCAGTTTTTCCATACACTTGGTTAGAACATCTATTTTAAGCTCAAAGGGTGAGGCTTCATCTTTGCCAGATCCTCTCCTTTCATTCCTACCCCTAGCCCTTTTTGCTAGCAAGTTCGCTTCTACACTAACTTCTACACTCCGCATGTCTTCTAAAGTTGGAGGATTTCTCTCTCTGAGTTGGAAGGCCATATTAGCATCAAACTCATTAGGAAACTTTATCAGTGCTAAGTCAGGTGGGGGTCTATGATTGACTGGTATTGCATTGTTTATATTGTTAAATCTAGTACAATAATCCTGGATTGTTTCATTTGGCCCTCTTCTGATGTTTTCGTATTCTGAAAGGATCTGTAGAGGGTTCTTTTTCCTTTCCCATCTATTTAAAAGTTACTGATAAAATATATCTAGACTATCTATGCTATTTGCAGGTAAAGATCTAAACCATTTCCTTACATCACTAGCTAGAGTCTAAGCAAAATGTCTCATTTGAACATCTCCAATATCAATTTCATGTAATTCAAAGTAGTCTGTGATTTTGTTTACATGATGTTGTGTTGTATAAGGTCCTATGTCGTCAAATTGGACAATTTTGTTTTGGTAATCTTGTGGCATGGAACCAAGTGGGGTAGGTAATACAAGAGGAGCATATCTATTTGCCATGGCTCTAAGTTGGGCAGGGCTAAGAAGTGGGGTTGGGGTACTAGGAGATGATACAGTAGTTGATGGAGAACTGGGAGTAATAGGTGATTGATGGGTAATGATAGGTTGGTAGGGAAGTGCAGGTATAAATGGAGGTGAGGAATGAACTTTTGAGGTGGAAGGGAATAATGGTGAACTAAGGGTAGTTGACACTGGTTCAAAAAACTTAGGGATCTTAGTAGTAGTAACGAATGATTGAGGGGAATTTAGAGTATACTCATCAATTGACTGGTTTTCCCTTTGGAATTTGAGATTTGAAATAAACTCTGGATCTAGAAATATGTCATCAAGTGCACTTTTAGACCTGGTTCTAAAGAGGGAAAGGTCAAATGACTCTTCAAAGGGGAGTTCTTCTAGAAAAAAACCACTCATCTAGGCATGAATCTGCTTTGATTGAAGGTGTTGGACTTACTGAACTTTCTTGTCTTTTGGATCTTCTCGAACTCAAGTTGGGATTATCCACTACTAGGGCAAGGTTTGGATTTGGATTGGCCCTAGTATAGTGAGTTCTCTTTGAAGCAATAGTTTTGAGCTTTTCTAATTACTTTATTTTTGTGAAATTTTGTAAATAACTTCTAATAAACCCTTCAAGAGTCTCGAAATAAATATTTGAAATTTTCTCAAAGGTTTATTAAGGCTGAGGGTTTGAGTCCCTAGTATGGTCACCACTATGTTAACACTCAGAAGTTTTCTCTAGAAGTTATAAAAATAAGGAAGCATCTGAGGTAATTACAAACCAATCTTTTAGCCTTAGGCTCTAGCCAACCTAAGTTCAGAGAGGGCTCTTTCTTTATAATTTAGCTTTGTTTTTATGGGATTTTAGGCTAGTTCTTAGTGTTCATGGGGTTTTGTTTTGAATTGAAGGTTGGGTGGTGGAATTCTTATAGCAGATGGATAGAGATAGGTCTTCAAGCCATTGGGCTATGGAGTCAACAAATGGATAGCATAACTGGACTAGATAATTAAAGGGAATGTTCACAGGGCAGGCTAGCAAAGAAAAAGGTAAATCTTCAGGTCAAATGGATGAAATGATTCTAACCAGGATGAAGGGGCACTTAAGAATCATTAGACCGGGATCAGAATGAAGAAAAGATGGTGGTCATGAACAAAGGGCAATTAAGAATCCTTTTCTATAGACCAGAGGAGAAACTACGAAAGCTAAGGAGCAGTTAAGAATTCTCTAGCTATGATAGTTTAGGAGAAAACATTGAGAATGTAAAACAGTCAAGACAGAGTGCATTCAAGCAATTTCTGAAATATCATTCCTTGTTATACATTTGGATTTTTAGATAAACAAATAAGATTATGGAAAAAGCATAAGGAAAAACAACATTGAACATGGAAGAATACTTATTTGTATTTTGCTTTACACAAGAATCCTGTAAAATATCTGATCATTATTCCTTGATCCAGCAAGCCAATCTAGTCATTGATACAATAGAACTTTGATTTGAGACAAAAAATCTATAGAAATGTCTTGGAATCCACCCTACATACTTCGAAATGTGAAGTATTTATACAAAAAATAATTACAAAATATCTCAGAACAATTTGAGATTTAATCTAGGGAATAAAATATCTTCATGCATGAAGATAGACACAGATGTAAAACTACATCTTGTTGTCCCTTTTATTGTGCTGTTGTTGGCTATTTCTGTTGAGTTTTGAGCCCTTTAAGCTCGCTGATAGTTGTGGTATTTCTATGCTAGAATCTTCTTTACTTTGATCTTTCACTGATACTCTTTGACTCTATTACAATTTGACCTTGCTGAGATATCTTTTACCTGTTCACGTGGCTGCCTTCAGATTCACTATGGTAACTTTATGATGTAAACCATTTTCATAGTAAATATTTCATTTTCTCCCACCATTCTGCCTCAGGCAATCTCATTTTCAACATTCTTCTGTAAATTTCGTCTACCTCTGTATATTTTACAAAATTCAGTTTGGTGAGAAACAAATGTTTCACCTCATGTTCTAGGAAAAATAGGTTCTCCAATGTATCATATAATACTTTGCCTATTGGCAAGGCTTTAATGCCTGAAGAACTGGCTTGTTCCTTGGCCAACCTCCTGAGTCTATCACTATAGTCCAATTGGGTCATTAGTTTGTCATTAATGACCATAGGACTAGGAAGGCCTTTTTCCTTCAAAATATGAAATTTAGACATAAACCTATCAGTGGCTACCTACATTTTATGGCACTTTTCTTCTAAGTTGAGAATGAGGTTTCTTTTGGAAAGAACCTTTTTAATCTCTAGGATGGCTTCAGTCCTATCCTCTATGTCAAGCTCAAGAAGCTCATTTCTGTTCTTATTGTTCAGGAGGTGGATGAGTCGATTTGCATCCTCAGGTTTATCTCCTAATTCTTCCCTTACTTTCTGGATAGCTTCAGTGGTATCTTCACTAATTCTGTTTGCTCAAATATAACTTGGATTGATGGACAAATATCATTGGCAGAGTCAATGATATTAGTCCAGAGCATCTCTTTAGTCTGTCCTAGTGGCTTCGGCAGTGTCAAATATTTCTAGGACTTTGATTTTCTCACCCATTCTCTGGGCTTTCTTTGTTTATTTTCTTTGTTGAATTTGGGCAAGTTTGCAATCAGTTTCCAAACTTGCCACTTTCTCCTTTAATCTTATGAGCTATGTAGCTTCGATAGACATCTCCTCCATAACATTTACTACTTCTGATGTTTTCTCAGTTGATGTACCTACTGCTGTAGTGGACTCAGTTGTAATTGGCAGTGTTGTGGCAGGTGGAGCTGTAGGTGCCAATGATGTTGCCATTGTGGAAGGAACTACTATTGATACTGTGGGGATGACAGTTTTGGAAGTTGTGGCCAGGTCACTTTTCTTGGACTGAATCAAAGTGTCTAAGTCCTTCTCTATTTCTTTAAGTTGATCATTTAGCTTTAGGACTAGGTCCATAAGTTCTTCATGTCCTTGTTGTGCTTCTAGGACTTCCATTGTTTGAGGGTGATGCAGCTGGGGAATTTTGAGCTACTTCTTCAATGCAGCAATGTCATCATTCTTCTTTTTAATTAGCTACTCTGTTGCTTTCACATCCTTGGGATCATGTCCCAATTCTATCACTAAGTCCTCTAAGGACTTGATTCTTGTGTCTTTGGCCTATGATGAGGCCTTCTCCAATTGAAACTAAGCTGACATATTGTTTAAAGAGTTCTACAATTGGTGGGCTGCTATGGCTTTCCCTATCAATGTAGAATAAATCATCTCACCTATTTTCTTTTGTAGCTCAATTTGGTCAATGGGATGAATATCCCTTGCCAGTACTTCAAAATCTACTTTATTAAAATCTGATGCTATTCTTGGCTACTGAGTGGTTGGCTTGATGAAAGTCATCTGCATTTTCCCCTCTTTAACATCAAAGACTGACATAAGCCTTGTTTGATTGGTAGGGTTCATCTTTAGATACTGTGCATAGGTTTGGGCTTTCAACTTCTCATTTCTAGCCTTTATTTCTTTGTATCTCTCCTTGATATCTTGGTCTTTATCTCATGGCATTCTGAAAGAGGATACCTCAACACTTTTCTTCCTTTCCAACATCTGAGTATTTGATGTGGAAGGTTCTAGAGTGCCTCCAGATGGAGTGGCATGTGAGCTCCCATCTCTTTCTGTGCTTGTGACCTAAGATGTCTCCTCTGTATATTCATGTTCAGAGACAGGATTCACTCTTTGTCTCTTAGCCTAGCTTGTCTCTGCATAGCCTTGTGATGTTGCTCTTTCTGAAGTAGTGGCCCCTTTCCTATTTCTCTTGAGGCCTTTCTCCCCATTTAGAGGAGTCTGTAGACTAGAGAGGTACTCATGGTGGTTTTTGGCCTATCTGATTTCTCTAGTATGTCTATTTGATCTAGCACTTCTGATAGGTCTGGTACTTCTGATTCTTCTGGTACCTGTGATTCTTCTGGAACTTACAGGAAAGAACCCTCATCAAGTTGTTTCTCTAGGTCAATTAATGTGTTTTCCACAAAAACTTCAGTACTATCCATGTCCTCTAAAGTGTTTTCCACCCATTGCAATTGGTTGGCATACTTTTCTATCTCAGGGATGTGGTGATGGATATAAGGAGCCATCTTGTTTTTCTGCCTTCTTTTGTAGATGAAATCCAAGGGATCATATCTCCATATGAAGCTCTATTTTAGTTTTAATATTTGAAGGATTAGGTCTGCATCCTTTTCAGCTTCTCTGCTATTAAAAATAAAGGGACATAATTGGTCTTTGATCTTAAGCCATGCTTTCTTTTTGTCTTTAACAAAGTGTGCCTCATCTAAATTGATTATTTGCTTGTTGTACTCCAGAGCGAATAACCTCATTGGGAGGTATTTAGGTAGTTTGTATGGGGCCAACTCACAACCATAAATCCTGATCTCAGTGTGGTTTTGGTACAAGTGTCAATCCCCTACTTTGGATTGTTTTGAGAGTTGTAGGATCCTCTTTATATCTGAATTGATTCTTGGAGGAGGGCTGCCTATCATCATTGTCACAATGGGATGTACAAATAGGTCTATGAAGTCTACATATGAATATGGAGAGTGATATTTATGGATCAATGGAGTCCAGAAAATTACTGATCTAGGGTGACCTTTTGTGTCAAGTTTCTGGAGAGTAAAGGGGAACTTATCTGCTTGGTTGTAAAGAAAAAGGTGATACAAAATAGAGGAATACTTGAAGACTCACTCATTACTCATCCTAAGGAACTGGTCATGCATTCTATCAGCTGTAAACTTGGCATAATCATAAATGACAGCAAGAGGTTGTCCTGGAGTGAAGATGGACATGAAAGCCAGGATGATTTCATCTGTATACTCACCGGTGGTATAACCTAGGACACTAGATATCATTGCTATAATGTCCTGGTCAAATGGGGAAAATATGGTATACACATATGGAGGAGGTTCTTTGGGGGTATACTTTTCTTCTAGAATGAAGGTTTGGATTATTTGAGCCAATCTTGCAGGGCTGAGTTTGTGATATAGGTCCAACAGGTCTCCAGTGGGGAGAGGAGTCAAATTTTTGCCAGGCTGGAGTTATAGCATCTCATTTATTGATTCAGCAGTGATGGTGAAAATCATGGTCTAGTTAGGGGACATCACTACTCTTTGACTGGGGATATAATTTGCATGGCAGTAATGGACAATTTCTGGCAAAATGTGAACTTCAGGGAATTGGTACTTGGGAAAATTGGACTCCCAAAAACCAATTTTATCAGCATGGTTCAGGTATTGGTCTCTGTATTGATAGTATAATTTGAGAGGGGATTCGTGGAAAGAGGTGTCCTTTATCTAGAAATCCTTATCAGCCAGGGGGAGGTGGTCTAGGCCCAGATGAGGAGTGGAAATAGGTCTAACATCCATGGAAATTAGGGCAACGATTCTCAATTCTTCTAGATTTGAGAGTGGGGGAGGTGATTTTCAGTCCTTTAGGGCAATGGTGGTTCAGTACATAGTAGGTTTGAGTTGCTAGAGTTTCTTTAATTAATTTTTTACCTTAACTAAGAAAACTCAGTAACTGGTTCTAAAATTGATAGGATTTTCCAGTGAATTATGGTTTAAATACTTGGAATTAAGGAGAACTGGCTCTAAATAGGAAACTGGCAACTGTGAATGGTTGAAAAGGCTCTAAGTAGGCTATAAAGAAAATTGGGTGCTCTGTGGCATCTTTATGGTGAAATTGGATGTAGGTTGACAACTTTGACATTCGCAGGTGTGTGCATCAAGTTTTACAATTGAAAAAACGATAAAAACAAATGATTTGGGGCTTTCTGGCTTTATGCGTGAAAGTCAATTTAGGATGGTATGGGTAAACAATGGTCATTTGTCATGTAGCGGGGTGAACATTAACTATTTTGTCGCGTAGCGGGCTGGCAGTAAGTGGTTTCCATCGCACTGTTTTTGGGCGTTCGGTGGTATTGGGGGGAGGTCGCCCAATTCCATACGTTGAACGACACATAGCATCAGGGGCCCGACGGAAAAAAAAAAACTTTTTCAGGTGGGTATTATTCGGACGTCAGGCCCACCAAAAATGGATAAGGGTCATTAGATGTGGAGGGAAGCAATCGTACGGTGATCGAGCGGGGAAGTTTCACAGAGGGTAGTGGGGGGGGGGTGATTAAGTGCGGCAGTTTTTGAGTTAATGAGGGATTAAGGCGGGGTTAAGCTGTCAAGGTCATTAGCGACGAGTTTTAAATAGGGGATTATCTAACTTAATAGCAAACCGATTAGTTAGTGGGTTTTCGAGGTTTATGGGTGAAATTATAGTTTATATTTTAAACTAGGGTATAGGGCTAGTTAATATGCGAGAGTTAAATATACATGGGGAAAAGGGGTTTTTGTTTGGGATTTAATAAATAAAATTAGTAGTTAATAAAATGAGTGGAAAGGGGCACAATACCCTATGTATATGATATTTCATGTTTTAATGCTTTTCCCATAATAACATAAATACTTAGGATATGGTGTTTTTGTGGGTTTTTGATATGAAAATGATTTATGTGGGGGGATAAATACTTTTCCTAGGTAAAAGTATTTTAACCTTAGAAAAAGTGTATTATTAAAAAAAATGAGGGGGAATGAAGGGAGATGAATTTTTTTGATGAGGGGGAAACAGTACTTATTGCCTATAAGTCATTGAGCTGAGGGTCTGGTCCCTCCAAAAGTCAGAGAAATTCTCTGAGCCTCTTTGACTTAGTGTTTTCAAGTATTTTGAACTTTATTGTGGGGAATTAGTTAAGTAAAAGGTGAAATGAATGAGGGAAGTTAATTAATTGACTTTGATATCCATTTGCATGCTTGATTTCCCATTCACATTTGGAACTTTTATGATGAGAATAATAAATATTCTTTTATCCAATCAATCATCATACTTCTGTGACCTTTCTTCTACTTACCCATCTACTCATCCTACCATTTTTTCTTCTCTTTATTAGGGTGCACTTGAGCTAGCAAACCCTTATCAAACATTTTTCTTTCTCTTTACAATAGTGAACTAACTAAATCTATCCTTATTACATCCAAGGGCTCAAATTAAATAGTTGAGCTCCTTTTATTTACTCTACCTATCTAATTATTTGCCAAGATTAAATAGTTTGGTCAGATTTTTATTCTCTATCTATAGACATGGGATTTAAAACATGAAATAGCCAAGTTTAAACATTTTGACTATCATGGATTGTGGAAAAGATTACAAACTGCACACAATCATTATTATGCATAAAAGTAAATAGTAGTGGCATTTTGACTTGCACACTTTCATGGTATTTTGTTTTTTGGGGTTCATATTTTTCACTTTTTCGGACCTTTTCTTATTATTTTTATCATTTAATTTATCTTTTAGGACATAACCTCTTTTCATTTTTTGATTTTTTGAATATGGAAAACATTTGCAGAAAGCAAAGGTATGTACATATTATAGGTCTAATCTCAAACATTCAAAAATTATGACTCCTATTGGTATAGGAACCTAACAGGGTGCACTCGTGAAGATGCAGGAAGATCCAATTTGTATGCCATAGTACCAATCTTTTACAACACCTTGTAAGGACCATAGTTCTTTGGTGATAATTTATTATCCTTCTTAGCTTGCTTGAGGGACATTTTTTTGTATGGTTGCAGCCGTAAAAATACCCAGTCGCTTACATCAAAACTTCTTTCACTGTGATGTTGATATGTTTGTTGTTTCATTTGATTCTGTGCCAAATTAAGCTTATCCTTTAAGAGTTGGAAAGCTTGTTGTTGATGCTTGATGTAATATTCCATTGCTTGAACCTTAGATTTTTCTCTTAAATATGATGTGATGGATGGCGTATGATATCCGTAAAGTGCCATAAATGGGGTCATCTTTGTTGAAGCGTTAAAATTTGGTATCAGAAACCCCATGTGTCATCATGTGGCTTGATTTACTATTTGTGTATATTCTATTAGTGTCCCATCCTCCCAGGTCAATGTACGACAAGCGTCATCACTTAACCATTAGAAATTTTTGGGTCAGTAAGTTTATGGTTAGTGTTATAGACATTTTTGGGCACTGCAACCCCAATCATATATGCCCATAAACCAAGGGATTCTAAGTCCCTAAAAGTGTTGTTTCATGCCCTAAAGGAACAAGGTCAGCTGATTACATCATCTCCTAGAAGTTCTCCACAGAAAATTGCTCAAAACTGATCAAAACTGGACCATACAGGTTGCTCAATGCTGAGGGTGTGATGCATCTCACCTACTCAGTGTAAAAGGTGCGATGCATACTGGAAATCCCTTCTGTAGGGTGTGATGGGTGAGAATGGAAAAATGGCAGAGATAGTTTACAAGGTGGGTGATCATGGAATCTTCCAGAAACTTCTCCTGTGACACCTGCCTCTCTGAATTCACCCAGGGATGAGTAAGAGATCATCAATCTCCAAGTGGAATCAAGAACTATCAGAGAGAAGACACTAATCAAAATCCCAGAATCTGACTCACCTCCCTGCAATCATCTATATATGGATCCCTCATCCCAAAGATCCAGAGGCCGGAATTTTGTATCTTGTAAGGAAGTGTTGTTGGTTTCCTGGTGGAATATCATAGTGTTGGGTGATCTAATCTTTTCATGAGGTGAAGAAGGGCTTTCATGTTGGGAGGATGACGCTGGGTTAGATCAATGGGTTGTAATCCTCTCTTCTAATCTTCACATCAATAAAGATATTCAAGTTTTCCTCCACATTCTTCTATGTCTGATAATATATGAATTTATGTGGTCAATATATATCTGGTCCTATATTTCTTATGATTGTAGATCTCTACACTTTGAAGGTATTATGCTGCTTTGACTTTACAGGTACTCTTTGAAGTGGAGTGGTCAAGGGGGAAGCAACAAAGACCTGTTAGTGAGGAGAAGGAACAAGCAAGGAACTGAGCGAAAAATCGAGGTTGGTATTCTTTGATCCTCTCCTATCTACTTCTCATAAAGGAAAATGAAAGTAACTTTGATCTGTTTGTTTCTAAGATAGCTACCCGTCTTAGTGGGACTAGCAGCTCTGCATAGACACTAGATTTCCCGATAACAAAATAGCGACTCCATTGGGGAGCGAATAGATTGTTTTCTTGTCTATATTTTTTTATTTTATAAACTTACAGACGGAGCCTGAAGTCAAGCCAGCTAGCCTTCGAACTGCATTTTCTATGCAAGTGCAAAGTAGATCAATGCTACTTCAGTCTATCTCCGGGTTTTGTTTATAAACTAAACAATCGATTTGAAAACATCTCAATTGCCCTGGTGGTGGCTCTAGTAACCTCATTAGATCAGCCCCTGTGATTTCTATTTACTGACTATCATTAGCTCAGCCTAAATCCCTGAACTAAGCTGCAAACTGTGACCAAAAACCAAGTTGAAGTCTCATCCCTGGACCATCGCACTTTCTCCTCTTGGGAATCTGGATGCATCACACCTCCCATGTGCAGTAGGTGTGTTGCATCACACTTTCCCTATGTTGGAGGTGCGTTGATCAGATAAGACCTCTTCTGCTTCCAGATTTTGGTTTCTTTGTTCACTCTCTTAAGCTTTATTCAGGAGTTTTGTTGTCTGTGATCGGTATACCACTGTGGAAACTCCCTTCATTTGCATGATTCCACTTCTATAGTACAAAAAATTCTGAATTTTTTTATGTATTGTGGGCCATTTACAGTTCTCTTTTACAAAAAAGTAGCATAATCAAACTGTCATATTTTGATTTGGAAGTGTCGCAAGTGTCGTTTTCAGTAAAAGAAAAGAATCCTATCATTATTGATGGTCGATTATACAGTTACTCTTGTATTTGACTTGAATTAGTGGTTTTTCAAGTGTCAAAAGCAGTTTTCAACTCAAAATCGCAAAGTGTTGTCATTATCATCCTTTCGTGTTTTGAAGGAAAATTGTTAGAATTGTCGCTTTGAGAAGATAATTCATATTTGTACTTATCATTCTTCTTGTCATTCACACGTTAAGAAGGCTGAAAAAAATACATGCATGTGCATTTGCATTTAGACTACTTGTTGATTTAGGACAGTGCATCTAGTGTGTGCTCTCTACTCTATGTTGAAAGAATCTCATTTCTCTTTCCTTAGTAGCTAGGATTTTCATTGCAAGAAGAAGATCAAACGATTGTTTATCATCTTAGATTGCATTTTAAGAATTGTATATCTACATCACGCAGTGAACCTAAAAGGAAAACTTCTTAAGAAAGATCAACTGTAAAATAAATTCAATGAACATAAAGACGCTTTGGAACCTAACGCACAACATCTAGAATTCTAGGCTAGAGACATATTCCGGCGTCATAAAGCCTGGTAACTATCGCTTTCATTGTAGGTTGGGTGATTCCTCCTCTTTGAGACGACAAGTGCCAGTACAGACTTGTGCTCCCACGTACTGTCAAGTATATATTGGGAGACCACAATAGGCTATATCCTTTATCCTTAGGAAGCCGTGTCTGCCACCCTATCGATCGCAATGCACTGAACACATCATTCAGGAAGATTGACTGTCGTATAGTAAAAGGTATTCTATAGTTTTGCGATTGGTTTGGTAATCCCTCTGTCTAGATTTCTAGATTAGTCTCTTTCATTCCTTTTCAGACTCCTTAAAGGAAAAGGTCCATCTAAGCACTTGTCACTTTAGGCTCATTAAAAATCAAAGGTGACTAGAGTCATCTTTTTCTTTTCCTCGACTCTTAAAAATTGAAAAAGCAAGTTGTGTCAAAACATCTAAAATTCATTTAATTCAGAATAACATTTTCCCCTTTATTTTGAGTTGATCGAGTAATCCGTAATCATGGAAGAAATTCAATCGAAACCCCATCGTTCGAGGAGACTAACGAGTCAACCATCTTTGAATCCGAAAACGAAACCACTCTGGATGAAGCGAACTTGTTTGACCAGGTCAAAGTCCCCTGGTTTCATTGGAACTTATGTTCCAACATCCTCAGGGACTCCGCTTACTCTGAACATTTCTGGTATTCCTGCCTCTACAAAATAAGTTCCGTAGCCACAAGAGGACATTAGAACTAATCCTAGTGTAGCGATAAACACTTCTCTTCCTGAACCAGCCTCGTCTACAGCTGATTCGGAAGATGTTGTCCCCCCAACATCTGTCACTGCAGAATTTATACCTTCTTCGGTACTAGAAATATATTACGGACCTGACTGTCTACCTCTTCCACCTGGATTGATTGCCATAGAAGAGATTGTGGAGGATCCTTCATCAAGTACTCCATTGCATTTTGGAGGTCGGATCACCCTATATCCTTCTTCAACAGAAGTTTGTCTCTCTTCATCGCAAGTTCCTGTAGAATCACAAGTTCCTGTAGAGTCACTAGGAAGTCTTTTGGATAGACTAGTTATGTCTGAACAACCATCGACATCCAGGACTGTGTCATCTGATACAGTAGTGGCGGAACCTTCTGGTGCTACTCCAATGATGTTCACTGGAATACCATCTATCCCAACTAGCTCTCAACCGCTAGATCGAGTCTATCCAGGGACTGTTTCGATAGTATGGTCTGTTCCTATTTGTTCGTCTAGATTAATATCTGGAATCTCTTATGTTGAATCTCAACAAATTGATCCTTTGCAATAGCATCAATTTGGGCAGTCCAGTCCCCAAAGGAAAATGATCCCTTTGAGCACTGGATTGTCGCCGTATGGGGGGCAGTATGCCCTTTCATTGTTTCCTCCGGGAGAACAACCATATGGGGGTTCGCAATAGGATTTGGGTTATGCTAGAACTACATCCAGTGGTTGGGTGCCAATACTGCCTCAACAACCAAGAGTTGTATACTCAATGCAACAAAGTCTGTCTATGTCAAATATCCCCACTACACCAGCTATTGTGACGGTGTTGCAAGTACAAGCATTGCCTGTTGTATGCCAACCTCAAGTTTCTCAGGTCGCAATACAACAAACTCTTGTCTCTACGATGCCACCACAATCATCGAATATTGGCTCCTTAACTGGAGTGACCCAGGCTCAAATGGGTACAATCACCCCTCATCTTGGTCAAACAGCCAGTATTGGACAATAGAAAATGGTTTCACAACCATGGCTGGTGTAATATCAACAACTGCAATTTCAACAAGTTTACCAAGGATCTGAGCACCAAATCTTTGCAAGTAATGGGCAGTCGTATATTCAAAACAGTCAACATCAACCATTTCATAGTGGTTATGCCCATCAACCTTACCAAAGTTATCAGCATCAAATGCACTATGTTGGTATGCAAAGACCCACTGCTCAGGCGATCCCATCTTATCCTGGGTATGCTTCACCAAACCTAAATCAACAGTTTCCCTTCGTGGCAACTTTAGAGTTACGAAATCTAAATTGGCTGACAAACAATCCAATTGCTTATGCCCCTTGGTGGCTGGTGATTCCACATAAACTTTTGTCAGATATTCCTAGATTTAATGGAAATCTAGGTGAAGACCCTTCAAATCATGGGATGACCTTTCATATGTGGTGTTCATCTAACACTCTAAATGATGATTTGATTAGGCTTTGACTTTTTTAGTGAACGTTAATTGGTCTGGCAGCAAAATGGTATATCGAATTGCCTAGAGCTTCATTCGATAACTTCAGCACCCTAGCCACAACTTTTTTAACCCATTTTCAGTTACCCATAAGGTACGAAACAGGAACAGAGCTTCTTACCAATTTCAAACAAATGACGACCACTCACATATCTGATCATATTCATGAGTGGAAACATCATCGTAGAATGTAAAAATATATGTTCCTGGTCAGCTATTGGCTGAATGGTTTATTAAGTCATTATTACCTTCTATCACAGAAAATGTGGCAAAGGGAGGAGTCGTCACAATATCTAGACCTGATCTATACTCAGTCTAGCATGCTCTATGACCAAATCCCTGATGCTCCTAGACCAGAATTTCCCATTCCTCCTCCTCCTAAATCAAACAAAGAATCTCATGTCGGTGATGGTGTGATAGGTATGACTAGCACGAAAATCGTAAAGGCTACATCGAAGAAATCTCGTACAGTTTCTAGTCAAAATGCAAATGAAGAACTTCTCACCTGGGAGGTAAATGCTGTGTTGACCGACAAAAGCAAAGAACCGAAGCAACCAGGAGGCAAGAAGAAGAAAAGGTGGAAGAAGAAGAAACAGGAGGAGTCATCTCCTGAAAATTCTTCCGCAAACCCTTTTGGGCAAAGGAAACCCCCTTCAGGGTGTCAAATATGTGATGAGGATCATTGGAGAAGAGAATGTCCACATAAAGCTGAAGTTAAGAAGCTCTTTAAAAGTGAAAAAACCTCGGTGGTATTGACTGATTCGTTTCCAAACCCAGGAACCAATCTGGTTGCTAGTGATAATGCTTCCCCGTCCCAAGTGCTTATGCCGACTGTTTCAAAGTAGCAAAATGATGTTTTGATATCAACAAGGAATAAAGATTACGGGAATCCACAGCTGTCGAACAACAAGGCTACCGATCACCCTAGTAGTTCGACAACAACTTCAACCAAAGATGTGCCACCCATCATTCCTGAACTAATGATAAAGCCGCCAAACGGAGTAGTATACAAACCAACATTTAATCCTCATGCCAGAGCAGCACAGAATTATAACATAGTAGAGGACCTGGCCCAATCGCCGTCCACTATGTTGACACTTGAGGTACTACAAAATTTCCACTCCCAGAAACAGTCTCTATTATCAGCAATAGGGGGGACTGACCCAACGGATTCCAATCTTGTGGCCTTTAATCATAAAGGATATGACCCTCAGTTACCATCTCAACTCGCTTTCCTTATTCAAGTGAAAGCCCTCAACAAAACTGTTCATCGAACAATTACTGATGAGGGGGCATCTACATGTATTATGTCGATGAGTTACTGGAAAAATTTAGGCTTTCCACCCTTGTCACAATCGTCGATAACGTTAAAAGCATTTGATGGACGAACGTATACCCCATACGGGATACTAAGTAACTTGCAAGTAGAACTGGGGGGGAAAATAGTAGAGATTGATGTTGAAATTATCGACAAAAACCTCGATTACAACATCCTACTGGGAAGGCCCTGGATATACGCTATGGCTGCTGTTGTGTTGACATACTTCAGAAATATTGCATTTCCTTTCCAAGGAGGAATTACAATCTCCCAATAGTTCGCAAGTTACAGGAAGCATTCCGATGATCCACGAAAGCCCTCATTTGCTTCAAGATATCAGAGTAGGCCTACTGAAAGACCCTACAATGATGGGGACCTTTGCCCTGCCTCCTCGAAACAATTTGGCGGAAGTGGCCACGGTGGGAAGCTGCAATATGGTATCTTCCATCCATAAGATATCCGGTCCCAATGCTAGCATGGATCATCGCCAGGTTCTGCCTCCGAGCCCAATAGAAATATTGTAGCAATCAATGTTTTCGGCATGGGAGGCAAACCCAAATGAACTCTCATCAAGCGTTTGGATAGATAGGTCTAAGGAATATGGTACCCCTTCAGATCCTTGGTCGCATGTACACTCTACGGACGAAGGAATTGTTCAGTCAATGATGATTGACGAAGCACCATGGGAAGATTACCACCATTGTTCCTATCTTCCACATTATAAATAAGATTGTTCCAATGACCTTGATCATCCTTCAGTATTTGATTTCCTGTCAAATACTGTAAATACAGTGGATTCAGAAAGAAACCTGTCAAATATTGAAGAGACAATCACCATAAATATCTCGACTAAACTAGATGTTGTAGAGAATATTCATGTCGAAAAATCTTGTTCTCCTATAGAACTGGAAATATATAATGCTCTCTTTCACGAGTTTAGAGATGTCTTTGCTTGGTCATATGACGAAATGCCAGGCATTGACTCGAGCATTGTTGAACACAAAATTAAGATGTATCCAGATGTCAAACCAGTACGACAACAGCTCCGGCAGGTGCACCCCAAGAAAGCGGCTGCAATCAAGGCAGAAGTTGAAAAACTTCTCCATGCTAGTTTCATATACCCCGTTCCTCTAACCGATTGGGTATCAAATATTGTTCCTGTAATGAAAAAGCAAGGAACGATTAGAGTGTGCATCGATTATAGGGATGTAAATCAAGCTTGTCCAAAGGACAACTACCCTACACCCTTCATTGACCAAATAATTGATGAATGTGCCAGATGTGAAGTCTTTTCATTTATGGATGGATTTTCTGGGTATAATCAAATAAATATCCGCCCACAGGACCAGTCAAAGATTGCATTCATTTGTCTGTGGGGCACATTCGCTTATCGCAAGCTACCTTTTGGTTTAAAGAACGCAGGGACAGCCTTTCAGAGGGAAATGAATTATGCCTTCCATGACATCAAGAACATCGTTCAACCATACCTTGATGATCTTTTGGCTCACTCGCGAAAGCAGACCGATCATCCGCAGCATTTGAGAGCAATATTTCTACGTTGCCAACACTACAAGATATGACTCAATCCACACAAATGTGTGTTTTCTGTCGGTTCTGCTCATTTACTTGGATTTTTAGTCTCAAAAGACGAGATTTGTATCGACCCCTATAAGGTTCACGCAATCATTGATTTGCCTTCGCCTGCAAATTTGCTTCAGATTCAGAAACTCTAAGGGAAAGCAAACTTTCTGAGGAGATTCATTCCAAATTACGCCAAAATTGCTAAAGGTTGTACACGTCTATTGAAAAAAGAAGTACCCTTTGTATGGGATCAAGTTCCACAAGCTTCCTTTGATGCTTTAAAGGAATCCCTAATAAAAGCATCATTAATGTATGCTCCTGATTATCAAAAGGACTTTAACCTGTATCTGGCTACAACAAATATGACCATAGCAATGGTTTTAGTTCAAGAAGACAATGGAATTGAACATCCTATCTATTATTTAAGTTGAAACTTAAATGATATAGAAACCAAGTACTCCTATGTTGAAAATCTGGCTCTCACAGCTGTTCAAGTGATACAGAGATTTCGACATTATATCCTCTTTCGAAAAACTACCATTTTGTCAGATTGCAACCCCATGACGTATATCTTGTTGTGACAGTTACTAGGAGTAAAATATTCCAAATGGATAGCAATTTTGCAAGAGTTTGATCTAGAATTCGTAAAATCCAATGAAAGAAAGCCCTGGTTTTTGCGGAGTTACTATGCGATCTCCCATCGTTGTCCAATGATTCAACATCCAATGCTACAATCATGGATGAATCTTTGTTTCTGATATCTTCGAGCGATCCATGGTATGGAGATATAATCATCTATCTCCAGACCCAAACATATAGGTCTAATACCTCCCGTTCAGAGTAACGACGTACTCGATACCAAGCAAAAGACTACATGATCGTCGGTGATACACTTTACCGCCGTGGTATCGATACAGTTCTGTGGAGGTGCCTCACCCATGAGGAGGCAGAAAAAGTCCTGAATGATTGTCATTCTGGTGCATGTGGAGGGCATAAATCTGGCTATTCTATAGCACAAAATATTTTACGAGCAGGATACTTCTGGCCAACAATGTTCAAGGATTGCATAAACACAGTCAGAAGTTTCCATGCTTGTCAGATATTTGATCACAAAACTAGGATTCCACCCGCATCTCTGCAACCAGTAGTCGTGGTTGGGCCATTCGCCAAATGGGGCATAGATTTCATGACTTGTAACCGCACCTCAGGTAGGAGGCATGGGTATATCATAATCGCAGTTGACTATTTTACAAAATGGGCCGGGGCGATGCCTACATTAAACAATAGTGGCGAAATGGCTGCTCTTTTCCTTTTCAATCATGTAGTCTCCAGGTTCGGTGTTCCACAAGCTATAGTCACAGATCATGGATCGTATTTTTTTAATCACATGATGGTTGAGTTGGCTACCAAATTAGGATTGTCCCACGATAGCTCTACTACGTATTATCCACAAGCTAACAGACAAGTTGAGGCAATCAACAAAGTCCTGAAACGCATGTTGCAAAGGATGATTGGAGTCCATAAACGGAGTTGGCACCTGATCCTATACTTAGCCTTATGGGCGTACCGGACATTGGTAAGGAATGCAACCGAGTTACACCCTTTCAGCTGGCGTATGGCCTGGAGGAAATCTTACCAGTTCAGGGTGAATTATTCAAACCCCATGGGCTCAGCAGAACAAGGAAACATGCTTAGAATTCAAAAAGGAAAGAATGCAACTGAAAAGCATAGGTTTAACTCCTACCTGGTCCAGACGGTGCCAAGAATCGTCCACAGAATCTCCTAGAATCAGCTAGTGAAAATCAGGGGGGAAAATACCTCCAGAGCTCCAACAAACCCAAGTTCAAATAAAATGGTAAAATGAGGGGTAAAAACCACTTTTAAATTAATTTTCACGTAATTCGAGTAAAGTATTAGTGTTTTAACTCATTTTTCAAGAATTTATTTTCATTTCTAATTGGTTTGATGAAGCAATTGAATAGGTAGTACGACCGTTGAAGGAACAAAGTGTTAACAGTGAATCAAATAATCAATGACCATTATCACGAACAAATTTTATGTGAAGTACAAGCTCGTTAAAAATTAAACCTAAGCAATGAGCAAACGTCCCCCCCAGAGTTTAAGCTCATTAAAAAATGAACCAACCTCCAATAAATAACCATTGCGAACACATTATCATCAACTTTTTGAGCCCTGGTCGTGTTCTTACCATCACCTCCACTATGTTTTAACCGATCATTCACCTCCATTTCATTGTTGACCCTTTTGAGGAACAGCTGCGAAGAGTGATTCTGTTAGCCATTCTTGTGACATTGCCGTGATTGGAAAATTCCAAACCTTACCTGGAATTAGCTGCTACCCAAAAATATCACTCATTCCTCAAGAAACGAGTCTACTTTAAGCTCTTTTCGTCTGACTCGTAAAATATGAAAAGATTGTCGAGCAATTGGCCTCTCCAGCTTGTTAAAGCTACCGAGAGTGCTATCCCTCCTCTATATTTTAATCTTTTTGGACCTAAGGGATTATTACACAAAAAGATCAAGTGCTTGTTTTGTTCGGCTCATTAAAACTATCGAAAATTCATCCCTTTCATATTATTTTATACTTTTTCAGACATAAGGGATTACATGACAAAAAGGATCACTATAGTTTCCTTTCTATCCCTTTTCGAACTCTCTAAAATTGAAAGAGGATCGAGTTGTCTTTGTCGTTAAACTCGTTAAAACCAATAGCAACAAACTTGCCCATGCAGACAAGAACGAGTTTCACTGTCGTTAGGCTCGTTAAAACATAGTGATGGGTTTACCCGAAGGGAAAATTATAGAACAAGCATATGTTATCCTCCTCAAGCTTGATAAAAATAAAGAGGTACTGGATGGAAATGACTGGGGAAAATTTGGGAAGAAAACTTGAAGAAACTTTATTGGTAGTGAGTCACTCTTGAACATGACACTTTCAATCCATCACCATGATTGAGTCGAGTTGGGTTATTCCGTTCACCAGTAATATTACCATTGGTCCACCGTACCATCAATCTTTGGGGTTAATGCTACCAATCCATTTAAGTGTCGCTGATATCTTCAAGAGAAGTTGATCAAAAAATTCACCAACCCATCTTGTGTCTCATCCGCTGCAATACCTTTACGCTTCATTCTTTCATGACCGCCACCCTAAACCCTGTATCATCAAATCGTTTTCACCTCCAAAAGTCATTTGCTTCGTTCCGTGTCATAGATGTGGGATTCATTAAGGCCCTCTTGTGACGGGTCACTTCTTGTCGACATCAGCTCATTATCCAAGAAGTCGACCTAGGAACACCCCTTTCAGTACTTTGAAGCTTGCATGCCTCAATGGCAAGTTTGTCACTTTCGGTGACAGGTTTCCATCAATGGCCTTCAAACGAGAGATTTTGCGTGGCGTTCAATGCCAAGTCACATTTTCACACCACGTGAATTGTACTGTCGTGCCTTGAGGGTCATCATCATCATCGGTGATTCCTCTCGTGCCTGTTAACAGCTTACATCATTGGCTGGTAATCAGGTGATGTCTTTCCATGTTCAACTCCAGAACATTTTTTTCACATGGATCGACATGTACTTCGGGTGAAGATTGGATGAGTTTGAAGACCTCGGATCTAGTTTCATCCATCCGGGCTGCGATATATTTAGGAAAATAAAGACATCAAATGTACATCATTGTTGCACAGATGATCATCGGAATCAAAGGATGATGGCTCTATCAGAATTATCAGTCTGCCACACAAATGGTTGTCTATCCTATGTACATGAAAATGAATTTATAAAGCTGAGCATGGGAATTCCCGCCTCAGCTAGATCATGAAAATGTTATGAAAATAATGTATTGTATTGTATCTTATTACAGGTCACCTTCCAGTTCGAAAAACCTCGGATCCTCATGATAAAGCATTTCACCCGACATCAAAATATTAATGACCTCATGCTTTAGGGGGCAACTGTTATAGAAATTTTTGGGCACTACAACCCATATCATATATGTCCATAAACCAAGGGCTTCTGAGTCCCTAAAAGTGTTGTTTCATTCCCTAAAGGAACAAGTTCAGTTGATTACATCATCTCCCAGAAGTTCTCCACAGAAAACTGCTCAGAACTCGTCAAAACTAGACCATATAGGTTGCTCAGTGCTAAGGGTGTGATGCATCTCACCTACCCAGTGTAAAAGGTGCGATGAATACTAGAAAGCCCTTCTGTAGGGTGCGATGGATGAGAATGGACAAATGGAAGAGATAGTTTTCAAGGTGGATGATCATGGAATCTTCCAGAAACTTCTCCTGTGACACTTGCCTCTTTGAATTCACCTAGGGATGAGTAAGAAGTCATCAATCTCCAAGTGGAATCAAGAACTATTAGAGAGAAGACACTAATCAAAATCCTAGAAGCTGACTCACCTCCCTGCAATCATATTTGTATGGATCCTTCATCCCAGAGATCCAGAGGCTGGAATTTTGTATCTTGTAAGGAAGTGTTGTTGGTTTCCTGGTGGAATATCATAGTGTTGGGTGATCTAAGATTTTCATGAGGTGAAGAAGGGCTTTCATGCTGGGACGATGACGCTGGGTCAGATCAATGGGTTGTAATCCTCTCTTCTAATCTTCACATCAATAAATCTATTCAAGTTTTCCTCCACATTCATGTATGTCTGATAGTATATGCATTTGTGTGGTCAATATATATTTGGTCCTATATTTCTTATTATTGAAGATCTCTGCACTTTGAACGTATTACGCTGCTTTGAATTTATAGGTTCTCTTTGAAGCGGAGTGGTCAAGGGAGAAGCGGAAAAGATCTGTCGGTGAGGAGAAGGAATAAGCAAGGAACTGAGCGAAAAAATCGAGGTTGGTATTCTTTGATCCTCTCCTATCTACTTCTCATAAAGGAAAACGAAAGTAACTTTAATCTGTTTGTTTCTAAGATAGCTACCCGTCTTAGTGGGACTAACAGCTCTGCATAGACACTAGATTTCCCGATAACAGTTAGGTGAACTCACGGTCTGTCTTGACTTAGAAAATTTCCTTCTAGCTATGCACACACTCAAAAATCACACAAAAGTAAAAAAAATAAGAAAAAAGCAAGAAAATTACTCATAAAAGAAAAATCACACTTTGAGTTGATGAAGGCTCACACCTAAGGTGAGCGCACTGCTTCGGGGTGAAGAAGTGCACCCTACCTAGGTGCATTCATTCAGGATGAGCATGTACACCCTACTGAGGAACACTCCATGTCAAAGACATTTTCCCTATCTAGTTGCATGCATGGCCCAACTTGTTGCATGAGGGCTCACTACCAGAAAATAGGAACCGCCTTAACTCCCTCTTAACTAATCCTTTCATGTGATAACAAGTGGCACTCATGCATGAATCAATTTTGCATGTAAATTTCTTTAAATAAACTTAGTTAATCATTCTTTCCATCATCATTTCATCTGAGTTGAGTGCACAACTAGAGAATCAAGAAGACCTTAATCAAAACATTGTAGTAAGTAACTTTGCAGGCTCAATCTTTTATTGTTTTTCATGATTTCGCTATCAAATCTTGTTTTTCTTATTGTTAATCACTTGTTTTGCAGTTTATTTACTAGTGTTTTAGCTGAATCTTCATCCTATAAGTGTTAATCCACTATCGCATGTGAGAGACTTTTCACATTATTGAGACCTTCCATCTTCCACCATGCATATAACAATAGCTATAAATCCATGTAGATCATTCTTCTCCTCATCTGATCATCGAATTCTGCTATGTAAACTTGTTTATGAGCTTCTACCATGCGGAGAAAACTCTTTGAGTTCAAAGCTCCTTCAACCTTGAAAATTGTACCCTATTTAACCCAATTTTTTTCCTAAGTGCATGGGCACATCACGAAGGTACAAAGCCTTTTCCTTCAACCCTTTAGAGTGCTATAGTGCACCCTCCCTTCCTTAGAGACATAGGTGAATCACAAAGGAATGAATCTCTACCCATTCAGAGCTTCAGCATGTGATAGTGTTCCCTCCTTTCCCTTGAGCGCATAGGCACAATATGAAGACATAAAGCTTTGCATTCTTCTTCCTTCATCCCTTTAGAGTGTGACAATGTGCCCTCCTTGTCTCCTTGGATGCATGGGCACATTGGGAGGATTTAAAGGTCATTTTTCCCATTCCTTCACCCTTTAGGGTTCTATAGTGTGCTTTGTCTTTCCTAAGAGCATGAGCACACTACAAAGCCCCAAATGACCATGCATGTGCCATTCATTCTTTGAAAGTGTGCCCTCCTAGTTTGCATGTGTATTTTTCTTGCATGCAAGTTATTTTTGGTTGTCATTCACAGCTTTTGATGATCAGTCATGTGTGATGAATCTTTGAATGTGATTTACAAGTATTGTTGCACACTTAGTTGTTTTAAAATTATATTGTCATCATGAGTGTGATTCCACAAATAGATGTTCATGCTACAAGTGTCAACACTGTCATCATCTATTGGAGACATGTCACCTCGAAAAGTAACCTGTAGAGAACTTTCAAAAGCAAGCACTGATGAGCTTGCTGAAATTACAAAGCCAAGTATTCCTATATATGTGGACACTCAATGTTTTATTGACAATACTATAGAGGTTACCTAGAGTAAGACCTACAACACATTCCTGCAAGAGAAGTTTCCTAAGGACTTAGAATATGTGCATGCATACATCAAAATTAAGAGGTCTAGGATACAGAAGATTGCATGCAAATTATTGGGAATGAAATGTGCTAGAGCTATTGAATGGATCATCACATACATGGATGAATCTCACCTTGTGCTTCACAATGAAAGTGGCGGTCACCTCACAACCTATTATGGTGAGGATATGCAGACATACTATAAGATGCTTAAGCCTAGTGAGTATGAAAAAGAAAACTTCTACATGAAATGGGCTACCCTCAACACAACTGATGTTATCAAATAATGGAGTCAAGAACTTGAAAATTTCCTCCATCACCCATAAATAGTTTATCTAACTAAGATCTTAAGATATGTATATCAGTACTTGATGGTTATGTATTGTTGAATGTTTTGTCTTAATAAAATTGAGGTGTTCTAGGAGAATTGGATATATATATTCAATATGGTGGTGACATGTGGTAAATATTTTAGTTTGGTGGATATTTTATCATATGAATTACAGCGACAGGTGGGGTAGGCCAAAGCATTTTTACAAGAAAATCAAGCTCTAGAATTCTACATGTCTACATATCTCCTTGATGAAATTTGTGCACGGTATGCATTCCCAAAATTGTATTGGAGCTAGACTCCTAAAGAGAAGTTCCCAGTTTATCTCCACCATAGGGTGTTATCACAAGGAAGCTTTGGAGGCGCATACAAAAAATTGGACGGACACAAATTTGCATCTATGTTTTGTCTGATATTTGACATTGGTCCACCATTGTTCATGTTTTTTTTGTAGCAATGAGGTACCAAAAGACACCTTCTTAGCAGTTGGTTCTTCCTTGCGAAGAAATCACAATTTGTTGATGTTAGTGGACCAACATGAGAAACAAAGCATTTTAAATGGTAAGAAACAATGCATGCATAACATAAACTAAAAACTAAAAATAAAACACAAATAATGTTTGATGAATAAAACAAGTCAATAATATAATGGAAAATGGCTCCCTTTATTCACTGCTGAAAGTAGAAGATGAATACAATAAATGAATACTAAACACTTGGAGAGAATTCTTTGAACAATGGTGCCTGAAAATACTCAATAAGGAGGTTCCTTTTCTTCACTCTTTTTGCAACCTTCTCCTCTCTCTGAAAGAAGTATCAAGGTTCTCTCAATGGTATAATACTCTCCACATTAGAATGATGGATTGCTAAGAAGAAACTCTGCTAACATAATAATTCTCTACAACTTCTCAACAATGAAATGCAAGATTGTTTGAGAACAATTTTTCCACCATAACCTTGCCTTCCCTTTGGTCCTCCAATGGTATGTTTATATAGAATTTTGAATCTTTCTTCCCTCTCTTGATCCATTAATGAGAAAATGACCCATGAGTAGGATAAGAGAATCCCTTCGGGGATGCATATCTCTAGAATTCGGTTGTCCTTGATAGAACATGTTAGGGAATCTGATCTTCCAAGTGTGTGAAGTGGTACCGAATTGCTGAGACATATTTTTCTTCGACCGCTCAGCTATCAAATAAAAAGACACGTGGTTTTAAATTTAGGCCTTTAGATAGGTTGCGCAACTCAATTTTATACATGATACCTTTCGAGCATTTAACCTTTTTTTATTTTTCATGATGTATTTACCTAGAAAATATTCACATGTATGCTCTACTGGACGATTTTGGGTGTCATCTAGGCTGTACAAATGTTTGTACATTTTTTTGTTGTTAACAGTTTCCCCCTGATGTATGAGGTTAGGATAAGATGTATAGCCAAAATACATCACATTTTTCTTTTTTGACTGGGAGCCTAATAAAATTCTTGAGAGGGAGAATAGCTTATGGAAAAGAGGAGTCAGGAAAAACCTTGACTGAGGATAAAGATAACCATGCTCTGGAAAAAAATTCTATACGAGGCGGGCATGTCCCATACTCATTATGATGATTAGTGACTAAGTATTACAATCACATAGGAAATATCTTTTGGAAATTTAGAATTTGAAGTGGCTGACATGTTGATGGATGATGATGATAACTACTTACACCCTCAAGGGTGCTCTAGACAAATAGATAGAATCAGGTGCCTCCATGCATTTAAAAGTGAAGCAATGTTGAGTGAGGTTCTCATCAGTGCATGGGTCTTCGATTGTTGGTGCATCCTAATGTAAGAATTGCAGAAAAAGGTGCTAAGTGATGCATGGGTCTTCAACCAAATGAGAGAACTACAATGACCATGAAGTATGATACCACCCTGACATGAAATCTAATGTTGGTGTTGAATGTTAGGGGGGCTGATGACATCAATGGGCGATAGAGATTCCCACTGCGCAACCCAAGAATGTGCCTTAAGGGAGGGGGGGAATCCAACGTACTTCCTTGATCTTGGAAAATGTGTGTTGAAGTTAATAGGGAAAAGGAAGCAATTTCCTGAAATGTTGATTCAGGGAATCATGATGGAGAAATATGACTATAATTTGATGGTTCAAAAAGGTATGATGATGAAAGTGGATAGTATGAATGGATATAGTCAATTTCCCGAGGTTGGAGCTGTAATGTGAGTGGTGACAATTAGATAATTAGTCTAGGGGAAATCCTTAGTGTCGGTAAGACATCCAGGGTAGGTGTGAGTGTGTTTTGACTGGCGTGATGAAAGATCAATGGATGGGGTGGTGATTAGTAAGTTCCAACTAGGGGTGACTTGGGACTATTTTCGAGTATGAGACATGAAAATATGGGTGGGAACCCTTTTCATAAAAAATATTTGTACACTTTCCAAAAGAATGTAAAGGTGCTTTGGGATGTACAAACATGGAGATGGGTGCCCCATGATGATGAAGGTATAGTGTTTTGTGTGGAGGGAAGGGACCCAAATGGTTGGTCTTGGTATGGGGTTGATGAGACGGATGAAGTGACGTAAATGGGCTATGAAAATGGAGGGATGATAGGCCAAATGTAGAACACAGTAGTGCATTCAAATTGATCTGTCAAAAAATAAATGAGGTGGTTTGGGACTGGAGTTGGTAATAAATATGTGAAGAAGAGGAGAATGAGGTTAATCTTCAAGCCATGCAAGTGAAATGGATCCCAGGCTTGAATAGATGGTCATGTATCCAATGGTGTGAGGGGTCTACAAAATGGGTTGACCCATGAATGGGAAGGTTATCTCAAATGACATGGACGTTTACAATGTTCAAGGGGAGGGTTTGGTAAACATGGCTGAGATGATGGAACTTATGGTGCATTTTAGAGAAATGATGTCAGGATGTGAAAACAATTGTAGGAATCCTATCATGTTGGGTGCTATTACTTACTGCAAAATGTGTTTTTAGTTTTCTAAAGAGTAAATGAGTACAGAGGTTTCCAGTCATTTTCCAAGTAGCAGAAGGGCTCAAATCCTATGTCAGACCCTCTCCATTGGAAAGAGCTCTGATCAAGCTTTCCAATGATATGTGGAAGTCCAAAAATGGACTCCTAGATCAAAAGATATGGTCTTCTAAAGTTTCAAGGATTGAAGCCTTGGGAAGGAATATCAAAATATTGGAGATTGCAATATCGGGGGTCCAGAGATATTAGTGATCACATATCAGAGGTCAGAGATATTAAAAGTCGCATTATTGGCACATCACAATATGAAAGGTTAAGATGTTAGAGGTCGCATTATCGGCGGTCGCAATGTCGAAGGTCCAATACATCAGAGGATGCAACATAAGAGCTCAGAAGAGATTGGAACATCAAAAATCGAAGGATCGAAACCTCTAAAAGTGAAAACCTTTAAAAAGTTACAATATTGTTAAAAGTTATGATAGCATTAAAAACCATAGTAAAGCACCGATAAGGATTAACAAATAATTTCATTGCAAAAACAAAGTCGAAGGGCCCTTTTCTCTCTCCTCTAGTAGGACACGTGCTAGCATATGATTGGCTCCCATAAAGACACATGGCAACATATGATCGGTTCTGATAAATCTACAATGGTTTTTGACATCAACATGATGTGGCGGTATGACAAAACACATGGTAGGCAGTTTTGTCATTTTAAGGGGCCTAAGGGGGAAAATATGGGTGACACGTGTCACCTCTCAAGAAGTTCCGTGTGGAGTGATGGCAAATATCAGAGGTTGCCATATTGGAAGTTGAGGATGTCAGCACTTTATAATAGTTGGCAATTGAAAAAGTGTCGATAAGGGCCCTCCGATATTAGGAATGGCACATGGTTGAGAAGAACTTATAGAACTAAGGGTGCTAAGATCTTAACAAAGGAAAAATGGCCCTCGAGCAGGAACAAAATGCGCTAGTACCTTAAGGCTAAGCCTCTGTTCACTGCACCCAGTCCCATGGAGGAAAATAGAAAGGGGCTAAAGAAAAGGGGCCAAGGATATCGAAACCCTGTGTTCATAATGTCTTTAGGAATACAAGTCCCAATGAGTAAAACCTCTGATATAACACTATTGTAATAATACATGACATATTGAGCTCCAATAGTGTAATACAAAGAGTTATGAGATGGATGAGTTGGAATTTGGGATTCCGTGACACCACTAAGGCCACCACATTTGCTTGCTCCGAACTCTAGAAAGTGGGAAATTCAAGTTGTTAAGGGGAGGTTGATAGGTGAACTAGCTAAATAGCTAAAGAGGAACATTGTGGCAGAGACGTGGCCTTATCATAGGCCATCATAGGAATGGCACGGAGATATTTTTCTCAACCATCATTCAATTTTCCTTATTTCTTATATTATGTAATTTCTGCATTTTAAAGAAAGGAATCAAATCCTTTGTAATGATTTGGGTAGCAGACCTTTGCACACTGAGAGTGATAGTCAATCAAATAGCTGGAGCCTAGTTGATATATTTTATAGCTACATTCAAAGCTCCCCTCTCCTTATAAAAAGAGGGAAGAAAAACTTAACAAGGGTTCCCAAATTCTGCACCCAAGAGGCCAGAATTCTGTGGTTCCACTTTGGTTCAATTTTCTTGTTCATGAGGTCCTTGGGCTGATACAATTGTTAAATGTAATGGACTGGTGATTTGGACTCCATCTTTGAAGGATTAACGAAATTTTTTTGTTGATTCCAATTAGAGCAATGTGTAGTATGTTTCCCATTTGTTTATCACTTCATGTATGTCTTTCCTTCTCTGAAATAATGCAATGAAGTTGCTGGTATCACTCTCCTTATGGCTGTATGTTTGATGCTAAGTAGTAAAAAGTACCTATGTTAAGTACATATTTACTTGTGTTATTTCATAGCATACAGTACCTCTATGAGCACAGGTTTACTTATTTTTGTTTGGTGATAAATGTATTCATGAGCCATAAAGTTGGAGACCTTAATTCGTGCTCCACTCTTTCTTCCTTTTCATCTCCTCAGTCTTCCATATTTCTATTGGATATTGTTACTTAGGATTTTATGTTCAGTCCATCCCTCTACATCAATTCCCCTCCTTTCCTTCCTCATGTTAATCTATACGACAACAACAATGTTAAGCTACCTATTGTTGTGTGTCGGTCACCAGAACCAAGACATCTCTTTTTGAGATTACCCATATTTAACCCTTGAGTATTTAGATCTATTTCTTTTCTTGAGTTTACCTTGATGAAGGACTATTAAACCAAGCCCCTGAATTATCTCTTTTCAAACTACGTGACATATGGAGTGCAGCAGAAAGCCCTACTGATAATCTTCAAAAGAACTCATCTAAGATTCCCTAGGCACTGACCCCTTTCTCTCAACATCGGGGTTGTCTCTAGGAAGCTTCTATATATTCCGAAGCAATTGTGTGACAAGAGATAGAAAAATATACAACATATTTCTAGCGCCATTTCCTGGGAATGAATCAAAATATTTTTCCCTAGTTACGATAATTTTTACATTCCCTCCATCGGGGGAGAAAGCGAAGTGTGGTTCAAGATCTCTCACCTTGGTGACTCCACTGTTTGAATCTTATTGTAAACACATTAGCAACTCCAATGTATATATCCTTATTTGGTCATTGTGGCTTTCAAGAGGCCTTATACTCGCTTTGATCCTAAACCAAAAAAAACTTCCCCTACATCTGAACTTGAGATCACTCACCTAAAGGGGTTTTCAAAATGGCCATTCTTGCATTCTTGGCCAACAAATTTGCCCCACTGGATTTTTCTTCTGTTGCTGGTTATCCCCATAATGTCCGTTCAATTCATGAATGGTATAACTATCTTCCTAGATTTAGTGGAAACACCAATAAAACGTCAGACCAACACCTCAAGGATTTTCATGAATGCATGGAACAACTAAGTATTCTTTTTTAACATGTGAAAATGAAATTTTTCATGTATTCTTTAGATGAAGATGCTAGAGTTTGGTACAAAACAATACCTCGTGGAAAAATATCTTCATTAAATATGTTTCACATAACATTTAATATTTTTTGCAAAAGATTATATTTATCGAGTGTTCTATTTGAATATTGTTGTCAACATTTTAATGTTGAAAATGTTTATGAGGCTAATGATGCTGCTCAACATGTTTGTGGGGTTCAACTCCAAGAAAATATATACTTTCCTCAAGAATCACTACCTAGTAATCAAGAAAGGGAAGAAGGACACATTATTAAGCTGCAAATAAACCCTCAGAGATCTTATTCTGCCGGATTTGATGATTATCCTTCTTATGATGTGTATGAATCTGATAGGGAGTCGGGAGATACAGAACCAAAATAGTCTCAGCCATGGGAAGCTACACGAAAAAAGGAGGCCCACCATGAGGTTAACAAGGAGGCTCCAGTTTACAATTCATATCCTTCACTTGGAGAACAAGTTCAAGAGCCTTCTCCATTCTATGATTCAGAAGATTCGGAGGAGTATAAGCTGGTTGCATAATTTCAATGGGATTTTCTTACAAATAAGTGGGGAGAATATGACCAACAACAAATTCTTCAAGAGGAGCTTGAAGTTGAAGAGCCAAGCAATGTCTGTGACTGCTTGTTGTAGAAATATTCCTCCCTGAAAACTATTCAAGAAAGGGATTCAACTATAAATTTTTCTCATTAGTTCCATGATCTAGTAGCTAACTTCATGGCATATTTCTTTAGCCTACAATAGTATACATCAATTCCAAGGTATGTGTCAAATTTTTGGTTTGAAGATCTTATGGGGTGCGTTCCTATTTTAGTCACTGATTTTGAAGAACACATGCCAATTAGAAGGTTGATGGAGGATATTAAAAGAGATGAGAATCAACTATCAAGTTGGGGGAACTTATAAAAAAATTTGTCAAAATATTTTATGTGGTACATGCCTATTTTAATTCTTGGATTTCTAGAGAACAATGGAATAAGGTCCATTACTCTGATGTTGAGATGGTATCATTTCAGAAGGTTGACTTCATTTGGGTGAATTGAGCCTTGTAATTAAGTAGGAGTTGTAAATAAATAAGCTCACCAGGTGATCATTTAGTTTCTAGTTTTTAGAAGTGATAGTTCTGCATTGTAGTATTATGAGGAAAGGACTCCAAACAAATAAAGTTCCATGGAGATTTCCTTTTTGTATAGGTTCAATATAGTTTTTGACTCCATGCCCAATGGTGATGGCTACTAGTTTTTATGTTCTTAGCACCTTGATAGCAAGGCATTGTTCCCAATTGGAGCAAATGTTGTTACTTACTGCAAAATGTGTTTTTAGTTGTCCAAAGAGTAAATGAGAAGATAATTTCACAGTCACTTTCCAAGTATTAGAAAGGACTCAAATTCCACATCAGACCCTATCCATTGGAAAGTTCTTTAAAAAATCTTTCCAACAATATGTGGAAGTCCAAAAATGGACTCCTGGATCAAAAGATATGGTCTCCTGAAGTTTCAAGGATTGAAGCCTTGGGAAGGCATATCAGAATATTGGAGATCGCAATATCAGAGGTTCAGAGATATCAGGGATAGCATATCGAAGGTCATAGATATCAGCGGTTGTATTATTACTGCATTGTAATATTGAAGGTCAAGATGTCAGAGGTCGCATTATCGGCGCATCACATTATCAGTAGTTGCAATGTCGTAGGTCCAATACATCAAAGTAGGTAGCGTTGAAGCTCAGGGGAGATAAGAACATCGGCAATTAGAGGATCAAAACTTCTGAAAGTGCAAGCCTTTAAAAAGTTGCAATATTGTTAATAGTTTTGATAGCGTTGAAAACTGTCGAGGAGCATCAATAAGGATTAACAAAGGATTTCATCATGAAACCAAAGGTGGGTAGACCCTTTTCTCTCTCCTCTAGCAGGACACATAGAAACATATGATTGGTTCTAATAAGCTACATGTGATAGCATATGATTCACTCTGATAAAGACACATGGTAGCATATGATTGGTTCTAATAAAGCTACTATGTCATCTGATGTCATCATGACGTGGCGGTATGACAGGAGATGTTGCAGGCAATTTTGGAATTTTGAGGGGCCTAAGGGGGAAAATCCGGGTGACACGTTTCACCACTCAAGAAGTGTCAGGTGGATTGATGACATCATACCGAAGGTTAACATATTATAGGTTGAGGATGTCAGCACTTTATAATAGTTGGTGATTGAAAAGTGTCAATAAGGGGGCTTTGATATTAGGGATGGCACATGGTAGAGAAGAACTTATAGAACCAAGGGCACTAAGCTCTTAACGAAGGAAAAATGGCCCCCAAGCAAGAACAAAATTTCCTAGCACCTTAAGGCTAATCCTTCAGCCACCGCACCTACTACCATGGAGGAAAATAGAAAGGGGCTAAAGAAAAGGGGCCAAGGACACCAGAACTCTATTTTTTTAATGTCTTTAAGAATAAAAGTCCCGATGAGTAAAGTATGTGCTATAAAAATATTGCAATAATACAGGACATATTGGGCTTTGATAGTGTAATACAGAGAGTTATGAGATGGAAGTGTCGGAAGTTGTGACTCAACGACACCACTAAGGCCATCAAAAGTCATCGCTCCTATCTCTAGAAAGTGGGAAATTCAAGCTGTTAATGGGAAAGCAACAAGCGAATGATCTGAACAACTGAAGAGGAACATTATGGTAGAGATGTGGCATGATCAGAGGCCATCATAGGAATGGAAGGGATATATTTTCCTCAACCGTCATTTTGTTTCCTTATTTCTTTTGTTCTGTAATTTCTGTATTTGAAAGAAAGGAATGAAATCCTTTGTAGTGATTTGGGAAGCAGATCTTCGCATGCCAAGATAGCTATTCGATCAGACAAATGGAGCTCGACTGAGATATTTTGTGACTACTTTTAAGGCTCCCCCTCTCCTTACAAAAATAGGGAAGAAACACTTAACAAGGGTTCCAGAATTCTACACCCAAGATGCTCGAATTTTGTGGTTCCACTTAGGATTAATTTGCCTGTCCATGAAGTCCTTGAGCTGATACAATTGCTAAATGTAATGGACTAGTGATTTGGACTCCATCTTCAAGGATTAATGAAACTATTTTTTTTATTCAAATTAGAGCAATGCGCCATGTCGTTCCCCTTTGTCTATCACTTAATGTATGTCTTTCCTCCTCTGAAATAATGTAATGAAGCTGTTGGTATCACTCTCCTTATGGTTGTATGTTTTCTGCTAAGTAGTAAAAAAAACCTGTGTTAACTATATATTTACTTATGTTATTTAATAGCCTACAATACTTGTATATGCACAGATTTACTTATTGTTGTTTGGTGACAAATGTATTCATGAGGCATAGAGTTGGATACCTTAATTCATGTTGCACTCTTTCTGTATTTTCACCTCCTCACCCTTCCATATTTCTGGTGGATATTATTGCTTAGGATTTTGTGTTCTGTCCATCCTTCTGCATCAATTCCCCTCCTTTCCTTCCTCTTGTTCATCTATACCATAAAAAAAATGTTAAGATACCTATTGTTGTGTGTTGGCCACCAAAACCAAAACATTTCTCTTTGAGATTAGCCATATTTACCCCATGAGTATTTAGATCTATGTGTTTGATTGAGTTTACCTTTATGAAGGACTATTGAACCAATCCCTTGAATTATCCCTTTTCAAAATATGTTACATATGGAGTGCAACAGAAAACCCTACTGATAATATTGAGGAGCACTCCTGTTGGATGCCCTAGGTACTAACCCCTTTCTCTCAACCTGAGGGTTGTCTCTAGGAGGCTTCTACATCTTCTGAAGAAATTGTGTGACGGGAGATAGAAAAAAGCTACAACACTAGGTGGAGACTGATACCTTCACTGTCAATGGACATCGGGGTACTAGTTCTGGTAGGAAGCTGCTAAAGTACCTACAACTTTGACAACCAATACCCCAAGTGAAAACATCTTCATAAAAAAATATATCAATGTAAATATGTTGAAGAAGATGAATTGAAGAACATTAGAAGGTGCACCTGAAAGGGTACTGTGAGAAAGCGTTAGGCCAAAAAAATTATTTTGGGGTTGTGGAGGCAGATTTATAATAATCTATATAGAAAATTTGAATCTAATTATACCTAGAGAACTTGTCCATAAAGGATAGGGTGTTGGCTTGTTGGGTCTTGACCTTGGTTTAGAGGTGATTTAGCCAGACAAATCCCGATACTACTGGCCCTTTCGGCAATATTCCATGGAGTGCGCACTGAGGTCTCACCCAAAGTAGTATTGGAGGGTGCCAGAACCAAGTTTATGCACCCTGGAGATGTCTGATGAGTTCGAGTAATCCATGGTTCGACCTTGTGTGCACGTTGCTACGCGCACTTACCTGAACCTTGTAGCCTGAGACGCTGGCTTTGCGCAACCCTACTCAAGGGCCAAATTTTGTTATTACCCAAGTCCTTACTAGTATTCTACTATTAGTCGATTAACTTAACCTACTTGTATGCGTTAAGTTATCCTTAGTAATATAAATCATTCATACAAGTGCGCGCAGTAAATAAACAATATAAGTGAAATTTATATCAAACAAGTAATAACCCAAGAACAGATACACAGAATTAAGATAAAAATTATGTTTATTATTATATTCCTCAGTTACAGACTCAACTCCACCCTGTGCACTCAGCTGCAGGGGTCCACTCACTCAGCTACGGACTACTAGGCCTTTGTGCACTCAGCCGCAGAGCCTTCTCCTACTCTACGACCCAAGACACACTTTACACTTTCGACTCAATCCCTTAGACTTGTTCTATTACTTCGTTTCTACTTTCTTTTACACTTAGATCCTCACTCTATTTATACAATCCCATGGTCTACGCACCATGGGTAGGTCGACATTACATTATAAACTAGGGTAGACAACCCTATGATTATAACATACTTCCGCGCCCACAATTCGCGGGGCTTTACAACATCATTCGGTCAAAACATGGGCTTTAAGCCCCAAAACATGCCTCGAGGGGATTCCATGCCCAACAGACCCCCAATAGAAACATCGTGACTCGCCCTCGAGTCACTCTGTTGGCGTGGCAATCTTGGCACAGAGTTCCTCCAACTATCCTTGAACTGTGCTGATATCCATAGCGCACTGAGTCGATGCTTGCTAAATCTATTGCATCCTCTATTCTGAGACCTCCATGTCTAGGGTGCTTCTTTGAATTAACATGTTCATCGTATGTGCATGATATTTCCTTCGATGTGTGCTGCAATAATGAAAGCCTCATCGATCCATGGCTGGACACACGCTTTGAGAATTGCCTCCTTGTGTCACACCGCGTCCACTTGCCCCTTTAGTGCCTTAGCTTGTCTCATCCTCGCAAGCCACTAAGCGAGGACTACGGTCTGCGCAGTTCTTTTGACATTGTCGTATTGCTACTGGAGTTCTCGCACCTCTATCTCCAGGCACTAGATGTTGGGGTCCTCTTGTAGAGTTGCGAGGACCTCAAGTCCTTGCTCCAACAAAGTGGTACAGTCTTGCACTGCACCTCCAATTTGTTCCAGTCCACTGCAATAGCACTAGCGTGCTATTCTTGGACCTTTGGGGAGTGGAAGGTTGCACCTTTAACTTCAGCTCGACGATTTGAAGATTCAACTCTAGATGAACCTTGGTCATTTCTTCTCTAGCCTCGTGGACTCCAGTTGCCAACCTGTGGATCTACACCTCTACTGGTAGATCTGCAAGCCAACTCTGGGATGCGTCGACAAGCTTCGTCTACCACCTGCACCAAATGTTGATTCCGCAACACCAATTCATCATGCTACAAGCTGATTTGTTCCATGTTTATCTTTTGCTCACTAAGAACTTGGATCATGTGGCTCTCCCTAGCATGCAGCTTTGCCGTTATCCCATCCTGTAGTAGATACAGTGTCTCAAGCAGAAGGGTAGCCAAATTAAGGCTAAGGCCTTTGATCATGTTAACTGCAAATCTATCGGTCTCGTTCGCTATTACTAGGTCCCCTTCCGATAACACTATTTTGTTTTCCATTCATGTGTGCAACATCTATTATGTTGCCGAGGATCCTGCTGCAAAGTGGGTGGAAAGAGTACCCACCTCAGTGGGATGCATCTGTAACTCCTGTAGCTGCACCCTGAGGGCCCCCAACATAGTCTAGTGCTCCTGCATAAAATCGTGAAGGGCCTCATTTGTGACATCGTGAACTGTCTAGCCGATGTCATGCAGATCCCTTTGGTTAAGGTGATTGGGTCAATGGCCAATTTTGAGGCCTTGAACTTCTTCCTTGGTCCTGCTCTTTCTACCATGTGTGGCCGCTTTAACTATGTCGATACGGTCCCTGGGTCTGTTCTCCCTTCTACTGTTTCTGCTTCCTCTGCCTCCTGCCCCTGCGAGGATGTTGCTTGGTCCTCATCCTTCTTCGCGATTGCTACCTCTACCGCATGTACTGCTACTGCTACTTCTGTGGCCTTCTTCTGCTTGGCACCTTTCTGTGCCGCTTCGCGCGTTGCCCTTACCTCCACTGCTACTGTTTCCTTTCATCTTTTCTTGGCCAATTGTGTGACGCGCAGCTTGGCATCGTCCTTCTTCTTCTGCGTTGCTGCTTTCTCAAGTTCTACAAGATCTGGGGCATGCTATTTCAGAGTCCATGTATCCAAGACAATAAAAATTGCATCGTCAGTGGCTACAACAGGTAGCTTCGACACTGCTTCATCAGATCCTTACACGCCCTGATAAAAATGTTGTGCATATCAGCTTTAAAGTCTACAAAACTCTACAGACTGTTGTACACCGTGGGTGATAGGTGCGACCTCCAATTGATCCACATTTGGATGCTCATCTCCATGAGCACCCAAAATATTTCGGTGTCACGTATCCATTTCGTGTCCTTTATGGCCCAGAGCAAAGCATACTTCGCGGCCTCCGGTAATTCTCTATCAATGCTGGGGAATTGACTGTCCTCTGGCAGTTCCCCCACTACAAGAATTATGGATAACAATAACCATGCATAGTGGAAGGTTTTGCCTTGCTCCTAGGCTTTGCGACAATTTTTCAAAAATTCCTCACAAAGGAATTTGGACGAGTTGAACGGGACCCCCTCCACACACTGCTCGAACAGTGCAACCATCAATGTCGATACCTCATCAATGTGATACTTCCTCATAACTTTTCCAGCCAGGATTTGGGTTGCTACATGTACCCCTTTTTCCATGATGTTGGAGATGGCGTAGCCCCTCTTCTTCTTCTCCAACTTGTATTTCATCTTCATGGCTTCTACGAGGGCCAAATCACTACCCTTTCCTTTGGCTATGGTCATGGGGTCCCTTCCTTTGCGGGGGAGCCGAGAAATGTGGTGAATGAGGTCTACCATGATGGAGATAGGTTCCTCCAGCCATAGATACCCATCATGCACCAAGAAAAGCAGCTGCCTGATGAAGAAAATGGTTATGGGTGTGTGGTGGAAATGCAACACCCATAATAAGTTCAACAGCCTAGCCTTTTCCACACCATGCAGCCACTTCCGCGATTCTAACTTTGTCACCACCCCCGTAGTGTTCTGCTTCATGAGGTTCCTGGTCTCCAAATGAGGGAACATCTCACAGTCAATGAGGTCCCAATCTTCAAACTTCATGGTTGGCACATGGCCCAGGTGCATGCCTTCAAACACAATGTCATCTAGGAGGAGTGGGGTCTGGAGTGAATTCTTAGATTCATCTAGTTCCTTCGGCACTTTGGTCTTTCCTTTCCACGGAGGGACATATGCGTGAAGTTTTTTTGTAGAGCGTGTAGGTTGAATATCCTCCTCCACGCCTTTGTCTTCCTCCTCTGCGATGATTAGGGCCTACAAATCTTCTTCTTCCTCATCTGTTTCTATCATGACAACTCTCCCCTTCTGCAATAGATAGTTTGTTGCACAACGGGTTCCTTAGGGACATGCACGCTAGAGCCATTACCTGTTTATCCTTCTTGGGTCTGGACGTACACGATGTTTTGGGGATCTCTGCCACAACCTCAATACCTTCTGGAACATCCTCCACCATTGGGGCCTTTACGGCCTCACCGGCAGTTACCTCTTCAATTCCCAAACCATCCTTAGTTGCGGTCATTGTATCGAGGCTGTATTCTGTCACTCGTGACCTCAGGGGCTCAATTATCACTTGGCTTTCAATGCTCATTGCTCTGCTCAATCGCTCAATTCTCAAATGACCAAGTGTTGTTTGCTAGGTATCCCTTTGTGTTTTATAGCACCTTTTGAACTCAAATTCGACTATTCCCCCCAATTCCAGTCCATTAATGCTTTATTGGCGGAAAATTTTCTCAAGTCTTGCCCATAAATCGCGTCTTAAATGTCCGTGATGCAGGAGCATCAAGGCCATTTTTCATTTGTAAATATGTGATAAAAGGGGGGTGTGACATTTTTATTATTTTATTAATTAATTTATTATTCTTAATAAAATAGGAGATAATTTGGAAAAGTGAGGATTTTGTAAATATTCTTTTATTGATTAAAAGGATATGAGAGAAATAGTTTAGGAGCAAGGTTTGGGATTAGGGTTTCTATGTATGGGATTAGTTGAGGATTAGGTGGAGAGATATTTTGAGTGAATTAAATGCATTATCTGTGTATAAATAGGAGTGGGTTTTGTGACGAAAACTAGACATTGAGATTGTGAGTGAATGTGAGATTGAGAGTAGGCTTGAACAGCAAGGCTATAAGCCTTCAGCAATTGTAAAGGGCCACAGAAATGAAATATCTGGCCAGCGAAAGTTTGTAAGTCATTGGTTTGTTTCAGATTATACATACATTGATTGATTGAGAAACTGTTTATTTGATTTCTGAAGTTCATGGTATTATTGAATTTATGAAGAAATGATCAATATATGTGTTGAATTCACATCGACTTGTGTGAGAATCGCTATGCATAACCATTGAATGTACAAGACATTAATCTCTGCGTAAGAGGGTTGTATTTTAATCCTCGGTTTGTATCGAACCTTGGTATAAGATTGTTCTTTTGGATTGGTTTGCTATTAATATAAACTTCTGTCAAGAATCCCTGTGAATCCATGTCGATTTCATATTTTAAAACCAGTTCAAATTGTAAGTTGAATGCTGAAGACGTTGCATAAATTGGTTCAATAGGCAAAGCAACAGTAGATTGATATCAAACTATGGGTGAATATTGGCTTGTTCGATGAATTCATAATAAACCAAACAGAGGAGACAGGGTTTCAAAGTTTGGGTTTGTATATCCTCCGAGGAATTTACAATTGCAATTATATAAAATGAATACACGTCATTAAATTCCCAAACCTGGCAAAGTGATTAAGCAATGAAGGATTGCGATCTGAATGAAATCGCTATGTTAAAAGCAGAGAAAGCGTTTGGAACTTATATGGTGAGAAATTGAAGGTTGAATCCACAAATATAGGATACGGAGAACATTTCAGATATTATATAGTATGCGTTGACATTATTGTGTTAAATCCAGATGTGCAGATGGGAGTTTTAAAAAAAGTCGATTTACAGTGTTGAAGTTACATTTGAATGGTTAATGTGTGTCTACAGCGCATGTTTGAAATCAATCTGTGGAAGGTTGGAATGAATGTGCAGCTGGGATTTGCGGTTGCAGGTGATAGATGCAGAGTCAGCATGCTGGAAGGCGTAGGGACGAGTTGAGACAGTGTGTCGATCTGCAGTGTTAACATTCAACAAATCAGATTACGTTGAAGTAGTGGAATGGTTTATTGATGCTGAAGAATACGATGACAGCCATCGTTTCCTAAGTTACCTTGGATCTGGAGTGAATGCAGAGCAAACTCTGCGCTGAGATTGGTTCATACATTTGTTAATGAAGAACTGAAGTTGCGTTTCTGATGAAATCCTGTGTCAGCGTTGAATGGTATTCAGAAGGGTAATGACAGTGTTAAAACAGTGGCACGAATTGTCAGATGCAGCGTGGTTGAAGGTAATGCGTGGTTCAAAATTTGTGACTAGCTGTTGTTTGATTGTATGCTAAGTAGAGAAATCAATATGAATGTTAATGTCCATCGATTCAAGATGAAGTTTTAACTTTTTATGAAGAACGCATCAGATGTTCGTTGAATGCATTAATCTTTTTATGAAAGATGCAGATATGTTAGCGTTGAATAGAAATCGATGAGACAACTTTTTGAATAATAAGAGGACGGCTCTAAAATTGTTGGCATGAGAATCGATTTAAAAGCCCAGGTTAGCAGAAAACGTAGCGTGGAGAATTGGACAAAATCTGTAAGTAGTTGTTGCTGATTAAAGGCTGTGGTTGCTATAAATGGATGTTGCAGGCTAGTACTCATCGATTGGATGATCGAAAAATGGAGATGCATGTTTATGGTAACAGAGATTAAAGATTCTGGGTATTGCAGGCTCTGCCAGCATCAATTTTTGGTATCAAAGCTTGGTTCTGTTGGATTGAAAAATGTTTATTTTCTGAATGAGGACGAGAAGGTTTTATTGAAAACTGAAATGTATTTTTAACTGTATGACGAATGATGAAAGGAAGATCATAGTTTTAAATTTGATATGCAAACTACACAAGTGAACAGGATTATAGGGAGGAAAAGATCATGCAAGATCTTAAGAGGTGAGATGATTTTTCTGATTTGAAATTTGTGATGAGAGTTTATGGTTGCAGAGAAGATGATGGCAGTGAACCAGGCATTTAGCTAAAGGCTGAATAAGGAGGAAAATTGCAGTGTCCTGAAGAAGAAGGTGAGTTAAAGAGATAGCCTGGAGAGAGCAGAGAGAGTGCTCGGAGGGTTCCAGAGGCAGTGAACCAAGTACTTACCAAAAGGCTGAGTGAGGAGAGCTTGGTGAGGTAAGGGGCAGCAAAGGAGATTGTTGTCGTAAAGGCTATTGCAGCTCATGGCGAGTGAGAAACTCAGAAGGAAATGATCATGGAGGATCAGAGAAGAGGTTGAGAGGAATGCCACAACGGTAGGATGAATGATGAGGTCAAAGAAATAGAGATTGCAGTAATGAAAGTACAATTGCAGGTACTAGAGGAATGGCTGCAAGAGTAGGAAAATCATAATAGAGGTTGGATCTTTCCACTGAAGGGAAAGAGAATGATTTGGCGACAATTGCAGAGGAGGTTGAGGCAAATTGTGATTGCCTTGGTGAAAAAGGAACTTAGAGTTCTTGAACCAGAGATGGAATTTGAAGATTCCACACGCAGATTTGTTCAGAAGGATGTGTTGGAGGGAGCAGTCAAGACTGAAAAGTCTTGCGGTTTTAAAACTGACAAGTTGAGTATGTTTGCAGGTACAGTACAAGGAGATGAGCAAGCTTTAGAGTTTGTTCAAGAAGAATTGAATCTGAAGGCTGTTCAGATCGATGCTGAGACAACAAGATCTCAGAAGGAGATGAAGACGAAGGAGTCTAATCAGGATGTTGATGCAGAAAGAGAAAGACCAGCTGATGATTGGTCAAGCACTGGTGAAGGTATGGAAAATCGTGTGAAGTTTCCAAGTTCTACTCCTAATGAAGTTGTTGAATTGTATAGGAAACTAGATCTCCAGAGAAGAGAGTTGGAGAGACAAAGGAATGACAGTTATGGAGCAGATGATGGTAAGAAGGAGAGACTGGCTGACAGTCTCATGGTGAATGCAAAGCAGCATATTGATGTGCTGACAGAGGATTTGGAAAGGAACTCAGAGCAGCATACGGAAGTGTTGTCAGAGAAAGTTGAGGAGAAAACTAGTGAATATTTGCTAAGTCCTGAAGAAGACTTGGAGCTACAGAGAGAAAACTTGGTGACTGATTGTGATTTTGATGCTGAAAACTTGATTGTGTTTACAGGTGATGTAGAAGACAATCCATCATTTGAGATTGTCTTGGAAGAAGAAGAACTGTTACAGGTAGAGGATGAGATAGTCATGTCTCATATGCAGAAATTTGTTACCATAGGTGACAAGAAAGAGTTGGATTTTCTGTATAGCCAAGAGAAGACTGGTGTACAAAATTTTGGAGCTACTGCAGTAGTACAAGATGAAGCTACACTGTTTGCAAAACTTGATTGGATTACCAGAATCAATCCAGATGATAATGGAAAATTACTGAAGATTGTCGAAAGAGAAGATGGAGATTATGCTGGAGTTAATTTGCAGCATGTTGATGAAATTGCTGATGATGAGCAAAGGAATGTTGCAGAGGGACAAGAAGATTGGGAGGCCGCAACATTTATGGTGACAGCTAAGGCAACACTGACAGCAGTAACATCTATGGGGGCGCTAAAGCCTTATGGTTTTTATTCTAACAATTGTTTTGTGAATTCAGGTTTTATTGAATATGCTGGAGAAAGTCTGTTAGACAGAGAAATTGAACTGATGAGGCGGATGATGATGAAAGAATCCCGGAAGAGGCCAGCAGAAGTAAAACAAAGGAGAACCAGCAAAAGAAAGACATCAAAAGATTGTGAGAGCACAGCCAGTGGAGCAATGCAACATAAAGTGTGGAAACTTGGAGAAGAACATCAAAAAGAAGCAGTGGCAAGTGGAAAGTTGCAGCACAAGATATGGGATCTAGGCATACACAGATCCGAACACATGATCAGGCAATCATGATTAATTTTAACGTTGGGTGTCTGATGCAGGAGCATCAAGGCCATTTTTCATTTGTAAATATGTGATAAAAGGGGGGTGTGACATTTTTATTATTTTATTAATTAATTTGTTCTTTTTAATAAAATAAGAGATAATTTGGAAAAGTGAGGATTTTGTAAATATTCTTTTATTGATTAAAAGGATATGAGAGAAATAGTTTAGGAGCAAGGTTTGGGATTAGGATTTATATGTATGGGATTAGTTGAGGATTAGGTGGAGAGACATTTTGAGTGAATTAAATGCATTATTTGTGTATAAATAGGAGTGGGTTTTGTGAAGAAAACTAGACATTGAGATTGTGAGTGAATGTGAGATTGAGAGTAGGCTTGAACAGCAAGGCTGTAAGCCTTCAGCAATTGTAAAGGGCCACAGAAATGAAATATCTGGCCAGCGAAAGTTTGTAAGTCATTGGTTTGTTTTCAGATTATACATACATTGATTGATTGAGAAACTGTTTATTTGATTTCTGAAGTTCATGGTATTATTGAATTTATGAAGAAATGATCAATATATGTGTTGAATTCACATCGACTTGTGTGAGAATCGCTATGCATAACCATTGAATGTACAAGACATTAATCTCTACCTAAGAGGGTTGTATTTTAATCCTCGGTTTGTATCGAACCTTGGTATAAGATTGTTCTTTTGGATTGGTTTTCTATTAATATAAACTTCTGTCAAGAATCCCTGTGAATCCATGTTGATTTCATATTTTAAAACCAGTTCAAATTGTAAGTTGAATGCTGAAGACGCTACATAAATTGGTTCAATAGGCAAAGCAACAGTAGATTGATATCAAACTGTGGGTGAATATTGGCCTGTTTGATGAATTCATAATACACCAGACGGAGGAGACAGGGTTTCAAAGTTTGGGTTTGTATATCCTCCGGCGAATTTACAATTGCAATTATACAAAATGAATACACGTCATTAAATTCCCAAACCTGGCAAAGTAATTAAGCAATGAAGGATTGCGATCTGAATGAAATCGCTATGTTAAAAGTAGAGAAAGCGTTTGGAACTTATATGGTGAGAAATTGCAGGTTGAATCCACAGATATAGGATACAGAGAACATTTCAGATATTATATAGTATGCGTTGACATTATTGTGTTAAATGCAGATGTGCAGACGGGAGTTTTAAAAAAAGTCGATTTACAGTGTTGAAGTTGCATTTGAATGGTTAATGTGTGTCTACAGCGCAAGTTTGAAATCAATCTGTGGAAGGTTGGAATGAATGTGCAGGTTGGATTTGCGGTTGCAGGTGATAGATGCAGAGTCAGCGTGCTGGAAGGCATAGGGACGAGTTGAGATAGGGTGTCGATCTACAGTGTTAACATTCAGCAAATCAGATTACGTTGAAGTAGTGGAATGGTTTTTTGATGCTGAAGAATACGATGACAGCCATCGTTTCCTAAGTTACCTTGGATCTGGAGTGAACGCAGAGCAAACTCTGCGCTGAGATTGGTTCATACATTTGTTAATGAAGAACTGAAGTTGTGTTTCTGATGAAAGCCTGTGTCAGTGTTGAATGGTATTCAGAAGGGTAATGACAGTGTTATAACAGTGGCACGAATTGTCAGATGCAGCATGGTTGAAGGTAACGCGTGGTTCAAAATTTGTGACTAGTTGTTGTTTGATTGTATGCTAAGTAGAGAAATCAATATGAATGTTATGGTCCATTGATTCAAGATGAAGTTTTAACTTTTTATGAAGAACGCATCAGATGTTCGTTGAATGCATTAATATTTTTATGAAAGATGCAGATATGTTAGCGTTGAATAGAAATCGATGAGACAACTTTCTGAATAATAAGAGGCCGACTCTAAAATTGTTGGCATGAGAATCGATTTAAAAGCCCAGGTTAGCAGAAAACGTAGCGTGGAGAATCAGACAAAATCTATAAGTATTTGTTGCTGATTAAAAGCTGTGGTTGCTATAAATGGATGTTGCAGGCTAGTACTCATCGATTGGATGATCAAAAGATGGAGATGCATGTTTATGATAACAGAGATTAAAGATTCTGGGTATTGCAGGTTCTGCCTGCATTAGTCTGCTGCTCACTCCATTTGGCCTCAAGTTGTGCATCCCATCGTGAATAGTGACCTCAGCGGTCACTTTCTGGCCAATTCGCATGACAGCACAACCCTCCATGCACGAATGTGGACCCTGTGATGCTATGCTTCTGTGCGCATCCCAGATATTGCGTAGGTCCCAGGCAGAATAGTTTATAGTCCCACACTTCCTTTCAACTGCCTGGAGCTCTAAGACTATCCTTCCCGTGGTTAGTCAAATGGTCGCACCACCCGTGTGGAGCTCCATCCTGTCCTCCATCATGGTTCGCGAAGAATCCTCACCTTCCATTGTTGTGGTTGGCATCATGCACTTTACTATGTGCAATGCGCTACCCTGTTTAATACGTTTGATGATATGCGGTCCAAGCCAAGGTAGCAGACTAACCAATTCACAATGATAGTGCTCAAACTTGTTAATATGATCGTATGTACCTTGCCCTAACATACTCGGTTCTTCGATGAAAAATGCTTCCTTTATCTCGTCCTCCAACTTCTTGACCTCCATGTCCATCATAACGCTTTTCTTCCTTAATCGTACCCTTTCTTTTTCAAGTTCACGGAGTCTAAAGTTTCCCCGTCAGATTTCTTCCTCAAGTCTTATGTGTTCTATTTCTCACGGCTATGTGATTCCTTCATTCTGGGCTTTTCGAACCATTGTAACTGTAGGTGATGCTATGCACGAAGTAGGCTTCACAGGCTCCATGGGGATTACGGCCCTACTTCACACTTCATCTTCGGAAGTGTTTGCGTGGTCAGGGTTTTGCACAGGGACCTATAAGCCCATAGAACTGCTAATACACATAGGTCCCAGTCAGTGCGTCTCACATGGTGGACCATGTTCAGTACTTCGCACAACTTGTTAAAGGCTTCCCCATGGATAATATTTGGCATGCTTGGTCCTATCATACTTCGTCATTCATGCCCTCGTCTTGCCCACTCCTGTTTTTTGTTCCTGTTTACAATCGTGAGGATGGTGTGTGTTTGTGCAGGTTGCGTACCATATGCCCGTACCCATCTGGAGAGGTGGGCATGCATGTTGTTTCGTCCATCATACCCAGCTTCCCTCCACAACTGAGGCTTTCCAAACCATATAAGCATCAACCTTTTGCATTCCCGCTAATCCTTAAAATGTTGCTCACGCGTACCCCACCACCTTGTGGGTGTAGCGTGTAGTGCCCATTTCAGAGCATCGAACCGTTATTGTTCTGGCACCTCACTTTGAAATTTGTTCAAGAAGTCATCCATCGTTGTCAACCCATCATACATAGGTATATCTCTTACCTTTGTTGTCATGTAGCATAGTGATCTTACCATCATGTTGCAATTCAGTGTGGTTACCTCGTGTAACTGGTTTTTCCATCATTCTATTTCTTCATCCAAATCTAATGTACAGGAGCTTTCGTGCTCCCACAAAATTCTGCCATCCACTGTAGAATTCACCTAGTCCTACTTCTGCGTGGTGATTTTATACGTACAATCTAGGTTGTTGTTGCTCTCATCATCATGCACTGGCTCTGTGTAGCGCGATCCTTCTGTAGGGTCTAAAGGTACCACTACGTGTAGTGACTTTTCTCAAAAATCATCTTGCGCTTCTTTATATTTATCACTCCATTCATATCAGTGGCCTAATCTATTCCTAGTGGCGCAGGATAGGGATTGCTATTATCAACAATATCTATCACTTTAAGATCTGCAAGTGCGCTCACACCTTCGATATCTACCATTATTCCCTACAATCTTCCCATCGGTAGGATATTTTGCTGGTTTGCCATTCGCAATTGAATAGGAGACCATTGCAACGTGGGACTGCCCATGCGCTCCCATTTCTACTTTGGCAGTACATTCACGTCCGATCCTAAATCCAGAATCACTTGATCCATTTCATATTCCCCAATTTGCGCAGTCAATCTCATCTCCCTTCCTGTTCGCGTTGTGTGCTTCCCAAGCTTCTGGACTACGCGTGGTTCTCCTGACCCATCACACCTAGTGATGAGTTCCTACAGTCCCTTATAGCCTTGCTATTACATAGTAGCTTCATGCATGTCTCCAGAAGGGTAGTAAGCATTGATGGGTCCATCTCTGGTTCTAGTTTATCTTTACTACCTGAAGTGGAGGCCTTTATGAAGCTCTTCTTAGCTTCCATGAATGTCTCCTTCGTGCACTCCAAATCGAACTCTAGTTCCTTTGTTGGAGCCTTGCGAACCCAAGCACTCTCTTTGGGCTGCTTCCCCTTATCATCTATTGTCGTGATACCACTTTGGAGCATGATGTTTACATTTGGGTCCTCCTCGCGTGGCTCAAACCTCATCATTTGCAGGTTCTTAGTTGAGGGAGGCTGGAGCGTTCCTTTATCACACAACCTTGCTATCAGTGTAGGGCAGTCCTTCATCTCATGATAAAACTTGGTATAATATAAACATGATGCCCTCGTCAGATTTTTACAATCGTAGGCATAATGCCCTGGCCCTCTGCAATTGTAACAAATCAGCTGTCTGCAACCCCTTCCTGGTCCCATTCCACCTTGACCTTGTCAATGGCCCTGAAATCCAGTTAGTGCCATCCCTACATTTTGATCGAGGGCTCATGTTTTGGTCTGAACTCTATAGGTAGGGGTTCGATCCATCATTAGTTCATAACTTCTACAGGTGCACTCATCATGGCCTACAGATCTGCAAAAATTACAGAACAACTGCTGGGATGTCTATGTATACTTCTGTAATAGATGGTAGTTATCTGTAGCATGCTTCCCTGCTATCTGATAAATCGCATACCATAATGTAGGCACTGCACTCGGTCCTGCTTGTGCCTCTAGTCTCAATGGCATTGGCCCTCCTCCCACTAGGTAGTTCACGAAAACTAGACAATAGTCCTTGTCATGTCCCTGGCCTTTGTAGTTTATGCACCATACCTCCTCGCGTGCCTCTGAGCAAGTTGTCCTGTCCTGTTTTGAACTAGGTTTTTCAACTATGCATGGATCTATTAGACTCCTAGACTAGGATTTGTATTAGGGTCTCGTGTAGTCTCATTGCAGTCTCCAAAGCTTCGGCCTGAGTGGATAGCTTTTGCTATGAAAACACTATCCTTAGATGTGACATTAGTGATGCTACAAACCATGCGCGGTGCTGCCCATCCGTCAAGGTCACGTTGGCTTCACGAATCATACCCTTCAGTCTTTGATCTACCTCCCATGGGGTCTTTCCTGGAAGCATCGATTTCCTTAAACCTGATAATCGACTGTGTCTCTGATTTTGGCTTGCTAATTTCCTTATTTAGCGCAGCTTGGATATCCACGATCCCTACGTTTGGATTTTTATTAGAATGCTTAATGTACCACATCAGTGCGTGATCCTACAATGTGCTTACCAGCGTTGCCTTCTTTATGTTGTCCTCTGTGACTCCTTGCGCTTCCCATACAGCCTTTACCACGAACCAAAATTGGTCTGGATCTTTGTTCCCTACACCTTTGAACACTAAAAATTTTATTGTGCTCGCCATATTAAACTGTGGTGGCGACAGAGTTGGTGTGGGTGGATATGGGGGTGAAGATGGTGAAACTAGTGGTGGTGTAGGTGGAGGTGGTGTGCACAAACTTCGTTGCCTTATTGAACTAATCACACTTCTTGGTGAAACCTTCGCGAGCTCTTCCTCGCTTTCTCATGGAGGTGAAATCAAGGGGCTAGTTTCTATCTCTGCACAACCTTCATTTCTATAGATCCTCCCACTTCACATAACCCCAAACATCAATTTATTCGCATAAACCGCTTTTCACACAGTAGAGTTTTAATCAAAGTGTTCAAAGATTTAACGTACTTACCTCGAAGTCCTTTGAGGAAGCATCATTCCACCTCACTATAGCTGACTGACATGTCTACCACGAATTCGGTGATAAACCCTCTTATATTTAGATCGAGCCAATGGTCCACACCACGTGCGATCTTATCTCCCAATGCTTCTAGTTTGCGCACCAACTCTGGAGTCCACACAATCGGTTTGTCAAGCCTACACCTTCCTTGATTGTCTGCTAGCTTCGCGATCCACTCGTATAACTTAGAGGGGAAGGATGCAAAGAAAATTTCATGGATTTTTGTATATCAGTAGCACTATTACCTTTGTTCCTTTGATACTTGCGGATTCCTGTTTTCTTGTGCTGCGAACTCATGGATTTTTCTGTCCAACCACCCTTCAATTTCTTTCTTTGTCAGATTCTAGTGACACGACATCAAACATCTCTTATGCAGATCTTGGTCTTGGAAATAGAACCATTTTTTGGCTTGTTGGGTCCTGACCCAGGTTTAGAGGTGATTTAGCCAAAGAAATCCCAGTACTACTAGCCCTTTCGGCAACAGTCCGTGGAGTGTGGATTGAGGTCTCACCCGAAGTAGTATGGTAGAGTGCTATAATTAGGTTTCCACACCATGGAGATGTCTAATGAGTTTAAGTAGTCCACGGTTCGACCCTGCGTGCACGTCGCTACACGAACTTACCCAAACCTCGTAGCCTGAGATGTTGCCTTCGCACAGCCTTACTCAGGGTCTGAACACTGTTATTACCCAAGTCATTACTAGTATTCCACTGTTAGTCAATTAACTTAGCCTACTTGTATGTGTTAAGTTATCCTTAGCAATATAAATCATTCATACAAGTGCATGCAGTAAGTAAAAAATATAAGTGCAATTTATATCAAACAGGTAATAACCCAAGAAAAGATACACAGAATTAAGATAAAACTTCTCTTTATTATTATCTTCCTCAGTTACAGACTCGACTCCGCCCTATGCACTCAACTGTGGACTACTAGGCTTCTGTGCACTCAGCTACAGAGCCTTCTCCTACTCTACGACCCAAGACACACTTTACACTTTCGAATCAATCCATTAGACTTGTTCTATTACTTTGCTTCTACTTTCTTTTACACTTAGAGCCTCACTCTATTTATACAATCCGATGGTCTGCATACCATGGGTAGGCCGACATTACATTACAAACTAGGGCGGACAACCCTATGACTCTAACATACTTTCCTGCCCGCAATTTGTGGGGCTTTACAACATCATTCAGTCAAAACATGGGCTTTGAGCCCCAAAACATGCCTCAGGGGGATTCCATGCCCAACATAGGGCCTCATGACTGACACAAGCATCAATCACTTGGTCAATGAATGGTGTAGGGTAATTTCCCTTGGGACAAGCTTTTTTCAGATCCTGAAAATCAATACAAATGTGAATGGTGCCCTTTCTTTTCATGATGGTTACAGGGGTAGAAACCCAAGAGGTGTAAGCAATAGAATAGCTGAAACAAACTTTGTGTAGCTTATCAATTTCCTTCTTGATCGCTTCGGCTTTAGAAGGGTGGAGTTGACATTGCTTTTGTCAAATGGGGTGAGCGTCAAGACATGTGTCAATATCATGCTCCATGATGGTGGGATTGATGTCTAGCATCTTAGAATAGGTCTGTTAGGCCAGGCAGTAACTCCATAAGGCAAAAACGATTCATATGTGTTATTCCATCAGGTAGGTCTTCATTATATACATGAGGGAGAGACTATTCAGTTCATCTCCCGATGACTGTTCATATTTCTAATTTATCTATTTACATAAATTCATCCAATCACAAGGATTAGGTCTCAACATTCCCCCCCTTAATTTGAAGGGATGTTGGTGAGTCCAAGCATCATTTTGAATCGTTCAAGCTTTTCTCTTCCAAACGCTTTGGTGAAGATGTCTGCAATTTTCTCATTTGTGGAACAATGACAGAGATGGATTGTTTTGGCCTCAACATGATGTCGAATCAGATGATATTAATTATTGATGTGCTTCATTCGATCATGGAACTTTGGGTTCTTGGCCAACTTTATTGCAGAGGTATTGTCAATCATGAGTGGAGTTGATTGTACTTGTTTTACCTTCATATCTTCAAGAATTTTCCTGAGCCACACAATTTCTTTTGTTGCTTCAGCTGCTGCCACGTATTCTGCTTCTGTTGTGGAATTTTCTAGAACTGATTGTTTGTGTGATCTCCAGGAGACAGCTCCTGATCCAAGAATCATATCATATCCTGAAGTTGATACCCCAGTTTCTTTGTCTCCATCGAAGTCTGAATCAGAGTATCCAATCAAGTTGAAGTCGTCCACCTATGTATACTTGATTCCAAAGTCTTGAGTTCCCTTCAAGTACCTTAGAATTCTTTTCTTAGCAGACCAATGTCCCTCACAAGGCTTTTGCATAAACCTGGAGAGGATTCCAACATCAAACAAAATGTTTGGTTTGGTAGTAGTTACGTTTGAATGACTTACTTAACGCAGTTGAATCCCAAAAATGATATCTAGTAGTTAGGTAGTTGAGACTTCCTACAAGCTGTCTATACTTTGTTGCATCCTCAAATTATTTTCCTTCAATAGATGTGAGCTTTAAGTTTTGTTCCATTGGAGTAGTAAGAGGATTGCACTCTGTCATGCCAAAACTGTTCAACAGATCTCCAATGTATTTCTTTTGAGAAAGAAATGTGGACTTTGGATGTTGGGTTACTTCAATGCCAAGATAGTAATGAACATAGCCCAAATCAGTCATTTCAAATCTTTTCCCCAATTACTTCTTTATGGATGCAATGTAGCTTTCATTGTTCCCTGTCATCAAAATATCATCTACATATACCACAAGATATACAACTGTTTTGCCAACTTTCTTGACAAATAAAGTTGCATCATCAAGATCAAAATGTTTGAAATTGAGTTTCAGAAGATGCTCAGTTAGTTTTTCATACTAGGCTCGTGGTGCTTGTTTGAGGCCATACAAGGACTTCACAAGTTTGCATACTTTATGTTCATGTCCTTTCACAACAAATCCTTCAAGGTGGGACATAAAAACATTCGCTTTTAGATCTCCATTCAAGAAAGTAGTTTTTACATCCATTTGATGGACTTTCCAACCATTCTGAGCTGCTAGTGCAAAGAGTGTCCGGATGGTAGCCCATTTTGCTGTGGGGGAAAAAGTCTCCTCATAATAGACCCCTTCCTCCTGTGCAAAAACTTTTGCCACAAGTCTAGCTTTGTGCTTGTCAAGTTAGCCATCAACTTTATACTTGTTCTTGTAGACCCACTTGTAGGCAATTGGTTTGGTTCCTAATGGAGGATCAACCAGCTTCCAAGTGCCATTCTTTATGAGGGCATCATACTCCTTTTGCATCGCTTCTTTCCATTCATCATGAGAAGCAGCTTCTTTGAAGCAAGTTGGTTCAAAATCTGTAGACAAGTTCAATTCACAATCATAACAAACATCCATATCAACAGGTGAATTAGAGTCATCTACATCACCTCCATTTTACTGGTTTGAATTTATGGTTCCTGTCTTTCCAACTTCATCAGGATGAACACTTTCAAGTTTCTTTGTCATCCACTTTGGGGGACCTTTCTCAGATTGTCCAGGTTGCTTCGTTGATTGAGTTGGGACTGAATCAAGACTGAGTCTCCCAATTCTATCAATCACATCACTTAAAGCATAATCTGTTGTTGGAGATTCATGTGGGGGAGAATTTTCCTCAGAAGAAGATTCCACATGTTGATCTAGTATAGGAATCCCCCCTTCAATATGTGGAATCTGATTATCAAATTCTTGAAATGATTTTTCTTTTGCGAATCTATCCAAGCGATCAAGTTGCTGCTCAATAACATTGTTAGTTTTGGATGATTCAAGAAAAATTACTTCTCTAGATACAAAAAACTTCTTATTTACTTCATCATAGAGGTGGTATGCTTTGGAGGTGTTTGAATACCCCAGGAAGATACACTTACGACTTCTAGCACCAAGTTTGTGTCTATGTACCTTTGTTATCAAGGCATAACAGGTGGAACCAAAGACCCTGAGATGCTTTACCAAAGGAACATGTCCAAACCACATTTCATATGGAGTCTTGGTTCTTATAAGATTAGATGGACATCTATTCTTTATATATTCAGCACATAGAATAGCATCAGCCCAAAACATTATCTTTACATTTTTGAAGAAGAGCATGGATCGTACCATATTTAAGATTGTCATATTCATTCTTTCAGCTACACCATTATGTTGGGGATTATAAGGCATAGTTGTTTGACGTTTGATCCCATGTTGGCGAAGATAGTTTTCAAATTCATTTGATGTGTATTCCTTTCCATTATTAGTGCGAATAGACCCAATACGAGATTGTGCATCATTTTCAATCCATTTATGAAAATTATTGAATGTTTGAAAAGCATCAGATTTGTTCTTAAATAAATAAACCCAACACATTTTGGTGTAGTCATCAATAAATGTCATGATATATTTATTTCCATTTGTAGAAGGAACAGGCATTGGACCACATAAATCTAAATGAATGAGTTCAAGTTTTTTATGTGCTCTTGAATGTGAATCATGGAAAGACTATTTGCTATGCTTTCCTAGAATGCAAGCATCACATCGCTTAAGTTTCCTAGGAATTGTAGGCAAACCAGCAACATCATTTTTCTTCAACAAGCGTAGACTGTCATAGTTCAAATGTCCAAATCTAGCATGCCATAATAAACTTGATGGAAGTGTACCTTCTTCATGATAACAATTGTATGAGAAATGTTGTGCACGAGCAAAGGTTCCTTGCAGCTTGAGAAGCCTTTCTTCTTCTATTCCCCTCATGACAAGTGAGTGGTGAGATGCTTTTCTTACCTCAAGCTTTCCATCAAACATATGAATGGAGTGACCTTGCTGGCGAATGTGGACCAACAACAACAAGTTTCTCTTGAGTTGTGGGAGATATAGAAGATGATGCAAAAGAAAGTCTAGAAGACCAGGCAGTTTAAGCCTGATTGTGCGAAGCCCTGATGGATTGATTTTTTATTGGTCTTCAAATTATAATGCTCCATCAACATTGTTAGTGAAATATTCAAAAAATCCTTTTCTATGAGTCATGTGGCAGGTTTCTCCTAAATCAAGCAACCAATCATTTTTCCAAGAAGCAAGTAAAGCATTAAACAAATATTCATTTACTCCAATGTTACATTGTGCCACAACATAGTGAGTGGATTCAGGTTCTTTACCTTTATCTGTATCATCAGTTTTACCTTTCTGTTGGTTTATTTTCTGCTCAATTTTGTCCCATGGTAGCTTGCATGTAGAGGCATCATGTGATCCATTCCTTTTGCAGCAAATGCAGTGCAAATCTGCCTTTTCTCCTTGAGAATGTCTGCCCCCCCTGCCTCTGAAATATCTTCCTCTTCCTCTTTGACCACCTCTTCCTCTTGTAGAATCTTGAGCAGGATGCTTTTCTTTATGAGAAAGGCACACAACCTCTTCAGAAGATTCAGGGGTTGTCTTCTTTCCAAAAGCTTTCTCTTTTTTAGCAAACATTTTCACATGAGATTCAAAGGTTATATCTTTGAGATTTCCATTTGCTTGCAATGACTCAAGATAATTGGAGTAAGTAGGATAAAGTGCCTTGAGAAAAGTGATAAGAGGAATATCCAATTCAACCTTAGTGGATTTTATATCATGCATTATAGACTTTACTTCAGATGCAAGAGCAAGAGGATCATTATTTCGCAGTTCAAGAGTGAAGAGTTTAATCATGAGTTGAACAACTTCAAGTGCAGAATGTGAGTCATAGAGTTCTTTCAGCTTTTGTAAAGCTTCAAAGGCAGTTGAATATGACGAAATATGGTGACTCACCTCTTCATTTGCAGATGCTACGATTAATGCATAAGCTTTGCTGTTCTTGTTTTCCCAAATAATGAGCTCTTTGTCTGAGGTAGGTTGTACTGGTTCATTGTCTCCGTCTCCGACAAACACTCCTTTCCACAACTCATTGAAAATTAGGGTGTGTTTTATCATCCGGGACCATTCAGGATAGTTCTCCTTGCCAATTATAACTATTCCCACCATGGATATGACTGAATGCATTCTGTAAAAAATTATTTATACTGATAGAAAAAATACTTCTGCTAGCAAGAAAAAAATCTGTGTACTGTAAAAAAATACTTTTGCTGGCAAAGAGAAAAACTATATTTTATCCATATAGAATATCACCATTTGTATTTTCAACCTTATTTCATACGATATATCAAGCATCCATGCCCTTGACAAAAAGAAACTACTCACTGTACCATTATCAATATATTGTATTCCTTAAACCCATAATGACTAATAAAATAAAGAAAAAATCTTGAGCAAAATTGTTTCTTTCCAATATATTATTATGCTCAACGCCTTTTTTTTCTTTAGTGATACCAAGGCTAGTCAAATACCTTCACAGTCTCAACATTTAGCACACAAAGATAAACTACTACTACTTTCAATGCGTATGAACCAACACCATTCCAAGACTTAACCATAATGCCTCTACACTAATACAATCATAAAAATATGAACCGATTTTTTTTTAGGAGCTCAACATGTAGGAGCGACATCACATATATGTCAGCAACTTAAATGCAACAGCCTAATATATGGGCAATGTTCAACATATGGTATTAATCATATCAGCGTTTCAAACAGACAACGTTGTAATGTTGAGCGTTTTAAAAAACTGGCATTCAACGATTTTTGTATGCAAAAAAAACTTCAACCCACCATGAAAAGAGAGTTACAGCTCATCCATCGATCATAGTAGATAGAAACTGCCTTAAATGTAAGCCAAAGTATAGAGTAGCCATGGAACTAAATATTATGAAGAGTTTCGAAGCAAACTCCATAGGGTTATCGCCCACGACAATGAAGAAAAGGACGAAACATCAAATAATTCTCAACCCCGTTTTAACAGACTTCAGGCAGAGCTGCTTTCACCGAATCAAAAGGGCCAGACTATCAGCGTATCAAGATTTCAACGCATACAATGATAGCAGCATTAATACACAGCGTTAATATGAGACCAGCGTGAAAATACACAATGCTAATACACAGCGTTGATACACAACAATGGAACCTGATTCACGCACGCAGATCCCAGCAATGGTTCTGGTTTTGTTCTGGTTCTTCAACAGAGTAGTGTTGAAGATGCAAGAGCAACGACTCGACCAACAAACCAGCGTTCAAGATGCAAGACCAATGTAGTTTGCTCCTGTGTGGAAGCACCAATGCAGCAACACGGCCTCAAGGTATGCAACGATTCAGATGGTTTTCAGGTCTGAGGTTGCCAGGTCAGAGGATTCAGACTTATGGCAGACAGAGTGCACAGGGGCAGTGGACAGAGATCAGAAGGCGGAAGAGAGTTACAACTATTTTGGGAGTTGGCTCTGATACCATGTTAGGCCAGGCAGTAACTCCATAAGGCAAAAATTATTCGTATGTCTTATTCCATCAGGTAGGTCTTCATTTATATACATGAGGGAGAGATTGTTTAGTTCATCTCCCGATGACTATTCATATTTCTAATTTATCTATTTACATAAATTCACCCAATCACAAGGATTAGGTGTCAACAAGGTCCATGCGAAGGTATCCCTATATCCTTGAAAAATAGGGCTCTGTATGAGGATACCTTGTTTTAGGAGCATGTTGGCCCCAATGAGATTCCTTCGACAATGCTAGGTTTGATTGAAATATCGACCTTAGTGGTAGGTGAGATGTTAGACATGTTCTCTTCCTCAAATGCATCTAGTGCAGAGATGGAGTATTTAAACCAATCTAGCTATCTTGATGGAAGAAAATCCTTTGACTCTATGGTGAAAACATCATGTGTCAGTGAATCAAGAGGTACAAAAGATTTTTGAGGTAGGAAGAAAGAGTGATGATGCATGGGATCCCAAGGACATTTGAGATCCATCATGGCCTCTATAATATCTTCATCTGAGTGAAAAAAGATAATCTAACATTGAACTAGGTTGTGTGAGGTCGTGAGGGAGGAGTTTCAACTTTGTTATCATAAAAGGTCAGCAAGATGATGATTCAGTAGAACCATGCGATGTTGACAATGTGCAGATGGGATGGGTATACACAATTGGTGATGGTACCGCCATTGTGGTGGGTTTAACAGTATTGACACAACATGAATCATGGTTCCTAAAAAAGAGGAAATGACTCATATGTGATGTTGCATGTCATTAGCATTAGCTCATGGTAAAATTTCCATAATTGTGGATTGATGGTGAGCGGGACTAGATTTCCACAATACCGTTTGCACCCTAGAAGCCAACATATATTCTTGTATGTGTGGCTGGCATTGTATTCAAATTTGTTGAAATATTTTTCACATAGGACATGTCTTAGAACTATGAGAGTTACTGGTGCATCTACTACATGCAAAATTGGTGCTAAAACAATAAATGGTGTGGGTGTCAATATCATCCATAGTGTGAAAACATGACAACTAGTTGGTGTCATGAGGTGGGGCGTTCCTAGGTGCCAGAAGCCTCAACATATTAGGATCACCATGAGGTTTCTCCCTAGTGTTAGGTTTTCTTAATACTGCTATCACTGCTTGAAAACATGGAAGTTACGGGCAATTCCATGTATGGTGTGATTGAGAGCAGATGTGACACTAATGGTGCGAGTGTATAGTGTGGTTAGGTCATGGAATATTGACCAAAAAATGAAAGGCGACTTGATTCTTTCCTAATTCCAGACATTGATTTACGAGGTGGTTAGGTATATCGCATAGGGTGCACACCTGGGGTGATTTTGACAATGTGGCATGAGGTTGCTTTATCTTTTTTCTAGATCTTGACCGATGGTGATGGGATTTAACATGTTGAAGGGTGTATCGATGTGTCTTAGGTGGTGTTTTGTCCTCGAATATGCACAAGATGGACCTAGACCGATAAACCCCCACTAGTTTGGTGTTATCCGGTGATTAGGTATCTGGTTCAACTAACGTTGAGTTGTTAATGATGAATCAATGCATGAAATCCAATGTTTCACAGAATTGGGGAAGGGGTGGAAAACACCAAGTATGATGGTTTTGTGCACAAATGTGGCAACTATGATGTCTGTTTCTAGGTTTGTTTCTCAGGGAAATGTGTAGGGCAAGGTAATACCTCCTGAATTCCTGTAACTTAGGACATTAGTTAATGAAATGGTCTATTTTGATGCATAAAGCGCATAAGGAGGTATGTTGGGGTGTCACTGATTCTAGTTATCTCTATGTATGGTGAGAGGTTGAGTGACTAGAAAAGGAATATAAGAATGAATATTCTTCCCTAGTGACATAAAAAATGGTTTTGGATGAATCATCTTTGAGTGGCATGGCCAGTAGTGATGAGGTCATGGTATTCGCTTAGGCGAGTGCACCTAAAGAATCTTAATATTGAGTAATTTTGGGGAAATGATGAGTGTAATGCCTATATTCCATGCATATAACACATGCATGGCTGGTGTGCAATGCCTTATTATGTGCAGGCATGTTATTTTCCCCAGTTGTTGGGAGAGGGTTTAATCATGCTTTTGGTGCATGCATAAGAGTTTTTAACTCATCTAACTAGGGGCACATATTGGTAAGTTGCCCCATTAATTCACACAAAGTAGAGGGTGGAGGTACCATGGAGGAGGAAGCATTTGAAGATTCCGCCTTCTTGCACTTTTTGTTATCGCATTTTCTGGCACCGGTTGGTGTCGATGCAAACATCACTTGTTGTGGGGTGTTATCCTAGTGAGGGGGTACAAGAATGATGCCTGTCAAGGTCATACCTGAGTTTTCTAACATGGCCTGAGGGGCCAGATGGGAGACGGGTATCTCTAGAGCCATATTGGGCAACGTGAGTGTTGCAATAACTTGGTGTGAGACAAAACCAGGTGGAGGTAATAAGAAGGGTGTTTGAGTGATAGCATATGGTAAGAATGAAGAATCAACAACTACAATGTTGTTTGTATATGGAATTGGTTCTTGATCTTGATGGGTGTTTGATGAACTCATCATGCACACCAAGGCTCCTGTGGCTAGAGGAGTATCCTCCAACATAGGTGGGTATCCTGGGTATGTCATGAGGATCATTGATGGTTTAAGTTGTTTAGGTCCAAATTCAGTATAGGTTGTGATCAACTCAGGAGAAGATCCATAAAAAAGGTAGCACACCATCAAGGGTAGATAATGTCTTATTCTGATAGTATGTGAGTTGGTCAATCGTAACAATTTTCCCATCATGAGGGAACACAATTACTATAAATATGGAGGATTCCACTACTTTCATCTCATACATGTAACTTTGGCCAAGAAGGATATTATAATCCAACAATGCATTTACGACTTCTATGTCAATGAGTATTGTTTTACCGACAAGTTGTACTAGAATGCCTTGGTTTAGGCCTATGGTGGTAGAAGGGCACCCATTTTATGCTCTAAGAGTGATTTCATATGGTTTGAGTTCGGGAGATCCAAGTTTTTTCCAAATCTTTTTGGAGAAGATACATGTGGATGCTCCCTCATTGAGTATGCAGCGAGGAATGGCGATATTATGGACTAAGATTGGATTTTGAAAACTGACGGCTGATGGGAGATGTGGGGTAGATTTATCCAAGTGAAAAACCATTAAATGAGAATAAAAAACATCAATTTCTACTAATGCATAAACTAAGGCTTTCCATTGGGCTGGGCATGAGTGAAAACTTCCAATGCTGACCTAGCTGAAGGAATTTGAGCTACTTCATCGACTATGCTATAGTTGTGATAAGCCTTTGAGTTTGTTCATGTTCACCATAAAGGTCATTTAACCATATTTGGGATGGGTTCTATGACATATCAATATATTTTCAAATATGTTTTAGTTGTTGTAGTAGTTAAGGTGGAAGGGTTGGTTTCTGGAAGATTTTTTTCTTCTCGGTTGCACGTCTACTGGAGAATTTCTTCCCCCGCCATGAAAATGTTGCAACTTGAGGTACCTTGGGAGCTTCCTCCAAGAGGATTTCGATAGTGTTGTTGGGAGGCTTCCCAATTTTTATTTACCACTCCTTGATGGGGGAAGGGATGCTACATTACTACAGTTTGTTGATTACCCCCCTTGCCCCTTATTTTCTTTTATCCTCTTTAACTCGGGGAGTTGTGGGTAATGATGGGTGTAATGACTGTATTCCCCACAAATGACACAAGTGTGATTAGTTCATAGACTTGAGTTCTTATTTTTCGTTTGTGGATTGTTATTGGTCTATCCCCGGTTTGGGTTTTGGTTGGGGCTTCCCCCAGCTGGTGCCTGTGGGGGTTGTTGCTAATTGTTGGCCCCCCCGCATAATCTCTACCTTGGGCTTGTTCTTTCCTTTATTCTTAATAGAGGTGGGGGGATTATCCATATTTTCCTATTCAAATGATTGTTTTTGTTGAGGGAGATAAGGTTTCACAAAATTAACCCCTGCATTATTTTGTGCTAGTGGGTTATTCTGTTGAGGTGGTGGAAAAGGGAAATATTGGTTCCCCTATCCTTGGTTATCATATTTGCTTTAGGAAGTGGAAACTACTTCCATGGTCCTAAGGGGATATGCGTTGCCATGTGGGGGAGGATATTGGCTACCTTGCATGGGAGGGTATGGGCCTACCTGCATACCAAGGCTATGTAGAGGGGTAGGTTGGTTAGGGTAATATCCTATGTTTTAAGGTAGGGGTTATGCATGCGTGACACCATATGGTTGGCTACTATGTGTATTTCTAGAGTATTGGAAGGTGTTTCCTAGTTGATTTTGGGTCATGGTACCAATTAATTCATCTACAACACTAGTTGCACCTAGTAACTTAGATTTAAAGGTTTGTAGGCAAGGAGCATCATGAAGCACATGGTGGAGGTATCTAGATTACGTGTGTATGAGCTCTAATTGTTGAGATTTTACGATGGCTTCTTCCTCGTTTTGTGGGGAGGATTTTTCCACATCTTTTGAGATTTTTGACATAAGAGATATCATAAAGAGGTCTAGGAGGAGTTTGGCCTCCAAATGAGTTTTGCACAAACTACAAAATTTCCACCATTCATGGATATGGTCTGATATGTGAGTAGTAGATTTTTGTTTGAAATGGTTTAGGAGTTCCAGTCCTGATTCTTGGCGAACCGGGAGCCGAAAGAATGTAAGGAATGTTGTGGCCATGGAACTGAAGTTCCTATATCACCCAGAAGGTTGGTATACATACCATTTTACTGCAGGCCATGTAAGGGTGTGTTGAAATAGTCATAGAAGAATAGTTCCTTATGTCATACTATTGGATGAACACTAAAAGTGAAAGGTCATGACATAGTTTCTTGTGTCATCTCCTTTTTTCCCTTCAAATTTTGGAACATTTAAGGGGAGCTTAGCAGGCATGGGTAGCCAATTATATCCATGTGAAATAGGGCCATTGGTTAGCTTTCTTAAATCAAGAAGATTTAAGGAATCTAAAAACAGGACTCACAAGTTGTCCACCATCGCAAAATGATATTGAATAGTTATATGTCAATGGGTTCCTTAATGAGGATGGTTACCATGGTGAGAACCATGTGGAATCCTAGAAGGGGAGTTGTGAGGGATCCCCTAAGGGGTAGTGTGAGGGGTAGCTTATGGAGTCTCGTGAGGGGTAGTGAATGGGGTTATTTGATGAGGAAGGGTCCCAATAAAAGTTTCACTAATGAAGAAATATCCTAGAACGATGGCTGTGTGGTGTCTTCTACACCTAAATGGTGAAAGACTTGGCACACCTGCTAATAATGGAGGGAGGTTTCAAGAATTTCTAGAACAACAAGGAGATGTGGGGTCCTCTATGGTGTCAAGTAGAGTGTGTGTTACTTGGTGTGATGATAGAAGGAGATAAGTGTCAGAGCAAGTAAATCACATACATAAAATAAAGTGAAAATAAAATGATTACTTTCCCATTAGCTTATGTTATGTGATTAATCAAACAAAAAATGGTTTTCCTTTATTTATGCATATGATAAAAGATCCTATAAATACCTATTTGTCCTTGCCACTCTCAATGTAATTGGGAATTGCAGATATATCTTCCTATGGGTATCAAGGCAATGTCCTGAGAGAACATGTGACTCTTTCTAGTAGCCAAAGAATCAACCAAGGTAAAGGATGAGGCTTTAGTGTTTCCCACATCTCCACCTATAGGGATGGATTCCCTAGTTTTAGCCATTCAGATACCTTCATCCCATGGGAACAGTCGAGTATTTAGCTTCTTGGTATTCAGTTACAAGTACTGAGCACTAGAAGGGCTGAGTAGCCCCAAATAGTACCGCATGCAATGGACGTAAGCCGAACCCCATTTGAATAAGGTCTCTAAAATGCTCAGGTATTCGTTTCCATGGGATTATGAAGGATTTTAAGCATCCTAAAAGTCAACTTCTATGTTTCAAAGATGTACCATGACCACGACATATTTTGAGATGTCTACCCATAATGGTCCTTACCTGAACTATTCATTTTTTTATGGCCCCTGTGGGGAATTTAGTTGGTTCAAGTTATGGTTTATTTTAAGATTCTTGCTTTTCTTAGGGTGTGAGATGTAAGCAAAAGCAAGCTAAGTATAAAAAGCTTCAGAAACTAGATGCCTTCTTATACAAAGCTTATAGAAGTTTAGTGTGTGATGTGTATTGTGTGTGCAAGTGGCATAGTGAACATAGAAAGTGTGATAAGATGTCGACATGAAGTGTTCCATTACAATATCCTCTAGTTACACTATGCTTGGATTGTTCCTTGCATGAAAAAAAAATGTGTGGATAATGGGCCACTTACTCTTCTTCCTATTACACTATGTGTGCCTAAAGGGAGATGGAAACCCAAGTGCTTTAAGAAATATTTCATATGCAAACCTAGGTTCACCTAAAATACGCAAGGGAAGCAAAGATTACTTACTTTCTATAGTGACACTTGGTCCTAGTCCCAAAAACTAATGAAATAAAAATTCTTTGGTTAGTAACAAGATGTGTGGATAATGGGCCACTTACTCCTTACTAATTAAGCTATATGAGTTGTGAAAAATTGCAACATAATATGAAAAGTATGTGTGGAATGTGGCCACTTACTTTTCCCCTAATTAATCTATGTGCAAAATTGAAACAAAAACAAATATAACCTAATTAATCTACTAATAGTGGTTAGTAAAGAAATCATACAGTCTAAACCAACTGGAAAAAAATTGCAGAGGTGAAGTAAATTCACTAAAGGCTGCCAATCATCCAAGATGATAAAATTACAATGGGTTTTTGTGCTCTCTATAAACAATGTGGTTTTTCCTATGCACAGACGTGCATGCGCATTTTTCTAAACAAAAGTTTCATGGACGACAATTTTTTTTGAACAATCAAGCTTTCCAGCTAAGAACAAGTCCATAAGGTCCTGCGAAAATTCCAGAGATATCTTAAACGTGGGAAATAATGATTATGCAGAGAGGAGGCCTTGCAAAACAACTGTTAGAGTAAAAAAAGACAGTGGAGTCATCAAACCTGTTTGTGTGTTTTTGTAGCAATGAGGTACCAAAAGACACGTTCTTAGCAGTTGTTTTTTGCCTGCAAAGAAATCATAAATCAAATTGATTGTTGTTAGTGGACAAATAGGAGAAATAGAGCATTACAAATGGTAAGAAATAATGCATGCATAACATGAACTAAAAACTAAAAGAAGAACATAAATAATGCTTGATGAAGAAAAGAAGTCAATACTATAATGCATAGGGCTCCCTTTATTGTCTGATGAAAGTAGAAGATGAATACAATAGATGAATACTAAATACTTTGAGAGAATTCCTTGAGAAATGGTGCCTAAAAATCCTCAACAAGGAGGTTCATTTCTTCACTCTCTTTGCAATATTCTCCTCTCTCTCAAAGAAGTATCAATCTCTCTCAATGGTGGAATCCTCTCAACACTAGAATGATGGATTTCTAAGAAGAAACTCTGCCAACATAATAGTGCTCTACTTCTTCTCAACAATGCAATGCAGGATTATTGATAACACTTTTTCTAGCATAACCTTTCCAGCAATTAGAGGAAGAATATACCATCCATCCCATGGATGATCACCCCAACACTCCCGATGAACAACCAATCATTGGAGGTCATCTTCTATTTGGAGAGATGGGGATTACATCTCCACCAATAGACTGAGCCATGGATTTTTGTAGTGTAACACTTGATTAGCCAAAGAAGAGGATCATGTAGTATAGGCATAGATACTTCCCATAGTATCCTCATAATCTAGTCTCAATAGAAACAGAAAAGGTGATCACCTCAAACACTAGAAGGAATCCAAGAGCGATCTTGGTGGAAAATATTTCATTCACCACAGTGGCATGAGATAACTCATAGTACTTGTTGAATGAGATTTCTAGGCTAAGAAGAGAATTTGTTACGACAAAGAAGAAAATCTTGCAGTGGAGAACTAGAGGTTGTCATCATAGAACTAAAATACCACAGAATGGAAGTTAGCCATGCTAGATGAATTGGGACTAAAGGATGACACTATGGCACGACTATACTATGAGATGATACTTATACAACAGTTCACGGCTCCTCTGATTGGAATTCAGAGTAATGCACAAGAAGTGGTGAAAATCCTGAAGATAGAAACCATAGCAATTGATCAGATGCAGAAGTGGACTGGAAAATATCCAAATTTTTCGCAACACTTAGAAAAGAAGGATAATATCACTGTAGAAATTATTAGAGTGCAGCTGAGAGTCCAATTACACAAATACTCGTTCCTTGGAGCATAGTTGGCTAAGACCATGGTTACCTATAATTGACTGCATAATGGGTTTGACTCTCTTACACAAAAAATTGGGATGCTCACCATTGGATCTCTTGAAGCAATCAGAGGTAGGGAAGTCATCTCTCAAGAGATCATGGATTACATTGAGAAAATCAAGAAAGTAACAAAACATGAAGGCTTTGAGGTAACAAATGACATTATTCAACAACACCCATTTGCACCCGTCAAAGTGCACATGAAGATTTCATGGTTGTGGAATAACGTGAAATAAAGCTCCAAGAACATACTGAAAGAGGCATTCAAGGTGAAGGTGCATTACGAAGGGGATTTTCCAAACCAGATCAAAGATATTGTGAAGGATTTTAGAGCATGGCACACTTATATCACAAATTAACTCCATGAAGAAGTAAATGATTTATCTATTTGATGAGTCTTTGTCCTTTTAGCATTTTTGTCTTAATATTTCACCATCTCATTTGTAAATTCTCTTATGTGAAAAAAATTGTGTAATGAAGTCCAAGGAACACATGTTGAATATGAAAAGCCACAAATTGGAATGTAACGAGTCATATTAGAGCATGAATAGTCATAGGTGTTATCACTCCAATATTTCTCTAGAGTGTTTGAGAAAGAAATAATTAGAGGTAACCACAAACCAACTTTGGAGATTAGGATCTAGCCTTCCTAATTCTCAGAGAGGGCTCTCTCTTTTCTATTTAACTTTGTTTAGTTATTTGATTTGAGGCTAGCTATGAATGTGCTTGGGTTTTGATTTGGATTTGGTGGTGGGATCACTTAGATGAAAAGAGGGGTGTCTTTTACCATTGGGCTATGGGGTCAAATGTCAGGCAAATAGGACTAGATCACGTTCTAATAATAATGTCTATAGGGAAAGATAGCAAAGTTACTTCAGATCTCAAGGGTGGATGGTGAAGTGGTTTTCAATCGGATCCAAAGAGAAATTAAGTGTTCCTTCGGCAATATTATGAAGAAAGTGAAAGAGGTCAACCGGGATGGGAGAGAAATTAAGCATTCTCAGATCTGGATATCAGAAGAAAACATGTAAATGATCAACTATTCAAAATAGAGTGTACTTAAACAAATTCTGAGATAAACTTCCAGTTAATTCATTCAACTTTAGATAACATTTAAGTTTGTGAAAAACATAAGAAAATAAAAAATTTGACAAAGAAAATACTTCACTGTAATAGCTCAACACATGAATCTTGTAATGCAATCTCTTTATTACTTGGCCCAGTCTGCTGCCTTGAAAAATTGGTACAATAACCCTTAGGTTTATGATCAAAATAACTTTACAAATGTATAGAAATCCACCCCCAATACTTCGATTTATGAAGTATTTATACAAAAATAATTTACAAAATATCCCAAACTATCCTGGGAAGTAATCTAGGAGAAAGAAATATCTTCATGCAAGAAGATAGAGAGAGCTATTGAACTGTTGTTTGTTGTCCCTATTTATTAGGCTGTGTTGTCTTTAATAGTTGATATTTTTCCTTTTAATATCTGCTTTTCTGTTTGGTATTCACGTTGGATGTTCTACTCATTCTGCCCTTTTAACTGATACTCTTTCATCTGATACACTTTGACCTGGCTGACCTATCATTATCCTTTTACTGTGCGCTTTTTACTCTTACTGTACATTTTTACCTTTTGACTATGTATTTCTATAGTAAGCCATTTAATTTCTCCCATGTTTCGGCATCTAGCAATTGGATATTCATCATCTTCCTGTAAATCTCTTCTGCCTCTGTATACTTTGTAAAAGTAGGCTTATTCACAAAAAGGTGTTTTACCTCATGCTGGAGGTAAAACAAATTCTCAAAAGTTTGGTATAAGACCTTGCGAGTAGGTATCCCCTTCATGGATGGAGTATTCATTTGGTCTCTGGCTACTTCTCTGATTTTTCTATTGTAGTCCTCTTGTGGCATTAACTTATTGTTTATTACCAAGGGATTCGGTAAACCCTTTTGCCTCAAAATTTCAAACTTAACCATGAATCTTTCAATAGGCAGTTGCATGGTTTGGTACTTATCTTCAAGGTTTAACATTAAATTCCTCTTGGTGAGGACCCTTTTCACTTCCAAAATTGTACCTGTTCTGTTAGGTATCTCTAATTCCTATGATTCATAATTATTTTTGGAGTTTAGTAAGTGAATGATCCTTACAGCTTCCTCTGGCATGTCTCCCAATTCTGATTTTACTCTCTGTATGGCTTATGTAGCCTCTTTTATTAAATCAATCTACTCAAAAATTACTTGGACGGATGGCCAAATATCATTGACAGAGTCAATGATATTGACCCACAATTGTTCCTTAGCCTAACCTAGGGGTTCCTTCAATGTAAGTTCCTTCTCCAGGCTTTTTATTCTTTTCTTCATGTTAGTTGCTTTCTGCACTTCTTCCTTGTGCATAATCTGGGAAAGCTTGTAGTCAGTCTCCAGACTAGTCACATTTTCTTTGAGCTTGTTCATTTCAGTGGTCTGAATGGATATGTCTTCCATTTATTTGACCAACTTGCTTGCCTCATCACCTGTTGACCATGTTGCTGATGTAGATGGTGTAGAAGCTGGTAGTGTTATAGCCATTGGAACTGTAGGCGCTAAGGATGCTACCAAAGTGGAAGGTACTGTAGTAGTAATTGTTGGGATAATAGTGGCAGGGGAAGTCTCCAGACTAGCTTGTTTACCTGTATCAAGCTATCTAATTCGTTTTCCATTTCCTTCACCCGATCATTCAATTGAAGCACTAGGTCCATCATCTCCTCATGATTTGTTTGGCTCTCCAGGACCTCCTTTGTTTTTGGGTGTTCTGAATGAGGTAGCTTTAGTTGTTTCTTGAGAGTTGTTATATCCTCATTCTTCTTCTTGATCAAATTTTCAGTAGCTTTGATGTCATTTGGATCATCGCCCAGCTCAATTACCAAGTCCTCTAATGACTTGATCCTATTGTCTTTGGCCTGTGAGGAGCTCTTTTCCAATTTGTATTGGGCTGTAATGTTGTCTAGTGAACCCTGCAGCCTATGTGCAGCCATGGCCTTTCCTGTTAGGGTGGAGTAGATGATCTCTCCAGCCTGTTTGTGAAATTCTATCTGGTTAATGGGATGAACATCCCTAGCCAACACCTCAAAATCAATTTTTCTATAGTTATCAAATGTTTTTGGTTGTTGAACAGTAGGCTACATAAAGGACACCTGCATTTCCTGCTTTGATGTCAAAATATAACATCAATCTTCTTTGATTGGCTGGTGTGTGCTTGAATTATTGGGCATATGTTACACCCTTCAATTTCTTATTTCTCATCTTGATCTCCTTGTACCTGTCCTTAATATATTTTTCCTTATTAGCTAGCCTGGTAAAGGAAGAAACCTCAACATTGAGCTATCTCTCAATCAGTTGGGTTTTAGAAGTTGATGGTTGTTGTGTTTCACCTGAAGCAGTTGTGCCTTTTCTTGTTAGTGATTTCCACTTACTCAATGGTTTCCTCTTGTTTAGTCACAGGATTCATCTTGGGCCTTTTTCTGAGCTCAAAATGCTCATTTGTAGTCTCCATGGTAGAACTAGAACCCTCCTCCCTGTTTCTCTTTGGATTTCTCTCTTCATTTGCTAGGGTCAGTAAAATAGGAGGATTATTCATTAGTTCCCCTAGTTTTGGAACCTGCAGGAAAGAAATTTGATCAATTTGCTTCTCAACATCCAACACTGTATTTTCTGCATCGACTACTATGTTATCCATGTAAATTAGTGTATTCTCCAACCATTCTGATTGGTTGGAAAATCTCTCAATATCAGGTCTAGGATGGTGGATGAAAGGTCCCAATTTGAACTTGATTCTCAACTTATTTATGACCCCATGAGGGTCATACTGACACATAAAGTTGTTCCTGAATTTCATGTCCTGCAATATCTTGTCAGCCTCAAGTCGAGCTTCTCTGTTATTACATATGAAGGGACCCAATTGGTTTTTAATTTTAAATTGGGTCTCCTTCCTAGTTGCTAGGAAGTTGACTTCATCTGAATTGATGACCTGTCTAAAATATTCCAGTCTAAATATCCTCATAGGGAGGTATTTGGGCAGTTTATAAGGGGCAAGTTGGCATCCATAAACTCTAATTTCTGTGTGGTTCTGGTACAGATACTAGTCTCCCACCTTGATGTTCTTGGCCAATTGTATCACCCTTTTGATTTCTTGCCTGATTATGGGCTAAGGGGTACTGGTCAGCATGTTCATGATTGGATGGGAAATTGAATCGATGAATTCCTTATAGGTGAATCCAGTGGAGTATTTTTGGATCAAGGGTGTCCAATAGATAACTGACCTTGGATTCCCTTTGGTATCCAATTTCTGGATACTGTCAGGGAATTTATTTGATTGATAGTACAAAAACATATGAAATAATACCGAAGAGTACTTGAAAACTCTCACAATTGGGAGTATTTTGAACATTTCATGCATCCTATTTACAATGAACTGAGCATAGTTGTACATGAAAATAGGAGGCTTTCCTGGGCTAAAAATGGAAAGAAATGCCAGAATAACCTCATCCACATGCTCATCTGAAGTATATCCTAGGATGCAAGAGAGCGGTAACAATTTGTTTGCCCCTCTCTGAAAAAATGGTGGTAACATAAGGAGGACTATCTATAGGAGTATGGTGGTCTTCTATGATGAAGGTTTGGAAAATTTGTGCTATTTTAGCCAAGTCTAGATTGACATATTGGTCCAGTAAGTCACCAATAGACAGTGGGGTCTTATTAGGGCTGGGTTCGACCTACAACATTTGGTTAATGGATTCTGTAGTTGTTGGGTAGCGGATCCCCCCATAGCATTTTTTTGGGGCTTAAAGCCCGAGTGTTGGTCAAAATAATGTAAAGACTCTGCGAAATGCAGGTGCAGAGCAAGAAAGCTTAGATGAGTCATAGGTTTGTCCACCCTAAAATAATATGATTGAATGTAAAGTGTGTCAGCCTACCCATGCTCTGCGGACCATGGGATTGTATAAATAGAGCGAGGCTCTAAGTGTAAAGACAGTTTTGATTTTTTGGAAGGTAATAGATAAATGCGAAGGCATGATTAGAGGATAGAAGTGGATCTGAAGGTATTGGGTTGTAGTAGTAGGTAAAGGCTCTGCAGCTAAGTGTGTAAAGGCCTAGTAGAGTTCGGAGCTGAGTGCACAGAACACTGTAGCTAAGTGCCTAGGGCTGAGTCGGGTCTGTATTGAACTGAACTTGAAAAGGATCATTAATAAAGCTAAGTTGATTCAGCATATTGTGCATCTATTTTGTAGATCTATATTTTGATGTTCAACATTAATGGTATCTGGTTATCTATATGCACGCACTTGTATGTATGTTTATGTATGAAACCCTTCTAAGTAATTAATGAACAAAACCTAATTAAGGAAGACATGGGTAATTAATGCTGGTCACACTGTGGCTATATCTGCATGAAGGCAGTCCCACAAGATGTAAGGAGCCCACTGGTGTGCGTAAGCTAGTAAGCGCGAGGGGTGAATCGCGTAAATATCACCCATATCAGACATCCCCATGGTGCGGAAACCTGGTTCCAGCACCCTCCCATACTACTTTGGTTGAGACCTTAGTCCATGCTCTGTGGACTATTTCCGAAAGAGCGAGTAGTACCGAGATTTTCTTGGCTAAACTCACTGCTGAACTTGGTTCAAGCCCCACGTAGCCAACAAATGGTTCCATTGCCGGGACCGAGATCTGCCTAAGGGATGTCTGATGTTGTGCCATTCAAACCCAACAAAGAAGGAAATTGAAGAGTGGTTGGACAAGAAGATTCACGAATTCACGACACAGGAAAATAGAACTCCATAGGTATCTAAGAAAAGGTGGTTGGATCGTTATGTTTATATGGAAATCCATGAGTTTTTCTCTGCATCCTTTCCCTCTGAACTGTATGAGTGGCTCGCAAGATTAGCCAACAGCTAGGGAAGGGTAAGCTCGACCAACTGATAGTGTGGACTCCGGAATTAGTGCACAGACTAGAGGCATCAGAAGACAAGATCGCGTGAGTTGTGGACCATTGGAACGACCAGATAATAGGGGGATTTATCACTGAGTTTTTGGTAGACACAGTTGTGAGCTATATAGAAGTAGAGCGATGTTTTCTCAAGGGACCGCGAGGTAAGTACATTAAATCTTTGAATACCTAGATTAAGATGTTGTTATGTGAAAAGTGGGTTATGCGAATACATTAATGTTTGGAATGATGCGGAGCAGAAATATCTACAAAGGTAGTGGGGAATTAGGAAACAGCCCCTTAATTTCACCTTTGCAAAAGAGTGAGGAAGAGCACGCTCGGGTCTCCCTGAGAAGTGTGGTCAGTTTTATAAGGCAGCACATTCCACAATTACCACCTCCACCCATACCACCACCCGCTTTACCTCCCTCACCTTCATCTCCACCCACTCCACCTCCACCAACCCCACAGTTTAGCATGGCAAGTGCGATCAAGCTACCCGTATTTATAGGAGTAGGGAATGAGGATCTGGATCAGTTCTGGTCCATGGTAAGAGAAGTGTGGGAAGCGCAGGGGGTCATGGATGACAACAGTAAGAAGGATACATTAGTGAGCACGTTCCAGGATCACGCATTGACATGGTATATCAAGCACTCTAATGACCACGCAAATGTAGGGATAGCAGAGATCCAGAATGTGTTGAACAAAGAATTTAGTTGGCCGAAATCAGAGACACAGTCAACCATCAGGTTTAAAGAGATCGCGATGCTTCCAAATGAGACACCCTAGGATCTAGATCAGTGACTAAAGAGTACGATCCGTGAGGCTAATATGATGTTCACAGATGAACAACATCACACATGTTTTGTGACATCCCTGACACCGCACTTGAGGACGACGCTGTCACAATAGAAGCTTTCAACCCAAGCCGAAGAGTTGGAAATGGCGATGAGGTTGCATGAGACCCTGATACAAGATCCTGGGTTGGGAGTTCAACAAATCCATGCACAACTATAGAATCTCTACCTGGAAATGCAGAGCTTGAAGCAGGATAGGGCACCGCAGCTAGAGGCGCACGAGGAAGTATGGCACATAAAATGCAAAGGCTAGGGCCATGACAAGGACCACTGTCTAGTATTCGCGAACTACTTGGCAGGAGGGGAGCCAATGTCGTTGAGATCGGAGGCATAGGCAGGGCCAAGTGCAACACCGAAGTTATGGTGCACAATCTATCAGATAAGATGAAAACACATAATGGATAATTGTCATTTTTTGCAGAAGAATACATAGACTCCCCAGCAGTTGTTTTGTAATTTTTGCAGGTCAGTAGGCCACGATGAGTGCACTTATCGCAATTACAAATTAATGGTGGATCAGAACCAAGCCTATAGGATGCAGATAGAAATGCAAGCCCTCGACCTAGCTGTGGGGATGGCGCACACTGGATTTCAAGGGCGAGGTCGAGGACAAGAAGGAATGGGACTAGGAAGGGGCCGCGGAAAGTTAATTTGTTATAATTACGGAGGACCAAGGCACTATGCCCATAATTGTACCAACCCGACGAGGATATCCTGTTCGTACTATGCTCAGTTTGATCATGAAATGATAGATTGTCCTACGTTGATCACACAAATGCATGAAAAAGGGGTACTCTAGCCTGCTCCGACTCAGAATATCCAAATGGTGAGGTTTAAACTACGCAAAGAAGACCCAAATTTGAACATGGTGCCCAAAAGTGGTGTGACCACAGGGGAGGATAAGGGGAAGTAGCCTGAGGAAGATACATGGGTTCGCAAGGCTCCTACAAAGGAACCTAGGTTTGACTTAGAATGCGCAAAGGAGAAGTTCATGGAAGCTAAGAAGAGCTTCACGAAGGCCTCCACTTCAGGTAGTAAGGATCAACCAGAGCCATGGATGGATCCTTCTATGCTTAATACCTTTCTAGAGACATGCATGAAATTGTTGCATGAAAATAACAAATTTAAGGGACTATAGGGGTCGATGACTAGGTGCGCAGGGTCAGGGGAACCGTGCGTATTCTGGAAACTGGGAAAGCATGAATTTCACACTGAGAGGGAGATGAGGTTGACTACACAGATTGGTCAGTATGAAATGGATCAGGTAATCCTGGACCTAGGTTCAGACGTGAATGTATTACCGAAGCAAACATGGGAACATATGGGTAGGCCCACGTTATAGTGGTCCCCTATTCAATTACGAATGGCGAACCACCAGAAGATTTTGCCCATGGGGAGGTTGCAAGGGGTAACAGTTGATATTGCAGGTGCGAGCACACAGATGGATTTTGAAGTGATAGAGATTGTCGATCACATCAATCCTTATCTTGCATTGTTAGGAATAGACTGGGCCACTGATATGAATGGAGTTATCAATCTGAAGAAGTAGAAGATGATATTCGAGAAAAGGTCCCTACATGTAGTAGTACCGCTAGACCCAGCCGAAGGAGCGTGCTACAAAGAACTAGTGCATGACGATGAAAGTGACGATGAGATGGATTGTATTTGCCAGATAACGGTGCAAGACCAGGAGTGAGTGAACCCAACTACAGATGGGAGAATCACATGGGAGCACGACATCTCCTGTACTTTAGATTCATACGAAGAAGTAGAACACTGGCAGAATTGGTTGCACAAAGTGACAACGTTAAATTGCAACATGATGATTAGATCACTGCCTTGCATGAAGACAGAGGCAAGTGAACTTCCAACATATGATGGAGTGACAATGGTGGATGAATTCCTAGACAAATTTGAAAGTGCAGTACTGGAACAACAACAGTATGGTGCGCTGGAATGGGTGTTGTGCACAACACCCACATGATGGTGGAGTACACATCAGGAGACCATTGTAAACTGGCGTGGATGTAAAGGCAGATGCACTTACAGTTTGGAATCCCCCAACGATGAATGAGAGCCAGGTAGCCAGGATGAAGCAGCCTGCACACCCACCTATGTCGATGGGTATAGACATGTGCTGTATAGTCCACACAAACACACCCCAAACTAAGAATCGAAAATCGGAATAGGACGCAGCAGCAGGAAAAGCGACGCACCCCACAAAGGTTCCATGTAGAATCATTCAAGAAGGTATGTAGAATCTTGAATAGGGTTTACCAGGCGGGACGAACTGATTTGGACCTACGTGTACCAACGATCCGATGGGCCTATAGGACCTTGCACAAAAACCCGAGCATGGAAATGATTCTGAAGACGATGAGTAGAGTCGAGGTAATAGTTTTGGAAAGGAATCCTTTCGCAATAACTCTAATAATTGGGATAGCATGCGAAGACTAGAATGAAGGGATTATGCAGCTGCACGAGGACAAACATATGCAGATTAAAGAGGCCATTCGGCAAGGGAACCTTGAGCTTCGCGAACTTGAAGAAGATCGGGTACAACTGAAGTAGAAGAGCATGTTAGTGAACACAGAAATTAAAAAACTGGAAACTGAAATCGTGCAAGCATGTCATGTTGACAGGAGGATAGGACAAGATATGGGCAACCATACCACTGCATTAGAAGATTTTCATCGAGAATTTCTGGCTCTGCTACCATGGCTACAACTGCACCTTATCAGATAAAGTAACTAGGAGAGTGCACCACATAAGGAAGAACGTGAGGCACTAACTAGCATGAGGGTAGCTGAGGAGGGCCCATAGACCGGGTTGGAAGGAGAACTGAAGCCTCGCACTGGTGGTGCAACCACCTGAATATCCATAGGAAGTACAATCTCAGCACTCCAAGCAGTTGAAAGAGAGTGTGGGACTATAAAAGAGTCTATATGGGAGCTGCGCGACAAGGAGTTTACGCGCAGGATCATTATGATACACGGGTCACGTCCGCGCACAGGGGGCTGTGCTATTGCGTGGGTAGGCTGGAAAGTGACCGTTGGTGTCGTTGTTCATGATAAGATTTCCAATTTAAGGCAACGAGGAGCAGGCGGTGGGCAATTAAGACATGAAGTCAGAACTAGATTTGGGACTATCATCTGCCAATCCCGCATTAATGAGCCGAATAAGGGGGGAACAGATGAATTTGAATTAAAAAAGGCCTATAAATCATAGGTGACTCTCCACCAAACAACCCTTGGCGTTTCGAGAATTCAGTTGTTGCGTTATCAATTCAGTATGGACCTGATGAATTTGGAGGCTTTGAGAGCAATTTCAATGTTTGAGACATTTCCGAAAGAGACGCAGAACTTCCTGAATAGAGTGATGTTGAAAGCCGAAGGAGCCACGTAGAGTCCTGTGCCGCCAGTTGGGGATGCACTAGAAATTCCTAGATCACCCTAAACACTGAGGCCTAAAAAGGATCCACAGGCGGCAAGACCAATCTGCATGTCCCTGCAAAATCCGTGGTTTGGTAAACTATCTATGGAATACAAGGGCAAGACGGTTAAGCTTGAGACAAATGACGAGGAGGAGGATATCTAGGCCTTCGTAGAGGAGATTGAACCAAAGGAAGAAATGGCGAAATACATTTAGCCAGTGTGCGCAGTAGCAAAACTACCCAAGTATGTCCCTCCACGGAAAGGGAGAGTAAAAGTACCCAAAGATCTGGATGTCATTAAGAGCACACTCAAAACCCCACTCCTCCCAAAGGGAATTCAGTTTGAAGGTTCGGTTCTGGGCCGTGTGCCCATGATGAAATTTGAAGATTGGGACCTCGCGGATAGCGAAAAGTTCCCACATTTGGAGACTAGCCAACTCATGAAACAAAGCAAGGAGGGGTCAGTTATAGCGCTAAAGCCACAGAAATGGCTATGCGCTGTGGAGAAGGCTGGGCTACTCCACCTACTATGGATTCCACACTTTCACCGGGCACCAATCATGATCTTTGTCATCAAGCAACTGCTTTTCCCGGTGCACAATGGGTACTTGTGGCTGGAGGAGCCTATTCCTATCACAACAGAGCTTATTCATAGGATTTCTTGGCTTCCCTGGATGGGAAGGGACCCCGTGGAAATAGCTGGCAAAAGTGGGGATTTGGCGCTTGCAGAGGCCATGAAGAAGAAATACAGGTTGGAAAAGAAGCATAGAGGCTACGTAATCAATAACATTCAAGACAAAGGGGTGCACGTAGCCACCCAGCTGCTGGCAGGAAAAGTGATGAGAAAATTTTGCTGCAACGAGGTACCAGCAATGGTCATCGCACTGGTTGAAAAATGCGCATAGGGGGTATAGTTCAACTGGGCATAGTTCCTCTGTGAGGAGTTTCTAACAAACCACAAGGAGGCCCAGGGGCAGGGTTAGACATTCCACTACGTGTGGTTACTGTTATCCATCTTGTTGGTTGTGGGGAAATTGCTTGAGGACAACCAGTTTCCTCCCCTTGACCAGGACTTGCCAGAGGCAGCAAAATACACGTCACTCTGGGCGACAAAGGACGCCAGACAAATCCACGAGACCAAGATCTTTGGGATACTCATGGAGGCAAGCATCCAGATGTGGATAAATAAAAGGCTGTGCATATACCCCATGGTGTACGACAATCTATGGAGCTTTGCAGACTTTAAGGAAGATATGCACAATGTGTATATCAAGGTGCGGAAGGATCCAGAGCAGAACTAGACGAAACTCCCTTTCATCGCAATTGATGACGTTGTTTTCGTGGTGCTCGACTCGTGGCCACCCAAATGGTGCACCCAGGATCTGGTAGCATGCAATGAGGCAGCGATACAAAGATAGAAGGATGCCAGCAACCTGTTGGCATAAAAGTGGAATGAGCAGTTCACCGAGGAGGTAATGGCTTCCTACAAGGAAGCGAAGGTAGTCACAGAGCAGACCAAGGCCGCAAAAAAAGTAGCATCAGCTGGGGCCACAATGACGCATGAGGAAAGAGGCCCAGAACTGACCACATGATAGGGGATAGACGACACAGTGGAAGGCATGGACCCAAGCACAACATCTATAAAACTGAAACGGCTGTGTAGTATAGAACAAACAGGGCCACAGAAGAAGACCAAAGCTTCCAAATTGGATGGGGAACCTATTACACTAATAGAGGGTGACTTATACGACATTGGCGACATCGTTCATGAGGTCACTAGGGAAGCGCTGTAGGAGGCTATGTCAAAGCAACAGAATGTGTTGGGGGCACTCAGGGCACAACTGCATGGACTTCAGGTGCGACTCCCACAAGAAGGAACAATAGCCATCTATGGTGTTGTGGGAACATCGGCAACGGAACAGTTGTTGCGGGCCAAAATGGCCAACACCATCACACTGCTGGAAGGAGCATTGACAACAAACAACATGGAGGATAGAGCCATGGTAGGACGGATCAAGGGACTTAGCCTAAACTTGGTTGCCCTTCCATGAGATATTTTATACTAGCTGCAGGATGGAGCAACAGCAGAACTTCGTGCCTGGGAAGGACGTGTAGTGAAAATCCTAAGTGAATAGCGAATCAACATCGAGCAACTTAGCTTACATTGCGATGAAGCGGTGGCGCAGAACCAGTAGTTGGAGCAAATCGTAGAGGAAGCATGTCGCCGCACCCTAGAGTTGGAAATTTTGACATACCTACCAATAGGAATGCAGATCCACAAATTGGCCAGTGGATTCTGTGAGGCAAAGGTGGAAGCTACAAGGATCCAGTTGGATCTCAACCTACAAATTGCTAAACTGTGATTAAAGTCACAGTCATCCACACCCCTAGAATTTCGAGAACAGCACGCTGGCGATGTCCAAAAAGGGCTGGAAGAAATTGAACAGGAAATGCAGAGCTGTACCACTTTGTTGGAAGAATCCTTTGGGGTCCTCATAGCCTTACAGGAGGACCCCACCATACAGTGGTTGGAAATAGAGGTGCAAGAGCTTCAAATGCAATATGATAGTGTGAGCACGATGGCAAAGATAGTAGTCCTGACTCAGCGACTCGCCAGACTACAACAGGCAAAGGCATTGAAGGAGCAAGTGGATGCAACGTGCCAAAAAGAGGCAGTACTTAAAGCATGTGTCTCGCCTTGGATTGATGAGGCCTTCCTCATCACCACTGCCATTGAAGAAAAGCTTGCACAAATGAAAGTATTGCATGCTCTCAGACAAGGGTTTTCCCAGAACAACGAATATTCAGCCGAGGGGGTAGAGAAAATCTAGCAGGTGGTAGAATAGTGCACTGCGAACCTGCGCGCAGCTCATGAATAGTTGGAAGGGCTTCGTGCCAAGATCGCCACACAGTGACTCATAACGAGTCATGGTGATTGTGTTGGGGGCCTGTTGGGCAGCGGATCCCCCCATAGCATGTTTTTTGGGCTTAAACCCCGAGTGTTGGTCAAAATAATGTGAAGACTCCGTGAAATGCGAGCGCGGAGTGTGAGAGTTTAGATGAGTCATAGGGTTGTCCGCCCTAAAATAATATGATTGAATGTAAAGTGTGTTGGCCTACCCATGGTCCACGAACCATGGGATTGTATAAATAGAGTGAGCCTCTAAGTGTAAAGATAGTTTTGAGTTTTTGGAAGGTAATAGATAGATGCGAAAGCATGGTTAGAGGATAGAAGTAGATCTGAAGGTATTGGGTTGTAGTAGTAGGTAAAGGCTCTGCAGCTGAGTGCGCAGAGGCCTAGTAGAGTCCACAGTTGAGTGTGCAGACCCCCGTAGCTGAGTGCCTAGGGTAGAGTCGGGTTTGTATTGAAATTAACTTGAAAAGGATCATTAATAAAGCTAAGTTGATTCGGCATATTGTGCATCTATTTTGTAGATCTATATTTTGATGTTCAACATTAATCTTATCTAGTTATCTATATGCTGCACTTGTATGTATGTTTATGTATGAAACCTTTGTAAGTAATTAATGAACATAACCTAACTAAGGAAGACTTGGGTAATTAATACTGGTCGTGATGCAGTTGGATCTGTGCGAAGGCAGTCCCACAAGATGTAAGGAGCCCACTGGTGCGGGTAAGCTAGTAAGTGTGAGGGGTGAATCGCATACCTATCACCCATATCAGACATCCCTAGGGTGCAGAAACCTGGTTCCAGCACGCTCCCATACTACTTCAGGTGAGACCTTAGTTCGTGCTTCATGGACTATTACCGAAAGGGCCAGTAGTACCAGGATTTGCTTGGCTAAACTCACTGTTGAACTTGGGTCAGGCCCCACATAGCCAACAACAGTGATGGTGAATAATAGATGTTGGTTAGGGGTAACGATAGCTCTTTGGCTAGGAATATAGCAAGCATGATAGAAATGTATGATATTAGGGAATGGGTGCACTTTCGGCAATAAATACTTGGTTGAATTGGATTCCAAAAGGTGGATGTCATCGTTTTGGTTTAGGAATTTATCCTTACTCCAATAGTGAAGCTTTAGGAGATAAGATGGTGAAGCAGTATATTTTATTTGAAAATGCCTGTCTGCTAATGCCAGGAGGTCGATGTCCAACTGAGGGGTTGGCAGAGGTCTCATGTCCATAGAGGTCTGGGAAGCCAAATTTTGGAGCAGAGGTATGAATTAGGCCTGTAATCGTTGTAGAAGTAATTTTTGGAAGCTCTGGTATAGTGGGAGGGTATGTATAGTTTGCAAAAGAAGGGATTTGGGTATTCAAGTGAATTACTCTTCAATTTAGGCAAATATTAATTAATTTCAATTAATTAATATTTCAATTGGACTGTACATTTTCAAATTAAAGAGTCATTCTAGTTTTCCCAAGAATACCTGGAATTTGGTGGTATGGGTTGTAAAATGAGTTCAATGGTGAGTGCAGAGGGTACGGTGGCTTCAACTGTGAACTAGATGCTTGAATTGGGTGTCTAGAGCTTCCTTGGGTGGCAGTCTATGGTCAATTTTGGTCACAGAGGTTCAAGGTGTCGCAGAATGGCTTCAACAAAATTCACAATGAAAATGAGTGAAAAGAGTGAACTAGGGCTTCTCCGACCTTTTAACCGACAATGGTTACATTTTGGCGCAAAAAGTAAAAATTAACAGTGGACGATTTTTGGTCTGGGCAGGGAGGCGGTTTTTTTGGGGGGCCCGGGATTTAATTACAAGTAATTGTAATTAATTAATAACTAAGGTAGGGTTTTAAAAATATAAGTAGCGAGTTTAATGGAGTAGGACCAGGGGTTACTGTGGCAAGGATTTTTAATTGCATCGAGGGTTGGTGGGTTAAAAAGGGTTTGTCGGGGAAATATGAAGCAGGGAGTTATCTAACTTATGCGGGGGGATAAAAACTTAAGATAAAGGGGTTTTATTGGTTTTGAAGGGAAATAGGGAAATTAATAAGGGGGGAAGTTAATTTTTGCAATGGGGAATGATTTTCACACTAGGGAAAAGGGGTTTTGGTTAGGGGGATGATTTTTGCAGGGTAATTCCTAGGGGAATGTGTGAAACCAAGGGGTAAAGGTCAAAATGAGGGGAAAAGGGGATTTATAAATGATAAAGGGATAATGGCGAAATTAGCAAATAAATATGTGAGGGTGAAATGAAATGAGGGGAAATTAATCAAACAAGCTTGTGAATATCTTTTCACTCTCATAAATACTCTTGCACATGAAACATAGGATTAAGCATGATAAATGTGCTTTTGATTTAACAACCTTGTACATCTGCAACCTTTCTTCTACCTACCCATTATTTATCCTAACATTTTTTCTTCACTTTATTAGGTGCATTTGAGCTTGCAAACCCTTTACTTCCTTTTCTTTTGCCAAGAAAACTATCTAATTCTAACGTTATAACTTCCAATGGCTCAGATTAGGTTGACGAGCACATTTTTATTCTCTACCTAATTACTGATCTGCCAAGGTTAAATAGTTTGGCTAGATATTTATTCTCTATCTATCAACATGAAATTTAAAACATGAATGAGTCAAGATTAAGCTATTTGACCATCATGGGCTGTGGCATTTATCACAAGCTACATGTTGTCCCTTAAGAAACCAATTTCTTGGCTATGTAGAAATTCTGCTTAAGACATTAATGTTTATTATTCTTGTCACTTATTTGTAAGATGTATCCTCAATTGAAGGGCCTGAAGACCCTGACTCTTAACCCTTAGTACTTAGGTGATATAAAAGTCTCAAAATGCCATATGATGTTGAATATAAATGCTGAGTGAAGAATTCTTTGAGATGTTAGAGACAATATACTATTTTTCATAGAAACTATTATCTGTAACTTAGAAGAAATGTAGAAGTAGGAATTTTAAATACATGAGCACTCTTTTAAGGAATTTTAACTTCATTCACATAAGAAAACAAAGACATGTAGCTTCATTACCATACTTAAAGAAAGGAAGACACATGATGACACATAATAGAGAAATTACAAATCATACCCAACAATGTGTGGAAAACTCATGATTCTTTCATTAATAATCAATTTTATCAAGAATACAATAGCCTAGTCTCCAGGTTCTTCAAAATTCAGACCTTTTTTCTATAATTTTGCCTCTTTTTATACATCATGGGACATTTGGTAACCACCAAAACTGTCAAACTTCTTAACTATCTCCTAACTGTTTAAATTAAAAGTCATTACAGAACATTACATTGGTGGGTAAAAGACACCTCATTCTTCTCAAGAAAACAAGATAACAAGAAGTAACATAAATTAGAGTATGATTGGTGATTACTTCTCGTTGTTCGAATCTGTGGCTTGAGTATGTGGTCCTGTTGATGCATCTTTGGTCTGCTCTATCATCCATTCTTGTAGATGTTCTGATGATAGCTAAACTACTTTAATGCGGAAAAGCTTCATCTTTACAAAATTCTATGCGTGGGCCTGTGGGTTATGGGCCCATGTATATATCAGAAGTGTTCTAATTGGCAGAATCACAAAGAAACCTGACCAATCACCATCGGTCCTTCCTTAAACGTTTATGGCCAAAACCAAAGGAATTAAGACTTCGGTTCATAATCTTATTGCGTCTGCCTTTTCCACAAACCTTTACCTTCCCCACGGAACTGAAAGGAAACAAAATTGCAGTTCATAGACTTCTCGAGTCTGAAATTTATAATAAAACCCATGCACTTTTTGATGCAATATCCATCGGATCTCGTCCCTTCTTGATGAGCAGTTGTGATCGATCCAAACTTCAACAGATTAAATCACATTCCATAAACTATCGTGTCCATTTTCTGGATTAAACATCGTCCTTGTTAACCACACTATTACTGTCGGATTTGAATCCTTCAAGTGGATGGCCCCGATTAACTGAGGTTTTAAATCATTTTTATAATTTATCGCGTCCAATTTTGGAGTTATCCTCTGTGCTTGTTAGCAAACGATTACCATTAAATATGTTGCCCGTCGATCGAATGACTCAGATCTTCTCCTGGGTTTCTCACATTTGAAATCCATCAATAATATAAAACAAATCACTTCTTTTGGACTTCCATATTCTCTTTTAATTCTGTTAGAACATAATATTGATTTTTTTATTTTTTGCGATAAAATTGAAAATAAAATTTAAATGACAATGGATGCTACAACATATTGCTCCACCTGGGGATAGCGCTTTTGCCACAGAAGCACTAAGAACCACAGATCAGTGCCTTCATCTCGAGCATGGAGTCACATATTGCTTAGCCAATTTAAATCCTATGGAATTTGTAAAATGAATTCACTTTGGTATCTACAATGATAGGATGCTTGTGCTTCAGAATTGAAAATAATGTTAGAGGTACTGCTCATTGACAGGAAGTTGTAAAGTTTCACCATCAAGGTTCTCTAGGAAGAATGTGTTATTTGCCCTTGCTTCTATAATTCTGAATGGGCCATACCAGAGAGGATCAAACTTCCCATGTTTTCCCTTATCTTCTCTTCTAGTATCCCACCTTAATACCAGGTCTCCAACTTTAAAATCAGTTTCCTTGGCCTTTTTTTCAAAAATACCCTTCATCTTTGATTTATACATAATCAAATTATCTCTTACCTTATCCCTGCCTTCACTCAACTCCACTACCTTATGCATCCCTCTTATCAGAGCATTGGGCTCTTCGTTTGCCTCCTGAATCATTGCAATCATAGGCTTCACAAGCTGACTTGGGAATAGAGCTTGAGTTCCATACACTAACTCAAAAGGTGATTTGATTATATACCTTTCTGTAGTCACTCGGACAGCCCATAGATAAAAATTTTAATTTCGAGTCGCAGTCTTTCTGATTCTCTGCAATAGTTTTCTTAAGAATTTTCATCAATGTTTTGTTAGTGGATTCAGCCAATCCATTTCCCTATGGATGATAAGCTACTGAATGAGATAAAATAACATTATACTTCTGAAAAAAATCAACAAACTTACCTAAACTGAACACTTGAGCATTGTCTGTTATGATTTTGACAGGGCATCCAAATCTGTTGAAAATATTTTCCTCTAAAAGCTTCATCACCACCTAGTCATTTGCCCTTTTAATAGGTATAGCTTCTACCCACTTGGTGAAATAATCAGTAGTTGTAAGAACCCACTTGTGTTGTACACGTAAAGGTGGGTTAATTTCTCCAACAAAATCTAGTCCCCATTGTCTGAATGGTTCTTCTATGAAGATTGGTATCAAAGGCAAGGGAGCTAACCTCTTCTTCTCGGCAAAAAGCTGACACTTCTGATAGATTCTGACAAACTTATGTATATCGCCAAATAGGGTGGTCCAATAAAACCCTGCTGGAGGATTTTATGTGCAATAGCCTTCCAACTAGAATGTCTACCACATAACTTCTCATGATAATCTTTAATGGTCTCTGCTGATTCATCCTCTGTTAAGCATAACAATAAAATTTCCACAGGATCCTTCCAATACAATCTACCCTCTACAATCACATATGGTTGTGCTTTGATTTTTAATGCTCTATATCTTGTTTTATCCAAATATTGAGGACAAGAGAGAAAACATAAATAATGAACTATGTGCTCGTACCATTCTGAACATAAAAATTTATATCGGATCATCATACCTGGGTTTGATTTTTCTTTACCTTCTTCAATTATTTCCTCATTCACAAGTGTTAGCAAGTTGATTCTGAATGCCTGAAAATTTGACTTTGTCAACATATTTTCCAATCCTTGCCCTTTCACCAGATTTGTGGACTTTATGTCTAGGTCATACTCTTTAATATTAGCTATCCACTTTCCTCTTTTGCCTTCCACATCACTCTAGACTAAGACATCCTTTACTGCAGTATTTGGCACATAAGCAATGATCTGTGACTGCAGCACATAAGTCTTGAAGTCCTTTTGGGATTTAATCAAAGTGTATACCTATCTTTCAAGAATAGTGTACTTTAGTTTAGCATCTATGATAATCTTGTTAAAGAAGGCAACTCGCTACTCTTTTTCTTCATCATTTTTCTGCAACAAAACAACAAGATTGAATTAAGTGATGTAAATGAAAAAAATTGAAAAGGCTTTTGATAATCAGGGCTCATTAAAACCGGAGCTGCTTGTAATGCTTCTTTAAACCTGGAGAATGACTCTCTAGCTTCCTTGGTCAAATTCACCTCATTTTACTTCTTCAACATATTGGTAATTTCTTTTACAATTTCAACATAATTGGATACAAACCTCCTTAAAAAAATTATTTTCCCCAGAAATTTTTGAATGTCTTTCTTACTCCTGGGCAGGGGAATTTTCTGTTCAATACAACCAAATATTTGCTCCTCGCTGAACAACTAGAGAAAAATATTAAAAACCGAGGGAAAAGTGTTCTTAATTTTGTTCCTCGATAACGATGCCAATTAATGTTGTCCCTTAAGAAACCAATTTCTTGCCTGTGTAGAAATTGTGCTTAAGACATTAATGTTTATTATTCTTGTCACTTATTTGTATGATGTATCATCAAGCAAAGGGCTTGAAGGACTTGACTCTTAACCCTTAATACTTAGGTGATATAAAAGTCTCAGAATGCCATATGATGCTAAATATAAATGCTGAGTGAAGAATGCTTTGAGAAGTTAGAGACAATATGTTGTTTTTCACAGAAAATATTATCTGTAACTTAGAAGAAATGTAGAAGTAGGAACTTTAAGTACAAGAGTGCTCTTTTAAGGAATTTTAACTTCATTCTCATAAGTAAACAAAGACATGTGGCTTCATTACCATACTTAAAGAAAGGAAGACACATGATGACATAAAACAAAGAAATTACAAATCATACCCAACAATGTGTGGAAAACTCCTGATTCTTTCATTAATCATCAATTTTATCGATAATACAATAGCCTAGTCTCTATGTTCTTCAAATTTCAGACCTTTTTTTCTATAATTTTGCCTCTTCTTATACATCATGGGACAGCTGGTAACCACCAAAACTGTCAAATTGCTTAACGATCTCCTAACTATCTAAAGTAAAAGTCATTAGAGAACATTACATTGGAGGGTAAAAGACACCTCATTCTTCTCAAGAGAATAAGATAACAAGAACTAACAAAAATTAGATTATGATTGGTGATTGCTGCTTGCTGTTCCAATCTGTGGCTTGAGTATGTGGTCTCGTTGATGCATCTTTGGTATGCTCTATCATCCATTCCTGTAGATGTTTTGATGATAGCTAAACTTATTTAACGCAGAAAAGCTTCATCTTTACAAAATTCCGTGCGCGAACCTGTGGGTTATGGGCCCAAGTATATATTGGAAGCATTCTAATTGGTGGAATCACAAAGAAACCAGACCAATCAACATCGATCCTTGTTTAAAAGTTTATGGTTGGAACGAGAAGAATTAAGACTCTCGTTCATAATCTTATCGCGTTCGCCTTTTCCACAAACCTTTACCTTCCCCACGGAACCGAAAGGAAACAAAACTGTAGTTCATAGACTTCTCGGGTCCGAAATTTAAAATAAAAGCCATGAACTTTTTGACGCGATATCCATCGGATCTCATCCCTTCTTGATGAGCGGATGTGATCGATCCAAACTTCAATGGATTAAATCACATTCCATAAACTATCGCGTCCATTTTCTGGATTAAACCTCATCCTTGTTAACCACGTGATTACCATCAGATCTGAATCCTTCAAGCAGACAGCCCTGATTAACTGAGGTTTTAACTCAGTTTTATAATTTCTCATGTCTGATTTTGGAGTTATCCTCCACGCTTGTTAGCACGCGATTACCATTAGATCTGTTTCCTGTCGATCGAATGGCTCAGATCTTCTCCTGGGTTTCTCACATTCGAAAGCCATCAATAATATAAAAAAAATCACTTCTTTCGGACTTCCACACTTTCTTTTAATTTCGTTAGAACATAATTTTTTATTTTTTATTTTTTGCAATAAAATTGAAAACGAAATTTAAATGATAATGGATGCTACAACACTGCAAACAACTTTATTTTGCATAGTAAAGTAAAAACTAGTGGCACTTGAATTTGCACACTTTCATGATCTACTTTATTTCTTTTTGGGGTTCATATTTTTCACTTTTTTTATCTTTTTCTCTTTGTTTTTGTCGTTTGTGTTGGGTTGTGTTATATTCCTTCCACGACTAGCCCACGTAGTTAATCGGGGACTTAGAGGGGGGGGGGGGGGGGGGGGTGGAGCCCCCCTTGGTTGCGCCGATTATGTAGCGGGGGGGTCACAGGGGGTTTGAGGTGTACCCATAACCCCACTTTATGGGGTCCAGGGTAGCACCCCGAAAAATTTTGGTTTTGGACCCTATGTTAGGTTGGGCAAACTCACCTATGGTTTTGTGCATGATTTTCACACATGTTTTTTGGACGTGATGGTTTTCGGTCCATGGTATTGGATGTGATGGTTTTTGTTCCATGATATTGGATGATTCGACATGTATAAATATGTATTATAACATTGAAAGAAACATAATGAAAAAAATCAAGCTGGTAGTCCCGATTTTGGGATCCAGGGTAAATCTCTGTGTATATGTGTTTTATGTGTTATTCTCTCGCATTGTTTATTTTTTGTGTTTTAGAATTCGTATGCAGGTAATTTCTGTACTGGGTTAAACCTACATTTGGTATCATAGTTGTTTTGGCTTCAAGGGGATGCCTTTATTGCTAAGGGGTTTCGCTTGGGCCTATGGTAGACCCTGTTCAATGGGAGATCTGCGAGATCGATTCTAGTGGTGAAAGAAGATGGCGAGCAGTGGAAAGATAGAGATCGAGAAATTTAATGGTCATAGTTTTGAGTTGTGGAAACTCAAGAAGGAGGATCTGTTGGTGGATAAAGATCAGTGGATCACCGTAGATCCGAGTACTAAACCAATGGGAGTGTCTGATGAAGAATGGAAGAAGTTGGATCGAAACGCAAAAATCACAATACGATTGTGTGTCTCAGATTCAGTATTGTTGAATGTATCAGGGGAAGCTACAACAAAGGCTTTGTGGGACAAGTTAGGGACTTTGTACCAATCTAAGCCTCTGGCGAATAAACTGTTCCTATGGAAAAAGCTGTATAACCTGCAGATGAAAGATGGAGACTCGGTGACAGAGCATCTGAATGCATTTAATACTGTGGTAAGTTAGTTAGCATCTGTTGATATTAAAATTTCAGATGAAGATAAGTGCATCAGTTTGTTGTGTTCTCTACCAAATTCATGGGATAGTCTGGTTATTGCAATAGGTAGCAATGCAACTGCCTTGCAGTTTGATGAAATAGTCTCAGCCTTGCTGACGGAGGAGATGAGACGAAAAATATGGAGAGCCAAAATGGTAATGCCTTATCTATACGAGGACGGTCCCAAAATAGAAACAAAAATAAGTCATCGAGTGGGAGATCTAAATCTAGAGGGAGATCTAAATCTCCAGGAAAGCCTGTAAAGGTGGTGTGCTGGAAATGCAGAAAGGAAGGCCACTTCAAAAGGGACTGTAAATCTAAAGCTCCTGACAAAGGAAAGGGATCTGATGAGGCTCCTTTTGCAGAGGTGAAAACCACCTCAGATGAAGGTGGGGATGTGTACTTGGCTTCTTCAAGTACACATGTAGATCATGAGGCATGGGTGATTGACTCAGGTGCATCCTTTCACTTCACTGCCCATAGAGAGTGTTTCTGTGAGTATGAGAAATATGATGGTGGTGATGTCTTCTTGGGGGATGGCAGCAAGGCTAGAATCATTGGTCGTGGAAAAGTAAAGTTGAAGCTGCAAGGTGGAAGGGTTAGAACACTTCCAGGTGTTCTACATATTCTTGTATTAGCCAGAAATCTGATTTCTATTAGCAAGCTAAATGATGCAGGTGTAAAAACAGCATTTGAGAAGGATACCTGCAAGATGGTTCGAGGAACACTGGTATTGATGCGAGGAGTTCAGATTGGAACTCTATACAAGCTACAAGCTAGCACTATTGTTGATGAGTGCAACAGTTCCGTGGTTCCTGAAAGTGGAGCAAAAAATCTAGTGGTCTCTGGAGAAAATACCATGACGTGGCATCAAAGGCTTGGACATATTGGAGAGAAAGGCCTTTGAATACTTCATGGTAAAGGTATGGTAGAAGGTATGAGTAATAGATCTCTGGATTTTGATTTCTGTGAAAATTGTGTATATGGGAAGCAGAATCGGGTGAGTTTCCCCTTTGGTAGTAAGAGGGAGAAACATATATTAGAACTTGTGCACAGTGATGTGTTTGGACATGTGAAGGTTCCATCACTGGGTAAGTCTATGTACTATGTATCATTTATAGATGACTTCTCAAGGAATACATGGATATATTTCCCTAAGAAGAAATCTGAAGCCTTTGACAGGTTTAAAGAATTTAAGGCTCTCATGGAAAATCAGATAGAGAAGAAGATAAACGTGCTGAGGACAGATAATGGTGGAGAGTTTTGCAGCAAGGAATTTTTGGAATTCTGTAAGAAGTGTGGTATAGCACGATAGAAGACTACTCCCTATACACCTCAGAAAAATGGAGTTGTAGAAAGAATGAATAAGACATTGATGGAAAGGGCAAGAAGCATGCTCAGTGGTGTCAGGTTAGGACAAGAATTATGGGCAGAGGCGGTGGATACTGCATGTTACCTGGTCAATAGGTCACCTTCATCAGCGTTGGAGGATAAGACTCCACAAGAGGTATGGATTGGTAAGAAACCCTCTCTTTCAAATTTGAGGGTATTTGGATGTGATACATATGTACATGTTCCAAAGGACAAATGAACCAAATTGGATAGTGTTAGGGCCTAAATCTGCCTTAGGCTGATGGAAGGCAAAATTCAGGGTAACCACAAACCATGCTCAGTCTAGTAGCTAGCCCTACCAGAAACAGGAGAGGGCTCTCTCCGGGTCACACTCAGTAAAATGAAGCAATAGGGTTTGAGATGACTCAAAAATGAATATTTATTTTAGGCAAGTAAAAGATATGAAAAGATAATTTATGAATGACTGACCTTTCTAGGCTTTATGGGACAAAGGACAGCTTGAGATGGGAAATTAAATCAAAGATGCAGAGTATTTCGTGAGGCAAGATAGGCAGGAGGTTTAGAAGTTAAACTAAAATAATATGTAGTGGAAAGACAGTTGAGAAAGTGGAAAAGGGCATATACATGAATCCTTCTCAGACAGAGGAAAACACACAAAGTATGAATGCTTTACAAGGAAGAGCATAAAAATGGATTCTACCTTTCCTACTTAAGAGCATTCAATTGGAAATGATTCTGAATGAAATGTAAAACATAACAAGGCACATATTGTTATCGGGAAATCTAATGTCTATGCAGAGCTGCTAGTCCCACTAAGGCTGCTGGCTACCTTAGAAACAAACAAACTAAAACCACTTTCATTTTCCTTTATGAGAAATAGATAAGAGGGGAATAAAGGAGACCAACCTCTGTCTTGTGCTTGGTTCCTTGTTTGATTCCTCTCCCTTCTGATAGATCTCTGCCACTCAGTTCCTTGTCTACCCAGCTTCAAAGAGCACCTGTAGAATCAAAGTAGCATAACACTATCCAAGAACATAGATCTATTATCATAAACAATATAGGACCAGATATATATTGACCACACAAATGCATATATCATCAATCATACAAGAATGTGGAGGAAAACTTGAATAGCTTTATTAATAATCAAGAATAGCAAAGAGGATTACAACCAATTGTTCTGACCTAGCATCATCCTCTTAGTAAGAAATCCCTTCTTCACCTCATGAAAATCTTAGATCACCCAACACTATGATGTTGCACCAAGAAACCGGCAGCACTTCCTTACAAGATACAAAATTCCAGCCTCTGGATCTCTGGGATGAGGGATCCATATATAGATGTTTGCAAGGGGGGTGAGTCAGCTTTTGAGATTTGATTAGTGTCCTCTCTCTGATAGTTCTTGATTCCACTTGGAGATTGATGATCTCTTACTCATCCCTGGGCGAATGCAGAGAGGCAAGTGTCACAGGAGAAGTTTCTGGAAGATTCCATGATCCTCCACCTTGCAGATTGACCCTGCCATTTGTCCACTCTCGCCCATCACACCCCATAGAAGGGTTTTTCAAGATGCATCGCACCTCCCATGTGTATTTAGTTGGGATGCAGTGCACTTTGACCATGGAGCAGGTGAGATGGTCTAGTTTTGACCAGTTCTGAGTAGTTTTTCATGGAGAACTTCTGGGAGAAGATGTAATCAGTTGACCTTGTTCTTTTAGAGGTTGGGACAACACTTTTAGGGACTTAAGAGCCCTTGTTTTATGGACATTTATGATTTGGGTTGCAGTGCCCAAAAATGTCTATAACAGTTTCCCCCTAAAACATGAGGTCGTTAATCTGTTGATGTTGGGTGAAATGCTTTATCATGAGGATCTGAAGTTTTTTCAAGCTGGAAGGCGACCTATAATAAGATACAATACAATACATTATCTTCATAATATTTTCATGATCTAGTTGAGGCGGGCTTTCCCATGCTCAACTTTATAAATTCATTTTCATGTACATAAGACAGACAATCGTCTGAGTGTAGACTGATGGTTCTGGTAGAGCCATCATCCCTTGGATTGGATGATTATCTGTGCAGTGATGATGTACATTTGATGTCTTTATTTTCCTAAATATATATCGCAGCCCGGATGGATGAAACTAGATCCGGGGTCTTCAATCTCGTTTGATCTTCACTCAAAGTACAAGTCGATCCATGTGAGAGATGTTCTGGAGTCGAACATGGAAATACATCGCCTGATTACCAGCCAATGATGTAAGCTGTTAACAGGCGCGAGAGGAATCACGATAATGATGATGACCCTCAAGGTACTACAGTACAATTCACGTGGTGTGAATAAGGGACTTGGCGTCGAACACCACGCAAAATCTTTCGGTCGAAGGCCATTGATGTAAACCTGTCGCCGGAAGTGAGAAACTTGCCATTTAGGCATGCAAGTTTCAAAGTACTTAAAGGGTTGTTCCTAGATCGACTTCTTGGATAATAAGCTGATGTCGACAAGAAGTAATCCATCATAGGAGGGCCTTAGTGAATCCCACATCAATGACACGGAATGGAGCAAATGATTTTAATGGAGGTGAAAACGGTCTGATGATATAAGGTTCAGGGTAGTGGTCATGAAAGAATGGAGCGTAAATGTATTGCAGTGGGTGAGACACAGGTGAATTCTCTGAGCAACTTCTCTTGAACATATCGGTGACACTGACATGATGGATTGGTAGCGTTAACCCAAAATATGGATAGTGTGATGGACCCATGGTGATATGACCAGTGAACGGAACAACCCAACTCGACTCGGATGCGGAGTGAAAGTGTCATGTTCAAGAGCGACTTGCTACCAATAAAGTCTCTTCAAGTTTTTTTCCCAATTTTTCCCCAGTCATTGCTAACCAGTACCTCTTTATTTTTGTCAAGCTTGAGGAGGATAACATATGCTTGTTCTATAATTTTCCCTTCGGGCAAACCCATTGCTATCTTTTAACGAGCCTAGCGATAGTGAAACTCGTTCTTGTCTGTATGGACAAGTTTGTCGCTATTCGGTTTTAACGAGTTTAACGAAAAGGATAACTCGGTCCTTTTCAATTTTAGAGAGTCTGAAAATGGGACATAAAGAAAACTCCAATAATCCTTTTTCATCATATAATCCCTTGAGTCCGAAAAAGTATAAAACAATACAAAAGGGATGAATTTTCGGTACTTTTAACGAGCCGAACAAAACAAGCGCTCGATCTTTTTGTGTAATAATCCCTCAAGTCCAAAAAGATTAAAATCTAAAGGAGGGATAGCACTTCCGGTTCCTTTAACGAGTTGGAGAGGCCAATTGCTCGGCAATATTTTCATATTTTACGAGTCAGTTGAAAAAAGCTTAAAGGAGACTCGTTTTTTGAGGAACGAGTGATAAATTCGGGTAGCAGCTGATTCCAGGTAAGGTTTGGAATTTTCCAATCATGGTAGTGTCACAAGGATGGCTAACAGGATCACTCTTTGCAGCTGTTCCTCAAAAGGGGTAAACAATCAAATGGAGGTGAATGATCGGCCAATATAGAGTGGAGGTGATGATGAGAACACGACCAAGGCTTCAAAGGCTGATGATAATACATTCACGAAGGTTATTTACTAGAAAATGGTTCATTTTGTAATGAGCTTAAACTCTAGGGGAACATTTTCTCATTGCTTATGTTTATTTTTTAACGAGCATGAATTCTAGGTTAAAACTGCTCAATATAATGGTCATTGATTATCTTGATTTTACCATTGACAACTTTGTTCTTTCAAAGGTTGTACTGCCTGCTCAATTGCTTCATAAAACTAGTTAGAAATGGACAATATACGTTTGAAAAATGAGTTAAAACACTAATATTTTACTTGAATTACGTGAAAAGTAATTTAAAAGTGCTTTTTACCTCTCATTTTACCATTTCATTTAAACTTTGGTTTGTTGGAGCTTTGGAGGTGCTTTCCCCCTTGAGTTTCACTAGCTAATTCCGGGAGATTCTATGGATGATTCTTGGCGCCGTCTAGACCAGGTAGGAGCTAAACCTGAGCTCTTTAATTTCATCCTTTCCTTTTTGAATTCTGAGCATGTTTTCTGGTTTTTCTGAGCCTATGGGGTTTGAAAAACTCACCCTGGCTCCATTGCACCTCTTCTATATCGAAAGGTGCGATGCATGCTGGCTTGGCCATTGGCCAATCAACATGCATCCCACCTAGAACACTGCTGGGGGTGCGATGGGCGCAAAGAGGGCAATTTATGCACAGTTTTTCATGGAAATTTTTTCCTGTTTTTCACCAAATCAGGATCTTGACCCTTCTCTTGTTTGTTTCAGAGATTTATTGGAGCAAAATTCCTGTTACATGGCATGAATGTGAGCATGAAGAATAGGACGTGCTTTCTTTACATGATCCGGTTACAGTAAATGCACTGCAGAACTGTGGCCTGTTCAAGTTTTTCCGCATCTCTTGCATGAGGCAACAAATCAACCTATTGCAATATTTTCTCGATGCATGGGATCCTACCACCCAGGTGTTCCAGATTAGGGGCAAGTACATCCCCTTGACTATCGTGGACATCTATTTTTTGACCGGCTTATCGAGGTGGGGTGCGCCTATCTCATTATCAGGTTCGGCCCGTGGGGGTGAATCTGTGAGAGATTACATTCGCAGCTATTGTAGAGAGGGATCTCAGCCGAGTAAGGATGGCAAGATCAATATCCGAGATGTCACTGACAGGTCCCTGAGGACCATTCTGTTCACTTTTTCTAGATTGGCTAGTAGTGCAGCACTTCACATAGCTAACAGGTCTTATATGCAGTACGCCTTGGAATGCCTTGAACCAAAGGTGTTCAAATGGTGTGATGCAGTACTCACTGTGATGAAAGAACAACTGACCAAGGTGAAAAATGGAATATTGAAGAACTTTGGATATGGTTCTATCTTGACAGCTTTCGCCATGGAAAGGATCCCGCTGATGCAGCTGCAGTATGTTTCGCTTGGTTTACCTCCACCGACTGAGCCATGGATGCAGAGATGGGTCGAACTTATGGCCATACATGCTGGTCAGTCCTAGGTTTCCTTTTCTGATATGTTTTTCGAGTGGTTCAACCATCAGGAGATGGTTTTTTCTGAGTATCCATATGCTGGTATGGATTTCCGGGGTGATCTGGATTTGGTACTGCCGACTGGCGAGTAGTGGGGTGTCATTGGTAACTTCTCTGACCATATCTCTATTTATCGTTTCTCTTTGTAATGTTCTTGTGCTTTCTTCTATCAGGACTAATCAAAACTCATGTGCTCATGCAGATGTTAGACCAGTTCTGCCAGTAGTACGCCTGAGAGTGCCAACTGCCGCTCCAGCAGGAGAGGGTGTGGGAAGGGCTATCCTTCGCGACCTTGATGTGGTCGAGAATCTTTCAGCATTGTAGGATCAGTTCGAAGGCCTAACTCTTGGTATTCTGGACGTGAGGACTGACGAGCTTCCCCTGAGGTTGCAGCGACATACTACTGGCGTGCCAAGTCGGTGGACTAGGCTTTTACGCATGATTGCACAGGTGGTGTATTGTTATCACCAGAATCATTAGACTAGGGTGCCCCCTAGCATTTTGAGCTTTGGGTCATTTGACCAATTTCGTCTTGGTTATAGAACATTATGTGTAAACCATAAACAGTTATATATATATTTTTGATTTTTGGAGCTTTATTTTGGTTAAGTTACATGATCCTGATGCAAATACTGATGAGATGCTTCTTTTTATAAATGTTGCAAATGTTTATCTAACACATAATTTGCTAATGAATCTGTTAATGTGTTTAAGTTTATGGAAATATGCTGATATTGAATAAAATCGAATTGCCTTTACAAAATCTTGACCATTAGGAACATGCGATAGATAGCTGGATTTCGGACGGAGTAGATACCAGTGAGTTGTAGTATGACAAGTTGCGAGTCTAGCCTGACGACAAGTCGGCTTATGCCATGTGTGATGGCATCAGAGAGGAGTTCTATCAATGCGCTATATTCAGCGATGTTATTTGTTGACCGACCAATACATACCCCTCTGAAACTTACTAAATCGCTGCTTGGGTCAAAAATGGCCCAGGCCGCAAAAGATAGGTTCCACGAACTATGACTCGCTCCATCGGCATATCCAACAAAAGATTCCAATAGGTTCGACATCTGTGAAAAATGTAAAAAGTGGATTACTTGAACAAAACAATTACTCTTAGCGAAAACAAAAATGTAACAAAAGCATATGGGTTACCACACTAAATCATGCATAGTAACGCTTAAGGTACAACCCGTTATGGGGTTGTGCCAGTGGAATCCCGTCATAATCCATTAACTCGTAGGCTCCTTTTGCTAATACCCATTTAACAATATAGGGGCCCATCCACAAAGACTTGAATTTACCTGCTCCCAATTTATCGGACTCCTGGTCGTAAAGTAAGACCAAGTCACCTTCTGAGAAGACATGGGGTTTGACATTTTTTTGAACTGCGCCTTGACTCATTTCTTATGGGTTTCGTTAGCCAAAGCGACATCACGACGGGTTTCATCCAATTGGATTAGTTCCAAGAAATGAGCCTCCTCTTTTGAAGTCCTGGGGAGAAGGTTGACTGCGAGTTTGAGGGACAAGATTTCACACTGAACTGGTAAGATTGCTTCTAGGCCATACACCAGTTGAAAAGGTGTGAACCTAGTTGCATTCCTTATTGATGTTCGGTATGCCCACAAGGCTGAGTACAGGATTAGGTGCCAACTCTTTTTGTGGACTCCAATCATCCTTTGCAGCATCCGCTTCAGGACTTTGTTGATTGCTTCAACTTGTCCATTGGCCTGTGGGTAATATGGAGTAGAGCTGTCGTGGGACAACCCCAATTTGGCAGCCAATTCAACCATCATGTGATTGCGAAAATGTGATCCATGATCTGTGACTATAGCCTGTGGAATGCCGATTCTGGCGACTACATGATTGAAAAAGAAAAGGGCAGCTGTTTCACCAGTGTTATCTAATGTAGGCATTGCCTTGGCCCATTTGGTAAAATAGTCTACTGCGACTATGATATACCCATGCCCCCCGTTCGAGGTGCGGTTACATGTCATGAAATCAATGCCCCATTTGGTGAATGGCCCGACAACAACTATCAGTTGCAGAGGTGCGGGTGGCTTTCTGGTTTTGCTATCGAAAATTTGACATGCATGGCAACTTTTGACTACGGTTATGCAATCTTTGAACATTGTTGGCCAGAAGTATCCTACTCGTAAATTTCTTTTTGCACTATAGCGTAACCAGATTGATGCCCCCCACATGCACCTGAATGGAAATCATTCAAGACTTTTTCGGCCTCCTCATGGGTGAGGCACCTCCTCAGAACTGTATCGGCACCATGACGGTAAAGTGTATCACCGACGATCATTTAGTGTTCTGAGCTAGAGGTATTAGACCCATATTTTTGGGTTTGGAGATAGATGATTATATCTCCATACCATGGATTGCTTGAGATATTAGAAACAAAGATTCATGCACGATGGTTTCTTCGGATGTTTCATTGTTGGACGACGATGGGAGATCGCATAGTAATTCCGCGAAAACTAGGGATTTCTTTGATTTGGATTTTACAAATTCCAAATCAAACTCTTGAAGAATTGCTATCTATTTTGAATATTTGCCCCCCAGCAACTGTCGCGACAATATATAAGTCATGGGGTTGCAATCTAACAAATCTCTATATTGCTTGAACAGCTGCAAGAGCCATCTTTTCAAAATAGGAATACTTGCTTTATGTATCATTTAAGTTCTTACTCAAATAATATATAGGATGTTCAATTCCATTGTCTTCTTGAACTAAAACCATTGCGATGGTTGTATCCGCTGCATCCAGATACAAGTTAAAGTATTATTGATAATCAGGAGCGTACATTAATGATGCTTTCATTAGGGATTCTTTTAAAGCATCAAAGGAAGCTTGCGCGACCTGATCCTAGACAAAGGGTACTTCTTTTTTCAATAAACGTGTATAACCTTTAGCAAGTTCGGCATAATTTGGAATGAACCTCCTCAGAAAGTTTTCTTTCCCTTGGAGTTTCTGAATCTGAAGCAAATTTGAAGGTGGAGGCAAATTTATGATTGCCTGAACCTTACATGGGTCGAGATGAATCTTGTCCTTTGAGACTACAAAGCCAAGAAAACGACCAGAACTGGCACAGAACACACATTTGTGTGGATTGAGTCGTATCTTGTAGTGTCGGTAACATAGAAATATCGCTCTCAAATGCTGCGGATGATCGGTGAGCTGAAAGGTCGTCGAGATATGGTTGAATGATGTTTTTTATGTCATGGAAGGCATAGTTAATTTCCCTCTGAAATGTTGCCCCTGCGTTCTTTAAACCAAAGGGTAATTTGCGATATGCAAATGTGCCCCACGGACAAATAAATGAAGTCTTTGATTGGTCCTGTGGGCGGATATTTATTTGATTATACCCAGAGAATCCTAAATGGAAAGATTTCACATCCAGCACATTCATCAATTATCTGGTCAATAAAGGGTGTAGGGTAGTTGTCTTTCAGACAAGCTTGATTTACATCCCTATAATCGAAACACACTCTAATTGTTCCTCATTTTTTCATTATGGGAACAATGTTCGATACCAAATTGGTTAGAGGAACTAGGTAAATAAAACCAACATGGAGAAGTTTTTTGACTTCTGCCTTGATGGCAACGACTTTCCTGGGTTGCACCTGCCGTACCCGTTGTCGTACTGGTTTGAAATCTGGATACATCTTTATTTCGTGTTCAACTATACTCCAGTCAATGCCTGGCATTTCATCATATGACCAAGCAAAGACATCTCTGAATTAGCGAAAAGGAGAGTTATATATTTCCAGTTCTGAAGGAGAACAACATTTGCCAACATAAATATTCTCTACAATATCTGTTTTGGTCGAGATATTTATGGTGATAGTCTCTTCGATATTGGACAGGTTTCACTCGGAATCCACCGTGTTTACAGTATTTGATAGGAAATCAAAAACTAAAGGAGAATGAAGGTCGTCAGGAGTATCTTCTTGACAATCCGGAAGATTGGAACGATGGTGGTAATCTTCCCATGGCGCCCCGTTAGTTATCATTGACTGAACAATTCCTTCGTCGATGTGATGCACTTGCGACCAAGGATCTAAAGGGGTGTAATATTCCTTAGACCTATCAATCCAAATGCTTGATGAGCGTTGATTTGGGTTTGCCTCCCATGCCAAAAACATTGATTGCTACAATATTTCTATTTGGCTTGGAGGCAATACCTGTAGATGATCCATGTTAATATCGTTTTCTGAGATATTTTGAATAGAAGATATCATATTGCAGGCTCCTACCATTGCCACTTCCGCCAGATAGATTGGAGGTGGTAGGGCAAAAGTCCCCATTAATATAGGGTCTATGAGTAGGCCTACTCCGATATTTTGAAGCGAGTGGGGGCTGCCATGGATCATCGAAATGCTTCTCGTAACTTGGGAACTATTGGGGAGAAATGTTTGTTGGTCAATGATTGTAATTCCTCCTTGAAAAGGAAATGAAATATTCCTAAAGTAGGTTGACACAACCGCAGCCATAGCATATATCCATGGTCTTCCCAGTAGGATGTTGTAATCGAGGTTTCCGTCAATTACTTTGACATCTATTTCTACTGTTTTCCCCCCTAGTTCAACTTGTAAGTTACTTAGAATACCATATGGGGTATATGTTCATCCATCAAATGATTTTAATGTCATCGAAGATCGTGACAAGGTTGGAGATCCTAAAGTTTTCCAGCAACTCATCGACATAATACATGTAGATTCCCCCTCATCAATAATTGTTCGATGAAAATTTTTGTTGAGGGCTTTCACTTGAATGAGGAAAGCTAGTTGAGCTGGTAACTGAGGATCATATCCTTTGTGATTAAAGGACACAAGATTAGAATCCTTTGTGTCTATCCCACCTATAGCTAATAGTAAAGCCTGCTTTTGGGATGCGCAATTTTGTAGTACTTCAAGTGTCGACATAGCGGATGGCGATTGGGCCAGATCTTCCACTATATTATAATGTTGTGCTACTCTGGCACGAGGATTAAATGTCGACTTGTGTACTATTCCCTTGGGCGGTTTTATTGTTAGCTCTAGAATGATGGGTGGCGCAACTTCTGTCGAAGTTGTTGCCGAACTACTAGGTTGATCTTTATCCTTGTTGTTCGACAGCTATGGATTCCCGTAATCCTTATTCCTTGTCGATATCAAAGCATCATTTTTCTGTTTCGAAACCGAAAACATTAGCACTTGGGATAGGGAAGCATTTTCACTAGCAACCAGATTTGTTCCTGGATTTGGAAACAGATCAGTCAATACCGCTGAGGTTTTTGAATTCTTGAAGAATTTTCTAAGCTCAGCTTTATATGGGCAATCTCTTGTCCAATGATCCTCATCACATATTAGACAGGGATGACTTCATTTCTTATCTCCAGAAGGGTTTGCGGAAGATTTTCCAGGTGATGATTCCTCCTGTTTCTTCTTCTTCCCTTTGTTTTTCTTCTTGCCTCCTGGTTGCTTGGTTTCTTTGCCTTTATCAGTCAAGACGACATTTACTTCCGAGGCGAGAAGTTCTTCTTTTGCATTTTGAATGGAAATATTACGGGCCTTTTTAGATGTAGCCTTTGTTGATTTCGTGTCTGTCGTACCAATCACACCATCGCCGACATGAGAGTCCTTGTTTGATTTAGGAGGAGGAAGGATGAAAAATTCTAGTGTGGGAGCGTCAGGGATTTTATTGTAGAGCGTGCGAGACTGAGTATAAATCAAGTCTAAATATTGCGCATGAGAAATAAATTTCTCTTCAGTGATGACTCCTCCTTTTGCCACATCTTCTGTAATGGAAGGTAATAATGACTTAATAAACCATTCAGCTAAAAGCTGATCAGTAACATACGTTTTTACCATTCTACGACGACATCGCCACTAATGAATATGATCGGGTATGTGAGTGGCCGTTGTTTGCTTGAAATTGGTAAGAAGTTCTGTTCCTGTTTCGTACCTTATCAGTAACTGAAAATGGGTTAAAAAGGTTGTGGCTAGGGCACTGAAGTTGTCAAACGAAGCTCTAGATAACTCGATATACCATTTTGCTGCTAGACCAGTTAATGTCCTCTGAAAAAGGCGAAGCCTAATTGAATCATTGTTTAGGGTGTTTGATGAACACCACAGATGAAATTTCATCACATTATTCGACGGGTCTTCACCCGAATTTCCATTAAATTTAGGAATATCTGACGGAAGTTTATGCGGAATCGCTGGCCACCAAGGGGCGTAAGCAATTGGATCGTTCGTTAGCCGATTTAGATCTGGTAACTATAAAGTTGCCACGAAGGGTAACTATTGATTCAGGTTTGGCGAAGCATACCCAGGATAGGATAGAATGGCCTGAGCAGTTGGTCTTTGCATACCAGCATAATGCATTTGATGCCGGTAACTTTGGTAAGGTTGATGGGCATAACCATTGTAGAATGGTTGATTTTGACCGTTTTGAATATACGGCTGCCCATTATTTGCAAAGATTTGTTGCTCAGATCCTTGGTATACTTGTTGGAATTGCGGTTTTTGGTATTGCACCAGCCATGGTTGCGAAGCCATGTGCTGTTGTCCAATACTGAGCGTTTGACCAAGATGAGGGGTAATTGTACCTGTTTGGGCCTGTGTCATTCTACTAGTTGGTGATTATGGTTGAGTAACAGGGACAAGAGGTTGTTGCATTACAACATGAGAAACCTGAGGTTGGCATACAACAGACAACGCTTGTACTTGCGACACCGTCACAATAGCCGGCGTAGTTGGTATATTTGACATAGGTAAACATTGTTGCATCGAATATACAACTCTTGGTTGTTGACGCAGTATTGGCACCCAACCGCTAGATGTAATTCCAGCATAACTTGAATTTTGTTGTGAACTCTCGTATGGTTGTCCTCACGGAGGAGACAATGAAAGGGTATATTGCCCCCCATACGACAGTAATCCGGTACTCAAAGGAATTGTTTGTTCTTGAGGACCGAACTGCCCAAATTGACACCCTGAAGGATCAATTTGCTGAGACTCAACATAAGAGTTCCCAGATACTATTCTAGATGAACAAACAGGAATGGACCATACTGTTGAAATAGCCCCTGAGTGGGCCCCTTCTAGTGATTGAGAGCTAGTTGGGACAGATGGTATGCCGGCGAACATTGTTGGAGTGACAACAGGAAGTTCTGTCGCCGCTGTGTCGGATGACACAGTCCTAGATGTCGACGGTTGTTCAGACATTTCTAGTCTATCCAAAAGATTGCCTAGCGATTCTACAGGAGCTTCCGATGACGGTAGACTAATTTATGATGAAGAAGGATATAGAGTGATCCCGACTCCAAATCGTGATGGATTACTAGATGGAGGATGCTCCACAATATCTTCTACAGCAATCAGACCAGGTGAAAGAGGTAGACCGTCAGGTCCGTAAAATATTTCTGGTACCGAAGAAGGTATAGAATCTGCAGCGACAGATGTTTGGGGAATAACACCTTCCAAATCAACTGTAGATGGAGCTGGTTCAGTAATACAAGTATTTTCCTTCACACTAGGATCAGTTCTACTGTCCTTTGGTGGCTGCTGAACTTCTTCTGTAAAGGCAGGGATACCAGAAATGTTTGGAGTAACCGGAGTCTCCGAAGGTGTTGGAACACTTGTTCTAACTTTACCAGGGGATTTGGAACCGGTTAAACGAGTTCGCTTTGTGTGTAACAGTTTCGATTCTGGAGACAAAGACGGTTGACTCGTAAGCCTCCACGAACGACGGGGTTTCAATTTAATTTCTTCCACGATTTCCTATTACTCAATCAACTAAAAGTAAAGGGGAAATATGTTTCTGAATTAAATGAATTTTAGACGCTTTGACACAACTTGTTTTTTCAATTTTTAAGAGTCGAGAAAAAACAAAAGATGACTCTAGTCGCCTTCGATTTTTAATGAGCTTGAAGTGACAAGTGCTCAGATGGACCTTTTCCTTTAAGGAGTCTGAAAAGGAACAAAAGAGACTTCTCTGGAAATCTAGACAGAGGGATTACAAAAACAATCGCAAAACTGCAGAATAATTTTTACAGTACGGCAGTCAATCTTCCTGAATGCTGTGTTCAGTGCATTGCGATCGATAGGGCGGCAGACACAGCCTCCTATGGATAAAGGATAAAGCCTATTGTGGTCTCCCAATATATACTCGACGGTACGTGGGAGCACAAGTCCGTACTAGCACTTATCATCTCAAAGTGGAGGAATCATCCAACCAGAAGTGAAAACAACAGCTACCAGGCTTTACAACGTTGGAATACGTCTCTAGCCTAGACTTCTAAATGTTGTGCGTTAGGTTCCAAAGCGTTTTTAGATTCATTAAATTTATTTTACAGTTGATCTTGCTTAAGAAATTTTCCTTTCAGGTTTACCGTGTGATGTAGATGTACAATTCCTAAAATGCAATCTAAGATGATAAACAATCGTTTAATCTTCTTTTTGCAATGAAAATCCTAGCTACTAAGGAAAGAGAGACAATATTATTTCAACATAGAGCAGAGAGCACACACTATATGCACTATCCTAAATCAAACCAACAAATAGTCTAAATGCAAATGCACATGCATGTATTTTTTTCAGCCTTCTTAATGTGTGAATGATAAAAAGAAAGCTAAGCGCAAATCTGAATTATTTTTCAAAGCGACATTACTAACAAGTTTATTTTCAAGAAAATGAAGACAATGACGACACTTTGCGATTTGGGATTGAAAACTTTCTTTTGACACTTGAAAAACTACTAATTCAAATCAAATACAAGAGTAACAGTGTAATCGACTATTAAGAGCAATCATATTCTCTTCTATGACTGAAAACAGCACTTGCGACACTTTCAAATCAAGAAACGACAGTTCAATTACGCTACTTCTTTGTAAAGAGAACTAAAAATGGCTCAAAATAAATAAAACACTTACAGTTCTTTGCACAATAGAGGCGGAATAATGGCAAGGAAGGGGGTTTCAATAGAGGTGTACTGACTACAGACAACAAAGCTCCTGAATAGAGCTGAAAAGAGTGAACACTGAAACCAAAATCTAAGAGCAGAAGAGGCCTTGTCTGATCAGTGCACCTGTAACACAGGGAAAAAGAGATGCAGCGCACCTACTACACTCGGGAAGTGCGATGCATCCAGAATCCAAAGAAGAGGCAGTACGATGGTACAGGGACGAGACTTCAACTGGGTTCCGGGTCACAGTTTGCAGCTCAGTTCAGGGATTTAGGCCGAGCAAGTGGTAATCAGTAAATCAATCACAGGGGTAGATCTAAGGAGGTTACTAGAGCCACCACAAGGGCAATTAGAGAGCTTGTAAATCGATTGTTCAGTTCATAAACAAAACCCGGAGATAGACTAAAGCAGCATTGATCTACTTTGCACTTACATAGCAAATGCAGTTTGAAGGCTAGCTGGCTTAACTTCAGGCCCTGTCTGTAAGTTTATAAAGTAAACAAATGTAGGTAAACAAACAATCTATTGGCTCCCCAGCGGAGTTGCCATTTTGTTATCGGGAAATCTAGTGTCTATGCAGAGCTGCTAGTCCCACTAAGGCTGGTAGCTACCTTAGAAACAAACAAACTAAAACCACTTTCATTTTCCTTTATGAGAAATAGATAAGAGGGGAATAAAAGAGACCAACCTCTGTCTTGCGCTTGGTTCCTTGCTTGATTCCTCTCCCTTGTGATAGATCTCTGCCACTCAGTTCCTTGTCTACCCAGCTTCAAAGAGCACCTGTAGAATCAAAGCAGCATAACACTATCCAAGAACATAGATCTATTATCATAAACAATATAGGACCAAATATATATTGACCACACAAATGCATATATCATCAATCATACAAGAATGTGGAGGAAAACTTGAGTAGCTTTATTAATAATCAAGAATAGCAAAGAGGATTACAACCAATTGTTTTGACCCAGCATCATCCTCTCAGCAAGAAAGCCCTTCTTCACCTCATGAAAAGCTTAGATCACCCAACACTATGATGTTGCACCAAGAAACCAGTAGCACTTCCTTACAAGATACAAAATTCCAGCCTCTGGATCTTTGGGATGAGGGATCCATATATAGATGTTTGCAAGGGGGGTGAGTCAGCTTTTGAGATTTGATTAGTGTCCTCTCTCTGATAGTTCTTGATTCCACTTGGATATTGATGATCTCTTACTCATCCCTGGGTGAATGCAGGGAGGCAAGTGTCACAGGAGAAGTTTCTGGAAGATTCCATGATCCTCTGCCTTGAAGATTCACCCTGCCATTTGTCCATTCTCGCCCATCGCACCCCATAGAAGGGTTTTTCAAGATGCATCGCACCTCTCGTGTGTATTTAGGTGGGATGCAACACACTTTGACCATGGAGCAGGTGAGATGGTCCAGTTTTGACCAGTTTTGAGTAGTTTTTCATGGAGAACTTCTGGGAGAAGATGTAATCAGTTGACCTTGTTCTTTTAGAGGTTGGAACAACACTTTTAGGGACTTAAGAGCCCTTGTTTTATGGACATTTATGATTGGGGTTGCAGTGCCCAAAAATGTCTATAACACATATGAAACTGAAAGAGGAAACATCTGCTAAACTTCATACCACATGAATCTCATGAATCAGAGCTGCATGATTTATTAAATTCCTAGCCAAGCTGTACAATGAAACACTAATTTTTTTCTCCCTACCGTTTCCCAGAAACTCCAACCTTTTTGAATGAATTTTTCATACAATAAATAAACTCTGCCATCAGGAAATGGATCGACCCAAAGTGGGGATTTGTTTAATCATTATTGACAGAATGAAAAGCCAACCATCAGTAACTGAAGCAGCGTTACATTTTGATTTCTCCGATGACCAATTAAAAAGACAAAAACTACAACGTGGGTCCCATGAAATTGTGGCTGAAGACTATGGTGGAGGATTCAAGTGCTGCAAAACATGGAGAATGTTGAAATACCAAGGAGAGAAAATAAACATATTAGACACTTGTAGGAAAGGATCATCTTCTTCTTGTTCTTTAGAAAGTGCAACAATCAAATTGATGTCTATCGCACGTAGATTTGATTCAGCCATGAATTTAGATAAACCTTGTCCTTTGATGAGCTTTGTAGGCTTTATATCCAAGTCATACTCTAGCATAGCTGCAATCGACTTTCCTCTTTTGTCTTCAGGATCTATCTACACAATAATTTCTCTAACTGTTACAGTAGGAACATAATCAATGGTGTGAGAATGCAAAATATAAACTCAGAAATCCTTGAGAGCCTTCACCAAAGCCAAGGCCTGCTTCTCAATGATATTGTATCTTAGTGCTACATCTCTTATAGTGCGACTGAAAAACGTTATGGGCTACTCATTTTTCTGATCTTTCTTCTGCATTAGGACCGCTACTAATGTATGCTTGGATGCAAAAGAAAATATGATTAAAACTGAAGTGTAATCTAGACTAATCAAAATATGAGCAGCAGAAAATGAAAACTTCACTACATGAAATGATTTCTTATCCTCTAAAGACTACTTTACCTCACTGTCCTTCTTCAACATGTTTGTCATTTCCTTCAAATGCTCAGCTAGATTAGGAATGAATCTTCTCAGAATTTTTTTTTCCCATTGAAACATTAAATCCCTTTCTTGTTCCTTGGGAAATCTAATTATTGAATGGCCTCCACTCTTGTAGGATCAATGTGAATGCCATCTTTAGATATGATGTGTCCCAATAGCTTACGTTCTTCCATGGTGAATAAGTTCTTCTTTAGGTTGAGTGAGATGCCAAATTTTTTGCCTTTCCGAAAAATAATTCTTAAATGATGTAAATGATCTTCATAAAATTTTTAAAACACTGTAAGATCATCTGAATAGATAACCAGAAATACATCTTTCTCATTTTCAAAAGCTATGTCCATAGCCCGCTGAAAAGTAGCTCCTGCATTCTTCAATCCAAAAGGCATCTTCGCTTACATGAATGTACCCCATGGCATTGTAAAGGTTGTTTTGAGATGATCATCATTATGTACCATAATTTGAATGTATCCGAAGTATCCATCTAGCAATGACATCCTAGAGGACCCAACCACCCTCTGAAGTATATGATCCATCTTGGGAAGGGGATAATTGTCTTTCATGGATACCTTATTTAGATTTCTAAAATCAATACATAGGCAAATCTCCCTGGTCTTCTTTCTTACATGCACTAGATTAGACATCCATTTAGAAAATCTAATAGGGAGTATGGTACCATACTTATAAAGTCTATTGACTTCTTTCTCAATTGATGGCAACAGCATGGGATTAATCCTCCTTAGTTTCTGGCTTTTGATTGGGATTGATAGGAATGGTACGCTGAATGATACTCTTGTCATAAACCTTCAGATTTGAATAGTCCCAAGCAAATACATCAACAAATTCTTTCATTAAGGATATGTACTTGCTTTTTGTTTTAGGAGATAAGGACTTTGATAGCTTAACCATCTTATGACCACCAGTTGTGCCAATGTTTACATCTTCAACTCCTTTTTCTATAGGAAACATGGTGTGCTTCTTGGTGACATCATCATGATCAAAAAACTCTTCCAAAGGAAACAAGCCTCTTGGAATGTTGTTGTCCTTCAATTGTAATATTTCAATCTCAGCTTAGTGGATGTCTGAATCATTCAAATTGGATGCATCATAAATGTGAGAATTCTGAAGTTCTCCTTCCAATTGCAGAACATTGTCTATCTATTTATCATCCCCAAACACTTGCCAAAATCTCATGTTATCAGGAACAACTGAGTGATTTTTGACATTGATGGAGTACTTTTGATTAGTATGAATAGGAATCTTCACCATACTTGCTGCAGTGGTGAGTGAGTCAGCTATGACATTTTGAGTTCTAGGAATAAGAGGCAAAGTGTATTCTGAAAAAGTCTTGAAGATGTCAAGTACAACATTGTGATAAGCTCTCATTCTTGGGTGCTTGGCCTGGTATTCCCCTTTAACTTGTCTGATTACCAATTCGGAGTCTTCATAAACATAAATCTTCTTTCCTCCCAACTTCAAAATTTTGAGGCCAACAATCAATGCCTCATACTCTGCCTCATTATTTGGACACTCAAAAGCCAACTTGTAAGAACTCATTCTCACATTTCGAGGAATTTTATATGACTAACGCAATGGACCATGTATCCAGACACCAATCCCAACTCCTTCTCTTCCGGATTCACAATCGAACTCCATGGTCCAAAGACCATTTTGTTCATCTGAAAAAAGGATCTCTCAACACTGAACTGTTTTCTCTTTAGGAAGATGGTCAGATGTCTCAAGACTCTCTATTTTCTGCAGTATTCTTTCAATCTCCTCAATAGAATTCGTTGGTTGCAAATACTATTCATTCGCCTCTTTCCCTTCAGTTGTAATGACTTCATGCATGCTCCTCATGACCTTATGAAATTATGAAATTTCCACCGGCTGACTTTCATCATCAACAGAATTTATAACACTAAATAAAATGAAAGAATCAAGATCAGTATGGACAACATGTATAGGATGATTGACAGGCTTCTCCTTACTGCTGATCATGAATTTCATCTTATTTTCCCTATAAAGTTTTTAGAGTTGACCGAAAATAGGGATAATGGCATATGAAAAGTCAAGTTGTAGAGTGCCCTTTAGTTTTTCTCCCGAAGACCTTGAAAGAAACATGCCAAACCTAGGAGGAACATAACCAACTACTATGTCCATAAGCACATTATTGGCTGGGATTTGGTCCAAGGATACTACCAAGTCTTTAATAAGTCCAAGGAATTTCACTCTCCCGGAATCAAAGGAATAAAGATCATGGTAGGGTCAAGTGATACTCAGTCCTAGTTTGTCCATGATGACTTTAGGCATAAGGTTATGTGAGGCACCAGAATCTAGCATGGCATTATGGAGGATAAAATCATGAAGCTTAAGACTCAGATAAAAAGGAGGGATTTCACTATCTTCGGGAGTACATTCTAAGGTTGGACCAAAAACGATGGCTGGTTCCTCATCAACTACATTAACTATATCTAACAGCTGGTCAACCTTAAGCATTTTTGCAATCTGAAATTTATATTTGTCATGCTTCACTAATTCAGTGAGGGGAATAGAAATGTTACACAGTAATTTGTCACCGTTTATCACCGTCCCTGTTTCACCTCTCCCATACATTGGAGGACTCATTCTGGGACTTGTGAGAAGTGACATAACCTGAAACCACTTGCATTATATTCCTCTAAGTGTGAGCTTCATATACCCTAAAGACATCTCCTGCAATATACCCATAAAAACAACCCTTTTTGCATTAGCGCGGGTCCGCAGTGTACTTCCCGCGCCAATGGGGGAAATCCTCTAAAGAGGGTGCGCCAGTTGGCTCTCTGTCTTAGAGTCGCACTCGCGCCAACCCAATTGGGTAAAGTTTTTAACAAACAAACTTTCGAAGGTTCTCCTTAACCCATTCACCCACTGAATCCGTGTTGGGTTAGGATGGTTTGGCTTCGAATCTCCATAGAAGGGAAGTGGTTTGCCACCTTTCATGGAAGCTTCTAAGTGATAAAGCCAATCCCATGGAAATTTTGATTGATCTTATATCCTTCCCCTCTATCTATAAAAGCTTGTCTCTATGCCTTGGGCAAGCTAGTGCTAGTGATAGTAAAAGTTCCAAGAGTTCAAGAGATTGAAGTTGCAAGAGCCTTCTTTGCATCCATAAGGCCAAATCTAAGTGAGGAGATTATTGTCACCAAGGAGAGAGAGGCTTGTTTCCCATCCCAACAAGCTTTGCAAGACTTTTGTAGCTGATGACCCAGCCAAAGGAGGATTTGACGTCAGAACTATGGTTGTATTCTTCTTTGTTGTTTATCAATAATAGATGACTATCATTATGGTTCCACTCTCATTGTCCTTTGTAATGATTGATGTTGAATTATATCTTTTCTGACTGATATATAATTGCATCTATTGGATTTTATGCTTGTATTTGTGTTGTTCTTTGCATGTGCAGGTGTCCAATCACGGAGATTGTGGGGATCGTGACCAACCGAACCAAAGGAACGAGAGCGACGTCTCTTCTACGAATATTAGCGTTGGAATCCAAGTAGGTTCTCATCATTCACCTTTAATTTGCAATTAGGAACTTGTGTGATAGCATTGTTTGATTGTTGCTAGACCCAGTCTGGGCTAGTAGGGATCGTCTCTGTCTGCAGAGGGGATTCACCTCCACAACAATTTGGCGACTCCACTGGGGAATTAGCTTGTTGTTTGATTTGTAAACTTTAGACGGAGCCTGAAGTACGGCCAGATAACCTTCAAAACGCTATTGCTTTGCATTAGAGAAGTAGATCAATGCCACTTTAGTCAATCTCTGGTTTGGTTTACGAACTAAACAACTTGGAGTTGTCTTGTCTCTTCGGTTCTCTTGTTTGATTGCTTAGATAGCTTTCTGGGTTGGATTTTTTGCTGTCTCTTGCTTCCTGGCCTACCTGGATACTGTTAACCAAGCCTTGGACCGCCTGTTTTTATTTTTGATCTAGAAAACTTGATTAGCGCGATTTTTTCCTTGACAGTCATGCCAGTTGGCGCATGTTACTCAAAGACAACCCGCGCCAATCCCTTTAAAGCATGAGCTACAGCCTGACAGTCGCGCCTGGCCTGTCAACTTTTCCAGTTTTCTTATTTGCAAGCCCTCTGAGCTTGGATTTGTATCTTGCCACATCTTTTTCAATTACTGGAGTGTGTTTGATCCATGTTTGACTGGTTTTCGACCTCCATCCTTCAGGTGTTTGCCTCTTTCCGTCAATTTCACATTTCAGCCCTAGGGCATCTAGTGGCTTTATGCATCAAGCCTTCCGTAGGAGTCTTGGGTTCTTTGATCATCCAGTCGACTTTGTGATTACTCTTTTGCACTTGCTCAGTGGTTGTCAAAGCTTTTTATTGTTATTCAAGCGATTTACTTCTTTTCCACTTGGATTTCGCTTGGCTTCGTTTGGGCTTAGATCACATAGCTCATAGAGGTCTTTGTGTTTTCTTTTTGGTTTGAAGGACTGCCTTGGTGTTTTGGGGACTTGATTGCATTTTCATTGAGTGAAATTTGTCTCTTTTACTCGGTGTTATTATCTCTCAAAATTTGTTTAGTGCACTTTTCCATTGAAAAGAAAACAAACAGTCTCTCTTGCGTCGAATTAGTTAATGGAAATTAGAGCTTTTCATTGATTAGTGACTTTAAAGAAAAGTTTCGTTTATTGCCATTAGCTGCATTAGAGTGGTTCTTGATTGTTTGTGGTCATTTTTTTTGATTGAAAAGTTCTCAACTCTCTCGTAGTTAGTGTTCATTGAACGAAATGATACTTTTTGGCATATAGCTTGCATTTAGGGAATTGTGAGAGATTACATACGGTAGGACCTGGAAATCGAAACCTAATTCAAGATCAACCATAAAATGAACTGAATGAACTTAAAAATGCATTGGAACATAACGCTCACTGTTTAGAGGTCTAGGCTAGAGACGTGCTCCGGCGTCGTTAAACCTAGTCACTTTTGTTTTACTTAAGGTTGGGTGATTCCTCCTTCCGTGACGCAACAAGTGGTCTAGCACAGACTTGAGCTCCCACGTACCATCGAGTATATGGGGAGACCCCACTAGGTTATCATCCTTTATCCACAGGAAGCAGTGTCTGCCGCCTTACAAGCCATAACGCACCAAACACAACATTCGGGAAGATTGATTGTCGTACGGGAAGTCCTTGGTTTTCATATGACTGCCAAGGTGTATATGCAGTTTTACGGATTTTTTTGGTAAACCTTTTTTGCCTAGTTCTCCAGAGTAGTCACTTTTGATCCTTTTTAGAATCCTTAAATGAAAAGGCTCATCTGAGCATTTGTCACTTCGGGCTCACTAAACATTCGAAGGAGACTAGAGTCATCTTTTTGTCCTTTTCTCGACTCTTAAAACATGAAAAGGTCAAGTTGTGTCCTTGCGTCTTAAAATTTATTTGGCCACGATTAACATTACCTGGTTAGATCTTGTGTGTGTTAGTTTGAGTAGGGTCTTTTCTCGTTAGATTCCCTTACGTTTTGTTTTGAATTTTGTCATCCTGGCTGAACCATCGATCTCGTCTCCCGTTCCAAGTGATCAAGGGTCTCTGTCTTACGTTGCTCCTAAGGTACCAGTTGTGAGTGATACTCTTCCTGTTATCCCGAGTAACCAACCGATAAACTCTCGTGCTCCGGACGACGAGGATTACAAAATTCATTGGAACCCCATTTGGGAGCCTGAAGAGGACGATATTCCTTTTACCCCTCCTGGTGTTTCGTCTCCAATGTCTACTTCTCACATGGATGAGACATCTCCTAGAGTGAGTGAGACACCCATTTTGTTGAGTATCGAAACTCCTATACCGGCCACTTCTCCGGTACCCTCACGCTATAAGTCGTTGAGGGATAATACGAGTGCCAGGATCCCCGCTTCAAGTACCATGTGGGACCTCCGTATCACTCCCACTACGGGATCTTTTGTTTCACAAGTTCACAGTACACTTGTCACTTCAGTTCCAATGAATCCAACTGTTTGTGTAGCACATTTAACTCCAGTTGTTAGTGTCGTTACGGCATCTTCAGCTGTGAATACTGGTGCTGGTCCGCCTCATGGTCAAGTGAGTAGTGTCCAGCCGGCACATACACCCAAAGTTGTTCATCCTGCACAAAGTACACCACCCTCTTCTGGTCCTGTCCTAGGAGGGGGGCCGTATGATCAGTATATGCAAGTTGTTCAGGATCCGAACGCGTAAGGTCCATTTTATTATTACGATTCTACTGGTCAGTTCCTTTATCTTTCCAGACCCTTGCCTACTCAACCTGTTGTTGAGGTCTCAGTACCATTATCCATTGCTTGGGGTACCACCACTTACCATGGGGGCCAAGTAATGCCTGCACAGCTTTAGGGACCGCCTAACCAAGGCCATCCGTCTTATACGCAAACCCCCCAAGGGCAGCAATATTACGGCCAATCTTACCCAGGAAAACCTGGGGGCCCACAAGGACAACCCTATCAGGGACAACCTTCGGCCGCTGGTGGTCCATCTTTTACTTATTTGACTCAACCTTCTGGTAATCCAGGGCAACCTGGTACCCAATAAGGTTACCCGTCTGGACAACCAAGAGAACCTTACATCCAACAAGGTCAACCTGGTGTCCAGCAAGGTTATCCCTCTGGACAAGCAGGACAAACTTATATTCAACAAGGTCAACCGGTAGTCCAGCAGGGGTACCCTTCTGGGCAAGGGGGTCAGCCTTACATTCAGCAGGGCCAACCCACTGCCCAGCCTAGTCATCCTTCTGGACAAGTTGGTCAACCTCAAGGTCAACCAGCCGTCCAGCCCGCTCAACCATTTGTTCTGCAAGGACAACCCTCGGTTGCACAAGGAAAACCTAATACCCAGCAAGCTCATCCTTCTGGGCAAACAAGTCCATCCCAAACCCAACTAGGACAACCTTCCAGCCAGATGGTCCAAGCTCAACCTATTCAAGGACATCCTTCTGGGCCCCAAACTCAAATTGGTTTTCAGATGCAAGGTGGGTTACAATCCCAACCTTCTTACCAAGCTCAGCCTATTTACCAGGCTCAATATGGAGCTCAGCAACCGTATGGTTACCAGCAACCCCAGGGGCAAACTCAGTTAGCCCCTTATCAAAATTATCAACAAATGCAGGTCACCCCTTATCAAAATTATCAGCAACAGTATGTTGCGCCTGCAATTCAAGTTGCTAATCCATGGGGTGCTGGGGGGCAAATCCATAGTCAGCTGTCTGCTTATGGACAGAACCCCTATGGACAAAATCCCTATGGGCAGAACCCTTATGGGCCAGGCCCGTCCGGACAAAGTCCATGGGGGCAACCACCACCTGGTTGGAACCCTGATACTACCTCTCTTCCACGGCCACAAATGTCCTTTAATCCTCAGTTACCTTTCTTAGCGACATTGGAACTGCCAGATGTGTCCAAATTGACAAATGATCCCATTCTTCATAATCCATATTGGCCACCAGTTTCGACCAAGATACCCGGTGATTGCCTGAAATTCGATGGCAAAGCTGGCGAGGACCCTCAAGCCCATGTCATGACCTATCACCTTTGGTGCTCATCCAACTCATGGCTTGATGATTCCATCTGGCTCCGCCTCTTCCAAAGGACTCTCACCGGCTCCGCCGCTAAGTGGTATATTGAGTTGAATCGCGAAACATTTCAAGATTTCAACTCGTTGGCAATGGCATTTCTAACTCACTTTCAGTTGCCCATTCGGTTTGAGATAGGGATGCATCTCCTTACATCTCTCAAATAGGACACGGCCACGCATATATCTGATCATATACATGAATGGAGATGGCGTCGTCGTTTGATCAATTTCTGGATTCTTGATCAGCTCCTAACCGATTGGTTTACAACCTCCTTTGTCCCTGCGATCACGCGAGACATTGCTATGGGAGCTTGTGTAACTGAAGAGCAAGCTATCGCGCGTGCTTAGTACCTCAACTTAGTTTATTCTCAGTTAGGTACTTTATATGATTATTTTCCAGACGCCCCGAGACCTGGAACATCCAAAGCTCCGCCAAAGCCATCTGTTGACGGTGTTATTGGCTCTGTAAACGCATCTTCAAAGAAATCATCTGCGAACCCTGGGAAGCAAAAACCGAACGCTCCTAGCGAAAACACTTCTCAGGGTCCATCTAATTCTAGAAACACCTCCGAGGTTAACGCTGTCCAGTCCACCACGGTGGATAAATCCTTGAAAGGGAAAAAGAAAGGGAAAGCCAAGAATAAATCCGAACAGCCCAGACAGGACTCCCCTAAACCTCCACTCGAGGAAGGAGCCAAACGTAAACCTAAGTATCCTTGTCTTATCTGTGACGAGGATCACTATACTAAAGACTGCCCCAGGCGGTCCGAATTTAGTCGATTGTTGAAAGGTGCTCGTGGGACTCCTGTTGTGCTTAAAGAACCTTTCCCTTCACAGCAAACTCAAATGGTGGTAGATCCATCACAACCCTCTTCTTCATTCGGCTCTCAAGTATTTATGGCTGGGATGATTCCCGTCCACATCACTACTCGAGCAAAAGAATATCTGTTGCATGCCAGGAAAGAGCCTAAGGTCTCCTCCAGCGCTCCTCCGTCTAGTTCTGGTCCACTCCACATCGAGAGACCTAGCACTGAGACAACTATCCGACCCCCTCCAAAAGGTGTACTCCGGAAGTCTTCTTACAACCCTAATGCTCGTGCTACCTAGCACTATAGCATCGTTGAGGACTTAGCTCAGGCTCCATGTGCTATGTCCGCCCTAGAAGTGCTCAAGAGATGCCCCTCCCAGAGGAAGTCCTTGCTATCGGCCATCGGTGGCATAGACCCGGCTGACTCAGATCTGATTTCTTTTGACCTCAAGGGCCATACACCGAGGCTGCCTCACCAAATCGCTTTCCTCATAAAGGTCATTATCAATACTAAAACGATTCATCATACAGTCATTGATGAAGGTGCTTCGACTTGCATCATTTCTGTTTCCTATTGGAAAGCTATTGGTTCTCCGACCCTGAGCCAGTCTCCTACAACATTGGCAGCCTTTGACGGAAGAGAGTCTCGTCCTTATGGTATCCTCCAACGATTGCCCATCTCTTTGGAAGGGAAGACGGTCGAAGTGGAGGTCAAAGTTGTCGATGCTAATCTTACCTACAACCTCCTCCTCGGACGTAGCTGGACATACGCCAAGCAAGCCGTGGCTTCCTCTATTTTCTGTGTCATTCGTTTCCCTCATCAGGGGAAGATTGTCACCGTGGACCAGCTCTCCTTCTTCGCCTCCTCTTCTGAAGGCAACATGCCTTTCGTGGAGCATACCTCCAAATCATGTGAGAGTGTGGGAGCCGAACTCTTTAAAGATCCCACCCTGATGGGTGTCTTTTCCCTCCCACCTCCTAATCTCGCTCCTATTAATATGATTTCTGTGCGCTCTGATCCGTGGGTCCTTCCTCCCGCTAATCAGATAGAATCTTGGGGCGATACGATGCCATTGAGTCCCGCCGAGCTCAACTACGTTGAAATCGTTGCTGCATCCGCTCCCCCTCCCAAACCTGCTCCTCTGAGCAGCGTTCCCGACTCGTACATTCATTCCCCTTGGCTTGGAGATGACGCTACTTCGGACCCATTAAAGGAAATATTTCCTTCCGATGAAGCCATTATGGAGACCATGTCTCTTGAGGAACCTCCTTGGTCTAATTATCACCACTGTTCCTCATTCCTCCCTGCCCATCAGGAAATGATCGCCTGTCTCGAACGTTTTGCTTCTTGTATCCCATTTCAACCCCTTCAAACACCTATTCAAGTTTATGAAGTGTCTTCTGAAGGCAATATGGGAAACATTACGCAGACCCAACCCATCGACATCTCTGTGAAACTAGGGATTGTCGAGCATATTCACATTGGAGTCACTTGTACTCCGGAGGAAGTTCAGCTCTACACCCATACTTTCGCGAATTTCATGATGTCTTCGCTTGGTCCCATGAAGAGATGCCCAGCATTGACCCTAGCATAGTGGTGCATGAGATACTTATGTATCCGGGTGCTAAGCCCGTTCGTTAATGCCTACGCCCCGTGCAGCCCCGAAAGGCTGCAGCCATTAAAGCAGAAGTTGAAAAGCTTCTCAAGGCTGGTTTCATTTACCCCATTCCACTTACGGATTGGGTTTCTAATATAGTCCCTATGAACAAAAAGCAGGGTACCATTCGAGTCTGTGTTAATTATCGTGACATTAACTGCGCCTGTCCTAAGGATAACTTCCCCACACCCTTCATCGATTAGCTCATTGATGAGTGTGCAGGAAGCGAAATCTATTCGTTTATGGAGGTTTTTCCGGGTATAACCAGATCAATATTGCACCTGTTGATCAGCATAAGACTACTTTTATCTGTCCTTGGGTCACTTTTTCTTACAAGAAGCTCCCTTTTGGGTTGAAGAATGCCGGTGCTACCTTCCAACGTGCAATGTCGTATGCTTTTCATGACATCCGTCACATTGTACAACCATATCTGGATGATCTACCAGCTCATTCAGTCAAATGCCAGGACCATCCTTCCCATCTTCGCAAAATCTTTCTCCACTGTCGACACTACTGTATCAGGCTCAATCCTCATAAATGTGTCTTTTGTGTTGAATCAGGCCGACTACTCAGGTTTATCGTCTCCCGAGAGGGCATCCGTCTGGATCCCCTCAAAGTCGAGGCTATTCTGAATCTTCCTCCCCCTGCTTCTTTGCAGCAGTTGCAGAGCTTGCAGGGCAAAGCAAATTTCCTAAGACGATTCATTCCGAACTATGCTGAGGTGGCTAAAGGTTTTACACAGTTATTGAAGCGAGATACACCCTTTCATTGGGATGCTATCGCTCAAGAGTCTTTCAAGCGTCTCAAGGGTCTCCTTGTTTCTGCTCCATTATTGCGACCTCCGAATTACCATCGTGATTATACTCTATATCTGGCCGCCGCCGATACCCCTATCGGCATGGTTCTCGTGCAAGACGACAATGATGACAATGAGCACATCATATATTACCTCAGCCACAAACTCTTGGATACAGAAACTCGATATGCTTACGTCGAGAAGTTGGCATTGGCTGTTGTTTGTGCCGTCCAACATTACTGACATTATATCTTGTTGCGCACCACGACCATAATTTCTGATTGCAACCCGATGACGTACATTTTGTCACGTTAGTTGCTGGGGGGCAAATACTCAAAGTGGATCGTCATCCTCCAAGAGTTTGACTTGGAATTTACTGCTGCCAAGTCTAAGAAGTCCCTGGTCTTTGCTGAGTTACTTTGCTCTTTGCCATCTCCTTCTGCACCCCCTCACTCAGAGGATCATATCCCGGACGAAACTCTTTTTCTGATCAGCACCCTCGATCCTTGGTACGGGGATATTATTGTATATTTGCAGACATCCTCTTTCCGCCCCGCTGTATCCAAAGATGCTCGGCGGTGGATCCGTCATCAGTCTCAACCCTATCATATCATTGGGGACACCCTGTACCGTCTCGGCATTGACTCCGTCCTCTGCCGATGTCTAACCCTTGAGGAAGCTGAGAGAGTCCTGAATGATTGCCACTCTCGCGCCTGTGGTGGTCACATGTCTGAATATGCCACAGCTCAAAAAATCCTTTGCGCTGGTTATTTCTGGCCCTCCATTTTTAAGGATTGCATTCTCGTCGTCCGTTCGTGTCATGCGTGCCAGATATACCAGTGGAAGATGCGTGTGCCACCAGCTCCGTTGCACCCTGTAGTCACCGTTGGCCCTTTTGCAAAATGGGGCATTGATTATACGACCTGTAAGCCTCGCTCGACCGGGGGGCATGGGTTTATTATCGTTGCCGTCGATTACTTTACAAAATGGGCCGAGGCGATGCCCACATTAACTGAAGACGGTCACAGAGCGGCGTAGTTTTTGTTCAACCATGTTATTACGCGGTTCGGATTTTCGTAGGCCATCGTCATAGATCACGTGAAGCATTTCCGTAATCACATGATGACCGAACTAACTACCCAACTAGGCTTACGGCATGATAGTTCGACCCCGTACTATCCTCAATCTAACGGCCAGGTTGAAGCCGTTAACAAGATTTTGGTTACGATGCTTCAACGTACTGTTGAAATGCATAAGTCTAATTGGCATCTGATGTTTTTTCCCGCCTTGTGGGCCTACCGAACCTCTGTGAAGGATGCCACCAGTTTCACTCCATTTCAACTAGTTTACGGACTGGAGGCTACCCTTCCTATAGAATGTGAAATCCCTTCGTTAAAAATAGCCGTCAAGTTGCTTCCCAACACTACTCCGGTAGAGGAACGGCTTCTTTACCTAGAATGGTTGGACGAGACCCGTCGACTAGCCTCTCTAGCTATCGAAGCTCAAAAGAAGAGAGTTAAAACTCACTTCGACCATACCATCCATCCTCGTTCCTTTGTTGAGGGAGATCTAGTCCTGCTATATGACCAAGCAAATGACAAGCTGGGGGCAGACAAACTCGAGCCCATGTGGCTAGGCCCTTATATTGTAAAGAAAGTGTTGCAGAAGGGGGCATATGAGCTAGTTGACTACGAAGGTAATCCTCTTGATAAGCCCCGCAATGGGTTGTACTTGAAAAAGTACTATGCATGATTCCATGCACTTCGATTTATACATGCGTGTGTGTGTGTGTTTTCATGTTTTTGACTTGGTGTGAAGGCGTGATTGCCCCTTATTGTGTTTTTGCTTCTTGTGCAGATGTCAGGTGCACCTTATGTTGGTTTCGCTGATGGTGCCTGCCGCAGCACTCGCAATTTGTCCTCTGCGGCGTGGGTGATCTACGATCCTCATGGTGAGTTGATAGATCTTCAAGGTGTGTGTTTAGGCCGTACTACAAACAATGTCACTAAATATAGTGCTGTTATTGAATTATAGCCAAGGCGATTAATCTCAGTATTCGTACATTGGTTGTTAACCTAGACTCTCAGCTTGTCGTCCATCAGCTCAATGGGCGATATTCCGTCAGAGACCGTCACATTTTAAGGTTGTACTTACGTGTTAAATTGTTAGAAAGGAATTTCAACATTATCACATATCAGAATATTCCACGACGATTAAACACATTATCTAATGCATTGGCTAATCATGTATTAGATAGAAATTTGCGTAATTTATATCAAAACATCATACAAGCAAGCACATAAAAGCACAATAATAAACCATAGGCATATATATATATATATAGATATATATATATATATATATATATATATGTGTGTGTGTGTGTGTGTGTGTGTGTGTGTGTGTCGCAATGTTTGCACCACATGCATTATATAGTTCAAAAATAATACATGTTCATCATGATACATCCAGAGACGACATGTCCCTCAAAAAATATGCATAAAAGAAGCCTAGAAGTCTAATCGCGGTGGTGCTCATGATAGCACGTCACCGCGCGCACCAATCATCTCAACAGACGATGGATACGACTCGACACCCCCACTGTGTGCCTCTGGTATGCAAAGGGCACATCTGCCATTCTAGCGTAATCCGAAATCCCTCGAGTGAGTCCCTCGAGATTCTGAACTAGCTCTTCCCCCACGCCACCCTCTACTTGAGGGTCAGCTGCGGGCTGGACCCTCCGCGCTACGGGAGACAAACCAGCTGGTCGCTCTGGGCCAACGTCTGCATATACATACAACTGTCATCAAAACATGCATGTATTGACAAAAACAAAAAATACATAAAACATAAAAAAAAAACAAAGAGATCATACCCAGCTCCTCGTCCCACTCCTCTCCCTTTGGCAGGGGGAGATCTGGATCCTTGGTGAAATCATTCCCCGCATATGGCCAATCCTCCACCATAATTAGCTGACGGGGGAGCCATATAAAGAACTCGGGCCGCCAGGACATCTGCTGGCCCCCTCCTCCTCTGGGCATCAGTGCTGCCCAGCGAGCCATCCTAGGCTCTCGTGGCAATGGATCAATCACTATAGCTCCCTGAATCTGAAAAATGGGTAATCGTTCCAAGAAGAATGACACCATGATTGAGCTGTACCCGGACTGTTTCACTCCTCCTCGCTTAAACTTTGTAAGCTACCTCTTGATATTGGTGGTCACCGTTGTGGCCCAGTCAAAAATGGTGGGGTTGAGGCATTCTGTCGCTAGTAGCAGATGATTCTTGCTCACCTCATGAGGTGCCTGTACCCCGGCTGCATGAGTGATGGTGAACAGTATCACCCTGAGAACCAAGTTCGGGACGGTGGGGATATCCACCTTGGCACTGTTTTTCCCAAATTGTGCCCCTGGACACACTCAGTCCATCACTTCGCTCATCTTCTCCCCGAAGGTCTACTTCCAGTCAAGATGGGCCTCGCCCCTCTCCGTGACAACCCAGTGATGAAATACACATCGGACACGTCAAGCTCTAATGCTTGGTCCCGTAAGTGGAATACTTGGTCATCAACATCCCAAGCATCAACTATGAACTGCAATATCTCGGGCTGAGCTCGCAGGTAAGATGTGAAGAAGAATTTCTTGATACCATAGTCTCTTAAGGCATTCATGCATCCCTCGTCCTCTATAGCCAAGGCATCTACGGCATCATGTTCCCTTTCTTTCGATTCCACCACCATTTTGCTTGTTTTCCTGCGCCCACAAGGATGAATAAATCATTATTAGAACACTAGTAAGCCTACAATCCAGACAAATTTAAAATGCAATGGGAAATTTCAAAGGAAAAATTAGGTTGCGCGGTTGGCGTGCCTGTTTCCAAAACAGTCGCGCCAATGGACCCGACCCCTTTAGAAAAATCGCCCCATTAGCGCGGGTCCATGCTGGATACCCGCGCCAATGGGTGCAGCCCTAAATTTTGAAATCCTCCTTGCAGAGGCTCGATTAGGGGACAGAAAGCATGAAAAAGGTATGAAAATGGAGTAGAGAAAGAGGCCTCTTACCTGACACTGATGGCGCTCCGATTGGTCACCCAGATTTGTCACAATCGTTGTTTGAAGATCGCACACCAAAAGCTCCAAATGTCATTCTCAAAGGGTAAAAGTGAAAAGTAATTCTTGTTTTTACTATTTCACCCATTTTATAATTGTTTTTGACCCTCGATAGGTTTAAAAAGTCATTTCATGAATATTTTATGAATATATTTGTGTCGAAAATGGATTTTACACCCTTTTTTGTGCAGCGACAGGTGTTTGTACAACTTAGGCGACGAAATGAGCTGTATTTTACACTTTTTCTGGTCTGCTTTCAGCTCTTTTCCGACCATTTAAAGATGAAAAGATTGCCGAGTTCCCTCTTGACTCCTTAAATGGAAATAAGAGGCGGTCATCTTTAAACTCTTTTCCGACCATGTAAAACAAAAAATATTGTCGGGTCTTTGTCGTTTCAGGCTCTTTAATGGTTACGAAATGACGTGATATCGATCGCTTTTTTACTTTTTCAGATCGATGTCACTACATATGAAAAGTACTCCTTGATTGTAATGATCGGGCGATTCTTTCGAGCATTGTTTTATACTTTTTCGGGCTCGAGAGACACAAATTTACGAAAAAGGACCCCCCTGGAGTTCACTTTTCTCCTGTCTTTTCAGACTCTCTAAACAGGAAAAGACGTCGAGTTCTTCCTTTGTCAGACTCGTTAAAACTTAATGACATTGGATTCTGTCATAATGACGCCTTACAAGCATATGCTATCCCCGTCAAGCTTGTCATCAAAAAATAATCGGGGTACTCGCCAGAAATGGTGGGGAAAATGGAACCATAATCATTATTGTGTCGGCAGTATGTCGCTCTTGAACATGGCACTTGTCTGCATTCGTGTCTAGGTGGGAACCTCTCATCTTGTTTTACACTAGCCTCCGTGGGTTTGGGTTATCCTGTTTGACCTCTCATCTGCTCATTGCGTTATCACCATGACCCTTGATCATTTAATGTCAAATACTGCCAAGTCCACTGTCGTGCCATCGATATGTTCAAGAGAAGTTGACCTCTGCAGAATTACAATTTCCCTCTGATACCTCACATAATTCTGATTCACCACAACATTCTTCCTCTGTCTCGTGTCAATGATGTGGGAAACACTATGGCCCACCTTTGATCAAGGTCACTTCCTGTCGACTTCAGCTTATTATCCAGGAAGCTGATCTAGAGACTCCCTTCTGGTGCCTTGGAGCGTGCATGCCTCAATGGCAGGTTCTTCGTGTTCGACGAGAGGTTTTCATCATTGGCCTCCGATCGAATGATTCTATGGGTGTTCGATGCCAGCTCACTCATTCGCACGCCGTAGATTGTACCTATAGTACATTGAGGGCCATTGTCATTATTGGTGGTACCTCTCACATCTATTAACAGTTTTCACTATTGGCTGGTAATCAGACGATGTTCATGCATGTTCAACTTCAACTCATGTATTCGCATGCCTGAAATTGTACTCTGTTCGGGTCGAGATGGAGCGCAAGACCCTGGATTTTGTTTGTTGGAATCCAAGCTGCAATTTGTGGCTTATTATGATCATTACATGACTCATTCACTGGATGGCTGCGACCATGCCTGAGTGTATTTATTGATCCTCACTGGATGGCTATGCCCATACCTTGGATCTAGTTTCTTGTGTGCTCTGTTATGGATGGTCGCGCCCATACCACATATATCATGTACTTCAAATATCAGTTGTACTTATTTACGCAGGTTCTCCGGTGGCAGTGCTTTCAGTTACGCATGTTCTTGTAAAAGCATTTCACCCCTCTCTCTCCCTCGAGCCTCATGCTTTAGGGGGCATCTGTTACACAGTAATTTTTCACCGTTAATCACCTTCCCTGTTTCCCCTCTCCCATACATTGGAGGACTCATTCCAAGACTTGTGAGAAGTGACATAACCTGAAACCACTTGCATTATATTCCTCTAAGCGTGAGCTTCATATGCCCTGAAGACATCTCCTGCAGTATACCCATAAAAGCAGCCCTTTTTGCATTAGCGCGGGTCTGTAGTGTACTTCTCGCGCCAATGGGGGAAATCCTCTAAAGAGGGCACACCAGTTGGCACTCTGTCTCAGAGTCGCACTCGTGCCAACCCAGTTGGGTAAAGTTTTTAACAAACAAACTTCCGAAGGTTCTCCTTAACCCATTCACCCACTGAATCCGTGTTGAGTTAGGATGGTTTTGCTTCAAATCTCCATAGAAGGGAAGTGGTTTGCCACCTTTCATGGAAGCTTCTAAGTGATAAAGCCAATCCCATGGAAATTGTGATTGATCTTATCTCCTTCCTCTCTATCTATAAAAGCTTGTCTCTATGCCTTGGGAAAGCTAGTGCTAGTGATAGTAAGAGTTCCAAGAGTTCAAGAGATTGAAGTTGCAAGAGCCTTCTTTGCATCCATAAGGCCAAATCTAAGTGAGGAGATTCTTGTCACCAAGGAGAGACAGGCTTGTTTCCCATCCCAACAAGCTTTGCAAGACTTCTGTAGCTGATCACCCAGCCAAAGGAGGATTTGACGTCAGAACTATGGTTGTATTCTTCTTTGTTGTTTATCAATAATAGATGACTATCATTATGGTTCCACTCTCATTGTCCTTTGTAATGATTGATGTTGAGTTATATCTTTTCTGACTGATATATAATTGCATCTATTGGATTTTATGCTTGTATTTGTGTTGTTCTTTGCATGTGCAGGTGTCCAATCATGGAGATCATGGGGATCGTGACTGGCTGAAGCAAAGGAACGAGAGCGACATCTCTTCTACGAATATTAGTGTTGGAATCCAAGTAGGTTCTCTTCATTCACCTTTTATTTGCAATTAGGAACTTGCGTGATAGCATTGTTTGATTGTTTCTAGACCCGGTCTGGGCTAGTAGGGATCGTCTCTGTCCGCAGAGGGGATTCACCTCCACAACAAGAAACCTTCAATTTAGAAATTTCATTTTCCAAACTAAAAAGGTTAGATTTCCTTTCTACCTACTTTGCAGCGATGTCCTTCTTTTTTGTTAATCCTTCCTCACATTGCTGGTAGAGGCTTCATTGCTTTTGTCCCGGTTCAGTATGACAATTTCCTTTTCTTTATTTTGACCTGCAGGAGCTGGTTCGTTTCTTGGCATGTGTTTTTGTACATTTTGTCTTTTCTAAGTCAAGGTAATAGGTACATTTCTATTTTTCAAGTTGTACTACTTTTGGAAATGACTAAGAGTGTTCTGATATCCTCTTTGGTATTCTTCAGTTTGAACAATGCACAGATCGTCACTTGCTAGCACAAGCTTCTGATTGCTCGGTATGAGAGAATCTTCAGAAAATTGATCTTCTTCTATTAGGAAAGTAGGCATCTCATCTTCTTGAAAGAATTGATTCACTTCCACAATATCTTCTTCATATTCATCCTAGCCTTTAGTATAATTTTGTTGAAATGGAGCTCTTACTTGACCTTGAGGATCTTGGTTTCACTGCTCTTTCTGTCGATTTCTGAACCGCTGTTGTTGCTGTTTGTGAAAGTTAGGATTCCTCACTGAAGGTTCTGCTTGTCGATCAGCTATGGATATTCTATCAATTTTCCTCTCCATAGTTTTTATCCGATTGTCAAGATTTACATCGGAAGATGATGCAGGTTCTTCTTTAAAGACAACTTTCTTCTGAGTCCTCTCAGGCTCTGATTTAGACTTCTTGATAAACATATTGGCTTCAATACTCACTAAATTTCACTGCACTTCTTCAAGAGTAGCAAGGTCTCTCTCTTGAGCTGATATGCCATGTTTGAGTCAAAGGCATCAAGATAATGGAGAAGCGCTAGACCAGGTGGAGGCTTCATATCATCAGGAATAGAATTGTATACCAAATTAAATCTTGTTGTAAATTCTTGAACTGTCTCATTTGCATTTCTTTTCATTGAATTATACTCAGCCAATATTTGCAATGTACTTTTCTTCTCTTGCTAACAAGCTAAGAACAACTCAATCAACCTTTCTGAGTTATTTACAAAAATTAGCATCTAGGTTGCAAAACCACTTCTTCACATCCCCTGAAAAGCTCTGAGCTATTATTCTCATTTTAGCATTATCATCATAAATTTCTTCTAGGTCAATAAAATATATCAATTTATTAACATGATGTTGAGCTGTGATTTCTGCACTTCCATCAAACAAGGGGAGTCTTTAACCATAATTCTGAGGCAAAGCAGAAAGCTGAGTAGGTAGTATGAGGGGCGCAAATCACGCCATGACTACTGGAGGTGATGGGGGTACTACAATGGGCTGTGTAGGTAAGGATGATGATACTAATGGGGGTGGTAGAGTTACTGTAATTGGTTGTATAGGAAATTATGGAACAAATGGAGGTGGTATGAAAGATGGTGAAACTGACGTCTTGGGATATGAAATAGATGTGCTTGGAGGCGAAACAGAAGATGAAGCAATGGCTACGTATTCAATTTGATACTAGATGAACGCCTTTTTAGTAGTGATTTGGAGTTGGTCAGCAAGGCTTTGAAGCTTGTCAAAATTCAACCATAGTTCATGATTAGTTTTAGCAGACAAAGATTCTGAAGAAATAGAGTGAGTTTCAAACTTTAAAGGCTCTAATGTTACTTCATAAATATAGGACTCAGACTTCAAGCTGGAAAGAGATAATTCTATCTACTCATCAAAAGGAATTTTCTCAAAGGAAAACAAATTTTTAGGAAGAGAGGTTGTTCTTTCAATTTTTCGAACTACACTTTTAGTGATGGATAATCTATGTTTTCTAAGCAGTTTTTCTAGATCTTCAACAATGAAGGGTGGATTTGGGTTAGGGTTTGACCCGGTATGCCTTTTAGAAGCCAGAATGTACAAACTCTAAACTGATGAAATTTATGAATTTAGCCTATCTTTGGATATTGGAAGCCATGAACTACAGAACCAGTTCTTTGAAATATCTTAGATATTTCCCATGAATGATTTAACAGTCGTTCCTCGGAAACGGTGCCAAAAATGTTAGTCCTTACAATTTCCTAGGCTGAAAAGGAAATCGAGAAGGGTAACCTCAAACCACTTCAAGTTAGTAGCTAGCCCTACTGAGCATGAGAGGGAGCTATCTAAGTCTCTTATCAGTGATATGACTTTAAGTCAAATGAGTTTTAGGCTAGATATATATATTTGTTTGTGTGTTTGTGAAAATTTGGGTTTTAGGGTTTGCTGAACTAGGGTTTGGAGCCACAAATACGTCTAGGTTGTAAGAGTGCAAGAGAAAATATGAGAAGGATCTAGATATCAGAAACCATGGTGTATTTAGAATATTGTCAGTTTAGTATAGAAGAGAAAGTGTAGAAGAAACTAATGAGCATAAGTAAACATGATTTCATTAGCTTAGGAAGACATAAACATAGCTATGAAAACCAGATAATTAGAGCTTGAGAAACAAGAATTTTGTATATTTCACTGTAAGGTATCCATAGAAAGAAAATATATCATCTAGATAAAGATGTTTTAACCTTTATAAAACAAATAGAATGAAGAAGAAACACTATGAACTCACTGGGCTAGAGTTCCTTGAAAATAGATGCAACTATATCTGTATTAGTTGAAAAGATTATTACATGCAAGCCTCCTCCACAAAAATTCCAACCTCCCTCTATGAAAGAGAAATGATCTATATAGACTCTCTTATACCACTTGCCCACCTTCATGAGCTGAATTCCTTGATGGAGGAATTGACTCCAATATTCTCTCAACCAACAGGTGAGAGTGAGAAGGTGAAACTCAAACACTTCTTAGAGAGTTTGTTTAGGAGTTTGCTTCCTTTATAAGGCCTAATAAACATGCAAAACAACCTATGATGTACATTTATTCATGCCTATATCAACTAGCCTTGAAAATATTTCCATTACATAAAGAGGTTTGACTTTGACTAAGTCAAACTGGAAACTAGAAATTTTACACAGCGAAATTTACAAATTAAAACACAGGAAAGTACAAAAGCGTGGCACCAACTTTGAGATGATTTTCATGTTCCTTCCAGAGGTCCAAATGGAAGTATGAGAGAATGGTAAACTATCCCTTCAAGTATAGTTTCCATAACAATTTGAATCTTTTATGTTTACCCATGGGAAGGCCTTCAAAACTCCATTCTCCCAAGGTCACTCCATGTGTGCAATGCCTGTAAAAAAAAGGGTCCAGAATGTTAGTTTTTTGTCACTTTTTTACACTTTTCTTCAAAACTGAGCCACCTGTGTAAAATATGAGAAAATGGGTTTTTTGAGTATGGCAAGATATTTCCAAAAATATTTTTTTTTCTTGAAATAGGTGCCTGAGGAAAAAGTGTAGTGCCAAGGCGCTGTGCTTCTGGAGGTACTGATTTTATGAATTTAGCTCCAAAATTCACAAAAAGCTAGAAGTTCTCATAATTTTCTCAAAATTTGTTATAAGTTGTAAAATTATGCATATTAAACTCTCATAGATGCTTCAGCAAGCATCTCCAAGTTTCCCTCATCCTTTTGGTCCTTTTTGGCTTCTTTGAGCTCGTTTTTAAGCTACTTTACCTTGACATTAACAATCATGTTTTGAGTCTAGTAGTGGTGCACCATATGCCTAAGAAACTGATATCTAAGTTTGATTTCTCAAGGAGCTTATAAAAGTGTTCATTCACCCTATTGAGCCAATACTCCTTGTCTTCATTGACCTCAAGAGCAATTTTCTCCTCTAGGTCTATGTCTTCATTCAACAAGATGTGTTCTTCCTCTTCTTGTAATGCCTTATTTAGGCCCTTTGTTCTTGGAATTTTCCTCTTACCTTTCCCTTTTTCTCCTTCAAGCTCACTCGACTCTATGATTTCTTTTCCCTTGCCAACCTGTTGTAATAACTTGGTTTGTTCTTTTTCCATGATCAATTGCTTTGCTTTGAGTTGAATATTCTCTTGTTCAAGGAATGAAATGATGCATCTAGCTCTCACCATGTTGACTGTAAGCTCCTTGATCTGATAGTATTTATCTCTGATTGTCTACTTCATGCTTGAAGTCTGATCCTCTGCCTCTAAATCAACTAGCTCAAGCTCATGCTCAACTGTGTCTTTATCTCGCACTGTTGATCCCTGCTTTGTTGATGTAGAAGGCTTGGCCCCTTTCTCACGATGAGAAGTGAACACAAGCCTCTATCCTTTATTGTACATCTTGGTCACCTCAGTCTTAGGTGCTTGAGTTTTCTCAACATATTTGCTAGAGGACCCCATTCTGATCTATTGTTTTGGTATGCTAGAGGTTTGATTTGCTACATTGGCTTCATGCCATGTCAAGGCTATTTCCAAAAAGGTTTGCCAAGTCATACCTTTCTCTACAAGCTGGTGAAGGACTATAGTCTTGATCAAATGTTGGGAATGGGATCCCCTAAGGACAATTTTGGGGCTAAAATCCCATGTTTTGGGTCAAATTTTGTAATAAAGTTGTAAAGTCTCTGCAATTGGTTTTCGCGGAGTGCGGAGGTGTCATGAGTCATAAAGGGTTGTCCACCCTTATTTTGTAAAGTAAAGTCGGCTATAAAGATCTACCCATGGTCCATGGACCATGGCATTGTATAAAAAGAGCTAAGTAAGTAAGCTCTAAGTAGTCTTAACGAGTCATGAATTGGAGTAAGAAGTCTTAAGCGATAAGGAGCGAAGAATAAGTTTCAGGTCATAGCATAGGTAGAGGATCTGCAGCTGAGTGCACAAACGCCTAGGGTAGAAGCCCACAGCTGAGTGTGTGGACCCCTGCATGTCTATGCGCAAGGCAAATAGATTTTATAATCATCTGAAGATATCAATAAAGAGAAGTATTATACAAATTTTGTGTCTTTGTTTCATGTTAATGCATTTTTTCATATTGTATATGAATTGCATTTATAATACTTATGTGATGCACGAATGTATGTAATTATATTGGATAATTGAACACAAATAAGGATATATCTTTACGTGGTGCTAACTGTGATTATCTAATAAGATGAGTAAGATTCTTAAGATAACTTGGGAATATGTGCAATAAGCTGGCTTAGCAGTGAAAAAGTATCTAAACTGAAGGTTATGGCTGCGCGAAGGTCAGTCATACCCTTTCACGGAGGTATCAAAGGGAGGAATAAGGGGCTAGGCAAACAGATCCCTAGAACTTAATGACCTGCATGAAAGAAAGAACAAAAGGAATAAACCGACATCACAACCATCTCAGGGTGTGGAAACTTGGTTCCAGCATCCCCCATACTGCTTCGGGTGAGACTTTGGTCTGCGCTCCACAGGCTGATGCCAAAAGGGCCAGTAGTGTAAGGATTTGTTTGGCTAACTAACGCTAAACCTAGGTCAAGCCCCACCAAGCCAACAAATGGTTCCGTGGCCAAGAGAAAAATCTCCATAAGAGATTTTTTATGACATATCACTGGAATCAAACTAAGAAAGAGATTGAAGACTAGTTTGATAGGAAGATCCACGAATTCGGAGTGCAGGAGAACAGAAGTCTGCAACTGAAAAAGGAACAGTGGATGGACAGGTACCTATATATAAAAATACATTAGATCTTCTTCTGTTCCTTTCTAGTTGAGATATAAGAGTGGATCACGAAGCTAGAAGATAGCCAAGGAAGGTGGAGACTTGATGGTCCTATTGTTTGGACCCCGGAGCTAGGACAGAGATTCAAAGCATCTGAGGATAAGATTGCCCACACTGTCGATCATTGGCTCTATCGCATCATAGGAGAATTTGTGATTGAATTCGCGGTTGATACCTCAGTCAGCTACAGTGAGGTAGAGTGGCGCCTTTTCAAAGGTCTACGAGGTAAGTACTTGAAGTCTTTGAATACCTGGGCTAAGATTTTATTGTGTGAAAAACAGGTTATGCAGCTACCTTGATGTTCAGAGCTACGTGAAGTGGAAAAAATTATAGGAACAAAGGAAGAAAGGGTCCTTACTATAGTCCATTGATTTCACCTCCACGAGGTGAAGAAGAGGGAATAGCATAGGCTTCTCTGCAAAAAGAAATTCAATTAATAAGACAAGGATTCCCGCGACTGCCACCTCCACCCATACCACCTCCAACTTCACCACCATCACCTGTGACTTCACCCGTATCACCTCCACCTCCACCGCAGTTCAGTATGGAAAATTCAGTAAAGCTGCCTTTGTTTAAGGCTTGGGAAATGAGGACCCAGTCTAGTTCTGGTTTGTCATGAAAGTTGTATGGGAAGCTCAAGGCATTACAAATGATCACTTGAAGAAGGCAAGACTGGTTAGTCTGTTGCAAGATCGCACACTAACCTAATACATTAAGTACTCTAATGATAATGCAAACGTTGGAGTGGTAGACATCCAGACCGCACTGAAGAAAGAATTCAGTAGGCCTAAATCTGAGGCACAGTCGATTGTGGGGTTCAATGAAATAGTGATGCAACCAGGCGAGACCCCTTGGGAACTAGATCAGAGGTTGAAGTGTAAAATCCGTGAAGATAATATGAACCTAATAGCCAGACAACACCGTGAATGGTTCGTGGCTTCCCTCCTACCACACCTAAGGATTTCGCTATCACAACACAAGATCATGACTCAGGTAGAGGTCTTGGAGATTGTAATCAGACTACATGAAACACCGATGCAAGATCAAAATCTGGGGTGTTACAAAATATTGTCACCATGACTATTTGTAGTCAGTATGCGTCTATCATCAATCATACTGTCCTCCTAAGCAAGTCTCAAACCTCAACTCTTCATGTCAAGCTTGGAAAATGAGAGAAAGACCTTAAAAATCAATAAAGCTTTGGTTCCACACTTTCTCTCACTGTTGCCTGCGGTCCCACACCCCCTATTCATGTTACCTACAGACCTGCCCACTCTGTCTCTAAAGGAGTGGGTGTGGACCCCTGTGAAAGTAAAAAAGGCGCAAGTTTATGCTAAAAACTCACTTTGGGTTAATTCCAAATGATTCTAGAAGGAATTTTGACGTGGATGGTTCGCTCTTAGGTGGTTCATGCATCCCAAAAGAGAAGGAGCTAATCCCTTGATGAGAGGAGCTATCCCTTTGAAGGAGGGTTTTATCCCTTTGAAGGTGGACCTAGTAACTTCCCTCCATTGCACTATAAATTAAGGCATTGGGCTGGTTGCTAGGGAGGTTAGAAGCTGAACATTTTTTAGGGCCAATGCTGGTGGAATTGAGTCTTCCTAGTTAAGCTTGAGAGGAGAGATCACATACCTTTTGGATTCATTGGGAAGAGAGTGAAACTTGTCAAAGTAGAGTAGACTTCTTGTTGGACCCTGGGAGGAGCTTGTACAGCATCAAGGCACAGGTTGTAAAGTTCTTCTTTAATTTGAATTAATACAATCAGATTCATTTTTCTCAACAAATTGTCTTATGTGATTTGTTTCATGAATTCCTTGATCATCATGATAAGTATGCTTTATTCTATTGGCTTTTCAGGTGCTATTTAATTTGTGTGCTTGTTTATGTTTGTAGATCCTCTACAAGGGAGCTCATTTTGATCAAAGGAGCGAGGCTTCCGCAAACTTGCATTGGACCCAAGGTATGCCTAAAACACTTGTTTGCCTTTGTTTATAAATTGCATATTTAGAGACAGATAGTTTTTGATTGGATTGCTTGTCACTAGATATCATTAGATACTAGGGAGGTCAGTCTTGTTCGCAAGAACGACTCATTCCGTGTAACAAAATGGTGACTCCACTGGGGAATTGATTTTTTGATTTGCTTTACTTTGACTTGAGAAACTGTGTTTTTGTTTCTGTTTTTGGCTTGTTGTGTGTGGAATTGGGTAGATTTAGTAGATCTTGGATTATTTTTTGTTTTTCATACTTTTGGGAGAGGACCGCACCCTCTGCTTGTAACACACTGTGGACCTATCTGCACTTTTTCTTTACACACAGAGCAGTACCGCACCTGTGTGGACTGCGGACCTACGGACCCTGTCAAAATTTTGGAAAACTTAAGATTTTCTCTTTCAGTCAGCTTAGGATTTGTTTAGGTGTTGTTATCCTCTGCCCAGACCTGCATGTGACTTGTTAGGAACTTTTCTTAGGTTAATTCCATTGGTATTAGGGTTTTAGGTGAAATTCCTAGAAGTTTTGGTTGCCGGCTTGATTTTCATTTTGGTCTTGTAGTAGCTCAGAGCTTAGAAGCCTTAGAAGCCTCAGATCACCTTGGTTTTTACTGGCCTTCTTATGAGTCTGACCATTTGTAATATCTACCTTTGTTGAGGAATCCATCTTGTGTTTCTCTTTGCGAAACTTTGAAAAGACTTGCGCTAAAAGTTTTGGATTTCATTTTTAGAAAAGAAAACAAAAATTGGTTGTTTTTTGACTGATTTGTGATTCTGGACAAATTAGTCCTTAGTTTGCTTATAGCTAAGTAAAACATCCTTGAAAAGAAATCTTGTAAGCTTTTACTTCAAATAGTTCTTAGAATTTATATATCTCAAGATTAGATTTTTCCATAGTTTTGAATGTTTTATAAAAATAAAAAAATCTCTTTTGGAAAAAGTTTGTTTTTGTAATATTTGAGTGTTTGAAAGAAAAGGGAAATTTTTGTTAGCATAACTAGTTGTCTCGTTTTTTAGTGCATTGGAAAAGACAAAAAATCTCTTCTTTTGATTTATTTGTTAAGGAAAAGATTTTTTTTTACAAGCATTTGCATTCTCAACTCTTTCCTAGCTAGAAATTCATTGAAGGGAAAAGATTTCTTATCATAAGTGCATTTTTTAGTGATTTCGAGTCGAGTCTTCACACCATAAGTTTCATCTCCGCACCTCTTGACTTAAAGAAAAACCAATAAAAATAACGCTTAAAGTAAAATCTATCTAGTAATCTTTTTATTTCTAGGGCTCTATTACACCAACATAGCTTAGGCTAGTATCTTGGAGTAGGGAGTAATTAACTCTCCAAGATAGTAAAACAAATAAGTAGCTGTATCTTGCAGTAGGAGAAAAATCCAATTGTTACATCTATGCTCTGGGAAAGCTCCTCTAAAAGGAGAAGCACGAGATCGTGTCCAAACCAGTGTGGGAATCAATCCTTCCTCATTGGGAACGACGCCAGATATTCACGTATTAAAAACGGTAAACCTCAGATTAACCATTTTCGAGGAGCCTGGGGCCACTTGTTGGTAAACCTTGGATTATGTCAAGGAGCCTTCAAGGGGACTGAGCTTATTACTCTACCCTTGCGTGCATATCGGATCGTAGACTGTTCCTCCAGGTATATTTGTTTCCGTTGGTAACCATAGTGACCATATTCTATAGGATTCTTTCCTAAGGTGATGGTGGAGGGAAGATCCCACTGTATTCGGAGCAGACGTTAGCTAGACTCACTTGGATTTTCTGGGGGGTTCTCTTCACTCGAGATGGTTTAGTGGAGAAACTTGTGCCAGTCTATTCATTAAGCAGGTTTCTGGGGTAACTGTTCCAACTACCATTTCTGTATTGAACTCTGCGACGTTGGATTTCATCACCAACTAGTGTTTTCAGTATGGAAAGTTACTGTTTGTGTGTGGTTTGATCTCCTAGATTCTTTAGGTGTGTGATTCAAAATTGTTTGGTTCTTTAGAGGCTTTAGGTGGTTTTCATTGAGATTTTACTTTGTTTGCATGTGAAGTAGTTAAAATATTTAATCGTGGCTGAATTACCGAGGAAGTCCCGTAGACTTCGGGGCCAACCTCCAGAGTTTTCACCGAGCTAGCCTGAAGGGTTATGAGCCCTTGTAACTCCTAGAGATAGTAGAGTTGGGTCACCTGAAGAAGGAGAGTCTTCTTTATTGGTACATCCTGATTATCAAGCTCTAGTAGCAAATTCTAATCCACAATTTGTTTATGTTTCCGAAGTTACTAGTAGTTTTTCATCTACTAGTGATTTAGGTGAGGAACCTGATATATCCGAACCTGAAACTAAATTTTCTGCTACGCCAACATTGGGATTTGCCTCTCCAAATTCTAGTGGTCCTGGTTCACCCAGGGTAGAAAGAATAATTACCCAAAATCTTCCTTCTGGACTTATAGCTATTGAAGAACTTGCTACTCCAGAAGAAGAAGGTATCCCTATCCCTGAAAATCAACCTGTTATAGAACATAGGGAGCGTGAATCAATCTTTTACAGTCCACCTAGGAGTAGTGCTTGGTATCTTTCATTGACCAATTTTTTGGAAAACCTGGGACTAAGTTTTTCACCACCTCGTATTCCTTTTCACCCAAAACCTAGGAGTTACTATCCTCCGTTAAATATGTCAAGACAATCGTCCATGTTTTCTCAATCTCCAGAAACCTTTTATATGGCGGTCTTTCTGTTCCCTCTGGGTATCAGTCACTTACTGGTACTTTTTCGAGAGCATCTCCTCAACCTATTGAACAAGGGTTATTAACTGGAAATAATGGAACTAAGCCATTGAGTGTAGAAGATATTGTTATGATGTCAGGTACTATTCCTAATCCTCAACCTCAAGGTGGCCAGTTACCGCCTGGGGGGAAGCCTCAAAGTCCTTAATTATCACCTAGGGGGCAACCTCAAGGTACCCAATTTCCACCTGGGGGGCAACCTCAAGGACAGTACATACCTACGGGTAGTACATTCCTCAAGGTCAAACCTAGACTCAATATGTACCTCAAGGTCAACCCCAGTATCAATATGTGCCTCTAGGTATCCCCTAGTATCAATACGTGCCTCAAGGTTATCAACCTCAAGGTCAGTACCCAACCCAAGGTTTCCAACCACCTTCCGGTCAATCATATGTCCAAGGAGCTGGAAATGTACCTTTGAATTATCAACCCTACCCTCAACCCGATTATGGTCCTCAATATTCTCAACCTGTTATGGGTCCCTACCCCGGAATGAACTTAGTGTGGGATCCATCTCAATCTCAACAGGTCTTGCAACCGAATGTACAGTTGTCATCTCAAACTGGACAACCCTTGGTTTCTGGTTCACCCCAGCAACCTGTCCAGTCTACTATTCAAACTTTTGCACCTTCTGTAGTTTCTCAGTCTGGGCCTAGTACGCCTTGTACTCCGCCTCAAACGACTGCTGCAATTGCTGCAACATCTGTTCAATCTACCCCACCTACTTCTGGAGTATCGATAGCTCCGATTTCTATTGTTCCTATATCAACTCCTCAGACATATTTACCTCAGTCTGGATCCACAATTTAGACCTCGGTTCAAATGCCTGTAGGACAACCTGGTCCAAGTACGGCTGTCACAAGTCAACCTCAATTTACTTATCAATCGTACCAGGGACAGTACCAATTTGGTCCTGCTGTGCAGCAGCCAGTCTATCAGTGTCAACCGTACCCTGGATATACATATCAACAACCTCAACAACCCTAGTACAGTCCGGTTAATCCTGGTTTTCCGGGAGGATATAATATCCCAAATGCAATTCCAATTCCTAGCTATCCTGGATATCCTCCTCCTGGGGCTGGTCTCATGACCCAGGGTTTTAGGGACCCTAATCGTCAGTTACCATTTATCGTAACTTTGGACTTGCCTGACTCATCGCACCTTACGAACAATCCAATTAACTATCTTCCGTTTTGGCCACTAATGCCGAATAAGTTTCCTAGTGATATTCCTAAGTTTGAAGGCAAATCAAGAGAGGACCCATCGAACCATGTGATGACTTATCACCTCTGGTGTGCGTCTAATTCCATTTCAGATGATTCAATCCATTTAAGGCTTTTCCAGTGCACTCTAATTGTTCTTGCGGCCAAGTGGTACATTGAGTTACCGCGAGCCACTTTTTATAACTTTAGTCAATTAGCTACTTCGTTTTTAACTCATTTTCAGTTGCCAGTCAGATATGACAATGGCACGGAATTATTAACCTCATTAAAGCAGTCAATGTCCACTTACATTTCAGATCACATTCATGAATGGAGGCGTCGACGATGTTTAGTGAAGGTTTTTATTCCGGATCAAATCTTAGCTGAATGGTTTGTAAAATCTTTATTACCAAATATCACTAAGGATGTAGCTAAGGCCGGAGTCATTACTGAAGAGAAAGTAATTGCTCAAGCTCAGTACCTTGACTTAGTTTATATGCAGTCAGGTACGTTACACGAGAAAATCCCCGATCTTCCTAAACAAAATCAAATAACTGCAGCTCCTTCAGGGTCTCATGCCGCTGATGGTATGATTGGTATGGTTAATACGAAAAGTAAGAAGAAATATTCCGAGAATTCTTCTCCTATCATAACTTTACCAGATTCCCCGACAGGAGATTCTTCCGTGGAAATTTCCGCCAATATTCATGTTTTATAGTCATCTACAGCCAAATCAAAATCCGGCGGTAAGAAGAAAGGGAAGAAGAAAAATAAAACAGATAAAAATTCGAAAGAGAAACCAGAAAAAGTGGAATCAACTGATGAGAAACGCAAACCTTGTTATCCTTGTCTAATTTGTGACGAAGAGCATTTTACAAGAGACTGCCCTCATCGTGCAGAGGTTGCGAAAATTGTCAAAGGTTCCCAAACGCCTGCTGTTTTGAAGGATCCTTTTCCTAGTCAAGACAGTAAGATGATAGGTTCTTCCTCAAATGCGTCCGAAGAACCCATAATTATGACGCCCCATGTTAGGATTACGACTCGATTGCATGATTATGGAAGTAAAAGTCCTGTTGATGGTAAAGAAGCAGAATCTTCTCATTCGAACCCATCAACTTCAACTCCCGGTTCCAATCCACTACAGATCGAGAAACCTAACCCAGACTTAGTAATCAAACCACCCGCCAAGGGTATACTTCGAAATTCAACTTTCAATCCAAATGCGAGAGCAGCTCAGAACTATAACATTGTTGAATATTTGGTTGTTTCACCTTCAGCAATGTCGGCTTTGGAAGTGCTGCAATCATGTCCAGCACAACGTAAATTACTATTGTCGTCTATAGGAGCTGTTGACGTTCAGGACTCGAACCTTATAATTTTCGATCTAGAAAATAGTACACCATGCTTACCTCATCAAATGGCTTTCAACATCCCAGTGTTAGTAAAAAACAGACCTTGTTATAGGACTGTGATTGATGAGGGAGCCTCAACATGTATTATGTCGATACAGTGTTGGAGATCGCTTGGTTCTCCTACAGTAATTCAATCCCCAATGATTCTAAAGGCCTTTGATGGCCATGGGTTTCATCCTTTTGGAATTCTACAGGATTTACCTATAGGGGTTGAAGGCAAAACTGTTAATCTAGATGTGGAGGTGGTTGATGCCCCTCTAGATTACAACCTTCTCTTGGGTCGTAGTTGGTCTTACGCGATGACAGCTGTCGTTTCATCAGTCTTTCAGCTTATAAAGTTCCCTCATAATGGAAAGATCGTAACTATAGACCAGCTGACTTACTTTTCGTCTGACCCAGCCTCTTCTAAAAGTATTCAGCATGTCGGAAAAATAATTATCCCGTATAAGGATGTTGGAGTAGGACTAGTTAAAGATTCTGCTCTACTAGGAACTTTTCCTTTTCCTCCTATCAACGCATCGTCTTCTACTGCAACCATTCATATGATTTCGTCAGACACTATTGTTTATGATGATCCTTGGATCGTACCGTCCGAATCTGAGATAGACTCATTTGGCGATGTTATGCCTTTGAGTCCATATGAAATTGTGTATTAGGCCGTGCAATGGTTTTCCGACCCATCTTCAACCAAAATTGACTTAATGAATGTGGTCCATGAGGAGTCACTTTCAACATCAAACTCGGATTCAATAACGTTTTCCAAACTTGTTCACAATGATGAGAAAATTCGTGAAATCCTACGTGTCGATGATTTACCATGGAAAGATCTTCATCAAAGATCTTCGTTTTTACCCGAGAGTGATCTTTTGAAAATGATTTTTCATCTATTTTTACGACTGAATATGTCAAGGAACCTCAGAATCCAATGAAAAATCTTGATTCAGAGTTAAATTTGGGAAACATTTCTTGAACTATTCCTATTGATATTTCAGTTAAGCCTGGAATTGTTGAAAACATTCATATAGGTGCCTCTTGTACAGAAGATGAAATTCAAACATATAAGGCCCTATTTCAAGAATTCTGTGACGTGTTTGCCTGGTCATATGAGGAAATGCCAGGAATTGACCCAACAATTGTTGTTCATGAAATCAAAACTTACCCGGATGCTAAACCCATCTGGCAATGTTTGCGTCAGATCCACCCGTGAAAAGCTGCTGCTATTAAAGCAGAAGTTGAAAAATTACTCAAAGCAGGTTTCATTTATCTGATTCTATTAATGGATTGGGTATCGAATATTGTTCCTGTTAACAAAAAACAAGTGACAATAAGAATATGTATCGATTATAGGGACATTAATTGAGCCTGTCCAAAAAAAAATTACCCAACTCCCTATATCGATCAAATCATTGATGATTGTGCCGACAGTGAAACATTCTCCTTCATGGATGGTTTTTCTGGATACAATCAAATCAATATTCTACCTGCTAATCAACCAAAAACGGCTTTCATTTGTCCATGGGGGACATTTTCTTATTTCAAATTACCTTTTGGGCTCAAGAACACCGGGGAAACTTTTCAAAGGGCCATGTCTTACACGTTTCATGACATCAAGCACATTGTGCAACCCTATCTCGATGATTTACCTGCTCATTCATTACATCGAGCTGATCATCTCATCCATTTACGAGCAATCTTTATGAGGTGTAGGCATTATCGAATTAGGTTGAATCCACACAAGTGTGTTTTCTGTATAGAAATGGGTCGATTACTGGGGTTTGTTGTTTCGAAAGCTGGCATTCGCGTTGATCCCTCGAAGGTTGAAGCTATTGTCAAATTGCCTCCTCCTTAGAGTCTTAGCCAACTCCAAAGTTTGCAAGGGAAAGCAAACTTTTTACGTCGATTCATTCCTAACTATGCCGAGATCACAAAGGGTTTTACCTGGTTGTTGAAACAGAATACTCCATTCTTTTGGGATGAGATAGCTGATAAATCTTTTGATGCACTAAAACATGCGTTGACCCATGCACCGTTATTGCATCCTCCCAACTACAACCAAGACTACTTCTTGTATCTCGCCACCTCCCATTCCACCATTGGAATGGTGTTAGTTCAGGAAGATGAATTCGATACTGAACATGTGATATATTACCATAGTCGAACTTTAAATCCAACTAAGCTAAAATGCTCACATGTGGAGAAATTGGCATTGGAAGCTGTTCAAGCTGTCCAACATTTTCGTCATTACATTTTACTACGTAAAACTACAGTAATTTCTGATTGCAACCCTATGATCTATATTTTGACCAAACAATTGCTAGGGGGCAAATACTCCAAATGGATTGTGATCCTGCAGGAGTTCGACTTGGAATTTGAAAAGTCTAAGTCGAAGAAATCTTTAGCTTTTGCGGAGTTAATGCGTGACTTCTCGCGTGCTAACACGGAAACTGTGGCGGAGGAGCCCATTGTGGACGAATCCTTGTGTCTAATCAGCACTTTAGATCCATGGTATGGGGATATCATAGTTTATCTCCAGACCCAATCCTTTCGTCCAGAAATTTCAAGGTCAGAACGTCGAAAAATATTTTTCCAGTCCCAACAATTCAAAATTATTGCAGATACTCTTTATCGTCATGGGGCGGACTCTGTTTTTCGACATTGTTTAACTCATGAGGAAGCTGAAAGGGTTCTAAATGACTGTCACTCTGGATTGTGTGGCGGTCATATGTCTGGGTTTTCCACAGCCCAAAAGATATTGCGCGTTGGCTACTTCTGGCTGTCTTTGTTTAAAGATTGTATCAACGCAGTCCGAAAATGCCACAACTGCCAAATTTTTTATCGAAAGATGCGCGCTCCACTTGCTCCTCTCCACCCTATAACTGCCGTCGGACCATTTGCGAAATGGGGTATCGAATTTATTACATTTAACCCTCACTCGGCCAGGGGGCATGCGTATATTATCCTTGCGGTAGATTATTTTACCAAGTGGGCCGAGGCAATGCCTACATTTGAGGCAGACGGCAAAACATATGTGATTTTCATGTTTAATCATATAATTGCTAGGTTTGGTGTTCCACAAGCGATTATCACTAATCATGGGCGTCATTTTCGAAACATTATGATGACTGAAATTACAAGCCAACTTGGCTTGCATCACGATAGTTCAACTCCATATTATCCACAAGCCAATGGTCTGGTTGAAGCCATCAACAAAGTTCTAATCATCATGATCTGACGAATCATTGGGATTCATAGGTCGAATTGGCATAACATGCTATTTTCAACGCTTTGGGCATATCGAAACTCAGTAAAAAAGTCAACCGGGTTCACTCCTTTCCAACTAGTTTATGGTCTGGAAGCTGTGTTACCCATTGAATGTGAAATCCCGCCATTGCAAATGGCCATCGAATTACTTCCAGCCACTTCTGAAGAGGAAAAACGTTTGTTATACTTGGCTCAGCTAGATGAGAATCAACCTGATGCTGCATTAGCAATCAAAACTCATGCCAAACGTATTAAAGCTCAGTATGATCGAAATGTTACCCCTCAAAATTTTTTGGAAGGAGACCTAGTCTTATTGTACGATCAAGAAAATGATAAATTAGGCACTGGAAAATTCGTACCTATGTGGCATGGTCCCTATGTTGTTAAGTGAAAGCTAGCAAAAGGGGCCTATGAATTGGTAGACTTTGACGGGGTCTCTTTAGGTAAACCCAAAAATGGTCTTTACCTGAAGAGGTATTATGCTTAAATCTGGGTGTGGAGATTTTTAGTTAGGTTAGTTTTCTTTCTAGCTAGTGTGTATTAGTTTAAAAAGTGTGCTTATCTTAGAGAGTGTTTTTCGTCATTATTCCTGCTTATCTTGGTTTTACTCTTGATATTGCAGATGTTGACGCCTCTCCAAACATACATTGGTTTTGCTGATGGTGCTTGTCGTAATACATGGAACATTTCTTCCATAGCTTGGGTTATCTATTCGCCCTCTAATGATTTGGTATCTATGCATGGGGTAAGCCTCGGTCAAGCAACAAACAACATTGCAGAGTATAGTGCAGTGATTGAGTTATTATCTGAATCTATTTCATTTGGGATTCGGAGTTTGATAGTGAGGTTAGATTCTAAACTCATTGTATTACAGCTTAATAGAGTATATGCCATTAGAAATCCAGTGTTATTAAGATTATTTTTTAGAGTGCATCTCTTGGAACGTGAATTTGACTATATTGAATATTCGCATATTCCAAGATATTTAAATACATTAGCAGATGCAATCGCTTCTTGAATGTTAAGTAGACATTTGCAATAATCATACAAGTAAATTTAAAAACATTCCATAACATGTTTTACAAGATAAGCCGGTAATAGTGATATAGTATAATATAGGAGTGTGTCAAAATATACATCGTCTTTGATCATAGGTTGAAAAACACCTTATGATCAGAAAAAATGATAGTACAAAAAGCAAAAAATGTCATATGTGTCTACAATAGGCAATCATCCTATCACTGGTGATGATCTCGATAAGAAACCACTGTATGGGCCACCTTACAAAGGAACCTTCTGAAAGGTCCTGGGACCCTAATCACATAGCACTGTAGTCTAAGAGGAATGTCATCTAGGTCGGTCTCCGGAATGTCTCCTATCAAATGCTCTAGATGGCTCTCCAATTCGGCCAAGGTCTCTGCTGATTTGTCATGTGGGACTAGTGCCACTGCAGCTGGTTGTTTCCTCTCATACGGCCGGAGAGCGGCTGGTCGCCGTGGACCTACATCTGCATTTGAAACTTTAACTATCAATTTTGGGACGAGATAAAAACAAAAAAAAATTAAATTAGGAAAATGTTGAAAATGATTTTACCTGAGTCATCCCATTGCTCTCCTGGTGGAAGAGCCATGTCTGGGTCACCACAAAAATCTACCCCAGCGTAAGGAAAGTCCTGAATAGCAAAAACCTGGTTCTCCAACCAATGGAAATACTCAGGAGTGAATCGAACGACCTCTGTCCCCTCCTCAAGATGACGGGCCATAATTGCAACCCATCACATCAGTTTGGGCTCTCAAGGAAGTCCAGCTCCAACAATGAGGTGTTGTGGGACCAACATTGGAATCCTCTCCAAACCAAAGCTTACGACTAAAGCACCATATCCAAAGGTCTTCAGTTGTTTGTTCTTGGCTCTAGTCAGTTGGCTTTTTATATTAGCCAACACAGCTTCGCACAGTTGAAGATGGTGCCTCAAAAGCAGTCAACTGCCATCCACATCTGGGATCTAGTGGCTACATGTAGTGCTGTGCTCCCATAGAGCCTGGTAACAGTAAACACAATTACCTTGAGTTCAGGAAGGGATATGGTTTTGATATCTATCCCTTTGTCTCTAGTCTGGTTGTTACAGAACTCTAGCTGGAGGCTATTGACAGACTGGCCACCTGGCCTAGTCCCGAATAGAGTCAAGTGTTCACCTCTCTTAGGAAAACCAGTCAAAAAGTAAATGTCAGCCGACTCCATTTCAAGGTGGTGACCACTAATGAAGAAGCACTGGTCCTGTATGCTCCACCTGTCTACCAACCACTGCAAAAAGTCCACCTGGGCCCTCATGCCAGGTATGGCCCAAAATTTGTATAAGCCGCATGCCTTCAATGCATCAATCGAAGGTTGATGATTTATCACAGCGAGATCTACATCCTCATGCTCCCGTTCTCGCCAATCAAGCATGATGTATATTCTACATTCAACAAAAAGGCAAATTAGAATGTCTAAAAGCAAAGTTTTTGAATGAATTTTGAGAATTTTGGGTTTAAAAACCCTTGCTGCGGGGACCGCACCCTCTCCGTTAGAGATAGTGCGTGGGTCCGCACTTTGCCTTCATGGTAGGTGCGGACCCCTGACTTTTTTCCGGTTACGAAAAAGTCGAGGTCTGCAGGTTGCCTGTGCTGTGCCTGCGGGCCCCCGCGCACGGGTTTCTAACCTAAGAATCCCTTTAAAAATGAATTTAAAGCCTAAAAGAAAATTTGAAATGGATGAAATTGAAGAGTAGGATGATGTAGATTACCTGGAGGAGACGGCATTCGATTCCAACAGACAGATTTTCCGCAATCTTCACGAGAAGTTTCTGACCAAAAGCTCTATTTTCTCACCCAAAACTCAAATGGTAAAAATGAATTTACAAAAGCCCTTTTTATAAGTTTTTCGAATAAATGAGTTTTTAATTTGTTTATGTTTCACTTTAAAGAGGTAACTTTTGCAGCATTTTTATCCATTTTAAACAGGTATGAGTAATGTTTGAGTTTTTGTTCAGGATAATGGATTTTTCAGCCGAAATCGGTCATTTTCGACGAAAAAACATTAGAGTCACCTTTAAGCTCTTTTTTGACTCCTAAAACATGAAAAGATCGCCGAGTTTTTCTTTTTAAGCTTGTTAGAACGGAACTAAAAAGACGGTCAACTTATAGCCCTTTTCTGACCGTAAAAACATGAAACGATTGTCGGATTTTTGTCGTTTCAAATTCGATATTGGTCATAAAACGATGTGTCATTGATCACTTTTTTATTTTTTCGGATTAGAGGCACTAATTACAAAAATTAATCCTTGGTTGTAATGATCAAACGGTTCTCTCAAGTATTATTTTATACCTTTTCGAGCTTGGGAGACACAAATTGACGAAAAAGGACAACCATGGAGTCTTCTTAAGTTTTTTTAGACTCTCTAAAATTGAAAAACGCTGAGTTTCTCCTATACTAGACTCGTTAAAATTTAACAGTAAAGGACCTGTTCAATTACAAATAGGAACGCAGCACTCCTTCTTAGGGTTCAAATTTAAACTAAGTTGGACTCATCCGAAGGATGAGCTTATAATCAAGCAAATGTTATCCTCCTCAAGCTTGTCAAAAATAAAGAGGTACTTGCCAAAAATGGTGGGGGAAAAGAGAGAAAAATGAGCCTGTTTGTCATACTTTGTAACCACTCTTGAACACGACACTTTTATTCACCTGGGTTGGGAAATCCTTTTCCTAATAGTTGATCAAACCATATTGAAAGTCTTCACCTGGTTTCTGGGTATTAACTTTGGGTCAATTGTCACCAAGCCATCTGTTGTGTCGTTATGTGTTCAAGAGGTCAGTGCAAATAAGCCATTCATTTGCAAAATATCTATCATCCATTTTGACCATCCCTGAGTTAGTCCTTGCAACTAAATTTCTTCAAACTTGATCTATGATTTCGTGTTGTGGGCTTGCCTACAACGGATCGCTTTCTATCGACTTCAGCTCATTATCTAGAAAGATGATCTAGAAATCATCAGTACCTTGGGATCTGCGTGCCTTAATGGTAGGTTTCTCGCCTTCGACGATAGGTTGCATCATTGACCTTCAATCAAAGGATTCCATGGCATGTTCGACATCAACACATCTATTCACATCTCATGGATTGTACTGAGTACTTTGAGAGCCATTGACATTACTGGTGGTTTCTCTCACACTTGTTAACAGTTTACATCATTGACTGGTAATCAAGTGGTTTCTACCATGTTCGACTTCAACACATTCATTCGCATGGATAGAATCGTACTATTTCGGGAAGTAGAAATGAAGACCCTGGATCTAGTTTCCACCATCCGGGCTGCGAGGAATTTTGTATTCATTATACTGTGGACTATTAATAAACAGATGGCTGCGCCCATACTATGTCTACATGTGTCTATACTTGTGATGTATTACAAGATCATTCCTATATCAGAGCAGTAGTTAGTTTTCTAGTTAGTTTTGATTTGAGTATGGGAATGCCTACCTCAGCGATGATATGATATCATATATATATTTTGCATTGAATGTTTTTACAGGTTCCAACCGGGCTCTCCACAAGATGATCCTCGAAATGATAAAGTACTTCACTCTTCCTAGATGATAAATGAAATCCTCATCTACTACAGACTTCGCACTTTAGGGGGCAATCTATTACACAAAATATTGTCACCATGACTATTTGCAATCAGTATGGGTCTATCATCATTCATATTGTCCTCCTAAGCAAGTCTCAAACCTCAGCTCTTCATGTCAAGCTTGGAAAATGAGAGAAAGACCTTAAAAATCAATAAAGCTCTGGTTCCGCACTTTCTCTCACTGTTTCCTGCGGTCCCGCACCCCCTGTTCATGTTACCTGCGGACCTACCCACTCTGTCTCTAAAGGAGTGGGTGCGGACCCCTGTGAAAGTAAAAAAGGCGCAAGTTTATTATAAAAAACTCACTTTGGGTTAATTCTAGATGATTCTAGAAGGAATTTTGACGTGGATGGTTCACTCTTAGGTGGTTCATGCATCCCAAAAGAGAAGGAGCTAATCCCTTGATGAGAGGAGCTATCCCTTTGAGGGAGGGCTTTATCCCTTTGAAGGTGGACCTAGTAACTTCCCTCCATTGCACTATAAATTAAGGCATTGGGCTGGTTGCTAGGGAGGTTAGAAGCTAAACATTTTTGAGGGTAAATGCTGGTGGAATTGAGTCTTCCTAGTTAAGCTTGAGAGGAGAGATCACATACCTTTTGGCTTCATTGGGAAGAGAGTGAAACTTGTCAAAGTAGAGGAGACTTCTTGTTGGATCTTGGGAGGAGCTTGTACAGCATCAAGGCACAGGTTGTAAAGTTATTCTTTGATTTGAATTAATACAATCAGATTCATTTTTCTCAACAAATTGCCTTATGTGATTTGTTTCATGAATTCCTTGATCATCATGATAAGTATGCTTTATTCTATTGGCTTTTTAGGTGCTATTTAATTTGTGTGCTTGTTTGTGTTTGAAGATCCTCTACAAGCATGGAAAATTTTAGGGGCTAATGTTCGCCCAGTGGGCTAATTTTCCATGATTTGTCCAAAAAAAAGATTCGCCAATTTCCAATTTTATAAAAGACGATTCGCCCAAATTTTAGAATATAAAATTATTTTACCTTAAAAATCGCCAACATTATATAGAGACTATATATAAAATAATTATAAATTTGATTAATTTTACAAATATATCAATAAACATTTATAATTTTCATATTAGGGATTAGTGAGATTCGCCAATGTTTTAAACTTCAAGAAAATTTTCCATCCTTAAAATTTTCCTTGTCTACAAGGGAGTTCATTTGGATCAAAGGAACGAGGCTTCCGCAAAATTGCATTGGACCCAAGGTAGGCCTAAAACACTTGTTTTCCTTTGTTTATAAATTGCATATTTAGAGAAAGATAGTTTTTTATTGGCTTGCTTGTCACTAGATATCATTAGATATTAGGGAGGTCGGTCTTGTCCATAAGAACGACTCATTCCATGTGACATGGGGGTCCAACAGATCCATGCACAGTTGAAAAATCTTTGCTTGGAGATACAAAGTTTGAAGCAGGACAGAACAGTTCAACTAGAGGTGCACAAAGAGGTATGGTGCCTGAAATGCAAGGGTTAGGGGCATGACAAAAACCATTTCCCAGTCTTTGAAAACTATATTATAGGAGGGGGACCGATGTCTTTGAGGTTGGAAACTCAAGCATGGGGCCTGCATTGTGGTGCACTATATGTTATATAGTAGGAAAACATGCCACAGATAACTATCATTTGCTGCAGAAGTTTGTATACACACCACAACAACTGTTTTGCAACTTTTGTAGGTCGGTAGGGTATGATGAGAGAAACTACAAAAGCTATGAATTGATTATTGATAGAATACCTGCCTATAGGGTACAGGCAGAAATGCGGCCCCTTGACCAGAGCACAAGGATGGCGTGAACAGGAGTTTAGGGGTGCGGACGAGGCCGAGGTGGAGGAGGACCTGGCAGAGGTCAGGGATAGCTGATTTGCTACAATTGCAGAGGACTAGGACACTATGCATGTGATTTCACTAGCCCAACATCCATCGTGCAAGTATTACACTCTGTTTGATCATGAGAAGGAGGAATGTCCTACGCTGATAGCAAGGATACACGTCAAAGGGGCGCTACCACCTCAACTGATTTAGAACCTACAGATGATGAGGTGTGAGCCTCACGAAGACGATCCAAATGTAAATATAGTGCTCCGAAGTGGAATTGCAACAGGGGATGATAAGGGGAAATAGCCCTAAGACAGTGCATGGGCTCGCAAAGTTCTAGTGAAGGACGCTGAATTCGATTTGGAGCACGCACGTGAAACATTCATGGAAGCAAAGAAGAGCTTTTCTGAGGCCTCCACCTTAGGAAGAAAGGATAAGCCTGATCAGGAGATGGACCCTTCTATGCTTACAACCTTCCTAGAGACCTGCATGAAGTTTCTACACGATAGCAAGGCTGTGAAAGGATTACAAGAGCTTATAAATAGATGTGTCGGAAACGCTCCGGGTGAACTGCGTGTGGTACGAAAAATTGGTAAGCATAAAACAAGAATATGACTAGAGATGAGGCTAACCGCATAGATAGGAGAGTATGAGATGGATCAGGTTATTTTGGATTTGGGGCCTGATACGAACGTCCTACTGAAACAGACTTTGGAACTGATGGGAAGACCCGCACTGTAGTGATCTCCGATTCAGTTAAGCATGGAAAATCAGCAGAAGATCATCCCCATGGGGTGACTGCAAGGCGTGACTATAGATATTGAAAGCACGAGCACACTGGCTAACTTTAAAGTAATAGAAATTGTGGATGATAGCAACCCCTACCCTGCGCTCCTTGGAATTAATTGTACTACATATATGAATGGGGTAATCAACCTAAAGAAGCAAAAGATGATATTTGAGAAGAAATCGCTCTGCATAATAGTACCCCTAGATCCTGTTGAATGATTGCACTATACTGAGCCAGTCTCTGATTATGAGAGTGATGACAATCTGGACTGTATCTATAAGATAATAGCGCGAGACCAAAATTGGGTGAATCCAATAGCGGATGGATGAATTGCATGGGATCACGAGAGTTCTTGAACCTCAAACTCTGATGAAGAGTTAGAGCGCTGGAAGAATCAGTTACCTGAAGTAACCACACTGAGCTGTAACATGATGACCCAGTCACTTGCAAGATGGTAGGGTATGCACAAGGGAAGCTTTGATGATTGGCATGAATGTAGGAGGATGTTGAGAACATGCTTTGGGAAGCCGAAGGTATGACTAATAGACAAATATGATGGGCAGGATGATCTATGTGCACACTTGGCCAAATGGGCTCAAGCTTATGGAGAGAAGCCCCAACCTGAATGGGTGCACTTGTTTTGTCACACCCTGGATGTCATCCCGATGAACTATTACTTAGAAATAGAGCTCTGCCATGGTAAAAGTGAATGGGATACTTTTCGCAAGGGATTTATAATGACATTCAGCTTTGAAGACGGGTTTTACTATATCCACGAAGCACTACAGGAAGTAAAAGCAAAAATCTTTAGGATATTGTAGGATCCTTTAGACCTGATTCAGCCTGATTGGGCTACTCAGTTGAGTCACGCGCTGAAATGCTATAACATAATAGTTCAAGAAGAAGATGAGGATCCGTGAAAGGTTAACATCCCTGAAACGGAAGGCCACTGCAAGGTTGAAGGGCCGGAGATTGAGAATCCTAATATAACCATGCCACTGAAAATGAAACAAGTAAATATGGGTCCAGAGGCAGAGCCCAAATTCATAAAGATTAGAGATTACTAGGATGACACGATAGTGGATAAAGTCGCTGAATTTCTCTGTGAATACCAGGATTTGTTCCCTACCAAGTTTACAGATTTAAAATGGATAATTCAGGACTTGGGTGTTATGAAGATCACGTTGAAGCCTGACATGAAGCCGATTAAGAAAATTCCTTACCATCTCAATCTGAAGTATAAGGAGAAGGTCCGCTTAGAGCTAGACAAGATGCTCGCGACAGGCATCATTGGGCTTGTGGAAGAATCTGATTAGGTGAGCCCAATGGTGGTATAGGAGAAAAAGAAAAAGGATGAAATAAGGATATGCATGGATCTCAGAAATTTGAATGATGCTTGCATAAATGATCCTTTACCGACTTCATTCACTGATGAAGTGTTGGACAATGTAGGTGGCCAAGAAGCATATTCCTTCACTGATGGGTTATTGGGGTACCATCAGATCAAAATCATGTCGAAGGATAGGAGCAAGACAACCTTTGCGACTGAGTGGGGGTGTTTTCCATACACTGTAATGCCTTTTGGATTGAATAATGCACCTGTAATTTTCTCACTCATAGTCATTGTGGCGTTCAAGGAATTTATTCATACGTTCCTAAAAGTGTACTTTGATGACTGGACTGCATTTGGCCTAGTGAAACACCATGTAGCAAGCTTGTGCCTGATGCTAGATACGTGTTGAAGATACTAGATCGTGCTCAATCTGAAGAAATGCATGTTTTTTGTTCCTTTTGGGACCCTACCGGGTCATGTGGTTTGTAGACAGGGACTGATGGTAGATACTGTGAAAATCGCGATGATACTTAACTTAGAAGCACCGAGGAGTATGAAGCAGTTGCGCACTAGCCTAGGACATATTGGATATTACAGAAATTTTATCAAAGGCTATGGCCAGATCACCACACCTATGGAGAAGTTGTTGGAGAAGGATGTCACATTCTGCTGGAACGAGGACTATAATAGAAGCTTGGATGTATTGAAAGAAAATATGGTCATCGCGCTGAGTCTAGTCTTCTCGAAGTGGAAGAAGGAGTTTCATGTACATGTCGATGCATCGTGTATAGCACTGGGAGCAGTCTTGACACAAGATGGTGAAGGAGACTTGGACCATCCTATAGCATTCACAAGCAAAAGGTTATCCAAGGTAGAGAAGAACTATTCGACCACCAAGCATGAAGGGTTAGCCATGTTATACATGCTCCAGAAGTTTAGACACTACCTACCAGGTGGCCATTTTAAGATGTATATAGATCATTCTGCGTTGAAATACCTGGTCAATAAGCCTGTGTTGTGGGGGGGTGGGGGAGAATATGCAGATGGTTGTTATTGTTCTAGGAGTATGATTTTGAATTTATTATGAAACTTGGATGACTAAACATAGGACCACACTGTTATAGCTCCAAATCTCACTCTTATGGTTTGTGATGGTGCACTCATGGCCTAGGGCAACCCCTCCTTCCAGACCTGGTCCTAAAATTTAAAAAATAGTGTTTTATCCCTTATATGCGACATTGCCCTGAGTTAAACGCATGTATACACGGGTCTGTGTATCCCAACCCGCGTATATGTATTAAAACACTTAAAAAAATATAATACTCCTTATTTTCGGGCAGAGATCATGGGCTTTACCTGCTGATCACCTGTTAGTGCCCGTGGCCCAACTGTTCCCAACCAACTCCCAACTAAAAAACTACTTTGGGAGAGGTATAAAAAGACCTCAAAGGGAAGGCCTAAGGGAGGAGAGAAGAGAGAGAAAGGTTATTATGCTGAGATTTTTCCCCTGACCAGGTCTGAAGTCCCTTGTGCCTTCTGCACTTCCCCCATTTGTACAGGAAACCTTTGTTTCCTTGTGTGTTGATGTTCATCCACCATTTATGACATCATGGAGTGAGTCATGGAAGGTGTTTGTTAGAGGCTTGAGGCTGGAATGGATCTGGAAGGAAGCTTTGCTTGGAGCCTGCTGAAGGTGACTCAAGTGAAATTATTCCTTTTTATGTACTTTATTTGTCTATAATAAAAGAAACACATGTCTTGATTCCCGATATAAATATTCTTTATGTTTATGATATTCATGTTTAGAATTCATATGTAAATGGTTGTTTGGATTTCATAACTAACTACCTTTATTTATAACATGAAGATGGTTTCTTTATAAGGTTTTGTCCATATACTGTTGTGTTCTTTGGAATTGGTTGTTTTGCAGGACAGAAGAGAAGAAGCAAACTCCAAGAAGGGTTTGGACCCTAAGGGTCTTCTCAAACTTAGGACCTAAGGTATGTACCCTTTACAATAGAATTTGCTTATAATAGCATAATGGCTGTGTGAATGTGTGTTTCTTTGAATAGATAACTTTCAATCTGCTAGGGTTTCAACCCAAAAAGCCATAGGGGAACATTTCCCTCCAACACACACCATCTGTCGCACATCGAAACAGGGGAAGAGCCCACTAATTTGGAGGAAGGATTGCCTGACACGTAGCTATTTGCAGTTCGCATCACGGATGGTCAGTTTGAAGATATCATACACTTCTTAACAACAGGAATTTCCCTGGAAGGATACACCATCCAACACAAGAAGGAGTTAGTGGTGTGTGCGGCATATGTTTCTGACATTGCTGGGAATCTGTACAAAATGGGGTCAGATGAGATAATGCGACGATATGTACCAGAGTTTAAAAGAAGAAGTATCCTCGTGGACACTCATGGGGGTGTCGAGGGAGGGAAGTATTCAAGGAGAGCGACTCCATAGAAGATCCTACGCATAGGGTTGTGGTGGCCAACCCTCCATCAAGATTCAAAAGCGTACTGCAAACCGTGTGATGTGTGTCAAAGGATTAGCAGACCGTCATGGAGGGATGAGCTTCCTTTGAATCCACAGATGACATTACAACCCTTTGAGAAATGGGCAATATATTTTGTGGGACAGGAGCATGGTACATTATCACCGCGATAGGGTATCTAACTTGAAGGATGAAGGCATAGCCGATAAAGGATTGTACAGGCATGACTGCTACAAAGTTCCTCTTTGAGTATGTATTGACGCGATTCAGGTGTCTAAAGATTTTGATGAGTGATCACGATATGCACTTTTTGAATTAGACGATCAGTGCAATGACAGAGGAATTTTAGGTCTATCACCAGAAGAGCATGCCTTATCACCCGTAGGCTAACGGGATAGTGGAAGCATTCAATAAAGTGCTAGAGAATGCACTGACCAAGGTTTGCAACGCTCAGTGAAGTGATTGGGACCTACGCATTCCCGCAGTACTATGGGCCTATCAGATGACATGCAAGTTGATTGGACAAACACCCTTTAGGCTTGTACATGGTGTTGAAGTAGTGATTCCTATGGAATACATTGTGCCTAGTTTGCACATAGCGATAGTCACGAGTGTGACAAATCGCAGAGCCCTAGAAGAAAGGCTCGCCCAGCTGGCTGAGCTTGAGGAAGAAATATTTCTAGCTAGATTTCACCAATAGGTCCAAAAGCATCGCAAAACAACGTGGCATGAACCACACATTAAGTTGTGCACCTTTAAGGTAGATGATCTGGTTTTGTTATATGAGAACAAGTTTGATAAATTTCCAAGAAAATTCAAAATGCACTAGTTAGGGCCCTATGTCATTAAGGATATTACCGATGGGGGAGCGGTTCAGTTGGTCAAATTGGATGGAGATCCCTTCCCAAGAAAGGTGAATGGCAGTCGCTTAAAGCCATACACTAGTGGTCTGGCCATGTGACTACAGGAAGGTAGCACATTCTTAGCGCTCCAGGTAGCTGAAAGGAGGCGCGAGACTATAAACTACACTGCCCGGGTTGGGGAGCTATGCAATTGGAGGATTATGAGAAGCAAGGAAGTGTCACAGGGTTCGTGACAGCATGAAGGGAGTTGTGTTACCCAGGGAGAAATCACACAGGTTGGCTGGAAACTAACCATTAAAGTCACTGTCATGATTTGACGATAGAAATGCGGCCAAATGGAGCGGGCGACTGGTATTTAAGACGAAATTTATGGGGCAGATCCTTGAAAATCTGCCACCAATCTGGCATTAATGAACCGAATTTGGGGGAAACGGTCGGATTTGAATTCAAAATGCCCTATAAATTACAAGTGGTTGTCCAGCGAAAAACACTTGGCATTTTGAGAATTGAGTTGTTGAGCTCTCAGGCGCACATGAATCATGAGCACTACGAACTTCTGATAGCCAGTAAAGTATTTGAGACATTACCGAAGGAGACACAAGAGTTCTTGCAGAACATCATGTCAGTGCCCACAGAAGCTATAGATACCAAGGTAGAGGAGTCAGTGATGGAAATTGAGATGGAGGTTGAAGAAGTTGCTCCCAAAGTGGCCGAAGTATTAGAAGAAGACCCTAAATCGCCAAGAATGCCAAGACAAAAGCCCACCCCAACAAAGGAGAGCGCGAGGGATAAGAAGGGCAAGAAGCCTACAATACTAGAGCATGCATCATCGAGGAGAAACCCATTGAAGCCCACCGCACAAGAGAAGGGAAAAGCCATCATTTTGGAGCTAGAGGAGGAAAAAATCAAAGACATCTCGATGGACAATGAGGATGTGGGAGTAGAAGTAGAGGAGGTTGAAACCTAGGGTGTTGACCCTATCACTCGGTTGCTTGAGTATGTCCCTCCTCGCAAGGGCAAGGCCAAGGTTCCGAAAGACATTAATGAAAGTAAGGTCCCCTTGCAAATCCTTCTGCTGCCAGATGAAATTGTTTTTGAAGGACCGCACATCGGGCAGGTTCCTCTGCTAAAACTTGAAGACTGGGACTTGGCCGACCATGAGAAGTTCCCATACCTAGTGACCGAGCAGCTAATGCATTGCATCGTCGATACAACCATTGGAATGACCACATTGGAGCCACATAGGTGGCTCAGAGGAGTAGACAAGGCAAGGTTGCTCAACCTACTTTGGGTGCCACACTAGAAATGCACCCCGGTTATAGTATTGGTCATCAAGCAGCTACTATGCTTGGTGCATGATGGGTGTTTGTGGCTGGAGGAGCCAATACCCATCACTGACAGATTGATCCACAAGATCACATGGTTTCCTTACACAGGAGAAAATCCAGCCATGATATTTGGCGAAAAAGGTGGTGAACAGGCCCTCGCAGAGGCCATGAAAGAGAAGATTAAGCTGGTAAAGAATCTGCATGGATATGCCATATCCAACATCTGTCACCCTGCTGTAAAGGTGGCTACATAGATTTTAGCAAGGAAGGTGATGAGGAAGTGTCGCATTGACGAGCTGTTGGTGCCTATCGTCACGCTAGCAGCCCAGTGCACTGAAGGAGTCCAGTTCAACGGGTCAGACTATCTTCACAGAGAGTTCCTAGCAAACTTTCATGAAGCACATGAGCTCAACAAGGCGTTCCACTACACGTGGCTCTTGCTGTCAATTATGCTGGTAGCATGGGAGCTGCTAGAGGATAGCCAATTCCCTTCGATCATGCTAGACCTACAAGAAGCTGTGAAGTACCCTTCACTGTGGGCGACCAAGGACACGCAGCGCATCAAGGACAATAAGATCTTCTGGATCTTAATGGAGATGAACATGCACATGGCCATCAACTGCAAACCGCGGTTGTTTCCTACGGTGTACGCAAACCTGCAGGGCTACGTAGATTTTAAAGAAGAATTTCACCATGTTTCCATCAGGCCGCAGAAGGACCCTGCGTAGAAATGGTATGAATTACCTTACTTGGCAATGCATGATGCCATTGATGCAGTACTTGATCGATGGCTGGCAGAGTGGCACTCTACAATAGACTTGATAGTAGGAGGAAGCAAGTCCTCCGCGCAGAGAAAGAATGAGGAGGCCAAGCTAAAGATGATGCAACTGGCCGAGAAGAGAAATAAGGAGGCCACTGACAAGGCCCAAGCAGATCATGATGCTGCTCAATAGATAGAGAATCAAATGGGTGGAACAAACTGATGCTCTAACAAAGGCGCAAGGTCACCTTCACCTACGACAGAGGAGGAGACGAACAAGCAGACAGAACAACACGGCACGGACCCACGAGTGATGTCTGCCTGCATCAAGTGTCCATGGGAGTAGGAGAAAGGAGGGTCCAAGAAGAAATCAAAGGCTACTAAGACATCACTGGACCCTATCATGCTAACAGAGGGTGATCAACATGACATTGGTGACATGGGGGGGATGTCACTGCGGAGGCCCTACAACAGTTTGAGAAGCAACAAAAACTAGTATTGGGGGCTATCCAAACACATCTGCGGGAGCTGCAGGCCCATGCAGCATAGGCTGGCATGGTTTCTACCAGCCTTGCTATCGGCACTTCAGAATCTATCGAGATGCTACGCGTAAAGGCCTCCAACATGATAGTGTTTCTTGATGGAGCACTAACCACGGAGAAAGAAGCTGAAAGGCCCTAAAGGGAGTGGGATTGAATTTGGCAGTGCTCCCTGGTAAAGCAATCCACCTCTTATAGGATGGAGTGATTGCAGAACTGAGGGCCCATGAGCACGGTGCCCTCCAGGTGATTAGTGAGCAGTAGATTAACAATGAGTAGATGGCACTACAACGAGACTCTGCCATTGCCACTGTGACTGAGGTGACCAACCAGAACAAGTGCATTATGAAGGTTGTCAAGGAGGCATGTTGAATGGTCCTAGAGTTGGCCATTCTTCAGGAGGAACCATTCAAGGTGTGCATCAGCAAGCTGGCTACGGGGTTGCATGACGCTTTTACAGAAATGGAAAAGGTTCAGTTGGAATTGAACTTGTAGATCACAAAGTTATAGTTGAAGGCCCACCCTTCAACTTCACGAGAAGTAAAGGAGCAGCGGGTGACCACTGTCACAGAAGTAGTAGCGGCGGTTGAAAGTGCAGTGGAAGATTGCGCACAACATTTTCAGCAGTCATTGGAGGTCCTGACAAGCTTGCAAGAGGACCCCAATGTGCAACGACTAGAAATAGAAGCACGTGAGGTACAATAGTGTTATGATGAGGTCAAACGCACATTGTGAACCATCGCACTCACATGGAGACTAGAAAAACTATAGAGAGGCCAAGCGGCTGAAGGAACAAGTGGATGCAGCACTGCACAAGGAAGTAGTGCTGAAGGCACAACTGAAGCCCTAGCTAGATGAGGCTTACACGATGACAACCTCCATTGAAGGAAAGCTTGCGAATCTGCAAGGAACTCAGCAAAAGCTTCAGGCGGACAGTTCAAGAGAAATGACCGAGCAGATGATTAAAGACGCGAAGTAGGCGGCCGCACTGTGCATTGATGAGGTTGCAGTCATACGAGTCAAGCTAGAAGGTCTTTGTGCTAAGATCTTTGTGCCTTCTGAGTGACTTGAGGGCGAGTCACGATGTTTGTGTTGGGGGCCTGTTAGGAGAAGGATCCCCTAAGGATAGTTTTAGGGCTAAAAGCCCATGTTTTGGGTCAAATTTTGTAATAAAGTTATAAAGTCTCCGCATTTGGTGGTTGCGGAGGTGTCACGAGTCATAAAGGGTTGTCCACCCTTATTTTGTAAAGTAAAGTTGGTTGTAAAGATCTACCCATGGTCCACAAACCATAGGATTGTATAAAAAGAGCTAATTAGGTAAGCTCTAAGTAGTCTTAACGAGTCATGAATTGTAGTAAGAAGTATTGAGTAATAAGGAGAGAAGTCTAAGTTTTGGGTCGTAGCATAGGTAGAGGCTTTGCAGCTGAGTGTGCAAAAACCTAGGGTAGAAGTGTACAGATCAGTGCACGGACCCCTGCAGTTGTGTGTGCAGGGTGGATAGAGTCTATAATCGTCTGAAGATATCAATAAAGAGAGGTATTCTACAAATTCGATGTCTTTGTTTCTTGTTAATGCATCTTGTCATATTGTGTATGAATTGCATTCATAATACTTATGTGATGCGCGAATGCATGTAATTATGTTCGATAATTGAACGCAAATAAGGATATTTGTTTACATGGTGCTAATTGTGATTATCTAATAAGATAAGTAAGATTCTTAAGATAACTTGAGAATCTGTGCAATGCGCTGCCTTAGCAGTGCAAAAGTATCTTAACCGAAGGTTAGGGCCACGCAAAGGTTAGTCATACCCTTTCGCGGAGGTATGAAAGGGAGGAATAAGGGGATATGCAGATAGAGCCCTAGAACTTAACGACCTATGCAAAAGAAAGAATAGAAGGAATAAATGGACATCACGACCATCTCAAGGTGCAGAAAATTCGTTCCAACATCCCCCCATACTGCTTCGAGTGAGACTTTAGTCCCCGCCGTGGGCTGATGCCGAAAGGGCTAGTAGTGTAGGGATTTGTTTGGCTAACTAACATTGAACTTGGGTTAGGCCCCACCAATCCAACATCAAACTATGATGAAACAAACTTGAGTAGTGCTCCTTGTTCTTCATTTGTATCTTCTTTAACATTTTGGTAATGCTCCTGAATATGTAGTTACACATGTTGACTGGCTTCTGAGAGGTGAAGTGCATTAGGAGGTGAAAATCATAAGCATAGAACCTGGAGAATCTTCCTTCACATGTAAATAACTTCATGATAATCTTCATCAAAGGGTAATATTTCTCCAATAAGTATCTGAAAGGGATAGTGTGAGCATGTTTTACCCTGTATGGTGTTTTTAAGAAAGGTTTATAATATTCAAGATCTACATTCATTCTCTTGAACCAATATTCACCATTGTTTGGTAGCCCTGTAGCAAGTGAAATGGAGGCCACTGAAAAAATAAATTCAACACACTTTCACCCTTCAAATGAGTTTCCACCCAATCTGTCAACTGCTCAAGAAAACCAACCTCGCTCACCCTGTTGTAGAAATCCAAGCAATGTGCATCTTCAAAGCATTGTTTGATAAAGGGATATGAGTTGATTTCACTACAATTTGATGGCTCATATCTGAGGATTTTCCCTCCCTTGTGATGTCTCTTCCTCTCTGGTGAAGATTATTCCTTCATGATGACAAAAACCCTAGCAGCAGGAAAGTGAGAATAACTGTGAGGTATGAGTGGAAAATGAATTGATATGAAGGTAGAGTTTGACAAAATGGTAAAGGAGGTTTGAAAGAGGTGAAAATGGACTATGGAGGGCTGAAAAAAATGAGTGGAAAAGCAATGGAGGAATGATATTCTTGTGAGAAGGAAAAAACAGATTTTTTTGTGAAAGTGCCCAAAAGCCCCTAGGAATGAACCAGGGTTTCGCTTTTGGAGAGGTAAAATTTTGTTTTGAGGTTGATTGAGTGGTTAAAATAGTTTATTAAACATGTATATAGGTGTAGGGCAACATTTTACATGTTTAGAAACCAAGAAATAAGAATGGGCATCATCAACCTATCATTACCCATGAGAAATTTCACTACAAACCCTAATTTGAAAAATCATTGGCATGAGATGATTTTGAAAAGCAAAGAAGGAAGAGTAATGGTGTACTTACTTGTTTCTTGGCTTAAGAAGAAATGAAATTAAGTTTGCAAGCTTAAAAATCAAATTTGGGAGAAAATTGGGCGTTTTCTGGACACTTTGCCCCATGGGCAGCGCAGTTAGGTTGTGCACAAGGACTATGCATAGTGCAGTGTCTCTATGCGCAACACCAAGCCTCCAAGCACATTGCCTTGTCTCTGTGCACAACACCTTGAGATTTTTTCCAATTTCTCCTAAAAAGAAACTTTTTCTCTCTTTTAGAGTGGAGAGCTCGATACTCAAGAGTGAATAAGAGGTAAATGAAACAATTTTGGGGTTTTTTGAGTTTATATAGGAAAATTTATCTCTTTCTAAAAATAAATGGGACCCACAAACCTTTGAAAAGATGATTTTTTCACTTTTGAAAACAGATTCACCTTTAATGCTGAAACCTGAGCTGTCTTTTCACTTTCCTGAGTACTGGAACTTCTTCTTCTGGAACTTTTCAAACATGAAAACATGAATGTGTGATAACTCACAAATCAATACCAAAGGGCTGCTTGTCATGCTCTTTTTACTGCTGGATTTATTCATGAAAATGATGGATGTTGGAAACCCTAGTGACCTAATGGATGATTTGAAACTGAATGGAATGATGATGATGACTGACCTGCTTTTATTATGAAACCTTCATAGAAATGTGCTAAGTGACCAGCATGAGTGAATTTTCAAAATACTGACCAAACAGTGACCAAATTTTATTGTGTAACCCTAGTGACATAAAAAAAATTGATTTTGATAGTCCTGACAAGCATTGTAAAAGCATATGTGATCCAGGTGATAGGCTAACAAGACTGACACTAACAGGTGGAACCTCCTTGGGCCTAGGAATCCTCAACTGGTGAATGGAATGATATATGGTAAATCCTAGAGGTGGAGATGGACAAATTCCTCACGATTTAGGTGGAGAGATCTGGGGGCATCCATGCTTGTATAGGCCTAGTGATCCTTGGACCAGTATATGGTCGGATTGCGGTAAATCCTAGTTGTGTATGTTTCTTTTTCAGGCCTAGGAATCCCTTGATTGGTTTGCGATAAACCCTGGTTATATAGATGAGGGCTTGGGCCTATGAATCCCTTAGTGGATTGTGGTAAAGTGTGAGGAAGCCCTGGTTTTTTTTTTGTAAGTCCCACCTTCATGCTTGGAATATGGCACATGGGTGATTGGCTGAAAGAAAGATTTGTTTTAGCTGATGATATGGTTGGGTGGTATGTGGAAGTCTCTGGCTTGGTTGGCTTTTTCATATGTTAATAAGAGCTCTTTTTTTGTTGTGTATTATGTGTAAATGTGTTTTTTATTATATGATTGTAATGATTGTTCTATTATTGTTATTCCATTGGTTTTATGTTGGTTATAACAATTTTTCTATTATAGATCTTAGCCATGGATCTCATCATGGTCTAATTAGTAAATGAATGAATAATGAATGTATGACTTGATAAATTATTATGCAACTATTATGAGAGGAAATCAAACTTCTTGAAAAATCTCAGATAAGTATGAAGTCCCTATGCTCATATGTGTTTATATAAAATGTAGATTACATGTTGATGACCTATTTGACAGAATGCTTGTCATGGTTAGGCCTTGTCAAGCTAGGTTCTTGTTCAAGTTTTTCTTTATAATGCTATTTATCATTTCTGGAAGTTTTATGAAGTTATGGGCATAGGCCTGAGTCCTAGTCTTGAAAATTGGCTCAGAATTTGGGGTTGCTGGCATAGAACTACTTGAAAAAGGCCACAGTTGTATGGAGGGTCTTAGTTGCATGGAAGGTTTGTCATGGGATTGAATAATGTTCTAGTTCATAAAAACATCAATTTCTCTAAAGGTTCGGACACCTGGATGGGTTGGTTGGCTCCTCGAAGTTATGCAGCCCCTGAGCAAGGTGAGCTTGGTTTTGTTTAGTCAATTCCACTTCTTTAACTATACTTGGGGAGTTGATGTTGGGTGTGGACCCTAGTTATATTCTTTATTAAAAGGTATCGCCGCATTGGACCCTAGTTTGTAATGGGGCGGCAAAGCTACCCATTTTTGTGCATTTCCAAGGAGGTCCAAGGGAGGGAGATGATTCTTTAGAGCCCCACATGGTAGGGGATTAGGGGCAGTACCCTCGAAGCTAAAAATGGATGTAAAATTTCCTTGTAAAATGTTGTAATTTTGTAGTCAATATGGTTCGTTCATTAGGCGGACATCTGACAGTAGAAGTTATATTTAAATTTAGGGTTTCTTCCCTAGAAGGAAACCCCTCGCATATATGAGGGAATTGTATTGCAGCTATGTAGATGTGTATCCTGAGTGGGAAAGAGAGAGTATATTGTGTGAGAGTGAAGAGGTAATTACAACGAATTTGATATAGGTTGTATCTCTTCATTTTGCTGGATAATATAAAATGAAGGACTAACTGTTCCTTCATGGATGTAGCCCAAATTAGGTGAACCACATATATGTGTGTCTCTCTTTTTTTATACATTTTCTGTTTTAATATTTCTGCAATATTTTATGTGTTCCATTTCTCTGTAATACTTAATTTTATAACAACTGGTTTCAGAGACAAAGGTCTATTTGGCTAGTAAAGTTGCAGGAGCGAAGGGTTTGTGGTATGAGTGGGAGCAATGGCAAAATATGGTAGGTTTAGGGTCAAAAACTTTAACGACCAAAACTACCAACTGTGGAAGATGCATATGGAAGACTATTTACATCAGAAAGATATGTACCTACCATTTAGAGGAAAGACAAAGAAACTGACGAGTATGACAGACACAGAATGGGATATTCTTGACAGAAAGGCACTTGGAACAATATGGTTGTCCCTAGCGACATCGATAGATTTTAATATTTCAAACGAAATGACAACAGAGGGGTTAACGTTGTCATTTGTCAAATTATATGAAAAACCCTTAGCCTCAAATAAGTTATTTCTTATGAAGCGTTTATTTAATATGAAGATGTCAAAAGGTGGATCTATTGTTGATCTTTTAAATGAATTGAATACAGCTACCACTCAGTTATGTTCTGTAAGGGTAAATTTTGATGATGAAGTTAGGGCTCTGTTATTTCTATGCGTATTTCCAGAAAGTTGGAATGGTTTAGTTATGGCCATTTGTAACTCTGTCTCTGGATCTAGTACTTCAAAGTTTGATGATGTTGTTGGTGAAATCCTTAGAGAGGAAATGCGATGGAAAAGCTCTAGTGAGACATCAGGTAATTCTTTAACTGTAGATACTAGGCGAAGAAAAATGGAAAGAGGAAAGAGCTTGGAATATCACAATAAGTCAAGGAAAGACAAATCCATGTCTAGATCGAGGATAGTGTGTTGGAAATGCGGGAAGAAAGGACACTTGAAGAAAGACTGCAAGTCTCGAAAGGGAAAAGTAGGAGACACGCAGCAAGAAAACAATCATGAAGTGAATGTGACAGGTGATGTGCTGCAATATGCTTTGATTCTTTCATTATAAAATATTATTGATGCCTGGGTTGCAGATTCAGGGGCCTCATTCCATGCCACACTTGATAGGAAACATTTTCATGATTATGTTCAAGGAGATTTTGGACAGGTTCGATTGGGTGATGATAAACCCTGTAAAATCATTGGAATGCGTACAATTTTCATAAAACAACAGAATGGAAATTGATGGTTGTTAAAGGAGGTAAGGAATTTTCAGATATGGAGAAAAATATAATTTCAATAGGGTAATTGAGAGGTGAAGGTTTTCTAAATACTTTTACAGATCAAACTTGGAAGGTCACTAAAGGTGCCCTGGTAATAGAAAAAGGAGAAAAGGTTGGTACATTGTATTTATGCAATGGTATTTCTAATTATGTTAATGATTTAACCTATACATGAGCAGATACGACATTGTGGCATCATAGGCTTGGGCACATGAGTGAGAAGGGGATGCAGATTCTTCACTCAAGAAATTGTTGCCAGGTTTGATGAATGTTGATTTGGAATTCTATGAGAATTGTGTTTATGGAAAATAGAAGAGAGTCAGATTCCTCATAGTTGGGAAAGAAAATAAGAGCAAAAAATTAGATATTGTGCATACAGATGTATGGGGGTATGCTCAGGTATCATCTCTCGGTGGCTCTCGTTATTATGTTACTTTTATTGATGATGCAACCAGAAAAACCTAGATTTATTATATTTGAAATAAATCTGATGTATTTGATACTTTCAAGAAATGGAAAGCCTTGGTTGAAAATGAGACAGGAAAAAGGTTGAAGTGTCTCAGATCATAAAATGGAGGTGAATATTGTAGCAAAGAGTTTGATAGGTACTGTTTCGAGAATGGAATTCGTAGTGAGAAGACAGTTCAAAGAACACAACAAGGAAATGGTGTGTCAGAAAGGATGAATAGGACAATCATGGAGCGTACAAGGTGCATGAGATTGCGTCCATGATTTCCTTTACAATTTTGGGAAGATGTTGTAGATATTGTTGTTTATCTACTAAACATAGGGCCTTCATTTTCCTTGGATGGTGGTATTCCAGAGGAGGCATGGACAGGAAAAAGGCTAAACTAGTCTTTTTTAAATACTTTTGGTTGTGAAGCCTTTGTCCACATTAATAAAGAAAATAGAACAAAACTTGAGGCAAAATCAAAGAAATGTACCTTTATTGGATATGGTGTTAATGATTTTGGTTATCGCTTTTATAATTATGAAAAACAAAAAATCATTCGGAGCAGAGATGTCATATTCAATCAAAATGGTTTTGTATAAGGATCAACTACAGGGAAAGAAACATAAAAAACAAAATAGAGAATACACAGTGCTTCATGAGATCACAGAAAAATTCAAGGTTCCTGAAAATCATAATGATCAAAAACCACAAAAACAACAACAACAAGAACAACAATAACAACAACAAGCACCTAAAAGTGGTATTAGAATATCTACTAGGATAAGTAAACTCCCCGAACATACTCTCACTCATTATATTATGTATCATTGACTGATTATGGTGAACCAGAATGTTATGAAGAAGTAGTGCAGGTAGAAACCAGGAAGAAGTGGGAGAAATACATGAAAGAAGAGATGGTATCCTTAGTACATAACCAAACTTCAGACTTAGTCAGGTTGCCTACAGGTAAAACAACATTGCAAAATAAATGGGTTTACAGGTTGAAGGAAGAATATGGAGGTAGAAAAAGGGATAAAGCCATACTTTTGGTGAAGGGGTTTGCACAGAATAAGGGTATAGACTTTGATGAGATATTTTCTCTTGTTGTTATAATGACTTCAATCAAAACTATTTTAACTCTAGTAGTAGCTGAAGATTTACATTTTGAACAGTTAGATGTAAAGACAACTTTTCTCCATGGGGATTTGGAGGAAGAAATATATATGCAGAAACCACAAGGATATGAGGTAAAAGGGAAGGAGAAACTAGTGTGCAGGTTGAAGAAGAGCTTGTATGGCATAAAATAGGCTCCAAGGTAGTGGTATCTAAAATTTGACAGATTTATGTCTGAACAAGGTTATATTAGATGTCACTCTGATCATTATGTGTTTATCTCAAAAGGAAAAATGATGGCAGCTATATTATATTTTTATTGTATGTAGATGACATGCTTGTTGCAGGTTCTAGCATGCATGAAATAAATGTGCTCAAAAGAAAATTGGCAAACTCATTTGCAATGAAGGATTTGGGTGTTACAAAACAAATCTTTGGTATGAGAATAACTAGAGATAGGAAGAATCACAAATTAACATTGTCTCAGAGTGAGTACATATAAAAGGTGTTGAAAAGATTTAATATGAAGAATGAAAAACCAATTAGTATACCTTTGGCTAGCCATTTGAAACTAAGTAGGGAGGTGTGTCCCAAGACTCAGGAAGAAATGGATTATATGTCTAAAGTTCCATATGCATCAACAACTGGAAGTTTAATGTATGCAATGGTCTGCACAAGGCCTGATATTGCACATGTAGTGGGAGTTGTAAGCATGTACATGAACAATTGAGGAAAAGAACATTAGATGGTAGTGAAGTGGATTCTCAAGTATTTGAGAGGTACAAGAAGTCAAACATTATGATTTGGTGGTTCAAACATTGCTCTACAGGGATATGTTGATGCAAATATGGTGGGTGATAGATATAATAGGAGGAGAACCACGAGGTATGTGTTTACTGTAGGTGTGTTACACAGCAATTTGTCACCGTTTGTCACCGTCCCTGTTACCCCTCACCCGCACACTAGAGGACTCATTCCGGGACCTGTGAGAAGTGACATGACCTGAAACCACTTGCATCATATTCCTCTAAGTATGAGTTTCATATGCCCTAAAGACATCTCCTGCAGAATACCCATGGAAACAGCTCTTTTTGCATTAGCGCGGGTCCACAGTTTACTGCCCGCGCCAATGAGGGAAATCCTCTAAAGAGGGTGCGCTATTGGTGCTCTGTCTCAGAGTCGCACTCGTGCCAACTGAATTGAGTAAAGTTTTCAACCAACAAGCTTCCGAAGGTTCTCCTTAACCCATTCACCAACTGAATCTATGTTGAGCTAGGATGGTTTGGCTTTGAATCTCCATAGAAGGGAAGCAGTTTGCCACCCTTCATGGAAGTTTCTAAGTGATAAAGCCCAATCCCATGAATAATGTGGTTGATCCTATCTCTTTCCTCTCTATATATAAAAGCTTTTCTCTATGCCTTGAGCAAGCTAGTTCAAGTTCCAGCATAGTGATAGAGAATACCAGGAATTCAAGAGTTTGAAGCTGCAAGAGCCTTCTTTGCACCCATAAGGCCAAATCTAAGTGAGGAGATTCTTGTCACCTAAGAGAGAGAGGCTTGTTTCCCATCCCAACAAGCTTTGCAAGACTTGTGTAGCTGACTACCCAGCCAAAGGAGGATTTGACGTTAGAACAATGGTTGTATTCTTCTTTGTTATTTGTCAATAATAGATGACTATCATTATGGTTCCACTCTCATTGTCTTATGATTGATGTTGAGTTATATCTTTTCTGACTGATATATAGTTGCATCTATTGGATTTTATGCTTGTATTTGTGTTGTTCTTTGCATGTGCAGGTGTCCAATCACGGAGATCGTGGGGATCGTGACCGACTGAGGCAAAGGAATGAGGGCGACGTCTCTTCTACTAATATTAGCGTTGGAATCCAAGTAGGTTCTCATCATCCACTTTTTATTTGCAATTAGGAACTTGCGTGGTAGCATTGTTTGATTGTTGCTAGACCCGGTCTGGGCTAGTAGGGATCGTCTCTGTCCACAGAGAGGATTTACCTCCACAACAATTTGGCGACTCTGCTGGGGAGTTAGTCTTGTCTCTTTTGTTCTCTTGTTTGATTGCTTAGATAGCTTTCTGGGTTGGATTTCTTGCTGTCTCTTGCTTCCTAGTCTACCTGGATACTGTTAACCAAGCCCTGAACTGCTCGTTTTTATTTTTGGCTTAGCAAGCTTGATTAGCGCGCTTTTTAGCCTGACAGTCGCGCCAATTGGCGCATGTTGCTCTAAGACAACCCGCGCCAATCCCTTAAAAGCGCGAGTTACAGCCTGACAGTCGTGCCAGGCCTGTTAACTTTTCCAGTTTGCTTGTTTTCGAGCCCTCTAAGCTTGGATTTGTATCTTTCTACGTCTTTTTCAATTACTAGAGTATGTTTGATCCTTGTTTGACTGGTTTTAGACCTCCATCCTTCGGGTGTTTGCCTCTTTCTATCGATTTCACATTTTAACCCTAGGGCATCTAGTGGCCTTGTGTATCGAGCCTTCCGTAGGAGTCTTAGGTTCTTTGATCGTCCAGTCAACTTTGTGATTACTCGTTTGCATTTGCTCAGTAGTTGTCAAAGCTTTTTCTTGTTATTCAAGTGATTTGCTTCTCTTTCGCTTGGGTTTCGCTTGGCTTCGTTTGGGCTTAGATCACATAGCTCATAGAGGTCTTTGTGCTTTCTTCTTGGTTTGAAGGACTGTCTTGGTGTTTTGGGGATTTGATTGTGTTCTCATTGAGTGAAATTTGTTTCTTTTACTCGGTGTTATTATCTCTCAAAATTTGTTTAGTGCACTTTGCCATTGAAAAGAAAACGAACAAGTCTCTTTTGCGTTGAATTAGTTAATGGAAATTAGAGCTTTTCATTGATTAGTGATTTTGGAAAAAGGAAAAGTTTCGTTTATTGCCATTAGCTGCATTAGAGTGGTTCTTGATTGTTTGTGGTCATTTTGTTTGATTGAAAAATTTTCAACTCTCTCGTAGTTAGTGTTCATCGAATGGAATGATATTCTTTGGCATATAGCTTGCATTTAGGGAATTGTGAGAGATTACATACGGTAGGACCTGGAAATCGAAACCTAATCAAAGATCAACCATAAAATGAACTGAATGAACTTAAAAACGCATTGGAACATAACACTCACTGTTTAGAGGTCTAGGCTAGAGACGTGCTTCGGCGTCGTTAAACCTAGTCACTGTTGTTTCACATTACGGTTAGGTGATTCCTCCTTTTGTGACTCGATAGTGGTCTAGCACGGACTTGAGCTCCCATGTACCGTCACGTATATAGGGGATACCCCACTAGGTTATCATCCTTTATCCACAGGAAGACATGTCTACCGCCTTACAAGCCATAACACATCGAACACAACATTCATGAAGATTGACTGTCGTACGGGATGTCCTTGGTTTTCATATGACTTCCAAGGTGTATATGCAGTTTTACGGATTTGTTTGGTAAACCCTTTGCCTAGTCTCTCCAGAGTAGTCACTTTTGATCCTTTTCGGACTCCTTAAAAGAAAAGGCTCACTTGAGCAGTTTGTCACTTCGGGCTCACAGAACATTCGAAGGTGACTAGAGTCACCTTTTTGTCCTTTTCTCGACTCTTAAAACATGAAAAGGTCAAGTTGTGTCCTTGCATCTTAAAATTTATTTGGCCACGATCAACATTACCTGGTTAGATCTTGTTTGCATTAGTTTGAGTAGGGTCATTTATCGTTAGATTCCCTTAGGTTTTGTTTGAAGTTTGTCATCTTGGCTGAACCGTCGACTCCCGTTCCAAGTGATCAAAGGTCTCCGTCTTCCATTGCTCTTGAGGTACCGGTTGTGAGTGATACTCTTCCTGTTATCCCGAGTATCCAACCGATCAACTCTCGTGCCCCAGACGACGAGGATTACGAAATTCATTGGAACCCCATCTGGGAGCCTGAAGAGGACGATATTCCTTTTACCCCCCCTGGTGTTTCGTCTCCAATGTCTACCTCCCACATGGATGAGACATCTCCTAGAGTGAGTGAGACACCCGTTTTGTCGAATATCGACACCCCCATCCCAGCTACTTCTCTGGTACCCTCACGCTATAAGTCGTTGAGAGACAATAGAAGTGCCAGGATCCCTGCTTTGAGTATGTGGGACCCCCATATCGCTCCCACTACGGGATCTTTTGTTTCACGAGTCCACAGTACACCTGTCACTTCAGTTCCAACGAATCCAACTGTTTGTGTAGCACATTCAACTCCGGTTGTTAGTGCCATTACCGCGTCTTCAGCTCTGGATACTGGTGCTGGTCCCCCTCACGGTCAAGTGAGTAGCGGCCAGCCGGCACACACACCCAAAGTTGTTCACCCTGCACAAAGTGCACCACCCTCTTCTGCTCCCGTTCCAGGAGGGGGGCCGTATGATCAGTATGGGCAAGCTGTTCAGGATCCGAACGCACAAGGTCCTTTCTATTATTACGATTCTACTGGTCAGTTCCTTTATCGTTCCGGACCCTTGCCTACTCAACCTATTGTTGAGGTTTTGGTACCATTATCCGTTGCTTGGAACGCCACCACTTTCCATGGGGGCCAAGCAATGCCTACATAGCTTCAGGGATCGCCTAACCAAGGCCAGCCGTCTTATATGCAAACCCCCCAAGGGCAGCAATATTACGGCCAGTCTTACCCAGGACAACCCTATGAGGGACAACCTTCGGCCGCTGGTGGTCCATATTTTACTTATCTGAATCAACCTTTTGGTTATCCGGGGCAACCTGGTACCCAGCAAGGTTACCCGTCTGGACAACTAGGACAACCTTACATCCAAGAAGGTCAACCTAGTGTCCAACAAGGTTATCCCTCTGGACAAGCAGGACAAACTTGTATTCAACAAGGTCAACCGGCAGTCCAACAGCGGTACCCTTCTGGGCAAGGGGGGCAGCCTTACGTACAGTAGGGCCAACCCACTGCCCAGCCTAGTCATCCTTCTGGGCAAGGGGGTTGGCCTTCCGTATAGTAGGGCCAACCCACTGCCTAGCCTAGTCATCCTTCTGGACAAGCTGGCCAACCTCAAGGTCAACCGGCCGTCCAGCCCACTCAACCATCTGTTCCGCAAGGACAACCCTTGGTTGCACAAGGACAACCTGGTACCCAGCAAGCTCATCCTTCTGGCCAAACAGGTCCGTCCCAAACCCAACCAGGACAACCTTCCGACCAGATGGTCCAAGCTCAACCTGTTCAAGGACATCCTTCTGGGCCCCAAACTCAAATTGGTTATCAGATGCAAGGTGGGTTACAATCCCAACCTTCATACCAAGCGCAACCTTCTTACCAGGCTCAGTATGGAGCTCAACAACTATACGGTTACCAGCAACCCCAGGGGCAAACTCAGTTTACCCCTTATCAAAATTATCAACAAATGCAGGTCATCCCTTATCAGAATTATCAGCAACAGTATGTTGCACCTGCAAGTCAAGTTGCTAATCCATGGGGTGCTGGGGGGCAGATCCAGGGTCAGTTGTCTGCTTATGGATAGAATCCTTATGGACAGAACCCCTATGGGAAAAATCCCTATGGGCAGAACCCTTATGGGCTAGGCCCATCCGGACAAAGTCCATGGGGGCAACCACCACCCGGTTGGAATCCTGGTACTACCTCTCTTCCATGGCCACAAATGTCCTTCAATCCTCAGTTACCTTTCTTAGCGACATTGGAACTGCCAGATGTGTCCAAATTGACAAATGATCCCATTCTTCATAATCCATATTGGCCACCAGTTCCAACTAAGATACCCGGTGATTGCCCAAAATTCGATGGCAAAGCTGGCGAGGACCCTCAATCCCACGTTATGACCTATCACCTTTGGTGTTCATCCAACTCGTGGCTTGATGATTCCATCCAGCTCCGCCTCTTCCAAAGGACTCTCACTGGCTTGGCCACTAAGTGGTATATTGAGTTGAATCTCGGAACATTTCAAGATTTCAACTCGTTGGCTATGGCTTTCCTAACTCATTTTCAGTTACCCATTCGGTATGAGATAGGGACACATCTCCTTACGTCTCTCAAACAGGATACGGCCACACATATATCCGATCATATACATGAATGGAGACGGCGTTGTCGCTTGATCAAATTCTGGATTCCTGATCAGCTCCTAATCGATTGGTTCACGACCTCCTTTGTCCCTGCGATCACGCGAGACATTGCCATGGGAGCTTGTGTGACTGAAGAGCAAGCTATCGTGCGTGCTCAGTACCTCAACTTAGTCTATTCTCAGTTAGGTACTTTATATGATTATTTTCCAGACGCCCCGAGACCCGGAACATCCAAAGCTCCGCCAAAACCATCTATTGACGGTGTTATTGGCTCTGAAAACGCATCTTCAAAGAAATCATCCATGAACCCTGGGAAGCAAAATCCGAATGCTTCTAATGAAAACACTTCCCAGGGTCAATCTAATTCTGGAAACACTTCCGAGGTTAACGCCGTCCAGTCCACCATGGCGGATAATTCCTTGAAAGGGAAAAAGAAAGGGAAAGCCAAGAATAAATCCGAACAGCCCAGACAAGACTCCCCTAAACCTCCACCCAAGGAGGGAGCCAAATGTAAACCTAAGTATTCTTGTCTTATCTGTGACGAGGATCACTATACCAAGGACTGCCCCAGGTGGTCCGAAGTTAGTCGATTGTTGAAAGGTGCTCCTGGGACCCCTGCTGTGCTTAAAGAACCTTTCCCTTCACAACAAACTGAAATGGTGGCAAATCCATCGCAACCCTCTTCTTCGTTCGGCTCTCAAGTATTTATGGCTAGGACGATTCCTGTCCATGTCACTACTCGAGCAAAAGAATATCCATCTCATGCCGGGAAAGAGCTTGAGGTCCCCTCCAGTGCTCCTCCATCCAGTTCTGGTCCACTCCACATCGAGAGACCTAGCACTGAGATGACTATCTGACCCCCTCCAAAAGGGGTACTCTGGAAGTCTTCTTACAACACTAATGCTCGTGCCGCCCAGCACTATAGCATCGTTGAGGACTTAGCTCAGGCCCCGTCTGCTATGTCCGCTCTAGAAGTACTCCAGAGCTGCCCCTCCCAGAGGAAGTCCTTGCTATCGGCCATTGGTGGCATAGACCCGACTGACTCGGATATGATTTCTTTTGACCTCGAGGGCCATACGCCGAGACTGCCTCACCAAGTTGCTTTCCTCATACAGGTCATTATCAATACTAAAATGATTCATCATACAATCATTGATGAAGGTGCCTTAACTTGCATCATGTCTGTTGCCTGTTGGAAAGCTATTGGTTCTCCGACATTGAGCCAGTCGCCTACAACATTGGAAGCCTTCGACGGAAGAGAGTCCCATCCTTATGGTATCCTCCAACGGTTGCCCATCTCTTTGGAAGGGAAGACGGTAGAAGTGGAGGTCGAAGTTGTCAACGCTAATCTTACCTACAACCTCCTCCTCGGACGTAGCTGGACATATGCAATGCAAGCCGTGGCCTCCTCTCTTTTCCATGTCATTCGTTTCCCCCATCAAGGGAAGATTGTCACTGTGGACCAGCTCTCCTTCTTCACCTCCTCTTCCGAAGGCAACGTGCCTTTCGTGGAGCATACCTCTAAATCTTGTGAGAGTGTGGGAGCCGGACTCTTTAAAGATCCCGCCTAGATGGGTGTCTTTCCCCTCCCACCTCCTAATCTCGCTCCTATTAACATGATTTCCGTGCGCCCTGATCCGTGGGTGCTTCTTTCCGCCGATCAGATAGAATCTTGAGGCGATATGATGCCGTTGAGCCCTGCCGAGCTCAACTACGTCGAAATCTTTGCTGCATCGGCTCTCCCTCCCGAACCTGCTCCTTCGAGTAGTGTTCCCGACTCGTACGTTCATTTCCCTTGGCTTGGAGATGATGCTACTTTGGATCCATTAAAGGAAATATTTCCTTCCGATGAAGCCATTATAGAGACCATGTCTCTTGAGGAACCCCCTTGGTCAGATTATCACCACCGTTCCTCATTCCTCCCTGCCCATCAGGAAATGATCACCTGTCTCGAACGGTTTGCTTCTTGTATCCCATTTCAACCCCTTCAAACACCTATTCAAATTTATCAATTGTCTTTTGAAGGCAATATGGGAAACATTATGCAGACCCAACCCATCGACATCTCTGTGAAACCAGGAATTGTCGATCATATTCACATTGGAGTCACTTGCACTCCAAAGGAAGTTCAACTCTACATAGATCTGTTTCGCGAATTTCGTGATGTCTTCGCTTGGTCCTACGAAGAGATGCCCGGCATTGACCCTAGCATAGTGGTGCATGAGATACCTACGTATCCGAGTGCTAAGCCCGTTCGTCAACGACTACGCCCCGTGCACCCCCGAAAGGCTGCAGCCATTAAAGCAGAAGTCGAAAATCTTCTCAAGGCTGGTTTCATTTACCCCATTCCACTTATGGATTGGGTTTCTAATATAGTCCCTGTGAACAAAAGCAGGGCACCATTCGAGTCTGTGTTGATTACCGTGATATCAACCGCACCTATCCTAAGGATAACTTCCCCACACCCTTCATCGATCAGCTCATTGATGAATGTGCAGGAAGCAAAGTCTACTCGTTTATGGACGGTTTTTCTGGGTATAACCAGATCAACAACGCGCCCGCTGATTAGCATAAGACGATATTTATCTGTCCTTGGGGCACTTTTGCCTACAAGAAGCTCCCTTTCAGCCTAAAGAATGTCGGTGCTACCTTCCAACGTGCAATGTCCTATGCTTTTCATGACATCCGTCACATTGTACAACTGTATCTGGATGATCTTCCAGCTCATTCAGTCAAACGTCAGGACCATCCTTCCCATCTTCATGAAATCTTTCTCCATTGTCGACACTACTGTATCAGGGTTAATCCTCATAAATGTGTCTTCTGCATTGAATCAGGCCGACTACTCGAGTTTATCGTCTCCCGAGAGGGCATTTGTCTGGATCCCCTCAAAGTCGAGGCTATTCTAAATCTCCCCCCCTGCTTCTTTGCAGCAGTTGCAGAGCTTGCAGGGAAAAGCAAATTTCCTAAGACGATTTGTTCCGAATTATGCCGAGGTGGCTAAAGGTTTTACACGGTTATTGAAGCGAGACACACCCTTTCATTGGGATGCTATCGCTTAGGAGTCTTTCGAGCGTCTCAAGGGTCTCCTTGTTTCTGCTCCATTATTGAGACCTCCGAATTACCATCGTGATTATACTTTGTATCTAGCCACCACCGATACCACTATCGGCATGGTTCTCGTGCAAGACGATGATGATGGCAATGAGCCCGTTATCTATTACCTCAGCCGCAACCTCCTAGATACGGATACTCGCTACGCTTACGTCGAGAAGTTGGCATTGGCCGCCGTTTGTGCCATCCAATGCTTCCGGCATTATATCTTGTTGTGCACCACGACCGTGATTTCTGACTACAACCTGATGACGTACATTTTGTCACGTCAGTTGCTGGGGGGCAAATACTCAAAGTGGATCGTCATCCTCCAAGAGTTTGACTTGGAATTTACTGCTGCCAAGTCTAAGAAGTCCCTGGTCTTTGCTGAGTTACTTTGCTCGTTGCCATCTCCTTCTGTACCCTCTCTTTTAGAGGATCATATCCCGGATGAAACTCTTTTTCCGATCAGCACCCTCGATCCCTGGTACGGGGATATTATTGTCTATTTGCAGACGTCCTCTTTCCGCCCCGCTGTGTTCAAAGATGCTCGGTGGCGGATCCGTCATCAATCTCAACCCTATCATATCATTGGGGACACCCTGTACCGTCTCGGCGTTGAATCCGTCCTTCGCCGATGTCTAACCCTCAAGGAAGCTGAAAAAGTCCTGAATGACTGCCACTCTGGCGCCTGTGGTGGTCACATGTCCGATATGCCACAGCCCAAAAAATCCTTCGCGCTGGTTATTTCTGGCCCTCCATTTTTAAGGATTGCATTCTTGCCGTCCGTTCGTGTCATGCGTGCCAGATATACCAGTGGAAGATGTGTGCGCCACCAGCTCCACTGCACCCTGTAGTGACCATTGGCCCTTTTGCAAAATGGGGCATTGATTATACAACCTATAAGCCTCGCTTGGCCGGGGGGCATGGTTTTATTATCGTTGCCGTCGATTACTTTACAAAATGGGCCAAAGCGATGCCCACACTAACTGAAGACGGTCACACAGCGGCACATTTTTTGTTCAATCATGTTATTACGCGGTTCGGAGTTCCACAGGCCATCGTCACAGATCACGGAAAGCATTTCCATAATCACATGATGACCGAAATAACAACCCAACTAGGCTTACGACATGATAGCTCGACCCCGTACTATCCTCAGTCTAACGACTAGGTTGAAGCTGTTAACAAGATTTTAGTTACGATGCTTCAACGTACTATTGACATGCATAAGTCTAATTTGCATCTGATGTTGTTTCCCGCCTTGTGGGCCTACCGAACCTCTGTGAAGGATGCCACCGGTTTCACTCCATTTCAGCTAGCTTATGGACTGGAGGCTACCCTTGCTATAGAATGTGAAATTCCTTCGTTGAAAATAGCCGTTGAGTTGCTTCCCAACACTACTCCAGTAGAGGAACAACTTCTTTATCTAGAACGATTGGACGAGACCCGTCGCCTAGCCTCTCTAGCTATCGAAGCTCAAAAGAAGAGAGTTAAAACTCACTTCGACCATACCATCCATCCTCGTTCCTTTGTTGAGCGAGACCTAGTCCTGCTATACGACCAAGCAAATGACAAGCTGGGGGCAGGCAAACTCGAGCCCATGTGGCTAGGCCCTTATACTGTAAAGAAATTCTTGCAGAAGGGGGCATATGAGCTAGTTGACTACGAAGGTAATCCTCTTGATAAGCCCCGAATTGGGTTGTACTTGAAAAAGTACTATGCATGATTCAGGCACTTCAATTTCTACATGCGTGTGTGCGTGTGTATGTTTTTTCATGTTTTTGGCCTGGTGTGAAGGCGTGATTGCCCCTTATTGTGTTTTTGCTTCTTGTGCAGATGTCAAGTGCACCTTATGTTGGTTTCGCTGATGGTGCCTGCCGCAGCACTCGCAATTTGTCCTCTGCGGCGTGGGTGATCTACGATCCTCACGGTGAGTTGATAGATCTTCAAGGTGTGTGTTTAGGCTGTACTACAAACAATGTTGCTGAATATAGTGCTGTTATTGAATTATTAGCCGAGGCGATTAATCTCGGTATTCGTACATTGGTTGTTAACCTAGACTCTCAACTTGTCGTCCATCAGCTCAATGGGCGATATTCCGTCAGAGACCGTCACATTTTAAGGTTGTACTTACGTGTTAAATTGTTAGAAAGGAATTTTGACTTTATCACATATCAGCATATTCCACGACGATTAAACACATTATCTGATGCATTGGCTAATCATGTATTAGATAGACATTTGCGTAATTTATAATCAAAACATCATACAAGCAAGCACATAAAAGCACAATAATAAACCATAAGCATATGTATATATATGTGTGTGTGTCATAATGTTTGCACCGCGTGCGTTACATAATCCAAAAAATAATACATGTTCATCCTAATAACATCCTGGGACGACATGTCCCTCAAAAAATATGCATAAAAGAAGCCTAGAAGTCTAGTCGCGGTGGTGCTCATGATAGCACGTCACCGCGCTAGAAGTCTAGTCGCGGTGGTGCTCATGATAGGCACGTCAGCCGCGCGCACCAATCGCATCTACAATCAGACGAATGGCATGTGAGTCGGCACCCCCACCTGTGTGCATCCTAGGTCTAGTCGCGATGAGGGCACGTCTCGCTAATGCTAATCTAGCGTAACCCGGGATCCCTTGGGTGAGTCCCTCAAGATTCTGCACCAGCTCTTCCCCCACGGCACCTCCTGCCTGAGGGTCAGCTACGGGTTGGCCCCTCCGCGCTATAGGAGACAAGCCAGGTGGTCGCTCTGGGCCTACATCTGCATATACATACGACTATCATCAGAACATGCATGTATTAACAAAAAAGAATGAAAATACGTAAAACATCGAAAATGAAGAGATCATACCTAACTCCTCATCCCACTCCTCTCCCTCTGGCGGTGGGAGGTCTGGATCCCCGATGAAGTTAGTCCCCGCGTATGGCCAATCCTCCACTACGATCAGCTGACGACGGAGCCATATGAAGAATTCAGGCCGCCAAGACATCTGTTGGCCCCCTTCTCCTCTGAGCATCAATGCTGCCCAGCGAGTCATCCTAGGCTCTCGTGGCAATGGATCAGCCACTACAGCTCCCTAAATCTGAAAGAGGGGTAATCGTTCCAAGAAGAACGACACCAAAATTGAGCCATACCCGAACTGTTTCACTCCTCCGCGCTTACACTTTGTAAGTTGTCTTTTGATATTGGTAGTCACCACTGTAGCCCAATCAAAGATGGTGGGGATGAGGCATTCTGTCGCTAGTAACAGATGATTCTTGCTTGCCTCATGGGGCGCCTGTACCCCAGCTGCACGTGTGATGGTTAACAGTATCACCTTAAGAACCAAGTCCTAGATGGTGGCGATATCCACCTTGGCACTGTTTCTCCCAAATTGTGCCTCTGGACACACTCGGGCCTTCACTTCACCTATCTTCTCTCCGGAAGGTCTGCTTCCGGTCAAAATAGGGTTCGCCCCTCTCTGTGACAGCCCAGTAATGAAATACACATCAGACACGTCCAACTCTAAGGTTTGGTCCCGTAAGCGAAATACTTGGTCATCCGCATCCCAAGCATCAACTATGAACTGCAATAACTCGGGCTGAGCCATAGATAAGATGTGAGGAAGAATTTCTTGAGGCCACAATCCCTCAAAGCATTCATGCATCCCTCATCCTCTATGGCCAAGGCATCTACGGCATCATGTTCCCGTTCTTTCCATTCCACCACCATTTTTGCTTGTTTCCTGCACCCACAAGGATGAATAAATCGTTATTAGAACTCTGGTAAGCTTACAAACTGGACAAATTTTAAAAATAATGAAAAAATTCCACGTAAAAATTAGGTCACGCGGTTGGCGCGACTGTTTCTAAAACAGTCGCGCCAATGGCGCGGCACCTTTGGGAAAATAACTCCATTGGCGCAGATTTGTGCCGGATACCCGCGCCAAAGGGGCGTGGCCCTATATTTTAAATTCCTCCTTGCAGAGGCTCAATCAGGGAACAAAATGCGTAAAAAAGGTACGGAAATGGAGCTAAGGAAAGCGCCTCTTACCTGGAACCGACGAAATCCCGAATGGTTGCACAGAATGGTTGAAATCACCGTCTGAAGTTTGCTCGTCAAATGGACCACTCCTACTATTCAAGAGGTAAAAAGTAAAAGTGATTCTATTTTTTACATTTTCACCATATTTATAGACTTTTTGACTTTTTTTTAGGTTTAAAAAGTTATTTTTTGAATATTTTAATATATTTTGGTCGAGAATGGGTTTTACACTTACTTCTTGTGCAGCGACAGGTCTTTTACGCAACTTCGATGGTGAAACGAGTTGTATTTTATACTTTTTCGGACTCGGTAAATACACAAAAAAGTCACTGTGGAGTCATCTTTCAGCTCTTTTCTGACTCGCTAAACATGAAAAGATCGCCGAGTTACCCCTCTTGACTCGTTAAACATAAATAAGAGGCAGTCGTCTTTAAACTCTTTTCCGACCGTGTAAAAAATGAAAAGATCGTCGGACCCTTGTCGTTTCAGGTTCGTTAATGGTTACGAAACGACGTGATATCGATCGCTTTTTTACTTTTTCAGGTCGGTGTCACTACATATGAAAAGTACTCCTCGATCGTAATGATCGGGCGGTTCTTTCGAGCATTGTTTTATACTTTTTCGGGCTCGGGAGACACAACTTTACGAAAAAGGACCCCCTTGGACTTTTCTTTTCTGCCGTCTTTTCAGACTCTCTAAACAGGAAAAGACATCGAGTTCTTCATTTGTCAGACTCGTTAAAAATTAATGACATCGGATTCTGTCATAATGATGCCTTCCGTGTCTAGGTGGGGACATCTCATCTCGTTTTTACACTAGCCTCCGTGGGTTTTGGTTATCCTGTTTGACCTCTCATCTGCTCATTTCCTTGTCACCATGACCTCTGCTCATTTGATGTCAAATACTGCCAAGTCTACTGTCATGCCGCCGATATGTTTAAGAGAAGTTGACCTCTGCAACATTACAACCTCCCTCTGATACCTCACATAATTCTGATTCACCACAACATCTTTCCTCTATCTTGTGTCAATGATGTGGGAAACATTATGGCCCACCTTTGATCAAGGTCACTTCTTGTCGACTTCAGCTCATTATCCAGGAAGCTGATCTAGAGACTCCCTTTCGGTGCCTTAGAGCCTGCATGCCTCAATGGCAGGTTCTTCATGTTCGACGAGAGGTTTTCATCATTGGCCTCTGATTGAATGATTCTACGGGTGTTCGACGCCAGCTCATTGATTCGCACGTCGTAGATTGTACCTATAGTACCTTGAGGCCCTTTGTCATTATTGGTGGTACCTCTCGTGTCTGTTGACAGTTTTCATCATTGACTGGTAATCAGACGATGTTCATGCATGTTTGACTCCAACCCATGTATTCACATGCTTGAACTTGTACTCTGTTCGGGTCGAGATGGAGCACAAGACCCTGGATTTTGTTTGTTGGAATCCAGGCTGCGATTTGTGGCTTATTATGATCATTACATGACTCATTCACTGGATGGCTGCGACCATGCTTGAGTTTATTTATTGATCCTCACTGGATGGCTGTGCCCATACCTTGGATCTAGATTGTTATGTACTCTGTTACGGATGGCTTCGCCCATACCACATTTATGATGTACTTGAGATATCAGTTGTACTTCTTTACGCAGGTTCTCCGGCGGCAGTGTTTTCGGTTACGCATGTTCTTGTAAAGCATTTCACCCCTCTCTCTCCCTCGGGCCTCATGCTTTAGGGGGCATCTGTTACACAACAATTTGTCACCGTTTGTCACCATCCCTGTTACCCCTCACCCGCACACTGGAGGACTCATTCCGGGACCTGTGAGAAGTGACATGACATGAAACCACTTGCATCATATTCCTCTAAGTATGAGCTTCATATTCCCTGAAGACATCTCCTGCAGAATACCCATGGAAACAACTCTTTTTGCATTAGCGTGGGTCCACAGTTTACTGCGCGCGCCAATGAGGGAAATCCTCTAAAGAGGGCGCGCTATTGGCGCTCTGTCTTAGAGTCGCACTCGCGCCAACCGAATTGAGTAAAGTTTTCAACCAACAAGCTTCTGAAGGTTCTCCTTAACCCATTCACCAACTGAATCTATGTTGAGCTAGGATGGTTTGGCTTCGAATCTCCATAGAAGGGAAGTGGTTTGCCACCCTTCATGGAAGTTTCTAAGTGATAAAGCCCAATCCCATGAATAATGTGGTTGACCCTATCTCTTTCCTCTCTATCTATAAAAGCTTATCTCTATGCCTTGAGCAAGCTAGTTCCAGTTCCAGCATAGTGATAGAGAATACCAGGAATTCAAGAGTTTGAAGCTGCAAGAGCCTTCTTTGCACCCATAAGGCCAAATCTAAGTGAGGAGATTCTTGTCACCTAAGAGAGAGAGGCTTGTTTCCCACCCCAACAAGCTTTGCAAGACTTATGTAGCTGACTACCCAGCCAAAGGAGGATTTGACGTCAGAACAATGGTTGTATTCTTCTTTGTTATTTATCAATAATAGATGACTATCATTATGGTTCCACTCTCATTGTCTTATGATTGATGTTGAGTTATATCTTTTCTGACTGATATATAGTTGCATCTATTGGATTTTATGCTTGTATTTGTGTTGTTCTTTGCATGTGCAGGTGTCCAATCACGGAGATCGTGGGGATCGTGACCGGCTGAGGCAAAGGAACGAGGGCGACGTCTCTTCTACGAATATTAGCGTTGGAATCCAAGTAGGTTCTCATCATCCACTTTTTATTTGCAATTAGGAACTTGCGTGGTAGCATTGTTTGATTGTTGCTAGACCCGGTCTGGGCTAGTAGGGATCGTCTCTGTCCGCAGAGAGGATTTACCTCCACAACAAGGTGGAACAACCATCAGTTGGGTTTCAAAACTACAAAGTGTTGTTGCACTCTCAATGATGGAAGAAAAGTATGTTGCTTCTACAGAGGCTAGTAAAGAAATGATTTGGTTACAAAGGTTTTTGGATGAATTGGGTAAGAAGTAGGAGTTGGGAAGGTTATACAGTGACATCCAGATTTCCATACATCTTGAAAAGAACTTTGTATTTCATTCGAAGACTAAGTATATACAGCTCAAGTACCATTTCATACGGTTAGTGTTGGAAGATAGACAGTTGAAGCTGGAAAAGATACACACTAGCAAGAATCCTACATATATGTTAACAAAAGTTGTAACCAGGGAGAAACTGAGATTATGCTCGACTTCAATTGGTACTCAAGTATAATGATGGAGATGAGAAACAACCAGGTCTAAAGTGGATTCATTGTCCAGAAAGTGAAGCTGCGATGAATTTTATATAATGAGTCTCCAAGTGGGAGATTGTTGGCTGTGGAGCCTGATTATCTTCTTTATTCAAAGGTATCGTCGCATTGGATTCCAATTTGTAATGGGGTGGAAACACTGCCTATTTTTGTGTGCCTCCAGGGGGGTCCAGGGGGCAATTAAAATTCTTTAGAGCTCCCCCTGGCAGGGGATCAGGGGCAGTGCCCCTGCAACTAAAAATAGATGTAAAATTGCCTTGTAAAATGTTGTAATTTCGTAGTCAATCTGGGCCATTAATTAGGTGGAAATTAGATGGTATAGGTTATATTTAAATTTAGGGTTCTTTTTCCTAGAAGGAAACCCCTCACTATATATGAGGGAATTGTATTGCGGCTATGTAGATGTGTATTCTGAGTGATAAAGATAGAGGAGATTGTGTGAGAGAAAAGAGGGAATTACAACATATCTATTGTAGGTTGTATCTCTTCATTTTGTTGGATAATATAAAATGAAGGACTAGATCTTTCTCCGTGGATGTAACCCAAATTAGGTGAACCATATATATCTATGTCTCTCTTTTTTTATGTGTTTTATGTATTTATATTTCTGCAATATTTTATGTGCTCCATTGCTTTGTAATATATAATTTTCTAACAGTTGAATCATATCATAATAACCCTTCATCACATGTTTACCCTGGTGGACTGATTAGCTTTGGTAAATGTGGGAGGAGGATGTTACATATAGGTTAAGATACATCATTTTCCATTACATTTTTCATCTTAAACTCATACTATGATACTTATTCATAGGGTTGACCCCACTATGTTGCGATTCTTTATCCTCTCTCACTTTTCATTTCATAAAACTGTAATATAATCATATATCCTTTACTTCCCTAGGCTTCCTAGTTAGAACCTTACTAGCATATGTTTCCCATGCTGCAAATCTTGTGTAGGCTCGAGAGTCCTCTTTTAGTCCCACCATTACTTTGTGTTGAAGCTGCATTCTTTTACTTCTCCAATTTTATTCTATCTTTATACCCTAGAGGCTTCCATGTGTTGAGTTATAATATTTCATTGCATATTGACCACTTGCACCTCTTTTGGCCTTGAGCCGACTTCATTGGACTTGTGTATAAGCCACTTTTGACCATGACATTTTTGCAATATCAAGATTTGTATTCATTATCCTTTTCGACTTGACACCCTTTTTCCATGGAGGGAACATTCCTCGAGTGTCGATGACCATTATTTTCCACCTTGCATTAAGCATAGGAATGTTCCAAACCTAGGAACTAGTGCACGTTCCCTGGAAACTCGTTCTTTCCACTATACTATAGGCATTCTTTTATAATTTTTCATGCTTAATAATATGAAAAAGACAAAAAAAGGAGTGGGAATGGTACAATTTCTTTATCATTTGATAATAGAAAGTACTAGTCATGTCACCCTTGAACAAATAACTTAAAAATAAAGAGTCTTTCCTCCATCAGGATGGGACTTAGTTGTACTTTAGGGAAGCCAAAACCTTGTCTTTGAGTTAGTCCTCCACTGGTTGGTTAACTCTTCCAATCATATGGAGAGTTTGTTGATGCCTCCTACATCGCAAACTTATACAAAATTATTTTACGCTGCCATAAAGTCACATAAAGTCGTTCTTTTATTCAAGGGAAGTCAACCTTGTGTTGGCCATTCTGTGGTGTCTCTTGACTCATTTTTTTGGCCATACCGATGTATTAAGATATTCTTAGTATCACATCAGTTACATGGTCCTTTACTTATCTCAGTTAAGAAGGTCCCCATGGAATTCTTGTTGGTGGGTCTACTCTTATCAACTATGACAAATAGATTGAAGAGTAGACCTAGATTTCGCCCTAACCCTCTTTACATCATTAATAGGTGACCTTGTGCTCAACATTGATCAATATGATGGGCCTTTGACTGAGTGGTTTCCTTTGTGTTATATGTCATCTTACATTATCACATGTTGGGACTCGTGCAATACCTTGGTTTCCATTTGACCATATTGGTGGATTCCTAACCTCTGTGTCAGATTTCATTATTGATTGGTTCAAAGGATTTCTTTCATGCGCTAGCCACATTTTGTGTACACAAAAAAAATTACTTCAAGGTGCTTGCTTTATATTTATTCATCTGCATCCTTCCAAATTATTGACCTATGGGCTATGCTTGTGCTGGTTGATGTGCGATGCATTAATGCCTTCCTTCCAGTGGATCTTTTCCCATCGACTCCAACCCATTGCTCTGAGAACAAGGTCTAGAATTTTTTTCTAGTACCTTAGGGTTTGGAGTCATCAATGGTAGAGTCCTTAACTATCGATAGTGATAATACATCAATTTCTCCTGATTGACAGATTATTTCAAGTGTTATACTTCAACACACCTATTCACACTTGTTAGATTGTATTGGGGTACCTTGACATGCATTATCATTATTGGTGAGTTGTCTCGCATTTGTTAATAGTATACATAAATGACCAGTAATAAAACAATATCTCACATGGTTGACATCATCTCATTTATTCCCATGTTGTAGAAATGTAACATCTGGGGTTGGTGAAGACCTCGGGTTGTGTCAACATCTTAGTTCACTTCACAGTTCCTTCAACTTTATGCCAGTGACACCTCCCAGCTCTATATGTTGCACACTTTCTTGGCAATGTATTATATGTTGGAAGATGAGTTTATGCAGTACCACTTCTCCACTTACATGAAATGGTACTTTTATGAGTATTAGTTATACAACATCATTTCAAATATCCTTCTATCTGATATTGAGACATAACCTCATTGTGTTCTTTGGCAGTTATGATCTAATGATCCACTATGTATTCTACAACTCATTTTGTACACTTATATATACATTTTGGATCCGCATTATACTTTAGTAGTGAAAATAAATTATTACTTTTGAGCATGGGTATTCCCTCCTTAGACATGATTTTTATTTCTGATACCTTCAGTAGGTGTTTGACGGACTAGAATCTGGTGATTTCCTCCCAAGTCTTCGAATGAATACTCTCTCTATAGTTAACATATTTCATCCATCATGTTCCCTTCTAACCTCATCTCTTAGGGGGGATTTTTTATAGCATCATTTAGCACTCACGTAGACCTGATGCTCTCATATGGATTTGGGCAATCCATTTACCCTTGTAGACTTGAATTTATCTTAAAAAATTATATTTCAAATTATATATGTGACTCTACCGACACAAACATGCATGAATATGTGGGTCCCAAAATATTATACCCATGTATACATTTTTAAATTTGAAAAAATAAAATAAAATGTTATTTTTCGAGCAGGGTTTACGAGTTTTAACGAGATCCAACCTACAGAAGCCGAAGACCTAACCGAAATAAATAATTTAAGGTGGTATATATACACCCCTTTGGTAGGCCTAATTCATAGAAGAGGAGACATATCAAAATTATACTTGATTTCCCCTGTATCAAGTTTTCTTTTCTCGTGCCTCCTCCACTCTTAGTCTCTAGGAAACCGTGGTTTCCTTTGTAGAGATGCTCAGTCTCCTTATCTAGCACATTCCTACATCTATTAGAGAGGTTGTCTTCATGGCTTGAGCTAGACAGATCTGGAGGAAGTCTTCACCAATGCCTTTGGCCTTAATCAAGTTGTATCTATCATGCATTTATTGTTATTCATCAATAAAGGAACTCATGTCTTGTTCCTGATATATGTTGTCCTCTTATGAATGAAAGTCTAAATTTCTATTTATGATGATCTAACATATTCTTGTGCATGTACTTTTAATTATATACTCTATCTATGATTTTGTGATTGATTTGAAGGTATGAACATCTTGGAGGAGGAGGAAGCAGAGGGTTTGGACCCTATGGGAACATCTTCAAACGTAGGACCCATGGGTATGTTCCTAAGTCCAACTTTAATAATTAAAATGTTTAGCATGTTGGATTGATTCTAAATCTAACTTTAATAATTTGAATGTTGTCCATGCATGTGCTCAGGGTGAAGTCTAAGTCAAATTGTGAAGCCAATGCTTCACATGTTGCTCCTCCTGAGTTCTTCTTGCTAGAATTTTTGTGTGGACATTTTGTAGCATGGTGATTGAATTCATGAAAATTGAAGCATTTTATTTTAAAAAGGTATTTATTCTTGCCCCCTAGGTTGGAATATGGTTTTGTTTGAGATTTATTCTCTTTTCCCTTCTTTCCCTTATCCAACCAATGAAAAATTTTCTTCATCCTCTCCCTCAAATGAACCTCCATCTCTGGTATTTCGCCTAATTTATTCTTATACCACATCGAACAATAAGCATTCCCAATTCAATAATTTCTTTCTCCCATTCACTAAGTCCTGGTAGCTATACCAGGATTTTGGAAGGCCAAGAGGAGCTAGTCTTACTAGGTCATCTTCTGCAACATTCATACCAACCCTTCCAAGCCCATCACAAACTTGTGTAAATCTAGTGAGATACTACAGAATGTTATCATTCTTGTGCATCTTAATGTTTCAAAGTTTGTATTTCAACGAAAATTTTCGATGGTCACTTCCATTTTCAAATATCTTAGTCAATTCCTTCCACAATGTGAAAGGAGTTTCTTTCCCATGGATATTTAAGACAATGTGGTCTCATCTCTCACTCCCTCCACGATTATTCTCCTGACCTTGGCTACATATTTGTTCCATTGGGATAAGTTTTGGGCATCATATGGTCTTGGTTGTCGAATTCTTCTCTTGACATATTCTATAAATCCATTGTCATCAAGCACTGACCCCATGTGATCCTTCTAGGCAATGAAATTAGATTTTCCTTCCAAGTCATACTCTAATCTCAATCCATTGAAGGCCAGTCTCCAAACTTGGAGGAAATCCTACTACAATGAAGCTGGAAATTTGAACCTTCTAAGGAGAAACTTAAAAATAATTGTTCTAATGTGAATCTTTCTCTCATGGCATGTAGAAATATGGTGATATAATTGCAACTTCTCAAAAAAATTAATCTAAATTGAGAGACACAATTATACTCTACTGCTCTATGGAAATTATTTCACAATTTAGAAAGACATTCACAAATGTACATCCATCACATACACAAGTGCACTGATTTATCTAGGGGAAACCAACTAGTACAAACCCCTTAAGCCTGCTAGCATCAATTAGATGAATGGAGAGTGTATTACAATCGCTTGCTCACCTTAAGTTCAACCTGCAAAAGAATAATTGTTCTCTCTTCTCAATGAGAAGCTCTAACCCAAACTTAGTCAATTTCATCCCCACCTGAGCTCCTATTTCCTTGCACAAATCTTGAGAAAATTGGCCCCTATCTTTAGTAATTTCCTCCAAAATGATTGTGAAATTCCCAAGGATTTATCATTGATTGCATGTAACACATGTACACTCAAGACTAGTCTACAACTAGAGTTACATTGCCTAGGAATCTCTACCACGCTAAGAAATTTCAATTCCCTGGATGCATGAGCTATTTTTGCTTGATTTATCATTTAACTAGAGGATCTCTAATTTAGATTGTTGTCCCATTGCGCAATTGACCTCTAACTAGTTCTATTAACACTTAGAACTAGTTTATCTTAGTACATCTAGAAATAACTAAACTGGAGTGCTACAAATTAGTAATCACACATGCATAAATGAACTCCAATCCCACTAACTTGAATTTACTAAGCTAACTGAGTGAGAAGAGCCATGAAACCTCAGTTGTTTGATGATGTGGAAATTTTGAATTATATGACCAAGGCTAAGTCAAGTTAAGCCTTTCTTGCTAAAATTCTGAACAGAAAGATGGATTTAGCTCCCTGAAAACCTCACAACCTTGAGTGCATCAACTGTTAGTGGATATTCGAATTATGGGTGAATAAATTTAGGGAGAATGTTGAGTTGTAGGTGATTAAATGTAGGGGGCACGCGTCTTACATCTTCTACAACTACCTCCAATGCATTAATGCATATTAAATGCACTCTAGTGCACTCTTTTCCTTCACATTAATCACATTAGGCCATGAGATATGACAATCATCCTCTAGTCTTCCTAATAAAGACATGATAGCCAAAATGATGTCATTAAATGCAAGGAAAGATGGAAATATAGATCGAAGGAAGGCCATATGGGCCTTATTATTTACCTATTAATGATAGAGAGAAAATAGACAATTCAAATCATGTAAAGGATGTAGCTCACTGTATAAGAGAGAAAATGATCTTCATAGGTCAAAATCCAAGAACCCTAATTTAAAGAGAAAATAGAAAGGAATGGTAACACACAACAAATTTTGAATATGATACAAAGAATATATTGAATTTCCCAAAATAAAAATTTCCAATCAATATTTGCATAGTCGTAACTAATTAGAAACCAAAGCACCACCAAATGAAAACAAGAAAAGGGACAATAACTAGACAAAACACTCATTAGTGAGACAAACATTCAGATCAAACCAAAGGAACAAACCAAAAGTAGATATGGAGCTAGATATAGATTGTAAAAAAAGTATCAAAATTGACCTGAAAAATAAGATCTAGGTCTTTAAGACAAAAGCCCCAAAACCAACCATGAAATTGCTTCAACGAAATCCTAAAGCTAGCCAATCAAGAAATCAAACTCAAAATAAGAGTGCAAAATCATATCTAAAATAAATCTAGGTTGCGAATAGCAGTAACTCACAAATCCAAAAAACTAAAAACAAATTTGAAATAAAAGACTTCAAATCCAAGAAAATTAGGTTTAACAAGAAACCCTAGGACTAAAGAGAATACAAATCCAAAGAAGAATTTATAACTGGATCATATCTATACTAGATCTAGATATACCATATTTGGATGAACAATTAGCCTAAGAATAAATGTAAAGGATCAAATCAAGTCCTATGGGAAAATCCCTCAACAATCCAAATTTACAATAACCTTAATGGGATAGAGTTTACAACAATGAAAGGATCCTCACAGGGAAGTGAAATAAGATTGTGTGATGATAGTTATTTTTTCACTATATGTAGTTACAAGCAAGTTAAGATGGAGAAAACTTATTTAAAAAGAGAGACATTTGTGATATCAAGTCCAATCCAAGGTGAATTATAGGAACCATATCCTTAATTCAAATTAACTCAGAAAAGGAAATCAAAGAAACAAAAATCCAAATAAGCCACAACAAAAAGAGATCCATTGAATTCAGGGTTAACTCTCTAGTGGTGTCACTAGTTCAATTACAGGAGAATTTAACTTGAGATAAAAGGATACTTTTAACCCAACAAATTCCTTATAACTTTCCTAGAATGGTGCACGTACTATAATGTCCAATGATCACTAGATTAACCAATTAGATTCCATACATTCCATGCATTTGTTAGGTCCCTATTATACTAGTGATTCCGCCATTACTATTGTCATTGTATCCCTTATTTTTATTATTGTGCCCCTATTGTCCCCATACTGTTATTAGTGTTCCCCATAGAAACCCACTATTGTTATTGTTGTGCCCTTATGTTATTACTTTTAGGTCATTTTGATTCTATTGTGACCCCTTAGACTCCTATATATAAAAGGGAGGTTTAGTCATTTGTATCATCCAAGAATTGTTCATTTGTGTAATGTAAAGGAGGTTTCCCTCTCGAAGAGGCTGGATTATAAGGCATTGATCTATCTATTCTATCTTTTTGTGAGCTGGTTTCCTAACATTTGGTATCAAAGATTTGGATTCTAGGGTTTCATTGCTCCAAACAGGTCATCGTAGCATTTTCGCTATAAATTTTTTTCTGCGACGTTTCAAAAGTTTAAAAAAATACATTTGAGCTGACATCGTTCTGAACTTCAGGTCTAAATTTCAGAGCTTGTCTCGCTATATTTTCAGAGATATGATCTGAGGAATTTAGGGTTTTTGCATACTCCCGAATTACATTCCAAACAAGTGACCTGGGGCCAATTATCATAAATTTTGTTCTGAGCATCAGATTGAAATTTCGTAAGAAGTTTCATAAAGAGGATGGCCTTTAATTTTTGTGTATCCATTTCAGATACTAAGGTCAAAATAGTGACACATGGCACTTCGTACAAGTTCACTCTACTGAACTATTATATAATCAGTCCACCGTTCGAGATTTCGCATAACTCTTTCTTGGAGAATCCAATCTTGATCAGACTTGCAAGGTTAGAAAGAGGAATCAAAGGGTTATTGCAGGACGTGATTTCAGATATTCGAGATCTGCAGTTACAGAGATACAACAGATTCAATATCGAGCTCTTACAAAGTGAAAAAAAGTTGTGTAGTTTTTTTAAAATTTTGCATAAGATTGGTTTGAAAAATTAGTTTGAAGGAATTCAAAGGGAATGGTGAAGAATTATTAGCATTAATTGATGCCCTGAAGAAAGAGAATGGAAACACCTAGTAAGAAAGCTGAAAGCTCTAGCATGACTCGTGAAGAAGAGGAAGAAATGCAACATGATATATCAAAATTACAAGACCAAGTACAATAAATTTCACTCTCACAAAAGGTGACTGAAGCCAAGATGAATGGCGTGGAAGCTAATATGAATGGCATGCAAGTTAAGGTGAATGGCATGTAAGTTAAGATGGATGGCATGGACACTAAGATGAATGGCATAGATGCTAAGATGGAAGAATTGAAGATAAATTTGAATAAGTTGCTCCAAGAAATGGTTACTAATGGTGAAAGGGTAGTAAAGGAAACTCATGATGAGAACAAAAGAAATGTTAATCATGATTTCATAGACTCTAATTTTGGAATGAAGACCCACCATGTTCCAAAAATAGATATGAGGAAGTTTGATGGCAAGGATCCTGGAACATGGATACTACAGATGGAGCAATTTTTCGATCTCCATAATGTGCAAAACACACCAAAAGGTACGTATTTCAACTTTATATTTGGAACCAAATTAGTTTGTATGGTATCGATGGCTTTGATCTCATAAACAAATTGTCACTTGGCAATTTTTATGGAACAAATGATAGCACATTATGAGGATACAAAAAGAAACACTGTTTTTAGCCAATTGATAAATCTTAAACAAAAGGGTTCAATGATGGAGCACATTGAGGACTTTCAAAATTTGAACATAGGGTAAAATATATTCCAAAGGAGCATAGGATTGATGTGTTCATAGGGACTTTAAAGGATAATATCCAGCATGAGATTCACCTTTGGGAACCTGATTCATTGGAGAAGGCATTCAGGTTAGCAAGAAAAATGGAAAGCAAAATTATGGCAACCAGGAAGCCTACCACTCACAACTATAAAGATGGAAGTGTTGTTGTCACTAGCCTTCCACAACCTACAAGGTTGACACCACAACAATTGGAATAAAAAAAGAGAAAAGGGGCTTTGTTACAGTTGTGATAGAAAATACAGTAAAGGTCATAAGTGTGCTGAGAATAAATTATTCTACATAGATTGTGAAGAGGAGGAAGAAAAGGAACAAGAAATGTAAAAAGAAGAGGATATACTCCAGGAACAAACCATAGATAAAGAAGAAATGAATCTGACCATATCTTGTAATGCATTGGTTGGAATTACCACCCCTCAAACTATTAAGATAGAAGGACATATCAAGAAGAAAAAGGTAATAGTGTTGATTGATTCGGGAAGTACCCATAATTTTATTCATTGTAAGATAGCCAAGGAATTGAATTGCTTCCTATATCCAACACCAGAGTGTCAAGTGATGGTTGCAAGTGGAGGAACCATAAATTTCTCTAGAAAGTGCCATAATATCAAGCTATCCATGGGAGAATATGTATTGAATATCCGAATGCTTTCCATTCCAATGGGTGGTGCTGATGTTGTACTAGGAGTCCAATGGCTACAATCCTTGGGTACAATAGATTTTAATTTTCAAGAACTTTTCATGAAATTTTGTGCAGAAAGAAAGGAAGTTGAATTAAGGGGCATTCCAGGGAAACCGAGAAAGATAATCAGCTCTAATGGTATCACAAATCTTCTAAAGAAGGAAGAATGAGGCGTATTTGCACAATTATGTTCGCTAGAGGTTCCCACATTGAAATCATCTATTTCTCCAGATCTCCAAAAAGTCTTGGACAATCATTCCAAGGTATTTGAGACTCCCAAAGGCCTCCCACCTATTCATGATCATGATCATGCTAGCCATTTGATTCCAGGAAGTGTCCCTCCAAACATCAGGCCGTATAGATATCCCTATGCCCAAAAGAGTGAAATTGAACGTATTGTTGTAGAAATGCTAGAGGATGATATAATTCAACCTAGTCAAAGTTCATTCTCTGCTCCAGTTTTATTGGTGCATAAGAAGGATGGATCATGGCGCATGTGTTCAAAATATAGGGAGCTCAACAAGCTCACTATTAACGATTAATTTCCCATTCCTGTTATTGATGAATTATTGGATGAATTGCATGGATCAATTTACTTCACCAAATTGGATCTTTGTTCAGGATATCATCAAATCAAAATGAAGATTGAAGACATTTTGAAAACAACATTTAGAACTCATGAGGGTCATTATGAATTTTTGTTCATGCCTTTTGGCCTTACCAATGCACCTTCTACATTTCAAGGTTTGATGAATTACATTTTCAAACCCACCCTTAGAACATTTGTGTTAGTATTTTTTGTGATGTACTAATCTACAACAAGTCTTGGAAGGATCAGGTTGAACATGTTGACAAGGTGCTCAAACCATTGAAGGAGAAACAATTATATGCAAAAAGCTCCAAATGTTTCTTTGGAGTATAAGAGGTGAAATATCTGGGTCATATTGTATCTCATGAAGGTGTTAAGGTAGACCCTAGCAAAAATAAAGGCATTAAGGAATGGAAAATCCCCACATCAATAAAGCATCTGCGAGGATTTCTCGGGTTGACAGGGCATTATCGCAAGTTTGTTAGGAATTATGGGAGAATAGCAGCACCTCTAACAACATTATTGAAGAAATATGCATTTTCATGGACTCTAGAAGCAACAAAGGCCTTCAAACATCTTAAAGAGGCAATGTGCCAAGCACCAGTCTTAGCTATGCCAGACTTCACAAAAAACTTTATTGTGGAATGTGATGCTTTAGGATGGAATTGGTGTTGTTTTAATGTAAGATGAAAGACCCATTGTTTTCGAAAGTCATCCAATCAAAGGAAAGTATTTACACATAGCTATTTATGAGAAGGAAATGTTGGCAATACTACACTCAATTAAGAAATGGAAACCCTACCTAATGGGAAGGCACTTCAAGGTAAAAACAGATCATGATAGTCTTAAATAATTTTGAGAACAAATGTTATCCTCTCAAGAGCAACAAAAATGGGTCACAAAGATGTTGGGTTATGACTTTGAAATCATCTACAAAAAATGGAAGCAAAATGTTGTGGCAGATGCACTCTCAAGAAACGATGGGGATGTGGAAGCATTGTTGTGCACCATTTCTATTATCCAACCAGATTGGATAAACGAAGCAAGGGATGAATGGAAGAATGAAAAAGAAGTGTGGGCATGCATTCAAAAGTTATAACAATATCCTAGTACATCTGATATATTTAGCTGGAAAAATGATTTGTTATGGTACAAAGATCACTTATACCTATGTAAGAATTCCCAACTCAAACAAAACATTCTTATGGAATTGCACACTTCTCCCTTAGGGGAGCACTCAAGATTCTTAAAAACTTACCACAAGGTTAAGAAGGAAATTTTTTTGGGATGGCCTTAAATCGGATATTCAAAAGTTTGTGGCGGAATTGTTGGTTTGCCAACAAAATAAAGTTCAAACAATTAAGAGCCCAAGTCTATTACGACCTTTATCCATCCCAAGCCAGTGTTGGGAGGAGGTTTCAATGGATTTTATCTCAAGTTTAACCAAGTCTAAAGGAAAGGGTGTCAACATGGTGGTAGTTGAAAGACTTACCAAGTATACACACTTTTGTGCATTATTGCATCCATTTAAATCCAATATAGTTTCTACTGCATTTATGGAAGAAATTCAAAAGCTACATGGAAACCCAAAGATTATTGTAAGTGACAGAGATCCCATTTTCACTGGAAATATTTGGACAAAATTATTTGCTTGTCTTGGAACTCAGTTAGCTCTTAGCTCATCCTATCATCCTCAATCTGATGGGCAAACTGAGATAGTAAACAAATGTTTGGAAGGATATCTTCATTGCTTTGTATATGATAAACAAACACAATGGGTCAAATGGTTGCCTCTGGCTGAATGGTGGTATAAAACTTCCTTCCATACTGCAGCAAAAATGACCCCATTTATGGTACTTTATGGATATCATCCACCATCCATCACATCATATTTAAGAGAAAATTCTAAGGTTCAAGCAGTGGAACATCACATCGAGCATCAATAGTAAGTTCTGCAACTCTTAAAGGATAACCTGACGCTGGCGCATAATAGAATGAAACAACAGGCAGATCAACATCGCAGCGAAAGAAGTTTTGATGTAGGTGACCTAGTATTCACATGGCTACAACCATATAAACAAATGTCTCTCAAGCAAACTAATAAGGATAATAAATTATCACCAAAGTATTATGGTTCATACAAGGTGTTGCAAAAGATTGGTACTATGTCATACAAATTGGAGCTCCCTACAGCTTCCCGAGTGCACCCTGTTTTCCATGTTTCATGTTTAAAGAAGGTTATAGGTAACAAGCTCCCAGTTCAAACAATATTGCTAGAGCTTGACGAGGAAGGAAAACTAATATTGGAACCGGAACCAGTCACAGAACAAGAACTCAATAGCTACGAAATCAATCAATTTCGGAGTATCTCATCAAGTGGAAGAACTTATCCACTAAAGATTCCACATGGGAGGATGAGAATTTTATACAAAAGCATCCAGAACTACTCAAGCATTGAAGACAATGCTTTTCGGAAGGAGAGGGGCATGTTAGGTCCCTATAATACTAGTTATTCCCCCATTACTATTGTCATTGTATTTCTTATTGTTATTATGGTGCCCCTATTGTCCCCATATTGTTATTAGTGTTCCCCAAAGAAACCCACTATTGTTATTGTTGTGTCCTTATGTTATTACTGTTAGATCAACTTGATTATATTGTGACCCCTTAGACTCCTATATATAGAAGGGAGGTTTAGTCATTTGTGTCATATCAAAATTGTTCATTTGTGTAATGTAAAGGATGTTTCCCCCTCGAAGAGGCTGAATTCTAAGGTGTTGATCTATCTTTTCTATCTTTTTGTGAGCTGGTTTCCTAACAGCATCTTATAGCATTCATACATGATATTCATAAAAGGTGGTTTTCAAGATATTACCCAGATCCCTCGTAGATCGATGACGGGTATTGGGGTCAATGTTGAGAGTCTTGTTCCAAAATAAATATCCTACTCTCAAGGATTGAAATCAAAGGCCCTGCACACATGCACAGAAATACAAGCACATAAGCCTTCTGTGGAGGGTTGATTAGATAAAAAAAAACATGTATAAAGAGCTCATAGAGACATATGATAGACACAAGAAGGAATCATCATTATATTAATCATAAATGAAGAGTAGAAGGAAGTATACCCCAACCATGAAGACCTATACTCAAACATGACAGATGACATCCTCCTCCAAGTACAATGTAGCTCAAATGACCTAGGGTCAAGATCCAAGACAAGTACTCTAACTACATTTTCCCCTATTGTCTAACTCTAGCTAACCTGGTGATCCATGTGGACATTGGTGGCCACCCTCCTATTCCCCTTGGATCCCCAGCATTGTTTCTTTCAGTTCTTTAGTTTCCTTATCTGTAGCATAATTTACTATTTTTGGTAGTTTTTCAGGTCTTGATCTTCTGGAGCCGTTTTGAGGTCGTAAATGGCATTTTTTAGGAAACCGGGACCAACATGGGTCGTGGACCATGTTGGTCATTCAAAATTTGTATTCCTCTGATAGATATTTCTAACGAGGTATCGTGCACGTCAAATGGAGATTGTATGCCAAAGTTACAACCCTGGGAAGTTGATGTACCAATTTACCCAAACGAGGCCCATAGTTTGGTGCTTCATCTCCTAGGGTTAGGTTTTTGGATTTTTAGGGTTTTCCATTGTTTCTCAATAATAAATACACCTTTGAGCCTCATTGTAACACAATTTAGAGGCACGTAGCCACCACATCTCTTCTCAGAGATAAGCTACCATCACCTGAGCTAGTCTTATTTCCATTATGTTTGTAAGCACATTTTAGTATTTGATATTAATGAAATGAACTGTTATTTCTACTGCATCTTTGTATTTATGGTTATATCTATAATTTGTTGTGTTCCTATTTAAACTCGGATCACCTAACCCTTTAGAATGACAAATATATGTAGGCCTAGATACCTCCCAACGAGAATGTATTTGGATGTTTGGGATAAAGAGAAGGTAGGAAGATTCTCCAATAATGCACCCATGCCAAATTGTAAAGGCGATCATCTAATTCGACCTCCTAGGGAACATAAGACTTTGGAACCTTGACCAAACTCACTGGAATAAAAATATTAGTCCATGATGAACCTCACATGGATAATAAATAATTTCGTACGAGGTTAGGAAAACAATTCTCTGTAGAGCACTGTATCTGAGTGATGATGCATAAAACTAAGTAAATTGAAGGGTCAAACAATTACAAAAGGGACAATAGTAAAGGTATTCATGTGTATTGACTCAATGGAGGAAAATAGGTTGATAATAGGAGGTAATAATGTAATCTCAGAAACTACATCTACAAATTCCTTTATATTGGGTAATTTTATAAATTTGATTGTAGATCAACATTTTCTTCCTCCAAGTGATTTGTAAGGATCTTCCATGCTTTTCTAAAATTATTCTTCAACTGCATAGTTTATATCTCTCTAATAGATATCAGCCTAGGAACTCCTAGGAACTGCCTTTGTTATCCCTTATCTTCAATACAAGTAAAATATTTTTTGTAGCTATTAAGAATCACATGATGCTTCTCCAACCAATCCATGATGATCAAACAATCATACGATCCCAAAAAAATTATAGTTAACCCAGCCATTGTACTTAGTCCATTCATATCTATTGGACATTCCTTGACGAGCTCTATTATTTTTCTCTTTGCACATATTCCTATATGTACTATCCATACTTTTCAATGTCTAGGTTTCTTTAAATTAAATTTATCAACCAATATAGGTCATTATAACTATGACTAGCTCCTAAGTCAATTAAAATAACAATAGGTTTATTGTTAAGCTTATCTTCAATTTCAATCATACGTTCCTGGTGCTCAACTCATTTATTATCTAGCGCTACATAAGGCAAGCCCTTGTCCACATCATTCATGGTAGGCGTTGTTTGTATGTTTTTTAAAACCATCCTCTTTCCAACTCCATGAGGGAAATCCCTATATCTATGATATCCTTTACAACCCCAACATTTAATGAATAGAAGCCAAATATTCTTGTTTGATAGACCTCCCCCTTCTATCTCATTATGGCATCATATTGTTTTTTGGTTTACTTTGGAATTGTTTTAAAAGGTGAGGGTTTAAACCCCTTTAAGTTTTATCCCTAAATTTCCTCTTCTTTCTGCCGAAAGTCCTCTACAGAACCGACTTACTCTGCACATATAGATATTATTATTTTCCCATGAATGCCTCTAAAATTTTGGTCCCATTAAATTTAAGCTTATATCCACAAAAATATGGTAACCCATTGATATATCTATGAATTTTAACTTTTTCATATCTAATGAAGCTAACATATCTTAATAATTTGGAAAATAATTTACCATGCTCCGTGGTCATGTTTCCTAACTGGATCTAGAAGAATTACTACATTTTTCACTCAGAATATCATTCTAATAAATATTAACTTTGGAAATATTCTTTGAATTTCTTCCATGTGGTTCTCCTTTTGTCCAAGTGCTCCACTACCTTCAGTTGCTCCCACCATAAATTATCCTTTCCCTTCAAGTAGTAAATGGAAAATTTTTCCTCCAATATTGAGAAGTAATTGTACAATTGTGGGTATTTTCTTCATCTCTAGAAACCAAGCCTCACCTTCTCCTCATTTATTATTCTCCCCATTACATGTGGTAGGTTTAATTTTTCTATGATCCCCTTGAAAATTTTCCTTTTCTGGTTCTATTTTTGTCCTTCTAACTTGTGACACACTAAGGCTACCATATTTTGAGGTAGTGTGTTCCCTTTTTCTTGACCTCCTCACTTAATGGTAGTGTTGTTCAACAATGCTCCTAGAATTCCTTGAGCTTCCAACACATATTTCCTTGAATCTATTAGTAAATTAAGTTTGTTGTTCTAGTTCTATTTGAATTTTGTTTATAATTTGCAAAATTTGGTGGTTAATTTGTTGTTTCTCCTTCACCAGCCTTTCATTATCAACCTTTTAGCTGTGTACTTCCATTTTGAGGCTTCTCATTGTCCCTTCTAGATCCCTTTCTTTTGGCCTATCCATTCCATGGATATTGGTTTCTATCTCAGAATTACCCAGGCTAATATTTACAACCCTGGCCACTTCTTCTTAATTATAAGGTCCCAAGGAATCTTATGAACTATATCTTTCTATTGACTTTCTATTTGCGTAAGTCCAATTTATGGGATGAATATGCCCTCTGGAATTTTGTAGTCTGTTAAGCCATTTTTCCCCTTTAAAACATTTGTAGCTTTCTCCCAAAATTTTAGAATATTGGTATCCTTAAATAAAAATTTTAGGTCTTTGAATGTATTTAGATCGAAAATATATTTCTTTTGACTAGTCACTTTCCCAATTCTGACTTCCAAGATGAAAGTTATGGCCATGTGAAGTTCAGTGTATTTTTCCAATTTCCTTATATATATTAAAATTCAATTATTGGCTTCCCTGAAACTATTTTATCACTATATTTGGTTCTAATTTATAGTGTTGGTAACTACCTACACTATGCATATGGCTTCCTTATGATTGTTTCCTATGTTGGATCAGTTTTCCCTTTGTCTACATTAAAGGTGAACTGGCCTACCTACCTCCGTTTTTTTTCTACTTGGCATGCATGCAAGTTTCCTTTTTGGACATAGGAATTCTTATTATTATATATATATATATATATATATATATATATATATATATATATATATATATATATATATATATATATATATATATATATATATATATATATATATATATATATATATATATTATTTATTTTAGTTTATTTTAGATGTACCTTTCCCATGTGTCCATCCCCCCGATTATTCCTAGACCAACTCCATATTTATCCTTATGTGGGCCTGGGCCTCATTTATGCCCCTCACTCCTCATACGATAGCAACAATATATATATATATATATATATATATATATATATATATATCTGTGTGTGTGTGTGTTTTAATCCATGTAATAGTCGTGTTCCATATTAGTCAATCTATTAACGTAATCATGGTTGGGATATCGACAAAAAGGAATAATAGTTCCCACCCTATGATGTCACCGGGGGGGGTCCGCTATCCTGGTTCCATCACCAGGTTTTGACTTTCCCTTTCAACGACCCTGATTCATCATATTAATTATAAGGTTCATAAAAAAATCAATGGTGGGGGTGCCCCATGAATCCAAATAGATAGAGGGGGGAGGGGTTTTTATTAGGTTTCCACCCCGTCTTTGCCAAGGTTCCATCTCCTTTCCACAATGTTCCACCTCTTTTCCACAATGTTCCACCTCTATACTTTATGTCGACAGTTCCACAGCTTGTGGCCCTACCTCTATGGCATAGTGGTCTTGTGGTCCACCACTGTAACAACCCTCGTGAAAATTCCATGTAATAAAATTTAATAAAGGTTAAATAATAACCATGGTTTATGGTACACTTATTCCAAGATGAATCTTGGGCAAGACATCCTAGTGTGGGTGTTCATTTGGTTATTAATGGCTAAGAAAATTGGCAAAGGAAAAATGACATTTTTGGCACATTTATTTACGAAAATAATGGAAATTAGGAGAAAAAGGACGTGAAAGGTCATAGGTTGCACACGAGGAGGAAAACGAAGGAAAATAATGGAAAATAAGAGGCGTCATTCATAAAAAGGCTTCTAAGGATCAATTGGTAACCTTTTGTTAGTTCAGTTTTGGAGCTCTCTCATTATTCTCTCTCTCTCTCTCATACTCTTGGATACATAGAGTTCTCTTGGAGCACTCTTGGAGGGTGTGGAATACTTGGATTCTTGGAGTAAGAATGAAAAGGAAGAGTACGAAAGTGCAAGAGGACATCGAGATCATCAGCTACATCAGATTTTGCTTGTAGGTACTAAGTTGCATGTATGTTTTCCTCACTAGTTTTGGCATGCATGGCATATGCATGTGGTTTGTTGATTGTGATCTTTCATGGACATGGAGGATGGCCAGGATTTACAATGGATTTCCTATACTTTCCCTTTCCTGAATAACAATGGTGATTGTGGATTTGTTTTCCGTGTTCTGTTTTGGTTGGTTCTCATGTTTCCTTAGCTTGGGTTGAGTTATTAGTCCTGGAAGCCTTGGTTGGAAAAACGCTTTGGAAGCCCTATAAAAGATTGGCTTGAGTTACTAGTTTTCAAAGCGTTGGCTTAACAAATTCTTTGGAAACCCTTGGTGGGTTGCATTGCTAGCCCTAGAAGCCTTGGTTGGAGAAATGCTTTGGAAGCCTGGTAAAAGTTGTTGGTTGAGTTACTAGCTATGGAAGCCTTGGTTGGAAAAATGCTCTGGAAGACGTAGAAGGCTTGGATAGAGACCAATCTGAAGATAGTTTTGTGATGTACAGCCATGAGGTGGATGGCCTCTTGAAACCTTGGATGTTTTTGGATTGATGTGTTCTATGAGATCCCACATTTATGCTTGGAATATGGCACGAGGGTGAATGGTTGAAGAGAGATTTGGCTTAGCCATTCTATGGTCGGGTGCAATGTGGAAGTCCCATCCTAGGTTTGGATTTTGCATTATTAATATGAGGTTATTTCTCTTTGTATCTCTATGAGAATTATATTGGATTATATGCAGTTATTATGGATGTGATTTCATTGGTATTTCTGCTATTATTATGTTAGTTATATATGTTTTCTATGACAGTAGTGATGTATGGCTATTATCATGTTTTTACTTGTAAGTGAATGATCAATGTATCTACGACCTAATGGATGAAATGGCAGTTAACACATTGAGGAATTAATGTCTCTTAGTGATTTTTAGCTAAGTATGAGACCCCTATGCTCGGATATGTTATTTACACTTGTAGATTACATATTTGTGATATGTTTGACGAAATGCATGGCATGGCTAGTAGGGGTTCAGTCAAGGTCTCATTCAAGTGATTGCATTTATACTATCATTTCCTTTTTATTTCATTGTTTTGAACATGTGATTCCATAATGGACAGTGAAATAGGCTTTGGGCCTGAAAAAGTGGCTCAAATCTTGAGGATGCTGGCATAGAACTATGAAATAGAGTCCCTGGACACTAGCTTCGAGGCCTCTGAGAAAATCCAAACATCCCTGGACGTTGGCATGCCCATAGCATGAGAGCTTCCAAAGATCAAGTGGTCCAAAATCTCAGTGGGACTAGGGGCTAGTTTGATAAAAGGTTGGATTGGTTCCTAGGGGTCCTAATGCTGATGTTGAATGTTTGTATAGTGTTTTCTTCGTCGGTTCCACTTCCTTAACATGACTTAGGAGGTTGAATCATATCATAGTGGCCTCTTGTCGCATGTTTACCCTGGTTGGTTGTTGCTTGGGTAGATGTGGGAGGAGGGTGTTACAGAGTGGTATCAGAGCATGGTTCACCCCTCGGACTGGATGGGTTGTGTGTTGTTCATGCATGCATGTTAGTTGGATGTGTGTCTCTTACACTTGAATTCCATGTGCTTGTTGTATTTTCATAATGTTGATCATGGTTGAAGTGATTTTTCCATGAGGAACTTGATGTTGTTACTGTAGAGTGCATCGTCATGAGTGTATGACTGGTTACATGTCAATTGTGTTACATACATGTATTATTATTGTATGCTTGGTTACATCCTTGTATGTTTAGTTGTATTATTGTATGCTTGGTTGCATGCATCATTCTTGTATGTTCAATTACAAGTATTGTTCGTTTCTGCTAGATTACAAGTGTTTATGCATGTGTGTGGTTGGTTACACATGGCTTATGCATGTTAATGTTTGCATGTGGTGCAATGTACAGTAATGTAGTGGTTATTGTCATGCATGAGGTTGTGGTATGTGTTATTGATAAGGTCACGCATTGATGATTGGACCCTAGCTAGCATGGTTCTTGCATGGTTAGATTCTTATGTGTTATATGTTGTCTTGATTATGTTATACATGTATCATGCTGATTTGTTTATATTGTAGATAAGGTATCCTCCCCGAGCTATTCTAAGGTACATTGGTTTATTGTGATTTGGTTTAGCTAACGTGATATTCCTTGTAGGAAGCAATATCAAATGGCTAGCAAGATGGTAGACTACATGGACTCTCCCTATGAATCAAAAGAGCAGTATGGTGTTGGGAACTCTTCCAATTTGGTAGATACACTCAGAAGCTTAAAGAAAGAAATAAGATTTTGTAAGGAAAATAATGACATAATTACATAGGCACAAGAGAAGCTAGCATATGTAAATGTAGTGATACTTCAGAGTTTGTCATATTTGGAGAAACAAGGACCACTTTAGATTAGACATGAATAGGAGGAGAAAGCTAATGGGGCATATGGTAGTAGGTCACATGGTGGTCACAGGTCAGATAGTGGTGACACAGTCAGAGATGGCAGATTGTTGGACACTCTAGATAGGAGGAGGGATAGACATCGATACCATTCTAGTTCTGGTTCTGACAGGCACGATGATCAATATCGTTATCATCCTTATAGGAGGAGTGATAGGGGATACTTTCTAGATGTGTTTAAGAAAGAAAAGCAACCTACTATTGATGGAGAGATGAAGAAATCGTAGGATGCATAAGCATGGTTGCTTGGTATGAAGAAGTTCTTTAGGTTGCATGATTATTCAAAGAATATGAAATCCAAAGTAGCTACATTCAATCTCAATGGTAAAGTAGACATTTGGTGGGAAGATGTGAAGAATTTTATAGGTATACATGAGGATGATTTGAATTGGAGTGAATTTGAGCAGCTATTCAAAAGGAAGTGCCTATTAGAGAGATACTTTAATGACATGGAAAAGGAATTCTATGAACTAAATATGGGATCTATGACAAATTATGAGTACCCTAGCAAGTTCTTAGAGCGACTGAGGTATGTGACTTACCTCAAGGAGGAGAAGGCAAAGATCCGAAGATTCACTAGTGGGTTACCAATGGGATTGAAACATAGGATTGAGTTCGATGAGCCTAGATCATTGGAGGATTCCATTTGGAAGTTAAAGCATTGTTGTGAACAATCGAAGTGTAGATCTGAGACTAAACCAGACTGGAAGGGAAATGCAAAGAACATAGGAAAATGGGACAACAAGCGAGTAAGACCACAAGATTCAGGTAATAAGGAGAATGTTGCACCACCTAATAGGTTCAATGCATCTGAAAGAGTACAAGGACATCGATCTAAGGAGCATAGCAAGGATGAAATTTGAAAACCTATAGAGTGTTGGAATTGTGGAAAAAATCATCACAAGAGAGATTGTCTATAGAATCAAGGTGGTAGGCCTCATATATATAGTGCACAGGATACACAGACTGTTGGGTATGTTGGTCAGAGCATCCCTTGTATTTATGCAGCATTGGATAAGCAACGGGTAGACCATCAGACATCTATCATTGAGATGGATGATAAGGTTTGTGATCAATTTATTTCAATTTTGATTGACCCTATATCTAATTATAGCTATGTTTGTTCTGACTTGGTGGATAAGTGTGGTTTGAGTAAGGTATTTCATGCAGAATCCTGGTTAGTGCAGTTGGCTACAGGTACCAAGAAGTGAGTTTACCATTGGGTAATAGCTTGTGCTTTTTATTTGAACGATATGCCTACAATAACACATTTGAATGTATTACCATTGGGATCATATGGTATTTTGTTGGGAATGGATTGGTTTTATCTTCATAAAACCAAGGTGGATTGTATGAAAAAGCTATTGAGTGCTTGCATGACAATGGAGAACAAAGAGTCTTACAGGGAAAGAAGAAAGTTAGATCAGTTAGGATGGTGACAACTATGCAAGCAAAGCGCAATCATAGAAAAGGGTGTGTGTTATTTGCATTACACATTTCTAGTGTTAAAGGTAAGGAAGTTAAGGATGCAGTTGTTTCGAGTAGGTACTTGGTTCTACACGAGTTCAAGGATGTATTTCCTGAGTATATTTCAGAGTTTCCACCTCAAAGAGAGGTAGAATTTTCTATTAAGTTGGAGCTATGGGTAGCTCCAACATCAAAAGAAACTTACACAATGAGCACACCTAAGTTAGTGGAGTTGAAGCTACAGTTGAAGGAAATGTTGGACAAGGGGTTCATTAGGCCAAGTATATCACAATGGAGCACAACGATATTGCTTGTGAAGAAGAAATATGTCACTCTTATATTATGAATTGACTACAAGAAGTTGAACAAAGTCACCATCAAGAACAAGTATTTGTTACCTAGGATTGATGACTTGTTCAATCAGTTGAAGGGAGAAACAGTGTTCTTGAAGATTGATCTGAGATCTGGATATCATTAGGTACACATCAAAGAGGAGCACATTTACAAGATAACTTTCTGAACCAGGTATGGGCATTACAACTTTGTTGCAGTTCCATTCAGTTTGACTAATTCTCCAGCTACATTTATGTGCTTGATGAAGAGTGTGTTGCATCCATATTTGTATAAGTTTATTATTGTCTTCATTGATGACATATTTGTATATTATAAAAATTAGGAAGAGAATGCCAATCATTTAGTAGCACTGTTGATATTTTTGAGAGAGCATCAGTTGTATGCTAAGCTCAGCAAGTGTAGTTTCTTTTAGACCGAGGTACACTACTTGGGGCATCTTGTCTCACAAGAGGGAATTGCATTAGATACATAAAAGATAAGGCCCATCATAGACTGGGTAGCTCCCAGGAATGTAGATGAGGTGAGATATTTCATGGGGTTTGTAGGCTATTATAGGAGGTTCATCAGGAACTTATCGCAAATTTATTATCCTATCATGTTGTTACAAAGGAAAGGTAAGAATTTCAAATGGACAGAGGACTGTGAGGCTAGTTTTGAGAAGATTAAGAAGTTATTGACACATGCACCACTGTTAAAGATTGAAGATATGGACAAAGAGTTTGTAGTATTCACAAATGCTTTCAAGAAAGGACTTGGCGGAGTCCTTATGCAAAATGAACAGGTGATATGGTATGAGTCATGAAAACTAAATAAGCATGAGCATAACTACCCCACAGATGATCTTGAGTTGGAAACAATTATACATGCGTTGAAGATGTGGAGACACTATCTTCTAGGCAGTAGGTTTACATTGATGAGTGATCACAATGGTTTGTGGTACCTATTTGACCAACTAAATTTGAATGATAGGTAGGATGAGTGGTTGGATATGATAAATGAGTTTAATTTTGAGATCAGGTAAATCAAAGGCAAGGAGAACAGAGTGGCAGATTCTCTTAGCAGGCAGATACAAGTAAATCACTTAGAATATATGATCTCATATGGGATAAACTTATAAGATAAGATCTTACAGGTGGATCAGCAAGATGTCAGATATATGGATATTATGCATAGGTTGCACCAGAGTACTGGTACAGGTACAGGTGATAGTACAAGTAAAGGTACATGTGGTGGTATAGGTATAGGTACATGATCGATTGGTTAGGTTCAGAGACAAGATATATGTGCCAGATAGTGGTGATCTCAAAAAGGTGATCTTAAGGGAGTTTCATGTGAAACCATATTTAGGTCACCTAGGTTATCAGAAGACACTAACACCAGTGACGAGATTTTATTATTGGCAGAACCTAAAGAAGGATGTAGCAAAGTTTGTGGCTAGGTATTTGATTGTCAGTGTGTGAAGACAAAATGTAAACATCCAAGTGGATTGCTACAACCGATTGTGATTCAAGAGCGGAAGTGGGAAGACATTTTAATGGAATTTATCACAGGTTTTCCAAGGATAGTGAGGCAACACGATTCCATCATGGTTATTGTGCATAGGTTGACAAAGGTTGTGCACTTCATTCTAGTAAAGTCTACATTCTCAACTAGCAATGTAGCATAAGTATTCATCATAGATGTGGTCATACTTCATGGCGTTTCGAAAAATATTGTGTCAAACATGGATGTAAAGTTCACTTCCAAGTTTTGGAAGGAGTTATTTATAGGTTTGGGCACAAATTTGGCCATCAGTACAACTTATCTTCCACAGATAGATGAACAGAGAGAGAGGGTCAATAGGATATTGGAGAACATGTTGAAGATGTATGTGATGCATCAACAACAAAGATGGGAAGAGTATCTTCCACTCGTAGAGTTCGCTTACAATAATGGATATCAGTAATATTTGAGGACAAGTCTGTTTTAGGCATTATATGTCTAGAGTTGCAATACTCCTGTCAATTAGAGTGATACAGTTAATAGGGTGTTGATTAGACTAGACATGTTGGTAGACATGGAACATGAGATGTATGATATAAAGAAGAATCTAAATAAAACACAGGATAGGTAGAAGAGCTATGCATATTAGAACAGGTTTTTCAAGGAGTTCCATGTTCCAAGTTCAGGAACATGTGTACTTGTGCATCAAACCAAAGAAGATATCCTTACAGATTGGATCATGTGCCAAGTTGGCACCACAATTTTGTGGACCCTTCGACATTATTAAGAGGATTGGGCCAATAGCCTATTGACTTGAACTACCTCCACCAGTGAAAGTCCATGATGTTTTCCATGTGTCATTACTTAAGAAGTATGTTAGGGATGTTGATCATGTTATTGACTGGTCTGTATTTCAGGTGGAACTAGATGGAGAACTCCAGCCGAAGCCTCAGTGTATATTACCTTGATGAATTAGGGGATTTTTTTAACCTAATTCAATCGTCAATGTAAACCTACTACCTCAGTGTATTTATCATTTTTTGTAGTATGGTCCATATAAAGTATGCGACATGGGTACTCCTTGGATGAGGAATCAATTTTTTCATCCATCGAGTGTTTCTACTCGAAATTTGAGTAAACCTATAAGGCGATAAGTTGAAAATACGATTTGAAAAAATAGTTTTTTCTTTTTTCCATCTAAAATTTGATGATGTAATTTAATCTTATGTTATTATTTCCACAATTATTTTATAATTTCCTTAGGAGACCCATTTTAGACCTAAAAATTCCCCTAATTCTGGATATGAGCAATCGAGCAAGTAAAAGTGAAATGGAAGCACTTTGGGCCCGATGAAGCTACATGGGAAATGGCAGATCAGATTTCGGCTATGTATCCTTCCTTGTTTGCTGGTTGAGGCAAAGTCATTTTGGTATGGTCTTTTGGTATATGTCTAGGTATATGTTTTGGTGAAGTTTTGTATATGTACACATGTATATGGATGTAAATACCACCATGATATATGTTATAAAGCTCCAATAAGTGGTATGGGTTTCATGTCATTATGATGTTATGTTGTTATTTTTTCATGTTGGTTTTGTTCATAGTAGGTTGATCATTGTAGATATCGCATCATGCCAAGTTATAAAGCTTTCTTGGTAGTATATTTTGTTGAAAAGTGTGCAACAAGAAATGCTAAAAAATAGAAATTTCTAAAGATAGCACTACTATAAATAGTCATGCTACAGATAGCAGTTCAGCCATTGGAGATCTTAGCAACAATGGGTGAAAATTGGAAGTGCTAAAAATAGCTTTTCTAAAAATAGAATTTAGGGATCCCTTCTTATTTTAGTCAGTCCCTGGACTAAACATAGGAAGTAAAATTCGAATTTGATATCAACAGCAGTTTGGGAATTAATTAATTAATTCATCTTGAGTTAATTAGTTAAGGAAAATCAAACTTGAAGTCTATGTGAGAACATGCAATAGTTTCTCCATTAATTAAGGAATTTAACCTTCAGTTAAAGAGATAAGGATGAGTTGTAATCAGTTGACTTAGTCTAACTTAGTCAAGTCTAGTTAGATTAATTTAACACTTTGTTAAATTAATGAGAGTTCAATTAGTTAATGCTTGCATGCATGTAACTACTGTATTTTAGATAATTGAACATTCACTCATGGATAACTCATGCATGTCAATTCAGTCAGAGACCCAGTTGAGATCCAATGGAGGGATAGTGTACTATCAGTTGCTAGGATATTCCTTGGTGAATATTCCTTGCATGTAGAAGGAATATTATTCCTTATGGATTGTGCAGTTGGACCTGAGGTTATAGTGAGTGTGATGAGGCCAATTCACACATGTGATATCATTAGACCCCAATCAAAACTGCGCAAGGAAATAGGAGGCTTAGAGGGCTTGAAGAAGATATATTCTATGTCTATTGAGTCTGTGAGTTGTATTGTTTGAGTGCAGAGAGATCAGGATAGCTTGAGAGCTAATTCTTTTTGTAACTTGAACAAGATTTCCACTTGTATGATAATATAGAGTTGGGGTTTTAGGCTGGTTCTTTCCCCGGTGATATATCTTCTATGTTATGGTTGATTACTTCTCGTCCTTAGTTATATCTATTCATGCTTGATGTTGCTCATGTTTGGTTAAGCTTCCGTTCAATTGTTATAGAAGTAGATCAAGTGTTTTTCTTTAGTACATTGCATTACTAGGTGATCTATAGTGGGAAATTTCTACATCGTATCAGAGCAAAGGTGATTAAGGAAGAACAGTATACAAGTAGGAGAAGTACGAAGTTTGGTTTTTGGATATTGAATTGAGTTCTTATCACATCTATTTCACCGATGGCATTTAGTGTTTTAAGACTCGAATATTCCCTTGATGGCAGTTCGAATTATATAGCCTAGAAGGATTGCATGGAGGTAGTATTGGAAGATAATGGCCTAAAAGACTTCAATGATCAAGAATTCCAGAAGTCGACTAATGCTACTCAACTAGTGGAATGGAAAAAGTGTGTGGCTAGAGCAAGGAGAATCCTCCTGGAGGGAGTTCAAGATCACATTGTCTCGAGCCTCCATGGGAAGGAGACTCCGTTTTCAATGTGGAAAACATTGAAAGATCTTTATCAGAATAGCAGCAACCAGAGGAAGCTGGCACTGAAGGACAAACTTCGCAAGATCAAGTGCGAAAAGGGCGACACAATCTCTACGTTCCTGAACAAGCTCACCACCTATAGGGATGAGCTTGCAAGTGTAGGGGTCGTGATTGTTGATGAGAGCATGGTGAGTCTAGCATTCCTCAGTCTTCCAAAGAGGTGGCATAGCTACTAGGACTCGGTTAATGGAAGAGAGAAACTGTCAGATTGGGAACGACGTTGGTCGGACCTAATGCAGGAGGATATAAGGCGATGTACCACAGATGGATCTTCATCTAAACAAGATGATGAAGAAAATCTAGCTTTACCGAGTAAAGCTAAGAAAGGGAAAGGGAACACATCCCAATCAAAATCTTCTCATGGTGGGAAGAAGGTTTACAAGTCGAAGGTGCGATGTTGTCACTGTCATGAAGTGAGCCATTATGCTATGCATTGTACACAGAAGAAGTCCAAGAAGGGTTCCTCAAAGGGATCTGATGATGATGCACTAGCTTCACAATTTGAGCTGGATTTCTCACTTATCACATGCATGGTTTCATCTATGATGGGATGTGTTTGGTACCTGGACAGTGGAGCTTCTTTCCACATGTCGGGTGACAAGAATCTTTTCAGTACATTGGAGGAGAAGGATCTCCAGATGCGGATCGAGATGGGCGATGATGGAAAATATTGTGTCTCAGGTGATGGTACAATTGTGTTTTAGAGGGAGCATGGTGCTCTTCTCACCCTATCTACTATTAAATATGTACTAGGTTTGAAAAATAATCTTTTATTTGTTGCTATGCTAGAAGATAAAGGCTATGATGTAGTCTTTAGTAAAGGAAAAGTGTTCTTGAGGCATATCGGCACCAGACAGACCAAGCGAATAGGGATTCGAGTAAAGAATCTCTAAAAACTGGAGGTAGATGACTGTGCTGCACTGAGTTCCAAAGCAGAGGTGGTGCAAAGTCAAGATGATAGCTAGCTATGGCATAGGAGACCGGGCCACTTGCATCACGACACCTTGAAGATCATGCAACAAATTCTACTAGCTTACCCAAGGGAAAACTGGAGCAAACATACACATGCAAAGGATGCACCCTAGGTAGGTATGCGAAAGCTTCCTTTCAGGATTGGGATAGTAGAGCTGGAGCAATCCTGGATCGAGTTCACTCAGATGTATGTGGACCATTCTCTATAGCCTCCACCGCTAAACAAAGGTACTATGTTATTTTCATTGATGATTTTTCTCGTAGATGTTGGATCTACTTTATGCAAAAGAGGGATCAAACCTTCTTGAGGTTTTGTGAGTTTAAAGCCTCGACAGAGAAAGAATCTAGTAAGCAAGTAAAAGCCCTGCGTAGCGACAATGGTGGAGAGTATGTTTCCCAGCAGTTTAAAGACTTCTGTGCTGCAGAAGGAATTAAATGGGAACTAACGGCACCTCATAACCCAGAACAGAATGGGGTGGTTGAAAGGAAGAACAGGTCTATTATGGGAGAAGCTCGAGCGATGTTGCATGGCCAAAGCCTACCACTTCATTTGTGGGCTGAGGCATGCAATACAGTAGTGTACCTTCAAAACAAAAGTCCTCATCATGTTTTGGGGATGAAAACACCTATGGAGGCTTTTTCAGGGAAGCAACCAGATGTGAGTCACTTCCGTATCTTTGGATCACCAGTTTTTTGTCATGTGACCAAAGATGCTCAGAAGAAGCTAGACCCAAAAGCTGAGTTGGGGATACTTGTGGGGTACACAGATACACCCCATAACTATCGTGTGTTTCTGCTTGCTATTCAAAGGACCATAGTGCGCAAGGATCTAAATTTCGATGAGCAGAGAGCCATGCAAGTGTCACTTGAGAGGGAGCTCAAGTTGCATGGTGATGAGGAGATTTTAGTTCCAAAGGAGGAGGAGCCTCCTGATGATTCGGTTCAGCCACATGCAGAGGATCCAGTAGTGGAGACCACCATTGTTAGAGAGTCTTCCAGATATGGGTGGAAATGCTAGCGGGAAGCTAACAAATTGATGTAGGATGTGAGAGAGAATGTGGGGCATCCATCCTCTCATCACAGACAGAGGAGATATCCTGAGAGATACATTGGCTACATGGCCTTGGTTGGGGAGTGTGTAGCGACTGAACCTTCTTATTTTCAGGAGGCAGTGCAACAACCAGTCTGGGTTGATGCAATGGTAGAAGAGTACGATTCTATCATACGGAACAGTGTGTGAGATGTTGTCCTTAGACTGTGAAAAAATCAGTAGTTAGTTTCCAATGACTTTATAATGTAAAGCAGGCAGCTGATGGTAGTGTTGAGAAACACAAGGCAAGGTTTGTTGCTTGAGGTTTCTCACAGATTGAGGGGATCAATTACGACGAGACCTTTGCTCCCATACTAAGGTACTCATCTATCAGATCAATGCTAGCTCTATCAATACAGATGGGTTGGAAGATCCATCAGATGGATGTGAAGACAACGTTCCTCAATGGGAATATTGAGGAAGAGGTATACATTGAGCAGCCCGAAGGATTTGAGACCTTCAATTGCGAGTCGCATGTTTTCCGGCTCAAGCGAGCACTATATGGGCTGAACCAAGCACCCTGTGCTTGGTATACCAGGATCGACAACTATTTCACCGGGTTGGGCTTCACCAAGAGTGAAGAAGATGTGAACCTTTACCACATCATGGTAGAAGGTAAGTCATTGATTATTGTACTTTATGTCAATGATCTGATTTTGAGAAGTGATGAGTAGCTGATACAGTCTTGTAAGGAGGACCTTGCAAGAGAGTTTGAGATGAAGGACATGGGTCTTATCCACTACTTTCTAGGCATGGAAGTGTGGCAGAAAGATGGGGAAGTATTTATGTCTCAAGGCAAGTATGCCAATGAGATACTCAGGCACTTTCACATGGAGAAGTGCAAGTCCATGCAGACTCCTCTAGCTGGGAATTGGAGGAAGGAGGATGCTACTTTTGGTGAGGTATTGGTTGCGACTATTTATCGGCAGCTGGTGGGTTCACTCATGTATTTGGTGAACACACAACCCGATTCATGCTTTGCGGTGAACCAGTTGAGTCAAGCTATGGTTCAGCCTACCAAGCTGTTTTGGAAGGTAGTGAAGCATGTGCTGAGATATCTCAAAGGCACTACACAATACATATTATGGTACAAACAGACAGAGGGAGTGAAGTTTCAAGGCTTCACAGATGCGGATTGGGCTAGTAGTCCATCAGACAGGAAGAGCACTTCTGGAGGAATCTTCAACCTTGGTTCAACTGTAGTTTCTTGGTATAGCAGGAAAAAAAGATCAGTTGCACTTAGCTCAGCAGAGGCTGAATACATGGCTGCGAGTCAGGTAGCATGCGAGGCCATTTGGATGTGGAAGATTCTAGTGGGATTGTTTGGTCAGATGATGGATCCTATGGTGATATACTGTGATAATCAAAGTTGCATAAAACTCTCTGAGAATCAAGTGTTTCATGACAAGTCCAAGCATATAGATATCCATTACCATCATATACGGGATTGTATTGTCAAGAGGATCATGATGTTGCAGTATGTTTCGACCAAGGAGAAGGATGCAGATATTTTGACAAAGGCATTTTCAAAATGAAAGTTTGAGTTCCATAGAGATAGGATCGAGGTTGTTGATAATCCCTTTCTTATTAAGAGGGAGTGTTGAAAAGTGTGCAACAAGAAATGCTAAAAAATAGAAATTGCTAAAAATAGCACTGCTATAAATAGCAGTTCAGCCATTGGAGATCTTAGCAACAATGGGTGAAAAGTGAAATTACTAAAAATATCTTTTCTAAAAATAGCATTTCAGGATCCCTGGACTAAACATAGGAAGTAAAATTTGAATTTGATATTGACAGCAGTTTGGAAATTAATTAATTAATTCATCTTGAGTTAATTAGTTAAGGAAAATCAAACTTGGAGTCTATGTGAGCACATGCAACAGTTTCTCCATTAATTGAGGAATTTAACCTTCAGTTAAAGAGATAAGGATTAGTTGTAATAATGAGTTGTAATTAGTTGACTTAGTTTAACTTAGTCAAGTCCAGTTAGATTAATTTAACACTTTGTTAAATTAATGAGAGTTCAGTTAGTTAATGCTTGCATGCATGTAATTCCTATATTTCAGATAATTGAGTATTCACTCATGGATAACTCATGCATGTCAGTTCAGTCAGAGACCCAGTTGAGATCAAATGGAGGGACAGTGTACTATCAGTTGCTAGGATATTCCTTGGTGAATATTCCTTGCATGCAGAAGGAATATTATTCCTTATAGATTGCACAGTTGGACCTGAGGTTACAGTTAGTGTGATAAGGCCAATTCACACTTGTGATATCATTGGACCCCCAATCAAAAGTGCACAAGGAAATAGGAGGCTTGGAGGGCTTGAGGAAGATATATTCTATGTCTATTGAGTCCGTGAGTTGTATTGTTTGAGTGCAAAGAGATCAGGATAGCTTGACAGCTAATTCTTTTTGTAACTTGAACAAGATTTCCACTTGTATGACAATACAGAGTTAGTGTTTTAGGCTGGTGCTTTCCCTAGTGATATATCTTCTGTGTTATGGTTGATTACTTCTCATTCTTAGTTATATCTATTCATGCTTGATGTTGTTCATGTTCAATTAAGCTTCCACTCAATTGTTGTAGAAGTACATCAAGTGTTTTGCTTTAGTACATTGCATTACCAAGTGATCTAAAGTGGGAAATTTCTACATATTTTTCTTACAATAGTTTTGTGGTTATAGGTGTTGTTGAACATCGAGGACATTGTTCCCCCAAGGTGGAGGGTTCTGTAACAGCCCTAGTGAAAATTCCATGTAATAAAATTTAAAAAAGGAAAAATAATAAACATTGTTGATCGGGCACTTATTTTAAGCTGAATGTTAGGAAAGAAATCCTAGTGTGGGTGTTCATTTGGTTATTAATGGCTAAGGAAATTGGAAAAGGAAAAATGGCATTTTTGGCACATTTATTTATGAAAATAATGGAAATTAGGAGAAAAAGGAGGTGAAAGGTTAGATGTTGCATGTGAGGATGAAAATCAAGGAAAATAATGGAAAATGAAGAAAATATAGGCCTCATTCATAAAAAGGCTTTTGAGGATCAGTTGGTAGCCTTTTGTCAGTTTAGTTTTGGAGCTCTCTCATAGTTATCTCTCTCTCATACTATTATATACTTAGAAGTTTCTTGGAGCACTCTTGGAGGGTGTGGCATACTTGGATTATTGAAGCAAGAAGGCAAAGGAAGAGTAGGAAAGCCGAAGAGGACATCAGGATCAACAACTACATCAGATTTTTCTTGCAGCTACCAAATTGCATGTATGTTTTTTTAACTAGTTTTGGCATGCATGGCATATGCATGTGGTTTGTTGATTGTAATAAGTCATGGGCATGAAGGATGGTCGGGATTAACAGTGGATTACCTAGCCTTACCATTTACATGATAGCCATGGTGACCGTGGATTTGTTTTCCTTGCTTTGTTTTGGTTGGTTCTCACATTTCCATAGCTTGGGTTGAGTTATTAGTCCTGGAAGCCTTGGTTGGACAAACACTCTAGAAGCCTTGTAAGAGCTTGGGTTGCATTATTAGTCCTGGAAGCCTTGGTTGACAAATCTCTGAAATCCATTGGTGGGTTGAATTATTAGTCCTAGAAGCCCTAGTTGGAAATATGCTCTTAAAGCCCAGTCAAAGCTATGGTTTGAGGTACTATTCCTAGAGGCCTCGGTTAGACAAATGTTCTTGAAGCCATGGAAGGCTTGGATAGAGATCAATCTGAAGATGGTTTTGTGATGTCTGACCCTGAGGTGGAACCATTGTTTGATGGGTTGAGCTGGATGGCCTTTGGAAGCCATGGATGGTTTTGGATTGATGTGTTTTATGAGATCTCACATTCATGCTTGGAATATGGGATGCGGGTGAATGGCTGAAGAGAGATTTGGCTTAGCCATTCTACGGCCGGGTGGAAAGTGGATGTCCCATCCCTGGTTTGGATTTTTCATCATCAATATGAGGTTATTTATCCTTTTATCTCTATGGGCATTATACTGGATAATATGTGGTTTTTATGGTTGTGATTTCATTGGTATTTCTGCTGCTATGATGTTGGTTATATATATGTTTTATGACAATAAATATTGATGGCTCTCATCATGTTTTTACCTGTAAATGAATGATCAATGTATCTATGACCTAATGGATGAAATTGAAGTTAACATGTTGAGCCATCAATGTCTCTTAGCGATTCTTAGCTAAGTATGAGACCCTTATCCTCAGATATGTTATTTACACTTGTAGATTACATATTCATGATATGTTTGATAAAATGTCTGTCATGGCTAGTAGGGGTCCATTCAAGGTCTCATTCAAGTGATCGCATTTATACTGTCATTTCCTTATTATTTTACTGTTATGAAGATGTGATTCCATTCTAGGCAGTCACCTAGGTTTTGGGCCTGAAAAAGAGGCTCAAATCCTGCGGATGTTGGCATAGCACTATGCAAAAGAGTCCCTGGATGCTAGCTTGTAGGGCTATGAGAGCCTCTAGAGGTCCCTGGACGTTGGCATGCCCATTTCCTAAGAGTGTCCAGAGGTCAAATGGTCCAAAAGCTTAGTGGGACCCAAGCGCTAGTTAGCAGAAAGGTTGGATTGGTTTGCGGTGGTCCTAATGCTAATGTTGAATGTTTTTATGGTGTGTTTCTATTCGTTCCACTTCCTTAACGTGGCTTAGGAGTTAAAATCATATCATACTGGCATCTCGTCACATGTTTACCTTAGCTGGCTAGTTAGTTGGGTATCTGTGGGAGGATGGTGTTACAACCACCATGGCCTTTCTATTCCTTGTATTCTCATCTTATGGAACATGGCATAATCACCTACCACCACGTACTTTTTACACCCTACCTTTGTATCTTATGTACCATGGCCTTGTCATATGTCTCCTCTATTTTGTGGCTTACTTGTCTATAGAGGCATGTAACATATCAACATTATTTGACTCAACCTAACTCCCCCTTACATTATTTTTAGTTGATGCTCAAACATGTGGTTGTTCAAAGGTTTGAAACTCCTGGTGTCTGTTGTTGAATAACCAATTGGGCCTCATAATATATATTTTTATAAGTTGTAGGGAAAAACCATCCAATTCAGACACGCAATGTGTAAGATCAACAACCGTCCAATCCAAGTGCATAATGTACAAATTCCCCTACGTAAGTGCTTGTGCAATGAAATGGATAACATCATTTCCATCATCGATGTTCATGTGAGGACCATATGTATTGAAAATTGGATCAATACAACTCTTTAAGAATTTTTTTCGCTGATAGCCAAACATTAATCACTCTTCCATAGGTTTTCCTTCATTTCATGGAAAAAATCTAACGTACATTCAATATTCCTATCTTACAAAAGTACTTGATGAACGAGTTGTACATGACAATGCCAAAATTAGAGTCTGATTCTGTCAATAGAGAATGATATAAAAAATGAGGAATATGCATCTTCATTTGGAGAAACCACCTTCCTAAAAACATAGCGTGCCTTATTATAATAATTGAAATTATTAGCATCAAACTAGTAAACACTTTATCTAGACAAATAAAATGTATGAGAATCAACTTAGTAGACCCATACTGAGATTACAAAACTGTTAACTTTGAGAAAAAAATAGCATATCAATTCCACTATAAGTGTACAAATATTTAAAAGAATATAATTTTTAGATGTCTTTGTAAATTCTCATACTAGCATATGTTCATGTTTTTGACATTGATGTCAAAGGTTTCTCAAATTCCTCAAGCATGTTTTCCATTTTCCCATTGTCAAGTATCCAAATCTTTAAGGATATATTTAATAAATCTTTGCATCTTTTGTTTGATCCAAGTGGATATTGGTAGCCAACTGCCTATTCCACTTTGAACCTTGCATTATTTCCTATTAGTTTCCTATTTTTCAGCATAGTTTCTATTTTTTGCAATTTTTGGGTCCTAAAATTCTAGATCCATTTTGAGGCCCTAAATGATGTTTTTTTGAAAACGTGCAAATGTGAGTAAATAAATATGTTTTAAGTTGAATCATATTCGTAACATGTCTTCCAATACTTGAATAACTCTTCCAGTTTGTCCACTAGTTTGGGGGTGGTATGTGGTACTAAAACTAGGTTGACTACACATCCCCAGAAATGGGGCCTTCTAGAATTTTGAGGTAAACTTTGGATCTCTATATGACATTACTGTCTCGGGTATACCATGATGAATTCAAAATATTTATTTCATAAAGAACTCTTCCACTTGTGTAGCCTTTTAGGTAGACTACACCAAAATAAAATGAGCATCATTTGTCAACTTTTCCAAAACCACCATAATTGAATCATGTTGCCTCCTAGTTCTAGGTAATCCAATTATGAAATATAGTGTTATCTCTTCGAATTTCCATTCAAATATGGGTAGAGGGTTCATCAATCCTACTGGGTGTTGATATTCCACCTTCACTAACTAACACTCTTGATAACCAGCTAAATATTATATAATGTCCCTTTTCATTATAGGCCAAAAAAAATCCTTAAGTGCAAAAACCATTTTCTAATATCGTGGGTGTGTTGCATACGGCTGATCTGAATTTAAAAAGGAATGAAAAAAATTACAGATATAACCATAAATATAGAGACACATCATAAATAACACTTCCTTTCATTAATATGAAATAATGAAATATGCCTACAAGAGCGATGGTAGCTTATCTCTAAGAGAGATGTGGAAGATACATGCCTCTGAACTGAGTTACAATGAGGCTCAAGGGTGTTTTTATTATTGAAAAATAAGAGAAAATCCTAAACAGCCAAAACCCTAACCTAAAGAGATGTAACACCAAGAGTTTATGGGCTCCGTCGGGGTTAGTTGGGCAACCAACTTCCCAGGACTGTAACTTGGCTACATTATCTTCATTTGACGTGCAAGATACCTCATTGGAAAGATCTCTCCGAGGACTAAAACTAAAAATGTGGTGTGACTGAAATCGCCCATAGGAATATTTCTAAAAAACGTCATTTCAGGCATCAAAATAGATCCAGAAGTTTAGGACCCGAAAAATTACCAAAAATAGTAAATTGTGCTACAATTAAGGAAACTAGACAAAAAAAACAAAAAAAACATAAAAACACAAAAAAAAACATAAAAACAAAAAAACGAAACAAAACAAAAAAACAAAAAACCAATAAAAAAACAAAACAAAACAAAAAACAAACAAAACAAAAACAAAAACAAAAAAAAAACAAAACAAAAAAACAAAACAAAAGAACAAAAAAAGAACAAAAAAACAAAAAAACAAACAAACAAACAAACAAAAAAGCAAACAAAAAAACATGACAAAAAATGGTGGGGGTCCACGTGGAATAGGTGGGTGGCCACCAATATCCACCTCAATCATTCCTCTCCCCTTAGGAAGCAATGGTCTCCATTTCATTGAGTTTCTCCATGAGATCAAGAAACTTCTACTGAACTTGGTCCCTAGTGAGCCATTTTCCTTGGTGCAAGAGTTGGCTTGCTTTGAATAATTGATACAATTGGATCTTCTGCTGGCGATTGTTCTTGATTTGCATGTCCATGATCCAATTAGTTGTAGTTTGTTACATGCAATGTATATTTAACTATGTTGGTGTGTTTTGTTCTGCAATGTCAAATGTGTCTAGTAATGGTGGAAAGTATGGCCGAAGGTGATCGACATTGAACACTGGGTGCAAGCAATGGAATGGGGGAATGTTGAGCTCAAAATCATTATCTCCCACAACCTTGGTGATGGTGTATGGCCCATACCAAAGCAGGCGAATCTTTCGGTGGGGCCCAGTGAGGCGCTCCTTCAGAAAATGTAGCCAAACTTTGTCGCCCACCTGGAACTTGTGTGGCACCTGATGTTGATAATGTCATTGCTTGTACTTATCATTGGATTTGTCCAATATGTCACGGACCTATTGGAAAATGTTTTGAATGTAATCAACGAAGCTATTTTCCTTGTCGGCTTCAGACTAGACATGAGCCGAATTTGCCTGAGACGCATCAAATGATATGGCCACATCAATGGGACATAGTGGGTGGAATCCCAAGCCCACCTTAAAAGAGATGTGGCCAGTTGACCTATGGAGAACCCGGTTGTAGCTGTGGTGGACATAGGGGAGGCTCTCATCCCATGTGCATGGATTCTTTGAGTTTTACATGTGCAGAATGTGTACGATCATCTTGTTGACGACCTCTATCTATTTTTATTTGTGTGGAAAAACCTGTGAATAGTTTTGAAACAAACGTTTCGGACTAGCTTAGTGAGTCCATCATTAGGGCAATGGGATTTGTATTTTGAGAAGAGCGAGTGTGAAATTATGAAGCTTATTAATAGTTAATTGAAAAATTTTGATGTCTTCTTTTATTGTCGGCTTACAAATGACTAACTAATTAATAATTATTTTATTTATTTATTTATATTATTATTATTGTCATTATTATTTATTGTGAGCTTGGTGTCCAACATTAACCAGAGACTAGAGGAAAGTGTATTGAGGAACTTGTTGTCCCAATATGAGATGATAGTCTGTGGGATCCCAAAGTGTACCCACGCTCGTTCAAAGAAGAGTTTAGCAGCGGCTTATGTTGTGATACTATTCTTGCAAGCCACCATAATGTCCATCTTCGAGAATCTGTCGACGACCACAAAACCACATTCATTGCCATGCTTAGTAGAAGGAAGGTCTGACATGTAATCCATGGAGATGGATTCCCAAGGTCGACTAACGGTAGGTAGCGGAGTATAGAGACCTTGCTTCTTGATGGTGAGTTTGGTAATGGCACAGGTAGTTCAGGATCTGATGTACTTCTTGACATCCTGTCGAAGATTCAGCCAATAGAAATACTTCTCCAGTACTTCCACTTTTTTCTCGACCCATAAATGCCTAGCGGCCAGACTATAGTGCGCTTCCCAAATAATCTTCACACGCTCGTTTGAAGGAACACAAAGGTGTCCCAAATGGTATAATAGAGCATCATGGAGGTGAAAATATGGAAATTGCTACCCTCCAAGAGCGTATGGTATTTGTGGCCGAATTCTGGCTCGCTTTTGTAGAGGAGTGGCCAATCAGAAGTCTTGTTCCCATAAAAGTTAAGCACGGTGGTTAACGCCATGATCAGTGGTTGGCTGAGGCAATCTGCAACATTATTTGTTCTACCCTTCTTGTACTTGATATTCTGGAATTGTTGCAAGTATGTGGACCATTTATGATGGCGATCATTCTGCAACTTCCCTTGCGTCTATATGAACTGCAGGGGTTGGTGGTCTATGTGGATGATCGTTTCCTTCCTCGAAATGTAATGCTTCCATTGTTAGCGGGCCTGTACAATGGAATACATCTCTTTTTCATAAGTGGGATACTTTCAGACTATGTCTGAAAATGTTTCACTTTGATATGCCACTAGATGCCCTTATTGAGTAAGGACTACCCCAATAGCATATTCAAAGGCAGTTGTCTCGATCTCAAATGGTTGTTGTAAGTCTGCTATTATGAGCACTGGTGAAGAGTAGAGGCGATGTTTCAACTCTGCAAATGCCTTCTATTGAGATTCAGACCAAATGAATTTTTCTTCCACTCCTCCTTTCATACTTGAATCAAGGGCCATGTGATATGAGAGAACCCCAACACGAACCTACGGCAGAAATTGGAAAGACCCAGAAAGTTGCGGAGCTATGTCAGAGTGGTTGGGGCTGTCCAATCTTGAATGACTTCAATCTTTGTTAGATCCACATGCACCCCTTGTTCATCAATAATGTATCCCAGATACTGAGCCTAGCTCATGCTAAAAGTGCATTTCTCTAAAATGGAACATAGCGTGTGTTGTCGCAGTGCTTGGAGAACCTGCCGGACATGGTGGAGGTTCTCTTCCCAACTCTGGTTGAAGATCAGGATGTCATCCAAGTATACCACTACAAATGAGTTGGTGAATGGCCGCAAGATGTCATCCATCAGCCTCATGAAGGTTGCAGGAGCATTCATCAACCCTAAAGGAATAACTAACCATTCAAAAAGGTCCTCCTTGGCTTTGAAGGCAGTCTTCCACACATTGAAGAGTTCGACTGGTACCTGGTGATATCAGGAATTCAAGTTGATATTGCTGAAATATTTTTCCCTATTGGGTTGGTCCAGAAGGTCATCAATCTGTGGGATCGGGTACCTATTTCAGACAATGATATTTTTGAGTGTCTGATATTCAATACAGAGTCTCCAATTCCCATCCTTCTTTTGTACCAACATGATCAGGCTCCCACAAGGTGATGAACTCAGCGGAATGTGATCTTTCTGTAGCAGTTCCTAAATTTTCCTCTTGATTTCATTGTTCTCTAGAACAGGGTGCCGACAGGTTGGTCCGTTGGGTAACGGCTCACCCGGGGTCATATCGATGGAGTGCTTGACCTAACAGTGCAGAGGCACCCCTGCGGGGGAGGTGAACATGTCCTTGTACTCCCCCACGACATTTTCTATCTGTTGTTGTCATGCGGAGGGGTCCTATCTGGAGGTCCTGGCCACTGTCTTCTTATTTCCTTGAGGGCGTATCATCAGGAAAATAAATTTCCTAATTCTTGAAATGATCTTACTGCATTATTTTGCAATAACTAGAGAGATGGCTATAGGCGGTGCTACCTATGGTATCATGTACAACTTATTTCCCAATGTAACAACAATGCGAGGCCTTGACTCATACAAAGCATGTCACTTCCACAAGTATGGTTGGCCTAATAATACAACACAAACATCAAGGGGAGAAATGTCACATAATACCTCATCCATGAAGAGCTTGATGCTGTATGGAAGGCAACATTGTTGGCTCATGTGCAGATCCCATCCTTGGTGAAGCTTCCTGATGGTATACGGTTGTGGGTGTGTTGTGGTCGATAAGCCCAGCCACTTCATGACCTATGTTGTAATGAGGTTCTTTTGGCTCCCACTGTCAATAATGAGCTATAGAGGGGAACCCTTTAACCACATTTGAGAGTGGAAGAGATGCTCCTCCTCCTCTATATCTTCGGGTTCCTCCTTCTGGATATTTGTGGTGGCGATGGTGGTGTTGTGCTCCGCATCAATAATATGCTTCCATTTGTCATTCCCCTTCTTGGTTTTTGACTCAGAGTCATAACATGCATCTAATTCTGAAGCCTTTAGCTTAGCCACCAGTGACTGTTTGGCTCAACACTCACTTATGTTGTGGGTTGATCTCTTACGGAACTCACACCACTTTCCCATGTCCTTCTTTGGCTTCGCAATGTTGTCCTTTGCTTGTGGCCTTGGTGGGTTGTCTTGGGCCATCCTGCCTTGGATTTTTCCTTTGTTCTACAGTTTGGGGGCACCTTTCCCTTGCCTCGGATTCGAAGATCCAAAGTCTCCCTTCTTCTGTTTAAATTTCTGCTTCATCTTGACGACATATCAGTAAATCATGCTGAGTAAGGAGATGTCCAGCAACTCCATCTCATCCTAGATGTATCTATGTAGGTAGCCCCGGTATTGGAGTACCAAATTTTTCTCAGAATCCTTGATACCCAACTTTATGAGAAGGGTATGAAAAACATTGGTAAACTCTGGCACACCTTGGTCCCTTCCCTATCGCAGCATGGTCCACTTTATGTATTTGTCCTCGTAGCTCTTGATAAGGTAGTACTGCTCCTTGATGGAATCCTGGAATGAATTCCAGGTGGGAGAAGTTGAAGACACTGAGGTCATAATTTGATCCTTCTACTCACAATAGGTTTCCCACCAATCCTTGACATGGGGGGTGGCTTTGAGAAGAGAAAAAGTAATCTTTTGTCAGCTGGAAAAATTATGAACTGAAAATTATCCTTGTAGTAGATTCAACCATTTATCTACGGTGTCTGCATCTATTTGGCCCTCAGATATGGGAATGTTAAAGTTTACTTGTACCTTAAAAGGTGTGGAGCCTCTAGAGTGGTTGTTGGATGTGGATGCACCACTAGTGGGAAACCATTGAAGGATCTGGGAAAAGTTATCCATCATCGCATTCCTTTATTTATTGAGGGCCTCATTGAGCAATATTTTGATAAGATCCCTTCTCCCTCGTGTTTCTTTTCTTCCCCCATGGGAGGTCATCGGGATTCAAGAGGCTAGTCTTGCAAAGGTTCGACCAGTGCAAGCCCTAACGCGTTATATCCCGACCTCGTTGGGGACATGTAAAGAAAAATAGAGAAAGAGCAGACCGCTCCAATACCACTGATCCAAATTTAAACTAGAATGCAACAAATTACAGATATAACCATAAATAGAGAGATGAAGTAGAAATAACACTTCCTTTAATTAATATCAAATAATGAATTATGCTTACAAGCAGAATGGAAATGAGACTAGCGTGGTCGATGGTAGCTTATCTTTGAGAAGCGATGTGGCAGCTACATGCCTCTGAAATGCATTACAATGAGGCTCAAGGGCCTTTTTATTCTTGAACAATAAGAGAAAACCCTAAACAACCAAAACCTTAACCCGTGGAGATGTAACACCAAGAGTTTATGTGCCCCGTTGGTGTTAGTTGGGCAACCAACTTCCCTAGTTCGTAACGTGCTCATATTATCTTCGTTTGATACACATGATACCTCATTGGAAATATATCTCCAAGGAATACAACTGAAAACATGCTTTCAATGAAATCTCCGAAAGGAATATTGCCAAGAAAACATTGTTTAGGGCCTTAAAACGGATCCAGAAGTTCAGGACCCAAAAAACTGCCAAAAATAGTAAGATGTGTTACTGTTAAGGAAATTGAAAAAAAGAAAAAGAAAAAACTTACAGAACAATGGTGGGGGTCCAAGTGGAATAGGAATGTGGCCACCAATATCCACCTAGATCAATGGAATTTTATGATATTCATTTAAAATTAATCTTTTAATTTCTTCTTCATTTGGAATATAAAGTTGATTTTTCTATACGAGTAGTACTTCTTCATTTATTCCATGCTCTATTTGATATTTTTGCATAATTTTATCCCTCAAATTGTCACAAATTAGATCATATTCCTAAACTTGTAAGGTTGTTGTTTTTATTATTTCAACAAAATTTGTGTCCCTTTTCTCACTATTGTCTCACCCAAGTATCTTAGGTTGTGAATCAATGCATCAACCACTCGATTCTCTTTCCCCTTAATGTTAAAGAAATATTTGGGCACTGCAACCCCAATCACATATGTCCATAAAACAAGGGCTTCTAAGTCCCTAAAAGTATTGTTTCATGCCCTAAAGGAGCAAGGTCAGTTGATTACATCATCTCCCAGAAGTTCTCCATGAAAAACCACTCAGAACTGGTCAAAACAGGACCATACAGATTGCCCAAAGCAAAGGGTGTGATGCATCTCACCTGCCACATGCAAAAAGTGCTATGCATATTGGAAAGCCCTTCTGTAGGGTGTGATCAGCGAGAGTAGACAAATGGCACAAGCAATTTTCTAGGTGGAAATCCTGAGAATCTTCTAGAAGCTGCTCATTTGACACTTGCCTCCATGAATTCGTCCAAGGATGAGTAAGAGATCATGAAATCTCCAAGTGTAACCAAGAACTATCAGAGAGATGACACTAATCAAAATCCCAGAAGCCGACTCACCCCCGTGCAAATATCTATATATGGATCCCTCATCCCAGAGATCCAGAGGTTGGAATTTGGTAATTTGCAAAGAGGTGCTGTTGGTTTCTCTTTGAAGACATTGTTGGGTAATCTTTCTTTGTATGAGGTGAAGAGGGCTTTCAAGCTGGGAGGATGGCACTAGGTCAGACCAAGTGGTTGTAATCCTCTCTTCTACTACTTTTATCAATAAAGCTATTTGAGTTTTCCTCCATATTCTTGTGTATATCTAAATATTGTGTTGATATATGCATTTATATGGTCAATATATATCTGATCCTATATTGTTTACAGTGATAGATCTCTATTCTTTGATGGTATTATGTTGCTGTGACTCTACAGGTGCTCTTTGAAGCGGAACAAGTAAGGAAGCAGTGGTGAGATTCTATCAAAGGGAAAAGGAAACAAGCAAGGAGCCAAGCGAAAGTCTGAGGTTGGTACTCTCTGCTTCTTTGTCATCTCTCTCTCGTAAAGGAAAAAAAGGTGACTTTAGCTTGTTTGTTTCTAAGATAGCTACCCGTCTTAGTGGGACTAGCAGTTCTGAATAGACACTAGTTTTCCTGGTAACAAAATGGCGACTCCGCTAGGAAGCGATTAGTTTGATTGCTTGTCTTTATTTGTTTGATTCATAAACTATAGACGGAGCCTAAAGTTAAGCTAGCTAGCCTTCGAACTGCATTTTCTATGCAAGTGAAAAGTAGATCAACGCTGCTTCAGTCAATCTCCAGGTCTGTTTATGAACTGAACAAATGACTTGCAAACATCGTAAGTGCCCTAGAGGTAGATCAAGTAACCTCATTAGATCAGCCCCTATACTTTGTATTTACTGACTATCCTTAGCTCGGCCTAAATCCCTGAACTAAGCTGTAAAATGTGACCAAAAACCAAGTTAAAGTCTTGCCTCTAGAGCATCGCACCTTCTCTTCTTGGCAATTTGGATGCATCTCACCTCCCATGTGCAGTAGGTGAGATGCATCCCTGTTTCCCTGTGTTATAGGTGTGATGATCAGATAAGACTGTTTCTGCCTCCAGATTTTGGTTTTTCTTCACTCTCTTCAGCTTTATTCAGGAGTTTTGTTGTCTGTGATAAGTAGACCACTGTTGAAACCTCCTTCCTTTGCATCATCCAGCCTCCATTGTACAAAGATTTGTGAATGCTTTTATGTATTTTTCACCATTCACAGTTCTCATTTACAAAATAGTAGCTTAATCGAACTGTCATCTTTTGATTTGAAAGTGTCGCAAGTGTCGTTTTCTGTCAAAGAAAACAATCCTTCTCTTTTTTATAGTCAATTACATTGCTACTCTTGTATTTGATCTGAATTAATAGTATTTCAAGTGTCGAAAGCAGTTTTCAATTCAAAATCGTAAAGTGTCGTCTTGTCTCCTTTCCATTTTTTGAAAAGAAAATCGTTAGTACTGTCACTTTGAAATAAGGAATAATTCAGATTTGTACTTGGCATTCTTTTTTTCATTCACACATTAAGAAAGTGGAAAACAAATACATGCATGTGCATTTGCATTTAGACTGCTTGTTTATTTTGATTTAGGACAGTGCATCTAGTGTGTGCTCTCTGCTCTATGTTGAAAGGATTTCATTTCTATTTCCTTAGTAGCAAGGATTTTCATTGCAAAAAGAAAAATAAATGACTGTTTATCATCTTAGATTGCATATTTAGGAGTTGTATATCTACATCACGCGGTGAACCTTAAAGGCAAACTTCTTAAGAAAGATCAACTGTAAAATAAATTCAATGAACATAAAAATGCTTTGGAACCTAATGCACAACATCTAGAAGTCTAGTCTAGAGACGTATTCCACCGTCGTAAAGCCTGGTAACTGTCGCTTTCATCGTAGGTTGGGTGATTCCTCCTCTTTGAGATGACAAGTGCCAGTATAGACTTGTGCTCCCACGTACTGTCAAGTATATATTGGGAGACCACAATAGGCTATATCCTTTATCCTTAGGAACCTGTGTCTGCCGCCATATCAATCACAATGCACTGAACATAGCATTTGGGAAGACTGACTGTTGTACCATAAAAAGTATTCTATAGTTTTGTGATTGGTTTGGTAACTCCTCTGTCTAGATTTCCATAGTAGTCTCTTTCATTCCTTTTCAGACTCCTTAAACGAAAAGGTCCATCTGACAACTTGTCACTTCAGGCTCATTAAAAATCGAAGGTGACTAGAGTCATCTTTAGCTTTTTCTCGACTCTTAAAAATTGAAAAAGCAAGTTGTGTCAAAGCGTCTAAAATTTATTTTAATCGGAATAACATCATTGTTCCCTCGTTGATCTTAGGTTGAGAAAATGGAGTCCACCAACCAAGGATTTTCCCTTGGGGGAAATCCTAGTCCTTTCTCCTCTTGGGGAGATGTTGGTGCACCTCATATGGCCACATTGTCCCTTCCAGGACTGACAATTGGCATGCCAGTATGGCTTTTCTTGACCTCTGTCGTTCAAAGCACTATGATTCCTGAGCAATCGAATCAGCAACTAGATGATACTAAAGTCACCCCCCAACCTTCTACTTCATTTGTTTCTCCCTCTCCTTCTTCCTCTTTGCTTGGTGAAGATAGTAAAACTAAAAACCAAGTAACTGAGAAGAAGAAGAAAGGGAAGGAGAAGAACAAGAAGGAGCGAATGGCAAGAAGGGGAAACTATACATCATCTAGCGAAAATACAAACACTGCACCATCCAAACCTAAATCTCCATGTGTCATATGCAAAGGGGACCACTATCATCAAGATTTTCCTTGCATCCCATGGATCTTAAGGGACTGGTCTCCTCGCTTGCACAATCCGGTGTCATCAACCCCTGACGATCATGTTGAGAGTACACTATCAACTAGTGAAAACGAAGTCACCGGACATAAAGGAAAATCTAAATTTCCTTACAGACTGTGTCAAGGCGATCATACCCTCCACCATTGCCCCTTCCTAGACGAAGCTAAAAGAGCCTTGGATAACCGTCTTGCATCGCTACAGCAACTTCCTCCTGGATACAAGAAACTCTTACCGAGTCCATTGCTAGTTGAAAATCCGACTGACACACCTTTGTTGTCGGTCGAAGTACCTATCATTGAAGATAAATCCTCTGAGTCCACATCGCACCAAAGTCAACAGGTCGAGATAGCAGTTGACCCCATCTTTTCTTCAGAGGATTTTCCTTCAGATGATACAGTCACCAAAGAGAATGAGAATGAAACCATTCAAATTCTTTTCGTACACACAGACTCCGATGAACATGGGAGAAATCTACCCATTCCTTTACTGCAGGAAGGAAGTTCGTCAAAGATGTATCTGGCCGTTTATTTGGTCCCACCTCCAAGCAACCTAGTTGTCTCCTTCGATTGGAATATACTAGGCAGACCCCGTTTACCATCTAATGTACCATTCCGAATCATAGTGCAAACTTACAAAATGGTCATGGTTGGTACCATCATAGATGAAGGGGCTTCTGCATAGAAAATTTTAGGGGCGAATGTTCGCCCTTTGGCGAAATTAAGGGGTTTTAAATTTTTAGCCCTTGAAATTAGGAGTTACAACTTTCCATTCGCCCATTTTCAAGAATAGGCTTTATTTAAGTGAATCCATTTGCCCAATTTCAAGAATAGGTTTTATTTAAGTGAATCCTATGGGCCAAAGGCCCAAATACCATATTTATAAAAGAGGTATGGTAAATTAATAAAAATATAAATAAATGAGAGGTATGGTAAATAAATAAAAATATAAATAAACTAGACACATGGTAAATAAATAAAACCTCTTTTCATATTTAGTCCATAACCCTCGTTCTATTTATGAAGGCTCAAGAAAGAGGTTTTATTTAAGTGAATCCTATGGGCCAAATACCATATTTGTAAAAGAGGTATGGTAAATTAATAAAAATATAAATAAACTAGAGGTATGGTAAACAAATAAAACATTTTTTTATATTTACTCCATAAGTCACCTTATATTTACGAACACTCAAAAGATGTGTTATATTTAGGTGAAACCTATGGGCAAAATACTATGGGACAAATACCATGGACTAGATTGTTATTACTACCTTGCAAAAAAACATTATTAACCCTAATATTAGTATTAATAAAAATAAAAATGACACATGGTATTGACCCATGGTATTCACCTGGAATGTAGCCTATTTAAATGGGGGAATTAAACCAACATATGTCCATCTTTACTCTGGATCTACTAACCCCCAAGAGGTATCAAATATTGTGATATGCAAACTAGCATAGAGTGAAAAAATATTTGATCCGATCAAGAGTAAAAATGGAATCTTGGTTAAAATAAAAATCAACTATTAATTTTATTAATTTTTATAAATTACTAATAGTAATTTTTAAGCTCCAGGTTTATGATAATCCATGGTATTGACCCATGCTAATACCATTGTATTCATGTGAGCATAGACTATTTAAAGTGTAAATTCTATCATCTTAGATCCATCTTAATTCTGGGTCTACCAAGTGCTCAGAGGGATAAATAGATTTCATCCCCCTAAGAGTGGTAGATATGGAGTTAAGATGGATATAGGTTGGTCTTTATGATAATGAAGATATTAAATAGACTTAGGAAATTATATTGTAAAAACATCTTAAGGTGAATCGTTAAAGCATAGACATTGGACAAGTATATTTGTATACTTCTTTTTAAACTGAAACAAATCCAGGGCTAAAAGGAATGGATTGATTGCACTAGTCATCCTTCTATAACTTTCCAACATATGTTGGAGTCAACAGATTGTAATTTGGGTAATTTTTCTAATTGCAAACAGGAACATACTTGTGTATTGGCAGGGTGGTTATGAGGTCCCTAGAAGTGATGAATTTGAATTTTTCTTGGTTTTATATATAGTATTAGGTTTTTTCTCATGCTTTCTGTGAATGGTACGGGTGAATTTTATCCTACACCCACTAGGTTATCGATATGTAATTTCGGTAATTTTGATTTCAAAAGATATTTTAAAGAAATGAAATGATTTCATTTGTCTATTCAATAAACAAAAGATTTTATAATTGAGTAAAATATTCGCCATGCATGGTGAGAGATTCACCAAAAAATTATATATACATATCATATTATTGATAAAATCGCATTCCATTTTTCCTATATACCCTGGAGATTCGCCCATTTATTATACATGTAAATTTAGGGGGGTTCTTAAAATTTTCCCTGGGCTTCTTTGAGTATCCTTTCCTCAACTGCTTGGAAAGCACTTGGTTCGCCATTGCTTTTGCCTGAGATGCGATGTCTGAAAGGTTTCGACAAAGGAACCAATCAATTGTTAGGGATCCTTCCAAATTTGCCTATAACTTTGAGAAGGAAAACCATTTATCTGAATGTAATGGTAGTCCAGGGACCTTTATATTACAATCTTCTCCTTGGGCGTGACTACATTTATAGCATGGGAGCTATTGTTTCCTCACTCGTTCGAGTGATGTGTTTTCCGCATGAAGGAAGAGTGGTCCAGCTCGTAGACTAGCTTTCATTCCCCGGTTCACACATAGCTAATAGTCAAATGCCATCCCTGACAGGTCTTTTTGCGCAAGGAATGTCTCATCAATCTCCAGTCCGTCCACCTGATGAACGCGAGTAATTTGATGGTTGTGACTGAAACCCAGGGGGCATGTGCCGTGGTCTGCTTCAGCAGGAAAACTTTAGGTATAGAGTAGGTTTCCGTGGAGGATATATGACTGGTCTGACACACCCGTCCGTTTAGGAAAATGGGATTAGACTAGAATAAGATACCTCTGTCAGAAGGTATGCCTTTCCCGACAGAGCGAGTGTTTTTTCTGCAAATTGAAAGGTAACCTGGGTATGCCTTTCTCGACAGAGCAAGTGTTTTGTCTGCAAATTGAAGGGTAACCTGGAAACTCTACTTCGCTATACCTTGGCGCATGCAAACCTTTTTGCGTGAAATTGAAAAGCGACCATTTATTTTCCTAGTTTGTAGATTCTTAACCCTTTAAACTCGTACGATTCGTCATTCCTAGCTTGCATAATAAAAGGAGTCGGAGCATAGTTTCGAATGGTGCAAGCTCCCTAAAAAATGAACCTATCAATGAGACATCCTTATTATACGACTGGCACGAGCAGTTTTACGCAAAGTTCAAGCTCGTTAAAAATTAAACCTAGTAATGAGCATATGTTCCACCAAAGTTTAAACTCATTAGAAAATGAACCCACTTCCGGTAAATAACCATTGTGAACACATTATCATCAGCTTTTGAGCCTTGGTCATGTTCTTACTATCACCTCCACTCTATTTTAGCCGATCATTCGCCTCCATTTGATTGTTTACCCCTTTTGAGGAACAGCTGCAACGAGTGATTCTGTTAGCCATCTTCTTAACACTATTGTGATTAGAAAGTTCCAACCCTCACCTGGAACCAGCTGCTACCTGAAATATCACTCATTCCTCAAAAATGAGTCTCCTTTAAGCTCTTTTCATCTAACTCGTAAAATATGAAAAGATTGTTTAGCAATTGGCCTCTCCAGCTTGTTAAAGGGATTGGGAGTGCCATCCCTCCTCTAGATTTTAATCATTTTGGACGTGAGGGATTATTACACAAAAATATCGAGCATTTGTCTTGTTCGGCTCGTTAAAACTATCGAAAAGTCATCCCTTTCATATTTTTTTATACTTTTTCGGACTTAAGGGATTATACTACAAAAAAGGAATATTGGAGTTTCCTTTCCGTCTCTTCTCAGACTCTCTAAAATTGAAAAGGACCGAGTTATCCTTATCGTTAAACTCGTTAAAACAGTAGCGAAAAACTTGTCCATTCAAACAAGAGTGAGTTTCATTGTCACTAGGCTCGTTAAAACATAGTGACGGGTTTGACCGAAGGGAAAATTATAGAACAAGCATATGTTATCCTCCTCAATCTTGACAAAAATAAAGAGGTACTGGTCAGAAATGACTAGGGAAAATTGGGAAGAAAACTTGAAGAAACTTTATTGGTAGCAGGTCGCTCTTGAACATGACACTTTCACTCCATCACCATGATTGAGTCAAGTTGGGTTATTCCGTTCACTGGTCATATCACCATTGGTCCAACATACCATCCGCTTTTGGGGTTAATGCTACCAATCCATTTCAGTGTCACCTATATGTTCAAGAGAAGTCACTCAGAGAATTCACCTACCCAACTTGTGTCACATCCGCTGTAATACTTTCACACTTCATTCTTTCATGACTGCCACCCTGAACCTTGTATCATCAGATCATTTTCACCTCTACAAAATCATTTGCTCTGTTCCGTGTCGTAGATGTGGGATCCATCAACGCCCTCCTACGACAAGTCACTTCTTGTTGACATCAGCTCATTATCCAGGAAGCCGACCTAAGAACAACCCTTTTAGTACTTTGAAGCTTGCATGCCTCAATGGCAAGTTTCTCACTTCCGGCGACAGGTTTACATTAATGGCTTTCGACCGAAAGATTTTCTGTGGTGTTCGACATTGACTCATGTATTCACACCACGTAAACTATACTGTAGTACCTTGAGGGTCATCATCATCATGGATGATTCCTCTCACGCCTGTTAACAACTTACATCATTGGCTGGTAATTAGGCGATGTCCTTCCATGTTCGACATCAGAACATCTTTTCACATGGATCGGCTTGTACTTTCGGGCAAAGATTGAACAAGTTTTTAAGACCTCGGATCTAGTTTCATCCATCTGGGCTGCGATATATTCCAGAAAATAAAGACATCAAATGTACATCATTGTTTCACAGATAATCATCCAAACTAAGGGATGATGGCTCTACCAGAATCATCAGTCTGCACACAAACGGTTGTCTATCCTATGTACATGAAAATGAATTTATCAAGCTGAGCATGGGAATGCCCGCCTCAGCCAGATCATGAAAATATAATGAAGATAATGTATTGTATTGTATCTTATTACAGGTCACCTTCCAGTTCGAAAAACCACAGATCCTTATTATAAAGCATTTCACCCGACATCAAAAGATTTACGACCTCATGCTTTAGGGAAACTGTTATAGACATATTTGGGAACTGCAACCCCCATCACAGATGTCCATAAACCAAGGGCTTCTAAGTCCCTAAAAGTATTGTTTCATGCCCTAAAGGAGCAAGGTCAGCTGATTACATCATCTCCCAAAAGTTCTCCATGAAAAACCACTAAGAACTAGTCAAAACAGGACCATACAGACTGCCCAGAGCAAAGGGTGCGATGCATCTCACCTGCCACATGCAAAAAGTGCGATGCATATTGGAAAGCCCTTCTGTAGGGTGCGATGAGCGAGAGCAGACAACTGGCACAAGCAGTTTGCTAGGTGGAAACCCTGAGAATCTTCTAGAAGTTTCTCATTTGAAACTTGCCTCCCTAAATTCGCCCAAGGATGAGTAAGAGATCATGAAATCTCCAAGTGGAACCAAGAACTATCAGAGAGACAACACTAATCAAAATCCTAGAAGCTGACTCACCCCCTGCAAATATCTATATATGGATCCCTCATCCCAGAGATCCAGAGGTTGGAATTTGGTAATTTGCAAAGAGGTGCTATTGGTTTCTCTTTGAAGACATTGTTGGGTGATCTTGCTTTGTATGAGGTGAAGAGGGCTTTCAAGCTGGGAGGATGGTGTTGGGTCAGCCCAAGTGGTTGTAATCGTCTCTTCTGCTACTTTTATCAATAAAACTATTTGAGTTTTCCTCCATATTCTTGTGTATCTCTGAATATTGTGTTGATATATGCATTTATATGGTCAATATATATCTGATCCTATATTGTTTACAGTGATAGATCTCTATGCTTTGATGGTATTATGCTGCTGTGACTCTACAGGTGCTCTTTGAAGCGGAAGAAGTAAGGAAGCAGTGGCGAGATTCTGTCAAAGGGAAAAGGAAACAAGCAAGGAGCCAAGTGAAATACTAATGTTGATACTCTCTGCTTCTTTCTCATCTCTCTCTCGTAAAGGAAAAACAAGTGACTTTAGTTTGTTTGTTTCTAAGATAGCTACCCGTCTTAGTGGGACTAGCAGTTCTGAATAGACACCAGTTTTCCAGATAACACTTAATGTGCTTAAATTTGAAATAATATTCACTTAAGTACACCATCCATCGATGTTGCATAGCAATCATTTCCAGTTGGATGAAAAAGTACTTCAAACTTATGTGGTTTGTAATCAAAATTATTTTTTTTCCAATTAATTAATTCCTCCACATTCTTAATGCATGGATAACTATTGCCAAATCTAAATCATAGACTACATAGTTCTTTTCAGGTTCTTTCAACATTCATGATTCATAAGCTATCACATGTCCCTCTTGCACTAGAAATCCCCTAGGGCCTTCTAGATAATCATCCCTACACACAACAAATTATTTATCTGGATACGTTATTTTTAGTATTGTTGTTATTGCTAGAAGATGTTTCAATTTTTCAAAACTTTCCTAACACATTTGATTCCACACATATTTCATACCCTTTTTCTAGATAGAAGTTATGGGATGTGTTATCTTGGAAAAACCCTCTATAAATCTACAGTAATACCCAATAATTCCCAGAAGGACCTCACATATGATATGTCTTTTAGGACTATCCATTCAAGTATGGACTACACCTTCTCCAGATCCACCATTATACCTTCTCCAGAAATGACATGTTTGAGGTATTGTATCTTATCTTGGAAAAACTCACATTTGTTAAATTTAGCATATAACTAATTCTCTCGCAAGATCTATAGTACTATTTACAAGTGTTGTTTGTGTTCTTTCTAGGTGTTTGAATAAATCAATATGTCATCAATAAAATTCAACACAATTTTATGCAAAAAACTTACTAAATACATTGCTCATTAGGCACATGAATGTAGAAGGTGCATTAGTAAGTCCGAATGATTATATTGTGAACTCATAATGTCCATACCTTGTGCGTAAGGTTTTTTTTGGTATATCTTCCTTTAATCCTCAACTGGTGGTATCTAGATTTGAGGTATATCTTTGAAAATATGGTCACCCCTCTCACTTAATTAAATAAATCATCTATTCATGGGATGGGGTACTTATTCTTAACAATCATCTTATTTAACTTTCGATAGTCTATACACAATATAAAAATCTCGACTTTCTTCTTGATGAAAAGAATTGGTGCACCCAATGGTGACACACGAGGTTAAATATATGCCTTATTAAGCATTTCCTACAACTACATTTTTAGTTCCATCAACTCTGGTACAGTCATTTGATAAGGTTCCTTTGACATGGGATTTGATCCTAGTATTAGTTCTATATGAATAATGTGTTATCGTTGATGGAAACCTACTTGATAAATATGTAAACATTATGGTTATGTAGTCTAACAAAGAGAATGGACAAAAGAATATCAGTTCAAACATAGAAGGATGATAAAGGTGAAGTTTAGGGATTGGCCTAAGATATTGGCTAAGACTCATACTATATAAGGAGATGGAGATCAAAGTTTTAAGCATGTATATGATGGATTATGATGAATGACTTCATATTAAATAGGTGTGCACCAGGGAACATGGAGATGGATTAGATCTTATAGATCTGAAATGACCACATATTGAATAATTTGTTTATGATTTGATAGATTTATGATGATGATATTATTATGTGTGCCTCTAACAGTTTGCATGTCAAGGTTTGGGTTTGAAAGATGTTTTTTTATGAAGGAAAGGTATGACTCAGTGATTACAGATCTGTATGTTGGTTTTCCATTGAAAAGTCACATACATACACGGATCTTCTTTTGACTAGTCACGTATATATTCTGTAGTATGGAAAGATCTCTATGTAGGTGTCAAGTATGAAAATAGCGTACGTAAACAAAACTTCTTTATAAGAGTCACGTACATCTACTAGGGTTTTTTTGTATGGGTTGTTAATGATGTCTGATGAGTTATGTTATGTTTGCTGATGTATGTCGATGAAGTCTCTCTTATGATAATTTATGTTTGATAGTGTTGGATGGGTTGAATTATTTATCTAATGATATTTTGACTAGGATGATGCTATTGTGCTATGATCTGTATTTGGTTCGATGATATGTGATGAGTTCAGTATGTGATTTAGTGATTGATTTAGTATGACAATGATTTAGACGTAATTTTTCAGTATTTTGAGATTTGTGCATAGGTCCTCTTAAGGCGAATCGCGTACATACGTGGGTATGACTCAGAACATTAACGTATATACTCTGACATATGGTTTATCAAGGTTTGCAGTAGCAACAGTTGGTTTCTTTGATGAGTAACCGTGTTTCACTTGTTGATGAGTAGTTTTGCATTGATATGATCTATCCTAGTTTAATTTGATCTAGTTGTATTGATTGGTTAAGATTCACTGGTTTCTTTCATCGTTCAGTTGGTTTAGTGATTGAGTGATTTGATACAGTCATTGGTTTTAGAATTGCTATTTGGCATTGGGCTTAAATGATAGTAGTGGGTCTAGTATGAAAATATGATGAAAAGTGGCCTATAAGTTTGATGTTCTAGGTTAGGTAGATCCAGTATGAAATATTATGAAACATGGTCCATAGAGGTGCTGAGGGTTGGAACCTTCAGTGAGGAAGTCATAGATTCCTTCCAGCGGTAGCTGGTAAATTTGATCAGGGGCTTGGAGCTCCCTTTCCGTGGGTGCCAGTAAACAAGATCAGGGAGTTGGAGCTCCCTTCCAGTGGGTGCTAGAGAATCAAAGAAGGTTGTAGACTTCTACAGTTGGGTGCCTATGTAGTAGTATGAACCTGTGTCAGTACAAGATTGTCAATTTTTTTCCTTTATAATAAAAGATGAAAACAGAGACGACAACAATGGTGGTTTTCTCCCAAATTGGGTTTCCACCTAAAAATCATAGTGTCCTCATGTGTTGTTGTGTTTCTTATGTATGATGGTTTATTTTATTCTTATTTCTCATGGTTACTATTAAAAATGTAAACTTCGAAATGGGAACTATAAACTCAAAATGGGAAGTCTTGCAAAAAACCCCAAAAAGTCATGGAAAACAGTGCTAAAAACGAAAAGTGTTGATGCTGGAATAACACATTTTTCTTTCTAGGGTAAATTTTCAACATGTTTTAAAAATGGCAGTGAAAACCAATTTTTTGTGAAAAAATCGTGCAAGAAACACCCTCAAAACGAAAACTGTTGATGATGGAATAACAAATTTTGTTTTCTAGGGTAAATTTTCAACATGTTTTAAAAAAGGCACTGAAAACAATTTTTTTGTGCTAAAAATGTGCAAAACACACTCTCAAAACGAAAAGTGTCGATGCTAGAATAACACTTTTTTTTTTCTAGGGTAAATTTTCAACATGTTTTAAAAATGGTAGTGCAAACCAATTTTTTGTGCAGACAATTGTGCAAAAAACTCCCTCAAAGCAAAAAGTGTTGATGTAGAATAATATTTTTTTTCTAGGGTAAATTTTCAACATTTTGAAATGATGGTGTAAAACATTTTATCATGACTTTCAAAAACATTAAAATTTCAAAAGAACAATGAAAACAGGAAATTAAAAATAAAAACAAAAATTAAAACAATGAAAGAAACAAAAAACAAGTTAAAAAAAATAGCAAAACATAAATAAAAATATATATTAAAAACAAAACATAAAATTAAATAAAAAAAAAAATTCAAATATACAAAAAAAAAAAAAATCAAACATAATAAAAAAAAAATTAACAAAAAAAATCAATAATAAAAATGTTAAAAGGAAAAACTAAACTAAACTATAAATGATAAGAATTAAAAAATTAAAAAAGTACAAGGAAATAAATAATAAGAAAATGCCCGCAGAGGTTTGGTCTCGTGGCGACTGGACGATCTACTAAGTCGTCTGTGCCACTAGGCAGGTCACGAGTTCGAGTCTCGTGTTAACCGAGGGTCATTCTTGCGGGCTAGGCGATTCCTCCTAGAGGTTATAGTGGCAGCCGGTGGGATTCGACCCTGTATAACGTGAGTACAATACCAGCGTTGTTGCCGATTCCACTAGTCACCAAATAATAATAATAATAATAATAATAATAATAATAAGAAAAACATATTTTCAAAAAAAATGTTTTTATCTCGTATTCCATAAAAAAATTTTGGAAAAAATAAATAAATTAAAAAACTATAAAATCAAGTAAAAATAGAACATTTTTAAAAAACATTAACAAAAGTTGAAAAAAAAAATTAAAATTAAAAAATTAAAAACAAACTAGATGAAAAAAACAGAAAATTAACAAAAAAAAATTAAAAAATTAAAATTAAAAACAAACTAGATGAAAAAAACAAAAAATTAACAAAAAAATAAAATAAAAACTACTAAAATTAAGATTAGAAACATTTAAAAAAAAAACCTAAAAAAAATATACTGAAAAAAAAAAAAGAAACAAAAAAAACAATTAAAATTTTAAAAAATATACATATTTTCAAAAAAAAAAAAAACACACACACACATTAAAAAAAACAATATATTTTGATTAAAAAAAAGCATTTAAAATTTTATATTAAAAAATTTAAAATTTCGATTTAAAAAAAAAAAAAAGAAAAAAAAAAATTAAAATTAAAGAAAGCTAAATATATTTTTGTTTAAGAAAAAAAACATTTAAAATATTTTAGAAAAATATATTTTAAAATTATATCTAAAATTAAAAAAAAATGTTTAATTTTTTTTTAAGTGCAATTAACATATTTTAAAAAAATATTTTTTATTTAAAAAAAAAAACAAACAATCGGCCACTGCCCGGCCGCCTGCGGGGGCGCGACCCTGTGCAGCAGAGCTACATGCATACTTAGAATAAATCCCCAGGTTCAAGTAAATATTTTGGGGTCTCACTTTGACATTATCATGTTCCCCTACTTTGAACTCTTTATGTGTTGTTTTTAGATCCGCATAACGTTTCTTTCGATCTTGTGGTGCTTTCAAATTTTGTTTCATATTTTTAACCATCTCTTCCATATCCTTTAATTTGTTTGGTCCTAACATAAGCTTGTCTTGTGGCTAACATCAATTCATATGAATATGACACTTCCTCCCATACAATGGTTCGTAGGGGCTTATCTTAAGGGACAGTTGATACCCATTATTGTAAGAAAATTCAACCAGGTGTAAATATTCCTCCCCACTGGTAGGATAATTCATGACTTAGATTTCCAACATGTCTTCCAATACTTGATTAACTCTTTTAGTTTTTCCACCAGTTTGTGGGTGGTATGCAGTACTGAAACTAGCTTGAGTACCCATCCCCGCAACTAGGGCCTTCCAAAACGTTGAGGTAAATTTTTTGTCTCTTGATGAGTCCCATAAATAGATACATTTTTAAGATTAATATGCCATCCTCCAGCTTTAAAACTACCCTTCTCTTGCATTAATTCATATTTCTCATTATATTATGTTTAGTAAAAGGAGTAGAAGGTGTTTTTCATAGTATGTGGCATGATGTTGTTTAATTATAGGAAAATGAGACATTTTGTTAGGTTATTATTATGCAGGGGATCAATGGAGACAACTATGAGAGAATCTAGGTGGTTTTTCCACCTCCTTAACTCCATAAACATAGATTAGGATCACCATATCCTCTCTGACCAGTTTGAGCTCATTGGGAGCCGAGTGACTCCTAGTCCAAGTGAAGATCATGGAGGACAAGATCCACCATTTTCTAGATCAAGGAGGGAAACAATCTTATTCTCAAGGGAGATTCTTTAACTACCCTTTTGTATAAATAAACTAAAGGAAGAGCTCATTAGGATTCAAAAAAAAATTCATATAGGTGTAGCTATTGAGATCCAAACATTGACATTGTTATTTTCAAATTTTATGTGATGTATTAGACTTGCACTTTTGATAATGAGAAGTTATATTTTAACATGCATATGAGTTAGTTTTAGAGGCCTCAGACGCTTGGGTTTGCGCCCAACATAGAGGCTTTGGTCCTTCTTCCTGTACTTACGTTTCTTTTTTATTCTAAGCATTTCATAGTTTCTTGCATTTCAGTAGAAGTTAACTTATAAAATCTTATGGTTACAGCTTCTACATCACCTCTCTTATGGGGGAATGTGTAGAAGGATACACCACCATGGCCCAAAAAGATTGTGTTTATGATTTCTTAGAAATAGATTCGAATGGGTTGTCCTGTTTTACATTTTCTCTCTATAGTTCAGAAGTTATTTTAGTGAGTAGATTAGTGATTTGCATGAATTAGATGTCATTTAAACTGAACTCATGTTATCCATTAGAAGTTATTTTATTTTTCAAATGATAAATGGATGCATGCATGTGATTGATTGCAAGGTTGATTGATCTGCATGGAAGGGCACCTTCATCACTTCCATCCTAATCTCTTTCAACTTCTCTTTTCACCTCCATGCTCTGTGCCAAAAATCTTGTTTTATAAGCTATTATGTTTAGGTCACTGAGAGCACTCATCCTAGTCCAAGATAGGCTTTCGAGGGGTCCTCAGCTTGGCTAGGGTCTCAAACCAAAATTCTTTCATTTGATTCAACTACTATTCACTTGTCCATACCCTCAAGCCATCATTTTCACCTTCAAAAACCACTCGGATGACCTCTTGTAGCATTATAGGCCTTACTGTAGCATTACAAGCCTCCTATAGAAATCACCTATAGAAAACCTATATCAACATTTGCCTTCATCAGTTTCGATCCACACTGCAACTTTGACCTAGCATAGATGCATAATGACCTCCAACTGTGATAATATGATCAGGAAAAGCTCCTACGAAACTCCAAACCTTTCTTGTCTTCATTACAAAAATAGAGTAGGGTTTGTTTCTTTATCATGCAAATAGGTTATTGATTTATGAGTAATTATGAACTAAGTAGATAGTCCTATGATTATGATTGGTAATTTGATGAATTATGCAAGATAGGTTAGTTTCTTTTCTGCAAGTAGATGAGGTAGTGTGATTTCAAGATAACATAGCTTCATTTCTTTAAGTAGGTAAGCCTTTATCTTTTCATGAATTGAGTAATTAGGGTTTTAAGAGTTGATTCAATGGAATTTCCATTTTCATACTTAGAAGCAATTTCTAGTTTGTCATTTTATCAAGCTTTCAATCTAATTTAGTAGAAGGAAGGGTATTCGATAACATTTTGATCTAATGTCATAACTGAGGGTGGCATGAGTGGAACCCTTTGTGTTGTGCATATAGGATTGTCATCTCGAAGTTTCTACGAACCCCGAGCTGATAATTTGAGTTGATGAGTCCTTAGGAGTTGCAACATTCTTGGTGTAATACCAGGGCTTACCACATTTTGGTGTCATTTCTGGGGCAATGTCTAAGTAAATGTTGTTTCTCCTTAAGCATTGTTTTCTATTTTGCATACAGTTTTGATGAAGTAATGTTGAGTCTTGAAAATGTCATTCATTTCCATTACACTTTCACTATTATGTCCATTATATCACCTCCATTTCACTACTATGTCACCACATTCATCCCACTTTCATTATCATTGGGCCACCTTTATGTTTTTCCAATATTTATTATTTCTAAGCCTTTTAAGTGAATTTATGTTTAAACATTAGAAAATAATGTGCATATGCTTATACCTAACAAATGGGTTGAGATTGTTGACATGTGTAGGTTCAAAGGAGGCTTCTAGAAGACCCTTATGTGGCACTCTAAGGCCAAATTCGAATTTGGTTGGAAAGAATCATGGGATCATGAGGATATGTGTCACATCTCCTAATTGTATTGTAACTCTAAAAAGACATGTGTCTTATCAGTTCCTATTTTGATTAGGACTCTAGAGGTAGAGGGAGAGATTCATGGACTATCATTAATGAGATGACTCTCATCTTTTTGTATAAATAGGAGATCTCTCTCCTTCATTTTCTAGTCTTTTCCTTTAGTCTTTTGTTAGTCCTTTTAGTTTGTTAGTCCCATGGCTTTTGAAAGCTTTGGAGAGCTTTGTTGTACTTTGCACTTTTGAAGAAATTGAATAAAGCTTTGATGTTCTCAACATGGAAGGAGATGTGAAGTAGATGTCATGGAGCATATTAGGATGTAAGTAGATTAGATTTCATTTTGTAAATATTGCTTTGTAGAATGTAAGGTAGATTAGATTTTCATTCATGCAATTTTAATTTATGCAAGTGTGTTTAATTTTGCTTTGATTTCATAGGTAGTAGGGGGCCCCTGCCTTGTACAGTTTGAATTACTGCATTTTATTTTCTCCCGGGATTGTGTGTCTTTGTTGTATTTGCTTTATATCTGATGGTATTTTCAATTGAAAGATTCAAAGTTGCTGCCTTTACTTTGATTTTCTAGCTTACTTCTAGTTTAGTTTCTCAAAGTTGTATGTTAACATATTGATGGTCTCTTTATCATAAATTGTTTATCTTTTAGAGATCAGAATACTAATAAATTACAGCTGGCTTTGAGTACTTTTTAGACTAATCTTTAACTACTTTCTAATCGTGCTTTACATAGTACCATATGTTAGAAGCAGAGAGTTAGAAAGAGCTGAATATTATAACTAGTCTTTAAAGTGGATTTTTCTCATTTTGGATCACTTTTTAAACTCATCTCTAGCTACTTCCTAATCGTGTTTTACATAGTACCATATGTTGGAAGCAGAGAGTTAGGAAGAGATAAACATTATCATTGGTTTTTAAAGTGATTTTCTTACCTTTTTATTTGTAGCAGCATGAATGGTGTCTAGTGCCATTAGAAAGTGGTTTTTATGCTTTGCTTTCAGTTTCATTTCAAGTTATTTTTTTCAATCTCTTTCTTTGCAAGTTTAAAGTTTGATTACTTTTTAGACTTATTTCTAACTACTTCTTAATCGTGTTTCACATAGTACTATATGTTGGAAGCAGAGAGTTAGGAAGAGTTGAACATTATCACTGGTCTTTAAAGTGGTTTTTCTTACTTGTCACCTTAGAGCTTGATTACTTTTTGGACTTATTTCTGACTACTTCTTAATCGTGCTTAACATAGTACTATATGTTGGAAGCAGAGGGTTAGGAAGAGTTGAACATTATAACTTTATAAAACAACGAAGTAAGAAAGAGGTTAACTAAGCACATATAGTGCACCACACTTCATCAGTTTACGATACCCGGATTGATAATTTATGTAGAGCAATTTAAGACGTTAAATTGACTAGACATTTTGGCGCCATTGCCGGGGAAGTGTAATTAGGAGACCTTATTTCTTACATCTAAAAAAAAAAAATTAATAATCCTTGAGTATGCTCTCCTCTTGCACTTTGTGTGATCTGGAGGATCAGAAAAAGGATTGTTAAGTAAAAAAAAAAAGACAAAATAATAATTCTTGAGTATGCTCTCCTCCTGCACTCTGTGTGATCTGGAGGATCAGAATAAGAATTGTTAAAAAAAAAAAAAATAGGAGACAAAATAAACTTCAAACATTTCAATTGATTCAATAAAAAAAAAATGGAAAAAAAAAAATGAAAAAATGAAACTCAACTGCTTTGATAGGTTCAAATTGTCCAAAATTGTCTGGTTATGCTTTGTAGTGGTCTTCAAAACACTGTGTCCTGTTCAAATAAGGTTTTGCAACTTAGCTGCAGAAACTGCCCTGATCCCGCAGCTATCTGACAATTCCGCAGCTAGCTGACAATTCCGCAGCTGTTTCAAGGTTTAGCAGGTTATAGGCATCTAATGAAAAAACCGACCACATGGGCATCTCCAGAATTGTCCCGACATGGATCCTATCCTAGTCACCCAGCTCAGATCGATGAAAAACCAGCCTAGGACCTCAGTCAAAGTCTTGTTTTTAACATGTTTTTCTTGAAGTATTTGCTGCCTGAAATTGAAAATCATTAATCCTTTTTATAAAATTTTACAATTTCAGAGAAAAAAAAAGAGAGAAAAACAATCTATGGCTATCTCCATTCTTAGTTTTCACTGTGGCTTCAATAAAAAAAATATGCCTTCCTGTTCAAGCTTTGACCTATTGATTCATGTAGGAGGCATTCATTGTTTAGTGGCAGATTTTTGAGTTGATTTCACCTTTGGATAGCTACATTATCGATTAGAAACAAAGGGTCGAATTCTTGAAGGTAGCCTCTGGTGATTCATTAAATTATTAAGGGTAGAGTAGTCATTTTTCTCCAAGGGCGAGAGCATGTAAGCCGATTGCATTTGCTGACAAAAGGACAAGTTTGTTAGCTGAATTTTATCTTATTTCAGGGGTCAAATCCTCTTACTGTTGGAGCCAATTTCCTCTGCCATTATATCCACCAGATTACAGGTCTACTTCATGGGATGAGTTCAACATTGACCATAATTATTTGGAGATTGATCTGAGCTAGAATCAATCAATAAGCTCAATTGCTGCCACTTAGATTTCCACCACCTACAAAACCTATGATATAAACAACCTGAGCTCAACAAGATTCTTAAGTCGTTGTTTTAAAAATGCAAGGAATCATTATTAATCACTACAGCAATTGTTTGGAAACGTTTCAGATAACCTGTGACAATCAGTCGCCCCAATCCTTCAACTCTGTCCCTCTGTCTAAAGATCACAAGCTTAATAGGGTTGATGAACGAGAGCGTATTGAGCAAGCCGGGCTGTGTAACACACCTGCAAAACAGTAGATCAAACAAGAAAGGCCGAATGCAACAATTCAGAACAGTAAAACTCAGAAAAAAAAACGTAAACACAAAAAAAACGTCAAACTGCAAACATTCGATTTGCCCACATGGAGACGAATTTCAAAAAACTAAAACATGGGTTTTGTTTCTAGGTGGGTTAGTTAGATAACCCAGAAACCGTTTGAGGAAATTCGTGGCGGTCTGGGAGAAATGTTTGGTTCTTTGGAGCCCATTTTTGACTGCCGCGCGTGAAAAAATTGAGTTATTAACTGATAGTTTGATTAATTGATTAACTCCGCGTGCCTGAGGGAAGGAGTTCTAATGGGGATCAATTACATGCTGGCATATACAACCAATTACACGACTTTACACCTGTTTAGAGACGTGTTTCAATTGAACACGACTCTCTGTCATTAAATCCCATGAAGTCGCTGCCGGTTAAATGTTGGGAAGAAATGGAACTAAAGTGGAGCAATTTATAAATTCAATCTTTCTGATCAACGATTGAAACTCCTAGATATGAAATTGTTTTTCATGTGGACGTATCTTGACTCACAACACCTTCAAACATTCAGTATCATAAGGCATTGCGTAAAGACAGAGATTTCCGTATTCTTTCATACGGTACGAAGGTTGAAGTTTTGTGGGATGAAGTGAATGAAGAAATCGTTTGGGAAATAGCTAGAATGCAGTGTTGGCAGAAGTTCTGTAATTGGACAATGATAATCTTGAAGAATTTAAGAACAGAATCCTATTGAAACGATCCAAGGTGATAAGGTACACAGCTGGGTTTGAATAGACACCCGTATTTCCAGACACATCAGTGGGATAAGACACCTTGGATTAGATAAAACACTTTGTTATTGGTAACTCAGTGGAATAGCTATGATTGGTTATAATTATGATAGATATGTGAGGGATATATTTAACTGGATAGCTAGCAAATTTGTGATTGGCAACCATTCTATTGTCTTATGCATCAAAGATATATAAAAGTAGGAATGGATTGTAACAATTTTGGAACTGATTAAATTGTATGGCGGTTGGCAGTGTCTTCCCAGGAGTCCTGTGGGATGAGGGGCACATTTTTTTTATTTTCCACGCACACAGCCACTCCATTTCATAGTAATTTCTACACTCTACACTTTCCGCAGCCAATACAGCGTTTCCGCAGCCAATCCCAGATTCCGCAGCTGTTTTGTTAAACTCTAGGTTGCAGGTGTCATCAAGCAAAACAAGTCACATGGGTAGCTAGGGAAATGTCAGTACATGGATGGTGTCCTATTCATTCGGTCAAATTTGATGAAAAAGACCCCGGTCAAAGGGAAGTCAAATTGTGTGTTATCACAAAGTCGCCACATTGAGTCGCCACACTGAGTCGCTGCATGTCAAGAAAAAAATAATAATTTTGAATCAATGAAATGAACAAGTTATTTTCTCACTTTTCTGAAGGTATTGATTAATTTTGGACTGATAATGAAAGATGAATGGCTAACTTTGTATCCAAGATTTTTAGCTACAGAACTGTGCACATTCCGCAGCTAAAGTCCAATTCCGCAGCTATTCTCTGATTCCGCAGCCAGAAAAACCTCATTGTTCAAATCAGCTTATCTTTTTCATACAAAATCAGATTTTGATGATTTAAGTACCATTGGAAAGATCTCAACAAGATCTATACAATGAGAAATATATCATTAGAGTTTGAAATGGAAAATAATGAAATAAATTGCTGAAAAGAAGCAACATCAACTTAAGGCACTAATTCCAAAGCAGGTATAAATTCTTTTGATTTTTCCTTTGAGAACTTGTTTCATTAATACAAATTCTTAGTTTTGTGTGTAAATATCATAACTAGAGAGATTGGCCACCTCTCTCCTTTGATAATTTTACATTCCATTGCAGAAGAAGTATTAGTTTTTTTTTTGCAGGTTCCAGGAGGAAGGAAAAATGACTACAAGAGAATGGTGTCTCTCTAAGAGACCAATTTGTTTCATGAGAGGATGATCAGCAACAAAGAGGAAATATGTTGATGCAAAATCAGATCCAAACACTTGAAAAACTTTCAGATACTAGTGTCTCCATCACATCCATACTTCATAATAAACCATTCACCTCATTCCACTCCATACTTTTCACTTACATTCACATACACTTTCCATCTCTTTTATCCATTCATAACCCACAAATAAAAGCAAGAGGCTCATTCACATGCTTATTGTCATTTCCATTTCTGTTCTCCATTGCCATTTTCCATTTCCATTTTCCATTCCTTGTCATTTTCATTCTGCAAATAAGCCCTGCTTCAATGCAAATTATTGAGTCCATAGTCCTTTGAGTCTAAGTTCTTTGTAAAAACACCTTGAGGCTTGCATGCCTTAATGGCAAGTCCTCATGCTGACAAACAATGGGAATACATTAATGTCCCTTGTTCGTTAGATCTTCTAGGTGACTCGACATCAGCAAATTCATTCGTACCTAGCGAGACGTGTTTGGGCATCTTGACTCTCATTGTCATCAATGGTGAGAGTTCTCGTGTTGACTAGTGGCATCCATTAATGGTCACTAAGCCAACAATTTCCTACTATGTTTGACATCAGAACATCTTTTCACATAGTAGGAATTGTGCCAATGAGTTTTGAAGACATGAAGACTATTATTTTCAGCATTTTGGAGCAGATTCAGCAAGTTTTAGTAGAAGCAATAAAAAGCCATCTTATCTCTCAATCCATGACTCCTCTTGTTCAACCACTTGAAGAAGAATATGATCAGAAGATTTCAGCCACCACACATACAACTCATCCATTCCAAAGGGTAAGTGAAGGTACGGAATTTTCTAACTTTTAACCATAGAATTCCATAAAAAGCTAGAATGATAATTGTTGGAAAAACATTTCTCTTCCTCATTTCATAAAATTGCCAATACCATCAGTTGGGGGGGGAATACATTCATATTCATATCTTGCCATGTCCATATGATATTTACGAGCTCACATACTTCCAACATATATTAATTATTACATTGCTATTATGAGCATACAATGGCTTTTGAAAAAGTGCTTAAAGGATAAATAGGATACAAACAAAATCATGGTTGTCACACAAGAACCAACCATCATGCAATCCAATAAAGATATACTTTGCAACAATAATCAAAATATCATTATGCAAAGTTCAAAGATCAAAATAGAAGGCAACAAAAGAAAAAAATTGGTTGTAACACAAGAACCAACCATGTTGCAATTCAAGTGAAACACTTTGCAAAAATATGAAGTTATCAAATGATATCATGCAAAGTTAAGCCAAAGCTCAAGGATCAAAAGAGTTAATGTAATATATATTGCATGAGGACATGCAATAGCTTCAGTTGGGGGGTATGTTGAGTCTTGAAAATGTCATTCATTTCCATTACACTTTCACTATTATGTCCATTATATCACCTCCATTTCACCTCCATTTCACTACTATGTCACCACATTCATCCCACTTTCATTATCATTGGGCCACCTTTATGTTTTTCCAATATTTATTATTTCTAAGCCTTTTAAGTGAATTTATGGTTAAACATTAGAAAATAATGTGCATATGCTTATACCTAACAAATGGGTTGAGATTGTTGACATGTGTAGGTTGAAAGGAGGCTTCTAGAAGACCCTTATGTGGCACTCTAAGGCCAAATTCGAATTTGGTTGGAAAGAATCATGCGATCATGAGGATATGTGTCACATCTCCTAATTGTATTGTAACTCTAAAAAGACATGTGTCTTATCAGTTCCTATTTTGATTAGGACTCTAGAGGTAGAGGGAGAGATTCATGGACTATCATTAATGAGATGGCTCTCATCTTTTTGTATAAATAGGAGATCTCTCTCCTTCATTTGCTAGTCTTTTCCTTTAGTCTTTTCTTAGTCTTAGTTTGTTAGTCCCATGGCTTTTGAAAGCTTTGGAGAGATTTGTTGTACTTTTCACTTTTGAAGAAATTGAATAAAGCTTTGATGTTATCAACATGGAAGGAGATGTGAAGTAGATGTCATGGAGCATATTAGGATGTAAGTAGATTAGATTTCATTTTGTAAATATTGCTTTGTAGAATGTAAGGTAGATTAGATTTTCATTCATGCAATTTTAATTTATGCAAGTGTGTTTAATTTTGCTTTGATTTCATAGGTAGTAGGGGGCCCCTGCCTTGTACAGTTTGAATTACTGCATTTTATTTTCTCCCGGGATTGTGTGTCTTTGTTGTATTTGCTTTATATCTGATGGTATTTTCAGTTGACAGATTCAAAGTTGCTGCCTTTACTTTGATTTTCTAGCTTACTTCTAGTTTAGTTTCTCAAAGTTGTATGTTAACATATTGATGGTCTCTTTATCATAAATTGTTTATCTTTTAGAGATCAGAATACTAATAAATTACAGCTGGCTTTGAGTACTTTTTAGACTAATATTTAACTAATTTCTAATCGTGCTTTACATAGTACCATATGTTAGAAGCAGAGAGTTAGAAAGAGCTGAATATTATAACTAGTCTTTAAAGTGGTTTTTTCTCATTTTTGATCACTTTTTAAACTCATCTCTAGCTACTTCCTAATCGTGTTTTACATAGCACCATATGTTGGAAGCAGAGAGTTAGGAAGAGATAAACATTATCATTGGTTTTTAAAGTGATTTTCTTACCTTTTTATTTGCAGCAGCATGAATGGTGTCTAGTGCCATTAGAAAGTGGTTTTTATGTTTTGCTTTCAGTTTCATTTCAAGTTATTTTTTTCAAGCTCTTTCTTTGCAAGTTTAAAGTTTGATTACTTTTTAGACTTATTTCTAACTACTTCTTAATCGTGTTTCACATAGTACTATATGTTGGAAGCAGAGAGTTAGGAAGAGTTGAACAGAATAACTGGTCTTTAAAGTGGTTTTTCTTACTTGTCACCTTAGAGCTTGATTACTTTTTGGACTTATTTCTGACTACTTCTTAATCGTGCTTAACATAGTACTATATGTTGGAAGCAGAGGGTTAGGAAGAGTTGAACATTATAACTTTATAAAACAACGAAGTAAGAAAGAGGTTAACTAAGCACATATAGTGCACCACACTTCATCAGTTTACGATACCCGGATTGATAATTTATGTAGAGCAATTTAAGACGTTAAATTGACTAGACAAGTAACATAAAATAAAAAGATAAAAAAATTCTTTCATGCCTCGTAGGAGTAGAGATACTCAAGTAAAATTCTTACCAAAAACCCCCACACACTCAAGCAATCAACCTTCACTCTTCTTCGGTGACTGCCAGTTTCCCTCTTTGACTACAGGTGTGTTAGAAGATCCTCTAGGTGAGCAACCTAAAATTTTTGAAGAACCTATTAGGGAAGAAGAGTAACCCACTTCACCTACCCAAACTATGGCTAAAAATAGCGATAATGAGTTTTTCCCTATCAGAGAGACCAATGGAGAGGCTAGAATGAAGAATATAAGCCTTACTACCCTTCCACACTTACATGGATTAACCTCTGAGGTCCTTGATACCTTCATGTTTAAATTTTTTGTTGTATGTAGGACCTATGACTATTCCTTTGATGATAAGAACCTAAAGTTATTCTCGTCTACCCTTAAGGATGTAGCCTTGCATTGGTTTATGGGTCTCCCTAGGCGGTAGCATCACTACCTGGGGCCAAATGAAACAAGCATTTAATAACAAGTACAAGGACTACTATAGGTCCAAAGAAACCAAGGAATAAATGTTTAGGATGACTCTTGGACTTGATGAATCCCTACAAGGCTATGAGGAGAGATTTCAACTCAGTTATAGGAGGTCTAGTTCCCCCCTTAATCATGAATCACTCAAACTAGTTCATCTCCTAGGGATCAAGGAAGACATGTTGGAGATCCTCAACATGTTGTTTCAGGAATATATCTAATAGTTGTCATATGATGATGTTAAAATTGTGTTCAAGAATCAATCTAGGGCTACTAGAAAAAAGGGTAGGGCTAGTCAAGGCTTGGTCGGTTCATCTCCCTCCAAAAATTCCATTAAGAATGAGATAGGCAACATGTTGGAGGATTTAGAGAGTGAAATGTTTCATACATTTTCACTGCAAATGGATATCATGCAAATCAAAATAAAATAGGAGGGATGAAGAAAGGGCACTAGCTATTTTCTTCTCAAGATACACCAAAAGACATTCTAGAAATGAGTGCCCCTTAAATGTCATAGAGGTCCGCCTATTCTGTCAATAAAATCATGCAACATACAAATGCCCTTATTTTTCAGGACTAAAATTTGTATATCAAGGAGGAGAAGGGGGATAAGAGAAAATTTGTTTCATTAATCAAAGAAGACCTCAAGGACCTAGGCCATATCAATAAGGCATGCAAGGTGTGCACTACTCTTATTATAATCCAAATCAGAATACACCCTTGTAACCTTGGTACTCTTCCACTCACCCATCCTGGTCCACACCCCCTTCTTGGCGTTATGCTCGTCCATATCCTCCTCAACCTATCAACCGTCCTTTTCATCCATATCCACCCTAATATTTTCAATGCAGCAACCCATCACAAGTGTGGAGGCCTCAAGTTAACCAACCTCTTACTTTACTACCTCCACCCCAACCTTAGTCACAACTCACTCATCCTACTCCACCTAAGAAACTTCAAATTCCCACTCAACCAAGTCTGAAGCTAACCAACAAGAAATCCAAACAGGTCTATAGTGAAGAGACATCTTACCCTACTTATGCTGTGGAAATCCAGGAGATCAACCTTCAGTCTAGGCGAGTGCTTATAGATAACCACCCACCTTCTACACCTAAAGAGCTTAAAAGAGAGAAGGAAGAGAGTGTTCCTCAATTCAGTCCACCTCCTTTTCCTAATAGGTTGATCCACCCTAGACAATGCACCCAAAAATTGGTTGAAATTTTGGGAGAATTGAAGAATTTGTGTGTTAAAATACCCCTTCTCAAGGCTATTAAAGATGTTCCCATCTATCATAAGTTCATCAGGGAGGAACGTTTCAAACATCCAGGGAGAAGAATAAGATATATCCCCACCATAATTGTTGTTGGGAAATTATCTAATTTTATGCTTAGGAGGGTGATCTTCCCGAAATATCTACACCCTTGAGTAGATGTGCACATTGATGACCTTATAGTCCCTAACACCTTGATTGATCTTGGGGCTGCCATCAATGTCATGACTAAGGAAAACATCCTAAAGCTAAACCTCCAAGGACATTTGAGAAATACCACCACAGTGTTGCAGCTTGCATAGAAATTGATAGTAGCTCCTAAGGGAGTTGTTGAAGATGTTATGGTTTCCATTTATTCTTGGGAGTATCCTACTGATTTATTGGTTCTACAGCCCAAAACCAAGTTCAATGGCTATCCTCTCATCTTAGGAAGGCCATGGTTCCCCAATGTTGATGCTTACATTAGTTGTAGGGTTGGGAACATGACCATTAAGAATGGGAATTTTCATAAACAAATGGTATTGTATCATCCTACTCAGCCTTCAATTGAGCATGACTTACCCTTGTGGCTAGAAGAGGAGGAAGAAGATGCACTATATCCCACCACCCCTCACCCAATATGCACTCTAGACATCATTACAAAAGAGGGGAAACCTGATGAACATGATCTCATTGACCACATCCTTTAGAACCAACCTACCACTCCCACTCCCATTCATGAGTTGATGAAAGGATCTGAGAGTAGTCCTTGGGCTGAATTATTCCCTACTAACTCAATCCTAGACGTTGTCAATATTGTAGAGTTTGGCCCATGTAAAACCTTAAATATCAACCCTTTTCTCTCAGCCAAACAGAAAGAGGAATTGTGCAAAGTGTTGATGCCACACCTAGATGTTTTTTCTTGGGACTATAAGAAAATAAAAGATGTGCATCCATCAATCTGTACCCACAATATTTACATCAAGTAGGGATGCAAGCCTGTGTGCAAACCCTAGAGGAGGATGAACCCAGCTCTTAAGGATACTGTGAGGGAAGAATTATAAAAACTACTGGATGTAGGGTTCATATACCCTATTTCAGATAGCGAGTAGGTTTAACCTCTTATGTTACTTCCCAAGAAGAGTAGGAAGTGGAGGATCTGTGTGGATTAAAGGGAGCTCAAAAAGGCCATAAAGAAGGACCATTTTTCGTTTCCTTTAATTGACCAAGTTCTAGATGGAATTGCAGGGAAAACCTTCTTCTCCTCCTTTGATGGATTTAGTGTGTATAATCAAATCTAGATTAGCCCCGAAGACCAAGAAATGACCAAATTAACATGTCCTTAGGATACCTTTGCTTATAGAGTCCTTCCATTTGGTTTGTGCAATTCCTTTTCTACTTTCCATAGGGAAGTTTTGAGTATTTTCGCTGAAATGGTTCATGACTATGAGGAAATCTAAATCGATCATTCCACTCATTATGGATGTGACTTCCATGAATTTCTCTCCAATTTCTGAAAGGTTTTGAAAAAATGAATTGAAATGAATCTATATCTAAGCCCTAATATATGTGAGTTATTAATGAATAGGGTGACTATTCTTGGCCATTCCATCTCTAAGGAAGGGATATAGGTGGACCCAAACAAAAATTATATCATCAAAAGGGTCCCTATACCTCAGAAGCAAAGGGATGTGAGGAGCTTCTTGAGACTAGAAGGGTATTATATGAGATTCATCCAATACTTTAGTAAAGTGGCTTCACCTTTTTTTGGTTTACTAGCCAAAGATGTAGATTTTTTTTGGACCAGTAGTTGTGATGATCTGAAAATCACTCGTGAGTGATCTCAATTAATTAATTAATTAATGAAGGTATTACAGACTCATGTGTTGGTGTGTGTCTATGTTATCTTAGGCAACAGATCAATCAGATTGCAAAAAACACGGACACTGGAAAATGGAAAATAGTAAGAGAAACACAGTAAGCAAATACAAGAACATAACAAATTAATAAGGAGTTCACGCAATCCTCCTGGGCTACATCTCCAGTCCAGCTTTCAGTGGTGGCCTTCTTTTTATTGTGTCTTTGAAGTAGAGTTTTTACAGTGAGGAGCTCAATTTGAGTCTCTTGAAACAGATAATACTTAGTATGGTGGTTCTTGGATTCCCCAAGCCACTAGAGTGCACAGACTCCCCCTTACCAAGTCTTGAGCTCAACTGGTCTTAATGGGATGAGTCCAATTTGGTACTCCGTTCCCAATAGATATCCTCACAGGGATTGCTTGAACCTCTCAAGCTTGGTTTTGTCTACTCGATGTTGCCTTAAATCTACAGGTTAGCTCGGTTCTCTGTTTTTTGCTTCTTTCCTCACTGTCTCCTTCTTCCTTTTCACTATTCTCCTCTCTTGTTCTGTCTTTTTTTTGTTCATGGCTTAAAGACAATTTGTCTCATGACTGTTCACTTCCTCTTCTGTCACTTCGGTTCACCTGTTGTTGTTCGCTTGGAGTTCCTTGCCTTTGCATCATTGCAACTGTGTAACGTCTCACAGGGAAGTGGCCACTTGTCCTCTCATGAACTACGCCAGCTCTTCCTCAAACGGTTCAGTATTTCAGTTACGTTGTGTAATGATTCATCTGCCAACTCAGCGGTTAAATCGAACTTCAGAATTTTATATGCCATAGCTTATTTCTCCCTCAAGATCCAGTTTCTCATCGGGCACAATCTCTGTCATTAGATCTGGAGCCCCTAGATCCTACGATGTTCACTCTTATCTCGTGGTTGACTTTCTCGACTGTTAACCCACGATGAGAGGTGGTTTTCTCTCTCATCCACCGGACGCACATCGTTTTTTGTATGGCATCGCTGGGTCTCCTAACAATTCCGCTTACTTCCCAACACGCCTTCGATATTCCACCGATTTTGGAGCGTGGGACCTGCCTTTCACTTTATCACTTTTCCCATGGTTTTTGGCTTCCCTTGCGACCGATCACTCGGGGCCTTTCCATTTTGAGGGGTTTTTCCTTTCCGATTCAGACTTCCTAACTACTAGTTTGCATCCTACGCGGTCTCCATGGGCCTTGGTCAGTGCTCTTTGATTGAGGTCCTCATTGTTCCTTGCTGGCTACAAACTCCACTATCCAAAGGTCCTTCCTGATAGCTCTTTATTCACAAGTTTTTGAAGTCTTTCACAATTTGATATAGTCATAGAACTCTGATAATTTTCATGGATCCAATTTGGATCACAGCCTTCCCACTAAAAAAGCTTTTGGACCACCAAAAGTTATTTTCAAGCATCGACTAAGTGAGAGTACAATTGTCTCACTTGTCTAATCTCTATCCATTTTTCACTACTCGGCTTTGAACCCTTAAGCCCAACTCTGAGGTACTCGACATCTCCCCTGCGCGTTGTTCTTACCTTCCCGACCAGAACTGTGACCTCCTGTAATTCATTTAAATATTCAGGTAGCAAGTCATCAATAGAAGGCAATTGACTCTGCTCTTCGGGATCCTCAATTAGTGAAGGTTCAAACAATCTCAAGTAATCTGCATTCACGACTGAGTAGATGTGCATGTAAGCTGGTAGATCAAGGCGAAAATCATTCTCACCAATTTTCTCAAGTATCTTGAAGGGTCCATACCTGATAGGCTTTAGAATTTTACCTTCACCTTGCATCCTGTCCTTGCTTATATACAGTCAGACTTGGTCACCAACATGGAAACCATGCTCCACCCGATGCTTGTCATGCCTTGCCTTGTATTTGGTGTGGTTCTTTCCCAGCTGTTCCTATACTTCCTGGTGGATCTCCTGGATTTGTTCAATGAACCTAGTTGCCTTGTCCACATCACTGTGTCCCTCAACTGCAGTGTCTTTACCAAAGACAAAATCCAAAGGAGACCTTGGTGTGAAACCAAAATAGATCTCAAAAGGAGATATCTGTGTAGAAGAATGTTTTGCTCTGTTGTAAGAATGTTGCACATAACATAAATGTTCATCCCAAAGCTTATGATGCTTGCTGCAATATCCCATAAGCAAGTGGATCACTGTCCTGTTGACTACTTCTGTCTGGCCATCAGTTTTTGGATGGAAAGTTGTGCTTTTCTTTAGTTTGGTGTCCATCAGTTCCCACAGGATTGACCAAATCTTCCCCATAAATCGGGTGTCTCGATTAGATACAATGAAAGTGGGTAATCAAAAATGAACCCATACATGTTGAAAGAATAGTTTTGCAGTTTGTTCAGCTATAATCTGTTTACTACAAGGTATCAAAATACACATTTTGTTGAACCTATCCACAACAACATTCATATAATCATGACCTTTCCTAGATTTAGGCAGTCCTCCAACAAAATCCATGGAAACACTTTCCCAAGGATGAGAAGGTACTAGTAATGGAGTGTACAAGCCTAGTTTTTTGTTGCTGGGCTTGCTTTTAGCACACATAGTACACCCTCTTACATATCTAGAAACTATCTCATTCATTTTTGGCCAATAACAAAATATTTGCAGCTGTGCAACTATTTTGCTTACCCCAAAATGACCTGATATTAGAGAAGTGCATGCTTCTCGAATTATCTTTACTCTTTCAGTTTGTGGAATGCATAACTTCTCACAATGATATAAGAGTCGATCCTTTACATGATAATCCAATTCTTCTACTCGTTTACCTTGACATAAAGTTGCATATACATCTTTGAAATCTATATCTTGAGCATATTGTTCAATGTATCTCTTATGTAACACAGAATTATGCTTAAGTATAGTAGATGCATTTATAATGGGTCTAGATAACATATCTGCAACTTTATTGTGTATTCCCTTTTTATATCTGATGACTAAATGAAACTGTTGTAGAAAACCCATACATCTATAATGTCTTGATTGCTGCAGCTTAGTTTGGGAGTGTAGATATTAAAGTGGTTGATGATCAGTATGTATTACTGTCTCTTTTCCCATTAAGTAATGTTTCCACTTTTTCACACTCTGTACTAATGCATACAGTTCTTTATCATATGTAGGATAGTTAACTACTGCAGAATTAAATGTCTCAATAATAACATATGGGTTTACCGTGCTGTGTCAACACTGCTCCCATGGCATAGTCATTGGCATCCATTTGGATCTCAAATGGTCTTTGAAGATCGGGCAGTTCTAGTACTGGTGTTGTACTAATCTTTTCTTTCAAGGTGTCTAAGGCTTTCCGCTGCTTGCCTCCCCACTAAAACACCTTGTTCAATCCTGTTAAAGCATGTAAGGGAGCTGCAACTAAGGAAAGGTTAGAAATGAACTTTCTCCATTATTGTGTTGCCCCTAAGAAACTTCTAACTTCTGTAGCAGATTTGGGTTTAGGCCAGTTCACAATGACTGCCACTTTAGGGGGATCTATCTTCAATTCACCACCCCCTACTATATGTCCCAAATAATTCAAAGATGTTTTGCCAAATTCACATTTTGAGAGTTTGACATGAAGTTTTTCTCTTTTAAAAACATCTAGTGTCTGCTTAACATGATTTAAGTGTTCTTCCCATGTTTTGCTAAATATCAGAATGTCATCCTAATACACAATAACAAAATAATCAAGAAAAGTTCTGAGTACATCATTCATTATTCTCATGAAAGTAGCAGGAGCATTAGTTAAGCCAAAAGCCATAACCAGCCACTCATACAATCCCTGCTTTGTTTTGAAAGTAGTCTTCCATGCATCTTGTTCTACAACTCTAACCTGATGGTATCCACTGTGCAAGTCTAGCTTGGAAAAATAAACAAATTCTTTCAATTGATTTAAAAGATCATCTATGCGAGGAAGGGGATAACGATTTTTGATTGTTATCTTATTCAGTGCTCAGTAATTAATGCACATTCTCCACGAGCCATCTTTCTTTCTCACCAAAATGATTGGTGACCCACATGGTGATGTGCTAGGTCTGATGAACCCTTTCTCGAGCAACTCCTGCACCTTCTTCTTGATTTCAACATTCTCTAAAGCGGACAACCTGTACATTCCAATGCTAGGCAATGGAGCATCTTGCTGCAAAATAATATCATGCACTATTTCCATTTTGCGTGGCAGACCTTTAGGTTCTTGAAACAAGATATCATACTCTAAAACAACCTTTTCTAAATCAGTTGGTTGTTTAGCATTACAACCCTCAAATACATTGGTTTTATCAGGTTTCTTTTCCTTTACAACCATCAGTAAGAATTGTTTGCATATATTTATCATTCGTTTCATTTGCCCTGAGTTTATGAGAATATAATTATTCTTAAGCTTAAGATATCTTACAAAGTATTCGATTCCATCTTTAACAAGTAGATGCTTGTTCTCAGCTCTATAGAAAATAGCTTTTCTATCATACAAGTAAGGACTTCCTAAAACAATTCCACATATATCCAAAGGAATTATGTCTAACTCAACCTAATCTACAAATGTTGACCCAAAAGAAAACTTGAGTTTGCATTGTCTAGTCACTTGTAGTTGTGCTTTATCCTTCAACCATCCTAATGGGTATCGTTTCTTGTGAGGTGTAGTTACTATTCCCAACTTCTTTACAATTGCTTCAGAAATTAAATTTACTTGTGAGCCACTATCAAACAAAGTATCAATCTTTTGATGTTTGGAAATAACTCGAATATGGAAAAGCTCATGTCTTTTTCTCTCATTTTCTTCATCAATAGTAGATTGTGCAGAATTACTAGTAGATGCTTCAGAATTCTTACCTCTTATACCTGTGGCTGCAATGGTTATTTCATCTCCTGAGTCTGACCCCAAATCTTTCTGAATAGTTGCAGCAGTCTTCTTCTTCTTGCCCTCGAACTTCTTAGGTCTCAGCTCCAGATGTAGAATCCAACAGTGCTCATCATCATGCCCATCCTTTTTACAATGGGTGCATGGAGACTTGCTCTTTTGTGCAATGTTAGCCTTCCTTGCTTTCCATTTCTACTTTATTTTCTCCTTATTCTTGCTTACAGTGGGTTGGGATGATCCCCCAACTTGTGGACTTCCATTCTTTCCTCTAGCTTCTAAATGAGTAGCTTGAACAAATACCTTATCTATACTAGTTGGATTAAACATGAGGATAGTGTGCCTCATGTAGCTATGTAGGCCACCAATGTACTTCAACAGAGTCTCAGGTGAGTCTAATGAGATTCCTAGAATCATTGCTCTCTTACTAAATTCTTGAGTGTACCCTTGTACACTTTACCCTTTCAACTATTGAAGAGTTTGCTAGCTCATCATGGCTTGCTGCATGTAGGCCAATGGATAGAACTTTTTTTTATTGCAGAAACAAATTCACTCCAGATAGAGATAGTCTTACCATGTATCTTCATGTCAGCTTGGGTCTTGCCTTCCCACCAAACCAAGGCAGTGCCTCCAAGGCGTAGGCTTGCTAGTTGAATATTTCTCTTGTCTGAATCAATACTCTGCACTCTGGAATAAACATCAATTTGTCTAATCTAATTGTCCAGCTTTTCTGCATTCAACTCTCCATCATATATAGGTAAATCAAATTTAACATCTAGTTTAATCAAAGATGCCTTCTTTTTATGTTCAAGGCTATTAGGAGGTGTGAGAAATCTTTCCTCTTTCCCTTTTCTTTTTGAGTGGTCATGGAAGTGAGACTCTTCTTCTCCCTTATCTTGTTTGGAGCCTGATGAGTCTTCATCTTTTTCTAAAGTCCTTATACATTTCCTCTACCATGGACCTTATGGCTAGAAAACTATCTATGAATTGAGGGTCTGGCCCCATAGAACCTTCTTCTAACATTGTCTTCTGAGGATAGACTCTCTGAATTTTAGGATTAGTTTCGACCAAATCTCCATCTCCTAATTTGAGCTTTGATCTAGTTAGGATTCAACAGCTAAATACAATAAAAGCTTGTCTAACCTTAACAACCTAAGGCTCTGATACCAATTGATCTGAAAATCACTCATGAGTGATCTCAGTTAATTAATTAATGAATGAAGGTATTATAGACTCATGTGTTGGTGTGTTTCTCTGTTATCTTAGGCAATGGGTCGATCAGATTGCAAAATACATAGACATTGGAAAATGGAAAACAGTAAGAGAAACACAATAAGCAAATACAAGAACACAAAAAATTAAGAAGGAGTTCACCCAATCCTCCTAGCCTACATCTCTGGTCCAGCTTTCAGTGGTGGCCTTCTTTTTATTGTGTCTTTAAAGCAGATTTTTTATAGTGAGGAGCTAAATTTGAGTCTCCTGAAATAGATAATGCTTAGTAGGGTGGTTCTTGGATTCCCCAAGCCACTATAGTGCACAGACTCCGCCTTACCAAGTCTTGACCTCAACTCGTCTTAATGGAACGAGTCCAATTTGGTACTTCATTCCCGACAGATATCCTCATAGGGATTGCTTGAACCTCTCAAACCTGGTTCTGTCTGCTCGAGGCTGCCTTAACTCCGCAGGTCAGCACGACTCTCTGTTTTCTGCTTCATGCTTCACTGTCTCCTTCTTCCTTTTCATTGTTCCCTTCTCTTGTTCTATATTTTTTGTCTGTTCATGGCTTAAAGCCAATTTGTCTCATGATTGTCCGCTTCCTCTTCTGCCCCTCGGTTCACTTCCTGCTGTTCACTTGGAGTTCCCTGCCTCTGCGTCATCGCAACTGTGTAATGTCTCATAGGGAAGTGGCCACTTTTTGTCTCACAATCTACGCCAGTTTTTCCTCAAACTGTTCGGTATTTCGATTACACTGTGTAATGATTCATCCACCAACTCAGTGGTCAAATCAAACTTCAGAATTTTATATGCCACAGCTTATTTCTCCCTCCAGATCCGGTTTCTCATCGGGCGCAATCTCCGTCGTTAGATCTGGAGCCCCCAGATCCTACGGTGTTCGCTCTTATCGCGCAGTTGACTTGCTCGATCATTAACCTACGATGAGAGGCAGTTTTCTCTCTCATCTGCTAGACACGCATCATTCACTATATGGCATCATTGGGTCTCCTGACAATTCCTCTTACCGCCCAACACGCCTCTGATATTCTGCCGATTTTGGAGCGCGGGACCTGCCTTTCGCTTTAGCACTTTTCCCACAGTTTTCGGCTTCCCTTGTGATCGAGCAGTCAGGGCCTTTCCATTTCGAGGGGTTTTGCCTTTCCGATCCAGACTTCGTAACTGCTAGATTGCATCCTACGCGGTCTCCATGGGCCTCGGTCAGTGCGCTTTGATTGAGGTCCTCGTCATTCCTTGCTAGCTACAAACTGCCACTATCCAGAGATCCTTCTTGATAGCTCTTTGTTCACAAGTTTTTGAAGTTTGTCGCAATTTGATACAGTCATAGAACTCTGATAATTTTCATGGATCCAATTTGGATAATGTGAAGAGTCCCTCGAAGTGTTGAAAGAAAAGTTGACTACTGCACCCATCCTAAGGGGTCCCAACTGGGCATTTCCTTTCCATATCCACACTTATGCATAAGAAAAATATGTGGGGAGAGCCTTTGGACAAGTAGAGGATAAGTTTCCTTGTTCCATTTACTTCATTAGTAAGAATTTGTCTAAAGTCAAGTTGAAGTACACTTTCACTGAAAATTAGCTCTTAGTTGTAGTACATTATTTAATCAAATTTAGGCACTATATCACTGGGTACCAAACTTTTCTTCATACTGATAATGCTTCTATCAAATATTTTATGAGAAAGCCTAATGTTAATGCTAGGATAATTAGGAATTTTTTATTGCTAAAACAATTTTATTTGACTATCATTGACAAACCAGGAAAATAAAATGTGGTTACAGATTTTTTGTTCAGATTAACCTTTCCTATAAGTAATGAAAAGATGATGGATGATCAACTACCAGATGAGCACCTCTTTTCTATTGCAGTGATCTCTCCCTCCTTTGTTGATATAGCAAACTACTTGGCTACTTGGAGGTTCCCTCCTAATTCATCACATAGGGAGAAGACAATTATTGTAAGGTAAAGCTCCCTTTTCACTTGGATTGGAGGCAATCTTTTTAGATTTGGACCAGATCAAATCTTGAGGAGATGTTTAAGAGAGGAGGAGGTATTTGACATCCTCCCAACATGTCATGATGTTCCTTGTGGAGGTCATTTTGCTGCAAAAAGGACAACCTTTAAAGTTTTACAAGATGGTTACTATTGGTCCACCTTACATCAAGATGCAAGGAGATATACCCCAAGATGTGATCAATGCCAAAGAATGGGAAAACCCACAACCAGGGATGAAATTCCCCCACAACCTCAATTGGCCTTAGAGACATTTGATAAGTGGGGAATGTATTTCATTAGGCAAATTGATCCATCATCAAGGAAAAAAAAGTACATCATTGTGTGCACTGATTACTTGAAAAAGTGGGTTGAGAAAAGGCAGTGAAAGAAACAACTAAGCAAAAAGTGGTAGAATTTTTAAGAGAGATCATATTCTTTAAGTTTAGGTATCCAAGGGAGGTAGTCACTGATCAAGGAGCACAGTTCACCTACAATTTTATTGAGAATCTCATGAGGTAGAACCATATCAAGCACAAGACATCCACTTCCTATCATCCTCAAGTGAATTGGCAAGTGGAGGTCACAAATAAATCATTTGAGAGTATCCTCACCAAAGTTGTTAACAATAACAGGAAAGATTGGGCACAGAGACTAGTAGAGGCCACTTGGGCATACAATACCACTTGGGAAACCACCACTGGATTAACTCCATATGATTTGGTTTATGGGAAGAAAGTTCTACTTTCTATTGAGCTTGATTATAACACTTTGAGAATCGTATCTCAGTTGGACTTAGATGTCACCACAACACAGCAAGAAATGTTGCTCCAAATAAATTGATTATATGAGTTTAGAATACAAGCTCTCTTACACACTGAAGTCATATAAATGCAAAGGAAGTTCTAGCATGACAAGCACTTCAAGGAAAATACTTTTCAAGAAGGGGATTGGGGCCTGTTATATGACTCTAGGTTTAAATATTTTAAAGGAAAGCTAATGAAAGCATGGTTGGGACCATACCTAGTGGAAAAATATCATGAAAATGGATTTGTCCAGATCATAACCATTGATGAGGAAGGTGTCATCTTTCTTGTAAATTTTTACAGGTTGAAGTTATATAGGAGACCTTTGTCGAAGGAGGAATTTATTAGTTCTCTCAGCAAGGAATTGAATATGATTGGGAGTTTCATAGTTTCAGACCATAGCACTTTTATAAATTTTGTTAAAACAAAAAGAGAGAGAAAATTAAAAGGCATGGATGAAAACCTATATGAGGCATCTGAGGCCAACTCTTAGGTTGAAAAATTCTTTGAGGCACCCCAGGATAAAACAAAAATAAGAAAAAATAATAAATATCCCTAGGTGAAAACCTCTCTTAGGGAACCTAGGGTAGGCATGTAGGGTAAAAACATCCTATGGGGCAACTTTTGTGTCTCAACAAAAAGGAAAAAAAAGAGAAATGAAAATAGGAAAAGGAATAAGCTTATATCCTATTTTCTAACCTTTCTTTTGTTCTGCAGAGTTGTACACAGTGGAAGATTTCATGGTTACAGGCTAAGACCTATAGGGTTCCATCCATTCCTCTATCCATACACCCAATATCCATCCTCTCCATTCACATTTCTATCTCTCTCCACCATCCTATCATCATGAAATCTGAAATTCGCCTCCTCTCTGTGTTGCTATATGTTGTGGGGAAAAATGCCTATGCAAGACGATCCTATCCACCTAAGGTGTGATAGTGCCTTAGCAACAAACAAGTACAGCTATGCTGGTTTCTTCCTTTATGAAATATGAAATAAGAGAGATCAATAGACTTACCGGTGTCTTCTGTTTGTCCCTCGATCCGGTCTCTCTTCTCTTTGGGTGTTCACAGCTACTTGCCTTCCTGCTTATCCAACTTCAACTTCCTGCAAGATCACAAGAGAACAGCTACTTGCGACAAGAGAAGAACACTACACAAAGACAGATCTTCACATTCATAACTAGTTTAGGATTAGAGATAAACTAAACAGCTAATACATTCATACATCAAAATACATCAGCATATAGGAGAAACCAAGATAGCTTTATTGATGAATAAAAAGGTTCAGGAAGAGATACAACCCAAATGGCTCCAATCCAGCATCTCCTTCCCAGCAAATGGAATTCCTCTCTTTTCCCCCTTCAAAGCATTAAGCACCCAATGATTCCAATCTCAAACCAACAACAATTCTTTGCAATAACAAAATTCCAGCCTTCAGATCTCATGGAGGAGAGATCCATATATAGATGTTTGGAGAGAGGATGAGTCAGCTTGAGATCTGACTAGTGTCCTCTCCCTCTATCAGTTCTTGAGTCCACTTGGAGGTTCTTGCTTCCACTTGGAGATTTGGAACCTCTTACTCATCACCAGTCGAATTCCCTGAGGCAAGTGTCATTTTGGAAGCTTCCTGGGTTTTGACACCTTGAGAAATGAGCCTGCCACTTGTCCACTCTCGTTCAGCGCAGGTAGCCTTTGTTCCAGTTGACATTCAACGCAGGTAGCCAGTGTTGGCTTTGACATTCAGCGCAAACAGCTAGTGTAGCCACTGAAATGATCCTGAATTGACTTGTTTTTGAGTAGTTTCGGGTGGAGAACTTCTGTGAATTGCCGTGGTTTGTTAGCCTTGTTCCTCTAGGGGTAGGAACAACATGTTTAGGGACTTTGGATCCCTTATATTATGGACATTTCATGCTCAATGCTGTAAGGCACAATAAAATCTATAACAGTTGCCCCCTAAAGTATGAGGCTGTTTATCGGGCGAAATGCTTTATCAGGGGGATCCGGAATTCATCCAATGCTGGGAGGAGACCTGTAATAAGATACAATGCAATACATTATTTTTCATACTGCTTTCATGATCTAGCTGAGGCGGGCATTCCCATGCTCAGCTTTATAAATTCATTTTTCTGTACATAGAACAGACAATCGTCTGATGGTAGACTGATAATTTTGATGAAATTATCATCCTTTGAGTAGGATGATTATCTGCTGTAATGATGTACATGTCAGTGTCTTTATCTTTCCTGAATATATATCGCATCCCGGATGGATGAAACTAGATCCGGGGTCTTCAAACTTGTTCGATCTTCAATCTAAGTACAAGTCGATCCATGTGAGAAATGTTCTGAAGTCGAACATGGAAAGACATCGCTTGATTAGCGGTCAATGATGTAAACCGTTAACAAGCGCGAGAGGAATCAACGATAATGATAATGACCCTCAAGGTACTGCAGTACAATTCACGTGGTGTGAATAAAGGACTTGGCGTCAAACACCACGCAAAATCTTTCGGTCGAAGGTCATTGATGTACACCTGTCGCCGAAAGTGAGAAACTTGCCATTGTGGCATGCAAGCTTCAAAGTACTGAAGGGGTTGTTCCTAGATCGACTTCTTGGATAATGAGCTGATGTCGACAAGAAGCGATCCGTCAAAGGAGGGCCTTAATGAATCCCACATCACTGACACGGAACGGAGCTAATGATTTTAATGGAGGTGAAAACGATCTGTGACATATGATTCAGGGTGGCAGTCATGAATGGATGAAGGATAATGTATGGCAGTGGATGGGACACGGTTGACTCTTTCTGAACGACTTCTCTTGAACATATGGCGACACTGATGCGATGGATCGGTAGCATTACCCCAAATATGGATGGTATGGCGAGACCATGGTGATGTGACCGGTGAATGAAACAACCCAACCCGATTGTGGTACGGAGGAAAAGTGTCATGTTCAAGAGCGACTTGCTACCATCAAAGTTTTCTTTAGTTTCTCCCAATTTTTCCCCAGTCATTGCTGACCAGTACCTCTTTATTTTTGTCAAGCTTGAGGAGGATAACACATGCTTGTTCTATAACCTGCCCTTCGGGCAAGCCCATCGCTATGTATTAATGAGCCTAGCGATAGTGAAACTCGTTCTCGTCTAAAGACAAGTTTGTCGTTATTTAATGATTTTAACGAGTCTAACGACAAGGATAACTCGGTTCTTTTCATTTTTAGAGAGTCTGAAAAGATACATAAAGTTAACTCCAAAAGTCCTTTTTCGTCATCTAATCCCTTAAGTCCGAAAAAGTATAAAACAATACAGAAGGGATGAGTTTTCGATAGTTTTAACGAGCCGAATAAAACAAGCGCTCGATCTTTTTGTGCAATAATCCCTCAGGTCCAAAAAGATTAAAATCTAGAGGAGGGATAGCTCTTCTTGTCCCTTTAACGAGCTGGAAGGCCAAGGACTCGACAATCTTTTGATATTTTACGAGTCAGTTGAAAAGATCTTAAAGAAGACTCTTCTTTTGAGGAACGAGTGATAAACAGGGATAGCAGCTGATTCCAGGTACAGGTTGGAATTTTCCAATCACGGCAGTGTCACAAGGATGGCTAGGTGAAATCACTCTTCGCAGCTGTTCCTAAAAATGGGTAAACAATCATATGGAGGTGAATGATTGGCCAATGGAAAAGTGGAGGTGACGGTGCAAACACGACCAAGGCTTTAATGGCTGATGATATTACATTCACAGTGGTTATTTACCGGGATAGTTCATTTTTTAACGAGCTTAAACGCGGGTGGAAACATTTGCTCGATCTTATGTTTATTTTTTAACGAGCATGAACTATGCGCTAAAACTGCTCGGATCTTGCGTTTATTTTTTAACGAGCATGAACTGTGTGCTAAAACTGCTCGATGATAAGTTTGCATGCCCCCAACATAATAACGCAAATCGAGGTGCATGCCCCCCAAGCTTCATTGCATTCAACTTGGTGGTTGGAATGAAGGTTTACCTTTGAGATTTGGAAAGGAGATTGTTTCATTTTTTAATGAGGTTGACACAGTAAAAGAACTATCCTCATGACTCGTTTCATTTTTTAACGAGGTTGACACGAGATTAGAACCGTCCTCGGAGCCCATTGTATTTACAGTATTTCTATTAGGGCGATGATCCACGCTGACAAAATGTTTAGGAATCTTCCGAATCCATTAGATTTAGAAGATTTCATATTGTAGGTCTCCACTGTGGCCACTTCCGCCAGATTACTTGCAGGCGGTAGGGCAAAAGTACCCATTAAGGCAGGGTCTTTTAGGAGACCTACTCCAATATTTTGAAGCGAATGATTGCTTCCATGGATCATTGGAATGCTTCCCGTAACTTGTGAACTGTCGGGGAGGAAAGTTTGTTGGTCGACGACTGTAATTCCTCCTTGAAAGGGAAATGAAATCTTCCTGAAGTAGGTCGACACAACTGCAGCCATGGCATATATCCAGGGCCTTCCCAGTAGGATGTTGTAATCGAGGTTTCCATCAATTACTTCAACATCAATTCCTACTGTTTTGCCCCCTAGTTCAACTTGCAAGTTACTTAAAATCTCGTATGGAGTGTATGATCGTCCATCAAATGCTTTGAACGTCGTTGGCGATCTCGACAAGGGTGGTGAGCCTAAATTCTTCTAGCAACTCATCGACATAATACACGTAGATGCCCCCTCATCAATAATTGTTCGATGAACAGTTTTGTTGAGGGCTTTCACTTGAATAAGGAAAGCTAGTTGAGCTGGTAACTGAGGGTCATATCCTTTATGATCAAAGGCCACAAGATTGGAATCCCTTGGGCCAATCTCACCTATTGCTGATAATAAAGCTTGCTCTTGGGAGAGGCAATTTTGCGGTACCTCAAGTGTCGACATAGCGGACGGCGATTGGGCCAGGTCCTCTACTATATTATAATTCTGTGCTACTTTGGCACGAGGATTAAATGTCGATTTGTGTACTCCTCACTTTGGCGACTTTATCATTGGTTCAAGAATGATGGGTGGCACAACTTCGGTCAAAGTTGTCGTCGAACTACTAGGTTGTTTATTAGCCTTGTTATTCGACAACTGTGGATTCCCGTAATCTTTATTCCTTGTCAAAGCATCATTTTGCTGCTTTGAGACAGACAACATAAGCACTTGTGATCGGGAAGTATTTTGATTAGCAACCAGTTTGGTTCCCGGGTTTGGAAACGGATCAGTCAATACTGCTGAGGGTTTTGAACTCTTAAAGAGTTTCTTAACTTCAGCTATATGTGGACAATCTCTCGTCCAATGATCCTCATCGCATATATGACACCCCGCAGGGGGTTTCCTTTTTCTCCCTTTCTTTTTCTTCTTGCCCCCCGGTTGCTTCAGTTGTTTGCCCTTGTCGGTCGACACGGCATTTACTTCCGAGGCAAGAAGTTCCTCATTTGCATTTTGACTGGAAATCTTACGGCCTTTTTTCGATGTAGCCTTTGTTGATTTCGTGTCTGTCGTGCCAATCACGCCATCGCCGGTGTGAGAGTCATTGTTTGATTTAGGAGGAGGAGGAATTGAGAATTCTGGTCTAGGGGCGTCAGGTATTTTGTCGTAGAGCGTGCCAGACTGAGTATAGACCAAGTCCAGATATTGCGAACGAGCGATGACTTGCTCTTCCGTTACGACTCCCCCCTTTGCCACATCTTCCGTGATTGTAGGAAGTAAGGATTTGATAAACCATTCAGCTAATAGCTGATCGGGAACGTACGTTTTTACCATCTTACGATGACATCGCCACTCATGTATATGATCAGATATGTGAGTGGTCGTTGTCTGTTTGAAGTTGGTTAGGAGTTCCGTTCCCATTTCATACCTTATCGGTAATTGAAAATGGGTTAAGAAAGTCATGGCTAAGGTACTGAAGTTGTCGAATGAAGCTCTAGGCAATTCAATATACCATTTTGCTGCTGGACCAGTTAACGTCCTCTGAAAAAGGTGAAGCCTAATCGAATCATCGTTTAGGGTGTTTGATGAACACCACAGATGAAATGTCATCACATGATTCGATGGATCTTCACCTGGATTTCCATTAAATTTAGGAATATCTGATGGAAGTTTATGCGGAATCGCTGGCCACCAAGGGGCATAAGCAATTGGATCATTCGTCAGCCGGTTTAGATCTGGTAATTCTAGAGTTGCTACAAAGGGCAACTGTTGATTCAGGTTAGGCGAAGCATACCCAGGATAAGATGGAATCGCCTGAGCAGTGGGTCTTTGCATACCAGCATAATGTATTTGATGCTGGCAACTTTGACAAGGTTGATGGGCATAACCATTATAATATGGTTGTTGATAACCGCTTTGGAAATGCGATTTCCCATTACTTACAAAGACTTGTTGCTCAGGTCCTTGATATGATTGCTGGAATGGGGGTTGTTGAGTTTGAACCAGCTCTGGTTGTTGAACCATTTGCTGTTGACCAATACTGGATGATTGACCAAGATGAGGAGTCACAGTACTTGTTTGATCTTGAGTCACTCCAGATAAGGAGGCACTAACTTGAGGTTGTGATTGAGTCGTTGAGACAAGAGGTTGTTGTATTGCAACCTGAGGCTGTTGGGGTTGACATACAACAGGTAGCGCTTGTACTTGCGACGCAGTCACCATAGCAGGTATAGTGGGAATATTCAACACAGGGTGGACTGGTTGCATTGAATATACAACCCTTGGTTGCTGAGGCAGTATTGGTACCCAACCGCTGGATGTAATTCCAGTGTGACCTGAACTTTGTTGTAAACTCCCATATGGTTGTTCTCCGGGAGGGAAAAATGAAAAGGCATATTGCCCTCCATATGGTGGCAATCCAGTACTTAAAGGGAAGATTGGCCTTTGAAGACACATTGGATCAATTTGTTGAGTTTCAACATAAGAAATACCAGATGATAATCCGGATGAAGAAATAGGAACTAACCATGTCGTCGAAGCAGTCCCTGGTGGGACCCCAGCTTGTTGTTGATAACTTGCCGGGATAGATGGTATACCATTGAACATCGTTGGAGTAGCAGTAGGAGGCTGTGCCACTGCTGTGTCGGATGACACAGTCCTAGATGTCGACGGTTGTTCAGACATATCTAGTCTATCCAAAAGATTTCTTAGCGATTCTACAAGAAATGAAAAGAGACTAACTTCGAAGATCAACGAGGGAATGGTGATGATTATTCCGTTTAAAATAAAATTTAACGACGCTTAGACACAACCTGCTTTTTCAATTTTAAAGAGTCGAGAAAAAGAAAAATATGACTCTAGTCTCCTTCGATGTTTTAACGAGCCCAAAGTGACAAATGCTCGGATGGACTTTTTCCGTTATAGAGTCTGAAAAAGGCCAAAAGGAACTGCTATGGAGTTCTAGGTAGAGGGTGTGCCAAACTTTTTGCAAAACCGCAGAATACTTTTTAAGGTATGGGCGATCAATCTTCCTGAATGCTGTGTTCAGTGCATTGCGATCAGTAGGGCGGCCGACACGGCTTCCTAAGGATAAAGGTTTTATGCCTATAGGGGTCTCCCAATATATACACGACGGTACGTGGGAGCACAATCCATACTGGCGCTATCGTCCCTCAGGAGGAATCACCCACCATCAACGAGATCGACAGTCACCGGGCTTTACGACGCCGGAACACGTCTCTAGCCTAGACCTCTATGTTGTGCGTTATGTTGCAAAGCTTTGTTAAGTTCATTCAATTTATTTTAGGTTGATCTTTTTAGAAGTTTTCCTTTTGAGGTTCACCACGAGATGTATGATACAATTCCTAAATGCAGTCTAAAGATGATAAGCAAGCTTTATATCTTTTCAACTTATGAAAATCCTAGCTACAAAGGGAAAAGAAAGACACCATCTTTTCTCAAAGAGCAATCAGCACACTCTAATGCACTTTTCCTAAATCAAACATGCAAACTATCAAGATGCAAATGCACAATGCAGGTGTTTGTTTTTCCGCTTTCTTAATATTGATGCCTAAAAAGAAAGCTTTTTGTACAACTTTGAATTTGCTTTTAAATGACAAATAAAAACAAGTTTACTTTTTCGAAATCAGAAAGGGTAGAAGAGATTACAATACTTTACGACTTTCAAAATGAACACTTGTTTCGACACTTGAAAGAGACAAACTCAAACCAAAAGCAAAAGTAAATGTATAATCAACTGTAAACAGCCAATGAACTCTCTCCTAAGATCACAATCAACATATCTGAATCAAGGGCTACAGGATGACTATTTCACTCTTGCAATGGAAAAATGTAAATAACGCCACAAACACATAAAAACACTCACAGTCTTTTTGTACAAAAGGAGGCGGAATTCAAGCAAAGAAAAGGAGTTATCAGACTGGTACCTATGCTGGTTACAGGCTGCAAAAATCAGAGATCAAAACAAGGCAAAACAGAGCAGAGAACCCCAGCTGCACAAGGCCAAACTAGTTCAGCGCAACCTCAACACAGGGATTTTGACATTCAGCGCAGGTAGCCTTCACGAGACCTACGTTGAAATGCAGAATCCCTTCACTGGGTCTGCGCTGAAGGAGAAACTCTCGTTTCTCACTGGTTCTGGGTCACAGATTGCTATTTAATCCACTGTTTTAGGCCAAATCAAAGCAACAAGCAAGGTACAATCAAAGGGATGCTTTGAGGAAGGGCTAAGATCTATCACAAAGGATCATCAAATCATTTGTGAATCCATTGTTCAGATCATAGACAAATCCAATGATTGGATCAAAGCAGCAGCTGTCTACTTTGCATCTGAGACTAGCAGATGCAGTTCGATTGTTGCTGTGGAGTCTATGAAACAAAAAATGATAGAGACACAAATAAAATGACTAAACAGATCTCCCCAGTGGAGTCACCAATTTGTTGTGGGGAAAAATGCCTATGTAGGACAATCCTATCCACCTAAGGTGTGACAGTGCCTTAGCAACAAACGAGTACAGCTATGCTGGTTTCTTCCTTTATGAAATATGAAATAAGAGAGATCAATAGACTTACCGGTGTCTTCCCTCGATCCGGTCTCTCTTCTCTTTGGGTGTTCACAACTACTTGCCTTCTTGCTTATCCAGCTTCAACTTCCTGCAAGATCACAAGAGAACAGCTACTTGCGACAAGAGAAGAACACTACACAAAGACAGATCTTCACATTCATAACTAGTTTAGGATTAGAGATAAACTAAACATGCTAATACATTCATACATCAAAATACATCAGCATATAGGAGAAACCAAGATAGCTTTATTGATGAATAACAAGGTTCAGGAAGAGATACAACCCAGAGGGCTCCAATCCAGCATCTCCTTCCTAGCAAATGGAATTCCTCTCTTTTCCCCCTTCAAAGCATTAAGCACCCAATGATTCCAATCTCAAACCAACAGCAATTCTTTGCAATAACAAAATTCCAGCCTTTAGATCTCATGGAGGAGAGATCCATATATAGATGTTTGGAGAGAGGATGAGTCAGCTTGAGATCTGACTAGTGTCCTCTCCCTCTATCAGTTCTTGAGTCCACTTGGAGGTTCTTGCTTCCACTTGGAGATTTGGAACCTCTTACTCATCACCAGTCGAATTCCCTGAGGCAAGTGTCATTTTGGAAGCTTCCTGGGTTTTGACACCTTGAGAAATGAGCCTACCACTTGTCCACTCTCGTTCAGCGCAGGTAGCCTTTGTTCCAGTTGACATTCAACGCAGGTAGCCAGTGTTGGCTTTGACATTCAGCGCAAACAGCTAGTGTAGCCACTGAAATGATCCTGAATTGACTTGTTTTTGAGCAGTTTCGGGTGGAGAACTTCTGTGAATTGCTGTGGTTTGTTAGCCTTGTTCCTCTAGGGGTAGGAACAACATGTTTAGGGACTTTGGATCCCTTAGATTATGGACATTTCATGCTCAATTCTGTAAGGCACAAAAATGTCTATAACACTATAGGAAGGTCCTATAATAGTACAGGAGGAGTCTGTTGAGATACAAGAGGGAGATCTAAGGAGGAAAATGATCCAACATACCATCCTAAATCTGAGAAAGGGTAAAGAGAGTCCTCCTATGACTTTTCCATCATCCATCCACTCATTTCACCAAATGTTTGCTCAAAATCCTCCATTCTATCCTTCCTTAAAAAAACACATAAGCTAACACATTATATCTCTACAGTGCCTGCACTACTCATCCATGATTCTAACCATATCCTCATCACTCATCATCGTCTCCCTCATCTCGCTTATGCCAACTAAAGCCTTAAATGGGAGGATAAGAAACTCCTCATGTAGCAGCATGTACAACCACACAACAAACATTGATATTATGTTTTTTCACCACCAAAAGGGATGATGAAGCTCGATTTGTAGCCATGAAAAGACACCTCATTTTCAGTGAGGCTTTCCACTAGCAGTAATAGCTTGAATATTAGAAGAAGCACCTACAAAGACACAACAACAACAACAACCAAGGAAGCACAAAAAATGAATACATGCAAAGGATTTAATTCAAAGAGGTAAAATTCCTTGCTCATAATGATGTATGGTCCAACTACCGCATGCAATCCTATGCAACAAATCGATCCATATGTAGGCTCGAGTATGGAAACCATAACCTCCTCCCTCTACATAAAAATGACAAAAATGTGTTTTAAGTCAGAAAATATATTTTCATAGGCTCGAAGTGGCCAATGAACTTGGCCACCCTTGACTAGTCAACTAAAGTCTGAGTTAAGTTACCCATGCAACCATGGAAAATTTTAGGGGCTAATATTCGCAGGTAGGCTAATTTTCCATGATTTTTCCACAAAAACGATTCACCAATTTCCATTTTCTATAAAAATTATTCACCCAAATTTTACAATATAAAATTATTCTACCTTAAAACTCGTCAAAATTTTATAGACAATATATATAAAATTATTATAAATTTGAAAATTTTTACAAATATATCAATGAACATTTTATAGTTTGCATATTAGGGACTAGTGAGATTCACCAATATTTTTAAATTTCAAGATAAATTTTCATCCTTAAAATTTCCCCTACATGCAACATGGAAATATCAACTCAAAACAAACTGATGTCCTTGAAGAGTGGGGCGATAATCACGAGGAGGGAGAGATGATGATAGTTAGTAGGGAGAACGCTCCAATAGAAGAAACTCATGTTAATGCCAAGTCACCACAATGCTTCAAGATTTAAACCAAAAATATGATATTATGTGTTGGCTTGACTAAATGTACACCATTGGCTCAACTAAATTTACACCATCACTCATTCCGAAAATTGATGGAGGAAGGATGAGCTAGTGTATAAAGCAACTAGACTGCCACAAGGAGTTTTGAACCCTACCTTCATAGAGCTATAGGAGAAAGCTACAGGCAGGCTTGAAATTGCTACAGGAGGTCCGAGAGGAGCTACAAGAGGAATTGAGAGGATAAAAAGGAGTCACAGTGGCTCGATACTCTCTTAAAAACTTCATGCACACCCATAATTACTATGATAAGAAGTAAGTGATACCCTCCTTTGTTTCTACACCCAATTTCATGAATAACCTACTTGAAATTAAGAACCTATAGTAGTCAATTGATTAGTAGGGGATACTTTTGGAGGTTGTTGTGGTTAAGATAAAAGAAATAGATTGGTGAATATAACTTTGAGCACCCTTCTTCCTCACTATCACCAAGAACTGTGTCATTGTTTATGCCATCATTCACCACTGAGACTGCCTAAATTTTTGAAATTCCACACTTACATAGCATCAAGGAGTAATAGAGAAGAAATGGGGGGATGATTTAATAGAAAGTAACCCTCATATACCAAGAGAATTCACCAACACGCTCTTGTAGTTGAAATTTTTAGAAACCACCAGTGGTTGGGCTTCTTTGAGCTACTAAAGGGGTTTGATGATGACCTTGCCCATGAATTTTCCACAACTTTACGCTCTCGAGGTGTTGTGGGAGAAGCCAACCTAGGGCTTTGGGTTGAGAATCCCAACAGAGCATAGGGCAAACCACAACAAGAAATGCTCAAGCAATCAACCAAAATTCTTATTCTACTAAATCGTCTAGGAGTGTCATTACTCAAACGCCCTTTGTTTGGTAGATCCCACAGGGTGAAAACCCTTAGCTTCTCCCGATGCTCTTGAAACCTGAAAATTATTCAAATGGAACATACATGACAGTAGAAACATAAATCATGTTCATGATATTAACTTTAAATCATATAAATGAATGAATAATTATGCATCAATATAAGATTCATAAATGAATTACAACATAATTTGATGCATAAACACATTTAATATCAAAAATAGAAAAACATTCCTTTTATTGAAGTAAGCTACAAGTAAAGTGGAGAAATACGACTTGAGTCCTTCTCTAGCTCCAAGCGGAACTGTCCTCTGATCCGTCCTTTCTCGACCTTTAGCAATCTTCCTCCATCACCAATACAAGGATATCTCAAGCAAGATGGGGGATATCTATAATCATGGAAACAACGATTTCCTGAAGCTTTGGGGAGTGGAGGAGGCACAGGGATTCTTTAGACTCGATTAGGGATAATCTCACTATGGTATCAATATCTCATCTCTTCTCCCTTAAGGCCTTCTCATGGAGGTTTATTTATACTTCTCCAAATTAGTTTTTTCAGTTGGGAAACAGTTGGGCCACGGGAAATAGGAGATGAGTAACAGGTAAAACCCGTGAACTCCCCCCGAAATTAAGGAAATTTAATTTTTTTAGGTGTTGTAACATATGTACATGGGTCGGATATATGTTGACCCATGTGTACATGCTTTTATCATAGGGAAAAGTAGCATACAGGGAATAAAACACTATTTTTTGGATTTTGGACCAAGTCTAGAAGGAAGGGTTGCCCTAGGCCATAATCAGAGCATCAGATCTACCAAGAGTGGTAAATGGTGCTATAACATATGCCCCCTAATATATGAGGTCAGAAGGGTTACATGATGACTGAAATGTATTAATTGTATGGAAGGAATCATGTTGAGACTGGGGAGGAGTTCACCAGAATTCAGCCTACCAAGCCATCGAAAGAGATCAGAAAGAAACTGCTATCTGAGGTGGGCATACCCATGCTCAAAAATAGTAAAGCATGTCCGCATTTCAAGTACAAAAGTGGATCCAATATGCATACAAGTATAAAGGAAATAAAAATACATAATGCATCATCTGATCATAATCAAGAAAGTACATGTCTGAATATCAATGATGTTGAAGTATGAAGCTGATCAATGAAGCCAAGAAACTAATCCAAATAGTACCAAGTGAACATGATGGAATAAATGGTACTACACTACAACTTGGGTTCCATCATATAAGATGTTGCTATAAGGAACTACAACATATAATGTGATGGTGTCAACTAGTAGAAACAGGAGCAACTGACAAGTGAACGAGGACATGCTGATGCAAACCCGAGGTCTTCATCGACCATCGTGATACATTTCTACACAATGGGAATGAACGATCTGTAGTCAACAATGTGAGAAATTGTTTGATTACTGGTCATTGATGTATATCATTAACAAATGTGAGACTACTTACTGATAATGATGATGAGAGTCAAGGTACCTAGTACAATCTAACAAGTGTGAATAAATGAGGTGTAATCGAAGACTTGAAAGAATCTATCAATCAGGAGACAAAGATGTTTTCTCATTGCCGATAGCAAAGGAATCTACCACTGATGACTGCAAACCCTAAGGTACTTCCTAATGGACTTAGATCGCTTTCCCAGAAAAATGAGCTGAATTCGATGGGAAAATATCTGCTAGAAGAAGGAATTAAGGCATCCTTCATTAATCTAGCGCGAGTGTAACCCGTAGGCCAATAATGTGGAAGGAATCAGATAAAAAATATATAGCTACCCAACCGAAGCACGTTTCTGGTGTACATAAGAATTGGCTAGTGCACGATAGAAACCCTCTGAACCAACCAATAATAAAAGCTGACACAGAGGCAAGGAATCCACCAATAGGGTCAAATGGAAACCAAGGCACTGCATGAATCCCAATGTGTGATAATGAAAGCTGATTTCGAACACAAGGGAATCCACCCAGTCAAAGACCCATGATACTGATCGATGCTGAGCATAAGGTGACCTATCAATAATGAAAATAGGGCTAGGGTGTGGCTCTAGATCTTCCTCAGAGCAATTTGCCATAGTCGAAAAGGACAACACTAGCCAGTAAGAAGTCAATGGAGAACTTCTCAAACCGGCATGAGCAACGGACCAATAAAAGTGATGTGATAATGAACATGACGCTGACAACCAGGGATGGTGGACTAAAAATAGGTCAAGAGACACTCTAGAGAGGCCAACTCATGTTTACATGGCATCATTGTTGGCATTATGAAATAGGTTTGGCACTATGAAACAGGTGTTGTCCTTGATGGCAACTCACTCAGATGACAGATCTCAGTTCAGGCTCTTAGAATGAAGGAAATAGAGATATACGTAGGTTCCCTTTGACCAAGGCGTGTATGCATGTGGGTTAGATGACCAAAAGGTGCGTATACATATACACGCACTTTCACGCAAGAAAAAACGTGTACAAGTTGAAAAACTTGGTTTTGGTCCATGGTATTTGGTCCTTGGTATTTTGACCCATGGTATTGGTCCAAGGTATTGTTTCTGGGAAAACAAGTATTCCTAAAGAATGATTGCCCTCTAGGTTTGGCAATGACCCTAGAAAAAAAAGTTTAAAGCTATTCAACGATTTCTTCTATGTGTAATAGATAAGAGAAAGACAATGGAACCAACCTGGAACTTCCGCTTAATCCCTTGTTTCCTCTCTCTCCCCTTTGACAGAACTCGCAACTCCTCCCCGTACTTAACATGCTTGGAGATTACCTGAACATGTACATCAACAAAGATTCGTCAAAGCATCATGATATATTATAGCATAAACATTATAGAATCAGATATATAATGAACAAATGATAGCATTCACAAATGATAACATTCACAATTACACAATCATATGGAAGAAAACTTGAAGAACTTTATTGATAGAAGGGAGAATTACAACCCAGTTTTCTGATCCAACATCATCCTCCCAGCTTCAATCCTTCTTCACCTCATGAAATAGCAATATCACTCCAACAATACAATGCTCTTTCCTCAATTACAGACTATCAGCACTTACTTGCAATTCACAACATTCCAGCCTCCTGGTTCTCTTGAATGAGGGATCCATTTATAGATGTTTTCAAGGGTGTGAGTCATCCATGGGGTTTGATTAGTGTCATTTCACTTGTTACATTTGGTTCCACAATGGATGGATTAACTGAAGTTTTGATCCCTTACTCATCCTTGGGCGAATTCAGAGAGGCAAGTGGCATAGGATAAGTTTCTAGAAGATTGTATGAGCATCCACTTAGCAAACTGTCCCGAACATTTGTCCATCCTCACCCATCACACCCTATAGAAGGCCTAAATAGTATGCATCACACCCTAGCAGTGTACCACTTAGTATTCATCGCACTTTGCAATTGGAGCAGTCAGTATGGTTCAGTTTAGGAATTTTCTGGATGGTTTCTCATATGGAACTTTTGGGGAATGACGTATTCAGATGATTATGCTCTTTTAGGGGTTGAATGAGCCCTATTTTATTGACATATAAGCTTTGGGTTGATGTGCCCAAATATGTCTATAACAATTGCCCCCTAAAGCATGAAGTCGTAAATATTGATGTCGGGTGAAATGCTTTATCATGAGGATCCGAAGTTTCAAAACTGGAAGGTGACCTGCATAAGTTACAATGCAGTACATCATCATAATATAATTTCATGATCTAGCTGAGGGAGGCATTCCCATGCTCAGCTTTATAAATTTCATTTCATGCACATAGATCAGATAGTCATCTGCAGATACAAACTGGTGATTCTTCATACGTAGAGTCATCATCCATGGTTAGGATGACCATCTGTGCAAAGCCTTTATACATTTGATGTTTTCTATTTTCCTGAATATATTGTAGCCCAAATGGATGAAACTAGATCTGGGGTCTTCAAAACTCGTTCAATATTCGCCCGATGTACAAGTCGATCCATGTGAAAAGATGTTTTGAAGTCAAACATGGAGAGACATCGCTTGATTACCAGCCAATAATGTGAGTTGTTAACAGACACGAGAGGAATCACGAATAATGATAATGACCCTCAAGGTACTATAGTACAATTCACGTGGTGTGAATATATGATCCGATGTCAAACACCACGCAAAATATTTCGGCCAAAGGCCATTGATGTCAACCTATCGCCGGAAGTGAGAAACTTGCCATTGATGTATGTAAGCTTCAAAGCACTGAAAGGGTTGTTTCTAAGTCAACTTCTTAGATAATGAACTGATGTCAACAAGAAGTGACTCATCGTAGGATGGCCTTGATGTATCCCACATCTACAACACAAAATGAAGCAAATGATTTCTAGAGGTGAAAAATGAAATGACGACACAAGGTTCAGGAATGGTGATCATGAAAAAATGAAGGTTGGAGGTATTGTAGTGGATGAGACATTAACTGGATGGTGGTTTCTCAACTGAACGACTTCTCTTGAACATGTCGGTGACACTGAGATGAATTGGTAGCGTTAACCCCAAAATATGGATGGTATGAAAGACCAATGTTGATATGACCGGTGAATGGAATAACCCAACCCAACTCAATCACGGAGATGAAGTAAAAGTGTCATGTTCAAGAGCGACCTACTACCATAAAGTTCTTCAAGTTTTTTCCTTTTTTTGCCAATCATTGCTGGCCAGTACCTCTTTATTTTTGATAAGCTTGAGGACGATAACATATGCTTGTTCTATAATTTGCCCTTCGGGTAAACCTGTCGCTATTTAATGTTTTAATGGGTCTAGCAACAACGAAACTCGATCTCGTCTAGAATGGACAAGTTTGTTGCTATTGTTTTAACGAGTTTAACAACAAGGATAACTCAGTCCTTTTCATGTTTGGAGATTTTGAAAAGGGATGGAAAGAAAACTCCACAAGTTCTTTTTTGTAAAATAATCCCTTAGGTTCGAAAAAGGATAAAATAATACAAAAGGAATGACATTTCCGATCACTTTAACGAGCTGAAAATGACAAGCGCTCGAAAATCTTTTCATATTTAACAAGTCTGAAAAGGGTTTAAAGAGGACTCTTGGCATTTCCAATCACTTTAACGAGCTGAAAAGGACAAGCGCTCGACCTTTTTGTGAAGTAATCCCTCAAGTCTAAAAAAGATGAAACAATACAGGATGGGTGACATTTCCGATCACTTTAATGAGTCGAAAATGGCAAGTGCTTGACATTTTTGTGAAGTAATCCCTCAGCTCTAAAGATAAAACAATACAGGAAGGATGACATTTACGATCACTTTAATGAGCTGAAAATGACAAGTGCTCGACAATATTTTCATATTTAACGAGTCTGAAAAGGGTTTAAAGAAGACATCTTTTTGAGAAATGAGTGGTGTCTAGGGTAGCAATTGGTTCCTGGTGAATTCGGAACTTCTCAAAACATGTTGAATTCTGTGAAGAGGCTGGCTAATAAGACCACTCATTGCAACTATTCCTCAAAATTGTAAAACAACCAAGTGAGAGCGTATGATCGGCCAAAGGGATGGTGGTGACGAGAGGTACACAACCAAGGTTCAAAGGATGATAGAATGGAAATCACAAAGGTTAATTACTAAGAATGGGTTCATTTTTTCACAAGCTTGAACCATGGGGGAACTATACTTGGAGAATGGGTTCATTTTTTGACAAGCTTGAACAATGGGGGAACTATGCTTGGATTCGGTTTAATGTTTTCACAAGCTCAAAATGAACAAACTATGCTTGGAGAATGGGTTCATTTTTTGACAAGCTTGAACGATGGGGGAACTATGCTTGGATTCAGTTTCATTTTTTCACAAGCTCGAAATGAACAAACTATGCTTGGATAATGGGTTCATTTTTTGACAAGCTTGAACCATGGGGGAACTATGCTTGGATTCGGTTTCATTTTTTCACAAGCTCGAAACAAACAAACTATGCTTGATGGTCGAAGATGTTCAGTTCACTGTTTAGAACATTAGATTCTTTCATCAGTTGTTCAACCTACTCAAAACTCCATCAAATTGATTAGAAATACATATATATGGAAAAAATGAACTAAAACTAACATTTCACTTTGAATTGCATGAATAGTAAACGTAAAAGTAGTTTTACCTTTCACTTTCATCATTTCATTTCAAATTTGGGATTTTTGGAGCTCTGAAGCGATTTTCCCCCTCAAATTTCACCAGCTAATTTCGGGAGATTCTGTGGACCATTCTCCACGCCGTCAAGACCAGGTAGGAGCTATCCCTGAGCTATTCATTTTCATTCCATTTTTTTCTTGATTTTGAGCAATTTTTTTCACTTTTCTGGTCCCTTAGGTTTTAAAGATCTCATTCTCCAATCATCGCACCTAGCCAGTATTTAAAGGTGCAATTCATACTGAGCTACCAATAGGCCAGTCAGTATGCATCTCACTGTGCTCAAAGGCAGGGTGTGATGGGCGCAGAAGGGAAACTTTATACAGTGTCTTTTCATCAAGTTTTCCCTTGTTTTTGCTCAAAATTGAATCCTAACTCATCTATTCCTTGCATTTTAGATATTTGTTGGATCAAGATGGTTGTCACATGGCATGAACGAGAACATGAAGAGGAGGATATGATTGCTTTGCACGACTGGGGCACAATGGATGCATTAGGAAACTGTAGTTTACTGAAGTTTTTCCGCATATCCAGCATGAGGCAACAGATTAGATTGTTACAGCATATTCTCGATGCATGGTATCCTATTGGCTAGGTATTCTCAATCAGAGGTAAATCTGTTCCTTTCACAATCGAGGATATTTATTTTCTAACGGGTTTGTCGAGGCGTGGTGCCCTTCTTTCACTATCGAGATTCGCACGTGGGGGCGAATCTGTGAAAGATTACATTTGTCAGTTCTACAGGGATGGATCTCAACCTAGTAGAGATGGTAAGATAAATATCCGAAATGTTACAGATCGACCTTTGAGGACCATTTTATTTACCTTTCCTATATTGGTTGTCAGCATGGCCTTACATTTAGCAAACAGATCTTACATGCAGTATGCCCTAGAGTGCCTGGAACTGAAGGTTTTCAATTGGTGTGAGGCGATACTTCCTATCATAAAAGAACAACTGTCCAAAGTAAAGAATGGAAGAACCAAGAACTTTGGTTATGGATCCATATTGACTGCCTTTGCTTTGGAAAGAATTCCATTGATGCAGCCTAAAAACATTTCATTGGGATTGCCAGCACCAAGGGAACCACGGATGCAGAGATGGGTGGACCTGATGGCTAGACATGCCGGCTAGTCACAAATCCCCTTCTCTGATGCCTTTTTCGAGTGGTTCCACAACCAAGAGATGGTATTCGCAGAGTATCCATATACCAGGATGGATTTCTGAGGCGATCCAAATTTGTCTTTACTAGCTGGGTAGCAGTGGAGTGCTATAGGTAAAATGATTCGACCACATCTTTGTTTTTTTAGTTTTATAATGTTTTTTGTGTATTTGATGTTACCAAGACTAAACAAACTCATATGCGTGTGTAGATATTGGACCAGTGTGACCAGTGGCACACCCACAGGAGGCAGAGGATGCTCCAGCAGGAGAGGCTGTAGTGAGGGCCATCATTCAGGATTTGGACATATCAGAGACCCTGGCAGTGTTGCAGGATCATATTGAGGGCCTCACTCTCGGCATTCAGGATGTCAGGACCGATGAGTTACCTTTGAGGTTACAGCACCATACTACTGGTGTACCGAGTCGTTGGACTAGGCTCCTGCGCATGATTGCATAGGTGGTGACATGTTATCACCACCATCACTAGTCTAGGTGTTTTTCTGCATTCATTTTGGGTTTCTTGGTCAAATGACGGATTTTGTCTTGGACACAAAACATTTTGTAAAAACTATAAACAATTATTTATTTTTGATTTTCAGAGTTTTATTTTGGCTAAGTGATGAAATTCTAATGCAAATGTTGATGTGAAATGCTTTATTTACAAATGTTACAAATGTCTATTTAACACATAGTTTGCTAATGAATCAGTCAATGTGTTTAAGTTTCTGGAAATGTGTTGATATTGAATGGAGTCAAAATGTCTTTCTAAAATCCTAACTCTTAGGAACATGCAATAAATAGCTGGGTTCTAAACAGAATAAACACCAGTAAGCTGTAGAATGACGAGTTGTGAATCTAGCCTGAAAATGAGTCGGTGTATTCCATTTGAAATGGCATCAGAGAGAAGTTCAATCAACGCGCTATACTTAGCGATGTTGTTCGTCGATCGACTAGTCCATATCCCCCTGAAACTCACTAACTCGCTGCTTGGAGTGAAGATGGCCCAGGCCACAGAAGATAAGTTATGCGTACTACGACTAGCTCTATCGGCATACCCAACAAATGGTTCCAAAAAGTCTGACATCTACAACAAATATGAAGTGGATTACCTAACCAAAATGATAACTCTAAAATAAAACGGTCAAAAATGCAATAAAAGCATATGTACAATGAGTTTACTACACTCAATCAAGCATAGTAACGTTTAAGATACAACCCGTTTTGGGGTTGTGACAGTGGAATGCCATCATAATCGACTAGCTCGTAGGCTCCTCTTTTTAATACACGTTTAAAAATGAAAGGGCCCATTCATAATTGTTCAAACTTACCTACTCCTAATTTGTTGGAATCCTTATTGTAAAGCAAAACCAGGTCACCTTCTGAGAAGACACGAGGCTTGACATTTTGGTCATATTGTGCCTTGACACATTTCTTATGTGCTTCATTATCCAACATGGCATCACAATGGGTTTCATCTAGATGGATTAATTCCAAGAAATGAGCCTCTTCTTCAGAAGTTTCGGGAAATAGATCGATTTCGAGCTTGAGGGATGAGATTTCTCACTGAATTAGTAAGACTACTTCTAGACCATACACCAATTGAAAGGGCATAAATCCGGTCGCATTTCTCACCGAAGTCCTATATGCCCACAAAGCCGAGTACATGATTAAATGCCAATTCCATTTATGGACTCCAATCATTCTCTGTAGCATGTGCTTAAGGACTTTGTTGATTTCCTTAACTTGTCCATTAGCTTGTGTATAATATGGAGTAGAACTATCATGGGATAGTCCTAATTTGGTAGTTAATTCGATCATCATGTGATTGCGAAAATGCAACCCATGATCTATGACTATAGCCTGTGGTACACCAAATCTAGAAACTACATGATTGAAAAAGAAAAGAGCAGTCGTTTCACTGTTGTTGTTCAATTTAGGCATCACCACGACCCATTTTGTAAAATAATCAACAGCAACTATAATAGACCCATGCCTCCCGGCCCAGGTGGGGTTACATGTCATGAAATCAATGCCCCATTTAGAGAATGGGCCAACAACAATGACTGGATGCAGTGGTGTAGGTGCTAATATGGTTTTGCGAAAAAAAATCTGACAAGCATGGCAACTTATGACTGCAATTATGCAATCTTTGAATATGGTGGGCCAGAAGTAACCAGATCATAAGATATTTTGTGTAGTAGCTTAACCAGATAGATGCCCCCCACAAGCACCTAAATGACAATCATTCAAAACATTTTTGGCCTCCTCATGCATGAGGCACCTTCGTAGAACCATATCGACACCATGACGGTAAAGTGTATCACCAACGATCAGATAGTCTTTGGCTTGGTATTGAGTACGTCGCTGTTCAGAGCAAGAGGTGTTAGGCCTAAAAGTTTAGGTCTGGAGATACACCAGTATATCTCTGTACCATGGATCGCTTGATGATATCAAAAATAGAGTCTCATCCACGATTGATCCTTTTGATGTTAAATCGTTGGAGGACGAGGGAAAGTCGCAAAGTAACTCTGCAAAGACAAGAGACTTCTTTGATTTGGATTTTGTGAATTCCAAATCAAACTCCTGCAAAATGGCTATCCATTTGAAATATTCCCCCCCAATAACTTACGTGACAAAATGTATGTCATAAGATTGCAATCTGACACAATGGTAGTTTTGCGAAAGAGTACATAGTGTCGAAATCTCTATACTGCTTGAACATCTGCTAAAGCCAACTTTTCAACATAAGAGTACTTGCTTTCTGTATCATTAAGATTATGACTTAAATAATATATAGGATGTTCAATTCCCTCATGTTGTTCCACTAAAACCATGGCAATGATTGTATCTGCAGTGGCGAGATACAGGTCGAAGTATTTTTGATAGTCAGGAGCGTACATTAATGATGCTTTTATCAGGAATCTTTTAAAGCATCAAAGCAAGTTTGTGCAAGTTGATCCCAGTGGAAGGTTACTCCTTTTTTCAAAAGATGTGTATAACATTTAGTAAGCTCAGCATAATGTGGAATGAACCTCCTCAGAATGTTAGCTTTCCCTTGGAGTCTCTGAATCTGAAGCAAATTTGAAGGTGGAGGCATGTCAAGAATTCCCTGAACCTTAAATGGGTTGAGTTGAATTCCATCCTTAGAAACTACAAAACCTAGTTGTCGACCAAAACCAACACAAAACACACATTTGCATGGATTGAGCCATATCTTATAGTGTCGGCAACACAAAAATATGGCTCTCAAATCTACGGATGATCAGTCCATTTTCATGAATGAGCAGGCAGATCATTGAGATACGGTTGAACGATGTGTTTGATGTCATGGAAGGTGTAATTCATTGCCCTTTGAAATGTTTCCCCTGCGTTCTTCAAACCGAAAGGTAATTCACGATATGTTAATGTGCCCCACGGACATATAAATGCAGCATTTGACTGGTCTTATGGGCAGAAATTGATTTCATTATAGCCCAAAAATCCATCCATGAATGAAAAGATTTCGCATTCAGCACATTCATCAATAATTTGATCGATAAAGGGTGTAGGATAATTGTCCTTCGGACATGTTTGATTTACCTCCCTATAATCAATGCACACTCTTATCGTTCCTTGTTTTTTCATCACAAGAACAATATTCGATACCCATTTAGTGAGAGGTACAGGGTAAATGAAGCCAGCATGCAAAAAATTTTCAGCCTCTGCTTTAATGGCAGCGGCTTTATTCGGATGAATAGGTCGAAGCCAATGTTGTACTGGTTTGACATCTGGATTCATCTTGATTTCATGTTCAATAATTCTCGAGTCAATGCCTAGCATTTCTTCATATGACCATGCAAAGACATCTCTGAATTCGTGAAAAAGAGCACAGTAGTTATCTAGTTCTGATGGAGAACAAGATTTGCCAACGTGAATATTCTCTACAATATTAGGTTTGGTCGAAATATTAATGGCTATAGTTTCTTCAATGTTGGACAGATTTCGCTTGGAATCTATTGTATTTACAAAATTTAATTAAAAATCAACAATTGAAGGGTGACTAAGGTCATTTGAATAATATTCTTTGTCATCTCGAAGGTGGGAACGATGATGATAATTTTCCCACGGTTTCTCTCCTATCATCATTGACTAGATGATTCCTTCATCTGTAGAATGTATACGAGACCAAGGATCAGAAGAGGTACCATATTCTAAAGACCTATCTACCCAAATACTTGTTGAGTGCAGATTCATATTTTCTGTACAAGCCCAAAAAATTGATTTCTACCAAGCTTCAATGGGGCTTGGCAGCAACTCCTCACGGTGATCCTCACTATTAAAATAATCGGAACTCTTCTTAATTTCAGGTGATGTAGAAGAGATCAAATGACAGGTTTCCACTGTGGCCACTTCCGTGAAACTAGATGGAGATGGGAGGGAAAAAGTACCCATTCAGGAAGGGCCTTTTAGGAGACCTACTCCAACATTTTGAAGTGATTGTGAATTTCCATGGATCAATGGAATGCTTCTAATAGATAGTGAACTCTTAGTAAAAAAGGCTAGTTGGTCAACGATTGTGATTCCACCTTGGAAGGGAAATGCAATCTTTCTTAAATATGTAGACACAACAACAGCCATAGTATAAATCCAAGGTCTTCCCAGCAAGATATTGTAGTCAAGGTTTCCATCAATGACCACGACTTCAATCTCTACTTTCTTGCCCCCCAATTCAACTTGCAAGTTACTTAAAATCCCATATGGAGTGTACATTCTTCCATCAAATGCTTTTAATGTTGTTGGTGATCATGACAAGGGTGGCGAACCAAGAGCTTTACAGCAACTCATTGACATAATACAGGTAGATGCCCCCTCATCAATGATGGTTCGGTGAACATTTTTATTGAGGGATTTCACCTGTATAAGGAAAGTGAGTTGGGCCGGTATCTGTGGCATATATCCTTTATGATCAAAGGCCACAAGATTGGAATCTGTTGGATCAATCCCACCTATAGATGATAACAAATCCTGCTTTTGGGAGGGACAATTTTGCAATACCTCAAGTGTCAACATAGGGGATGGCGATTGAGCCAGATCCTCTACTATATTATAATTCTGAGCAACTCGAGCACAAGGGTTAAATATTGATTTATGTACAACTCCCTTTGGCGGCTTAATGGTTAATTTAGGAATAATGGGTGGAACAACTTCCTTCAAAGTTGTTGTTGAAGCATTAGGTTGATCAGTAGCCTGATTGTTCAACAACGATGGATTCCCATAATATTTACTCCTTGTCGATACCAAAGAATCATTTTTATTTTTTGCGATGGATAGCATTAGTACTCGGGATGTGGAATCATTATCGATAGCAACCATATTAGTTTCTGGGTTTCGAAACGGATCAGTCAACACTGCTGAGGTATTCGAAGCCTTCAAAAATTTTGAAATCTTAGATCAATGTGGACACTCTCTTGTATAATTGTCTTCGTTACAGATTAAACATGGATACTTAGGAGGTTTCTTAGCTACAGTAGGGTTTTCATATGATTTTTCAAGAGTGGAATTCTCCTGTTTCTTCTTACTATTTTTCCCTTTCTTCTTGCCCCCTGGTTGCTTTGGATTTTTGCCTTTATCAGATGACATGACATTAATCTTCGAGGCAAGAGAATTTTCATTTTCATTTTGAGTAGAAATAGCAAGATCTTGACTAGATGGACCTCTTGCAGTTTGCGTGCTTGAGGCACCGGTCACACCATCACCAGCATGAGAGTCCCTATTTGATTTAGGAGGAGGTGGAACAGAAAAAGCTGGTCTAGGAGCATTAGGAATTTTGTAGAGTGTGCCAGACTGAGTATAGATCAAATCTAGATATTGGGCACAAGCAATGAATTGCTCTTCTGTGACAACTCCTCCTTTCACCACATCCTTAGTGATAGATGGAAATAAGGACTTAATAAACCACTCAGCTAATAGCTGATCAGGAATATACGTCTTTACCATTCGACGATGATGCCGCCACTCATGAATATGATCAGATATGTGAGTGGACATGGTCTGTTTAAAATTGGTAAGGAGTTCTGTTCCTATTTCGTACCTGATGGGTAGCTAAAAGTGGGTTAGAAAAGTAGTGGCAAAGAAGGTGAAGTTATCAAACGAAGCTTTAGGCAATTTAATATACCATTTCACTGCTGGACCAGTGAGCGTTCTCTAAAAAAGGCGAAGTCTAATCAAATCATCATTCAGGGTGTTAGATGAACACCACAAATGAAAAGTCATTACATGATTCGATGGATCTTCACCTAGATTTCCACTGAACTTAGGAATATCAGAGGGGAGTTTATGAGTAATCGTCGGCCACCAAGGAGCATATGTAGTTGGATCATTCGTTAGTCAGTTCAAATATGGTAATTCTAGAGTTGCTACAAAAGGCAACTGTTGCTTCAGGTTTGGTGGAGCATATCCAGGATAAGATGGAATCGCCTGAGCAGTAGCTATTTGCATACCAGCATAATGCATCTGCTGCTGGTAACTTTGATAAGGTTGTTGGACATAACCAGTATAGTGTGGTTGTTGATAATAGTTTTGAAAATGTGGCTGTCCATAACCTACAAAGCTTTGTTGCTCAGGTCCTCGGTAGGCTTGGTATTGACCAAATCCAGTCTGAGATTGTGAACCAAGCCCAAACTAAGGTCGGGTTTGCTGGAATTGCGGTTGTTGGTATTGTGGCCGCCATGGTTGTTGGGCCATTTACTGTTGCCCAATACCGAAAGATTGACCAAGTTGTAGGTTGACGATACCCATTGGTACCTAAGTCATTCCATATAAAGGAGCACTAACCTGAGGTTGTGGTTGAGTTGTTGAGACAAGTGGCTGTTGTATCACAACCTGAGAGATTTAAGGTTGAGACACAATAGGCCATGCTTGTGTTTGTGACACAGTCGTAATAGCAGGTGTAGTGGGAATATTCAACACAGGTTGGATCAGTTGTATTTGATATACAACCCTTGGTTGTTCTGGCAGTATTGGTATTCAACCACTGGATGTAATTCCAGCTTGACCTGAATATTGTTGGAAACTCTAATATGGTTATTCCCTAGGAGGAAATAATGAAAAAACATATTGCTCTCCATATGGTGGCAGTCCAGTATTTAAGGGATATATCGGCCTTTGAAAACTAGTTTTCCCAAATTGATACTAGTTGGCAGGATCAAATTGCTGAGTTTCAACATAAGAAAGAACAGATGGGACTCTGGATGAACAAATAGGAGCATACCATGGTGCTGAAGTAGCTGGAATAGATGGTGTAACAGAAAACATTGTAGGGATAGCAGCAGAAGGTTCTGCCTCAGCTGCATGAGATGATACATTCCTAGATGTTGATGGTTTCTTGGACATGTTTAGTCTATCCAAAATATCTCCTAGCGATTCGACAGGAACTTGCGATGAAGGAGGATTAAAATAACCAAACTCAAGTGTAGAGGGATACAAATGAATCCCAGTACCAAAATGAAACAGGGTACTCGATGGGGGATCCTCTTCTATCTCTTCTATAGCAATCAGACCAGGTGGAAGAGGTAGACAGTCAGGTCCATAAAAGATTTCTAGAGGTGAAGAAGATATAGCTTCTGCAGTGACAGATACTAGAGGGGTGACACCTTCTAAATACTGAAACTAAACTTCTTGATGTTCAGGTAAATGAAATTCAGTCTCAAAGGGAGGTTCTTGAACAACTACTAGTTCAAATGTAGCCTTGGTTTGAACTGAGAGGGGTTCTGGATCAACTCTAGATGGAGTTGTTTCAAGTACAGAAGTGTCTACCATTACAGTAGGATCAGTTCTAATGTCCTTTTGTAACTGCAGGACTTCTTCTCTTAAGGTAGATGTACTAGAAATAATCGGAGTAACTGTAGTCTTTGACGATGTTGAAACAAAAGTTTGAAATAAACCAAATGAATTGGGCTCAGTTAAATGAGACCGTTTTGCCTGAATTGGCTTTGCTTCTGGAGACAAAGACGGTTGACCCGCTAGTCTCCGCGAATGACAGGGTTTTGATTGACTTTCTTCCACAATTGCGGATTATTTGATCAACTCAAAATTAAGGAGAAAATGATGTTATTCCAAATTTAATTAATTTTAATGACACTTGGAAACAAATTTGCTTTTTCAGTTTTTAAGAGTCAAGAAAAAGCTAAAGATGACTCTAGTCTCCTTCGATTTTTAATGAGCCTGAAAGGACAAGTGCTCAGATGGACCTTTTCATTTAAAGAGTTGAAAAGGAATGAAAGTGACTACTCTGGAATATCTAGACAAAAGGATTACCAAACCAACCACAAAACTGAAATATACACCTTGGTGATAAATTAAAGAGAAATTACCAAGGACTTATGTACAGCAGTCAATCTTTCCAAATGTTGTGTTCAGTGCATTGTGATCAATAAGGCGGCAGACTCAGTTTCCTATGGATAAAGGATTTAAGCCTATTGTGGTCTCCCAATATATATGTGACGGTATGGGGAGCACAATTCCATGCTAGCACTTGTCGTATCAAGGAGGAGGAATCACCCAACCTTCAATGAAAGCGATAGCCACTAGTTTTAACGACACCAGAACACGTCACTAGCCTAGACCTCTAGATATGTTGTGTTAAGTTCCAAAGCATTGTTAGGTTCATTGAAATTCATTTTAAGGTTGATCTTGTTTAGAGTTTTCCTTTCAATGGTTCGCCGCGTGATGATGATCTGAAATTCCTAAGATGCAATCTACAAAGATAAACAATCTTTGTTTATTTAAACAATGAAAATCCTAGCTACTAGGGAAAGAAGATAACAGTGCTTTTAAGCAAAAAGCAAAGAGAACACACTAGTGCATTTCCCTAAATCATCTTTTCGCACACAAATCAAAAAATGCTAAATGAAAATTCATGTATTTGTTTTCTCTTTCCTTAATGTGAAAGATGCAAAAAGGAAAACTAAATGCAGCAAAGATCTGAAATATTTTACTCAAAATGACATTTTTGACAATTTCTTCTTCAAAAGAGAAAGGAAGACTCCACGACACTTTTCAATTTTGAATAAAATGTTTTCGACACTTTGAATATAAACAAATCAAATCAAATGCATGAGGAAAAAGTTCAATCAATTATCAAGGGAAGGAAGAATCCACGACACTTCTCTTTTTGACACAAAATGACAATTACGACACTTTTTGTACCAAAGCAACAAATCAATTTAAACAACCTTTCGACAAATGATTGTAAATGATGAACAAACACACAAAAAAATTCACTAATCCTAGTGTAATTGAGACTGATCTAAGTGATACAAGTAAGCTTCAGTAAAAAGGCATTGTTCATTTGTAGCAAAACAACAAAACAAAACTGAAAACAAGGTCAAAACCCTCAATTTCTAGAATGGAAAAAGAGCTCAGTCAATCATCACACCTGGGATTCACAGAATATGAGATACATCGCACTTACTACACTCAAGAGGTGCTATTCATACTGAGTGACAATGGGAGATAGTGCGATGGTCCAGGGAGCACAAATAAGATGGGTTTTGGCTCAAATGTGGAGTTGTTTTCAATGAGTTAAGGTGGGTTTTGATGAATAGTAAAGAGAAAAGTATGAAGGAATGTCTTGAGAGGTTACTGAGCTACCAAAAGGGCATCTAGATGTGCTTGTAGGTCAGATGTTCAATTCATAAACTAAACCAGAGATTGACTGAAGCAACATTCATCTACTATGCAATTGCAAAGCAAGAACAGTTCGAAGGCTACCTGGTTGACTTCAGGCTCTGTCTATAGTTTATCAAACTGAAAATAAAACAAACAATAACATCAAAAACACATCTAAACATTCCCCGACTGAGTCGCCAATTTATTTCTGGGAAAATTAGTATTCCTAAATAATGTTAGCCCTCTAGGTTTGGCAGCTACCCTAGAAACAATAGTTTAAAGCTCTTTAGCGATTTCTTCTATGTGTAACAGATAAGAGAAAGACAATGGAACCAACCTGGAACTTCTGCTTGATCCCTTGTTTGCTCTCTCTCCACTTTGACAGAACCTGTAACTCCTCCTCGTACTTAACACGCTTGGAGAGTACCTGCACATGTACAGCAACAAAGAACCATCAAATCATCATGATCTATTACAACATAAACATTACAGAATCAGATATATAATGAACAAATAATAGCATTCACAAATGATAACATTCACAATTGCACAACCATATGGAAGAAACTTGAAGAACTTTATTGATAGAAGGGAGAATTACAACCCACTTATCTGATCCAGCATCATCCTCCCAGCTTCAATCCTTCTTCACCTCATGAAATAGCAAGATCACTCCAACAATACAATGCTCTTTCCTCAATTACAAACTATCAGAACTTACTTGCAATTCACAACATTCCAACCTCCTGGATCTCTTAAATGAGCGATCCATTTATAGATGTTTGCAAGGGTGTGAGTCATCCATGGGCTTTGATTAGTGTCATTCCACTTGTTACATTTGGTTCCACAAGAGAGGGGATAACTGAAGTTTAGATCCCTTACTCATCCTTGGGCAAATTCAGAGAGGCAAGTGGCATAGGAGAAGTTTCTAGAAGATTGCATGAGAATCCACTTAGCAAATTGTCCGAGACATTTGTCCATCCTCACCCATCACACCCTATAAATGGCCTAAATAGTATGCATCGCACCCTAGCAGTGTACCACTCAATATGCATCGGACTTTTCCAGTGGAGCAGTAAGTATAGTTCAGTTTAAGAATTTTCTAGATGGTTTCTCAGATGGAACTTTTGGGGAATGATGTATTCAAAAGATTATGTTCTTTTACAGTATGAAACAACTCTTTTAGCGTTTGAATGATCCCTAGTTTATTGAAATATAAGCTTGGGGTTGATGTGCCCAAATATTTCTATAACAGGTATCTTGTCGGAAGTGTTGACCCCAAGTATTTGGTCCAAGGTATTGCTTCTAAGTGGTTTTGGAGCATGGTAATGAGTAAGGCCTAAGAATATAAAAGGAGGAGGATATCATTAGGCAAAGGCACTCAAGTATTGAATATCTAATGAAGAGCAAGATCTAGACTACTGGTCATTGGGTTATGGTGCATAGCTGGATCTAAATCAAGGAGGAACCTGAGCACTTGAAGAAGGATAAGTTCTATTGATGGGTCAAGATATTTAGGCTTGATGAGAAGTATCTTTGTGTGGTTTTGATATTTTATTGGCGCATGTCGTAATCTGTAAATCTAATGATCTGGGTATAACTAATGTATGAATAGTTGTAAAGGTTAAATCATCTTTTACAGATCTGTACATAGGTTCAGTATATCAAAGGCACATATACATGCTAGTTTGTCATTCCAAAACAGTGTATACACAGGTTGGCCTTGGCAAGAGTGCATATGCACGTAGATTTGTCACATTGAAGTAGCATACATCTCATAGAATATGCTTTAGCTACTTCTGTTTTGCTGTTGTAGTATTTTAGGTTCTGGCTTGGGTTCTGGTTACTAGTACAGTATTCTGGTTACAGATTTCAAAGAAAAGATTGGTTGATTCAGCTTGGTTGGTACAAGGAGATTGGTTGATGCAGATGTTTGATTGATGTTATTGATGGATCCGGTCTGAAAATTTATTAAACATGGTCCCTATAAGAAAAGAGCGTTGGCATTATGACACAGGTTTGGCACTATGACACAGGTGTTGTCCTTGATGTCAACTCACTCAAATGACAGATCATAGTTCAGGCTCTCAGAATAAAGGAAAAGGAGGTATACACAGGTTCCCTTTGACTAAGCCATGTATACATGCGGGATAGCCAATGCAAAGGCACGTATACGTATGCGCATAGTTTCTTGTAAGGAAAAGCATGTACATGTGGGAAAACTTGTTTTTCATCCCTGGTAATTAGTCCTTGGTATTTGGACATATGGTTTTGGACCATGGTATCTCGTTCGATGTGTTGAACCTAGGTATTGAATCTCAAGTTTTGGTTCTAAGTGGTTTTGGACCATGGTATTGAGTAAGGCCTAAGACTATAAAAGGGGAAGGAGATCATTAGGCAAAGGCACTCAAGAATTGAATATCTTATGAAGAAAAAGATCTAGAATACTGGTCATTGGGTTATGGTGCATAGCTGGATCTGAACCTGAGCACAAGGAGAAGGATAAGTTCTATTGATGGGTCAAGATATCAAGGCTTGAAGAGAAGCATCTTTGTGTGATTTTGATCTGTTATATTTGGCGTATGACTTGATCTATAAATCTGATAATCTGGGTATAACTGATGTCTGAATATTTGTAAAGGATAAATTATGTTTTATAGATCTATACGTAAGTTCCACATAGAAAAGGCGTGTATACACGTTGGTTCAGTATTACAAAACTGCGTATACGCAGGTTGGCCTTAATAAAGAAGCGTATGCATGGGGGTTCTACATATTGAAGTAGCGTACGTCTCCTGAAATATGTTTTAGCTACTTCTATTTATTTCTATAGTGTTCTGGGTTCTGGATTGGTTTCTGGTTACTGTTACTGTATTCTAGTTACAACTTTTAGAAAAGTGATTGCTTGATTCAGTTTTGGTTGGTGCAAAGGATATTGGTTGATGTAGATATTCTTGATGTTTGATTGATGTTATTGATGGATCTAGTCTGAAAATTTATGAAACGTGGTCCCTGGAAGAGAAGAGAAGGTTGTAGCCTTTTGTAGGTCAGCACCTACGTACTAGTACCTCAGCTAGCACAAGAGCTAAGGGGATTGTAGCTCCCTTCCAGGAGAAGCTGGAGATCGAGAGAAGGTTGTAGCCTTCTGTAGGTAGAAGCCTGCATACTGGTATAAGATTGCACTAGTACAGAACATTGTAAAAAGAAGTTTCTGATTAAAAGAAGATAGAGACGAATTGCAGCAGGTGGTTTTCACCCACATTGGGTTCCCACCTTATATCTTGTGTTCTTGTGTGTGACTGTCTGCTCTGTTTTACTGTTATTGGTTACTATTTATATGGTTCTGATGCACATATTAATGATTAAAATCTAAAGAATAAATTAAATTATAAGTCTGCAGGTTATACTCTAGTTTCCTTAACTGTAGTTGCGTATATACGTAGTTTTCACTAACTGAAGTAGCATATACAAAACTGAGCTTGATCGCTTGAAGGAAGATCTATCATCATGAGCAACTATGAAAAAGAGGCATCTATCATGCCACCAATCTTTTATGGGAGCAACTTCATCTATTGGAAGGTAAGAATCACAACCTATCTTCAATCTGTTGGTACAGAAGTTTGGGATATCGTGGAAGGAGGATACACATTTCCATCAGCAACTCCTATAGATACGGCTGGTAAAAAGAAGTATGACACAAATGCAAAGGTTGTCAATACTTTATTAGGGAGTTTATCTCAATCAAAATTCGTTAAGGTGATGCAGCTCAAAACTGCCAAAGAAATATGGGACAAGATTGTTCTGAGCTATGAATGAGACGATCAGGTAAAATGTGTAAAACTACAATCTCTCAGAATTCAATATGAAACTCTCAAAATGCACAATGATGAAAGTGTGGATAATTATTTCTTATGTATAGATGAGATTGTTAATCGCATGAAAAACGTGGGTGAAGAGATAAAAGAAGTTACTTTGGTTGAAAAGGTTCTAAGATCTTTGTCTTCTAAGGTTGAATCAAAAGTTTCTGCCATAGAAGAAAAGTAGAATCTTCAGAGTATTACCATGTCATAGATGCACGGAATCCTAAATACTTTCGAAATGGGAAAAGGGGGTCCATTAGACACGCGAGAAGCCACATTCAAAGGAGAATACAATGAGTCAGGACATACATCAGAAAGAGAGGAAGAATCAAACTTTGTCAAAAACCTTCAACGAGGTTTTGGAAGATTTAGAGGTAAGCTACCTTTCAAATGCTTTGCTTGTGGAAGAGTCAGTCACTATGCAGCCAAATGTCCTCATAAAGATAAGTTTGAAAAAGGTAAGGAGCTGGGTAAATGGAAAAGAAAACAGAGTATAAGTAAGAAGAGCTATTATACACATGAATACAGTGATGGAATTTCAAATAGTGATGAAGATGAACATGGTAATGGTTATAGACTTTTAATGGCTTTTGAAGATGATGATTTCTTGGATGCTATAGATGAAGATAATCTCTATGAAGAAATTTCTAAACTTAAAATTTGTTTAGAAGAAAATAGTATGATTATAGATACTCTGACATTCCAACTTGTTGAAAGGGAAAAACATAATGAAAAGTTAGAATGTGAAATTGTGGGACTTACAAAATATATCGAGAAGACAAAAGCTCTTAACCCTAGATTTGCTAAAGGATCTGAAACTTTAGATGAGATTATCAAAGTGCAGCATTCCCCTCTAATAAAGAAAGGTCTTGGATATAGTGACAAAGCATCTCAAGTGCAAAGGCCATCCACCTCCAAGAGCTATCTTGATGCAGCAAGGAGAAATGAACAGGTTGACAATCGACAACAAAGGTATAAAGCAAATCACCGGGTAAATCGGGGTCAATCTACTTCAAGGATGAATAGAGATCACCAAGTAAATCAGGGTCAATCTACTTCAAGGATGAATAGAAGCTACAACCAACCACAGGTAAATCATTCTCAATTTACCTCAAGAATGAATGTCAATGGAAACTACAAACACTTGGACGGTAGATTTGATAATCACAAGAATTTCTTCAATGGCCAATGTTTTTCATGTCATAACTTTGGACACAAAGCTGTTCAACGTGTTGCCTACAAGACCATCATGAATCAAGAAACATGAAATCAAAGGAGCATGACTAGGATCATGCAGAGGACCTACAATAACTTTTCTGCTCTTGAAAATGAAATAGAATGCTCTATTTGTAACAACTTCGGTCATGAAGATTCTGAATGTAGGAGTATGTTTTGGCAAACATCTCAGAAGGAGCAAGCTTCATTGGGTCCCAAAACATGGAAAAAGAAAGAACCACAACCAAAAATATGTGGTATAGCCTTATATGTGGAAGGACAAGAAAATCAGTGGTACATCGATAGTGGATGCTCGAAACATATGACAGGTGATAAAGAAAAACTTCAGTCATATAGTGCCTTAGAAAAGGAAAGGAAGATCTCATTTGGGAATAACACCCCTACTCTCATAAAAGGTAAAGGCTCTATTATTTTAAAATAAAAGGTCAAAGCTAGAAATGTTATGTATGTTGATGGCTTAAAGCATTATGTATTGAGTGTTAGTCAAATGTTTGATCAAGGAAATGAGGTAGTCTTTCGATCAAATGGATGTATTTTTCGTGAGCTTGATACAGGAGAAACAATGATCAAAGGCATAAGAACTCCAAATAATTTATACATACTCAAGGGACGATAGCAACAATGCTATCTAAGAAAAAGTGATGAACACTGGCTATGGCACAGAAGATTGGGGCATCTAAGCTTCCCTCAGATAAGGAAAGCATGCAAATATCAGGCTATTCGTGATCTTCCAGACATCAGAATACTGGACAATACAATATGCAAATCATGTCAGTTTGGTAAGCAAACTAAAACGCATTTCCCTAAAAAGGAAGGATCAGATAATAAGCCACTTGAACTTGTCCATACTGATTTATGTGGTCCATCAAGGAAAAAGTCACCTCGAGGAGAAGAATACTTTATATTGTTCATTGATGACTTTTCCAAGATGTGTTGGATAGGACTTTTGAAGCATAAAGATGAAGCTTTCAAAAAGTTCAAAGCTTTCAAAGCCTTGGTTGAAAATGAATCAGATCGCAAAATCAAATGTCTCAGGTCTGATCGAGGAGGGGAATTTACCTCGGATGAATTTTTCAAATTTTGTGAAGAACATGGAATAAGAGGGGAATTCTCTATTGCAATAACTCCTAAGCAAAATGGAGTGGTAGAAAGGATGAAAAAAATGGTTCAGCAAATGGCTCGTGTTATGCTTGATGAGTCTGAAACTCTTGCAACCTTCTAGGGTGAAACTACCTTTGTTACCGTTACTATTCTCAACAAAACAAACGTCCAGGTAAACAACACTCAAACTCCTCATGAAATTTGGTATATTAAGACTCCTACGGTAAAATACTTCAAAGTTTTTGGAAGCAAATGTTCCATCAAAAGGACTGATGAAAAGCTTGGCAAGTTTGAACCTAGAGAAGATGAAGGCATTCTCCTTGGTTACTCTTCCCGAAGTAAGGGATACAAGTGTTACAATAAAAGACTTGGAAAAATTGTTGAAAGTATTGATGTGGTGATTGATGAAGTAGGCAACAATCCAAAGCAGATAAAATCTGAAGAGTTTGAAGATGATGAGGAATATCCTTTAACATCAAATTAGACTAATGATGAAGAAGAAACCTATGAGGCACCAGGAGAACAGATAAGGATAGAAGAAAAGACTCCATCCAGGTACGTCAAGAAGAACCATATAAAGACTCAAATTTTGGGGCAGAAAGAGGCAGGTGTACAAACAAGAAGAACTATTACAGAAGCTTCAAGATATCTAGCAATGCTCTCCTCCATCGAACCACGAAATGTAAGTGAAGCATGTAAAGATGAATGCTGGGTGTTATAGACATTTTTGGGAACTGCAACCCCAATCATAAATGTCCATAAACCAAGGGCTCTTAAGTCCCTAAAAGTGTTGTTCCAACCTCTAAAAGAACAAGGTCAACTGATTACATCTTCTCCCAGACGTTCTCCATGAAAAACTACTCAAAACTGGTCAAAACTGGACCATCTCACCTGCTCCATGGTCAAAGTGTGCTGCATCCCACCTAAATACACATGAGAGATGTGATGCATACTGAAAATCCCTTCTATGGGGTGCGATGAGTGAGAGTGGACAAATGGCAGGGTCAATCTGCAAGGTGGAGGATCATGGAATCTTCCAGAAACTTCTCCTGTGACACTTGCCTCTCTGCATTCACCCAGGGATGAGTAAGAGATCATTAATCTCCAAGTGAGAGAGGACACTAATCAAATCTCAAAAGCTGACTCACCCCCCTTGCAAACATCTATATATGGATCCCTCATCCCAGAGTTCCAGAGGCTAGAATTTTGTATCTTGTAAGGAAGTGCTGCTGGTTTCTTGGTGTAACATCATAGTGTTGGGTGATCTAAGCTTTTCATGAGGTGAAGAAGGGCTTTCCTGCTGAGAGGATGATGCTGGGTCAGAACAATTGGTTGTAATCCTCTTTGCTATTCTTGATTATTAATAAATCTATTCAAGTTTTTCTCCACATTCTTGTATGATTGATGATATATGCATTTGTGTGGTCAATATATATCTGGTCCTATATTTTTTATGATAGTAGATCTATGTTCTTGGATAGTGTTATGCTGCTTTGATTCTACAGGTGCTCTTTGAAGCTGAGTAGACAAGGAAGCGAGTGGCAAAGATCTATCAAAAGGGAGAGGAATCAAGTAAGGAAGCAAGCACAAGACGGAGGTTGGTATCCTTCTTTCCTCTCTTATCTACTTCTTATAAAGGAAAACGAAAGTGGTTTTAGTTTGTTTGTTTCTAAGGTAGCTGCCAGCCTTAGTGGGACTAGCAGCTCTACATAGACACTAGATTTCCCGATAACAAAATGGCGACTCTGCTAGGGAGCGAATTGATTGTTTGTTTTTCTATATTTGTTTACTTTATAAACTTACAGACGGAGCCTGAAGTCAAGCTAGCTAGCCTTCGAAATGCATTTTCTATGCAAGTGCAAAGTAGATCAATGTTGCTTTAGTCTATCTTCGGGTTTTGTTTATAAACTTAACAATCGATTTACAAGCTCTCCAATTGCCCTTGTGGTGGCTCTAGTAACCTCCTTAGATCTAACCCTGTGATTTATTTACTAATTACCACTTGCTCGCCCTAAATCCCTAAACTAGGCTACAAAATGTGACCTAGAACCCAGTTGAAGTCTCATCCCTAGATCATCACATTGTCCCTTCTTTGGAATCTGGATGCATCACACTTCCCGAGTGCAGTAGGTGCACTGATCAGACTAGACCTCTTCTGCTCCTAGATTTTGGTTTCTGTGTTCACTCTTTTCAGCTCTATTCAGGAGTTTTGTTGTCTGTAGTCAGTATAGCTCTGTTGAAATCCCCTTCCTTGCCATTATTCCGCCTCCATTGTGCAAAGAACTGTAAATTTTTTTATGTATTTTGAGCCATTTTCAGTTCTCTTTTACAAAGAAGTAGCATAATTGAATTGTCATTTCTTGATTTCAAAGTGTCGCAAGTGTCGTTTTTGGTCATAGAAGAGAATCTGATTGTTCTTGATAGTCAATTACACTGTTACTCTTGTATTTGAATTGAATTAGTAGTTTTTCAAGTGTCGAAAGCAAGTTTTCAATTCCAAATCACAAAGTTTCATCATTGTCTTCATTTTGTGTTGAAAAGAAACTTGTTAGTAATGTCGCTTTGAAAAATAATTCAGATTTGCGCTTAGCATTCTTTTTATCATTCACACATTAAGAAGGCTGAAAAAAATACATGCATGTGCATTTGCATTTAGACTGTTTGTTGGTTTGATTTAGGACAGTGCATATAGTGTGTGCTCTCTGCTCTATGTTGAAAGAATTCAGTCTCTCCTTCCTTAGTAGTTAGGATTTTCATTGCAAAAAGAAGATTAAACGATTGTTTTTCATCTTAGATTGCATTTTATGAATTGTACATCTACATTACGCAGTGAACCTGAAAGAAAAATTTCTTAAGCAAGATCAACTGTAAAAGAAATTTAATGAATCTAAAAATGCTTTGGAACCTAACGCACAACATTTAGAAGTCTAGGCTAGAGACGTATTCCGGTGTCGTAAAGCCTGGTAACTGTTGTTTTCATTGCTGGTTGGGTGATTCCTCCACTTTGAGGTGATAAGTGCCACTATGGACTTGCGCTCCCATGTACCATCGAGTATATATTGGGAGACCACAATAGGCTTTATCCTTTATCCATAGGAAGCTGTGTCTGCCGCCCTATCGATCGCAATGCACTGAACACAACATTCGAGAAGATTGACTGCCGTACCGTAAAATGTATTCTGCAGTTTGGCGATTGGTTTGGTAATCCCTCTATCTAGATTTCCAGAGTAGTCTCTTTCATTCCTTTTCAGACTCCTTAAAGGAAAAGGTCCATCTAAGCACTTGTCACTTCAAGCCCATTAAAAATCGAAGGCGACTAGAGTCATCTTTTGTTTTTTCTCGACTCTTAAAAATTGAAAAAACAAGTTGTGTCAAAGTGTCTAAAATTTATTTTAATCGGAATAAATATCACCTTTCCTACGTTGGTCTTAGGTTGAGAAAAATGGAGTGCACCAACCAAGGAGTTCCCCTTGGGAGAAATCCTAGTCCTTTCTCCTCTTGGGGAGATGTTGGTGCACCCCATATGGCCACATTGTCGCTTCTAGGATTGACAATCGGCTTGCCCTTATGGCTCTTCTCAACCTCTGTCATTCAGAACACCGTGATTCCTGAAAAATCAAGTCAACAACTAAACGATACCAAAGCTACCCCCCAACCTTCTACTTCATCCAGTTCTCTCTCTCCTCCTTCCTCTTCGCTTGATCAAGCTGGTAAAGCCAAAAATCAAGTAATTGAGAAGAAGAAAGAGAAGGAGAAGAAAGAGAAGAAGAAAAAGGAGCCAAAGGTGAAAAGGGGTGACCAGGCATCTTCTAGCAAAAATCCACACAGTGCACCATCCAGGCCTAAATCGCCATGTGTCATTTGCAAAGGAGACCACTATCATCGAGATTGTCCTTGCATCCCTCGGATCTTAAGGGACTGGTCTCCTCATTTGCACAATCTGGTGTTATCAACCTCTGAAGATCATGTTGAAAATACACCGTCAACTAGTGAAAGTGAAGCCCCTAGACAAAAAGGAAAATGTAAATTTCCTTGTAAACTATGTGAAGGCGATCACACCATCCACCATTGTCCCTTCTTAGATGAGGCTAAAAGAGTTTTGGACAACTGTCCGGTTTCACGATTACGACTTCCTCCTGGATATAAAAAGCTCCTGCCGAGTCCGTCACTAGTTGAAAATCTGGTTGACACGCCATTGTGGTCAGCCAAAGTATCTATCATTGAAGATAAACCATCTGAATCCACACCAGAAGAAAGTCAAAAGGTCGAGGCGGCAGTTGACTCGGTCTTGCCTTCAGAGGATCCATCTTCAGATGATACAGTCACCGGATAGAACAAAAACAACACCATCCAAATTCTCTTCGTAAGCACAGACTCCGATGAACATGGGGGCAGTCTACCCGTTCCTTTACCACAGGAAGGAAGTTCGTCAGAGTCGTATCCGGTCGTCTATTCGGTCCCACCTCCAAGCAACCTAGTTGTTTCCTTCGATTGGAATCTACTAGGAAGACCCCGCTTATCGGCTAGTGTGCCATTTCGAATCATTGCTCAAATATATAGAATGGTCATGGCCGGTACCGTCATAGATGAAGGGGCTTCTGTGAGTATCCTTTCCTCAACTGCTTGGAAAGCGCTTGGTTCGCCATCGCTTTTGCTTGAAATGAGAAATCTAACAGGCTTTGACAAAGGAACCAGTCGACCGTTAGGGATCCTTCCTAATGTGCTGATAACACTGAGAAGGAAAACCGTTCACACGAACGTAATGGTAGTCCAAGGACCCTTGGATTATAATCTACTCCTTGGATGTGACTATATTTATTGCATGGGAGCCATTGTCTCCTCACTCTTTAGAGTAATGTGTTTTCCACATGAAGGAAGAGTGGTCAAGCTCGTAGACCAGCTTTCATTCCCCGGTTCACACATAGCAAATAGTCATATACCATCCCTAAATGGTCTTTTCACAAAAGGAATGTCTCATCAATCCCCAGTCCATCCTCCTGATGAGCGCGAGTGATTCGGAGGATATGACTGAAACCCAGGGGGCATGCACCCTGGCCTGTTTTGACAGGAAAACCTTGGGTATAGGATAGGTTTCCGCGAAGGATATATGACTGGTTAACACACTCGTCCATTTAGGAAAATGGGGTTAGACCGGAATAAGATACCTCTGTTAAAGGTAGGCCTTTCCTGATAAAACAAATGTTTTATCTGCAAATTGAGGGGCAACCTGGAAACTCTACTTCACTATACCTGGGGGCATGCAAACGTTTTGGCATGCAAGCGAAGAGCGACCATTTATTTTTTTAAATTTGTAGGTCCTCTAACCCTTTAAACTCGTAGGATTGGTCATTTCCTAACTTGCATAAAGAAAGGATGCGGGGCAAAGCTTTGAAAAAATGCCACTTATATGAGACATCCTTATTATACGACTGGATCGAGCAGTTTTAACGCGAAACTCAAGCTCGTTAAAAAATAAACATAAGCAATGAGCAAATGTTCCCCCAGAGTTTAAGCTCATTAAAAGATGAACCAATTTCTGGTAAATAACCATCGCGAATGTATTATCATCAGCCTTTGAAGCCTTGGTCATGTTCTCATCATCACCTCCACTCTGTATTGGCCGATCATTCACCTCCATTTGATTGTTTACCCTTTTTGAGGAACAAATGTGAAGAGTAATCCTGTTAGCCATCCTTATGACACTGCCGTGATTGGAAAATTCCAAAACTTACCTCGAATCAGCTGCTACCCAAATTTATCACTCATTCCTCGAAAAACGAGTCTCCTTTAAGCTCGTTTCAACTGACTCATAAAATATGAAAAGATTGTCGAGCAATTGGCCTCTCCAGCTCGTTAAGATGACCAGAAGTGCTATCCTTCCTTTAGATTTTAATCTTTTTGGACTTGAGGGATTATTACACAAAAATATCGAGCGCTTGTTTTGTTCGGCTCGTTAAAAGTACCGAAAATTCATCCCTTTTGTATTGTTTTATACTTTTTCAGACTCAAGGGATTATATGACGAAAAAGGATTATTGGAGTTTTCTTTACGTCCCTTTTTTAAACTCTCTAAAATTGAAAAGGACCGAGTTATCCTTATCGTTAAACTCGTTAAAACCGAATAGCGACAAACTTGTCCATACAGACAAGAACGAGTTTCATTATCGCTTGGCTCGTTAAAACATAGCGATGGGTTTTCCCGAAGAGCAAATTATATAACAATCATATGTTATCCTCCTCAAGCTTGAAAAAAATAAAGAGGTACTGGTCAGCAATAACTGGGGAAAAATTGGGAAGAAAACTTGAAGAAACTTTATTGGTAGCAAGTCACTCTTGAACATGACACTTTCACTCTGCATCCGAGCTGGGTTGGGTTATTCCGTTCACTGGTCATATCACCATGGGTCCATAACACCATCCAAATTTGGGGTTAACACTACCAATCCATCATGTTAGTGTCGCCGATATGTTCAAGAGAAGTCGCTCAGAGAATTCCGTGTGTCTCATCCGCTGCAATACATTTACGCTCCATCCTTTCATGACCGCCACCCTGAACCTTATATCATCAGATCATTTTCACCTCCATTAAAATCATTTGCTCCATTCCGTGTCATTGATGTGGGATTCACTAAGTCCCTCCTATGACGGGTTGCTTCTTGTCGACATCAGCTCATTATCCAAGAAGTCGATCTAGGAACAACCCTTTCAGTACTTTGAAGCTTACATGCCTCAATGGCAAGTTTCTCACTTCCAGTAATAGGTTTACATCAATGGCCTTCGACCGAAATATTTTGCATGGTGTTCGACGCCAAGTCCCTTTATTCACACCACGTGAATTGTGTTGTAGTACCTTGAGGGTCATCATCATTATTGATGATTCCTCTCATGCCTGTTAACAGCTTACATCATTGGCTGTTAATCAGGCGATGTCTTTCCATGTTCAACTCCAGAACATCTCTCACATGGATCGACTTGTACTTTGAGTGAAGATCGAATGAGATTGAAGACACCAGATCTAGTTTCATCCATCCAGGCTGCGATATATACTAAGGAAAATAAAGACATAAAATGTACATCATTACTCCACAGATAATCATCCAATCCAAGGGATGATGGCTCTACCAGAATCATCAGTCTACACTTAGATGATTGTCTGTCTTATGTACATGAAAATGAATTTATAAAGCTGAGCATGGGAATTCCCGCCTCAGCTAGATCATGAAAATATTATGAACATAATGTATTGTATTGTATTTTATTACAAGTCACCTTCCAGCTCGAAAAAACTTCAGATCCTCATGATAAAGCATTTCACCCGACATCAACGGATTAACGACCTCATGCTTTAGGGGGCAACTGTTATAGACATTTTTGGGCACTGCAACCCCAATCATAAATGTCCATAAACCAAGGGCTCTTAAGTCCCTAAAAGTGTTGTTCCAACCTCTAAAAGAACAAGGTCAACTGATTACATCTTCTCCCAGAAGTTCTCCATGAAAAACTACTCAGAACTAGTCAAAACTGGACCATCTCACCTGCTCCACGGTCAAAGTGCGTTGCATCCCACCTAAATACACATGGGAGGTGCGATGCATACTAAAAATCCCTTCTATGGGGTGCGATGGGTGAGAGTGGACAAATGGCAGGGTCAATCTGCAAGGTGGAGGATCATGGAATCTTCCAGAAACTTCTCCTATGACACTTGCCTCTCTGCATTCGCCCAGGGATGAGTAAGAGATCATCAATCTCCAAGTGAGAGAGGACACTAATCAAATCTCAAAAGCTGACTCACCCCCCTTGCAAACATCTATATATGGATCCCTCATCCCAGAGATCCAGAGGCTGGAATTTTGTATCTTGTAAGGAAGTGCTGCTAGTTTCTTGGTGTAACATCATAGTGTTGGGTGATCTAAGCTTTTCATGAGTTGAAGAAGGGCTTTCTTGCTGAGAGGATGATGCTGGGTCAGAATAATTCGTTGTAATCCTCTTTGCTATTCTTGATTATTAATAAAGCTATTCAATTTTTCTTCCACATTCTTGTATGATTGATGATATATGCATTTGTGTGGTCAATATATATCTGGTCCTATATTGTTTATGATAGTAGATTTATGTTCTTGGATAGTGTTATGCTTCTTTGATTCTACAGGTGCTCTTTGAAGCTGAGTAGACGAGGAAGCGAGTGGAAAAGATCTATCAGAAGGGAGAGGAATCAAGCACGGGACCAAGCGCAAGACAGAGGTTGGTCTCCTTCTTTCTCCTCTTATCTACTTCTTATAAAGGAAAACGAAAGTGATTTTAGTTTGTTTGTTTCTAAGGTAGCTACCAGCCTTAGTGGGACTAGCAGCTCTGCATAGACACTAGATTTCCTGATAACAATGGGTCAAGGCCATGAATGAAGAACTTGAGCAAATTGAAAAGAATAACACTTGGGAATTGGTACCTAGACCTAATGATAAGAATGTCATAGGGACAAAATGGATATTCAAAAACAAACTGAATGAAAATGGAGATGTTATTAGAAACAAGGCCAGACTTGTTTGTAAAGGGTATGCTCAACAAGAAGGTATAGACTTTGAAGAAACATTTGCACAAGTTGCCAGACTTAAAGCAATAAGAATGTTTTTTGCTCTTTCTAGCTTTCAGAAGTTCAAAGTATATCAAATGGACGTAAAATATGCCTTTCTGAATGGAGACTTGGAAGAAGAAGTGTATATTGAACAACCAGATGGGTTTATCCTTGGAAATGATCCAAAACTTGTATGCAGACTCAAAAAGGCTCTCTATGGCCTTAAATAGGCTCGAAGGGCTTGGTATTATCGTTTGGATAAGTACCTCCATCAACAAGGTTTTTCAAAAGGATCAACAAATAGCAATCTATATATAAAAATTGACAATGATAAGTTGTCAATACTTATTGTGTATGTTGATGATATCATCTTTGGTAGCAATGAAGAAGACATGAGTCAAAACATTACCTTGGTGATGCAAAAAGAATTTGAAATTTCCCTAGTTGGTGAGCTCACATATTTTCTTGGTTTACAAGTCCAACAAAACAAAGACGGTACTTTTCTATCACAAAGCAAGTACCTCAAGCAGATCTTGAAGAAATATGGGATGGAGGATTCGAAACCAGTATGTACCCCTATGGTAACAGGATGCAACCTCAGCGCAAATGATGAATCAACAGTAGTACATCAACCAACCTATAGATCCATGATTGGTAGTCTGCTCTATCTAACATGTACCTGACCAGACATCATGCATTCAGTGGGAATAGTTGGAAGATTTTAGGCAAATCCAAAAGAAACTCATCTTCAGGTAGTTAAAAGAATTTTCAAGTATCTTCAAGGAACTCAAAACTATGGCTTATGGTATCCTAGAGATACAAATCTCACACTTCATGCATATGTAGATGCAGATTGGACAGGAAGCATGGATGACAGAAAAAGCCCTAGTGGTGGTGGATTCTTTATGGGTTCCAAATTAGTATCTTGGTTCAGTAAGAAACAAAGCTCAATTGCATTATCAACAGCTGAAGCAGAATATGTGGCTGTTGCATCTTGCTGCACACAACTCCTTTGGATGATGCAAACTTTGCAAGACATTCAAATCACTTGTACTCCACCTATCTCTATTTTATGTGATAATACAAGTGCAATCAGTATTTCAAAGAATCCAGTCATGCATTCGAAGACCAAGCACATACCTATCAAATATCATTTTCTTCGGGAACAAGTGCTTGAACAAAAGGTCAAATTGGAGTATGTTCCCTCCAAGGAATAGGTTGCTGATATCTTCACCAAATCTCTTCCCAGGGAGACATTTTAATACCTCAAACAGAAGTTGGGAGTAGCTGATGCATCATCTCGCTGTTGAAGTTATCTGTTTCAGAGAACAGTGGTTATACGTGGGTTTCATGAAGCTTATCTATGTACATACGTTGGTTTCTGTGGATAACAATCGCATATATGTTGGTTTAAAGACAAACAATGGGCCAGACTCAGGATGAAAAAGTCTGATATGGGTCTGACATAGACCATCTAGCACAGGTTCAGGGGGAGCATATATTTCTAATAATGCATTGTTGACATTATCTTATAAGATCTTGGTTCAATTTCACAGTTGTTTTTGTTTCAGGTGGAACAGGTGCAGAGGGAGATCATGGTTTCCGGTCTGAATGATGATTGACAGATGCTGTTGATGTTAGTTGCTGATGACTATCATAGTCTTGTCTCAAATCTTTAGTCATTTATTATCAAGGTCATGTAACGACATATTTTGGTTTCCCCACTATGCCTGGGATGGATGATGTAATGTTCTTGTTTATCATGTGTAAACTTCTAGTATATCCCCACTTGGTTGGGAGATGGATGCATGTATGATTCCTTGGTGATAGGAAGGTCATTTATGATGTATAAAGTCATGTTTCTTCTTGTAGAACATCTTTTTGCAGACCTTGCCTACAGTCGGAGGAGCATGGACAACACAACAGAGCATAGATTTTCAGCATGTAATTAGGAGCAGAACACTTTTCCCTTGATGACAAAGGGGGAGAATGAATTTGAATGACTTGGGGTTGCCATCAAGTCTAAAGGGGGAGATTGTTGGCATTATGACATAGGTTTGGCACTATGACACCGGTGTTGTCCTTGACGGCAACTCACTCAAATGACAGATCACAGTTCAGGCTCTCAGAATAAAGGAAAAGGAGGTATACGCAGGTTCCCTTTGATTAAGCCGGGCATACACGCGAGATCGCCGATGCAAAGGCACGTATGCATATGCACGTAGTTTCATGCAAGGAAAAGCACGTACATGTGGGAAAACTTGTTTTTAGTCCCTGGTATTTAGTCCTTGGTATTTGGACCTATGGTTTTGGACCATGGTATCTCGTTCGATGTGTTGAACCCAGGTATTGAGTCTCAAGTTTTGGTTCTAAGTGGTTTTGGACCATGGTATTGAGTAAGACCTAAGACTATAAAAGGGGAAGGAGATCATTAGGCAAAGGCACTCAAGAATTGAATATCTTATGAAGAGAAAGATCTAGAATACTGGTCATTGGGTTATGGTGCATAGATGGATCTGAACCTAAGAGCAAGGAGAAGGATAAGTTCTATTGATGGGTCAAGATCTCAAGGCTTGAATAAAAGTATCTTTGTGTGATTTTGATCTATTATATTTGGCACATGACTTGATCTATAAATCTAATAATTTCGGTATAACTGATGTCTGAATATTTGTAAAGGATAAATTATCTTTTATAGATCTGTATGCAGGTTCCACATAGAAAAGGCACGTATACACGCCGGTTTAGTATTACAAAACTGCGTATGCGCAAGTTCGCCTTAATACAGAAGCGTATGCATGTAGGTTCTACATATTGAAGTAGCGTACATCTCTTGAAATATGTTTTAGATACTTCTATTTATTGCTACAGTGTTCTGGGTTCAGGATTGGTTTCTGGTTACTATTACTGTATTCTGGTTACAACTTTCCGAAAAGTGATTTGTTGATTTAGTTTTGGTTGATGCAGATATTCTTGATGTTTGATTGATGTTATTGATGGATCCAATCTAAAAATTTATGAAACTTGGTCCCTGGAAGAAAAGAGAAGGTTGTAGCCTTCTATAGGTCAGCACCTACGTACTAGTACCTCAGCTAGTACAAGAGCTAAGGGGGTTGTAGCTCCCTTCCAGGAGAAGCTGGAGATCGAGAGAAGGTTGTAGCCTTTTGCAGGTAGAACCCTGCATATTGGTATAAGACTGCACCAGTACAGAAACATTGTAAAAGGAGGTTTCTAATTAAAAGAAAATAGAGACGAATTGCATCAGGTGGTTTTCACCCACATTGGGTTTCCACCTTATATCTTGTGTTCTTGTGTGTGACTGGCTGCTCTATTTTACTATTCCTGGTTACTATTTATATGGTTCTGATGCACAGATTAATGATCAACATCTGAAGAATAAATTAAATTATAAGTCTATAGGTTATACGCTAGTTTCCTTAACTGTAGTTGTGTATATATGCAGTTTTCACTAACTGAAGTAGCATATAAAAAAGTAATTGTGAAATGAAAAATAATTGACTTGATAATACTAATTCACCCCCCCTCTCAGTATTATTTCCAACAAAGAGAAGGTTATAGCCTTCTATAGGTCAGCACCTACATACTAGTAAACACATCAGCTAGTACAAGAGCTAAGGGGGTTGAGGCTCCCTTCCAGGAGAAACTTGAGAATGAGAGAAGGTTGTAGCCTTCTGCAAGGAGAAGCCTGCTTACTGGTATAAAACTGCACCAGTACAGAAACATTGTAAAAATAAGTTTCTTATTAAAAGAAGATAGAGACGAATTGCAGCAGGTGGTTTTCACCCACATTGGGTTTCCACCTTATATCTTGTGTTCTTGTGTGTGATTGTCTGCTCTGTTTTTATTGTTCCTGGTTACTATTTATATGGTTCTGATGCACAGATTAATGATCAACATCTGAAGAATTAACTAAATTATAAGTCTGCAGGGTATACACTAGTTTCCTTAACTACAATTGCATATATACGCATGTTTCACTAATTGAACTAGCATATACAAATCTGATTGTGAAATGAAAATTAATTGACTTGGTAATACTAATTCACCCCCCTCTCAATATTATTTCCAACAATTGGTATCAGAGCAGGTCCTTCAGAAGAAGCTTGATTGCTTGAAGGAAGATCCATCATCATGAGTAACCAAGAAGAAGAAGGATCTATCATACCTCCAATCTTTGATGGGAGCAGCTTTGTCTATTGGAAGGTAAGAACCACGACATATATTTAGTCTAAAAGAAAAGATGTCTAGGATATCGTAGAAGGAGGATATACCTTTCCCTCAGCTATTCCTACAGATGCAGTAGGTAAAAAGCAATATGAAACCAATGCTAAGGCTGTCAATATATTATTGGGGAGTCTGTCACAATCAGAATTTGTCAAAGTTATGCACCTCAAATCCGCCAAGGAAATATGGGACAAGATCATTCTAAGCTATGAAGGAGATTCTCAGGTAAAGTGTGCAAAACTACAAACTCTCATAATACAATATGAAACTTTCAAAAGTCACAATGATGAAAGTATAGCTAATTACTTACGAGTAAATGAGATTGTTAATTGCATGAAGAATTTGGGTGAACATATAAAAGAATTTACTTTGGTTGAAAAGATTTTAAGATCCTTGTCTACTAAGTTTGAATCAAAAGTGTCTGCATTAGAAGAAAAGCAGGATCTTTAAACTATTACTATGACACAACTACATGGAATACTAACTGCTTTGTAAATGAGAAAAGGAGGTCGATCAGATATGAGAGAAGCTGCATTCAAAGCTGTAGAGGAGAAGAATCAGGGCATATTTCAGAAGGAGAGGAAGAAGTAAACTTCGTCAAAAACCTTCAACGGGGTTCTGGAAGATTCAGAGGTAAACTGCGTTTCAAATGTTTTGCTTATGGAAGAGTCGGTCATTATGCTGCCAAATTGTCCTCATAAAGACAAGTTTGATAGAGGTAAAGAACTAGCAAAATGGAATAGAAAACAAAGTGTAAGTAAGAAGAGTTACTATACACATGAAGATAGTGATGGTCTATCGAATAGTGATGAAGATGAAAATAGTGATGACTATGGACTTCTGATAGCTTTTGAAGATGATGATTTCTTGGATGCTTTAGATGAAGATGGCCTTTATGAAGAAATTTCTAAACTTAAAGTTTATTTAGAATAAAAGAATATGATTTAGATACTCTGACATTCCAAATTGCTGAAAGGGAAAAACACAATGAAAAATTAGAATGTGAAATTGTGGGTCTAAGAAAAGATATTGAGAAAACAAAATCTCTCAATGTCATATTTGTGAAAGTATCAGAAACTTTAGATGAAATTATCAAAGTACAACATTCTCCTCAGATAAAAATAGGTCTTGGATATACTGAAGAAGCATCTCAAGCACCAAAGCCGTCAACCTCCAAAAGTTATCTTGATGCAGCAAGGAAAAGTGAACAGTTCGACAATCATCAGCAAAGGCATAAAGCAGATCACCAGGTAAATTGGGTCCAACCTACTTCAAGGATGAATAGAAGCTACAACCAACCTCAGGTAAATCATACTCAATTTGCTTCAAGAATGAATGCCAATGGAAACTACAATCACCAAGTCAGTAGGGTCGATAATCGTAGGAATTTCTTTAATGGCCAATGTTTCTCATGTCATAACTTTGGACACAAAGCTACTCAATGTGTTGCTTACAAGACCATCATGACTAGAGAAGCATGAAATCAAAGGAATGTGACTGGGATCATGAAAAGGACCTACAATAACTTCTCTTCTCTTGAAAATGAAATAGAATGCTCTATCTGTAACAACTTTGGTCATGAAGATTCTGAATGCAGGAGTAATTTTCGGCAAACATCTCAGAAGGAGTAGACTTCATTGGGTCCCAAAACATGGAGAAAGAAAGAACCACAAACAGAAAGATGTGGTATAGCTCTATATGCTGAAGGACAAGAAAATCAATGGTACATCGACAGTGGATGCTCGAAACACATGATAGGTGATAAAGAAAAGCTTCAATCATATAATGCCTTAGAGAAAGAAAAGAAGGTCTCATTTGGCAATGACACTACTGCTGTCATAAAAGGTAAAGGCTCTATTCTCTTAAAAGAAAAGGTTAAAGTTGGAAATGTCATGTATGTTGATGGTCTAAAGCATAACCTTTTGAGTGTAATTCAAATGTGTGATCAAGGAAATGTAGTATTTCGATCAAATGGATGGGTTGTTCGTGAGCTTGATACAGCTGAAACCATGATCAAAGGTATAAGAACTCCAAATAACTTATACATACTCAAGGGTGGACAATAGCAATGCTATCTAAGCAAAACTGATGAACATTGGCTATGGCACAGAAGAATGGGGCATTTAAGCTTCCTCAAATAAGGAAAGCATGCAAATATCAAATTGTTCATGATCTTCCTGATATCCACATTCCAGAGAATACAATATGTAAATCATGTCAATTTGGTAAGCAAACCAGGGCACATTTCCCTGAAAAGGAAGGATCAGCTAGTAAGCCTCTTGAACTTGTTCATACTGATTTATGTGGTCCTTCAAGCAAAAAGTCACCTCGTGGAGCAGAGTACTTTATATTGTTCATTGATGATTTTTCCAGAATGTGTTGGATAGGAATTCTAAAGCATAAAGATGAAGCATTTGAAAAATTCAAATCCTTCAAAGCTTTGGTTTAGGATGAATCAGATCGTAAAATCAAATGTCTCGGATCTGATCGAGGAGGGGAATTGACCTCGGATGAATTCTTTGAATTTTGTGAAGAACATGGAATAAGAAGGGAATTCTCCACTACAAGGACTCCTCAGCAAAATGGAGTGGTAGAAAGAATGAACAAAATGCTTCAACAAATGGCTCGTGCTATGCTAGATGAATTTGGAACTCCTGCAACCTTCTGGGGTGAAACAACATTCGTTGCCGTCACTATCCTCAACAAAACAAACGTTCGGGTAAACAACACTCAAACTCCTCATGAAGTTTGGTATGGTAAGACTCCTACTGTAAAATATTTCAAAATTTTTGGAAGCAAATGTTACATCAAAAGAAATGCTGAAAAACTTGGCAAGTTTGAACCTAGAGCAGATGAAGGCATTCTCCTTGGCTACTCTTCTTGAAGTAAAGGATATAAGTGCTATCATAAAAGGCTTGTGAAAATTGTTGAAAGCATTGATGTTGTGGTTGATGAAGCAGGCAAAGATCCAAAGCATGTAAAAACCGAAGAGCATGAAGAAGATGAGGACTATCCTAAAGAAGAAACCAATGAAGCACTAGAAGAACAGAGAATGGAATAAGAAAAGACTCCATCCAGGTACGTTCAGAAGAATCATCCAAAGAATCAAATTTTGGGGCAGAAAGTCGCAAGTGTGTAGACAAGAAGAACTATTACATAAGCTTCAAGCTATCTAGCATTGCTTTCCTCCATCGAACCACAAAATGCACATGAAGCATGCAAAAATGAATGTTGGGTCAAGGCCATGAATGAAGAGCTTAAGCAAATTGAAAAGAATAATACTTGGGAATTAGTTCCTAGACCTCATGATAAGAATATCATTGGAACCAAATGGATATTCAAAAACAAGTTGAATGAGAATGGAGAAGTTATTAGAAACAAGGCTAGACTTGTTTGTAAAGGATATGCTCAATAAGAAGGTATAGATTTTGAAGAAACTTTTGCACCTGTTGCTAGACTTGAAGCCATAAGAATGTTTCTTGCTCTTTCTAGCTTTTAAAACTTCAAAGTATATCAAATGGATGTAAAATATGCCTTTCTTAATGGAGATTTAGAAGAAGAAGTATATATTGAGCAACTGGATGGATTCATCCTTGGAAATGATCCAAAACTTGTATGCAGACTCAGAAAAGCTCTCTATGGTCTAAAACAAGCTCCAAGGGCCTGGTATTATCGTCTTGACAAATACCTTCATCAACAAGGTTTTTCAAAAGGATCAACTGATAGCAATCTATATATGAAAATTGACAATGATAAATTGCTAATACTTGTTGTATATGTTGATGATATTATTTTTGGTAGCAATGAAGAAGCCATGAGTCAAAACTTTGCCTTGGTAATGCAAAAAGAATTTGAAATGTCCCTGCTTGGTGAACTCACATATTTTCTTGGTTTACAAGTTCAACAACATAAAGATGGTATTTTTCTATCACAAACCAAGTATCTCAAGTAGATCTTGAAAAAATATGGCATGGAAGACTCTAAACCAATATGTACCCCTATGGTAATAGGATGCAGCCTCAGCGTAAATGATGAATCAACAACAGTACATCAACCAACCTACAGATCCATGATTGGTAGTCTGCTCTATCTAACAAGTACCCGACCAAACATCATGCATGAATTAGGAATAGTTGGAAGATTCCAAGCAAATATAAAGGAATCACACCTTCAGGTAGTCAAAAGGATCTTCAAATATCTTCAAGGAACTAAAAACTTTGGGTTATGGTATCCTAGGGAGACAGATCTTACCCTTCATGCAAATACATATGTAGATTGGGCAGGAAGCATGGATGACAGAAAGAGCACTAGTGGTGGTGCATTCTATATGGGTTCTAGATTAGTATCTTGGTTTAGCAAGAAACAAAGTTCAATTGCATTATCTACAGCTAAAGTAGAATATGTGGCTGATGCATCTTGTTGCACACAACTTCTTTGGATGATGCAAACTTTGCAAGACATTCAAATCACATGTACTCCACCCATCTCCATTTTATGTGATAATAAAAGTGCAATTAGTATTTCAAAGAACCTAGTCATGTATTCAAAGACCAAGCACATACCTATCAAATATTATTTTCTTTGGGAACAAGTGCTTGAACAAAAGGTCAAATTGGAGTATGTTCCATCCAAAGAACAGGTTGTTGATATATTCACCAAGCCGTTGCCTAGAGAGACATTTGAATACCTCAGACAGAAGCTGGGAGTAGTTGATGCATCATCTTGCTGTTGAAATTTATCTGTTTTAGAGAAAAATTGTTGTACGTGAGTTTCATGAAGCTTATCCATGTACATACGCTGATTTTCTGTGGGTACAATCGCATATATGTTGGCTTGAAGAAAATCAGCGAGCCAGACTTAGGATGAAGAGAGTCTGATATAGGTCTATTGGAGACCATCCGGCACAGGTTCAGGGGTAGCATATACTTCTAAATGCATTGTTGGCATTATCTTAGAAGATCTTGGTACAATTTCACAGTTGTTTTGATTCAAGTAGAACAGGTGTAGAGGGAGATCATGGTTAATGGTGGCTGAAAGATGTTGCAGATGATAGTTGTTAATGACTATCATAATCTTGTTTTAGATATTTCGTCTCTATGTCATGTAATGACCTATTTTGGTTTCCCCACTATGCCTGGGATGAATGATGTAATGTTCTTGTTTTGACATATATAAACTTTTGGTATATCCCCACTTGGTTGGGTGGATGAGACAATCTTGGTATATCCCCACTTGGTTGGGAGATGGATGTATGTATGAATATTTGGTCTTGTTCTTCTTGTAAGAACATCTTTTTGTAGATCTTGCTTACAGACAGGGGAAGCATGGACAACACTCTTCAGCAGATCAGAGAATTCAACATGTACTCAGGGGGAGCATAACCCTTTGCCCTTGATGAAAAAGGGCGAGAGTGACTTGGGGTTGCCATCAAGTACAAAGGGGGAGATTGTTGGCATTATGACATAGGTTTGGCACTATGAAACAATTGTTGTCCTTGATGGCAACTCACTCAGATGACAGATCTCAGTTCAGGCTCTCAGAATGAAGGAAATAGAGATATACGCAGGTTCCCCTCGACCGAGGCGCGTATACACGCGGGTTACATGACCAAAATGCGTGTATATGTATACACGCACTTTCACACAAGAAAAAGTGCATACAAGTTGGAAAACTTGTTTTTGGTCCGTGGTATTTGGTCCTTGGTATTTTGACCCATGGTATTGGTCCAAGGTATCTTGTCTGAAGTGTTGACCCCAGGTATTTGGCCCAAGGTATTGCTTCTAAGTGGTTTTGGACCATGGTATTGAGTAAGGCCTAAGACTATAAAATGAGGAGGAGATCATTAGGCAAAGGCACTCAAGTATTGAATATCTAATGAAGAGCAAGATCTGGACTACTGATCATTGGGTTATGGTGCATAGCTGGATCTGAATCAAGGAGGAACCTAAGCACTTGAAGAAGGATAATTTCTATTGATGGGTCAAGACCTTTAGGCTTGATGAGAAGTATCTTTGTGTGGTTTTGATCTTTTATTGGCGCATGTCGTAATCTATAAATCTAATGATCTGGGTATAACTGATGTCTGAATAGTTGTAAAGGTTAAATCATCTTTTACAGATCTGTACGCAGGTTCAATATATCAAAGGCACATATACACGCTGGTTCGACATTCCAAAACAGTGTATATGCAGGCTGGCCTTGGGAAAAGTGCGTATGCACGCAGGTTTGTCACATTGAAGTAGCGTACATCTCATAGAATATGCTTTAGCTACTTCTGTTTTACTACTGTAGTATTTTGGGTTCTGGCTTGGGTTTTAGTTACTGGTATAATATTCTAGTTACAGCTTTCAAAGACAAGATTCGTTGATTCAATTTGGTTGGTACAAGGAGATTGGTTGATGCAGATGTTTGATCGATGTTATTGATGGATCCAGTGTAAAAATTTATGAAATGTGGTCCCTAGAAGATAAGAGAAGGTTGTAGCCTTCTGCAGGTAGAAGCCTGCGTACTGGTATAAGACTGCACCAGTACAGAAACATTGTAAAAAGAAGTTTCTTATTAAAAGAAGATAGAGACGAATTGCAGCAGGTGGTTTTCACCCACATTAGGTTTCCACCTTATATCTTGTGTTCTTGTGTGTGATTGTCTTCTCTGTTTTTACTGTACCTGGTTACCGTTTATATGGTTCTTATGCATAGATTAATGATCAACATCTGAAGAATTAACTAAATCATAAGTCTGCAGGGTATACGCTAGTTTCCTTAACTACAGTTGCATATATACGTAGGTTTCACTAACTGAAGTAGCGTATACAAATTTGATTGTGAAATGAAAAATAATTGACTTGCTAATACTAATTCAACCCCCTTCTCAGTATTATTTCCAACAAGCATATTATAACTTTGTATAAGTTTGTCATGCAATAGGCATAAGCAAACTCTCCATATGATTGGAAGAGGTAATCAATCAGAGGAGGACTGACTCGATAACAGGTTAAGGCTCTCCAAAGTCAAACTAAACCACCCTAATGGAGGAAAGACTTTCTTTTAAGTGCTTTGTTCAAGGTCGACATGACTGACTCTTGCTGCTATCAAAATATGGAAATAATGTCTCGTTCCCACTCTTTTTTTGAATATATAATTTTTTTGTCTTTTTCTTTTATATGAAGCTTGAAAAAGAATAAAATAATGCTATAGTACAGTGGAAAGAACGAGTGTCGAAAAAGCAGATGCTCTAGTTCCTGGGAGGGGAACATTCCTATGCTTAATGCAAGGTGGCGAAAGTGGTCAAGGACTCTCAAAGGGATGTTCTTTCCATGAGTATAAGGGTAAAATCAAGGAAACAAGGGTTTCCTAAAGCTTTGGGGATTCCAAGAGGCACAGGGATTCTTTAGACTCGATCAGGGATAATCTCACTATAGTATCAATATCTCATCTCTTCTCCCTTAAGGCCTTCCCATGGAGGTTTATTTATACTTCTCCAACTTAGTTTTTTTCAGTTGGGAAACAGTTGGGCCACAGACAATAGGAGGTGAGTAATTGGTAAAACCCATGAACTCCACCCAAAATTAAGGAAATTTAATTTTTTTAAGTGTTTTAACATATTTATATGGGTTGAATATATGCTAACCCACATGTACATGCATTTATCACAGGGACAAGTAGCATATATGGGATAAAATTTTTTTTTTAGATTTTGGACCAAGTCTGGAAGGAAGGGTTGCCCTAGGCCATAATCATAGCATTACATCTACCAAGAGTGGTAAATGGTGCTATAACACAAGGGGAAGACAATGCCATAACTTTTGTGAGAGGGTGGTCCATTTCTCTTAGTCCAGAAACTATCATCAGAGTAACCACCCTTCCTCTAGGAATGAGATGGAGCAAAGAAGACAAGTTTCACAACTAGGAAAAAAATCTTCCTTTCAAAAGAGAAGCCTCTAAAAGACAAGAATGGAGTGAGGAGAGAAGGTCTACCTTACCCTTAGGATGAGGTACCCTACCACATCTTCAAATAAATATCTTATGAAGGTATATTAAGCGTAGTTTATTCCCGCCACTTCAAGTTGCTCCAAGGGCTGTGATTCAAGGACGACTTACCCCTTTCTCAAATAATTAGTGTCCCTCATTTTCTTATGCAGTCAGTCATCGAGATGACATAAGGTAAGGGAAGGAAAACATGAGCATTTATCTCACCATGGCCTCATCAAAGTAATATTGCTAGATGCTTTAAACCGTTTGAGAATCCATGTCCTATGGAACATGTTGGGTTGTGTTATATTCTTTCCACGATTAGCCCACGTAGTTAACTAGGGGCTCAAAGGGGGGATGGAGCCCCTGCTTCGTTGGACAGATTGCGTAGAGAGCAGGTCATAGGGGGTTTGAGGGGTGTAGGTAACCCCACTCTATGGGGTCCGGGGTAGTGCCCTAGAAAATTTTGGTTTTGGAACCTATGTTAGGTTGGGTGGACCCACCTATGGTTTTGTGCATGATTTTCGCACATGTTTTTGGATGCGATGGCTTTCGGTCCATGGTTTTGGATGAGATGGTTTTTGGTCCATGGTATTGGATGCTTTGGCATGTATAAATATGTATTATAACATTGGAAGGATCATACTAAAAAATCAAGCTGGTAGTCCCGGTTTTGGGATCGAGGGAAAATCTCTGTGTATATGTGTTTTATGTGTTATTCTCTCGCATTGTTTATTTTCTGTGTTTTAGAATTCGTATGCAGGTAATTCCTGCACGAGGTTAAAACCTATAGAACAAAATTGTAGACATGGATAGGGAGGCTTTCATAGAAAAACAAGCCCTCACACGAGGAGAAACCCCAACCTCTAACGTTGGAGTAAGAGAGGGAAAAATAGAGGAAGAAGAAGGGGCAAAGACAGAAGAGTAAGAGGGGGTTTATGATGATGAGTCCCATCAATAGGTACATTTTGAAGATTAATATTCCATCCTCCAACCTTAAAACTACCCTTATCTTGCATTAATTCACATTTTTCATTAAATTATGCTTAGTAAGAGAAGTAGAAGGTGTTTTTCATAGTATGTTGCCTAATATGGTTTAATTGAAGGAAAATGAGGCATTTTTAAGGCTATTAGTATTCAGGGGATCAATGGAGACAACTAAGAGAGAATATAGGGGGTTTTTCCACCTCATTAACTCCCTAAACTAGGCTTGGGATCATGATATCCTCTCTCACCAGTTCAAGCTCATTGGCAACTGAGTGACTCGTAGTCCAAGTGAAGATCAGGGAGGACAATATCCACCATTTTAGAGATCAAGGAGGGAACCATCACTATTTTCAAGGGAGCTACTTCAACTTCCCTTTTGTATAAATAAACTAGAGGAAGAGCTCATTAGGATTCAAATTTTTTGTTTAGCTAGGTGTAGCTATTGAGCTCCAAGCATTGACATTGTTATTTTCAACTTTTATGTGATGTATTAGACCCCCACTTTTGATAATGAGAAGGTTGATTTTAAGTTGCATATACATTAGTTTCAGAGGGATGAGACTCTTAGGTTTGGACCCAACCAAGAGGCTTTGGTCCCTCTTCTTGTACTTTTTTTTTCTTGTTTATTCCAAGAAGTTCATAGTTTCTTGCATTTTAGTAGAAGTTAACATACAAAATCCTATGGTTTCAACCTCTACATCACCTCCCTTGAGAGTGAGTGGAAGGATTCACCACCACAACCCAAAAATATTGTTCTTATGATTTCTTAGAAATAATTTAGTAGCAGTTGTTTTGTTTTACATTTTCTTTTTGTATTTTAAAAGTTATTTCAGTGAGTAGATCAGTGATTTTCATGAATTAGATGTCATTTAAATTCAACTGATCTTTTCCATCATAATTTATTTCATTTTACAAATGATAAATGGATGCATGCATGTGACTGATTGCAAGGTTGATTGATTTTTAGGGAAGGGAGTCTTTATCACTTCCATCCTAAGCTCTTCCACCCTTTCCTTCTAGCTCCAAGCTTTGTCCCAAAAACCCTGTATTCTAAGTTATTTTGTCTAGGTCATTGAGAACACTCATCCTAGTGCAAGGCAAGCGTCCGAGAGGTCCTGAGCTTGGCTAGGAGCTCAAACCAACCTTCTTTCATTTGCTGCAGCTACTATTCACTTCTCCATACCCTCAATCCAACATTTTCACCTTCAAAAACCACTCAAATTCCCTCATGTAGCATTACAGGCTTGCCTGTAGCATTATATGCTTCCTATAGAATTTGCCTATAAAAAACCTGTAGCATCCATTTTCTTCATCAATTTCAACCCACAACACAACTTTGACCTACCATAGAGGATAATGACCTCCAACGATGATAATATTATCAGGTAAAGTTTTGAGGCCACTCCAAACCTTCCTTGGCGTCAATGCAAAGACAAAGTAGGGTTAGTTTCTTTATCATGCAAATAGGTTATTGTATGGGAAAGTATGAACTATGTAGATGGTACCTACGATTCTAATTGGTAGTTTGATGAATTATACAATATAGGTTACTTTATTTCCTTCAATTAGATGATGTAGTGTGATGAATTCTACAAGATAACATAGCTTCATTTCTATAAGTAGGTTAGCCTTTATCTTTTCATGGATTGAGTAATTAGGGTTCTACAAGTTGAGTTAATGGAATTTTTATTTTCATAGTTAGAAGCAATTTCCAATTTGTCCTTTTATCAGTATTTCATTCTAATTTACTAGAAGGGGATTTGAGCACTTTTTGATCTATTGTCATAACCGAGAGTGGCATGAGTGGAATCTTATATGTTGTGCATATATCACTATCACCTGGAAGTTTGTATGAACCCCAGGTTGATAATATGAGTTGAGGATCCCTTGGGATTTGCAACATTCTTGGTGCAATAATAGGGCTCACCATCTCTATCTGATATTACTATATAGGGTATGCCACAAAATCAAAGGTGGATTTTACCAGAATAAAATGAACATCTTTAGTTAACTTGTCCAAAACCACCATAATTGAATTGTGTTGCCTCCTAGTTCTAGGTAATATAGTTATGAAATATAGTGTTATCAATTCCAATTTCCATTCAGGTATGGGTAGAGGGATAAAAAATCCTATTAGGTGTTGATTCTCCACCCTCAATAACTAACACTCTTTATAACTAGATAAATATTCTACAATGTTCCTTTTTATTCCAGGCCAGAAAAAATCCTTAAGTGAAAAAAACGATTTTATGATATCCTAGGTGCGTTGAATATGGCCTTATTATAGTGGCTACAACCACCCTCCAAAATTTTTCCTTAGATTCGTTTTGGAGCCTTCCTACCAACCATCCTTAGCAACATGTCTTGCACTATCAAGTACATGAGCTTCATTGGTTTTCTAGCAACTTGCTAGCCTGTGCATGATAGCTTGCTTGACTCCCCTCATAGGCTACCACTCTAAACATGGTCCAGATGCTAGCTGAGAAGATCCCTCAAGAGATTTCACAATTCTAGAGGGGAACCATCCTTCCCTACACAAATTGCGCAGATCTAAGTGGTAGCATGTTGGGCCCAGAAACTGCGCAATCTTGTCAAACAGTCTTCCTAGTGAAAACTATGCAATCTGGCCCAGCAGTGCTGATCAACCCAGAAATTACTCAATTCTCGGCAACATTTAGGCGATCCTCCTAGAAATTGTGCAATCTCTCTAGACAGCTAGCCCAGCTTCATCCCTAAAATTTCGTAAAAATCTCCCTCAATCAAGCAAGTTGTTCCATGTGCCTTCTAGTTGACCAGTTCCCTCCGAGACCGAGAAAACTTGACTTGCATGTATGGGATCCTTTTCCAGAAATAGAAAAAATATACATGCAAAAAAACATCCCTAGATTTTAGGGAGCTATTTTTAGCAGCTGGAGGTTACATGCAAAGATCGTTTTAGAAACATTCCTCCGAGTGTCGATTTTTCCTAGATTTGTGGCATGCATGTCATGAGCCTCAAACTTGTTTATTCGACGGTTCAGATCCCATTCTTTACATCAATATTGGATCTCTGACATCCCACAACACATCAAGGAGTCTTTTACACATCCAGCTTAGTTATTTCCGGGTAAGTCTGCTTAACTTGTCTTTTGCAACATTTCTGTCACTATTTGTGTTTTGGCTTATGTGAGTGTTGTCTGCTTGATTTCTATGAACACTTGTTGTCATTTGCATGCATCTTATCTTGTACAAGAACCGTTTCAATTTTTGTTAGCATCTCACTATTGTCACATGCATGCCATTGTTTTGGATGAGTAGTCGCTCATTTAGCGACTCGTTTCACACAAATGTATGTTGTTCCATTTTCTGAGTCTTGCATTCACTACCTACATGAGTGATCATTCACCTCTACTTACACTCAGTATCACCATGCATTCACACCTTGATTTTCTTTCAGTTGACTATCGATGGGTCTGGGCAACCTTGGCCTAGACTCTGCCTCACCCAGACAACATTGTGCAATTATGAGAGGGAAGGCTCTGCCTTCCTCCCAAAAAATGCACAATTCTAGCCAATCACTGCCCTCCAGTCTTTCTTTGTGAAATTCTGAGAGGTAGTGACTATTGGCTTAGAAAATTGCGTAATGCAGTCCCTAGGCCTGCATCACTTGCCAGTTGGAATTCCACATTATGCAATATCAGGACCCAGCAGGCCCGTGTGGATTTCGCATTGTGCAATTCCAGCAGTCAACCAACCTCCCAACAGTTCGAACTTCCTTTTGCATAGTTCCGATAGTCAGTCTCCCAACCTCCCAATAGTTCGAACTTCCTTTTGCATAGTTCCGACAGTCAGTCTCCCAACCTCCCATTAAAAATTGTGCAATCCTTTCCAACAGTTCCCCACGTATGTTGCATGTCATCCCTCAAGTTTCTTTGGTTTTAGCTTACATATTTCTTTCCATGCATGTTTCCATGTCTCTATATATATTAGGTGTTTGTCCCTCTCTCAACATTTCAGGATCAATGGCCTCCAAGAGAGTAGGATCAAAGGACACTGACGAAAGTGCAACCGGATTAGCAGTTGAGTGACTGTCTACGAGTTTTCCGATTTATGAAGACACCAAGTTGATCGTAGACAAATATATCAAGTTGAAATGGAAAGAGGTCAATGATCCATTCTCAGGAAACTTTGGGGAATATCTCAAAGACCACCAAGTCTATGTGAACATTCACAAGTCCGGATTGTACTAGATTTCATGCAGGTATCCCATGTTCCCATGCGCGGACATGATACATTGGATCATCTCGCACACTGATCCCAAGATGATGACATTGAGCAGTGTCAGCGGGACAAATATTGCTAAATTCAGGGCATAGGATTATCAACAGATGTATCATTTCTCGAATCCAATGATCACCATGGAGACACCCTTAAGCATACCCAATAGCAATGCCCACTCCAGGGATATCTTGAAGAATTGGGTGAAGGAGCCAGCCAAATTCAGGATGATACCCAACCATATTTACAAGACAAAGATACTGCGGAAGGCATATCAATAATTCGTCATCTTTTCATGTCACTTGTATGGAAAAGAAAGCACCGAGACCTTCCCACAGAGTTGGGTGATCACGTTGGATGAACTAGCCAGTGAAGGCAAAGCATACAAATGGTCTGACATGTTAGCTCACAGTATGAAGGAACAGGTAACAGGAGCTTGGAAGCCACCCAAAGGTCAACAAGAAGAAATCTACATGTCTGCCTATATCTTGGATGCAATCTGTGCCAGTCAAGAGTTCCCGGGCATGAAGTGGGCATGGATATCAGCAGAAACCTATGTCAATAATTATTGTAAACTATTGTCCAAATGCAGCTTCAGAGGGGTTATCACATAGCCGTCGAATCATTTTATCACCCCGGTGTATAAGGTAATATTTGAGCAGGATCGACCTTGCATGTCGAAGGAAGCAATGGAGGCATTGATAAACATAGCAGATTGGTATGCCTCACCATCCGCCACCTTCATAAAGATGTATAGCGCGGAGAAGCCTCTGTATGTTTTACCAAAGTTTTCCATGGACAAGATTGTCATGCAAGAAGTGTCATACCAAATCTTGGCAGGATTGTTAGCTAGTCTGCACCATAAGAAGAAGGCACCTTGCCCATTCTTTTGTTGTGGATCATGTTGTACAAGATACATGATCTCAGGCATGCAGATGTCGAAACAGAGGAGATCAAGAAATATCCTTTCGACACCTAAAGCTATAATCTGTATGACCCGCATTATTTGGTGAAGGATCACTGCGTGAGAGTACAATTTCTATGGATCCACAGGACATGTCATTGGGTAGAGGAAGACCCATGGAGATATTTTTACATCTTCTCTAGGCCCAGTAAACCGGTCGGCATTGTTGTGGAATGGAGCAAAGTAGCGTGAAGCAGCATCTAGGAGAGCAGCAGCAGCAGCAGACGCGGTAAACATATCGACACATGACAAAGGTAAGAGAAAGATTGTCAATAGCATAGAGGCAGAAAAAAGATGCAAGTTCAGAGCAAACCCACTTGTGTAGAAAGAATCTTTGGCAATAGAGGTGAAGAGGCAACAACATGATAGGAGGACTATGCAAAGGTAGAGAGAAAGATAGAGAATGGACAAAATAGTGAAGGAGTTGAATGAGTTGAAGGAGAAACTCTGAAAGGAATAGGAGTTGCGCAGATAGGAGAAGGAATCATAGAAAGGACAGGAACAATAGGGGGCGCAACATGTACAGACATATGAAAATATGCTCGTACAGGTAGTAGACTCATATGAACAAATGGCATAAAGAAGACAGGGTGAGCAGTTGCAGGAGCAGGACTTCGCTCAAGAGATTGAACAAGAACTTGAGTAGATGGATACAGATATGGAGAAATTTTTTTTAGAGAAATACATCGACCTCATGCATTACCATGAAGGGGTTGACCCACAAGCTTCACCAGATCTCGAAGCTGGGCAAGTCCCAAGAGACCAAGGAGACACTGAGATACTTGGAGAGATGCACAATATATCATTCGATGAGTCGTAGCATAAATTTGTGCAATCACGTAGAGTGTCTACTCCAGATGACAACTCATCTCCTACATAGTTTGAAGAACGAGTGATTGTGTCTGATGTTCAAAATCATCTAGCAGCATTAGCTGTTGCTACTAGAGCATATGTCGAAGCCACTAGCTCGAGTGTTCGCTTCTTGATCGCTAAGATGGAGTGAATGGATAAGGCGTTACAAATGGCCAAGCAAGGAGGAGAACTAGTTAGAGCATCTGCCTGGGCAAAGTTGAAGAGGGTGATACTGGATGAAGTATCATCCCTTGAGATAGTCATGCAGGTGGTGTATTCCAAGTTTGGTACTGTGCATAAGGCAGTTGCCCATGTCAACGATTGGTAGCAGCGATGTGCTAGGATAGCACGTATCTTGTCAAACATGCATACTGTTGTTGACTACATGAAAACATGGACAATGAGATACAAGGGAGCCCCATTACACTTGCCCAAGATGATGAAGCCCAAAGCAGTCGAGTTGAAGGCACGCATCCAAAGATCTGGAGCTATGAATAACTACTGTAGCTCATCACTGGTTTGTAGGCTTCCCATGTAGGGGTCTTCAGGAGTATGGATGTTGTTGTGCTTGCACATGCAATCCCATCTATTGGGACACTCATCGAGGCAAAGACAAAGGCACAAGTCTGACTAGAGCTTGACTCGTACTTTGACGAGTTGATATGCATAGCCACCAATGGAGACTTGGATCAGTGCAAACACCATGCATCAGTATGTTGTTGGTCTAGCTACACTCAAGAAAATGATGTGAAAGTTATTAGATGAGTTGGATAGAGGAGTGAGAGAAGTGTACCCGAATGCAACAGAGGCAAGAGTTCATTTCCAGAAAAATGTCACCACAGAGTACATGGACACCATCGCAGACTACTGAGCTTGGCATCAGTTTTCTACTATCGATAATTGTGAGGATGTCTAAGAGTTGGTCTTCCCACAGTTTTTCGAGTCATAGTGATTTCTTGCATGACTTTCTCAAGCCTATTTTGTCTCACATGGGTACATGTGTAGATTATATGTAACATCTTTTCATTGGAAGTTCAAGTGTTGATAGTTGAATGTAACAGTCATGTAGTAGGTGAAGAGTCATGTGGGTACGCGAAGAGTCACAAAGCAGAATGTCAAGGGTCACCCCACCCTTTACTATATATAGTCCCTCATAACTCATTGTAGAGGCTTTTGGTGAGCTAAGCTTCTGATAGGAGTATATTATAGAAAGATTGGAGAGTATTGTAACGAGCCTTAGCTTCTCCACTATGTAGAGCTAGAAAATCTCTTTGGAGGAGCAGACGACAGTGACTGTAACGTTCCACTATCAGGACTAGTAGTTGGTCATGGTTGTATTGTATTATTGGAACTTTCACTTATTACTATAACAGAGCCAGCACGTTTCATGCATGTGTTATTATTGTATTTCAGTTAACTTGTTTACCCTAATGATATATGTATATGTTTGCTTATGCATGCATGTATGGAATTTTTCTGTATAAGTATGTATGAATCTTATTGAAATGTGTTGTTGGTTTAACCATCACTTTGGATTGCTAGCTTACTTGCCTTCTAGTTTTTTATGCATTTTTTCTCATGTGTTTCCTTCTTGATTTCGTTCTGTCATAGGTTTCCAAGGGGCACACTCACATCACCCTCCATGTGTTAGAATCATTCATGCATCTTCCTTGATTTGTTGCATATGTCACACCATTGCTACCAATAGGGACATATTACTTGCCTATGTGTGCCACCATGGTAAAGGTGATACCGTACGACCCACTGTTAGGAATCCCACATCAAATGGTCTGAGGTCCTGTTGGGACTTCATACTGGGGGTATCCCCTGACATGATGGCGGGTCCAACACCATCAACATTTCTGGCATTGGAAGGAGGGCCAGATGACAAGTTGTGTCCTCTCATCCTGTTTTGAACCTTTGCACATCTATCATGGATTCTATCACACCGATCCCTCCACGATGTCTTTCACATGCCGAACATCTCAACATCAAGAAGGATTTTTTTGATCTCTTGTCTGAATTCATGTATGATGGTGAAGGAAAAGTAGCCTGGCCTAAGTACTTAGAAGACTTCTATGTATTCCTTGAGAATGTAGACAAGTTCGATGCTGAAGAGGTCAGCCTACTACTTTCATACACCTTTCGTGAATCCCCACAACGATGGTGCTAGTGCCTGCCTCCTGGAAGTGTGCACTCACTTGACCAATTTTGTGATCTCATTGAATCTACTTTCTATCATTTGGATCTAGAACCTATTGACAAAAAACTGTTACAACAACATAAGACCTCGCATGAATCGTCTATGGAATTTTGTGACCACTTCCGTGTGTTGCAGTTTCAAGCTTTGAAAAGTTAGATGAAATTCTAGTATCTCATGGACAGATTCGAGTACTGTCTTACCAAATCTGTTAATCCTAAAAGAAATTTCAAGCCCAAGCCCCTCTCAACATACTTCGCTGATGGAGTTGCGCAATCATAGGCAAACATGATCGTTGTCACAAGTGACTTTCCATCGTCCCCTCATCAAACAGCTCCACCACTGTAGAATGATGTGGGAGAACAAGCACACACATCTGTTCAACTGTCACATCCTCCCAACATCACTTCTCTCAATTTTCACATAGATTTGGCTGCAAAGACCATGGGTTGTCACATGTTTGTTTTACCTCAACCTCCATCTTCATGTTATTCTGATCCTTCAGATTGCATCTTCTTGTGTTCTTCCATTCTAGAATCTACACTTATTGTAAATGAGGATCAATCTATCGAAGGAGTTGGTGTTGCACAACCAACCTATGCTATCATTCATGAATAGTATGATTGGGAACCTCAACATCAACCCTCGACGAAGGATAAATCATTTTTGTCTAAGCCTCCTTTTTTCTTTCCTAACATATCTGGTGATTTTTCCATCCATGATTTCATATGTGTATCTCCATCTACGGATTCACCCATTGTCGATCATTCACAAAACACAAAGGATGTTAGTCCATCATCCGAAAATGGAGAGGATAAATTATTCATTGAAAATCCACTTGATTTTTCATCTTCTTTTCCCAAAAAAACAAAGAGTGAATTTTTCTGCTTCTCATCTACCCCTCTGTTTGATTCATCGGATCATGGGGATGGTGATGAAATCATTTATTTTGTTTATCATAGTTGTCGTGATCTATTTACTCCTGTATTCAATCACGATGATAATTCTATCACAGTTGATTTTTCCAAGCCACCTATTTATGATTATTTGTGTGTCGACGAAATCGAAACTCCACAGATTGTCGAGGCACTTTAGCCTAAGATGATGGTTATGTTAGGCCCCCGCTGTCCTGAGGTTGGTTTCACTTCCAATTAGGAAATTGTCGAAACCCCTGAGGCTCCTCATCACTCAACTGTATGCATTGAAGATCAATCTCACACACAGATTATGATTCCTCCACTAAAACTACAAGATCCCATTGGTCATGCATTGGAGGAATATTACATAGCAAGCACACATGCATGATGTAAGTTGTTTTTTTTTCTTTCATTTGCTTGCATGTCACAGTCAAGAGTATGTGCATGCTTAACAATTGCACATCATGTTGTACAACACCATGATAAGTCCACGAATTGCATGTCATGCACTTGCACTCACTTATGTTCTGTGGACGCATTTAAACTAGGAGTGTGTTTGTATTCATTGTTATATCTTTCTTATTTGCTAGTTCGTACAACTGTGTTTTTTGTGAACCATGCCTTCACCAACATGGGCTGACCAAGGTGCTAGTGTCTGCATTGGAAGTATCACTTCACGTGAGCAGACCCATGCACCATTAGCTTAAGAGTAGGAGTAGTGTTTTCTTTTGGTTTGTTTTCTTGCATGCATGTTTGCTTCTTACTTTGCAGGTTTGTTTGCTTGCTCTTTTGTTTGCTTAATAGCTTTGCTTACACATTTACTTCTTCTTTTGGTTTGTTTTGTGTTTGTTTGCTTGTTTATGTTCGTAGGTTAGTTTTGCATGAAACCGTGTGCGATTCTTGAAACAAGTTGGGTAAACTATAAGAGGAATTATGCAGTTATCGATACTTGGTTATCTGTCATCTTTCCTCTATATGAAGAACGTGGTATCTTCAGCCCATGATATGTCGATGGAAAATATGTACTGTTCGAAGTGAACCTTGGTGAAAACACAACACTTGCGCACTAACTAGTGTCGCCTACTCTAGTTGGTTATTTTTGGGTTAACGCTTGTCAGATCAGTCAAGTAGAGTAATGTGAGGGGGGAAACCTTAACAAGCACATTAGAGGTATATATATAAACTATTTCTCTGAAGGAACAGTCTCTACTTCTCTAAATAAGTCGAGACCCCTCTTCCACCTCTGAATGAATAAGTGCTATGCATAGTTACAAAATATAAAAAACGAAAAAAGGAAAAGTGAAAAGTTCTGAAAAAAATGAAAAAAAAATAAGGCAGAAGAAGAGAAAGGCTTCCTATGCAGAGAGGTGATGCGAGTAACTCCATTGGGGTACTGACCAAGATTGCTGGTACAGGAGCAATTCTTATGTTCCTGTGTGACTCCGTTGGGGTACTGTCCAGGCCTGCTAGTAGCAGAGCAACACCAGAGATGAAACTTAAACTCTGACGATCATAAAGCTTGTGCACCAATATACCCGTCATCCCTAATCGAAACAACTATGTTGGCTTGGCTTGGAATGTTTGTCAATAGACCAAGGGCTTGGAAATGCTACATATTACAATCAAGCAAGTGTGGTAATCAATACAAATAGAGAAATAAAAAAATACTTTCAAAGGTGTTAGACTTGCTTTTCACGAACCAAGTCCATTCAGAGAGCTAGAGTTCTACTAGTGTGTCGCAAGTGTTGTAGTGGCTACAACCACCCTCCAAAATTTTGCCTTAGCTACATTTTGAAGCCTCCCTACCAACCCTCCTCAGCAACATGTATTGCACTGTCAAGTAAATGAGCTTCATTGGTTTTCTAGCAGCTTTCTAGCCTATGCATGATAGATTTCTTCACTCCCCCTCACAAGTTGCCACTCCAGACTTGGTCCAGCTTCTGGTTGGGAATCTCCCTCCAGAAATTCCGCAAGTCTGGAGGGGAACCAACCTTCCCTTTAGAAATTACACAAATTTGACTCGCAGCCTACTAGGCCTAGAAACTGTGTAATCTTTTCAAACAGTCTTCGTAGTGAAAATTAAAGTAATCCGGTCCAACAGTGCTGCTCAACCTAGAAATTGCACAATTCTGGGAAGCAATCAGTTGCTCCTACTAGAAAGTGCACAATAACTCTGGACAACCAACCCAAATTCATCCTATAAATTACGCAAAAATCTCCCTTAGTCAAGTAGGTTGTTGCATGTGCCTTTTGGTTGACCAGTTCCCTCTAGGACCAAGAAAAGTTGACTTGCATGCATGGGTTGCTTTTTCCAGAAATAGAAAAAATAGGCATGCAAAAAAGCATCCCTAGATTTAGGGAGCTATTTTTAGTAGCTAGATGTTACATGAAAATATTGTTTTAGAAACTTTCCTCCAAGTGTCGCTTTTTCCTAGATTTGTGGCATGTGCGTCATGAGCCTCAAACTTATTTATTTGACGCTTCAGTGCTCATTCTTCACATCAATATTGGAGCTCTAACATCCCACAACGCATCCAAGAGTCTTCGACACATCCACCTCAGCTATTTCTGTCACTTTTTATGTTTTGGCTTGTGTGGGTGTTGTCTAATTGATTTCTATGAAATCTTGTTGTCTTTTGCATGAATTTAGCTTGTACAAGCACCATTTCAGTTTTCGTTAGCATGTCATTACTATCACATGCATGACGTTGTTTTGCACGAATGATCGATGATTCAGAAACTCATTTCACACACATTCATGTTGTTCCATTTTCTAAGTCTTGCATTCAATGTTTGCATGCATGATCATTCACCTCTACTTACACTTAGTATCGCCATGCATTCATGCCTTCATTTTCTTGCAGTTGCCCGTCGGTGGGTCTGGGTAACCTTGGCCTAGACTCTGCCTCACCTTAACAACATTGCACAATTCTGAGAGGGAAGGCTCTTCCTTCCTCCCAGAAAATGTGCAATTCTAGCTAGTTACTACTCTCTAGTCTTACTTTGCATAATTCTCAAAGGCAGTGACTGTTGGCCTATAAATTTGCGCAATGCAGTCCCTGGGCCTGCATCACTTGCCTACTGAAATTGCGCATTGCAAAATCTCCACATCCAGTAGGATATTCTAGATTATGCATTGCATAATTCCTGTAGTCAACCAGCCTCCTGATAGTCCATATTTCCTTTTACGCAGTTTGGGCAGTCAGTCTCCTGGCCTCCCAGTGAAAATATTGTAATCCTCTCGTGGAGTTCCCCAGGTATGTTGCATGTCATCCGTCAAGTTTGCTTTGGTTTTAGCTAACGGATTTCTTTCCATGCATGTCTCCATGTCTCCATATATGGCAGGTGTTTGTCCCTCTCTCAGCAGTTCAAGATGAATGGCCTCCAAGAGACTAAGATCAAAGGACACCGACAAAAGTGCAACTCGATCAGCATTTGAGCGAGTGTCTGCGCATTTGCTGATTTATGAAGACACCAAGCAAATCGTAGACAAAGACATAAAGTTAAAATGGCAAGAGGTCAATGATGCATTCTCAGGCACATTTGGGGAAGATCTCAAAGACTACCAAGTCTATGTGAACATTCACAAGTCTGACTTGTACCGGATTGTATGCAGGTATCCTACGTTCACATGTGCAAACATGATACATTGGATCATCTCGCACATTGATCCCAAGACGACGATATTGAGCAGTGTCAGCAGGATGGAGATTGATACCTTCAGGGCACATGATTATCAATAGATGTACCATTTGTCAAAGCCAGTGATCACCATGGAAACAACCTTCAACATACCCAGCAATAATGCCAACTCTAGGGATATCTTGAAGAACTGGGTGAAGGAGCCAGCCAAATTCAGGATGACACCCAACCAGATTTACAAGACAAAGATACTAGGGAAGGCATATCAATACATGGTCATCTTTGCATGTCGCTTGTCTAGCCAAGAAAGCACCGAGACCTTCCCATAGAGTTGGGTGATCGCATTGGACCTATTAGCACTCCAGGAAGTTCTCCTAGGTTGTAGCTTGGACATGCGTGGTAACATATAAATCTTCAATATCGTTCTCAGAACTATTGGAATGGATGATGGTTTGGATCAAGTCAGATGACTATTTCAGCTCTGTTTTCACTCAAGACATGCATGAACACCCTCAACTTTATAAGGCTTTAGACCACTAATGTTCAATATTTTATAGATTCAATGGATAGATGGAGAATACTAACTGTACCAGTAGATGCATACATAAACACATATGAGTGGCTAGCTACAGAAAGTAAATGAAGCTTGCAAATCTAATTTGTCAACGCAGAGATAAGATGACAGTTATCTGGCATTAGACACAAAAGAAAACATGAATAAACTGTTCAAGTGCAAGCTTAGAAACGGATGAGAAAATGGGAATTGAACATGTAACAACAAAAGAAGCTTATATTGCTGGAATGAAGATGAGACACTGAGAGGAGAAGAGTCTCCACAGTCTCCAAAATTTGAACCCCTGATCCTCTAAACTTTCCATCTTTTATAGGCATTTTATAATGCTCTCGAACCCTTTGAGGCTCGAGAGGCCTTAATCTATCCTCTCTGTCTTTTTAACAACTTAATGCTATGAATAGACATGCATGAGCTCAGAGGTGTCTTTGTTTCTAACAACAGAGTAACCACATTCTGGTAATTTTGCCGCGCTATCAGGTACCTCGCTCGTGCTAATGATGCTCCATGACCATTATTGTTGGTTCAGCTGCGTTTCACTTTTGTTTTTCCCTTTTTTGTCTTTCTATCTGCTCGAATCCCTGACATGGCTACTTTCTGTTAACACAGAGAAATTCATTCAACTATGAAAATCTGCCAAAAAAATTGTTCACACAAACTTCAAATGTCCTTAAATCCAGTCTACTTTTCTATCGGGTCCGCCCTGAATCACTATTGCAAGTCGCTTCAGCCTTGTTTCCAAGGTTTCCTTTCGTACTTTGAAATATGTTAAAAACGCTAAAAATCCTGAAAAATGGCTTTAGCGGATTTGAAATATTATATATTTTCATTCCCAAACCCCTTCAGGTCCAGGTTTTATCGCATCGGCATTGTCTCTTTATATTTCGTTAAATAACAAAATATGCAAAAATACATTAACAAATGCCTTTCACCAGATCTCAAAATCTATGCAATAATGCTTATATAGCCATCGAGTCTAGCTAATTGCATTGCACATATACATGTGTAAAGGCCCCACTCCATAATATTTCTTCGATTACGATATCGCGATGCGATTAATTGCAATTGCATATCACGATAACCCCGGGCCATTTGGTGAACACTCTATTATTGTGTGCCGATTGTGATTCCCCGATCAGATCTGGACCATTGATCGCCCAGATCTGATGGCTGTTGTGCCAAGTTGTTGTAAGCCTTCACAAAGCTTTATTTCACTGTTTTCTTGTGTTTTTAGCCTCCCAATAGTGTTTTTCCACCTGTTTGAAGGTTTTCTCTTGTGATTATTTTGATCTTTTAAAAGATTTTTCAAAGACTTAGAGAGTTCTTGGATCCATTTTGGATCTATTTGAATTAGCACCTCAGGGCTAACAAGGCTTAGGGCTAAAGCGAAGCAAGAGGAGATGTGGTTTTCGAAGCTAAAATAGGGGAAATTTCTACTAAAAATAGCCGCACTGCACCTCAGGGGCTAATACTGGCTCCTTCTAGGGATGAAAGCCTCCCTATGAGGTTGCAAGAACTGTAGACCACTGCCTTTCCAGTAACAACCAAAACAAACTTATCTCCTAGTGTTCCATTGGGCATGGAGTTTATTTGCATAAAAACAAAAACTGAAAAATCTATTACAATATTAAGGCCTTAAAGCCTCATATGAAGTAAAGTTTAAAAAACCGCCCATTGACTGGGCCATCAAAAACACCTCCCCCCTCCAAATTGTGCAGAATGAAAGTATTGTTCATCTGAACTTGAGCAATGACAAATAGTCTTGTCCATAAGGCATCAAATTTACCATGGTTCCCTTCTTTTCCTTCAATGCATCCCATTTGAGAACCCAGTCACCAACCTGAAAACTCTCCTTTTTGCCTTTCTATCAAAGGTTTCTTTGATCTTCTTCTGATGAATTCTTGACTTCTCAACCACTTGTTCTCTGATCTGTTGTAATTCAACCAAGTTACTCATTCTCCTTGCTATGTCATTCTCTTCATCCTATTCTTCTTGCAAGAATTTGGCCACAGGGAGAATCAGCTGGATAGGAAAAACAACATCAATGCCATAAACCAGCTTAAATGGAGAATTTCCTATGGACTTCTTGTTGGTATCTTTGTCAGCCAATAGTGCAAACTTCAACTTGGAATCCCAGTTCTTTTTGTTTTCCTCCAACAGTTTTTTGATTATCCTTACAAGATTCATGTTAGATGATTCTACTAGGCCATTGCCTTGAGGATAATATGAGGTAGAATGCACCAATTGAATGCCCATGGATTCACACATGTCCACTAATACCTCTGCCCTGAAATTTGTTGCATTATCAGTGACTAGTTTGGTTGGGCAACCAAATCTAGTGAAAATATTCTCATTCAAGAACTTTATGATAACCTGATGGTTAGCATTTTTAGTGGGTATGGCCTCAATCCATTTGGTGAAATAGTCAGTGGCTGCCAAGATCCATTTGTGATGTGCACTAGAATGTGGATTGATCTCACCTATGAAGTCCAAGCCCCACTACTGGAAGGGACCATTGACGTGTACTGGCTTCAAGGGTAGACATTTTAGCTGTTGACTTCCTGCAAACATCTGGCATTTGTCACAATATTTCACAAAAGAAAACACATCAGAGAACATAGTAGGCCAATAATACCCAGCTCTTAGGATCGTGTGGGTCGTGGTTTTCCAATATTGATGCCCTTCGAAGATGCTAGAATGGAACTGGTGCGTGACTTCCACATATTGTCCTTTGTCTAAACATCTCAGGAGGATCCCTGGTGGGTCTTTCCAATAAAGAAGATTTTCATTAATACAGAATTTGGCTGATTTGAGCTTAATGGCCTGGGCTTGACACGAGCTAAGCCCTAGATGGACTTCTAGCTTCTGCAAAAAAAGAACTACACTGGAATATCATTCACAGGTGGCTAGATTTTTGGCCAAAGACTGATTCGGCTCTCGCTCTACTACTGCTTCCTCTGTCTGCTTACCACCTGAATTTGAACCCACGCAATTGATGTCTAACAAACTACAATTTTCCTCAGCCAAAAGCTTAGCCAAGCCATGGCCTTTGACAAGCTTAGTGGGCTTCACCTTTATGTTGAACTCTATGAATTTTGCAATCCATTTAGCTCTCTTTCCATCAATATCTGGTTGAGTTAGAACATCTTTTACTGAGGTTGACAGTACATATGTAGTCACTTTGGAATGCAGAATATAAATTCGGAATGCCTTTAAATATTTTACGAGAGCATAAGCTTTTTTTTTCAATAAGGTCATACCTTAGTTCAACGTCCCTCAGAGTTTTTCTAAAAAAGGCCATAGGGTGTTCTACTTCATCTTTTTTATGCAATAGAACCACTACAAGTCTATCATAAGAGGCAAAAGAGAAGATATAAAACTCCCCTGTTATAATCTGGGCTGATTAGAGTGGGAGCTTCCATGATAACTTTTTTGATGGCTTCAAAAGAGCTTCTTGCACCTTCTGTCCATTTTATCTCTAATCCTTTCTTCAGCATGGAAGTGATGTACTTCACTAGCTCTGCAAAGTTTGGAATAAACCTCCTGACAAAGTTAATCTTACCCACAAAAGATTGAATGTACCTTTTTGACCTTGGGATGGACAATGTCTGAATTGCTTGAACTCTTGTTCGATCGATCTTCACACCTTCAGCAGAAACAATATGTCCCAACAGTTTGCCTTCTTCTAGAGAAAACTATGACTTCTTCGGGTTTATAGAAATTCCAAAACGTCTACACCTTAGAAACACCTTCTTCAAATGAGGCAAATGGTCCTTGTGACTGCTAGAAAATACCGTTATGTCATCAAGGTAAATAAGGACAAACTTTTCCTTCTCTCCCACAAAGGCTATGTCCATGGCCCTCTGAAAAGTAGCCCTAGTGTTCATTAGTCCAAAAGGAATTTTGGAGTACATGAAAGTGCCCCAAGGAGTAGTGAAGGTGATCTTTTCCTGATCTTCTGGATGTATAGCAATCTTATTGTAACCTGAAAATCCATCTAGGAAACACATGACTCGAGCCCCTAAAACTTTTTGCAGCAAGTGTTCCATCTTAAGCAGGGGTTAGTTGTCTTTTTTAGAGCATTTGTACAAATTCCTGAAGTCAAAACGAAGCGTAATTTCTCCATTCTTCTTTCTTACTACCACAAGGTTAGATATCCACTTTGAATACCTTAGGGGAACTATGACCTTGGCATCCAACAGCTTCTTGATTTCCCTTTCAATCAAAGGCAATAAGAGAGGGCTGATAGGTCTTAATTTCCACTTAAAAGGGATAGTGTTCTTCTCTAGTGGGATATTATGCTAAATGATGTTGGTCTCATAGGTCTTAAGCTCACTGTACTCCCAAGAAAAAATATCAGCAAATTGTTTCATCAGGGTGCAATACTTGGAACTTTGGGCAGAAGACAAGTGAGTGGACAGATTTATGTACATTGGATGGGCTAGACTCGCTACATTATGTTTATGAACAGAAAATTATTTTCTTTTTTGGCAGGCTTATAAGGTACATTGTTATGATCGAACAGCTTCTCTAGGGGCACCAATCCTTTGGGTATATGGTTACTAGGCAGTTGAACAATGTTGTCCTGGCCAATCTCGTACTTTAGCTTGGACTAGTTTCATTATTCCATGCTTTCGTTTTCTTTGTCGATGTACATTTCCAAAAATTCATCAATGACTTGTAAAAGCCTATTAATTTCATCATCATCTTCAAAAACTTTCCAGTATTTGACATTGTCTGGCAGAGATGGTCTATATTTCACCTGAACTTCCTAAGTCAATTTAGGAGGAAAAGGAGGAATAACATGCTAGTTCTTCATTCTAGAGATGTAATAAATGCTGAAACTATTAAAAGAATCCTTGAGCTTCCATACCTCATCTCTGTATGCTTTCAGCCTTGGATGCTTTGCTTGGCAAGTTTTGTTGACCTGCTGAATGATAAGGTCTGCATATCCAAACACATTCAGACCTTTGATGCCCATTTCTTTAGCAACATTTAAGCCCAATATCAAGGCTTCATACTCTGCTATGTTATTTGTGACCTGAAAAGATAATTTGAAAGATAAATGAATGAATTCTTATGTGGGGGACATAAGGACTACACCTACCCCTGCAACATCCTTAGAGCAAGCTCCATCAAAGAACATGTCCCAAATTTGTGGGGCTTCTTCTTCTATGATTTGGCAAATTGGTTTCTTAAGTTGTGTGGAGGCCAACTGGGATTCTTCAATCTAAATAATACAGGCTCCAAAATCAGTGTCGACAACATATATGGGATGATTAGTGGGATTCCTTTCATCACTGATGATATAAGCCAACTGAGCTTCTCCCTGTAGTCTTCTACTCTCGCCTCCAAACACTGGGACAGTAGCATAGGACAGATCATTTTGCAATGTTCCACCTAATCTCTTGATCCAACCTGTGGATAGAAACATGCCAAACTTGGGGGGTACATCTGCTACCACAATATCCATCATCATCCTCTTCATGGGTAGCTGAGACAAGGTGATGGCTAGGTCTTTGATTAATCCCAAACATTTCACTTTTCTAGAGTCAAAAGAAAATAGGTCATGATAAGACTTGGTAATGTCAAGACCCAACTCATCCATGACAGCCTTGGGCATTAGATTATGGCTAGCTCATGTGTCCAGAAGGCAGTTGTGAAGGATTTTGTCATGAATAGTCAAATAGATAGAATGATGGAGAGCTGTCATCACAACTTTCAATCAATGGGCTGAGAACAACAACTAGTTTATCGTCTTGCAGATTTACATAGTCAGTGGAGGCTTGGATGGCTTTAGGCTCAAGGGCCTTGAGGATAGATCTTTTGAAGGACTCATTTTTCACTAGTTCAGTTAGAGGTATATGTATGCTTAGCTTCTGAATTTCTAATTTAAAACTGAAAGGAGAAGGAGACTTGTCAAGGCATCTTACCTCGTGAGCTAGAGCTTTGAGGAAGATGGGATCAACTGCCGATCATTTCTACTTTTTAGCTTGATATATTGCAGGGACAGTAGCTCTTTGAACAAGAATTTCCTTGGCATTATTCATCTTCAACCTCATATCATATCTGTGCCAATCTTCTGTTTGCAGAATAGCTTCACCATCCCATTCTTGGCTGATCTGGTCATTGAATAATGACTTTTCATAGGCAGCTGAGGTCAAAAAGGAGCCACTACCTTTGTCTTCAAGAAAATGGATATCATCATCTTCTTCAAAATTTTCTTCTTCCGTGACTATATTCTGGAAAGGGGCCTTTACCCTTTGGTCTTCATTGGCATCTTTGCTTCTTTGCAGAATCTGCAACTACTCATTAGATCTTCTATATGGATTTTGGTTTCTAGGAGCAAAGATAATAGGAACTCTTCCTTTCCCATGGTGCTACTTAACCTTTAATTTGGATATTTCAAAGGCTAATGACTCTATCATCTTGGTCATTTTATCTATCTTGGGCTCTGAAGATGATGAAGATTCACCCCTCTATCTCCTTCTATCAACATTCCCCTTGAGCTTCTCTACAACCATGATGTTTGATTCCACTTCTAAGGCTGCATCCTGCATATCAGCCAAGGTAGTACATTGTCTCTCCCTCAACAATAGACAGAAGTTAGAATCAAAGGCACTAGCACAGGTGAGTTTAGGAGATGTAGTGGTGGGTTTTACTTTAGCTAGTATCTTGTTGTACATGCGGTTAAACCTCTTATTAAAATTAGACAAAAACTCACCCTTTTCCCTCTTTAAGTTCCCAAACTTGGTGTGGTATTAGAGTAGATCCTTCTTATCCCCCCAATGCCTTAAGAATGCATCATCTAAAGCCTCAATATTTACTATAGACCTTGGGGTTAGTTCTCTGAACCATTTTCTAGCCTCTCCATCTAGACTTTGGACAAAGACTCTCATCCATATATCATCTTCACTAATGTCCAGGTTATCAGCATAGCTATAGAATGATTCAAGATGTTCCTCAATTGTTACACATTCATTCTCAGTGAACTTAGGCCTATACTTCTGATATTCTTCAGTAGGCATGGCATTTAAAGGAGTGGGTAGTACTAGAGGTCCATACCTAGCAGCTATGATTCTTTCCATTTTGGTAGGTGCTTGTGGTCTTGCCATAGCTGTGGTAGCTACAAGGGTACTGGAAATCTAAATGACAGGGGGTTGAGGAGTGACTGATAAGACTAAAGGAGTATGAGGGATAGGAGGAGAGGTTTCCTTTGGGCTTGCAACAAATGGAGAACCTAAAGAATAAGGAGCTCTATGGATCTCTAATATTTTTTCTTCGCTACTAGTATTAGATTTTATACACTCAACATGTATTTGTTCTATTACAGGATTTTCTTGAAGAGATATAGAATATTGTTTAGAACGACCCGAACCTGATACTCCTTTCTGCAATGCCTTTTTTTCTTTAATGATTCTTTCGGGGTCAGGTACTGGGTCAGCTTGTGGCTTCTGAGGATTTCTCTGCGTATGCCTCACAAAATGAGCCAGCACTATGGAGTGGAGTCACCAAGAGGTTTTTCCTTCAGTAGAGTCGCGAGATAGATGATTACAACCAAAAAAGTGTCCAGACTTTGTCTATCATCAATCCTAGATCTGTGTCGTCTCCCAGGGAAGCTGAGCTTCAGTCTCCTTTCCCCGGCAATGGTGCCAATTATGTTAGCACTCCAAGAAGCTCTCCTATTTTGTAGCTTGGAGATGCCTGGTAACATATAAATCTTCAATATCGTTCTCGGAACTATTGGAATGGATGATGGTTTGGATCAAGTCAGATGACTGTTTCAACTCTATTTTCACTCAAGACATGCATGAACACCCTAAGATTTAGAAGGATTTAGACCACTAATGCTCAATAGTTTATATATTTAATGGATAGATGGAGAATACTAACTGTACCAGTAGATGCATACATAAACACATACGAATGGCTAGCTACAGAAAGTAAATGAAGCTTGCAAATCTAATTTATCAACGCAGAGATAAGATGACAGTTATCTGGCATTAGACACAGAAGAAAACATGAATAACCTATTCAAGTGCAAGCTTAGAACAGAGGAGAAAATGGGAATTGAACATGTAATAGCAAAAGAAGCTTATATTGCTAGAATGAAGATGAGGCGCTGAGAGGAGCAGAGTCTCCATAGTCTCCAAAAGTTGAACCCCTGATCGTCTGAACTTTCCACCTTTTACAGGCCTTTTACAATGCTTTTGAAACCTCTGAGGCTTGAGAGGTCTTAATCTATCCTCTCTGTCTTTTTATCGACTTGATGCCATGACTAGACACACATGAGCTCAGAGGTCTCTTTTTTCTAACAACATAGTAACCATATTCTGGTAATTCTGTCATGCTATCAGGTAGCTCACTTGTGCCAGCGATGCTCCATGACCATTGTTGTTGGTTCAGCTGTGTTGTGTTGTTGCTTTTCCATTTTTCGGCTTTCTATCTACTCAAATCCCTAAAATGGTTGCTTTTTGTTAACACGGAGAAATGAATTCAATTGTCAAAATCTACCAACAACATTGTTCACCCAGTCTTCAAATGTCCTCACATCTAGTCTATTTTTCTATTAGGTTCGCCCTCAATCGCTATCACAAGTTGCTTTGGCCTTGTTTGCAAGGTTTCCTTTCGTATTTTGAAATACATTAAAAACACTAAAAATCCTGAAAAAATGGCTTTGGCAGACCTGAAATATTATATATTTTATTTCCCCAACCATTTCGAGTTTGGGTTTTATTGCATCAGCGTTGTCTCTTTATATTTCATTAAAAAACAAAATATGCAAAAATACATTAACAAATTCCTTTCAGCTGATCCCAAAATCTATGCAATAATGCTTATATAGCCATTGGGTCTGGCTAATCGCATTGCACATATACATGTGTAAAGGCCCTGCTCCATAATGTTTCTCTGATTGCGATATCGCGATGCGATTGATCACAATCGCATATTGCAATAACCCTGGGCCATTTGGTGAACACTCTATTGTTGTGTTCCAATTGTGATTCGCCGATCAGATCTAGACCGTTGATCGGCTAGATCTCTTGGCTGCTGTGCCAAGTTGCTATAAGCCTTCACTAAGCCTTATTTCACTGTTTTCTTGTCTTTTTAACCTTCCGATAGTGTTTTTCCACCTATTTGAAGGTTTCCTCTTGTGATTATTTTTATCTTTTAAACTATTTTTCAAAGACTCAGAGAGTTCTTGGATCCATTTTGGTTCTATTTGAATCATCACCTTAGGGATAACACGGCTTATTGCCAAAGTAGAGCAAGAGGAGATGTGGCCGTGGGAGCTAAAACAGGGGACATTTCTGCTAAAAATAGCAGCACTGCTCCTCAGGGGCTAACAGGACCAATTGGCCAGTGAAGGAAAAGCATGCAATTGGTTTGACATGTTGGCTCATAGGCTAAAGGAATAGGTAACATGAGTTTTACGATCACCCAATGGTTAGCAAGAAGAAATCTACATGTCCTCCTATATCTTAGATGCAATCTATGTCGGTCAGGAGTTCTCGGGCATGAAGTGGGCATGGAAATCAGCAGAAACCTCTATCAATACTTATTTTAAACTGTTGTGTAAATGCAGCTTCAGGGGGGTTATCACACAGTTATCGGATCATTTTATCACCCCAGTGTATAAGATGATATTTGAGCAGGATCCACCTTACATGTCAAAGGTAGTAATGGAGGCATTGTTTGGCATAGCGGATTGGTATGCCTCACTGTCCAAAACCTTCATATGGATGTACAACATGGAGAAGCCTCTGAATGTTTTACCAAAGCTTTCCATGGACAAGCTCGTCATGTAAGAAGTGTCATACCACATCTCGGCAGGACTGTCATCTAGGCTACACCGTAAGAAGAAGCTGCCTTGGCCCACTCTTCCATTGTGGATCGGGTTGTACAAGATAAGGAATCTCAAGCATGAGGATGTCGAAATAGAGGGTATCAAGAAATATCCTTTCGATACCCGAAGCTATAATTCGTATCACCCGCATTATTTAGTGAAGGATCACTGCACAAGAGTACATTTTCCATGGATCCACGGGGCATGTCATTGGGTGGAGGAAGACCCATGGAGATATTGTTACAGATTCTCCAGGCCCAACGAACTGGTTAGCATCATTGTGGAATGATTAGTGAAGCATCATGAAGTAGCATCTAGGAGAGCACCAGTAGTAGAAGCAATAGAGGTAAACATACCAACGCGCAACAAAGGCAAGAGAAATATTGTCGATAGCGCAGAGGTAGAACAAATCTGCAAGTTCAGAGCAAACCCACTTGTGTAGAAAGTAGCTTTGGAAATAGAGGTGAAGAGGCAAGAACACGACAAAAGGACCACTCAAAGGTAGAGAGAAAAACAAAGGATGGAGGAAACGGTGAAGGAGTTGCATGAGTTGAAGGAGAAACTTCAGAAGGAACAGGAGCTGCACAGACAAGAGAAGGAATCACAACAAGGACATGAAAAATAGGGGGCACAACATGTATAGATAGATGAAACTGCACTTGTATAGGTAGTAGACTCATCCAAACAACCGGCACAAAGAAAACAGGGTGAGTCATCGCAGGAGCAGGACTTCACTCAAGAGATTGAACAAGAACTTGAACATATGGATACAGATATAGAGTAGCAAGAGTTAGAGTAAGACATCGACTTCATGCCTTACCATCAAGAGGTCGACCTACGAGCTTCATTGGATTTGGAAGCAATGCAAGTCCTAAGCGACCAAGGAGATACTGATATCCTTGGAGACAATCTCGAAGGAGATATGCACAGCATAACATTCGATGAGTTGCATCATAGAGTTGTTCAATCATGCAAAGTTTCTACTCTAGATGACAACTGATCTCCTGCACAGCTTGAAGAATGAGTGATCATGTATGACGTGCGTAAGAATCTAGGAGAATTGGTCGATGCTACCAGAGTATTTGTTGAACCACTAGCTCGAGTGTTTGCTTCTTGATAGTTGAGAACGAGTGAATGCCTAAGGAGTTACAAATAACCAAGCAAGGAGGAGAACTGGTTACAACATTCGCCTAAGTAGATTTGAAGAGGGCGATATTGGATGACGTATCGTCCCTTGAGATAGTCATGCATGCGTTGTATTCCAAGTTTGGCACTGTGCATAAGACAGTTGTCCATCTCAATGGTTGGCAGTAGTGATGTGCTAGGAGAGCATGTATCTTGTCAAACGTGCATACTACTGCTGACTACATGCAAACATGGACAATGAGATAAAAGGGAGCCCCATTACTCTTGCCTAAGATGATGAAGCCTAGAGCGATTAAGCTGAAGGCAGACATCTGGAGTCAGATCTAGAACTATGAAGAACTCTCGCAACTCATCACTTGTTTGCAGGCTTCCCATGCATGGGTCTTTACGAGTATGGATGTTGTTGTGCATGCACATGCGATCCCATCTATTGGGACACTCACTGAGGCAAAGACAAAGGCATAATTCTGACTAGAGCTTGACTCATACTTTGACGAGTTAATGCGCATAGCCACCATCGTAGACTTTGTGATTAGTGCAGACACCATGCATCTGTATGTTGCTAGTCAAACCACTCAAGACAATGATGTCCATGTTATTAGATGAGCTGGAAAGAGGAGTGAGAGCAATGTACCTGGATGCAACATAGGCAAGAGTTTGTTTCAAGAAATATATCACCACATAGTACACAGCCACCATTACAGACTACCGAGCTTGGCATCAGTGCGCTACTCTCGATCATCGTGAGGATGTCAAAGAGTTGGTCTTCCCACAATTGTCTGAGTCATAGTGATATCCTGCATGGATTTCTCAAGCCTATTTTGTCTCACATGGGTACATGTGCAAATTGCATGTAACGCCTTGTCAAGTGGAAGTTCAAGTGTCGGTAGTTGAATGTAACAGTCATGTAGTAGGTGAAGAGTCATGAGGGTAGGTGAAGAGTCACAAAGGGGAATGTCAAGGGTCACCCCACCCTTTGCTATATACAATCCCTCATAGCTCATTGTAGAGGCTTCTGGTCAGCTAAGCTTCTGATAGGAGTATCTTATAAAAAGCTTGGAGAGTATTGTAACGAGCCTTGGCTTCTCCACTGTGCAAAGCTAGTATATCTCTTTGGAGGAGCAGGCGGTAGTGACTGTAACATTCCGCTGTCAAGACTAGTGGTTGTTCATGGTTGTATTATATGATGGGAACTTTCACTTCTTAATATAAAAAAGTTGACACATTTCATGCATATGTTGTTATTGTATTTTAGCTAACTTGTTTGCTCTAATGATATATGTATTTGTTTTCTTACACATGCATGTATGGACTCTTTTTATATAAGTATGTATGAATCTTACTGAAATATGTTGTTGGTTTAACCATCACTTTGTATTTCTAGTTTACTTGTCTTCCAGTTTGTGATGCATCTTTGCTCGTGTGTTCCCTTCTTTACTTCGTGCTTTCACAAGTTTCCAATGGGTGCACTAACATCACCCTCCGTGTGTTAGAACCATTCATGCACCTTCCTTCACTTGATGCATATGTCAGACCCTTGCTACCAATAGGGACATATTACTTGCTTCTATGCCCCAGAACGGTCAATGCGATACTGTACGACCCACTATTGGGACTTCTTTACCAAACGGTTTGAGGTCTAGTTGGGACTTATTAACAGGGAGATCCCCTGACATGTTGGTGGGTCTAACATCGTCAATAGGACTTTCATGATATTCATTGTAAATTAATATTTTCATTTCATCTTCATTTGGAATATAAAGTTGATTTTTGTATACCAGTAGTCCTTACTCATTGATTTAATGATTTATTTTCTCCTTTTGCACAAATTTTATCTCTCAAATTCTCATAGATAATATTATATTTTTGATATTTTAAGGTTGTTATTTTTATTCTTTCAACAAAATATGTGTTTATTTTGCTCACTGTTATCTCACCCAAGTGTTTTAGGTTGAGGTCTAGTTGGAACTTCTTACCAGGGAGATCCCCTGACATGTTGGTGGGTCTAACATCATCAACAGGGCTTTCATGATATTCATTCAAAATTAATATTTTCATTTTATCTTCATTCAGAATATAAAGTTGATTTTTGTATACCAGTGGTCCTTCCTCATTTATTTAATGCTTTATTTGTTCCTTTTGCGCAAATTTTATCTCTCAAATTCTCATAGATAGTATTATATTTTTGATCTTTTAAGGTTGTTATTTTTATTCTTTCAACAAAATATGTGTTTCTTTTGCTCACTTTTATCTCACCCAAGTGTTTTAGGTTGTGAATTAATGCAGCAACCACTTTATTTTCTTTTCCTTTAATGTGCTAAATTTCAAAATCACAATCACTTAACAACGCCATCCATCGAGCTTGTATAACGTTCATTTATGGTTGGAAAAAAGAGTATTTCAAGCTTATGTGGTTTGTAATCAAAATGTTTTTTTTTTTCCAGTTAGGTAATTCCTCCACATTCTTAATGCATGGATAATTGTTGCCAACTCTAAATCATAGACTACATAGTTCTTTTCACTTTCTTTCAACTTTCGTGATTGATAAGCTTAGAATGTGTTCCTCTTGCAGTAGAAACCCCCCAATGCCTTCTAGACAAGCATCTCTACACACAACAAATTATTTATCTATATCACTTACTTTAAATATGGTTGCTACTATTAGAAGATGTTTTAATTTTTCAAAATTTTCCTAACACCTTTGATTCCACACAAATTTCACACCCTTCTTTTGTAGAGAAGTTGTTAGATGTGTTATCTTGGAAAACCCCTCTATAAATCTTTGGTAATACCTGGTAATTCCCATAAAGGACCTCATGTCTAATATGTCTTTTGGGACTAGTCATTCAAGTATGGACTGAACCTTCTATATATCCACTATTATACCTTCTCTTGAAAGACATGTTTGAGGTATTATATCTTATCTTGGAAAAACCCACATTTGCTAAATTTAGAATATAATTGATGCTCTCGTAGGGTCTGTAGTACCATTTCTAAGACTTTTTTATGTTCTTCCTATTTTTTTGAATAAGTCAATATGTCATCCGTAAAATTCAACACAAATTTATCCCAAAACCTACTGAATATGTTGTCTATCAGACACATGAATGTAGCTGGTGCAATAGTAAGTCCAAATGTTAATATTTTGAACTCTTAATGTCTATACCTCGTGCGTAAATATTTTCTTGGTATATCCTTTTTTTTTAATCCTTAGCTGGTGGTATCCAAATCTGAGGTTTATTTTGGAAAACATGGTCGCCCCTCACTTAATCAAATAAATCATCTATTCTTGGGAGGGGGTACTTATTCTGAACAAACAACTTATTTAATTGTTCATAGTCTATACAAAATCTAAAAGTCCCATATTTCTTCTTGACGAAGAGAAATTGTACAACCCACGGCAACACAGTGGGTCAAATATATCCCTTATTAAGAATTTCCTGCAACTTCATTTTTATTTCCATTAGCTCCAGTACGCTCATTCGATAAGTAACCTTTGACACAGGAGTTGCTCCTAGTAATAGTTGTATTGAAGAATCTATTTCTATTTTTGGGGGAAGACTAGGAATCTCATCTGAAAACACATTAAATAATCTTGGATGGACTCCAACTCATTTACAATTTTTTTTTTCTTGTTCAGAGAGTGATCCTCCACTTGGACAACAAAAATCTAACATCCTTTTCTTGCAATTTTTTTCAGCTTTAATGTAGGTATTTTGTGCAGCAATACAGGTCTAGTTATACCCCTTATGATTTTCACTTTTTCCATTTTCATTTGTGCAAGTGATAGTCTTATCTAGACAATTCACATTTTCTCACTTCCCTTCCAATGAATCTATGCCGACTAGAACATCATATGATCCTAGTGATAGAATGTTTAATTTTATAGTGGTTTGAATTCCATTTAAGGACACTGGACATGCTTTTACCCAGTTTGAATTTTTCTCTCTGTTCCGATGGCCAATTGAACCATCCAAGTGTTCTTATATTTTCTATAATTTAGTTTGCATTTTTCTACCAGTTGGGGGTTGATATAACTTTGGGTAATACCTGGATCTATTAATACATAAATAGATTAGTTAAGAATAAAACTATCAATTTCCACCATCGTGAATTGGTGCTCTGCTTGGCATCCATCGAATGTTGCATTAATGCATGGTACATTTCTAGCCACATCATTGACATTGGAGGCTTCCTGAAGGTGTTGTAAATTTTTCACAAACCGATTGTTGTAACAATAATTTCTTAATAAATGGGATTCTCTATAACCACAACATTTTAGGGGCTCCTTTTCTTTTCCATTTCCTCCTTTACTAACTTCTTCTTGTTTATACCATACATGGGATTGGTTCTATGTTCGGGTTGCTTGATTATTGTTCTTTTTCTAATTTCAATTCTAATTTATTTTCCCATCTTGTTTAAAACACCTAGATTTTCCACATTTCCCTCCTTGACCCATCTGTCATTTTTCTTGCTAGACTTGTTTTTCAGGGTCTCATTTTTCTGCTTATCTTTTGTTGGAAATGTATTCACTACTGAGAGAGTGGGGTGAATTGGTAGTGAGAATGTATTTTAATTTTTAAATCATTTTTCACTTACTGCAACAAAATCTTCATTCACCAATTAGTATATTATATCATATAGAAAAACATGTGAGAACCATGAGAAATAACTAAAGAATCATGCAGAAGAGAACACAATATTTTCTAGTTGAAAACCCTTCTCCTGGGTCAAAAACCACCTTGTTTCTGTTGCACTACTCAAATAATAATATTCATGATCAAGTAAATCATTACATAGAGAGTACAATATGGCAAACATCTAAAAGGATCTACTATCTCCATCTCACGACTCTATAGACTCCTATCTGATAAGCCTTGCCCAACCCCATTAGACTCATGACTCTATAAACACCTATTTGATTTACAAGCCTTGCCCAATCCCATTAGACTTATGAATATTTTTTTCCCAATCCTTGTCTTTTTGGAGCTCCGACCTCATTTATCTATGTGACCCTCGTTTCACAATATTTCAAACTGGAGTCAATTGAAATCACTCAAAAAAAACAACGCAACAAAATCTAGCAATATAGGCTCAAAACATCATAATGATCTCACCAAAACGAATCTGAAACACACACTCACACAATCACTACAAAAACCAATCAACAATACATGCATCAAACACAAAAGATAATCTGATGAGAAACATGATAAGAAAGCATGAAGGAAATGATCTACAGTCCTTCCTACTCTCTGCCATATTACTACATGAGATCCAAGATGAAATATAATTCTGCTACAATTATCCACTACTATGATCTGCCGAATATATTCTACACAAATTCCTACATAGCATGCATCCTCCACTCTTCACTCACACGCACTCCTCAAACACATACCACTATCACATATTCTTTATGAAAGAACCAACCAACTAGCCTCACGATCTCCATCTATTTGTCATGTTTCGAAATGATTAACATAATTAATTCCAAATATGTAGTGGACCTTTGTTCATATGTTGGAAGTGCCTTGGTTCAATGCTTCTTGACTTAATCAATTCACTAACTTGATTTACTAGTGAATATTCTCTTTTAACAAACTTTTAGAAGGACAATTACCTTTTTCCAACCTTTACATGAAGAGTTACGAACAAACATGTCTGATAAAACAATTAAGCACTTGATGAGAATGATAAATGCAGGCTAAAACTCATCTATAGGTCCAGATGCTCCCATGACACATTGTTCATGCCTCCAAAGCCTTAAACGGCCCCGCAAGCCTCTTTTCAAGCATTCAGGGACTTCTATATGCCCCCATAAGCCTCTGTGCTAGCGTCCAACACTTAAGCTCATTGAAAACATACCTCATCTGCTCAGAACTTGCCTCAACTTGTTCCACTTCTTGTTAAACCTATGTAGGTCCCCTGCAAGTCACTAAAACCTCTGCAACATTCTAACAGAGCATTGTAGAAAATCCATCATCATCACAAGTCAAACTAAGTTTACTTGTATGAAATCCATCAGCTACTTCAACACTCAAGCCATCAAACTTCACTGCAACTACTCCAACCTATGAAATCATCAACATGTAGCTACATAAATTGTCATATATCCTCTAAGGCCTACAAAACCCTATTAGGCATCCATAAAAACATGTAGATACACTCCAAGACCCAATGATAACATCATCATCATATAAATTTAAACAAGACATGGATACTAAAGAGTCCAAGGAGACCTAATAAAAAAGGCTCCTCAAATCTAAATCCTTAAGTATCCACCAACATCTATATGCAACAATTTGATCATGACTACCATCATCATGGGTAGGCCTACAATCTAGTGTAGCACATCAACAAGCATCTTCCAAGCACCAAGGACCATCTACCATATCTCCATCATCACCTCAAACATTCAATTAAGGTCTGCAACCAATGAATCATGTGCATGGAAACATATAACTAGGTTGACATCAATTCCAACAAACACCAATGCATCCTCCAACACCATGCTACTAGGTTGACATCAATTCCAACTAACAAAATCATCACCACATCAATGCCAACAATCTCCCCCTTTGGCATTGATGTCATCCCAAGCTGGGTCAACAAAAACATCCTCATGAATAACTGAAACCTTCATCACCTCACCCTTTGACATCAATGGACAAGTTCTACACTCATCCAAATAGCCATAGATGAAAAATCACTACTCCCCCTAGACACTAGTTGTGTCTCAACAAGCAGCAAGAACACTAATCATCAATATAGTGGACAACAACATATAACAACACTCCTCATGATAACAAAAAGTAGTGGTAGTAATAAACTCGCTCTCTCTTCCTGAAGAAGTAGCAACAATCTCTTTATGAGCACCAATCTCAACAAACAACAACAACACAAAACTCAACAAAAGCATGAGTAACATCATAGCTATGGATAGAAACACTCTCTCCGTGAGTAGCAAAACATGATCATCAACAACAACATCAAGCAATGGTAATAATGGTACTAAATAGCATTGATCTCATAACAGCACCAACCATCCTCCCTCAAGAAGCAACACATCATGAATGAAGATAAGAGAAAGGAATAAGCATGCTACCCCTGTTTATATCAACATGTGAAGAAGGCCAACATAAAATTGAAGGAATCACTCCCCCTGAACCACCACATCGTTCCTGTAACCAAGGCCTTCTAGAATGAAGACTACATATCAAGAATCAATGGACTGACTAAAAAATATGACAGATACACAGTTCATGACTAAAACAACACTCATCAGCCCACATGAATGGCTTCCCTCATCAATGAATACTAACATCAAGGCTCTCTCTCCACTATGACCATGACCATACATATATAATACAATGTAGTATATGGCTTTATAACAGGATAGAAAGCTATCAAATGACTATGACATGATGACCAATCTCCCAAAGATGGTTGCAACAACTCATAACAATGCCAACTCACATGACTCATAACCTTCCTATCACCAACACATGACAACATGATAAAGTCAATGGCACTAAAACTGATTACATGGCTTCATAGAAAAGATACATTACTGAAACTGATAAAGCACAATATGAAGCATGTGGTTATACATGACCAAATCTTATGCCTCTCCTCAAGATATACTCAAATGTGCTCCTTAACCATCACTACAAAAATTTGGCCTATCAACAAGATGATGAATGATCATCAATATATAAATCTCATCATGCATACAACCATCCAAGTGTATAGAGCCATCTATATCAAAAACACCATCATCTTGCAGAACATGAGGTGATAGCAGCAACAACCAATCATCATGAGATAATAACATATATCCATGACATCAACAAGTAGAAAAAAACTCCAATATGTAGCAGCAACATAAATGTAGCTCGTGAACTCGTAGCAACAACATATGATCACCATCTCTCATCATGAACATAATAGCAGCAGTAAGCATATCAAAAATATGTGCACCAAACCATGGATCCATGAAAGAATAAATATAATCAACAAATTCTCCAATAAATACGAATATATCATGTCACTGTGTTGTAGTGAAAACACAACACCCCCATTTTATCCTATCATAATAGACATGGGGAGAATTTTGACATTACATGTAGAATTTGAGTGTGATTGCTTCATTTCATGTCTAATTTTCTTTTTATTTACACTTTGCCTAAGTTTGATTAAGTTTGTTTGTTAATAAACTTTGTAAATAAGTTTTGTTTTAAACATCTTAAATAATTAGATTAATGAATAAAATAACACTTGAGACCAAGATTTGTGCATAGGATTTAATTCTTAATCATTAAACAAGTGATTATAATACATCGAAGATATCGGGGCTTTGACATCGGAGGAACCCTTTTAGAATTCCCCGATGTCAAAACCCCGAATCATAATAAAGTGGCTTATGTCGTAATAAAATAATATAATATCCAATCAATATAAGTGGCATTGGGGGCATATTAAATTTGAAATATGTATGTGGAAAACCATTTTTATATACTTCAAAATATTAAAACAAACATATCATATAACCAAAGTTTGACCATTATATAAAGGCACTATAATTTATAAGCCCTATCAGAGGACCCACATTCCACGTCATTGTTTCCGCTCTCCCATATCGAAGGTAATGCATATCGGAGATTTCCTTTCGAGACATATTTTAAAAACTCTAATATTATAACTCACCAATATTATGATAATCATATCCTTTCGATCTCCAATGATCATATTCCCCCGATATTCGATCTCTGATAATCATATCCCTTCCATCTCTGATCTCTGATATTCATATCTCTTCGATCACGGATATCCCAATGTGCTTCCCCCTTTGACTTTCGATATCTGCCAAGCTCCGATAAGTCGGACCTGATATGTGTATTAATGATGGTCTAATCAAGATATCACGTCCACCTGTGTATCAACACTTTTAAATGGTAACAATTGTAAAACCCCTTATATCAAATCTCTGATACAAGGCTATGATATAATGGACCCAATAAATTTATAAAAGGGGTTGAAAATGATATCGCATCCACTCCATATCGAAGCCGCCCAATATTGCAATTATTTCGTTTTGTTTCATTTTAAAAGTTCTGATGAGGTTACCTTTGATACCACTCATCTCTTGCCACGTATAAGTAAAAGGAACTTAATTAATTTTAAAAGGTCCCTTTTCATAAGTATAGTTTAACGCATTTTTATAGTTAAATCTATGTTTTTGCTATTTTAATAAAAAAGTCAACTAATTACCATTAATTATGTCTTATGTTTGACTTCCGATACATGGTCGATTGTGAAAACATATCAATCACCAATGCAATTTGTCCCAATGGAAAACGAGTTTTCTTAATTGGTAAAGATGTTGTGTTGATTAGCAAAAACAACCTCCATCAACATTAAGGGAGACCACCCGGTCAGGAACTTAAAGGAGCTCCTTTTCTATTAAAGATGGTAGTTCTGATTGGTTATGGGTCCAGTTACCTTGTTATATAATACCAACCTAAAACTAATCTAATACTAATCTAACCTAAACTAAGATTTAATCTATCCACATCATAGTATGTTACATTTCCTTTATATCGATCTTTAAAGATGTAAGTTAAAGAAATAAATCAACACAAAGATTTGACTGATTTAAAAAGGTTGACCAAACTGCAATTAAATGATATATTTGCATATTTAAGAGAGGAATTAATGCAAACTATGATGTAAATGCAGAACTAATCTAAAACATGAAAAACATATCTCAAACTAGAATGGGATATCCCTCTCCCATTCCATGAGAAAGTTAACTAAAATAGGGGGAAGGACTCGAATAATTCATCAAGTGATTTTATATTAATTAAAGGAACTAGTTCATATTAACTAATATAAGTGAAAATAAAATAATCTTGCAAATGAATAATAAATAGTTATCAGTCATCATATGAATACTTCAATGAATTAAGATTGATTTCGATCTCATTCTTGCCTACAAAGAGAGATCTAACAAAGCATCAACAAAAAAATGTTAATGACACAACAATAGTGCATAATATTGAAGAAACCTAATACTGTTTAGAATAAAAATCAAAACCAAAAATGAAACTTTAATAGTGAGACAATAATCCCAAGTTCTGGTAATAGTACACAAGAAGAAGAAGTAATTAAATAATGCCAAATCTTATTACAAAAAATGTAGTCCTGGAGTAGCTCAGACCCATAATCAGATTGCTGCAATAGTGCTAAGCAATGAGAACAAAACCAAAAACCCTCTATTATCTCTCTAATAAAACTTTATGTACATAACAGTAGTGTTATTTCACAAATCAAACAAATACAGAGAATCCACGTTGAGTGGATCACGACCTCCCCCTTATATTATAGAAGAGACAGGTATTTATACAAAATTTCATAGTTAACAGATCCCTTCGGTTTCTCAACAAACGAGAAATAAAAAGTAAATGAATCTGTAGATTTTGTATTTTGCTAAATCACATGTTGAACTTAAAGATATGGGAAACTTTATTTAGGTCAGATTTGAATAGTCTTCGAAGGAGTGGAAGGTTAGTTTCCAACAAATTGTCCTAATAGCCTTTTCCAACAACCTCTGTCTTTCCTTAGTGCCATAATGTTTCAATTGTTCAATTAAAATCAGAAGAGAAAGTTCTTTCAGAATGAGCCCTACAATCCAAATACAACAAAGCAATCAACATTTTCCAAATAATTTGAATCTAAACTAATCCCAATGAAAAACCAATGATAAATAACATGATACCATTAACAGTGGCTTATTGAAACTTGATAGTAATGACCAAACCAAAATGTGACAAGCAGCGAATGCAGATGGATATCAGAGGTTGGAGTATTGGAGTTTTAACATGGCACGCTCTACAAAAATTTTGATATATGGAAAGTTCTGATGAGCAGAGTATGCAATATTATATTAAATTGTTGTGATAAAGACCATTAGATCCACAACCAAATCGACGATCAGATGATTAATACATATCAACGATTTTAGATATGTTTCATTTCAAAAGTTCTGATATGATATTATATGCAATTTTATAATTAATCTAAAACTTAAATCAAATCAGGTCCGACATAACGGAGATTAAAAATATATCTGAGATCAGAGGTTATATATCGAATTTCAGAGGTTATATGATATCCAAACTTTTAAGATGTGACACATAACAAAAACTCTAATATGGGATTCTTCATTATAATGGAGTGGAGGAGGGTTACATGGTATGTGGATCCTCCATAATACTTCATCCACTTTATAATATATATCACCGAAACCTATATTCGTTTGTTTGTATTAATTCCATTTGTCATATGGTTCGGAGTTTACATTTATATGCTTATTAAAAAAGGCTAAGCCACTTACCACATTTTAATATGGTTAATGTATGAATCTTTGTCTCAAGGAATATATTTTATTAATTAATCTAATTAAAACAAAATAATAATTACAAGTTTATTAAATTTATAAAAATGAATATTTTAATTAACTTAAAAGTCTAAATAGTAAAACTACAGCTAAATTTGCAAACCATAAGGGAAGATGAAACAAGAATTAATGAAAATGATCATTAGGCTAACCTGAAGCAACAAAAAATCAAAGCCTAAATGGATGCAAAAAGGGTCCCCATGTCTACAATGATAGAATAAAATGGGGGTGTTGTGTTTTCACTACAACAATGGTGACACACTGGGGAGATGTAGTTATCTTTGTCATAAAGATAAGGAACCTAGTTTAAAAATGAAGGAATTATAATTAGACAATTTAAAATTCTCAAATTTAGATATCCTAACCATTTTTTCCCTATTATATGTTGTCAAATAAGTAGATATACCATTATCGTTCATGAACTTGTAAAAAATTACCCCATGAATTCAATGTTTTAGTAAATTTATATGTACAATAGTCAGCTTAGTTGGACATCGGCTTTCAAGTAAACAAGCTAATCAAGAAAACAAAGTATTAATTTAACCTCTATGCCATAGACAAGACCACTGATACTAGCAGACATTTATAGCCTCGATATGGATTCCTTTTAACCCTTTAGGTGTCAGTGTCCCATCTATTAGGAATAAATGCATAGTTTCAAAATATCATCTTAAACTTATTTGAATGCCAACTGAATATCATTGTACTGGCTTGGTAACCACCTAATGACAATGCCATTCATGAGATCTAACATGGTGAAAAGGTTGGCTCATGATGAGGCCTCTTGTCCTTCAACCTTGCAGTAGAAAGCCATTACCTTGGCTTGGTGACCAATAATGGTAATGTCACAATGTTAGAACTTATGATCAGGGTAGGTTGGCTCGTGATGAGACTGCCTATCCATCAATTGACCATTTTTTTATTATGTTTAACTACTGTAAATCTTATAAAGATTACTTAATACATGGGTTGGCATACTGCTTCTTAAGAGCAAGGGATGGCGTAAAAAGCTATAAGCTGACGACTATTCACTTGACTAAACCTGCTCCCAAAAGAACTCATGACCTTAAGTAACTCTTGTTAAATTTGTTTTACTTTCTTTAAAGATAGGGTTTAAATATAGTTCATTAACAAATAACATAAATATTTAAACTCAAATAACAAAAACCAGGGACTCTACTTGGTTAGGAAAGTTTAAAATGAACATAAACGAAATCATCTTCCTTGAAGTGATCCTTAGAGATTAGGTTCTTTTAATAAATTAGAGCATAAAAATTACTCGCCCAATGATTATGCCAAGATGGAAGAGAAAAAATTACTCCATTTTATTGTGAAATGAAATGAAAAGACAATCCAGCTAAGCCTAAAATGCTTATCAAATTAGAAAGAAGGAAGTCAAGAACAAGAACCTTGAGATAACTCTTACAAGATAAATATAGAGAATTAACATTAAAATGAGATTATTTTGATTTTACCTCGTAGGACAATTTATTAATAAAGCTCTTTTGTTTCAAAGCATAATTATTGATTTAGAGTTATTGTTGTATGCTTTGAAAGAGGTTTTCTTATTTTTACAAATCTTGCTTAAAGATAGTTTGTGAGTATTTATAGATTCAATTTTAAGAATAAGACTAACAATCGATTTCAAAATGTAAGAATATTTAGAAAAGAGAAAACTCCCTAATGTCATATGATTATTGTTCTTTAGAAATGTTAGTTTCTAGCAAAGCTGAATCTACAAATCAAATGAAAAGAAAAGTTGAAATAAAGCTCAAACCAGATGAGGATGAACATATAAATGTGTACCTGGGAGAATTCAATCATAATTTTACTTGATGAATCTTCATTTTCTCCCATGTATTAATCAAATTTCAAAGCCATCTTCTTATTAAATTTAAACTAATTTCTAAATGAGTCCTAATCCTAATCTAAAAAGTATACTAAGACTAAGTGAAAGCATACTTCCAATGAAGCCATTCAAGCATCTTATTTTATGCATGAATATATACATCAAGCATTAGTAACAAAAGTATAAATCTACTGAAACCAATAGAAATAAAACTTAAAACATTATGTACATCTATTATTAATGTATATACATGAAGCAACTTATTTACATTCACCCTCTCTTGGAGATTTTCTTCCAACCAAATCTCAATGGGATCATAAAAGTATGGATAGATATGAAGAAGAGGATAACATGTCAGGTTGTGAAAATATTCTTTAAATGCAATGACCTGCATCAAATTGTCAATTTTATGTACATATGATGAAAGGTGATCAATTGTGTTAGATGACTGGTCATTTTATAAAGGTACACACTCGAGTATAAATTTTTGTTGGAAATTTCTTTGAGAAGGAGAAGAAAATTGATATGAACTAAACATCAGACAAAATTGGAAGAGTAATGGCTCTTGTTTTCCATAAATAAAGCTTTGAATTTCAACTTTATCCTTTTCTCTTAATAAATCTCGATGGTATTCAATGTTGAGTTGTTGAACATGCCAGCATAAAATATCCAAGGGTTGAAAAATAAAAGATGAAAATGAATTTAAATCAATCCAAAAGGATTGAAACAAAATCAAATCACTATTTACAGAAATATTACAATTATTGTTACACCACAATTGGGACAGGTTTGAAAATATTTCTTTCTTACAAGAATTAGCCAAAATAATGTAATTGGAATGGTTATCGACATCATCTTGTGCATGAGATAATGGATCAGGAATAGAAAAGGTAATGTGATCATCAGCATAATCATATATCGGGATGGTTCTTGATTAGTGAAATCATTATAATGATTAAAAGTTTGAAAACGAGAAATGATTGGAATAATTTTTAAATTAAAGATTTCTTCATTTTCAAATATAATTTTACTTGGATCATGAGGATTTAATGAATAATGAGATAAATCAAAATCCTCATTGTTATTGTATTCATCATAAATGACTTCACAACTTTCCTTAAAAAATTTAGCATTCCCATGAGACACATCAAAACAAGAAGAAGAACTGCGCACATTTTTCCCAAAATTGAAAGAATGATCATTGAATATTTATTTATCCTGACAATAATCAATTGCCAATCCATGCATAAGAATTTATTTGATTTATGACATATCATTAATATGAATAGGAACAAAATTGCTAAAAATATCAGGATAAAGATGAAAATGAGAGTTTTAAATAATGAACCTAAAAATCTCTCTATCAACAGATTCCTCTGTGTATTCTCTGTTGCTAATTTCAAATTATTTGTTGATCATAATTTCCTATTGTCTTTAATTTTATAGGTGATCCTTATAACAAAAATCAAAATTTTCAGATTCAACGATTGGTATTTGAGTCGTTTGTTGATTTTCTAATTTCAGGATCATTGATTCTTCAAATATGTTGATGTGATCTTCTTAAAAAAATTATCAACAGGTTTCAAGTTAGCTAGTTGCAATTCATTAACATGTGAAAGTGAGTCTAAGTTATAATTAACACTATAAGAAGTATGAATTAAATGGAGAAATATATCCTATATAGTTGCAGTAGTTTCATTGTAATTAACATGTTTCTCCATATCATATTTTCAGTCATGTTAATGCAGTTGAATATGATTCATTTAAACTTGAAATTATTTCATATGGATTAGGAATGGAAGGAAAATAAATTAATTTATGAAACCATCCTATTAATTGAAATTATGGAGGTAAATCATTAGGTTGAAATGGAGAAAAAAAAATCATTTGAATCTAATATGAAAGTTATCTAATGATTCACCTTCAAAACGACGAATATTCTCCAATTGATCACATACCATTTCAAAGTTGTAATCCTAAAAAGTGTGTAAGAATAGAATTAAAAAAATTTCCCAAATGCGTATGGAAGAAAATGGTAGGGCTTTGCACCAGTGTTTCGTGATTCCTACCAAAGTAAGAGTAAAAAACTTGCACATGACATCTTCATCAAGATCATAATGATTACAATTTAAAATAAATTGATAAAAATGTTCATAAGGAAAGGCCTTAATCTCACTGTTAAACTTCTTCTTTGAAAAGAGTTTAGATACTTGAATTGGAGTTGAAGTGGGTGGAAGTCCAATACGACAACTCCAAAGTGGTCTCCTAAGAGCAACCATTGAAATCAAATAAAACTTTTAAAATACAATATCTCTAAATAAACCAAGCAGATGTTGGCCCTCCTTCTAGAGCCAAAAAAGTTGATCGGAAAAAGTGTCCTCCGTCAACATTAGGGGAGACTACCTAGTTGGAAAATTAAAGCAACTCTTTTTCCATTGAGGATGGTGGTTCTGACTGGTTATGGGTCTAGTTACCCTATTATCTAATAATAACCTAAAAGTAATCTAACCTAAAATAAGATTTAATCTATCCACATCATAGGATGTTACATTTCCTTTAATTCGATCTTCCAAGATGTAAGTTAAAGAATTAAATTGACACAAAGGTTTGATTGATTTAAAACGGTTGATCAAACTGTAATTAAATTATTTATTTTCCTCTTTAAGAGAGGACTTAATGCAAAATAAGATGCAAGTGCAGAACTAATCTAAAACATGAAAAACCTATCTCGAACTAGAATGGGATAAGACTCTCCCAATCCGAGAGAAAGTTAACTAAAATAGGGGGAAGGACTAGAATAATTCATCATGTTATTTTGTATTAATTCAAGAAAGCATTTTGTATTAACTAATACAAGTGAAAACAAAATAAGCTTGCAAATGAATAATAAATAGTTATGATTCATCACAAGAATACTTTAATGAATTAAGATTGATTTAGATCTCATTCTTCCCTGCAAATATAGCTCTAACAAATATTCAACAACAAAATGTCGATGACACAACATTAGTGCATAATATCGAAGAAACATAATATTGTTTAGAATAAAGATCAGAACCAAAAATTAAACTGTAACAGTGAGACAATAATCCCGAGTTATGGTAATAGTACACAAGAACAAGAATTAATTAAACAATGTCAAATCTTATTACAAAATATGCAGTCCTGGAGTAGCTCAGACCCATAATCACATTGCCTGAAATAGTGTTGAGCGATGAGAACAGAGCCAAAACCCCTCTGTTTTCTCTATAATCATCCTTTCTATACATAACAATAGTGTTGTTACACAAATTGAACAATTACAGAGAATCCCCCTTTAGTGGATCGCAACCTCCCCCTTATATTATTGAGAAGACAAGTATTTATACAGAGTTTCAAAGTTAATAGATCGCTTCGGTTTCTCAACAAACGAGAAATAAAAATTAAATGAATCTGGAGGTTTTGTACTTGTTGAATCACAGGCTGAACTTAGAAGATCTCAAAATCTTCATTTAGATCAGATTCAAATAGTCTTCAAATGAGCAAAAGGGTAGTTTCCAACAAATTCTCTGAATAGCCTTTTTCAACAACCTTTGTCTTTCTTTAGCGCTCTATTGGTTCAATTGTTCAATTAAAATCGAAGGAGAAAGTTCTTCCAAAATCAGCCCTGCAATCCAAATACAAAAATGAAATCAGCGTTTTACAAAAAATTTGAATCTAAAACAATTCCAATGAAAAACAAATGATAAATAGCTTGATACCATTAATAGTGACTTTTTCAAAACTTAATAGTAATGACCAAACCAAAGTGTGACAAGTGGCGAACGTGGATGGATATCAGAGGTTGGAATATCAGAATTTTAACATGACACACTCTCTAAAACTTGCGATATATGTAAAGTTCTGATGAGGAGCGAATATGATATTATATTAAATCATTGTGATAAAGCCCATCGGATCTGGAAACAAATCAGCGATCAGAAGATTAAGACATATCAACTATTTTAGATATGTGGAATTTCAAAAGTTTCGATATGAGAGTGGATGAGATTTTATAATTAATCCAAAACTTAAATCAAATAAGGTCCACAATGTCAGAGATTAAAAACAATTAGAGGTTGGAGGTTGTATCGCATATGAGAGATCGAAGGTTATATGATATCGAAACTTTTAAGAGGTGACACATAACAAAAACTACGATATGGGATTCTCCAATATAACGGAGCAGAGGAGGGTTACGTGGTATGTGGGTCCTCCATAATACTTCATCCACTTTATAATATATATCACCAAAATTTATATTCTTTTGTTTGTATTAAAGCCCTTTTTCATATGGTTTGGAGTTTATATTTTTATTTTTATTAAAAAGGGCTAAGCCACTTACCACATTTTAATATGGTTAATGTTTTAATCTTGGTCTCGGGGGCTATATTTTATTAATTAATCTAATTAAAAAACAAATTATAACAAGTTTATTAACTTTAGAAAATTGAATATGTTAATTGACTTAAAATTCTAAATAGTAAAACTAAGGCTAAATTTGCAAACCATAAGGGAAGATGAAATAAGTGTTAATGAAAAAGATGACTAGACTAAACTAAAGAAATAAATGCTCAAAGCCTAAATGGATGAAAAAAGGGTCCCCATATCGATTATGATAGAATCAAATGGGGCTGTTATGTTTTCACTACAACACATTGTTGAATCAACTAAATAGCGATTACATTGCCCGTAAATTCTTCCTATCCATTCACAACAAGCGGGATCATTCTGATCTCGTGCAAACCAAATTGGGAAATTCATTCTATTGTGTTCATCTACATTTGGTCAGAGTTCCAATTAAAGTCATCTTTGTTGTAATAAAATCTTTTGTTGAGAGAATCGAGGGAGACTGTTAGCCCTATAAATCTTGTATAAATACCCCTGAATTCAATCCATCAATGGAGGTCGCAGTCCACTCAAGGGGGGTTCTATGTAGTTGTTTGATTTGTGCAATAACAATATTTTTATGTACAGAAAGGCCGATTATAGAGAAAATATAGGGTTTCTAGCTCTCTTATAATTGCTTTGCACTATTTTAGGCAGTTTTACTATGGGTCTGAGATACTGCAAGACTTAGCACTTGTAATGTAATTTTGGCACTATTTAATGAATTATCATTCTTGTTGTTATGAAACTAGCTCACAATAAGATAGAAAAGATAGAGAAATGCCTTAGAAACAAGCCTCTTCGAGGGGGAAACCTCCTTTATATTACACAAATGAATAATTCTTGGATCATACAAATGACAAGACCTCCTTTCTACATGTAGGAGTCTAAGGGGTCATAATATAATCAGAGCCGATAACAATAATAATGTAAGGGCATAATAATAACAATAGTGGGCTTCTATGGGGCACAATAATAACAATATGGGGACTACATCGGCACAACAATATAATAAGGGGGTTGTACTAATAACAATAAGGGGTTACACTAGTAGTATAGGGACCTAACATGCTCCTCTCCTTCAAAAGGTGTTGTCCTCAAAGCTTGAGTATTTCTTGATGCTTCTGTATAAAATTCTTGTCCTCCCATGTGGAATCTTCAGCAGGTAATTTCTTCTACTTGATGATATACTCTGAAATTGATCGATTTCGTAGCTATCGAGTTATTTTTTCTATGACTGCTCCAGGCTCCAATATGATTTGTCCTTCCTCGTCAAGTTTTGGCAATATTGTTTAAACTGGGATCTTCTACAACTTTTGAATGAGTGGCCACACTTTTTCATCCTTCTTCCATGCATCCCTTTCTTCATTTATCCAATCTGGTTGGATACTAGAAATAGCACAAAACAACGCTTCCACATCCTCATCCTTTCTTGAGAGTGTATCTACAACAACATTTTTCTTCCCTTTTTTGTAGATGATTTCAAAGTCATAACCCAACATATTTGTGACCCATTTTTTCTGTTCTTCTAAATATAATATTTTTTCTAACAAGTATTTTAGACTATCATGATCCATTTTTACCTTGAAGTGTCTTCCCATTAGGTAAGGTCACCATTTCTTAAGTGCATGTAGTATGCCAACATTTCCTTCTCATAAACAGCTTGCTTGAGATGTAGCCGTAAAAATACCCAATCGCCTACATCAAAACTTATTTCACTCCAATGTTGATCTACCTGTTGTTTCATTCGATTCTACACCAAAGTGGCATTATCCTTTAAAATTTGGAGAACTTGTTGTTGATGCTCAATGTGATCTTTCACCGCTTGAATATTTTTCTTCTTGATATGTACTTCTATATTGAGAGTTTTAGGAGTCGTAATTTCTTCCAATTCATTACAAGATATGGTTGGATTCATTTCTTGATGCTCAATGTGATGTTGCACTTCTTGAACATTTTTCTTCTTGGTATGTCCTTCTATCTTGATAGTTTGAGGAGTGCTAATTCTGGCCAATGCATTACAAGATATGGTCGGATTCATTTCTTCTTTCTCGACTTGATCTTTCACTTCTTGATCCTTTTCTTCCTCCTCTTCATAATCTATGTAAAATAATTTCTTCTCAGCACACTTATGACCTTTAGTGTATTTTCTATCACAATTGTAACAAAGCCCCTTTTCTCTTTTTTATTCCAATTTTTGTCGTGTAAACATTGTAGGTTGTGGAAGGCTAGGAGAAAAAACACTTCCATAATTATAGTCGTGAGTCGTGGGATTCCTTGTTTCCATAATTTCGCTTTCAATTTTTCTTGCCAACCTGAATGCCTTCTCCAATGAATCAGGTTCCCAAAGACGAACCTCATGTTGCATGTTATCCTTTAAATTCCCTATGAAGACATCAATCCTTTGCTTCTATGGAATATCATTTACCCTTATATTAAAGTTTTGAAAGTCCTCATTGTGCTCTGCCATTGAACCCTTTTGTTTGAGATTTATCAATTAGCTAAAGAAGGTGTTACTCTTTGTATCCTCATAATGTGCTATCATTTCTTCCATGAAAATTGACCAAGTGATAAGTGCTTTGCGAGAACAAAGCCCTTTATACCATAAAAATTGATTTGGTTCTAAATATAAAGATGCAATATGTACCTTTTGTAACAGTTGAACCTCATGTAGATCAAAATATTGCTTCATCTGTAGTATCCAATTTACTGGATCATTGCCATCAAGCTTCCTCATATTGCCTTTTATTGATTTTAGGAGCTTGATATTGAAATGACTTTAACTCAGTGATTTCAGATCTCCAAGTTCTGAAATTGGGTCCTGTAGTATCCCTCTGAGTCCTCTTTCTAACCCCACAAGTCTGATCAGAATTTGATTCTCCAAGAAAGAGTTATGCTCAATCTCCTAAGATGACCTGATTATATAATGTTTCAGTAAAGTGAAATTGTACAACATGCCACGTGTCACTGTTTTGACCTATTTTTGTAACTTCTTACGAAATTTCAATTTGTTGCTCAAAGAGAAAGTTATGACGATTTGTCCAAGGTGACCTGTTTAGAATGTAATTCGGGAGTCTGCAAAAATCCTAACTTCCTCAGATTATATCTCTTAAAATATAGCGAAAAAAGATCTGAGATTCAGACCCAAGCTTCATCAAGATTTCAGCTCAAATGGGTTTTAATTTCATAGTTTTAACCTTTGTAGAAAAAATATTATAGTGAACATTCCACGATCACCTGTTTGAGAGGAAATTATGGAGCTTGCACAAACCCTAACTTTCTCAAATCATATCTCTGAAACTATAGTGAGACAATATGTGAAATTCGGACCTGAGGTTCAGACCGATCTTTTATCAAATGGTTTTTTTTAGCTTCTGAAATTTCATAGCGAAAAAATTATAGCAAAAATTCCACGATGACCTGTTTGGAGCAGCGAAACCCTAGAATCCAAGGCTCTGATACCAAATATTATGAAACTAGCTCACAATAAGATAGAAAATATAGATTAATGCTTTACAAACAAGCCTCTTTGAGGGGGAAACCTCCTTTACATTACACAAATGAAGAATTCTTGGATCATACAAATGACAAGACCTCCTTTCTATATATAGGAGTCTAAGGGGTCATAATATAATCAGAGCCAACATAACAATAATAATGTAAGGGCATAATAATAACAATATGGGGACTACATGGGCACAAAAATATAATAAGGGGGTTGTACTAATAACAATAAGGGGTTACACTAGTACTATAGGGACCTAACACTTGTGCACTATTACTCGAATGTTAAATTTTACATTTTCGTCAAAGTTTTATGATTGGTTTTGATCTACATTCTAAGTAGTATGTTTATTTTATCTCTAACACTATTGTTGAGTCATATTGTGATATGTTGCTGAAGTCTTGCAGGAGATATCTCCAAGAGGCAAGATGAGATCGAAATCATACTTAATTCATTGAATTATACTTGTGATGAACGATGACTATTTATTATTCATTTACAGGTGTATTTTTCTTTTATGTGTGTTAACTGAAATGAATTATTTCTTTTTATTAATACAATTTTTATAATGAATTATGTTTAAAATGAATTTAGGTCTGTAGATGGATATACATTAATAATTATTTATTAAAGTAGATTCATTTACATAGTTATTTTAACCTTTTATGAATTTATAAACTATTTTTGAATTCATAATCGAATAATAATTTTGAATTCATTGATAAACTAGTATTTCCCCCTATTTTAGTTATCTTACTCTCAGATTAGGAGAGGGATATCCCATTATAGTTCGAGATAGGTTTTTTTAAAAGATTAGTTTGACATTTAAATCTTAGTTTGCATCATGTCCTCTCTTAAAGAGGAAAGTAAATCATTTAATTGCATTTTCTTTATCCTTTTTAAATCAATCAAACCTTTGTCTTTATTTACTTCTTTAATCCATATCGTAAAGATCGATGGAAAGGAAACGAAACATGATGCAATATAGGTGTAAATATATTAATTATTAGTTTAGGTTATATTAGTTTTATATTAGATTATATTTATGTTTAAGGTTGATTGGACCATAACCAGTCAGAACCACCATTTTCAACGAAAAAGGATCTTCTTTAAGTTCCCGACCAAGTGGTCTCCCCCAATGCTGGCAGAGGACATTTTTTCTGATAAACATTTTTGGTGCTAGAAGGAGGGCCATAGTATATTGTTTCCTTTGAAGATTTTGTGCTTTGAAATTTTATCGTACTATTATGGCTCCATTTAAAAGACCTCCTTGGAGTTGTTTTAGTATACCTAATCAAAAAATCACTCTGATAAAGGTAGCCAAGATCTTGTCTAAGGTAAAATATAATGGTAAGACTACTGCTTATAATCATCTCCTTGAATTTATAAATAGTTGGGACAAATTTGCACAGATTTTCCTTCAAGCCTTTCAGGGATATGATTATGAAAAGGTGTGTAATCAATTAGCCGAATTGCATAGGATGAAAGGTGAGTCATTGGACAATTTCTTAATTAGATTTAAATTAATTTTAATGCAATTTCAGTCCAAATATTTACCTCCTCAATTTCAATTAATGGGTTGGTTTAAACATTTGATATCCCTCCTTTGTATTCCTTATCAAGAATCAGAAAATTCATTTACTTCTATTGAAAACTCAACTGCTCAAACTATCAATAATGATCCTCTTCTAGAAACTAGAATTTCCAATGAACAATTTTAGGAGAAAAATGATTTTGTCCAAATAAATAATGCTACTATGAATGAACAATTACAACCAACAATGAGCAGAAATCAATATCTTCTTCCTGATATTTCTTTAAGCAATGGAAAATCCAATTCTTCCAGCAATGAGAACATGGATCAACATCCCAAAGTTTGCAATCATGCAAATCAAGAAGATTTTGAAGCACACATTTTTGGAAACAAGCAACATTTTTCTAATAGAGAAATTTACAAGATTGTAAATTCAAATTCTTACTTTTCTTTGTATCCCGATTTATTTGATAATTCATTAAATAATAATTCAGTTTCTCCTTCGAAATTGATAATAGTTCACAAGATAAAGGAGTTACCATTTACGAATTATCAGTAAATTCTGATAGGGATAGAAAAAATTTATTCACTTACAATTATGCTAATTCTCTGTCTAATTCTAATTTAGGAAAAGAGGATATTAATGAAATTGTTCATAATGATTAAAACATTAAACCTTGTTATTATTCTTCTTTAAACATTAATTCTTTAAGTAAATCTGTTTTTGAAGTTGAAAAGAATGCTAATTTAAATGTTTCAATGAATTATCAATCATTCAATCATCATGATGATTTCAGAAATCATGAATTTGCCCCAATTTATGATTCCTACAATGATGACATTCCTTTTTGGGATCATAATCTAGAATTGTTTCCATCTTTGGAAGTGAATGGAAATAAAAATGATTTTAAGTTTGTAATCACTTGTGAGAGGAAAACGTTTACAAACTGACTCTCGTTGTAATGTACCATTACATGTAATTTAGATGTAAATTATAATTTTCCTTTTCTCATTTTCCCAGATTTCAATTTATTTCTTTTTCGAATTTCATTTTTTATTTTCTAATCACACTGTGTCGGTACTATAAACATCATAACTCTAGTCTCTCGTCTAACACATTAATTAACATAAATGAAAATTAATTTCAAAATTATAATCATGAACATTTGTTAATTCTTATTTTAAAATTCTATTTCATGATTATGTGTGGCCATTTTTTTTCAATTTTTTTTCACGAATTTTGACATCTGAGAGCCTATCATTATATATTGTCCATCCATGCAATCCCTCTAGAAATTTTCTATATCACTACCCACGATTTATCGATTCATCTAAAAATAAATTTTCTAGTAATGTACATATAATTCCTTGTTTACAGCAACCTATGATATTCAAAGACTTATCATTTAACACGGGCCTATTGTTTCCTCTTTCCCTGAATCTCTTTCAAGCAACAATTGAAATACATCCTAAATTTTATGATCTTGTAGGCAAATGTTTGGAAGAATTTCAGGGAAAGGATTTTGTAAATAAGTTGCTTCTTGTACATACACTAACAATAGATGTACATACTGTTTTCAATTTTATTCCTTTTATTTTAATTATATTTATGCTTTTATTACTAATTTTTGAAGTGCACATTCATGCAAAAAATAAGATGCTTGAATGGCTTCATTGGAAGTACGATTTCACTTAGTCTTAGTCTACTTTTTAGATTAGGATTAGGACTAGTTTAGAAATTACATTAAATTGAATAAGAACATGGTTTTGAACTTTGATTAATACATGGGAGAAAATGAATATTCATTAGGTAAAATTGTGATCAAATTCTTCTAGGTACACATGTTATGAAACCAACTCACAAAAAGATAGAAAAGATGGATCAATGCCTTAAAGTTTAGCCTCTTCGAGGGGGCAACCTCCTTTACATTACACAAATGAATAATTATTGGATAATACAAATGACTAAACCTCCCTTCTATATATATGAGTCTAAGGGGTCACAATATAATCAAGCCGACATAAAAATAATAACATAAGGGCACAACAATAACAATAGTGGATTTCTATGGGGCACACTAATAATATATGGGGACAATAGTTGCACAATAATAACAATAAGGGCTACAATAGTAATGGGGGAATCGCTAGTATTATAGGGACCTAACATGCCCCTCTCCTTCTGAAAAGAGTTTTCCTCAACACTTGATTAGTTCTAGATGCTTTTGTATAAAATTCTCTTCCTCTCATGTGGAATCTTCAGCGGATAAGTTCTTCCACTTGATGAGATACTGCGAAATTGATCGATTTTGTAGCTATCAAGTTCTTGTTTCTGTGACTACTTCCGGTTCCAATATGATTTTTCCTTCCTCGTGAAGTTCTGGCAATATTGTTTGAACTGGGAGCTTGTCACCTATAACCTTCTTTAAACGTGAAACATGGAAAACCGGGTGCACTCGAGAAGCTGTAGGAAACTCCAATTTGTATGCCATAGTACCTATCTTTTGCAACACCTTGTACAAACCATAATACTTTGGTGATAATTTATTATCCTTCTTAGCTTGCTTTAGGGACATTTTTTTATATGGTTGTATCTGTAGGAATACCCAGTCAACTACCTCAAAACTTCTTTCGTTGCGATGTTGATATGCCTGTTATTTCATTCTATTTTGTGCCAACATGAGGTTCATTCTATGCTCGATGTGATGTTCCACTGCTTGAACCTTAGAATTTTCTCTTAAATATGATGTTATGGATGGTGGATGATATCCATAAAGTGTCATAAATGGGGTCATTTTTGCTACAGTATGGAAGGAAGTGTTATACCACCATTCAGCTAGAGGAAACCATTTGACCCATACAAAGCAACAAAGATATCCTTCAAAACATTTGTTTACTATCTCGGTTTTCCTTTGAGTCCTCTTTCTAACCCCACAAGTCCGATCAAGATTGGATTCTCCAAGGAAGAGTTATGCCAAATCTCCCACAGTGACCTGATTATAGACTAGATCAATAGAGAAAACCTGTACGAAGTTCCACGTGTCACTGTTTCGATCTTAGTACCTGAAATCGATATACATAAAACTATAGGCCATCCTCTTTCTGAAACTTCTTACAAAATTTCAATCTGATTCTCAGAACAAAAAGTTATGACGAATTTCCCCCTGTCACTTGTTTGGAATGTAATTCGGGAGTCCGCAAAAGCTCTAACTTCCTCATATCATACCTATTCAAATATAGAGAGAAAACCTCTGAAATTTGAACCCAAAGTTCAGAACCAGTTCTGTTCAAATGGGTTTTTTTGTTAGCTTCTGAAACATCGTAGAAAAATATTTATAGCAAAAATTCCACGATGACCTATTTGGAGCAGTGAAACCCTAGAATCCAAACCTCTGATACCAAATGTTATGAAACTAGCTCACAAAAAGATAGAAATGATAGATAAATCCCTTAGAATTCAGCCTCTTCGAGGGGGCAGCCTTCTTTACATTACAAAAATGAACAATTCTTCGATGATACAAATGAGTAAACTTCCCTTCTATATATAGGAGTCTAAGGGTTCACAATATAATCAAGTCGACATAATAGTAATAACATAAGGGCACAACAATAATAATAGTGGGTTTCTATGGGGCACACTAATAATAATATGGGGACAATAGGAGCACGATAATAAAAATAAGGGATACAATAGTAATGGGGGAATCACTATTATTATAGGGACTTATTTATATGTTCATCCTCATCTGGCTTGAGCTTTATTTTAGTTTTTATTTTCTCTTTTAATCATTATTTATTTATTATATTTTGTTGTTGTTCTTGAAAGTTCCAATGGATTTTATTTGTAGATTCATCTTTGCTAACAAATTACATTTTGGAAGAATAATCATCATATGACATTAGGGAGTTTTCACTTTTCTAATTTTGATTACATTTTGGAATTGATTGTCAACCTTATTCTTAAAATTGAATCTACAAAGACTCAAAAACTATCTTAAATCAAGATTTGCAAAAGTAATAAAACCCATTTAAAAGCATACAACAATAACTCTAAATCAATAACTATGCTTTGAAACAAAAGAGATTTATTAACAAATAATTTTGCAAGATAAAATCAATATAATCATCTTTTCAATCTCATGTTTTTGTGAGATGTATCTCAAGGTTCATTTTTTTTATTTATTTCTTTCTAATTTGATAAGAATTTTAGGCTTCACTGGATTGTCTTTTCATTTCATTTCACAATAAAATGGAGTAATGTTTTCTCTTTTATCTTTTCATAATCATTAGGAAAATCATTTTTATGCTCTAATTTATTAACATAACCTAAACTCTAAGGATCACTTCAATGAAGATGATTTCGTTTATGTTCATTTTCATCTTTCCTAACCAAGTAGAGTCCCTGGTTTTTTGTTCTTTGATTTTAAATCTTTTTGTTATTTGTTAGTGAACTATCTTTAACCCCTATCTTTAAAGAAAGTAAAACAAATTTAACATTAGTTACTTAAGGTTATGAGTTCTTTTGGAAAACAAGTTTAGTCAAGTGAATAGTAGTCAACTTAAAGCTATTTACGCCATCCATTTCTCTTAATGAGAAGTATGACACCCCATCTATTAAGTAATCTCTATGAGATTAACAATAAACATAGTTAAACATAAAAAAAAATGGTCAATTGAGGACAAAACGTCTCATCATGAGCCGACCTACCATGATCATAAGTTCTGACATTGTGACATTACCATTATTGATCACCAAGCCAAGGTAATGGATTTTGACCACAAGGTTGAGAGACAAGAGGTCTCATCACGAGTTGAATTGTTTACCATGTCATATATATTGAATGGAATTATCGTTAGTTGGTTACCAAGCCAGGATAGTGATATTTAGTTGGCATTCAAATAAGTTTAAGATGGCCTTTTGTAACTATGCATTTATTCCTAATAGATGGGACACTGACACCTAAAAGGGTTAAAATGAATCCCTAGCGAGGTTACAGATGCCTCCTGGTAGCAGTGACCATGCCTATGTGTTGGGTCCCTATAATACTAGTGATTACCCCATTACTATTGTAGTTATACCCCCTATTTATATTGTTGTGCCCCTATTACCCCCATATTGTTATTTCTGTGCCCCATAGAATCCCTCTATTGTTATTTTTGTGGCTTTATATTATTATTGTTAGGTCAGCTAGATTATATTGTGACTCCTTAGACTCCTATATATAGAAAGGAGGTTTTGTCATTTGTATTGTTAACACCCAGGTTGTTCCCTATGACTCCCAAGGGAATACAGCCGGGGTAACCACTAACCAGTCTTTGGATTGCAGCCTCTAGCCAAGCTGTAATCAGAGAGGGCTCTCTCTTTAAAGTTTAGCTCTGTTTTGATAGTATTTTAGGCTAGCTATGATGTTCAAGGTTTTGTTTTTGAAATGTATTTGGTGATGATTCCAGTTAATATCTATAGGTACTTACTAGCATGTCTTACTCCATTGGGCATGGGGTCAGTGGTCCTTTAGTTTGTCTGATACTGTGTGATACCTTAGTGATGCTGCAGAGCCAGATTAGTGTCTGAGGAAAAACGTTCATAATAGTTATTAAGCGGGTGTATCCAGTTTATGCAAGGCAATTAAGAATCTCACAGAAAAACTGCTAAAGAAAAGACGGTAGGAACATCAATCTAGAAGCAATGAAGAATTTCTAGTTAACATTGACACATATATAATTAATAGACACAGGAGCAGCTAAGAATTCATGTATATCGTTAATTCTGAAAACTAACATTCACAATAGTAAAAATTGAGCACAAGGTGCAACAAAACAAATCCTGTACTATTCTTTTTCTTTACTGCTAGCTTAGTACAACATGAGTATGGTTTGATAAACATAAGAAGACAAGAAACAGAGATTGAGGAAAACTTGTTATTTCATCAGACAGCACAGGAATTCTGCATCAGCACATCTAGCACCACCCATACATCAAATACTTCAGGAAATCACTGAGCTGGTCCAGCCCTCTGTATTAGATAAAACTGAAAGTATACAATAGATTCTCCTTGGAGTCAAAAATCACCAACCCCTTATGCGTTACTAAGGGGAGTATTTATACAAAATTTATATGTAAAAATATCAAGAAAATGAGTTAATGGCTCATAAATGTTATGCCAACTCCTGGAGCTTGGTAGCTAAGAAAGTAAAAGCTGTAGTAACTTTTTATTGCTTTAGCTGTCAAAAATAGTCAGAAATTGATGACTTGGTGGGTGTCGAAGTCGGCTGAGGCTAAGCTGTCCGAATATGCGCATTTGCTTATCCTTTAGGCTAGCTGTCATTGTCCTTATGCTGAGTCACCCTTTCAGCTTCCTTTATTTCTGACTTTGTCATGCTGTTTGTCTTGTAGTGCCCTGGAGCTGGTAGTGGCCGAACAACAGAGGCTACCGTGGCAAAATCTGAAGCATTGCTTGCCACCAATCCTCCTTAGGCATTTGATGCCTCCGAATTTTTATCAAGGTCTCATCGGCCTCTGTATACCTATAAAAGTTAGGAGGAGTTTCAAACATATGATTTACCTCATTTTCAATGAAGAACAGGCCTTCAAGTTTTTCATACAAGCTCTGTCCTGTGGGGGCCCCTGTTTGCTCAGATGTACTGCCAGATGCAATAATCTGATTTTCAATAGTGGTTGCCATTCTGTTGGCAAATTGATCTCGAGAGATCAGTCTTCTTACACCACTTAGGAGGCTGGGCAGTCCCTTTGATTGCAGCACTACCATCTTGACTTTATATTCCTCCACCTCAGCTTGTATCTCATAGCACTTCCTCTCCAAAGTTTGTACATAGTTCCTGAGAGTTAGTACCTTCTTAGCAGTGAGGACAGCCTCGGTTCTGTTGGCAATGCCTATTGCTGCCAGTTCCTCCTTTTCTTGCTTGTTCAGGAAGTCTATCATCCTGTTGGCCTGTTCTGGCTTGTCTCCCAGTGTTTTCTTGGCCTTATGAATTTTTGCTTGTGCTTCGCCCATTAAGTCCATCTGTTCATGTATTGTTTTGATTGACCTCCATTGTTGATTGATGGAATGGCCAATTTTGGCCCATATAATCCTCTTTATGTCAGCCATGGCAGTCTCTAGATTCAGTTCCTTCTCTAAGGCCTTGATCTTGTCTTTTAGGGCCTTTATTTCTCTGCCCTGCTCCGCTACAATTACTTTTGACTTGTCATATTTGGCATCCAGTTCTGCCAATTTTTCCTTGGCCTTCTTTATTTCATTGGCCTGGAGCTCCATTTCCTTGATGGCCTTAGTCAATTCTTCTATACTTGCACTGGCATCTGGAGCTGCTGCTGTTCCTGCTGCTTCTGTTGTGGGGGCCACTGCTGCCCCTGAAGTTGTTGTTGTTGTTGAAGTAGTTGGAGGAGCTTGGGAAGTGGATTCTCCCTGTTTATCTTGTAATGCTCCTTCCAGCTCTTTCTCCAAATCCCTGATCCTCTGGTCTTGCTGCATTATGAGGTCTAATTGGTCATCAACCTGTTTTTGATTTTGAAGCTCTGCGGTTTGAGGGTGCTCTGTGGGCTGCAGCTTCAACCTCTTCTTTAATGCATTCAGGTCATCATCTTTCTTCTTCATAAGGGCCTTCACACCCTTTGGATCACTAGGATCATGTCCAAGATCAATGATGATGTCCTCAAGAGACTTTATTCTATTGTCTTTGGCCAAGGAGGACATTCTCTCGAAATCCAACTGTGTATTGGTGTTTTTTAGGGATTCTTTCAGCTCATGGGCCATGGTTGCCCTCTCCACCAAGGTTTCATAAACCATTTCTCCAGCTTGCTTGTGGAGTTCTATTTGGTCCATGGGATGGATGTCTTTGGCCATGACCTCCACCCTTGTCTTCACAAAATCTGCAGCTGACTTAGGCTGCGGTATTGTAGGCTTAAAGTGACTGAGGATTATTTTTTCCTCTTTAATGTCATACACAGACATTAGCCTTTCTTGCTGGGCTGGTGTTGCATCTATAAATTGCTTGTAGACCTCAGCCCTCAGCAGATCATTCTGAGATTTTATTTGTTTGAAAGAAGCCTTAGTGCTCTTGGGCTTCTTTCTCTGCTGGGAGGAGGAAGACACCTCCAAACCAAGTTGCAATCCTTGCTCCTGCTGAAAGGAGCTTGTCCCTGTGTGCTGGTTGCCCTCCCTGTTTTTCCTTGAGCTGTCAAGGAATTCTTCAGTGATGTCTTCTACCTCTGGGGAGTCTAGCCTTTGCCTCTTGGCTCCTGGTTGTTGGGAGGATCCACTAATTGGAGTGGACTCTTATCTATCTCTTTTCATACCCCTTTCTTCATGTGCTAGGGTCTGCAAACTTGGAGCAGTCAATGGCTCAGTCTGTGGAGGTGGAGTTTGCATTACTGGAGCTACTGGTAGCTCCGTTTGTTGAGGGGTAGTCTTCTCTTGCTGCTATTCTGTTTGCTGCCCTCGTTGGGGCTCTTGATGCTGCTCATTTGCAGGGGCAGGCTTTTCTTTCATTGTTTCCTCCTCTGCACCCATTATCCCTTTGCCTTTGTTTGCAGTCGGTGCTGCTGTGGAAGGTGCTTGTGTAACTAGTGCAGTCCTTGAGGCCGAGGTCCCTTCTCCTGTTGAATAAGGCCGCTTGAAAGGTACCTGCTGCACAGAGTCTAGGTCAATGGTTTTTTCAAGCTCCTTCATATTCTTTAGCATTATCTCTTCTTCAGTTAGCTTTTCAACTAGAGTACCCTGCTGCCATTCTTGCTGGTTGGCATATCTTTCAATGTGTGGGTATTGGCAATGTCTATAACCTAGAAGCCTGTATTTTTTTCTTCTGGCAGTAATGAAGCCCTCAGGGTCATAAGGGACCCACCGAAAACTATATGATAGTTTATATTTGTCCTTGAGGATGAGGTCAGCATCTTCCCACCCTTCTTTCTGATTCATGATGAAGGGGCCCAACTGGTGTTTGAACTTAAGGTGGGCCTTCTTTTTGGCGCTGTGGAAGTGGGTGAGGTCAGATTGAATCAGCTGCCTGTAATACTCCAAGGCAAACATCCTCATAGGCACATATTTTGGGAGCCTGTATGAACAGAGCTCACAGCCATAGACTCTGATGACTGTATGATCCTCATATAGGTACCAATCACCTATTTTACATTTTTTGGAAAGCTGCAGAGCCTTTTGTATCTCAGTTGACATTCTGGGAGGAGGGGACCTCATCAATAGGCAAGAGACTGGATACACAAATTGGTCAACAAACTCACAATAGGAATAGGGTGAGTTTGTGACTTTGTGGTAGACAGAGGTCCAGAAGATGACATATCTTCTTTCCCCTCTATAATCCAGCTTTTTGATATAGCATGGAAAAGCCTCAGACTGATAGTACATAAAGAGGTGATAGATATAGGCCGAGTACTTGAAGACCCCCTGCCTATCCACTGCACCCAACTGATCATGGATTTTGTTAGCAATGAACTTGGCAAAGTTATATTTGCGGGCAGGGGGTTGGCCTGGGCTGTAAACAGCTAGTAATACTAGCATTGTCTCATCCACATGTTCGTTGGTTCTGTATCCCATCACATAAGCAATCATGTCCAGGAGTAATCTGCCTACTTCAGTGAAGTGGACATCTAAATAAGGAGGTGGCCCTGCAGGCTGGCACTCAGGTCTCATGAATGTCCTGGTGACCTTTTGAATCTCCTCACTGGTCATCTTGGCACCAGTGTCCAGCAGATAGTTCATGGAGAATGGGATTAGCAGCTCTGTCTGATCAAAATGTAGCATTTTGTTGATGGACTCAGGATTAATGTAGAAGAGGATCCTCCCAGATGGAGTGCTAATGGCTCTGTGCTGCACATCATAGTTTTCAGCACATAGGCGAATGATTTCAGGAAACACATTTACAGAGGGGAGACAATAGTATGGCAGGTTGGACTCCCATATGCCATATGTATCATGACCATTCAGGTAGTCCTCTCTCAACTGCCTGAAGGTCTGCAGAAAGTCCCTGTTTCCCACATAGTCTTCAATAAGGTAGTCCTGGTCAGCAAGAGGCAAGGACTGCAGGTCTTTATTGGGTGGATTTAATGGAGCAACACTGAGAGCTGTGGGTGCAGGGGCAACCATTGTATGATTTGATTTTTGAATAAGGTGAGTGCAGTGGTTTGCGAAACTCTTAAGAGCTCAAATGATAGGCCAACTGTAGACAAAGTCTGAAATGCCTTTTACAGTGGAAAAACAGGCTTGCTTCTGCAGATTTTGGTAAATTCACAGGGATTGTGAATTGCTAGGGGTAAATTGCAGAGGGTATGTGAGGTCTACTTAGGAAAGCAGTTGCAGCTGGTCTAAACCCGGCAAAAGGGAACAATGTCGGGCCCCTCGAGGACAAATTTAGAATTTTGGTCCGCGTTTTAACTGTTTTAGTGTTGAAATTATGGTTCCGGGGTAATGCAGGTTACCTTAGCTCACTTCTAGGTAGTAGACAGAGCTTGTACGGAATTTTTACAAGTGCTTTAATGGTGAATTTTACAGAGAAATGGTATGCATGGGCCAAATGGAAGAATTACGGTGAATACCTGGATAAAACGCTTGAAAAGCCTGCGGGCCGAACTGTGGAGGCACAAGGTAGCTGAGTTGATAAGCTTGGGCGGCACAAATTCGAATTTTGGAGGTTCAGGAACAATCTGGCGCGGAAGCAGCAACAAGAGCTCTGTGTATTTTCGCTCGAAAATGACACAAAACGGCTATTTCGGGCGTTAATAACGACAATTTTGGCAAAAATGGGTTATTGGCACTTTTCCGCCAATGACGTCAGCATGATGTCACGGCGGGCCCTGGTACGGAGGTGACGTGGACGGTGAGGTGGCGGCCAGAGTGGAAGACGCGGTGGCAGGGGAATGCGGTGGCAGACAGATGTGGTGGCCGACCACGTGGAGGGCCACGGGCGCGGGGGCGGGAGGTGGTCCGACGTCATGATGACGTGTAGGTGACGCAGGAGGGAAAGCAGAAACGGGGATGGTGGTAAGCGGTTTCCCCGCACCACCTTTGGGCAAATGGCGGTATCGGGGAGGGGGGCTTCGAACAACCCCGTCGCCTACCACGCGTCCCTTGTACAGGGCGGAAAACCACCGTTCCCCGGACGCTAAAGGTCGGCAGATCCGACACTGAAAATGCCCGCCCATCGTTGGATCGGGGGTGGCAGATGATGGATGGCTGGCGGGCCTTCCGGCGGATCGTGCATGTTGGGAAGGGACCTGCCAGCATATTAAAATATTTGATTTAATATTTGGGTGGAGAACTTTAGGTTTAGTGCTTTTTGTGGGTTTTTCGGGGCAAGGTTAATTCAAGGGGGGAAAAAAGGTTTAAAAGTGGGTTTTGAGCAGAGGGAAGGGGTTCTTGTGGAATTTATTGGGCAGAGGTGAGGTGATGGCTTAGGGGGAGGCTGTCACTCCAACCAGAGGTTAGAGCAATCCCATGACAGGGTTGACCATAGTCCCTGGTGGACTAATATCTCCCTTAACAAACTTATTTAGCTATAGTGCTAAAGGGAGGCTATTTATACAATGCTGGGATTTATACACCATAGTGTTATTATAGTAGGGAAAGGGGGACATAGGGGATTTAGATAGTAAAGTTAAGGGTTAATATGGATAAAAGAGGTGAATGAGGAGTGAAATCACTAAGTTTATTTCAAAACCACTTAGTTTTAGGGAGTAGATCAAAATGAAAAGAATTTTAGACAAGAAATGTGGCTTTTAAAGGAATAAGCACCAGCATAAAACCTCAAGTTCTCTTATGAACACAACTGATGAAGGGATGTTAGTTATGAATGGGAAAAGGGAAAATGGAATGTTAGACATGCTCCTTTGCTTTGCTGCCACCTGATGGAGAAGAAGAGCTTCTCAATCCATTGATGCTCCTTGGTGAATAGGTTAGCACATTTTCAATTGTAAGGAATGACATTTCTGCAACCCCATCTGCTTACCCATCTATTTGCCTAGCATTTTTTGTTTCTTCATGGAGGGTGCACTTAGACTTGCAGACCCTTATTTGCCTTTTCTTTTCTCTTGGCCTTTTCTTTTGATTTCCTATCTAGAACTACCCTTATTACTTCCATGGTCCCAGATTAAGCAGTTGGGAACCTTAATTCTCTACCTAAGCTACTGGCCTGCCAAGATTAAACAGTTTGGACAGACTTCTTTCTCTATTCTACAAAAAAAAATTGAAACATGGCATGGTCCAGATTAGGCTTTTGGACCATCCATCAAAATTGAGTCAACATAAAGCTATATACACACAGTGTGTTCTCTTGGAAATATGGGATCTTTGCATCATCAAAGCAGAGCATATTTGGAACTTTCTTTGCCAATCATGAAATATGAAACCTATTGGTATAGGTAGCTAACAGTGGCTCCACATGGGGATGGTTTTTCCATTTGAAAGACCAAGAACAGCAGGTCAGAATGCCTTGGCCCTTGACTGCTTTTACCAAAACTTGAAGTATGCTGCTTTGAAATGCCAAAATTGTGCTCTTCCCATCATGGTAAATGTCTGAACTTATTTGCCTTTTGCTGATACCTTATAATACTTGAGAAACTGCATTTTTACATATTTTTAAAGACAACAATATATACACCTGGATATGTACAATGGAAACACAACTAACTTCATGGATAGTAGTCAAAATAGTGCTTCAACATCCTGCCATTTACAGGACCTTCATTCAAATCAGTTTCATCAAGACTTTTGAGGAAATAAGTATTGTTTCCTTGCACTGCTTGAACAGAAAATGGTCCTGTCCACAGGGAATCGAATTTTCCATGTTTTCCCCTATCCTCTATTCTTGAGTCCCACTTGAGGACTTTGTCTCCAACATTAAAGTCTTCTGCCTTAGTTCTTCTGTCAAAAGCTTTCTTTAGCTTTTCTTGTAAAACTTGAACTCTGCTGTACACTTGATCTCTAGTTTGCTGTAAACATATTATTTGATTTATCCTTCTCTGCATATCATTTGGTTCAGCTTGACTTTCTTGAAGAAGTTTCATGACAGGAATCCCTAGTGATGAAGGGAATTTAGCTTCTAATCCATAGACTAACTCATATGGGCTGGTCCCAATTGATCTCTTGGTTGTTAGTCTATCTGCCCATAAGGCATTCACAAGCTTCTTATGCCAATTCTTTTTGTTTTCTTCTAGCACTTTCTTTATGATGTTTATCAGGCTTTTATTTGATGATTCAGCAAGGCCATTTCCTTGGGGATAGTATGCAGTAGAATGACCCAAGGTAATGTGAAATTTGTGGCAGAAATTCACCATCTTCTTGGATCTGAAAGCAGCAGCATTGTCTGTTATTATTTTGTCAGGACAACCAAATCTAGCCAATATGTTATTCTCCAAAAACTGGATGATTGTTGAATCATTTGCTTGTCTGCATGGAACAGCTTCAATCCACTTAGTGAAGTAGTCTGTAGCTGTTAGAATCCATCTGTGTTGGCCTGAAGATGAAGGGTGAATTTCCCCAATGAAATCCAAGCCCCATTGTTGAAAAGGTCTCTCTGTTGCAATAGGCCTCAAAGGGAGTGGCAGTAATTTTCTCTTTCCCTCAAACACTTGACATTTATGACATGAGGTGGCGAATTTCTTGACATCAGAGAACGTGGTGGGCCAGTAGTAACCAGCTCTCAATATTTTATCCACAGTGGACTTCCAATACAAATGTCCACCACAATTGCCTGCATGAAATTCTTCCATGATTTTGTTAGTCTCATTGTCAATTAAGCAGTTTAACAATATACCCTCATGGTTTTTCCAAAGCAAATTTCCATTCATAACACAAAACTTTGAAGCTTTCATTTTTAGGAACCTACATTTAGTTCTGGATAGCCCTGGGGGAGCACACAGGTTTTGTAACACATAACAGATATCCGAATACCAGGGGGATTGTTCAAAGGCTACATTGATCTTTGGAGTCGCCAGCTCCGGTTCACTGTCCAGTTGGTTGATGTCCAAGGCTTGGAAATTTGTTTCAGACATTAATTTAGCCAGACCTTGTCCTTTTATCAGTTTGGTAGGTTTTATTTCAATGTCAAATTCTAAAATATTTGCAATCCATTTTCCTCTTCTGCCCTCTAAGTTCTCTTGAGTAAGTATGTCTTTGACAATTGGGCTTGGTACATAGGCTATAACATGGGAGTATAGGATGTAAATCCTAAAGTCTTTAATAGCTTTGACCAAGGCATATGCTTGCTTTTCCATAATCTGGTATTTCAGGGGTGCATCTCTAAGAGCTTTACTAAAGAAAGCAATGGGTTTCTCATTTCCTTGGTCATCTTTCTATAATAAGACAGCAGCAATTGTGTGCTGGGAAGCAAAGGAAAATATGATAAATTCCCTATCAAATTGTGGATTTGTTAGGACTGGAGTTTGGGTGAGGGCCAATTTTATTCCTTCAAAGGCTTGACTTGCCTCTGTCGTCCATTTTACTTTTGAATCCTTTTCTAACATGTTATTCAGTAACCTGCTCAATTCGGCCAGATTTGGGATAAATCTCCTCAGGAAGTTGATTTTACCCAAAAAGGCTTGTAATTCCTTTATATTTCTTGGGTGAGGCATTTGTAAGATGGCCTAGATTCTGTCTGGATCAATCCTAATGCCATCTTTAGAAATGATGTGGCCCAATAGTTTACCTTCCTCTAAACCAAACAAGGATTTCTTAGGATTTAAGGAAATTCCATACTTCCTACATGTTAGGAAGATCTGTCTCAAATGTTTCAAATGTTCTTGGTCTGATTTTGAGAAAGGTGTGAGGTCATCCAAATAAATGACTAAAAAGTCATGAATCTCCTTGGCAAAAGCAATATCCATTGCTCTTTGAAATGTTTCCCCTGCATTTTTCAATCCAAAAGGCATTTTTACATATTTGAAAGTTCCCCATGGGGTTGTAAATGCAGTTTTGTCTTGATCATCAGGGTGTACTAGGATTTGATTAAAACCTGAGAATCCATCAAGTAATGAGATCCTTGAGGCACCTACCACTCTTTGGAGGATGTGATCCATCTTAGGTAAGGGATAGTTATCTTTGAGGGATACTTGATTCAAGTTCCTAAGATCCACACAAAGCCTTATTTCACCAGTTTTCTTTCTTGTAGGGACTAAGTTTGAAATCCAATCAGAGAATCTGATTGGTGCTATGATGCCTGCCTTGAACATTTTCTGTACCTCTTGTTCCATTGCTGGGAGAAGCATAGGATTGATTCTCCTCAATTTTTGTTTAAAGGGTTTTTGATCTGGCTTGAGAGGGATAGTGTGTTGAATTACAGAGGTGTCATAGGATTTTAAATCCTCATAACTCCATGCAAAGACATCCTGGAACTCTTTAAAGAGGTCAATGTATTTGGGCTTTTGGTCAGGAGGTAAGGAAGCAGACAATTTTATTATTTTGGGTTGTTCAGCAGTCCCAATGTTACATTCTTCTATGGCAGTGTTGAGGGGCTGCATTTTTGGTTTGTTGGGAACATCATTGGAGTCGAAAATGTCTTCTAAAGGAGCTAAGCCTGTTGGAAGAAAATTGTCCTTCAATTGTATCACTTCAGCCTCATCTTCGGCTGTCTCCTCATAACTGATTTGTTGAATTTCTTGTATGTTATCTTTGTTGAAAATTGTAGGATTTAGTATTTGGTTAGCTGTTTTGGGTGATATTGCTTTGTTAATCTGTCTACTCTGTATTTGTGATTGACTTGCTCTTTCAGTGTCAATGTTTAGTCCTGAAAATTCTTGCTGTAAAGTCAAGAAATTGTTTATTTGAGTATCATCATCAAACACTTGCCAATCCTTGACATTGTTTGGGACAGATGGTCTATGTTTTATCTCGGCTGAAAAGCAGTGGTGGGGCTCAAAAGGTAGCTTGCAGGTGCTTGCAAATGTGGCCAAGCTATGGGCATGCAGGTTATGGGTTCTAGGAATTTTGGTAATTTGAAATTCAGTGAAGGACTGTAGTATTTCAACAGCAGCAGATCTATAAGATCTCAGTCTTTTGTCATTGGTGACAAAATTTCCCTTTACTTGTTGGATAACTAGGTCTGAGTCCCCTAGAATTGACACTTTTATGGCTTGTAAGGACTTTACTAGTTTAAGGCCTAGTAGAAGAGCTTCATATTCTGCCATGTTATTGGTGCATCTGAAATTTAGTCTGTAGGCTCGGCCCTCTGCATGACTGTGTTGTTTATTATGTATCCAAACTCCAGCTCCTGCCCCTAATTTGTTGACTGAACCATCAAATTCAAGAAACCATAGGTTCTCTCTTTCTAGGGGAGGTTTCATAACCCCTTTGTGATCCGGGACCATAAGTTGAAGTTCTGGTTTTTTACCTGGTTTGTCTTCTAGGACAGTCTGATCACTTGATTGAATTAGCTTGATTTCTAGAACAACAGCTTTGCTTAGTGATGGTTTAACCATTATTTCTTGGGTAGTAGTTTTTTCATCAGTGTCCTCCTCTTGTATCAGTGTATTGGTTTCAACCTCATTGTTTGAGGGAGTTGTATTATTATTGAAGAGTATGTATGAGTCTATGTCTGAATGGACAGCATATATGGGAAAGTTTTGGGGCTTTTCTTCACTGCTGACCATGTATTTCATTAGTGTTTCTCTGTATAGTCTCTTTGGTTGCCCAAAAATAGAGATGGTGGCGTATGACATGTCCAGTTGTAGGGAACCTTGAAGTTTAGCCCCCCATGACCTGGATAACAGCATCCCATACTTGGGTGGCATATCAGCAACTACAACATCCATTAGAATTGTCTTATTTGGGTACTGAACAAGGGACACACACAGGTCTTTTATTAGACCTAAACACTTGACTTGGCTGGAGTCAAAGGAGAATAGGTCCTTATATGGCCTTGTAATATCTAGATTAAGTCTTTCCATGACTGCTTTTGGCATGAGGTTGTGAGAGGCACCTGAGTCAAACATTGCATTGTGTAATATCTTATCATGAACATGTAAACTGACATAAAAAGGTAATATCCCTGTGACCACTGTTTTTCCATCAACTTCTGGACCGAACAGCAATTCTGGGGTATCATCCAGCACATTGACATCATCTTTGTTGTTAGTAAGTTGAAGGGACTTCTTGATTTGTTGTTTATAAATGTCATGCTTGGCTAGTTCTGAAAGAGGAATAGCTACCTTCAATTTACTAATTTCAGTTTCTAGGTCAAAGGGTTTTTCAGATTGGGTCTTTTGGCTGTGGATGACAGTTCTTTCCTTGTTCACTAACTCTTCTTCTTGATTCTTATCTTGATCTTGAGGCTTGCCCTTCTTGCTCATCTCTTGAGAGGTGTTACTTAGGTTGGGCTTCAAGGGTGAGGGATCTACTGGCTGCTGTTTTGAGGAAAAGGTTTCAGCTATTTCCTCAACGGTTACCTCATCTGTATTTGGACCAGTTTTGTTACTTGGTTCTGTGACAATGGTTCTTTTGGGCTGCTGGCTGTCCTTTGTCTTTTCAGGCTGAGTTACATTTACAGTTCTACTCCTTAGCTTGTATTGTTTATGGACTTCATAAACAGCTGTGTCATAGCCTTTCTTAAAGTCAAATGACTCACCTGATTTGGTTTGGAACAGCTTGATTTCATCATTCTCATGATCTTCTTGTGTTAAAAAGACTTGACTTTCACCATCCAAACCCATTAGATTAATGTGGGGATCTTCATTGGGTTCACTTGCTGTGGAAGTCTCAGCATAATTCTCTTGGAAAGGGGGTCTTATGTCTGGGTCAGAATTGGCCTTGCCAACGTTTGGATTTTGAGTTCTCCTAAAATTTGGATTCCTAGGAGGGTTGTTTTGTGGTGCTTCCCATGATGACTTTCTCTCAACTGATTCCACTCTATCTCCCAATCTCTTCATACCAGTGAGTATTGCATCCAGTTTTTGATCAAAGACTGAGGGTTCTTCTTTGAAGGTGGTTCTCTTTTCCAACCTTGCTCTGTTTCTTTTGGCAATCAGGGTAGCTTCCACTGTGACATCAACCTTTTGGGAATCTGCAAGGGTTTCAGGAGCTCTCTCCTTCAACTGGTAGGCCATATCAGGATCAAAACCATCAGGAAATTTGTATAAGGCCAAATCAGGGGGAGGTCTTAAATTTTGCGGGATTGCGTTATATACATTGTTGAATCTTGCACAATACTCCAAAACAGTCTCTTGGGGACCTCTTTTGATAGTGTCATATTCGCCAAGTATGTGCAGAGGATCTTTCTTTTTCTTCCATCTGTTAGTAAAGGCTTGATACAGCTCATCAGGAGTTGTGATGGAATTTGCATTCAGGGATCTGAACCAAGTTCTTACATCCCCAGTGAAACTTTGAACAAACATCCTCATTCTCACACTGTCATCATCTATTTCATAGGTCTCAAAATGGTCTTGCATCCTTTTGGCATGCTGAATAGCTGTAAAAGGGCCAGTGGAGTCAAAATATGAGATTTTAGTTTGGTAGTCTTGGGGTAGAGCTGCAGCATTAGCTGGTAACTGCAAGGGTGCATATCTGTTAGCCATATTCACAAGGTTTGGGGGATTCACAGGAGCAATTGGGATAAAAGGAACGATGTGTACCACTGGGGTAACAGGTGTAGCAGCACCTAGAGTGTTGGTCAAGGGGATTTGTGCAGTGGGTGAAGATGTGAAAGGAGGTCTTTGAGATGTTGATGGTGAACTGGGGGAGACAGGAGTTGACCGAAACAGAACCTTGATAGGAGTTGGAACTGGTTCTGGGTGAGCTATCTCAGGACTCAAATCACTAGGATTTTCCTGCCTTTGCTGTTTCCTAATTATTTTGGGAATTGTATTTGGATTTTCAAAAACTGCTGGTGGATTTGGGTCAGGGTTTGACCTAGTGTGCCTGGTTTCCCTTTTAGGAGCCAGCTTCTAAACTTCTTTTTGGTATTTTTAAGATATTTTTTAGGACTGCTTTAAGGGACTGCTCAAGCTTTTAAAACCACTGTCTTGGCAGACAACAGTTGAAAAACAATATGCTCAGATCCCCAGTGGAGTCGCCATTTATGTTCACACCCAGGTTGGTCCCTATGACTCCCAAGGGAATACGGCCGAGGTAACCACTAACCAGTCTTTGGATTGCAGCCTCTAGCCAAGCTGTAATCAGAGAGGGCTCTCTCTTTAAAGTTTAGCTCTGTTTTGATAGTATTTTAGGCTAGCTATGATGTTCAAGGTTTTGTTTTTGAAATGTGTTTGGTGATGATTCCAGTTAATATCTATAGGTACTTACTAGCATGTCTTACTCCATTGGGCATGGGGTCAGTGGTCCTTTAGTTTGTCTGATACTGTGTGATACCTTAGTGATGCTGCAGAGCCAGATTAGTGTCTGAGGAAAAACATTCATAATAGTTATTAAGTGGGTGTATCCAGTTTATGCAAGGCAATTAAGAATCTCACAGAAAAACTGCTAAAGAAAAGACGGTAGGAACATCAATCTAGAAGCAATGAAGAATTTCTAGTTAACATTGACACATATAGAATTAATAGACACATGAGCAGCTAAGAATTCATGTATATCGTTAATTCTGGAAACTAACATTCACAGCAGTAAAAATTGAGCACAAGGTGTAATAAAACAAATCCTGTACTATTCTTTTTCTTTACTGCTAGCTTAGTACAACATGAGTATGGTTTGATAAACATAAGAAGACAAGAAACAGAGATTGAGGAAAACTTGTTATTTCATCAGACAGCACAGGAATTTTGCATCAGCACATCTAGCACCACCCATACATCAAATACTTCAGGAAATCACTGAGCTGGTCCAGCCCTCTGTATTAGATAAAACTGAAAGTATACAATAGATTCTCCTTGGAGTCAAAAATCACCAACCCCTTATGCATTACTAAGGGGAGTATTTATACAAAATTTATATGTAAAAATATCAAGAAAAGGAGTTAATGGCTCATAAATGTTATGCCAACTCCTGGAGCTTGGTAGCTAAGAAAGTAAAAGCTGTAGTAACTTTTTATTGCTTTAGCTGTCAAAAATAGTCAGAAATTGATGACTTGGTGGGTGTCGAAGTCGGCTGAGGCTAAGCTGTCCGAATATGCGCATTTGCTTATCCTTTAGGCTAGCTGTCATTGTCCTTATACTGAGTCACCCTTTCAGCTGCCTTTATTTCTGACTTTGTCATGCTGTTTGTCTTGTAGTGACCTGGAGCTGGCAGTGGCCGAACAACAGAGGCTACCGTGGCAAAATCTAAAGCATTGCTTGCCACCAATCCTCCTTAGGCATTTGATGCCTCCAAATTTTTATCAAGGTCTCATCAGCCTCTGTATACCTATAAAAGTTAGGAGGAGTTTCAAATAGATGATTTACCTCATTTTCAATGAAGAACAGGCCTTCAAGTTTTTCATACAAGCTCTGTCCTGTGGGGGGCCCTGTTTGCTCAGATGTACTGCCAGATGCAATAATCTGATTTTCAATAGTGGTTGCCATTCTGTTGGAAAATTGATCTCGAGAGATCAGTCTTCCTCCACCACTTAGGAGGCTGGGCAGTCCCTCTGATTGCAGCACTGCCATCTTGACTTTATATTCCTCCACCTCATCTTGTATCTCATAGCACTTCCTCTCCACAGTTTGTACATAGTTCCTGAGAGTTAGTACCTTATTAGTGTTATAGAAATTTTTGTGCCTTACAGCATGAAGCATGAAATGTCAATAATCTAAGGGATCCAAAGTCCCTAAACATGTTGTTCCTACCCCTAGAGGAACAAGGTCAGCAAACCACAGCACTAAATATCAGTTCTCCACCTGAAAACACTAAAAAACAAGCAAATTCTGGATCATGTCAACTGCTCCACTGAGCATCTGCGCTGAATGTCAACTGCTCCACTCTGTACCTGCGCTGAATGTCAACTTTAATGAAGGCTACCTGCGCTGGGCGAGATTGGCCAAGTGGCACAGTCATTCCTCAAGGTGTCAATGCTCAGGAAGCTTCCAAAATGACACTTAGATCAGGGAATTCGCCTAGTGATGAGTAAGAGGATCTAGATCTCCAAGTGGAAGCAAGAACCTCCAAGTGGACTCAAGAACTGAAGAATAACTGAAGTGGGAGAGGACACTAGTCAGCTTCATGCCAGCCTCAAGCTGACTCATCCTTTCTCCAAAACTCCTATATATAGAGCTCTCTCATGAGGTCTAAGCAGGCTGGAATCTTGTGAATGTAAGGAAGTGTTGTTGGTTTGAGTATAGAACTATTGGGTGATTTGCTTGAAGGAGGTGAAGAGGAGATTTCTTTCTGCTGGGAGGTGCTGCTGGATTGGGCTTCTTATGGTTGTAACACTCTCAGAACTTTACTTCTTCCATTAATAAAGCATTTGAGGTTCTTCTATATGCATGTGTCTCAATGGTGAATTGTTATACTTGTGTATTTGATTTATTCTAATCCTTGAATCAATTATGAATGTATGCTTCTTGTAGTTTCCCTCTCTTGCCCTTTTGCAGGATCTTTGTGTAGCTGGGCCAGTGAAAGAGCAAGGAGCTGGGGGCAAGCAGCAAAGAGAGAAGATTGGATCAATCATTAGCGGAAGACAACGGTTAGTGGATCTCTTTCTCCCCTCTCTTACATCTCATAAAGAAGTAATCTCGAATAGCTTTGCATTTGGTTGTTGCTGAGGTACTATCACCCTTAGAGTGGGATAGGGTCATTCCGTATTGGATACTTTTCCCAACAACAAATTGGTGACTCCGCTGGGGAACGTATCTTGTTGGTTGTTTGTGTTTTTTCTATTCATTTCATAAACACAGGGAGTACCGAATCGAACTGCATTTGGATCTTTCAAATGCAAAGTAGAGGGCAGCTACTCTAGCTCAGTTTCTGGGCAAGTTTATGATTTGAAGAGCTGATCCACAAGGACTCTAAATAGCTCTTAGTGATAGCTTTTCATCCTCCTTTTCATCCCTTAGTGTGTACTTGACTGATAGCTTCTGATTTGGCCAAAAACTGTGAATTTTTGAGCAATCTGTGACCCGGAAACTGAGAAAAACGAAAGTTTGAATCTTCAGTGCAGGTGCTGTGAAGGCAGTCTGCATTTCAGCGCAGTTCCCGAAGGGGCTACCTGCACTGAAGGTCAAAATGACAGTGTACCACCTGCGCTGAACCAGTCTTGCCTTGTGCTACTGGGGTTTCCTGCTGTTTCTTGCCCTGTTTTCACCCTTGTTTTGCAGCCTGTTACCAGTTAATGTACCTATCTGAAACCAACTTTCCTTGCCACTATTCCGCCTCGGTTGTATAAAGAAACTGTATTTGTTCTTTGTGTATTTCTTATATCATTTGCAGTTTCACATGACGAAAGTGAATCAGTCTTGCTGTGGCCTCTTAGATCTAGACCTGTGATAAAGTGTCATTTTGATCTTAAGAGTTAGTTTGTTTGTTGTTCATAGATGATTGAGTTTTTGCTTTCATTATATGGTTTGAATTTATATATTTCTAGTGTCGAAACAAGTAAATCTTAAGGTGTCTTTTGATTTTGGACAAGCTTGTTTGCTTTCACTTGAAATTGAATTCAAAGTTATACAACAGCTTTCTTTTTGTATCGCATAAACATTAAGAAAGAGAAAAGAAATACCTGCATTGTGCATGTACATTATGACAGTTTGCATGTTGATTTAGGAAAAAGTGCATTAGTGTGTGCTCTATGATCTGTGTGAAAAGATGTTGTCTTTCTTTTCCCTCAGTAGTTAAGATTTTCAAAGTTGAAAGATTGAAAAGCTTGCTTATCATCTTAGACTGCATTTAGGAGTGTTACTATACATCTCGTGGTGATCCATAAAGGCAAACTGCTAAACAAGATCAACCTTAAAATAAATTGAATTTACATAACAACGCATTGAAACATAACGCAAACACATAGAGGTCTAAGCTAGAGACGTGTTCCGGCGTCGTTAAACGTGATATCTTAGCGTTGAGTGGTTGGGTGATTCCTCCACGGTGAAGCGATAAGTATCAATACGGACTTGTGCTCCCACGTACCGTCGCGTATATATTGGGAGACCCCTATAGGAACAAAGCCTTTATCCATAGGAAACCGTGTCGGCCGCCCTACTGATCGCAATGCAGTGAACACAGCATTCACGAAGATCGACCACTCGTACCGTAAAACGTATTCTGTGGTTTTGCGAAAAGTTTGGCACACCCTCTGCCTAGAACTCCAGAGCAGTTTCTTTTGGCCTTTTTCAAACTCTATAACTGAAAAAGTCCATCCGAGCATTTGTCACTTCGGGCTCGTTAAAACATCGAAGGAGACTAGAGTCATCTTTAGCTTTTTCTCGACTCTTAAAAAGTGAAAAAGCAAGTTGTGTCTAAAGCGTCGTTATAAAAATTTATTTTAAACGGAACATAATCACCTCCTATTCCTGCGTTGATCTGTAGGTTGAGAACATGGAACGCCCCAACCAAGGAATTCCACATGATGGAAATCCTAGTCCTTTCTCCTCTTGGGGAGAAGTTGGTGCGCCCCACATGGCCACATTGTCGCTTCCAGGACTGACAATTGGCCTGCCAATTTGGCTATTCTCAACCAATGTAGTTCAGAACACCATGGTTCCTGAACAGTCGAGTCAACAGTTAGATCAGTCTAGAACTACCCACCAGCCTTCTACTTCCTATAACTCTTCCTCCGATCCTTCATCTTCGCAAGGTAGAGCCGGCAAAAGCCAAGCTCCCATAGAGAAGAAGGAGAAGAAGAAGAGAGAGAAGAAGAAGAAGGAGCCTAAGGCGACTGGGGGCAAGCAAAAGACATCTGACAAAAATCCACACACAGCACGGACTGGGCCTAAATCGCCATTTGTCATATGTAGAGGAGACCACTTCCATAGATATTGTCCCTGTATTCCCCGGATACTAAGGGACTGGTCCCCTCGTTTGCACAATTCGGGAGCATCAACCTCTGATAGCCATGTTGAATGCTTACCGTCAACCAGCGAAAGTGAAGGTTCAAGACAAAGGGGGGGAACAAGATTCCCCTGCAGACTGTGTGAAGGCGATCACGCCATCCACCGTTGTCCCTTCTTAGACGAAGCGAAGAGAGTTTTGGAAGATCGCCCGGTTTCACCATTGAGACTTCCTCCTGGATACAAAAAACTCGTGCCAAGTCCTTCGTTGGTTGAAAATACAGCTGGCCCACTCAAGTGGTCAGCTGAAGCATCAGTCATTGAAAATGAACCTACTGAATCCAGACCAGACGAAAGTCTAAAGGTCGATACGGCAGTTGACCCGGTTCTTCCTTCAGAGGTTTCATCCTCAAATGACACCGTCACTGAAGATTCATCTTCAAATAACACCCTCACTGAAGAGAATAAGGATGACACCATCCAGATTCTTTTCATCAACACCGACTCTGATGAGCATCAGGGCAATGCGCCCATTCCTTTATCGCAGGAAGGAACATCGTCAGGGTCATATCCGGCCGTATATTCGGTCCCACCACCAAGCAACCTGGTTGTGTCCTTTGATTGGAACCAACTAGGCAGACCCCGGTTACCAGCCAGTATACCATTCAGAATCATAGTCCAAATTTACAGAATGGTAATGGCTGGAACTATCATTGATGAAGGGGCATCTGTGAGTATCCTTTCCTCTATTGCTTGGAAAGCACTGGGTTCCCCGGAGCTTTTGCCTGAGATAAGAAATCTCTCGGGTTTTGATAAAGGAACCAGTCGACCATTAGGGATCCTCCCCAATGTACCTGTTACATTGAAAGGGAAGACCGTTCAAATGAACGTGATGGTTGTTCAAGGACCCTTGGATTATAACCTACTCCTTGGACGAGACTATATATATTGCATGGGAGCTATAGTCTCCTCACTCTTTAGAGTAATGTGTTTTCCACACGAAGGAAGAATGGTCAAGCTCGTAGACCAACTTTCATTTTCGGGATCACGCATCGCAAATAGTCACATACCAACCCTCAATGGTCTATTCACTCAAGAAATGTCTCCACCCCCAGTCCTCCTTCCCGATGAGTGCGAGTGATTTGGAAAGATGGGACTGGAACCCAGGGGGCATGCATCCTGGTCTGCTTCGGGCAGAGGAAACCTTGGGTATAAAGTAGAATTTCCGCGAAAGAATATGACTAGTCCGTACCCCGTCCGTGGATGGAAGATGGGTTGTTCTAGAACAGGATTCTTTTGTTAAGGTTACTTGCTTGACAAAGGTCATTCACCATTGTCTACTTCGGTAGACAGTGCCGAGGAAATGTTTTCGTTTGATGGTGTTAACAAAACAATCTTTGGGTAACCAGAAAGAGGCAAGCCTCACCCTTTAAAACAAATGTTTTATCGGATAAGTAGGGGCAGCCTTGAAATTGTACTTTATACCTGGGGGCATGCAAACCTTTTGGAGTGCAAGCTAAGGGCGGTTATTTATCTGTTTTTTAGATTAGCCATTTCCGAACTTGCATAAAGAAAGGATGAGAGGGAGCATAGCTTATGTGAGGTGCGAGCTCTATAAAAAATGGAATCTTGCAGGAGACATTCTTATCCTATGACTGGTATATCGAGCAGTTTTACCGTGGAATTTATGCTCGTTAAAAAATAGAAAAGCGAGATCCGAGCAGTTTTAGCACATAGTTCATGCTCGTTAAAAAATAAACATAAGATTGAGCAAGAGTTTCCTCCAGAGTTTAAGCTCATTAAAAAATGAACCCATCTTGGTAAATAACCACTGTGATCGTAAATTTATTAGCCATAAAAAGCCTTGGTCGTGTTTGCACCCGCCACCTCCATTCCATTTGGCCAATCGTTCACCTCCATATGATTGTTTACCTATTTTGAGGAACAGCTGCGAAGAGTGATTTCACTTAGCCATCCTTGTGACACTGTCGTGATTGGAAAATTCCAACCTGTACCTGGAATCTGCTGCTATCCCTGTTTATCACTCGTTCCTCAAAAGACGAGTCTTCTTTGAGCTCTTTTCTCCTGACTCGTAAAATATGAAAAGTTTGCCGAGTTTTGGCCTTCCAGCTCGTTAAAGTGACCGGAAGAGCTATCCCTCCTCTAGATTTTAATCTTTTTGGACCTGAGGGATTATTACACAAAAAGGTCGAGCGCTTGTTTTATTCGGCTCGTTAAAGTTATCGAAAACTCATCCCTTCTGTATTGTTTTATACTTTTTCGGACTTAAAGGATTAGATGACGAAAAAGGAATTTTGGAGTTAACTTTCTGTACCTTTTCAGACTCTCTAAAAATGAAAAGGACCGAGTTTTCCTTGTCGTTAGACTCGTTAAAATGATTAAATAGCGACAAACTTGTCTTTAGACGAGAACGAGTTTCCCTATCGCTAGGCTCGTTAAAACATAGCGATGGGCTTGCCCGAAGGGCAGGTTATAGAACAAGCATATGTTATCCTCCTCAAGCTTGACAAAAATAAAGAGGTACTGGTCAGAAATGACTGGGGAAAAATTGGGAGAACCTCAAAGCTTTAATGGTAGCAAGTCACTCTTGAACATGACACTTTTCCTCCGTATCACATCGGGTTGGGTTGTTTCATTCACCGGTCTTCGCCAAACCATCCACATTTGGGGTAATGCTACCGATCCATCGCATCAGTGTCGTTATATGTTGAAGAGATGTTGTTCAGAAAGAGTCAACCGCGTCCCATCCACTGCCATACATTATCCTTCATCCACCCATGATCGCCACCCTGAATCATATCTCAGAGATTGTTTTCACCTCCACTAAAATCATTAGCTCCGTTCTGTGTCACTGATGTGGGATTCATTAAGGCCCTCCTTTGACGGATCGCTTCTTGTCGACTTCAGCTCATTATCCAAGAAGTTGATCTAGGAACACCCCCCTCAGTACTTTGAAGCTTGCATGCCTCAATGGCAAGTTTCTCACTTCCGGCGACAGGTATACATCAATGACCTTCGACCAGAAGATTTTGCGTGGTGTTCGACACCAAGTCCTTTATTCACACCACGTGAATTGTACTGCAGTACCTTGAGGGTCATTATCATTATCGGTGATTCCTCTCGCTCTTGTTAACGGTTTACATTATTGACCGGTAATCAAGCGATGTCTTTCCATGTTCGACTTCAGCGCAATTCTCACATGGATCGACTTGTACTTAGAGTGAAGATCGAACGAGTTTGAAGACCCCGGATCTAGTTTCATCCATCTGGGCTGCGATATATATTCAGGAAATATAAAGACATTTGACATGTACATCATTGCAGCAGATGATCATCCTACTCAAAGGATGATAATTTCAGCAGAGAATTATCAGTCTACCATCAGACGATCGTTTGTTATATGTACCAAAATGAATTTATAAAGCTGAGCATGGGAATGCCCGCCTCAGCTAGATCATGAAAGCAGAATGAAAAATAATGTATTGTATTGTATTTTATTACAGGTCACCTCTCAGCGATTGAATGAACTTCGGATCCTCCTGGTAAACCATTTCACCCGATAAACGACCTCATACTTTAGGGGGCAACTGTTATAGACATTTTTGTGCCTTACAGCATGAAGCATGAAATGTCAATAATCTAAGGGATCCAAAGTCCCTAAACATGTTGTTCCTACCCCTAGAGGAACAAGGTCAGCAAACCACAGCACTAAATATCAGTTCTCCACCTGAAAACACTCAAAAACAAGCAAATTCTGGATCATGTCAACTGCTCCACTGAGCATCTGCGCTGAATGTCAACTGCTCCACTCTGTACCTGCGCTGAATGTCAACTTTAATGAAGGCTACCTGCGCTGGGCGAGATTGGCCAAGTGGCACAGTCATTCCTCAAGGTGTCAATGCTCAGGAAGCTTCCAAAATGACACTTGGATCAGGGAATTCGCCTAGTGATGAGTAAGAGGATCTAGATCTCCAAGTGGAAGCAAGAACCTCCAAGTGGACTCAAGAACTGAAGAATAACTGAAGTGGGAGAGGACACTAGTCAGCTTCATTCCAGCCTCAAGATGACTCATCCTTTCTCCAAAACTCCTATATATAGAGCTCTCTCATGAGGTCTAAGCAGGCTGGAATCTTGTGAATGTAAGGAAGTGCTGTTGGTTTGAGTATAGAACTATTGGGTGATTTGCTTGAAGGAGGTGAAGAGGAGATTTCTTTCTGCTGGGAGGTGTTGCTGGATTGGGCCTCTTATGGTTGTAACACTCTCAGAACTTTACTTCTTCCATTAATAAAGCATTTGAGGTTCTTCTATATGCATGTGTCTCAATGGTGAATTGTTATACTTGTGTATTTGATTTATTCTAATCCTTGAATCAATTATGAATGTATGCTTCTTGTAGTTTCCCTCTCTTGCCCTTTTGCAGGATCTTTGTGTAGCTGGGCCAGTGAAAGAGCAAGGAGCTGGGGGCAAGCAGCAAAGAGAGAAGATTGGATCAATCATTAGCGGAAGACAACGGTTAGTGGATCTCTTTCTCCCCTCTCTTACATCTCATAAAGAAGTAATCTCGAATAGCTTTGCATTCGGTTGTTGCTGAGGTACTATCACCCTTAGAGTGGGATAGGGTCATTCCGTATTGGACACTTTTCCCAACAACACTTAGCAGTGAGGACAGCCTCGGTTCTGTTGGCAAGGCCTATTGCTGCCAGTTCCTCCTTTTCTTGCCTGTTCAGGAAGTCTATCATCCTGTTGGCCTGTTCTGGCTTGTCTCCCAGTGTTGTCTTGGCCTTATGGATTTCTGCTTGTGCTTGGCCCATTAAGTCCATCTGTTCATGTATTGTTTTGATTGACCTCCATTGTTGATTGATGGAATGGCCAATTTTGGCCCATAGAATCCTCTTTATGTCAGTCATGGTAGTCTCTAGATTCAGTTCCTTCTCTAAGGCCTTGATCTTGTCTTTTAGGGCCTTTATTTCTTTGCCCTGCTCTGCTACAGTTACTTTTGACTTGTCATATTTGGCATCCAGTTCTGCCAATTTTTCCTTGGCCTTCTTTATTTCATTGGCCTGGAGCTCCATTTCCTTGATGGCCTTAGTCAATTCTTCTATACTTGCACTGGCATCTGGAGCTGCTGCTGTTCCTGCTGCTTCTGTTGTGGGGGCCACTGCTGCCCCTGAAGTTGTTGCTGTTGTTGAAGTAGTTGGAGGAGCTTGGGAAGTGGATTCTCCCTGTTTATCTTGTAATGCTCCTTCCAGCTCTTTCTCCAAATCCCTGATCCTCTGGTCTTGCTGCATTATGAGGTCTAATTGGTCATCAACCTGTTTTTGCTTTTGAAGCTCTGCGGTTTGAGGGTGCTCTGTGGGCTGCAGCTTCAACCTCTTCTTTAATGCATTCAGGTCATCATCTTTCTTCTTCATAAGGGCCTTCACACCCTTCGGATCACTAGGATCATGTCCAAGATCAATGATGATGTCCTCAAGAGACTTTATTCTATTGTCTTTGGCCAAGGAGGACATTCTCTCGAAATCCAACTGTGTATTGGTGTTTTTTAGGGATTCTTTCAGCTCATGGGCCATGGTTTCCCTCTCCACCAAGGTTGCATAAACCATTTCTCCAGCTTGCTTGTGGAGTTCTATTTGGTCCATGGGATGGATGTCTTTGGCCATGACCTCCACCCTTGTCTTCACAAAATCTGCAGCTGACTTAGGCTGCGGTATTGTAGGCTTAAAGTGACTGAGGATTATTTTTTCCTCTTTAATGTCATACACAGACACTAGCCTTTCTTGCTGGGCTGGTGTTGCATCTATAAATTGCTTGTAGACCTCAGCCCTCAGCAGATCATTCTAAGCTTTTATTTGTTTGAAAGAAGCCTTAGTGCTCTTGGGCTTCTTGTTCTGCTGGGAGGAGGAAGACACCTCCAAACCAAGTTGCAACCCTTTCTCATGCTGAAAGGAGCTTGTCCCTGTGTGCTGGCTGCCCTCCCTGTTTTTCCTTGAGCTGTCAAGGAATTCTTCAGTGATGTCTTCTACCTCTGGGGAGTCTAGCCTTTGCCTTTTGGCTCCTGGTTGTTGGGAGGATCCACTAATTGGAGTGGACTCTTTTCTATCTCTTTTCATACCCCTTTCTTCATGTGCTGGGGTCTGCAAACTTGGAGCAGTCAATGGCTCAGTCTGTGGAGGTGGAGTTTGCATTACTGGAGCTGCTGGTAGCTCCGTTTGTTGAGGGGTAGTCTGCTCTTGCTGCTATTCTGTTTGCTGCCCTTGTTGGGGCTCTTGATGCTGCTCATTTGCAGGGGCAGGCTTTTCTTTCACTGTTTCCTCCTCTGCACCCATTATCCCTTTGCCTTTGTCTGCAGCTGGTGCTGCTGTGGAAGGTGCTTGTGTAACTGGTGCAGTCCTTGAGGCCGAGGTCCCTTCTCCTGTTGAATAAGGCCGCTTGAAAGGTACCTGCTGCACAGAGTCTAGGTCAATGGTTTTTTCAAGCTCCTTCATATTCTTTAGCATTATCTCTTCTTCAGTTAGCTTTTCAACTAGAGTACCCTGCTGCCATTCTTGCTGGTTGGCATATCTTTCAATGTGTGGGTATTGGCAATGTCTATAACCTAGAAGCCTGTATTTGTTTCTTCTGGCAGTAATGAAGCCCTCAGGGTCATAAGGGACCCACCGAAAACTATATGATAGTTTATATTTGTCCTTGAGGATGAGGTCAGCATCTTCCCACCCTTCTTTCTGATTCATGATGAAGGGGCCCAACTGGTGTTTGAACTTGAGGTGGGCCTTCTTTTTGGCGCTGTGGAAGTGGGTGAGGTCAGATTGAATCAGCTGCCTGTAATACTCCAAGGCAAACATCCTCATAGGCACATATTTTGGGAGCCTGTATGGACAGAGCTCACAGCCATAGACTCTGATGACTGTATGATCCTCATATAGGTACCAATCACCTATTTTACATTTTTTGGAAAGCTGCAGAGCCTTCTGTATCTCAGTTGACATTCTGGGAGGAGGGGACCTCATCAATAGGCAAGAGACTGGATACACAAATTGGTCAACAAACTCACAATAGGAATAGGGTGAGTTTGTGCCTTTGTGGTAGACAGAGGTCCAGAAGATGACAGATCTTCTTTCCCCTCTATAATCCAGCTTTTTGATATAGCATGGAAAAGCCTCAGACTGATAGTACATAAAGAGGTGATAGATATAGGCCGAGTACTTGAAGACCCCCTGCCTATCCACTGCACCCAACTGATCATGGATTTTGTTAGCAATGAACTTGGCAAAGTTATATTTGCGGGTAGGGGGTTGGCATGGGCTGTAAACAGCTAGTAATACTAGCATTGTCTCATCCACATGTTCGCTGGTTCTGTATCCCAGCACATAAGCAATCATGTCCAGGAGTAATCTGCCTACTTCAGTGAAGTGGACATCTAAATAAGGAGGTGGCCCTGCAGGCTGGCACTCAGGTCTCATGAATGTCCTGGTGACCTTTTGAATCTCCTCATTGCTCATCTTGGCACCAATGTCCAGCAGATAGTTCATGGAGAATGGGATTAGCAGCTCTGTCTGATCAAAATGTAGCATTTTGTTGATGGACTCAGGATTAATGTAGAAGAGGATCCTCCCAGATGGAGTGCTAATGGCTCTGTGCTACACATCATAGTTTTCAGCACATAGGCGAATGATTTCAGGAAACACATTTACAGAGGGGAGACAATAGTATGGCAGGTTGGACTCCCATATGCCATATGTATCATGACCATTCAGGTAGTCCTCTCTCAACTGCCTGAAGGTCTGCAGAAAGTCCCTGTTTCCCACATAGTCTTCAATAAGGTAGTCCTGGTCAACAAGAGGCAAGGACTACAGGTCTTTATTGGGTGGATTTAATGGAGCAACACTGAGAGCTGTGGGTGCAGGGGCAGCCATTGTATGATTTGATTTTTGAATAAGGTGAGTGCAGTTGTTTGCAAAACTCTTAAGAGCTCAAATGATAGGCCAACTGTAGACAAAGTCTGAAATGCCTTTTACAGTGGAAAAACAGGCTTGCTTCTGCAGTTTTTGGTAAATTCACAGGGATTGTGAATTGCTAGGGGTAAATTGCAGAGGGTATGTGAGGTCTACTTAGGAAAGCAGCTGCAGCTGGTCTACACTCGGCAAAAGGGAACAATGCCGGGCCCCTCGAGGACAAATTTAGAATTTTGGTCCACGTTTTAACTGTTTTAGTGTTGAAATTATGGTTCCGGGGTAATGCAGGTTACCTTAGCTCACTTCTAGGTAGTAGACAGAGCTTGTACGGAATTTTGACAAGTGCTTTAATGGTGAATTTTACAGAGAAATGGTATGCATGGGCCAAATGGAAGAATTACGGTGAATACCTGGATAAAACGCTTGAAAAGCCTGCGGGCCGAACTGTGGAGGCACAAGGTAGCTGAGTTTATAAGCTTGGGCGGCACAAATTTGAATTTTGGAATTTCAGGAACAATCTGGCGCGGAAGCAGCAACAAGAGCTCTGTGTATTTTCGCTCGAAAATGACACAAAACGGCTATTTCGGGCGTTAATAACGACAATTTTGGCAAAAATGGGTTATTGGCGCTTTTCCGCCAATGACGTCAGCAGGACGTCACGATGGGCCCGGGTACGGAGGTGACGTGGACGGTGAGGTGGCAGCCAGAGTGGCAGACGCGGTGGCAGGGGAATGCGGTGGCAGACAGATGTGGTGGCCGACCACGTGGAGGGCCACGGGCACGGGGGTGGGAGGTGGTTCGACGTCATGATGACGTGTAGGTGACGCAGGAGGGAAAGCGGAAACGGGGATGGTGGTAAGCGGTTTCCCCGCACCACCTTTGGGCAAATGGTGGTATCAGGGAGGGGGGCTCCGAACAACCCCGCCGCCTGCCACGCGTCCCTTGTACGGGGCGGAAAACCACCGTTCCTCGGACGCTAAAGGTCGGCAGATCCGACACTGAAAATGCCCGCCCATCGTTGGATCCGGGGTGGCAGATGATGGACGGCTGGCGGGCCTTCCGGCGGATCGTGCATGTTGGGGAGGGACCCGCCAGCATATTAAAATATTTTATTTAATATTTGGGCGGAGAAATTTAGGTTTAGTGCTTTTTGTGGGTTTTTCGGGGCAAGGTTAATTCAAGGGGGGAAAAAAGGTTTAAAAGTGGGTTTTGAGCAGAGGGAAGGGGTTCTTGTGGAATTTATTGGACAGAGGTGAGGTGATGGCTTAGGGGGAGGCTGTCACTCCAACCTGAGGTCAAAGCAATCCCATGACAGGGTTGACCATAGTCCCTGGTGGACTAATGTCTCCCTTAACAAACTTATTTAGCTATAGTGCTAAAGGGAGGCTATTTATACAATGCTGGGATTTATACACCATAGTGTTATTATAGTAGGGAAAGGGGGACATAGGGGATTTAGATAGTAAAGTTAAGGGTTAATATGGATAAAAGAGGTGAATGAGGAGTGAAATCACTAAGTTTATTTCAAAACCACTTAGTTTTAGGGAGTAGATCAAAATGAAAAGAATTTTAGACAAGAAATGTGGCTTTTAAAGGAATAAGCACCAGCATAAAACCTCAAGTTCTCTTATGAACACAACTGATGAAGGGATGTTAGTTATGAATGGGAAAAGGGAAAATGGAATGTTAGACATGCTCCTTTGCTTTGCTGCCACCTGATGGAGAAGAAGAGCTTCTCAATCCATTGATGCTCCTTGGTGAATAGGTTAGCACATTTTCAATTGTAAGGAATGACATTTCTGCAACCCCATCTGCTTACCCATCTATTTGCCTAGCATTTTTTGTTTCTTCATGGAGGGTGCACTTAGACTTGCAGACCCTTATTTGCCTTTTCTTTTCTTTTGGCCTTTTCTTTTGATTTCCTATCTAGAACTACCCTTATTACTTCCATGGTCCCAGATTAAGTAGTTGGGAACCTTAATTCTCTACCTAAGCTACTGGCCTGCCAAGATTAAACAGTTTGGACAGACTTCTTTCTCTATTCTACAAAAAAAAATTGAAACATGGCATGGTCTAGATTAGGCTTTTGGACCATCCATCAAAATTGAGTCAACATAAAGCTATATACACACAGTGTGTTCTCTTGGAAATATGGGATCTTTGCATCATCAAAGTAGAGCATATTTGGAACTTTCTTTGCCAATCATGAAATATGAAACCTATTGGTATAGGTAGCTAACATGTATCATCCAAGAATTGTTCATTTATGTAATGTAAAGGAGGTTGCCGCCTCGAAGAGGCTGAATTCTAAGGCGTGGATTTATCTTTTCTATCTTTTCTTGAGCTGGTTTCATAACATTTGGTATCAGAGCTTTGGATTCTAGGGTTTCGCTGCTCCAAACAGGTAATCGTGGAATTGTCGCTATAACGTTTTTCTGTAACGTTTCAGAAGTTGCAAAAAAAACCCATTTGAGAAGAATTGGCGCTGAACCCTGGGTCCGAATTTCAGAGCTTTTCGCGCGATATTTTCGGAGATATGATCTGAGGAAGTTGGCCTTTTTGGAGACTCCTGAATTACATTCAAAACAGGTGACCTGGGGAAAATCGTCATAACTCTCTCTCTGAGGATCGGATTGAAATTTCATAAAAAGTTACAGAAAGAGGACGGACTGTAGTTTCTTGTATGTGTGTTTCAGATTCAAAGGTTGAAACAGTGACTCGTGGCACGTCGTACAAGTTCGATCTACTGAACCAGTCTAAAAGCAAGTCACTGTGGGAGATTTCACATAACTCTTCCTTGGAGAATCCAATTTGGCTCAGACTTGTGGCATTGGAAAGAGGACACAAAAGGCTACTACAGGTAGAAATTTCAGAATTGGATGATCCGAAATTACAGAGATACATCAGATTCAATATCAGGCTTCTATAAAGTGAAAAAAGGTGTGTAGTTTTTTTTTTAATTTTTGTGTAAGCTTGGTTTAACGGAATTCAAAGGGCATAGTAAAACATTATTATCGGTAACTGATGCCCCGAGGAAAGAAAATGCAAACACCTAGTAAGGAACCTGAAAGCTCTAGCATGACTCATGAAGAAGAGGAAGAAATTCTACATGATATATCAAAATTACAAGAACAAGTGCAAAAAATGTCACGCTCACAAAAGCTAACAGAAGCTAAGATAAGTGGCATGGAATCTAAGGTAAATGGCGTGGAATCTAAGATAAAGGGCATGGAAGCTAAGATGGATGGCATGGAAGCTAAGGTGAATGACATGGACGCTAAAATTGATGGCATGGATGATAAGATGGATGAATTGAAGAAGTTGCTACAAGAAAGGGTCACTAATGGTGAAAAGGTAGTAAAGGAAACTCATGATGAGAATAAAAGAAATGTTAATCATGATTCCATAGACTCTAATGTTGGATCGAAGACTCACCATGTTCCAAAAATCGATATGAGGAAGTTTGATGGCAAGGATCCCGCCACATGGATATTACAAATGGAGCATTTCTTCGATCTCAATAATGTGCAAAACACACAAAAGGTACGTATGACAACTTTATATTTGGAACCAAATCAGTTTGTATGGTATCAATGGCTTTGTTCTCGTAAACAATTTATCACTTGGGCAATTTTTACGGAAGAATTGATAGCACATTATGAGGATACAAAAAGCAACACTTTTTTTAGCCAATTGATAAGTCTCAAACAAAAGGGTTCAATAATGGAGCACATTGAGGAGTTCCAAAAATTGAACATAAGGGTAAAAGATATTCCAGAGGAGCATAGGATTGATGTGTTCATAGGGTCTTTAAAGGATAATATCCAACATGATGTGCGCCTTTGGGAACCTGATTCATTAGAGAAGGCATTCAGGTTAGCAAGAAAAATGGAAAGCAAAATTATGGCAACTGGGAGGCATACCGTTCACAACTATAAAGACGGAAGTGTTGTTGCCCATAGTCTTCCACAACCTAAAAGGTTGACACCACAACAATTGGAAGAAAAAAGAGCAAAAGGGCTTTGTTACAATTGTGATAGCAAATACACAAAAGGTCATAAGTGTGCTGAGAAGAAATTATTCTACATAGATTGTGAAGAGGAAGAAGAAAAGGAGCAAGAAAGGTCAAAAGAAGAGGATATATTCCAGGAACAAAGCCTAGATGAAGAACAAATAAATCCGACCATATCTTGTAATGCATTGGCGGGAATTACCACTCCTCAAACCATCAAGATAGAAGGACAAATCAAGAAGAAAAAGGTAATAGTGTTGATTGATTCAGGAAGCACCCACAATTTTATTCATTGTAGGGTAGCAAAAGAATTGAATTGCTTCCTATATCCAGCACCAAAGTGTCAAGTGATGATTGCAAATGGAGGAACAATAAATTGTTCTGGAAAGTGCCATAATATCAAGCTATCCATGGGAGAATATGTATTGACTAGCCCAATGCTTTCCATTCCAATGGGAGGTGCTGATGTTGTACTAGGAGTCCAATGGCTACAATCCTTGGGTACAATAGCTTTTAATTTTCAAGAACTTTTCATGAAATTTTTGTGGAAGGAAAGGAAGTTGAATTAAGGGGTATTGCAGGGAAACCAGGAAAGATAATCAGCTCTAATGGCATGACAAAGCTTCTAAAAAAGGAGCAAAGAGGTGTAATTGCACAATTATGTTCGCTAGATGTTTCCACATTGAAATCATCTATTTCTCCAGATCTCCAAAAAGTCCTGGACAATCATTCCAAGGTATTTGAGACTCCCAAAGGTCTCCCACCTATGCGTGATCATGATCATGCTATTCATCTGATTCCAGGAAGTGTTCCTCCAAACATCAGGCCGTACAGATATCCATATGTCCAAAAAAGTGAAATTGAACGTATGGTTGCAGAAATGCTAGAGGCTGGTATAATTCAACCGAGTCAAAGTTCTTTCTCAGCTCCAGTAGTATTGGTGCACAAGAAGGATGGATCATGGCGCATGTGTCCAGATTATAGGGAGCTCAACAAGCTCACTATTAAAGATAAGTTCCCCATTCCTGTTATTGATGAATTACTGGATGAATTGCATGGATCAATTTACTTCACCAAGTTGGATCTTCGTTCGGGATATCATCAAATTAGAATGAAGATTGAAGACATTCCGAAAACAACATTTAGAACTCATGAGGGTCATTATGAATTTTTGGTCATGCCTTTTGGCCTTACCAATGCACCTTCAACATTTCAAGGTTTGATGAATTCAATTTTCAAACCATTCCTTAGAAAATTTGTGTTAGTATTTTTTGATGATATACTAATCTACAGCAAGTCTTGGAAGGATCATGTTGAACATGTTGACAGGGTGTTACAACTATTGGAGGAGAAACAATTATATGCAAAAAGATCCAAATGTTTCTTTGGAGTCCAGGAGGTGGAATATTTGGGTCATATTGTATCTCATGAAGGAGTTAAGGTAGACCCTAGCAAAATTAAAGCCATTAAGGAATGGAAAATCCCCACATCCATAAAGCATCTGCGAGGATTTCTTGGGTTGACAGGGTATTATCGCAAGTTTGTTAAGAATTATGGGAGAATAGCAGCACCTCTAACAACATTATTGAAGAAAGATTCATTTTCATGGACTTCGGAAGCAACAAAGGCCTTTGAACATCTTAAAGAGGCAATGTGCCAAGCACCGGTCTTAGCTACATCGGACTTCACAAAAACCTTTATTGTGGAATGTGATGCTTCAGGAAATGGAATTGGTGTTGTTCTAATGCAAGATGAAAGACCCATTGCTTTTGAAAGTCGTCCAATCAAGGGAAATTTTTAAACAAAGCTATTTATGAGAAGGAAATGTTGGCAATACTCCATGCACTTAAGAAATGGCGACCCTACCTAATGGGAAGACACTTCAAGGTAAAAACGGATCATGATAGCCTTAAATACTTTTTAGAACAAAGATTATCCTCTGAAGAGCAACAAAAGTGGGTCACAAAGATGTTGGGTTATGACTTTGAAATCATCTACAAAAAAGGGAAGCAAAATGTGGTGGAAGATGCACTCTCAAGAAAGGATGAGGATGTGGAAGCATTGTTGTGTGCCATTTCTATTATCCAACCAGATTGGATAAACGAAGCAAGGGAGGAATGGAAGAACGACGAAGAAGTGTGGGCACTTATTCAAAAGCTACAACAAGATTCCAGTACTTCTGATACATTTAGCTGGCAAAATGATTCGTTATGGTACAAAGATCGCTTATACCTCTGTAAGAATTCCCAGCTAAAACAAAAGATTCTTATGGAATTGCACACTTCTCCCTTAGGAGGGCACTCAGGATTTTTAAAAACTTACCACAGGGTTAAGAAGGAATTTTTTTGGGATGGCCTTAAATCAGATATTCAAAAGTTTGTGGCGGAATGTTTGGTTTGCCACCAAAATAAAGTTGAAACAATTAAGACACCAGGTCTATTACAACCTTTATCCATTCCAAGCCAACGTTGGGAGGAGGTTTCAATGGATTTTATCACAGGTTTACCCAAGTCTGAGGGAAAGAGTGTCATCATGGTGGTAGTTGACAGACTTACCAAGTATGCACACTTTTGTGCATTATCACATCCATTTAAAGCCAGTACAATTTCTACTGCATTTATGGAAACAGTTCAAAAGCTACATGGAAACCCAAAGATTATTGTAAGTGACAGAGATCCCATTTTCACTGGAAATTTTTGGACAGAATTATTTTCTTGTCTTGGTACTCAGTTAGCTCATAGCTCATCTTATCATCCTCAATCTGATGGGCAAACTGAGATAGTAAACAAATGTTTGGAAGGATATCTTCGTTGCTTTGTATCTGATAAACAGACACAATGGGTCAAATGGTTGCCTCTGGCTGAATGGTGGTATAACACTTCCTTCCATACAACAACAAAAATGACCCCATTTATGGCACTTTATGGGTATCAACCACCATCCATCACATCATATTTAAGAGAAAATTCTAAGGTTCAGGCAGTGGAACATCACATCGAACATCAACAACAAGTCCTCCAACTCTTAAAGGATAACCTCGTGTTGGCACAAAATAGAATGAAACAACAGGCAGATCAACATCGCAGTGAAAGAAGTTTTGATGTAGGTGATTGGGTATTCCTACGGCTACAACCATATAAGCAAATGTCCCTAAAGCAAGCTAAGAAGGATAATAAATTATCACCAAAGTATTATGGTCCGTACAAGGTGTTGGAAAAGATTGGTACTATGGCATACAAATTGGAGCTTCCTGCAGCTTCTCGATTGCACCCAGTTTTCCATGTTTCATGTTTAAAGAAGGTTATAGGTGACAAGCTCCCAATTCAAACAATATTGCCATAACTTGACGAGGAAGGAAAAATTATATTGGAACCGAAGCAATCACAGAAACAAGAACTCGACAGCTACGAAATCGATCAATTTCAGAGTATCTTATCAAGTGGAAGAACTTATCCGCTGAAGATTCCACATGGGAGGATGAGAATTTTATGCAGAAGTATCCAGAACTGCTCAAGCGTTGAGGAAAACACTTTTTTTGAAGGAGAGGGGCATGTTGGGTCCCTATAATACTAGTGATTACCCCATTACTATTGTAGTTATACCCCCTATTTATATTGTTGTGCCCCTATTACCCCCATATTGTTATTTCTGTACCCCATAGAATCCCTCTATTGTTATTTTTGTGGCTTTATATTATTATTGTTAGGTCGGCTGTATTATATTGTGACTCCTTAGACTCCTATATATAGAAAGGAGGTTTTGTCATTTGTATCATCCAAGAATTGTTCATTTATGTAATGTAAAGGAGGTTGACCCCTCGAAGAGGCTGAATTCTAAGGCATGGATTTATCTTTTCTATCTTTTCTTGAGCTGGTTTCATAACACTATGGTATAGAGGTTAAATTAATACTATGTTTTCTTGATTAGCTTGTTTACTTGAAAACTAATGCCCAACTAAGCTGACTGTTGTACATATAAATTTACTAAAACATTGAATTCATGGGGTAAATTTGTACAAGTTCATGAATGATAATGGTATATCTATTTATTTGACAACATATAATACGGACGAAATGATTAGGATATCTAAATTTGAGCATTTCAAATTGTCTAATTATAATTCCTTCATTTCTAGAATAGGTTCTGTATCTTTACGACAAAGATAATTGCTTCCTCCCAGTCCATCGCCATTGTTGTAGTGAAAACACAACACCCCAATTTTATTCTATCATAATATACATGGGAACCCTTTTGGAATTGCATGTAGACTTTGAGTGTGATTGCTTCATTTCAAGTCTAATTTGCTTTTTATTTACACTTTGCCTAAGTTTGATTAATTTTGTTTGTTAATAAACTTTGTAAGTAAGTTTTTGTTATAAACATCAATATTAATTGGATTAATGAATAAAATAGCCCTCGAGACCAAGATGTGTGCATAGGATTTAAGCCTTAATCATTAAACAAGTGGTTATAATATATCGAAGATATCAGAGCTCAGAGCTTTAACATCAGAGGAACCCTTTTAGAATTCCTTGATGTCAAAACCCCAATTCATAATATAGTGGCTTATGTTGTAATAAAAAAATAATATCTAATCCATATAAGTGGCATGGGGGGAATATTAAATTTGAAATACGTATGTGGAAAACTGTTTTTATAGACTTCAGAATATTAAAACAAACATATCATATAACCAAAGTCTGACCATTATATAAAGGTGCTATAATTAATAATCCCTAGCGGAGGACCCGCATTCACATCATTGTTTTCACTCTCACATACCAAAGGTAATGCATATGGGAGATTTCCTTTCAAGAAACATTTAAAAGACTCTGATATGATTCCTCGCCGATATTCCAATAATCATATCCCTCCGATATCTGGTATTTAATAATCATATTCCCCGGTCTTCAATCTTCGATAATCATATCCCTCTGATCTCTGATCTTTGATATTCATATCTCTCCAATCTTCGATATCCTAATGCGCCTCCCCCTTCGACTTATGATATCTCCCAGGCTCCAATAAGTCAGACCTGATATGCGTATTAATGATGGTCTAATTGGAATATCGCGTTCTCATGTATGTTAGAACTTTTAAATGGTAACAATTGCAAAACCCTTGATATAAAATATACAATACAAGGCTCTGATATAATGGACCCTAAAATGTTATTAAAAGGATTTGAATACGATATTGAATCTGCTCCATATCAGAGCCACCCAATATCACAACTATTTCATTTTGTCTCATTTTAAAATTTTCGATGAGCTTACCTCAAATACCACTCAACTCTTTCCATGTATAAGTAAAAGCCACTTAATTAATTTAAAAAGGTCTCTTGGCATAAGTATAGTTTAACACATTTTTATAGTTTAATCTATATTTTCTTTATTTTAATAAAAATCCAACTATTTACCATTAATTCGGTTTTCTACTTGACTTATGATACAGGTATGATTGCGAAAACATATCAATCACCAATGAAATTCCTCCTAGTGGAAAAAGGGATTTCTTATTTGGTAAAGGCATTGTTCAATCAGTTGAATAGAAATTACATTACCCATAAATTATTCCTAACCATTTGGAACAAGCGAGATCATTCTTATCTACGCAAATCAAATTGGGAAATTTGTTTTGCTATGTTCATCTACATTTCTTCAGAGTTCCAATTAAATTCATCTTTGTTTTAATTAACTATATTGTTGAGAGAATCAGGGGGAGACTGTTAGCCCTGTAAATCTTGTACAAATACCCTTGAATTCAATCCATGAATGGAGGTCGTAATCCACTCAAGCAGGATTCTCTGTAGTTGCTCGATTTGTGCAATAGCACTACTGTTATGTAAAGAAAGGCCAATTATAGAGAAAACATAGGGTTTCTAGCTCTGTTCTAATTTATTTGCAATATTGCGGGTAGTTTTACTATGGGTCTGAGATTCTCCAAGACTACGCATTTGTAATGTAATTTTGGCACGATTTAATGAATTATCATTCTTGTGTACTATTATCAGAATATTAATTTTGTATATTTTTGTCAAATTTTTATAATTACTTTTGATCTACATTCTAAGTAGTATGTTTCTTTGATCTCTAACACTATTGTTGATTCATATTGTGATATGTTAATGAAGTCTTGTAGGAGCTATCTCCAAGAGGCAGAACGAGATTGAAATCATACTTAATTCATTGAATTATACTTGTGTTGAATGATAACTATTTATTATTCATTTACAAGTGTATTTTGTTTTTATGTGTATTAATGGAAAATAATTATTTATTTTGATTAATACAAATTTTATAATGAATTATGTTTAAATGAATTCAGGTTTGTAGATGGACTTACCTTAATAACTATTTATTAAAGTAGATTCATTTACATAGTTGTTTTCATATTTTATGACTTTACAAACTATTTTGGAATTCATAATTGAATATTAATTTTGAATTCATTCATAAACCAATCATTCCCCCTGTTTTAGTTATCTCACTCTAGGATTAGGAGAGGGCTATCCCATTCTAGTTTGAGACAATTTTTTTTTTAGATTAGTTCTGCATTTACATCATAGTTTGCATCAAGTCCTCTCTTAAACAGGAAAATAAATCATTTAATTACGATTTTATCAGCCCTTTTAAATTTATCAAACCATTGTGTCGATTTAATTCTTTAACCCATATCTTAAATATCGATGCAAAGGAAATGTAACATGATGTAATATATGTGTAAATAGATTAATTATTAATTTAAGCTATATTAAATTTATATTAGATTATATTTATGTTTAAGGGTAATTGGACCCTAACCAATCGAAATCACCATATTCAATGGAAAAGAAGTTGCTTTAAGTTCCCGACTGGGTGGTCTCCCCTAATGTTTATGGAGGAGAATTTTGTTGATCAACACACTGGTAACCACCAAGACATATATCCATAGTGCCAACTATTATATGGAATTTATACCTACAGATAAGTACATATTCCCTAAGTGAGTAGTTACACTTATGAGTAGTTACACTTATAACAAAATAACAAAAGTGGTTTGACCTTTTCCTATAATAGATAGATGAGATGAAGGAACCTACTTGTGATCTTTCGCTTCCTTTGATCTCCTTTGAGTTTCTCTCATCGCTCCCGCTCGAACTAAATTCACTCAATTGGTACCTTCCAACATCAACAAAAGATGAAAACGATCAAAGCCTATGATCTATCTAGTATAAACAAATGGATTTGACAAAATTTAAACATATAATCATCATAAATATAAAAAATAATATGGGAAAAGGAACAAACAACTTTATTGATTGATAGGAGGAGTTACAACCAATGTGGTTCGATCCATGTCACTCATCCAGGTTAGTCCAAACCCTCATCACACCAATAGTACACCAATCCAGTAGCATAACATTACTTGACAATGAACTCAAGTCTCAAACCAACAATATTTCTCTACAATATTCAAATTCCAGCCCCCTAATCACTATGATGAGTGGTCAATTTATAGGGAAATGCAAGTGGTTTTGTCATAAATTGGGCATTGAATGGTTTTCCAAAATTGGAGTTAGTTTCCATGGAGAAAGGGATGAGAGGATAAAGGGCTAATCAATCCATAACCTATCCAATGTCGAGCTGATAGGATGAGATCAGAGTTGGGCATCCTTCTAGAATTCTCTAGAATCAAGGAATATTCTGAGAATCCTATGTCAATTTCACTCATTCTTGCCGAGCGTGGGTCAAAGTGGGCCTAAGTACACTGCAGTGTAGGCCTGAATGGGCCTACCTACTCTCCAGCGGAGTTACCCCTGACTAAGGTTGCGCTAGTGTCCCAAGGAGGAATTTCAATAGGGTTTCAAGCTAGGAAACTTTCATTGATGAAAGAATTCAATTTGATGACTTCTCTAGGGCATGTAGCAACTGAATTAGGGTTTGATGAGCCCTAATTGTACTGATCTGATTTTCAGGATTGATGTGCCCAAATAGATCTATAACAGTGTCCCCCTAAAGCATGAAGTCGAAAATGATAATGTTGAGTGATATGCTTTATGATGTGATGAGGATGATCTGAAGTGGACGATGACCTGCATCAATTACAATACATAATATCATGATATTTTTGAATTTTTCATGAATTTTTGAGGGAAGGAATACCCATGCTCAACATATAAACTTTTCGTTACATGTACATAAATTAGATAGTCGTCTACATATATATACCTATGACAGGGTGAGCATTTGTGTAAAGCCATCATACAGATGATTTAGTACTCTCCTGAATTTTCAGTCCGGATGGATGAAACTAGATCAGGGGTCTTCTATCTCATCCAATTGTTCGCTCAAGTACGAGTCTAACCATGTGAAAATGTGATCTAAAGTCAAACATGGGAAGACACCGTCTAATTACCAACCAATTATGTAAATTGTTAATAGACGCGAGAGAAATCACCGATAATGATAATGATTCTCAAGGTACTATAGTACATTTTGCATGGTGTGAATAGAAGTTTTGACGTTAAACACAATATAAATTCTTTCGGTCAAAGGCCAGTGATGTCAACCTGTCGCTAGAAGCAAGAAACTTACCATTGATGTATGCAAGCCTCAAGGTACTGGTAGGGTGTTTCTAAGTCAACTTCTTGGATAATGTGCTGATGTCGACAAGAAGTGACTTGTCATAGGAGGGCCTTGATGTATGCCCCATAATGATTTTGAAGACAGAATATGACTGACGACCCAATGTTCAGGAATGACGGTCATGAAAATGAAGGTTTATGAATATTGCAAAGGATGAAGTTTACTGAGTGACTTCTCTTGAACATGTTGGTGACACTGAATGAATTAGTAGCATTGACCCAAAACCAAAGTGATGGATGTTGTGATAGACCATAGGTATGATAACCATCAAGCAGATAACCCAACCTAAATAGTCACAGAGATAAATTGAAAGTGTCATGTTCAAGAGCGACTTGATACCATAAAGTGATTTATCCCTTTTCCCATCTTCCCATTCATTGCCAACTAGTACCTCTTTATTTTTTAACAAGCTTGAGGAGGATAACATATGCTTGTGGTATAATTCCACCCTTTGGGTAAATCCATTGCTATGTGAAACTCGGTCTTGTCATGATAGACAAATTTGTCGCTATTTGATGTTTTAACGAGTTTAACGACAATGAGAACTTGGTCCTTTTCATATTTAGAGAGTTTGAAAGGGACAAAAAGAAAACTCCACAACTTATTTTTCATAAATTTGTCTCTCAAGTCTGAAAAAATGTAAAATACTACAAGAGAGAACATATTGACCATGTTTGATCAACTTATTCCTTTTTCATAAGTAATCTATCTCAACTTGGAAAAGGGTTAAATGTATACTGAGTAGATGTCGTTTCCAATCCGTTTACGAGATGAAAAGGACAAGCACTCAACAATCTTTTCATATTTCAATATTCTGAAAAGAGATTAAAGAAGACTCCAGGGGGGTTCCTTTTTCGATCTTTAACAGAACTCGAAAAAGAGATAAAACTATGCTCTGTGGTAAAAAGTACAATTTACGATCATGCACGTCAAATTCACTATTTCAGATGTAAACTTGCTCAAAGGACCACCAAATGGATTAAAAATACCTGTTTCATTGATAAAAATAGGTAAAAACTATAGTTTATTCATTTAATGAACATGAAATAACCATAAAACAAGAATTTACCAAGTCATTTTTACCATTTGATATTTACCATTCAATTTTATGCTTTGAACCAATTTTTACCTCAAACTTCAGTAGCTGATTGCAGGAGATTCTGTGGATTATTCTTCATGCTATAAGTACCAAGTAGGAGATCTACCTTTTCTCTTTCATTTAAGGTCATTCCTTTTTAGTTTCAGACAAATTTTTTAGGGTTTTGGGGTCCCTAAGGAAAATATACCTTGCCCTGGGATCAACGCAACCCAATGCATCAAAAATTGTGTTGCAGTATAGTCAAGAAGAAGAGTACCTGCTCTACAACACACTATCTCAAGACTAGTGCTACGCTGGGCACAGTTTAGAAATTTGCTTCATTGGTTTTAACCAAAATATCTTCATTTTTTTACATGAAATGGATCATAACTAAGCCTATGATGTGATTTTAGACTTTGATTGGATCATAATGGCTATTACTTGGCATGAAAGAGAACATGAAGAACAAGATATGGTTTCCCTAAATGATCCTCGTACTATTGAGGCCCTCAGAGATTGTGGGTTACTCAAATATTTCAAATTATCTGGGATGAGGCAACAGTTAGAAATATTGTACTTCTTGTTTCATTCATGGGATCTAGCAGAACAAGCTTTTCACATAGGGGACAAAGTGCTCCCTATAGTGATTGATGATATTTACTTTCTCACAGGATTTTCGAGATGTGGTGCCCCCATTTCTCTTTCAAGTTATTCCCGTGGGGGTGAATCAGTGAGGGACTAAATTCAACAATTATGTCGGCTAGGTACACAACCTAGAAAAGATCAGAAGATAAACATCAGGGATGTTCATGATTTTCCCTTGAGAACAATCCTCTTTACTATCACAAAGTTGGCGGGTAGTGTGACACTTCATCTGGAGAATAGATCATACATGCAGTATGCGCTTGAGTTTCTTAAGCCAACTATATTCAACTGGTGTGAGGAAATACTTTCTTCGATGAAAGAACAACTTACCAAAGTAAAGAGAGATAAGACGAAATTTTTTGGCTATGGTTCGATCTTGATTTCTTTTACATTGGAGAGAATTCCATTGATGCAACCTCAACATGTGTCACTGAGTTTAACTGGTCCTAGAGATACATGGATGTAGAGATGGGTCGAGTTGATGGCTAGACATGCTGATCAGTCATCAATCTCATTTCCTACTGCATTCTGCAGTTGACTCTATCGACAAAACATTTTCATCGAGGAGCATCCATATGCAGGGATGGATTTTTGTGGAGATCTAGATTTGAGATTACCAATGGGTTCTCAATGGGGTGCTATATGTAAACTCTTTTGACCATTTGTTTTGATTTTTTAAATTTTTACATGTTTTTGTGTTTTTTGATGTTTCCAAGACTAAACTAAAAATGTTCTTATGCATACAGATGTTGGCACTATTCGACTAATGGGTCATCAACAGGAGGTTTTTGAACCAGCATGGAGAAATGTTACTAAAGCAGTTCTCCAGGATTTGGATCTGACCGAGACACTGGCAAAGTTGCAGGATCATATAGAGGGGTTAACCCTAGGTATACCGGATGTCCGAATCGAGGAGTTACCAATGAGACTACAACACCATACTATTGGTGTACCTAGCTATTGGATGAGGCTATTGCGCATGATAGCTAAGGTAGTGACTTGTTATCACGAGCAGCATTAGATCTAGTTAGGATGATTTTACTGTATGCATTTTGAGTTTCTGAGGTCAGATGACCAACATGTCTTGGATACAATTTTTTGTAAAAAATTTAAACATCTATATATTTTACTTTCAGTGTTTTTATATGGTTATATGTAATCCTATTCAACTGTTGATGTGAATTGAAAATTTACTTTTTACATATGTCATAAATGTCTGGTTTAACACATAGTTTGCTAAAGAATTGGTCAATGTGCTAAAGTGTCTGGAAATGTGTTGATATTGAATGTAATCAAAATGTCTTTCCAAAAGACAAAATCTAAGGAACATACGGTGAATATATGGATTTCGGATGGTATAAACATTCGTAAGTTGTAGTACGACAAGTTGTGAGTCTAGCCTAATGATGATTCAACGAATGCCAAGTGAAACGGCATCAGAGAGGAGTTCAATCAATGCACTATACTCAGCGATATTGTTCCTAGAATGACCGATACAAATCCTTTGAAAACTCACTAACTCGCCACTTGGAGTGAATATGGCCCACGCTACAGAAGATACGTTCTCTATACTATGACTAGCACCATCGGCATAACCAACAAATGGTTTCAAAGATTCAACATCCACAACAAATACAAAGTTGATTACTTAACCATATAAAAACTCTAAAAGTCACATTGTGACACACAAATGCAATCAAAGCATATATAAAACGATTTTTACTACGCACAATCAATCATAGTAATGTTTAAGATACAACCCGTTTCAGGGCTGCAACAATGGAATTCCATCATAATCAACCAACTCATAAGCTCCTTTTGCCAAAACACGCTTAACAATATAGGTGCCCATCCATAGTGGTTCAAATTTTCCTGCTCCTAATTTATTGGCTTCTTGATCATAAAGCAAGACCAGGTATCCTTCTTAGAATATGTGAGGCTTGACATTGCATTCATATTGCACCTTAATTCGTTTCTTATGTGCTTCGTTGGCAAATGTGGCTTTACGACGTGTTTCATCTAGATGGATGAGTTCTAGGAAATGCGCTTCGTCATTAGAAGTGTCAGGTAATAAGTCAATTGTGAGTTTTAGGGATGAAATCTTACATTTTATTTGCAAGATTTCCTCCAGACCACCAATTGGAAAGGCATTCAAATCGAGTTGTGTTTCTTATCAAGGTTCAGTACGCCCACAAAATTGAGTACAGGATCAAATACCAATTTCGTTTGTGAACTCCTATCATTCCTTGGAGCATTCGCTTAAGGATTTTGTTAATGGCTTCAACTTGTCCATTAGCCTATGGATAATAAGGAGTAGAACTATCATGTGAAAGTCCTAACTTGGCAATTAATTCAGCCATCATGTGGTTGCGAAAATGCAAACCATGATCTGTAACTATGGCTTGTGGTACACCAAACTGTGCAACCACATGGTTGAAGAAAAAAAATGTAGTTGTCTGACCACTATTGTTTAATGTAGTCATCACCTTGGTCCATTTCGTAAAATAGTCAATGGTGACAATAATATACCCATACTCCCTAGCCGAGAGAGGGTTACATGTCATGAAATCAATGCCCCATTCTGCAAATGGTCCAACATCGACGACAGGATTTAGTGGTGTAGGTGGTAATCGAGTTTTACGGTCAAAAATCTGGCATGCATGACAAATTCTGATAGCAATAATGTAATCATTAAATATGGTTGGCCAGAAGTAACTAGCATGGAGAATCTTCTGTGCAGTAGCATAACCAGATAAATGTCCATCACAAGCACCAGAATGGTAATCATTTAAAACTTTCTTGGCTTCCTCATGTGTGAGGCACCTTTGTAAAATTGTATCGATACCGCAACGATAAAGGGTGCCGCCAATGATCAGATAATCTTTGGCTTGATATCGAATACGTCGCTATTTCAAGCAAGAGGTATCATGATGGAAAGTTTGGGTTTGGAGATAGATCAGTATATCTCCATACCAAGGGTCAGATGATGAGATCAGAAATAGAGACTCATCTGGAATTGATGGTTCCATTTTTGAGTTTATGGCAGTAGAGGGTGTTAGGTTCCTATACCAAAAGGTTTCATTTTTCATGATTGACTATGGAAGTGCCAAATATGTTCATCTTTTCATGCTACAAAGGTTCCATATTGTGTAAAGAAATGAAGAAAATTAAAAAATTTAAAGAGGGTATGCCCTAAAAGAAAAATCAAAGGGAAAAAAGAGCAAATTGGTCAACAAAAAAAAAGAAAAGAAAATGAACCCCAAACCAAAACACCAGGAAAGTGACCAGCCAAAATGCCACTGCTACCTTGTTTGAAAGTTCACAATGTGCACATACTGCTTCTCATCACACTTGATGGATGGCCCAACAGTTCAATCTGGACCATTCCATATTTAAATTTGCTGTTGTAGAATAGAGAAATAATATCTGTCCAAACAGTTCAAGCTTGGCAGATGAGTACATGGATAGAGAAATTAAGGAGGCCAACTGCTTCATCTCGGCCCTTGGAAGAGATAAGGGTAGACTTAGATAGGAGGGTAGTCAAAAGAAAAGATTCAAATCAGTGTTTGCAAGTTCAAATGCACCCAATCAAAATGAAGGAAAAAATGATAGGCGTATTAGGCTGGGTAGGTAGTTCGAGGTTGCAGAAACAAGGTGGTGATCTATTTGCCTTATCAAGAAAGGACTAATCTCATCAATGATACAAGGACCATGAATGTTATTTGGCTTCATAGCAGGAGGCATGACTAATTCCCCCATCAGTTCCCAATAAATATTTTACTAAACATCCCCTCAAGGACCTTGGGATCTGCCCAATAGTCCTATTTCACTTCATTTCATGAGAAATGCTAAGTAAAACTCTGAGTTTACTTAATGAGAAGAAGCCACATTTCTTGTGTAAAAATGATCATTCCATACTCCTTTTATTTCTCTATGTCTAAGTTTCACTTTATAAACTTAGCATTCACTCATGTTGTTTCATTCCACAAAGTCATACTAACCTCTAACTCTATTATTTAGCTCCCTCAAACATTTTTCCTACCCCTATTCTACAAAAACTATATAAAACCCCAAAAAAAAATACTAAATATCCCTACCCCTTGGCACTATAGCCATATAATACAAATTTAGGGGGATATTAAGTCCATTTGGGACTTGTATTAGCCCTTCCGCGTCCAAAATACTTGGGATTAATTTAACATTTGGTTAAATTAATAACCATGCTGACCCCCTCACACATAAACCTTACTATATTACCCAACGCGCTAATATATTTTGGGTTTCGTTTGATATTTGATTAAACAAATAACCATAACCCAGGTGCCGAACACACAAAACCCATTAACCTAAAGTTTTACCCCCGCGGCATTTTATAACATTAAAATATACGGGCAGGTCCCCGCGCTGTATCATGCCAGCACCTATGCATCCCGTCAGCCGTTGGATTGCGCCCGGCAGATCGAACGGCCCTCGTTGATATTAGAGCGTCCCTACTATACGAGGGTTAGCTCCCGATAGAAAGTGGTTTTGCCACCGTACACAGGGACGCATGGCCCATTTCGATTGCATCGGGCCCGCACTGACATAAACCATACCCGTACCAAAAGTTGTCCGATGGAAACCACTTACCGCTCGTCCTCCCCGCCGCGCACGTCACCGGCACGTCAGCTTTTGCGTCAGCACCTTTGCTACGTTACAATCTGCCATGGCTGCCCCGTCACCCATCTACGTCAGCCGCTACATTACCCGTCGTACCTTGCTACAGGACTAGGTGATGTCATGCTGATGTCAGCACAAAAAGTGCCAAAAAGTCCGAAAAACCACAAATTTTCGTTAGAAACCCACGAAAGTGATGTTTTGTTTGTTTTTTATGCAACCAATAGTGAAAGTCTCTGTAGGAACATTACATCCAATCTGCCATTGACGTCCCAGTCTGCCACCCGGGTGTATTCAACCTACAACCCGACCTCCTCAGCTCCACCTACAACTGCATTCCACAACAAACTCTCGAAAAAGACAAGTATTTACCCAGGAATGCCCATAACCCTATTTTTTCATAATTCCTCTACAAAATATCACCAATACACCTAAATTCAATTTAAAGACACTCCCGTTTGCAAACTCCTCCGCTCTGCCTCACTGAGCAACCGTATTTTCGAGCAAAAACCTGCCAATTTCTGTGACTCTGACAAATTGTCCACTAAAGCTCGAAATCCGGCTCCTATTCGCCTGCAAAACCACTAAAGAAAACCTGAAAAATCCCTGTTATCTCCATTCCTTTCAAGCTTCCTTGTTGCAGAGCCCTGCATACTCTTTATTCCCCTTGAACTCTACTCAGCAGGGGCATCTTCGCACAGAACTCAAAACTGTAAATTCCCTGCCAAAAAATCCACTGTCTGGACTCTGTTTCCTATTGAAACATAAGACTCTAATCCAACTATAATCACAGTCAATCATGGAGGCTCCAGTAGCCTTGAATATTGCACCATTAAATGCACCTCATAAAGAGTTAGAGTGGATACCTCTTGCTGACAGAGACTATCAAATTAATGATATGGAGGGAGACAAGCCTCACCTTCAGGCTTTCTATGAAATAAGGAATAACTTCAGAAACAAAGTTGACCTGTTGGGAATATGGGAATCCAACATGCCTATATATTACCTGCCCTCAATCAATGTCTTCCCTGACCTCATCCATCAGTGTTGTGCTAATTATGAGCCTTCTCAAAGGGCAGTGATGGACCCTGCTGGAAATGTCCTCTTTTACATTACCCCTTAGTCCATAAATGAGATGCTGCAATTCAAGCCAACTTAGCCTCTGGTCCCCCTTTCCATGAGACAATTGCTGGATCAAGCCTCAAAGTTGTCCTTTGCAAAAGTTGACCGAGTTTCCAAGTTGTTCATGCCACCAGAGCGTTACTCCAGATTCACAATCCCCTATCGCCATGCTTGGTTTACTGAGGAGGGAAAAACGCTCATAGATATGATTTCCTACATCCTAGGATTCAAAACAAGTGAAATTGTGGATGAGACTATCTTTGCTTTGATGTCCATGTTACTCTAGGACAGCCCCCTGCTGTCAAGTATGACTATGCCACCTTCATAGCGAATAATATTCATGAGCAGTTCATGAACTTAGAGAGGGAAAGGGTATTCAAATATACTTCATATATATATATATATCATTTTCTACTGTACTATCAATCAGATAAGTTCCCGGTTTTCCTTAAGAAATTGGATGCTAGGGGGGAGCGAAGGTCTGTGATATTTTGGTCATTAATGTTCCATCATGTTAATTACTCCCCATACACATACTGTGAGTTCATTGACCTTTTTGTCTATCCAGCCACTTGCTTATTGTCAGCAGACCCTCCTCCTAGGCTCACTGCTAAAATGCAAAGAATCCTACATCTCTCAAAGGGATACAACATTGGTGACTGGTATTTCTACCAAAACCATACTGTAATAAGGATTTATGGCTATGAATTAGCCCCTTACAGAGTGTCAAAATATGTCCCCATGAGACTCTTTTCCTTGGAGTACTATCGGCAATTCAACAGTGTAGATCTAACTCACTCCTACGGTGCTAGGAAAAAAGCATAGCTCAAAATAAGACATCAATTGGGCCCCTTCATCTTTAATAAAGGGAAGAAGCATGGAAGGATGCTGACACTATTCTGGGAGAGAAACTTAAGCTTAAACAAAGTTTTCTTTGGGCGCCATATGACCTTGAGCATTTCATAAGCTTTAGGAGAGTTAAAAACAAGCTCACAGGGTATGTCCACTTCCCAATCCCTGGAATTGAACAATATTCCAATCAACAAGAATGGGTAGAGGGAACACTAGTGGAAGAGCTTACTGAAGAAGAAATAATAGGAAAAGAAATCAAAAACCTTAAAAAATCAGTTGACTTCGAATCTTTTCGACGGGTGTTTTTCACATCTCCTCGGCACCTTGGAGAAGGCACCTCATCCGCCACGGTTTCTCAGCAACCTGCCCAAGAAAGTTCTCCACTAGCAGGAACATCTAAAGGGAAAGAGGTGCAGCATTCAGAAGAGCAAGTGCACCATTCTGAGCAGCAAGAGACAATGGCAGATCGACCGGTTTCAACAGACGAACAAAGTCAAGGACAAGACCCTTCAACACAAGCAAAGGCAACTGAAATCCCTGTGTTACAGACTCCTCTTAATGAGGAAAGGGCCAAGAAAAGGGATAGACAGGAAGAAACGGCCACAGGGACATCTGCAGATCAGCAAGGAGAAAAGAGACAAAGATTGAATCCTTATTCAGAGGAAGAATTGCCAGAGGGGCCAACTGAACAGCAAGTTCCCCCAAGTATGGAGACATCATCCAGCTCCTTCCAACCAGAGCAAGAAATACAACAAGGTGTGCAGGTTACATCCACCAGGCAACAGAACAAATAGCGCTCTGATATCAAGAAAGCATTCACTGATATCAAAGCTAGAAATGAGCCAGTGAGGTTCTAGCTTTACAACCAATTGCTAAGAATGGATCCCACTAATCAACAAAGGCTAATGGCAGCCTATGACATCCAAGAACGGAAAATGACCCTCAGTCATTTCAGACCTACAATGCAGTAACCATAATCAGTTGCTGACTATATCCAAACCAATCTAGAAGTTCTCTCCAAGGATATCCATCCAATGGACCAGATTGAATTGCACAAACAAACCGGCGAAATGATATATTCTACCTTGGTAGACAAAACATTATTGGCCCATAGATTGAAAAACTCATTGCATAACACTTCTGCCCAGCTAGAATTAGAGAAGGCCTCCTCAATGGCTAAGGATAATAGAATCAAATCCTTGGAGGAGATTATTATAGAGTTGGGACATGATCCCAAAGATCCTAAGGGCATTCAAGTCTTGATCAAAAAGAAAGAGGAAGACATAGCAGCCCTCAGAAGATAACTCAGGTTGCCAGCTACACTACATCCTCAAACTACAGAGGTGGCACAACAAAAAGAAGAGGAGGATGTGGTTACCTTGCTCATGAAGATGCATAAAAGATTGATAGAAACAGAGAGTGCATTGGAGGCATCACTACAAGGGAGATAGGGAGAGTTGGCCTCTCAGCCAATTCAAAAAACTCACATTCTTACAGCTGCACCTCCTACGACCACCACAACAGTCCCTCCCACTGATCCAACATCCATAGCAGGTACCTCAAGTTCAGTACCAGTTTCAACAACAACTACAGCAACAGCAGAGCAAGAGGCTAGCCTGAGTATGGGGGATATGATGAAAGACATAAAGGCTCTAGAAGTACAGATGGCAGAATTAAAAGAGGCCAAAGAAAATCTGGCCAAAAGTGAGGTAAGATATGACAAGTCAAAGATGGATGTAGCTGAAAAAACAAGGGAAGTGAAAACCCTGGAGAAAAGGATAAAGAGCTGGAAAAGGAGCTTACTCTAGATAAGACTCTAGCTGAGGTCAAGAAAATTTTGTGGGCCAAAATTGGCCAATCCATTACAGACCAATGGCAATCCATCGAAACTATTCATGAGCAAATGGAATTGATAGGCTTAGCTCAATTTGAAAATCAGAAGGCTAGAGCATCATTAGGGAATATGCATGAGCAAGCCAATAGGATGATTCAATTTCTAAATACTCATACCAAAGAGAAGCTGGCAGCAATAGGTATTAGGAACAGGACAGATACCATCTCTTAGTGAAAAGGGTGCTGACCCTAAGGAATTTTGTGCAAACTCTTGAAAGAAAATGCCAAGAAATGCAAGCAAAGGTAAATAAGTTCAGAATAAAGTTTGCAGCATTACAGAGCAGAGGGCTACCTAGTTTATTAACTAGCGCTGGAAGACTACTATCACATGAGAAATATGCCAATAGGGTAAACAACTATGCCTCCAATCAAATTACAGCATCTTCAAGCACCTCAGAAGAAGCAGGGCCTCCATCTGGACAGAGTCTTTATGACAAACTAGAAAATCTGTTCTATATCAAACATGATATAAACCATCTTTTTGAAGTCCAGCCCAATTTTTATACATACGCTGAAGCTGATGAAACACTGATAAAGATACAAAGACATCAGTTGCCTACAGAGGATTGGTGGAAAGGAATGATGGAGACATTGCTCAGGTAATTTTGCTTATTTTTCTTTTTATCAGTGACAGGTGAGAAAATACAGAGGCATGGTCCACCTGTCAAAGGGAAAAGAACAAAAAAAAGAAGCAGAAATTGAATGGTGACTACAGCTCGTTAATGCAAAGAAATCAAGCACCGATGATAAAGGCTAAGACAGTGACAAACAACATAGCAGCATCAAGGCAGCAAACGTTAAAATCAATGCATAGTGACCAGCCGACTCACTCAGCCCAGAAAGTCAAAATACCTCTGACATATTGGACAACTAGCACATTCATATTTACTACAGCATTTATTCCCTCATTTACTACTTCTTAAGAGTTGGTAAAGGAAGTTATGAGTTCAAGACTTATCTTCATGATATTTTGTATCTCCCTTTTTGTATAAATACCTCCCCATAATATGTATTTGGGGTTGGTGATTTTCTTTCTAGGCTGCGCTGTAATTTTTCAGACTCTCTAATACAAGTGGATATTGAAGTTCATGGTTTCATCACCGCTTGAATTTGCAAATGATGTTCTAGGACCTTCTATAGAATTCTTGTGTCATTCAATGGAACAATAAGTTATTGTAAACTATGTTTTATGTTTTCTGTGTTTACAAATTTCATATATGTTCCATAATCTTGGTAACAGAGAAGAATGAATAGCCCAGGATTTGTTTAAATTCACCCTATGTTCAAGCTCTGCTATTAATTATGTTTTCTTCAGAATTAGTCATGAATATGGATTCTTAACTGCTCATGTTTACACTAATTCCTTCATTTTGAATACTATTTAGTAATTCTTAATTGCTCCTGAATAATATTCATGCACTTTCCCTCTACCAGCATAATGAAATATTCTTGATTGCCTTTCATTCCCTGACTTCATTCCATCAATTTCTAGATTTGACAATTGTTCCATAAGTGCCTATCTCGCTCTGTAGCATTACCATTTCCCAAGAAACACTTTCATCAGTACACCATCATTGAATCCATCTGCCCAATGGAACAGACTGTTTTAGACTTGCATCCCAGCTCTGCTTGAAATCACCATCCAACAAACTTGAAACAAAACCCTGTGCATCATAACTAGCCTAAAATATTTAAAAACATAGCTAAATTACAAAGAGAGAGCCCTCTCTAGTTGCAGGTAGGCTAGAACCTGCAGCTAAAATATTGGTTAGTGGTTCCCTCGGCCGTATTCCCTTCAGGAGGCAGGGAACAACCTGAGTGATAACATCATTGGTGACTCCACTGGGGAAGAAAATGGTTATTTGCAACTGCTGTCTATTTTCTAAAGCTACAGATGGAGCCTGAAGTTAGCCAAGTAGCCTTTGAAACTGTCTTTGCTCTGCATTTACAGAAGTAAATAAAAGCTACTTCAGTCAATCTCCAGTATAGTTTTAGGCTTTAAACAGCTGTTCCAAACATTTGATCAGTTTCTTCTGTTTCAACATATTCAAAAGAAAGCCCAAAGCCTCTTGTATTTCAAAGAAATACTTGTAGAATATTGTAAAAAAATAAAACTGTGATCTTAAAACATTCCTAGAAAATACCGAAAACAAATTTAGAAGCTGGCTCCAAAGAAGAAAACTCGTTACACTAGGTCAAATCGTGACCCAAATCCTCCAACTGTTTTTGAAAATCCCAACTTGATCCCTAAGACCCTTAGGAAACAAGAAGCGCAAGAAAATTCTGTTGGTTTAGACCTTGAAACAGTTCAGCAGAACTATATCCCAACTCCTGCTAAAACCTCAGTCCGTCCTCACAGTACTGCTGCTTCTAGTTCTTCATACACCTCCCAAAGCACCTTCTCCACACCTCCATCTACTGCACATATTTCAACTCCAGTCCCTGTTGTTTCAGCTGTCCCATTTCTTCCTGTTGCCCCATTTATCCCTGTAAATATGGCAAACTGTTATGCTCCTCTTCATTTTCCTGGAAATCCAGGGGCTATGCCTCAGGATTATCAGAGAAAAATCACATATTTTGATGGTACTGGCTCTTATACATCCCAGCAACACACTAAGAAAATGTAAGATTATTTTGAGAATTATTGGATAGATGATGATGATGTGAGAATGAAGATTTTTGTCCAAAGTCTAACTGGTGATGTAAGAATTTGGTTTAGAGCACTTGCTACAAATTCAATAGCTGATTCAGAAGCTCTTTATCAATCCTTCTTAAACAGATGGGAAAAGAAGAAAGACCCTTTACACATCTTGACAGAATATGACAATTTGAAAAGAGGCCCACAAGAAACTGTCCAGGACTATTGTGCTAGGTTTAACAATGTTTATAATGCTATTCCTCAAAACCTTAGACCCCCACATGATTTAGCTTTGATCAAATTCCCTGATGGATTTGATTCTGACATGGCATACCAACTGAGGGAAAGAGCCCCTCCAAGCTTAGTAGACATGCAAAATATCGCTGTTAGTGTGGAGGCAAATCTAATTGCTGAACGAAATCGGGCAAGAGCTGAAAGAAGAACAACTTTCAAAGAAGAACCTTCAGCATTTGAACAAAAACTTGATGCAATCATCAAAGGTATGGACAGACTTGGGGATAGGGTGGAAACTATTGAAAGAAAATCATCATGGGAAGGTCAACCAAGCAACACTGCAAGAAACCCAAACTTTAGGAAAAATAAAAATCCAAATGTTGGAAGGGCTGGCCCTGACCAGAACATCAGACCTCCATTTCAAGAGAACTATGTCGAAGCCTCAACATCTAGTGAGCCAATAAAGGACACCCAAATCAACCTAAAGGGATTAAATAGTGAGCAACAAATTTTCCTAACACAAGATGACCAAGAAGCCCATAACATCAATCAATTTCAAACAAAGTCCAGAGAGTCATTTGATTTTAGGGAAGGCTATGATGCAGCAGTCTATGAGGTTCATAAACAGTACAAATTGAGAAGAAAAACCATAGATGTGCCTGAACCTACCAAGCTGAAGGATACCAAACAGCCAAAGAAGACAAAGGATAAAGCTATCCTGATAGAACCCTCTAATAAAACAGACCCAGACCCAATGCAAGTCACTGTTGAAGACATATCAGACTTACAGTCTTTAAAGAACCAGTCATTCACATCCCATTCTCCAAAAGAAAATCTAAACTGCCCTCCTGAAAGTAATTTCAAATCAGATGTACCTCAAAAAAACACTCCTGATCAAGAGAGAATCACTGAAAATGCAGCTGAAAAGGAAAAGTCTGCTATCCATAATACAAAAATTCAGATAGAAAAGCCTTTTAACTTGGAAATAGAAATAGGGAAGCTGAAAATAGCTATTCCTCTCTCTGAATTAGCCAAACATGGAGTGTATAGATAGCAAATCAATAGGTCACTACAAATATCAGAGAATAGGGATGCAGTCAATGTTCTAGATGATCAACCAGAGTTGATTTTCGGTCCGGAAGTCAATGGTAAAACAGTATATGGAGGGGTTCCTCCATTTTATTTGAGCTTAAACATTCATGAAAAAGTGTTGCATAATGCTATGTTTGATTCGGGAGCGTCCCATAACCTAATGCCTAAATCTGTGATGGAAAAACTGGATCTAGACATCACAAGGCAATACAAATACTTGTTCTCATTTGATTCTAGCCAGGTCAGGTGTCTAGGCCTAATCAAAGACCTTTGTGTATCTTTGGTCCAATATCCAGCAAAGACAATCTTGATGGATGTGGTGGTAGCTGACATTCCACCTAAGTATGGTATGCTTTTGTCCAGATCTTGGGGTGCCAAACTCCAAGGATCTTTGCAACTCGACATGTCCCATGCCACTATTTCAGTCTTTGCGCAGCCAAAGAGATTATACCGGGAAATGTTAATGAAATATGTGTTTAGCAGTCAAGAAAAACTCCAGAACTTCCCCATCTATTCTATGCATTCCGATATGGATTCATTCATTTTATATAATGCTGGGATGTGTCCCAAAACTGATGTCAAATTCCTAGAAGCAGCACAAACACAAAGCATAGAGGAACAATCTGGGGCCCAAGATCATAAAATTGTTGTTGTGATTAATGCAATAAAGAAAAATGGCATACCACATGAATTACATGAGCCAAATCTGCCCACTGAACAAGTTTCTAAAACTCTTAAGGCTAATCATAACCAAGAAATCTTATGGTACTTAGAATTTGATGGCTCTGTGAACAAATTAGGAGCAGGGGCAGGGGTTTGGACACACAACATGCAAAATAACCATGCTGAAGTTCATGCATATAGGTTAAACTTCAGATGCACAAACAATATGGTCGAGTATGAAGCCCTTTTGTTAGGTCTTAAGCTCATTAAATGTCTAGGTGCAACCAAGGTTTCAATTCTAGGGGATTCAGATCTGATTATACAGTAGATGAAGGGAAATTTTGTTACAAATGATCTTAGGTTGAGAGCTTACAGAGGGGCAACCATTGAAATATTTAACACTTTCTCAGAATCTTAGCTCACCAAAATTCCAAGAAAGTGCAATTTACATGCACATAGTATGGCAACTTTTGCCAGCACTTGCAAGCTACCATTTGAACCCAACCACCATTTCACTGCTGAAATCAAACATAGACCTACTGTCCCTGATAATGTCAAAAATTGGCAGGTCTTTGAGAATGATACACAGATAAATAACTTCCTGACTTTGAAAGAGGAATTCTCCAGCATAAACATTGATACAAGCACCGTGAATGATCAACAACAAATAGACAAAGGTGAGCAAAGTATATCAGCTGAAACAACAAATGTGATGTTTCACCCAACCACTTTTGATGACAAGAATTTACAAGAGCTGAAGCAAACAAATCTTGATGAGATAACTGAGGCAGAAGCTGAAGTAATTGAATTAAAAGACAATTTTCTGCCCACGGGCTTAACTCCTTTAGAGGACATATTTGATTCAAATGACATTCCTAGAAAGCCAGAGATGCAACCTCTAAATGCAAAAATTGAGGACTGCAATATTGGAACCACAAAAAATCCCAAAATGGTAAAACTCTCTAAAGCATTGCATGCTGATTAGAAGTTGAAATACATTGACTTGTTTAAAGAGTTCCAAGATGTATTTTCCTGGAGTTATGAGGATCTCAATTCCTATGATACTTCAATCATCCAACACACTATACCTTTGAAATAGAATCAAAAACCTTTTAAGAAAAAGCTTAGAAGGGTGAATCTTATCCTTCTTCCCTTGATTGAAAAAGGAGTTAAACGTATGTATGAAGCTGGAATCATTGCACCTATCAGGTTCTCAGAGTGGATTTCAAACCTAGTGCCTACTAGAAAGAAAACAGGAGAGATAAGATTGTGTGTTGACTTAATAAATTTGAACAAAGTCTCTCTCAAAGACCATTACCCCTTACCAAAAATGGACCATATCCTACAAAGGGTAGTGGGGGCCTCTAGGATCTCATTGCTAGATGGATTCTCAGGATTTAATCAGATTTTAGTCCACCCAGATGATCAAGACAAAACTGCCTTCACAATGCCTTAGGGAACTTCGAATATGTCAAAATGCCTTTTGGACTCAAGAATGCAGGCGCCACTTTCCAAAGAGCAATGGACATAGCCTTCTCCAAAGAGATCCATGATTTCTTAGTCATATACCTTGATGACCTCACTGCTTTTTCAAAATCGGACCAAGAACATTTAGAACATCTAAGGCAAGTGTTCCTAATTTGCAGAAAATATGGCATATCATTGAATCTCAGGAAGTCACTGTTTGGCCTAGAAGAAGGAAAACTCTTTGGTCACACAATTTCAAAAGATGGCATTAGGATCGACCCAGACAGAATTCAAGCTATTCTCCAAGTGCCTCATCCAAGAAACATTAAAGAACTGCAAGCTTTTTTAGGGAAGATCAATTTTCTAAGAAGGTTCATTCCCAATTTGGCTGAGCTAATTAGACTGTTGAATAATATGCTAAAGAAATATTTCAAAGTCAGATGGACCATGGAAGCTAAACAAGCCTTTGAGGACATCAAAACAACCCTAACAAAAACACTAGTCCTCACAAGTCCCAAGTTTGATAGAGATTTCATCATTTTTTCCTTTGCATCTGAGCATACTATTGTTGTTGTCCTATTGCAAAAAGATGACCAAGGTTGTGAGAAGCCCATTTCTTTCTTCAGCAAAGCCCTTAGAGATGCTCCCTTAAAATATCAAATCATGGAAAAGCAAGCTTATGCCCTTGTAAAAGCCATCAAGGATTTCAGAGTTTATATCTTGTACTCACATGTGATAGCCTATGTTCCAAATGCTTTGGTTAAGGACATTTTAACTCAAGAAGGAATTGAAGGCAAAAGGGGCAAATGGATAGCCAATATTTTAGAATTTGACATAGAAATCAAGCCTACAAAACTTATAAAAGGACAAGGGTTAGCCAAATTAATGACTGAAACCAATTTTCAAGCCCTTGACATCAATGAATTGGACAACGAACAAGAGATGGCGACTCCACAGATCAATCAAGCCCTTTCACAATCACCTTGGTATGCTGACATATGTTTGGTATTGTTAAACCTGCAGGCTCCTCCAGGGTTGTCCAGGACTAAAAAGAGATTCTTGAAAATGAAAGCATCAAAGTTTTGTATTGTAGACAATGTTTTGTTTTGGAAAAATCATGAAGGTATTTTGCTTAATTGCCTAACATTGGATGAAACTGACAAAGTCCTTAAGGAATTTCATGCAGGTGACTGTGGAGGACACTTATACTGGAAATCAACAACTGATAAGATTCTAAGAGCTGGTTTTTATTGGCCTTCCCTGTTTGCTAATGTGAAAAAGTTTGTAGCTTCATGCCATAAATGCCAGATCTTTGAGGGCAAGAGAAAGCTATTACCTTTACCCCTCAAACCCATTTCAACTAAAAGACCATTTCAACAATGGGGTCTAGACTTCATTGTTGAAATTCACCCTTCCTCCTTTGGCCAACACAAGTGGATTTTGACTGCCACAGACTATTTTACCAAATGGATAGAAGCCATCCCTTGTAGGCAAGCCAATGACTCAATCATCATGCAATTCTTAGAAACCAGCATCTTATCTAGATTTGGCTGTCCAGAAAAAATTATTACAGACAATGCTGTTGCATTCAAATCCAAAAGAATGATCAACTTTGCCATAAATACCACATTACCTTGGGCCACTCCGCAGCCTATTACCCTCAAGGTAATGGCCTTGCTCAGTCATCCAACAAAAGCCTCATCAACATCATTAAAAAGGTCGTGGAGGAGAATAAGAAAAATTGGCATAAAAAACTTGTAAATGCACTATGGGCAGACAGATTAACCACCAAAAGATCTATTGGTACCAGTCCATATGAATTGGTATATGGTCTGGAGGCTATTTTTCCCTCCTCCTTAGGAATCCTTGTGATCAAGTTACTGCAAGAAATACAAGCAGAGCCTAATTATATCCAGAGAAGGATCAATCAAACTATTCACTTGCAGCAGACAAGAGAGGAAGTATATCAGAGAACCCAAGTTCTACAAGATAAACTCAAAAAGATCTTTGAAAAAAGAACAAAAGCTGAGGACTTCTTCATAGGAAACAAAGTGTTGAGATGGGACTCTAGGAGGAAAGACAAAGGGAAACATGGAAAATTTGATTTTCTTTGGAAAGGACCATTTATTATTCATGTTGTAGAAGGTAATAACACCTATTTTTTGAAGAGTTTGGATGGCAAAGATACTGAGGAAGGCCCAGCCAATGGGCGAATGCTCAAGCACTATTTTGACTCCCTTTGATCAACATAACGCAACTGTATATTGTACATAAATATTTGTAATTCCACTAGTTTTTAGTTTTACAACAATTAAATGAGGAACAAGATGCAGCAGATTTTGAGGAAAGGTCAAGGAATTACAACACTTTTGGTGTAGATTTTGAATTTACCACAAGAGATCAAGAAGAAGACTTGGGAAGTATAAATATGATGATAAGCACTTAGAAAACCCAGCAAAGACAGAGCTGCACAGATCAGCTCATAAGGACTACATACAAGTTACAAGCTTGGTTTCCAGGACAAGGAAGTTTTGAATTACAGCAGCCAACTGAGAATAAGGCCATCTGACCTACTGTTCTTGGCTTTTCACCAGAAAAAGCTATCCCGAATTGGAGCCACTGTTAGGTTCCTATACTAATAGGTTTCATTTTTCATGATTGACTATGGAAGTGCCAAATATGTTCATCTTTTCATGCTGCAAAGGTTCCATATTGTGTAAAGAAATGAAGAAAATTAAAAAATGTAAAGAGGGTATGCCCTAAAAGAAAAATCAAAGGGCAAAAAGAGAAAATTGGTCAACAAAAAAAAAAATGAACCCCAAACCAAAACACCAGGAAAGTGGCCAGCCAAAATGCCACTGCTACCTTGTTTGAAAGTTCACAATGTGCACATACTGCTTCTCATCACACTTGATGGATGGCCCAATAGTTCAATCTGGACCATTACAAATTTAAATTTGTTGTTGTAGAATAGAGAAAGAATATCTGTCCAAACAATTCAAGCTTGGCAGATGAGTACATGGATAGAGAAATTAAGGAGCCCAACCGCTTAATCTGGGCCCTTGGAAGAGATAAGGGTAGACTTAGATAGGAGGTCAGTCAAAAGAAAAGATTCAAATCAAGGTTTGCAAGTTCAAATGCACCCAATCAAAATGAAGGAAAAAATGCTAGGTGTATTAGGCTGGGTAGGTAGTTTGAGGTTGTAGAAACAAGGTGGTGATCTGTTTGCCTTATTAAGAAAGGACTCATCTCATCAATGATACAAGGACCATGACTGTTATTTGGTTGCATAGCAGGAAGCATGACTAATTCCCCCATCAGTTCCCCATAAATCTTTTACTAAACATCCCCTCAAGGACCTTGGGATCTGCCCAATAGTCCTGTTTCACTTCATTTCATGAGAAATGCTAAGTCAAACTCTGAGTTTACTTAATGAGAAGAAGCCACATTTCTTGTGTAAAAATGATCATTCCATACTCCTTTTATTTCTCTATGTCTAAGTTTCACTTTATAAACTTAGCATTCACTCATGCTGTTTCATTCCACAAAGTCATACTGACCTCTAACTCTATTATTTAGCTCCCTCAAACATTTTTCCTACCCCTATTCTACAAAAACTATATAAAACCCCAAAAAAAAATACTAAATATCCCTACCCCTTGGCACTATAGCCATATAATACAAAGTTAGGGGGATATTAAGTCCATTTGGGACTTGTATTAGCCCTTCCACGTCCAAAATACTTGGGATTAATTTAACATTTTGTTAAATTAATAACCATGCTGACCCCCTCACACATAAACCTTACCATATTACCCACCGCGCTAATATATTTTGGGTTTCGTTTGATATTTGATTAAACGAATAACCATAACCCTGGCGCCGAACACACAAAACCCATTAAACTAAAGTTTTACCCACGCGGCATTTTATAACATTAAAATATATGGGCGGTTCCCCACGCCATATCATGCCAACACGTATGCATCCCGTCAGTCGTTGGATTGCGCCCGGCAGATCGGAAGACCCTCGTTGATATCGAAACATCCCCGTTGTACGAGGGTTAGCTCCCAATAAAAAGAGGTTTTGTCATCGTACGCAAGGACGTGTGACCCGTTTTGATTGCATTGGTCCCATGCTGACATAAACAATCCCCGTACCAAAAGCGGTCCGATGGAAACCACTTACCGCTCGTCCTCCCCGCCGCGCACGTCACCCCCACGTCAGCTTTTGCATCAACACCTTTGCTACGTTACAATCCGTCATGGCTGCCCCGTCACCCATCTACGTCAGCCGCCACATTACCCGTCGTACCTTGCTACAGGACTAGGTGACGTCATGCTGATGTCAGACCAAAAAGCGCCAAGAAGTCCGAAAAACCACAAATTTTCGTTAGAAACCCACGAAAATGATGTTTTATTTGTTTTTTATGCAACCAATAGTGAAAGTCTTTACACGAACATTACGTCCAATCCGCCATTGACGTCCCAGTCTGCCACCTGGGCGTATTCAGCCTGCAATTGGACCTCCTCGGCTCCACCTGCAACTGCATTCCACAGCAAACTCTCGAAAAAGACAGGTATTTACCCGGGAACGCCCATAACCCTGTTTTTTCATAATTCCGCTACAAAAGATCACCAATACACCTAAATTCAATTTAAAGACACTCCCATTTGCAAACTCCGCTCTGCCTCACTGAGCAATCGTATTTTCGAGCAAAAACCTGCTAATTTCTGTGACTCTGACAAATTGTCCACAAAAGCTCAAAATTCGGCTCCTATTCGCCTGCAAAACCACTAAAGAAAACTGGAAAAATCCCTGCTATCTCTATTCCTTTCAAGCTTCCTTGTTGCAAATCCCTGCATACTCTTTATTCCCCTCGAACTCTACTCAGCAGGGGCATCTTCGCACAGAACTCAAAACTGTAAATTCCATGCCAAAAAAATCCACTGTCTGGACTTTGTTTCCTATTGAAACATAAGACTATAATCCAACTATAATCACAGTCAATCATGCAGGCTCCAGTAGCCTTGAATATTCCACCATTAAATGCACCTCATAAAGAGTTAGAGTGGATACCTCTTGCTCACAGAGACTATCAAATTCATGATATGGAGGGAGACAAGCCTCACCTTCAGGCTTTCTGTGAAATAAGGAATAACTTCAGAAACAAAGCTAACCTGTTAAGAATATGGGAATCCAACATGCCTATATATTACATGCCCTCAGTGAATGTTGTCCTCTGCAGAAGTTGACCAAATTTCCAAGATGTTCATGCCACCAGAGCGTTACTCCAGATTCACAATCCCATCTCACCATTCTTGGTATACTGAGGAGGGAAAAATGCTCATAGATATGATTTCCTACATCCCAGGATTCAAAACAAGTGAAATTGTGGATGAGACTATCTTTGCTTAGATGTCCATGTTTACTCCAGGATAGCCCCCTGTTGTCAAGTATGACTATGCCACCTTCATAGCCAACAAGATTCATGAGCAGTTGATGAACTTAGAGAGGGAAAGGGTATTCAAATATACTTCATATATATATCATTTGTTGTTGTACTATCAATCAGATAGTTTCCCAGTTTTCCTTAAGAAATTGGATGCTAGGGGGGAGCAAAGGTCTGTGATATTTTGGTCATCAGTGTTCCATCATGTTAATTACTCCCCATACACATACTATGAGTTCATTTACCTTTTTTCTATCCAGCCACTTGCTTATTGTCAGCAGACCCTCCTCCCAGGCTCACTGCTGAAATGCAAAGAATACTACATCTCTCAAAGGGATACAGCATTGGTGACTGGTATTTCTACCAAAACCACACTGTAATAAGGATTTATGGCTATGAATTAGCCCCTTACAGACTTCCAAAATATGTCCCCATGAGACTCTTTGCCTTGGAGTACTATCGGCAATTCAACAATGCAGATCTAACTCACTTCTACGATGCTAGGAAAAAGGCACAGCTTAAAATAACACACCAATTGGTCCCCTTCATCTGTAATAAAAGAGAAGAAGCATGGAAGGATGCTAACACTATTCTGGGAGAGAAACTTAAGCTCAAACAAATTTTTCTTTGGGCGCCATATGACCCTGAGCATTTCATAAGCTTTAGGAGAGTTAAAAACAAGCTCACAGGGTATGTCCACTTCCCAATCCCTGGAATTGAACAATATGACAATCAACAAGAATGGGTAGAGGGCACACTAGTGGACGAGCTTACTGAAGAAGAAATAACAGAAAAAGCAATCAAAAACCTTAAAAAATCAGTTGACTTCGAATCTTTTGGACAGGTTGTTTTCACATCTCCTTGGCACCTTGGAGAAGGCACCTCATCCGCCACGGTTTCTCAGCAACCTGCCCAAGAAAGTGCTCCACTAGTAGGAACATCTAAAGGGAAAGAGGTGCAACATTCAGAACAATGAGTGCACCATTCTGAGCAGCAAGAGACAATGGCAGACCGGCTGTTTTCAACAGACGAACAAAGTCAAGGGAAAGACCCTTCAACACAAGCAAAGGTAACTGAAATCCCTGTGTTACAGACTCCTCTTAATGAGGAAAGGGCCAAGAAAAGGGATAGACAGGAAGAAACACCCACAGGGACATATGCAGATCAGCAAGGAGAAAAGAGACAAAGATTGAATCCTTATTCAGAGGAAGAATTGCTAGAGGGGCCAACTGAACAGCAAGTTCCCCCAACTATGGAGACATCAGCCAGCTCCTTCCAGCCAGAGCAAGAAAGATAGCAAGGTGTGGAGATTACATCCACCAGGCAATAGAGCAGACATGGCTCTAATATCAAGAAAGCATTCACTGATATCAAGGCTAGAAATGAGCCAGTGAGGTTCCAGCTTTACAACCAACTGCTAAGAATGGCTCCCACTAATCAGCAAAGGCTAATGGCAGCCTATGACATGCAAGAAGGAAAAATGACCCTCAGTCATTTCAAACCTACAATGCAGCAACCAAAATCAGCTGCTGACTAAATCCGAACCAATCTGAAAGTTCTCTCCAAGGATATCCATCCAATGAACCAGATTGAATTGCACAAACAAACCGATGAAATGGTATATTCTACATTGGCAGACAAAACATTATTGGCCCATACATTGCAAAAATCATTGCATAATACTTCTGCCCGACTGGAATTAGAGAAGGCCTCCTCAATGGCTAAGGATAATAGAATCAAATCCTTGGAGGAGATTATTATAGAGTTGGGACATGATCCCAAGGATCCTAAGGGCATTTAGGCCTTGATCAAAAAGAAAGAGTAAGACATAGCAGCCCTCAGAAGACAACTCAGGTTGCCAGCTACACTACATCCTCAAACTACAGAGGTGGCACAACAAAAAGAAGAGGAGGATGTGGTTACCTTGCTCATGAAGATGCATAAAATATTGATAGAAACCGAGAGTGCATTGGAGGCATCACTACAAGGGAGACAGGGAGAGTTGGCTACTCAGCCAATTCAAACAACTCACATTCTTACAGCTGCACCTCCTATGGCCACCACAACAGTCCCTCCCACTGATCCAACATCCATAGCAGGTACCTCAAGTTCAGTACCAGTGTCAGCAACAACTAGAGCAACAGCAGAGCAAGAGGCCAGCCTGAGTATGGAGGATATGATGAAAGAAATAAAGGCTCTAGAAGTACAAATGGTAGAATTAAAAGAGGCCAAAGAAAAGTTGGCCAAAATTGAGGTAATATATGACAAGTCAAAGATGGATGTAGCTGAGAAAACAAGGGAATTGAAAACCCTGGAGAAAAGGATAAAGGAGCTGGAAAAGGAGCTTACTCTGGATAAGACTCTAGCTGAGGTCAAGAAAATTTTGTGGGCCGAAATTGGCCAATCCATTACAGACCAATGGCAATCCATTGAAGCTATTCATGAGCAAATGGAATTGATAGGCTTAGCTCAGTTTGAAAATCAAAAGGCTAGAGCATCATTAGGGAATATACCTGAGCAAGCCAATAGGATGATTCAATTTCTAAATACTCATACCAAAGAGCAGCTGGCAGCAATAGGTATCAGGAACAAGACATATACCATCTTACCAGTGAAAAGGGTTCTGACCCTAAGGAATTTTGTGAAAACTCTGGAAATAAAATGCCAAGAAATGCAAGCAGAGGTAAATGAGTTCAAAATAAAGTTTGCAGGATTACAGAGCAGAGGGCTACCCAGTTTATTAACCAGTGCTGGAAGACTGTTATCACATGAGCAATACGCCAACAATGTAAACAACTATGCCTCCAATCAAATTACAGCATCTTCAAGCACCTCAGAAGAAGTAGGGCTTCCATCTGGACAGAGTATTTATGACAGACTAGAAAATTTGTTCTATATCAAACATGAGATAAACCATGTTTTTGAAGTCCAGCCCAATTTTTATAGATACAATGAAGCTGATGAAACACTGATAAAGATACAAAGACATCAGCTGCCTACAGAGGATTGGTGGAAATGAATGATGGAGACATTGCTCAGGTAATTTTTCTTATTTTTCTTTTTATCAGCTACAGGTGAGCAAATACAGAGGCACGGTCCACCTGTCAAAGGGAAAAGAAAAAAATAATGCAGAAATTGAATGGTGACTACAACTCGTTAATGCAAAGAAATCAAGCACCGATGATAAAGGCCAAGACAACGACAAACAACATAGTAGCATCAAGGCAGAAAACGCCAAAATCAATGCGCAATGACTAGCCGGCTCACTCAGCTCAGAAAGTCAAAATACCTCTGACAAATTGGACAGCTAGCACATTCATATTTACTACAACATTTATTCCCTCATTTACTACTTCTTGAGAGTTGGTAAAGGAAGTTATGAGTTTAAGACTTATCTTCATGATAATTTGTATCTCCCTTTTTATATAAATACCTCCCCATAATATGTATTTGGGGTTGGTGATTTTCTTTCTAGACTGCGCTGTAATTTTTCAGACTCTCTAATACGAGTGGCTATTGAAGTTCATGGTTTCTGCACTGCCTGAATGTGCAAATGATGTTCTGGGACCTGCTACAGAATTCCTGTGTCATTCAATGGAATAATAAGTTATTCTAAACTGTGTTTTATTTTTTCTGTGTTTACAAATTTCATATATGTTCCATAATCTTGGTAACAGGAAGAAAGAATAACCCAGGATTTGTTTAAATGCACCCTGTGTTCAATCTCTGCTATTAATTATGTTTTATTCAGAATTAGTCATGAATATGGTTTCTTAACTGCTCATGTCTACACTAATTCCTTCATTTTGAATACTATTTAGGAATTCTTAATTGCTCCTTAATAATATTCATGCACTTTCCCTCTACCAACATAATGAAAGACTCTTGATTGCCTTTCATTCCCTAACTTCATTCCATCAATTTCCAGATTCAAAAATTCTTCCATAAGTGCCTATCTCGCTCTGTAGCATTACCATTTCCCAAGAAACACTTTCAGCAGTACACCATCATTGACTCCATCTGCCCAATGGAACATATTGTTTTAGACTTGCATCCCAGCTCTGTTTGAAATCACCATCCAAAAAACTTAAAACAAAACCCTGTGCATCATAACTAGCCTAAAATATTTCAAAACATAGCTAAATTACAAAGAGAGAGCCCTCTCCGGTTGCAGGTAGGCTAGGACCTGGAGCTAAAAGATTGGTTAGTGGTTACCGTGGCCATATTCCCTTCAGGAGGCAGGGAACAACCTGAGTGATAACAGAGGGAAGGTCACAAAGAAGCTCGGCAAAAACTAGAGATTTCTTTGACTTAGATTTGCTGAATTCCAAATCAAATTCTTACAAAATGACAATCCATTTCGAATATTTCCCCCCAGCAATTTCCGTGACAAGATATGTGTCATAGGGTTGCAATTTGAAATGACAATGGTCTTTCGGAGCAGGATATAATGGAGAAATCTCTCTAAAGCTTGAACAATATCCAAATGTATCTTCTCAATGTAAGAATACTTAACTTTCGTATCATTGAGATTGCGACTCAAATAATAGATCGGATGTTCAATCCCATCTTCTTCTTGGACTAAAACCATGGAAATGGTTGTATCTGCAGTGGCGAGATACAGGAAATAGTCATTTTGATAATTAGTGGTATACATTAATGATGCTCGAATCGAGGTATATTTGAGAGCATCAAAGGAAGCTTGTGCAACTTCATCCCAATGGAAAGGAATTCCCTTTTTCAAAAGACGAGTAAATCCTTTAGCCATTTCAGCATAGTTAGAAATGAATCTCCTTAGAAGGTTAGCCTTCCCTTGGAGTCTCTGTAACTGGAGTAAATTGGAAGGTGGAGGCAAATCAAGAATTGCCTTAACCTTCCGTTGAAGCCCCGAAAATTGGGTCGACAACAAGGGGGATACCCACCCGGTCCGGACCTTGGTTGGTAGCTCCTTATCCGTTTGGTATAGCGGGTCCGACTGGGGATAATGGGACCAGTTTCCCAATCTAAGGGTGTGTGTGTGTGAAGAGTTGGATGATGCTGATCTAAGAGTTCTAATCTAAGCTACTTTAGTCTAATTCTATGATATTGTAATCTAATGAAAATAGCACATCTAATCTATGCTAACCCAGGATGTATTTCTTCTATTATGAGATCTAAAGAGATTTCAAACAATAACTGGTAATAAAGATCATCCAGCTATCATAAGAATGAAAATCAATTAAGATGAACCACTTTGCATAAAAAGTTAGGCAAAACAGTTGTGAACAGCATATCGCATAAAAGTTATTCATATATCAAACATAAATAAATGACTCCACCGTACAAAAGTGCCAAATGGTAACTCACACATTCATGCAATAACATATAAACAACTAAAAACTGTATATCACTTTAAGAATATAAGCAAAAATGGCCAAGAGATAAAAGTACCATTTATGACTGGTCCTACTCATAAGCTTCAAGCAACAATGATTTATCTCTACTTGTTCTAATTTCTACTAAGAGTACAGAAGTGCAACATCAGTAGCAGACATCAAATGCAAACATTAATAAACCTCGATCCATCCATTCATCAAAACCTCCTATGAGGGTGCAGAAGTGCATGTTCTGAGGACAAGTTTTTGACAAATTTCTGGACCCTTCTCTAAATGCATCAGAAGGGTTAAAATACTACTTCCTAATTCTAATAATAGTTTATTTACAAAATTTTAGGATGCGGTTTTCGAATGACTGTCCTTTTTCTAATCTAATTTTAAAGAAAAAACAACATTCTAAACAAAGTTACTTCTGAATCTGATCCTTAAAGCTGCATGCATTCATCATGGGTTTGAGGAGAGTCGGCTAGCTGACTTCTTCTTTGAGCTGGGCTGAGAAAACAAAATCTATGAGAGATGGCACTACTTTCTCGGCCGCATTTATGATACATTTCACAGTCATCTGCTGACTATGCGGCTTCACCAAGTATGCCCAGTAACACTCCCAATTTAACCTATCTAGTGCTTGGACCACTTTTTCCTTTTCTTGTACCTTCTATTTCCATTCTGCTTCTAGTCGCAGTTTATTTGGTAAATACCCTGGGGTGGTCTCTGCAATTAAGTTTGCTCTGTGTAAATTTTCATTTACATAGTCGACAAGAATGCTTGCTGTCGTGGCCGCTGTTTCTGCTGCTTGTTCCGCTTCCCTCATTTGATCGTCCCATTTGTTAAAGAGCAAATCTTTATGATTTTCATTTATCTTGGGTGCGCCTGCTCTTTTTCCCTCGTCTTCTTCCTGCCAAGCCAAGTACTCCATCACTCGTTTGTCAATCTGATCATAGTCACTTCGCAAGTCTACCACTTGATTGGTGATTTTATCACTCAATTCGCAATAATAACTCCACTGTGATATCTTCTGTCCCAACTCCTCCTGTTGCTGCAGTAGTTGTTCATTCAAGGCAATAGACTCTGAAATAAACTCTGTAATTTTCGGGTCGTCTCTATGCATCTCCTGTATATCCTGCAATTGTTTTCCCTTTTCATCCAAACTTCTTTGATAACTTATTTGCATTTGCTGGAAGTCTTCCTGCAACTTTTCAAGCTGTTTGCGTACCTCATTATTGGCATTGGCTTGTTGCAATTGTAGTTGCAGTACTTGTATCTAATTTTCTTGCTCTTTCAGCAATTGCTGTACTTTTGACGCTTTGTCAATAGTCGCAGAGGCATACGCCCCTACGATCTGAGACAGTTTGGTGAGATTTTCAGTTGGATTATTGACAGGATCTTTCCACAAGACGTCTAAATGCTCAGCATCCTGAGAAAGTGTGTTTTCTAACTTTCTCTTTTTTCTTTGCCTTCTTACAATTGCTTTATGTTGGGGACTATAAAATATGTCCAATGGGGGAATCTCTTCTACATTCAGTAGAAGCTCAGAAGATGGAGCGATAGGAATATGCTCCGTTTCTGTGACATTGTTGACCATGGTTGAGCACACTTCTTGTGCTACCTGTGTATTACTCACAGGTGTTTTTGGGGCCTGTCCTTCAAGATTGATCAGTTCGTTGAAGGTTTCCCATTCTTTGTCTAATTCTGTTGTGACGGGTGGTGCTTCAATGATGAGAGGGGGGACATCTCTTGACGGGGAGGCGATAACTTGCTGCTGTGGAAATTCCATTGACTGAGCAGTGTCCTTAGCTGACTCTTCGCCTCTATCTTGGTCGTTTTCGGATTTTTTAGAATTCTCAGGCATCTCTTGTCCAGTCTTAGATTTAGATCTGGAAGCGCTTGAATTCCCACTAAGGCTAATGCTTGGAGTAGGTTCTCTGGCAGGTAGTTGCAGCTTTTCTAGAGGAACGCTGGCTAGTCTTCTTTCCCTGTATACCATGAACTTTTGGAGGTCATCTGGAGACAATCGCGATTGAGCTTCCCGCAAAATTTCCTGGAGTGAGCTTTTATTCTGAAATAAATCATCAAATAAATCCTTCTTTCCAACGAATACTTTTATCTTGACATTCGTTGTGAAATATTGGGCAACTTCATTTGGGTCAAATGGCCTTGCCGGGAATTTAAATAATTGTAGACACGTCATATTCTCCACTTCGATGAATGCGTGACGTATATCGAACAATGAAAAGGCCCCACAAGCTATAGGAAACTGGGGCCATATGGCCTTCTTTTTGTCTTTTAGGTCTTTGGTTAGGCCGCCATCTGAACAGGTTTGATATGCAATTTCTCGAGCCAGCAGTTTGTCAGGAACATACAAAGGTAGGACATGAGGAGGGACAGTGCTTCCAAATACTCTAATATAGGTGAACCATTCTTCTCCGAACCATCTTGCGATGGGGATGATATCTATCTGTGCCTCAGGTGAGCACCTCAGGGGTTCTTTATCATACATCATTCTATACATGGGTAAGATAAGCCCATGACAAATTTGGTAGAAATGTGGAATGAACTGAGAATCCCATAATATCTTATGATAAACATGGATGGGTAATGGGTCCTGAGTTGTCCATTTCCAACCCATAGAGGGAAATTTAGACACATGACAAATAGAATCCATAACATATGCGAATAGGTAAAAAGGAGGATAGATCCTTTGAGACATGGATCTTTTAGACCGGTAATTGATAATAGCCATGAATAGGTTATCAGAAAAGATCTTGGCCCAATCTATAATAACGGCATTTGTGGCAGCATCAATCAATGGTAACCATTCATATGAAAACTTATTGATATCTGGCATCCCAAATAATCTACAAAGCATGGCCGCAGAAAAACAATACGGAGAGGTTAGGGAACCAGTGTTGTACATACCGTTTTTATCCTTTTTGAGCGGTTCATCTTTTCTGGACCAATATTTAGTGGTCTCTGATAGGTTTGGGTTCTCTGCCACAAATTTTTTAATGAATTGTGCATTGTAAGTCGCCTGCGGTTCAGGAAGGTGATACATGAGCTTTAAGTCTTGTGCAGCGAATGACTCGATGAGCCCATGTCCTTGAATCTTGAACTGTCTGTCATTCATTTTTGCATTGTCAAGTATCCACTTGATCATATCCGTATATGGGAGAATTTTAGGCCTTGCTGCTATCCGATGAAGGAATGAGCACGCTAGTTCTTCTAAGGATGCTTCGGAAGAGCCTTGTGAATCTGCGACAGCAGTAACCTTCATTATTCTGGGGTTTTCCTCTTCAAGCAGTCTGTACATGCTTTCCCACGTCGATATCCCTGCGTCTCTATTACAAGCTGTGTCTGTATATAAAGGTGCCATCTCCTTCACCTAAGAGTCCTGAGCCTTACTTTTCTTTCCCATTTCTTCCTGCGTATGGCTTGGTATCGCCCTTCGTTCTTCGTTTCTGCAGCTCACAAATGGAAATGATTGATCAAGAAAGGTGATGGGAGAGTCTTAAATGCAGTAGATATATCAAATATGCCACCTTACGTGAAGTAATTCTTTGCAAAAGCACGCGTCTACATTTAATAGATGACAACTAATTCCTTTATTATCATTAAAAGCGCATGATCTTGAGTCAGATTATGGTAAGCGGCTTTTCTCGAATAGCGCGCTCGAAAGATTCGTGATGGAGTGATCTTGCGATTTGGTTCGCAATCTTCGCAGATCGCGACATCGTATTATTGCACCATCGCGCTATCGCGATATCACAACATCGCAGATCGCAGAAGTTTTATGCTTGCCATAATTTGTTAACCCATTCCCTGTGATATGCGATCTTGCAATCGGGGTTATCGCAAATCAGAAAATCTTGCGGTCTTTCTCATTGGCCTTACCTTATTGCGCTGCGATATATCGCTTAGTACGAGAATCTTGCACATACCAGGATTATACCCAAATGGAGGTGTTTTTCTGTCATTTTATGATGTGACTTTTTAAATATTTTTCTTATCATAAACTTAGGTTTTAAAGTATTCAAAAGATCTTCCCAAGCTTACGATGGTAACCTTATTTTGAGAAAAGGAAACTCTTGCTTTTCTTAGATTTTAACTAAGGGTCCCCATTCATTTAGTATTTTGGACAACACTTAAATGAAAAAGGGGGGGGGGGGGGGGGGTTGTTGCTGGCCACAACAATTGGCAATTCACTTGGGAGAACCAGTTATCTCTAATTTTCTATTGAAATTTTCAAATTTCCAAAACAAAATTTTTTGTAAAATTAAACTTTTTTATAAAAAGATAAAGTGTATTATACCCCAAACTGTCAATGAAATTTTGTTCCAACCTCTTTCTACTTTAATTATTTGCTTCCTCAGCTTGTCCTTGCATTTACATCAGCCATTACTTGGTCTTGTAAAGATAAAATAAGTTCTTCCCTGTGTACCAGTTTTTTAAAATATGCTCATTTGTTGCAGGTAGAGCCTCTGCTGCCAGCAGGCGTTCATAGCCTCGACAGGGTTACCTATTACCCAGTAATGATCCTTTATCCTGCTTAAGGTGATCTACAATCAAAGAAAAACCCATATTGACACTTTTTTCTTTTTTATTCTTAAAGAACAATGTCTTGGTTTGGTAGCCAAATTATGACACAGTCATTCACTTGATTTACACTTTCGCTGAACAAGCTGGCTCGTGATGAGACCCCTTGTCTTTTGATTTCAACAATCTTGAGTCATTGCCCTATTTTGATGGATAGTGTTTGGCAAAGTCAGCAAAGTTATAATATCTGTGATCATGATAAGCCGACTCGTGATGAGACCTCTTATTCTTCAAGATATAGTGTATCCTTGGGTCGTTTCTCTAAATGCTGCGATTTTCTTTAGCAGGGAGGAAGTCATTTTTTTCCTTAAGAAAGCCCTAGACAACAATAATAGAGTTTTTTGAACATGGCTGTTCTACAGGGAATCCTCATTTTGTTATTGATACCTTTCATTGTACTGATATAAAACAATTTCTTCACTAAGATTACTTTCGTCAAATTTTTGGAAGTTGAAACTAGTATCATATCTGGTTTAAAGTTTTTAACTGTATCTATTAATAATAAAGATCAAGTTTCCAAAAGATTTGCTATTTATACGAGCAAAAGTTCAAAATATGATAGAGAAATGGTGTCTTTTAGTAAATGTCAAATGCTGTTAACCACAGGCAAATTTTATTAGGGAGAAAAAAAAAATAAAAAAAAATTAAAGAAATGAGAGGTAACTATTCCCTTGGATTATGTACATGATAGGGATAATTTCTTCTTTTATTTTGCCTACCAATATTTAAAAACTAAATTATCCACCTAACAACCTAGCTAAACTACCCCTACTCCTATTCTAACTATAAACAAAAAAATTAACTAGGTAAAATGATATTTCCAGTGGAACCATCTTTTCATTTTTATTCCTACACGTATGTACCTTTTAAACATTAGTGTTAAGAATAAAACTTTTCTTGGACTGTGAATATTGGATGTAGGATTAGAAAGTGTAACTTCAGTTGGAATTCCGCCTGAAATTTCTTTCTTATGAAATCTTCTGTCCAATTGGATACCTATTGGATCATAAAAATCGGGATGAATTCCTATTATGGATTGGTGATCATGTAATAGGAAAGATGACAAGCCAGATTGCGAATATGATTTTTTAGTTTTAATGGCCTGTAATCTACTATGCGTTAAAGTCGAGCTTTTAGCAATTTCTCGTAAAAGGAAAGTTTCCACATATAAATCACTAAATAAATCAATGAAGAATAGATGGGAATTTTTGGAAAGAGATTTATCAATTAACGCGAATTGCTGGCAAATTTCCAAAAATAAATTTTTTTGTTGATGATGTTTTGGATGACACAGAAGTTTCTTCTGAAAGGCTGATATTGATTGATCGTGGAATTGAAAAAGTTCTGTATTTCCTTGACACAATTTAGTTTTCCAAAATGGTAATACATCTTTCGAATGTTCTTTGATAAGGTGCTCAATATACCATAGTAATCTATCAAAAGTCTGAAAATTTAAAATACAATCTGATTTTATACAAAATGAGTGCAAGCGAAAAAGAATGCAATGATTATCTGTACAGCTAATGTTACAGCACAACTACGATTGACATGAAATATCTTCTTCTTCACAACAGCTGGCCAGAATTATGGGATCCGAGTAATTTCGAATTATCTCTTGTGAATCAGAAAACAAGTTATGATTGGGAACAGGCATAGGGGTTTGCTCATGATACGAATCATAGATCAGGATATTGTTTTGGATAGTAAAATCATGCAAATGATCTGTCACTCTGACATGAGGATCGACTGATATGATTCTTGAATTGGAATATCTCTCATTATTTGAGCTCTGTTGAGTTACTTGAGATAAATCAACATCATCATCATCATCATAGTATCTATCATAAATGATTTTACAAGTCTCTCTAGATTTTTCTTTTTCATCCAATATTTTCAGAAAAGGAAGGTCAAGTCGTTCTTGTTTGTAAATGACCAAAGGATGTTCTATAGCTGTCTCTTTGTTTTGAAAACCTAATGGTGATTCATTTGAATAATCCTTTGTACTTCTTGAGATATCATTAATACTGAGGGGAAAAAAATTATCATCACTAAATACCTCAGGATAAAGAGAAAAACGTGATTCCGAAACAATGCATTTGAAAATATCATCGTGAAAAAATTCTTGTTCATCACATTTACCATAGACATCGGGCTTTAGATCATACCTTTGTGTGTTTGTATTTTCCAAAAGAGAATTAATTTGCTGTTCTAACCTTGGCGTCTGCATTTGTTGACTTGCGATGATATTATCCAACCTTGTCTCCAAGTTGCTTTCTGGTTCCAAGGCAGGCTTTCTTTCAACGTTCTCGCTTTCGTCTTCTTGTGTTAGAGCAGGCGTGTTTCCTAAGCTTTGGGAATTTTCTTCATCATGAGTGATTTGTACATTCAAATTGGAATTTTCATTCCTATTGGAAGAAAATAAAACAAGACTCGAACTAATTTCTGATGGATCAGACATAGGAGGTAGGGAATGCTCAGCATAATCTGAAGATTCTTCATTCATGAGTTCATTTTCAAGATCATATTTTAGACAATCAAGATGAAATCGCATATTAAAATCCCTATCAGATTCATCTTCTTTTTGTAGATACTCAATTTCATCATATACCTGATCATAATCATAGCAATCAAATTTACAAATGAAAGCCTTGACAAATTGGTCCCAGCTGTGAATTGAGGCAACTGGGAGGGTTCTACACCATTTTCTAGCTTCTGCTGTGAATGTAAGAGTAAAAATTCTGCATAAAACTCCTTCATCAATTCTTTGAACGTTTAAACTTGAAACTCTTTGAATAAATTGAAGGGAATGATTAAAAGCAGAAGAATTATTCTTACCATTGAATTTTACCTGAGACAAGAGTCTTACCACTTCAGGTGGACTGTTGGAAGAGGCACGAACATGGATGCAACTCCAAATGGGAAGTTTGTGAGCAGCCATCCTAATTCAAATGATTACGATTTCAAACCATTCCAACAGACACTATGTTCAGGCCCTCCTTCTAGCGCAAAATATGTTGAAGCCCCGAAAACCGGGTCGACAACAAGGGGGATACCAACCCGGTCTGGACCTTGGTTGGCAACTCCTTATCCGTTTGGTATAGCGGGTCTGACTGGGGATAATGGGACCAGTTTCCCAATCTAAGGGCGTGTGTGTGTGCAGAGTTGGATGATGCTGATCTAAGAGTTCTAATCTAAGCTACTTTAGTCTAATTCTATGATATTTTAATCTAATGAAAACAGCACATCTAATCTACGCTAACCCGGGATGTATTTCTTCTATTATGCGATCTAAAGAGATTTCAAACAATAACTAGTAATAAATATCATCCAGCTATCATAAGAATGGAAATCAATTAAGATGAACCACTTTGCATAAAAAGTTAGGCAAAACAGTTGTGAACAACATATCGCATAATAAGTTATTCATATATCAAACATAAATAAATGACTCCACCGTACAAAAGTGCCAAATGGTAACTCACACATTCATGCAATAATATATAAACAACTAAAAACTGTATATCACTTTAAGAATATAAGCAGAAATGGCCAAGAGATAAAAGTACCATTTATGACTGGTCCTACTCATAAGCTTCAAGCAACAATGATTTATCTCTACTTGTTCTAATATCTACTAAGAGTACAGAAGTGCAACATCAGTAGCAGACATCAAATGCAAACATTAATAAACCCCGATCCATCCATTCATCAAAACCTCCTCTGAGGGTGCAGAAGTGCATGTTCTGAGGACAAGTTTTTGACAAATTTCTGGACCCTTCTCTAAATGCATGAGAAGGGTTAAAATACTACTTCCTAATTCTAATAATAGTTTATTTACAAAATTTTAGGATGCGGTTTTCAAATTACCGTCCATTTTCTAATCTAATTTTAAAGAAAAAACAACATTCTAAACAAAGTTACTTCTGAATCTGATCCTTAAAGCTGCATGCATTCATCACGGATTTGAGGAGAGTCGGTTGGCTGACTTCCGCTTTGAGCTGGACTGAGAAAACAGAATCTATGAGAGATGGCACTACTTTCTCAGCCGCATTTATGATACATTTCACAGTCATCTGTTGACTATGCGGGTTCACCAAGTATGCCCAATAACATGCCCAATTTAACCTGTCTAGTGCTTGGACCGCTTTTTCCTTTTCTTGTGCCTTCTGTTTCCATTCTACTTCTAGTCGCAGTTTATTTGGTAAATACCCTGGGGTGGTCTCTGCGATTAAGTTTGCTCTGTGTAAATTTTCATTTACATAGTCGACAAGAATGCTTGCTGTCGTGGCCGCTGTTTCTGCTGCTTGTTCCGCTTCCCTGATTTGATCATCCCATTTGTTAAAGAGCAAATCTTTATGATTTTCATTTATCTTGGGTGCGCCTGCTCTTTTTCCCTCGTCTTCTTCCTGCCAAGCCAAGTACTCCGTCACTCGTTTGTCAATCTGATCATAGTCACTTCGCAAGTCTACCACTTGATTGGTGATTTTATCACTCAGTTCGCAATAATAACTCCACTGTGATATCTTTTGTCCCAACTCCTCCTGTTTCTGCAGTAGTTGTTCATTCAAGGCAATAGACTCTGAAATAAAATCTGTAATTTTGGAATCGTCTCTGTGCATCTCCTATACATCCTGCAATTTTTTTCCCTTTTCATCCAAACTTCTTTGATAACTTATTTGCATTTGCTGGAAGTCTTCCTGCAACTTTTCAAGCTGTTTGCATACCTCATTATTGGCATTGGCTTGTTGCAATTGTAGTTGCAGTACTTGTATCTGATTTTCTTGCTCTTTCAGCAATTTTTGTACTTCTGACGCTTTGTCAATAGTCGCAGAGGCATACACCCCTGCGATCTGAGACAGTTTGGTGAGATTTTCAGTTGGATTATTGACAGGATCTTTCCACAGGACGTCTAAATGCTCAACATCCTGAGAAAGTGTGTTTTCTAACTTTCTCTTTTTTCTTTGCCTTCTTACAACTGCTTTATGTTGGGGACTGTAAAATATGTCCAATGGGGGAATCTCTTCTAGATTCAGTAGAAGCTCAGAAGATGGAGCGATAGGAATATGCTCTGTTTCTGCGACATTGATGACTATGGTTGAGCACACTTCTTGTGCTACTTGTGTATTACTCACAGGTGTTTTTGGGGCCTGTCCTTCAAGATTGATCAGTTCGTTGAAGGTTTCCCATTCTTTGTCTAATTCTGTTGTGATGGGTGGTGCTTCAATGATGAGAGGGGGGACATCTCTTGACAAGGAGGCAATAGCTTGTTGCTGTGGAAATTCCATTGACTGAGCGGTGTCCTCAGCTAACTCTTCACCTCTATCTTGGTCGTTTTCGGATTTTTTAGAATGCTCAGGCATCTCTTTTCCAGTCTTAGATTTAGATCTGGAAGCGCTTGAATTCCCACTAAGGCTAATGCTTGGAGTAGGTTCTCTGGCAGGTAGTTGCAGCTTTTCTAGAGGAACGCTGGCTAATCTTCTTTCCCTGTATACCATGAACTTTTGGAGGTCATATAGAGACAATCGCGATTGAGCTTCCCGCAAAATTTCCTTGAGTGAGCTTTTATTATGAAATAAATCATCAAATAAATCCTTCTTTCCAACGAATACTTTTATCTTGACGTTCGTTGTGAAATCTTGGGCAACTTCATTTGGGTCAAATGGCCTTGCTGGGAATTTAAATAATTGTAGACACGTCATATTCTCCACTTCGATGAATGCGTGACCTACATCGAACAATGAAAAGGCCCCACAAGCTATAGGAAACTAGGGCCATATGGCCTTCTTTTTGTCTTTTAGGTCTTTGGTTAGGCCGCCTTCTGAACAGGTTTGATATGCAATTTCTCGAGCCAACAATTTGTCAGGAATATACAAAGGTAGGACATGAGGAGGGACGGTGCTTCCAAATACTCTAATATAGGTGAACCATTCTTCTTCGAACCATCTTGCGATGGGGATGATATCTATCTATGCCTCAGGTGAGCACCTCGGGGGTTCTTTATCATACATCATTCTATACATGGGTAAGATAAGCCCATGACAAATTTGGTAGAAATGTGGAATGAACTGAGAATCCCATAATATCTTATGATAAACATGGATGGGTAATGGGTCCTGAGTTGTCCATTTCCAACCCATAGAGGGAAATTTAGACACATAACAAATAGAATCCATAACATATGTGGATAGGTAAAAAGGAGGATAGATCCTTTGAGACATGGATCTTTTAGACCGGTAATTGATAATAGCCGTGAATAGGTTATCATAAAAGATCTTGGCCCAATCTATAATAACGGAATTTGTGGCAGCATCAATCAATGGTAACCATTCAGACGGAAACTTATTGATATCTGGTATCCCAAATAGTCTACAAAGCATGGTCGTAGCAAAACAATATGGAGAGGTGAGGGAACCAGTGCTGTACATACCATTTTTATCCTTTTTGAGCGGTTCATCTTTTCTGGACCAATCTTTAGTGGTCTCTGATAGGTTTTGGTTCTCCGCCACAAATTTTATAATGAATTGTGCATTGTAAGTCGCGTGCGGTTCAGGAAGATGATACATGAGCTTTAAGTCTTGTGCAGAGAATGACACGATGAGCCCATGTCCTTGAATCTTGAACTGTCTGTCGTTCATTTTTGCATTGTCAAGTATGCACTTGATCATATCCGTATATGGGAGAATTTTAGGCCTTGCTGCTATCTGATGAAGGAATGAGCACGCTAGTTCTTCTAAGGATGCTTCGGAAGAGCCCTGTGAATCTGCGACAGCGGTAACCTTCATTATTCTGGGGTTTTCTTCTTCAAGCAGTCTGTACATGCTTTCCCACGTCGATATCCCTGCGTCTCTGTTACAAGCTGTGTCTGTATATAAAGGTGCCATCTCCTTCACCTAAGAGCCCTGAGCCTTACTTTTCTTTCCCATTTCTTCCTGCGTATGGCTTGGTATCACCCTTCGTTCTTCGTTTCTGCAGCTCACAAATGGAAATGATTGATCAAGAAAGGTGATGGGAGAGTCTTAAATGCAGTAGATATATCAAATATGCCACCTTACGTGAAGTAATTCTTTGCAAAAGCACGCGTCTACATTTAATAGATGACAACTAATTCCTTTATTATCATTAAAAGCGCATGATCTTGAGTCAGATTATGGTAAGCGGCTTTTCTTGAATAGCGCGCTCGAAAGATTCGTGATGGAGTGATCTTGCGATTTGGTTCGCAATCGTCGCAGATCGCAACATCATATTATTGCACCATCGCGCTATCGCGATATCGCAACATCGCAGATCACAGAAGTTTTATGCTTGCCATAATTTGTTAACCCATTCCCTGCGATATGCAATCTTGCGATCGGGGTTATCGCAAATCGGAAAATCTTGCGGTCTTTCTCATTGGCCTTGCCTTATTGCGATGCGATATATCGCTTAGTACGAGAATCTTGCACATACCAGGATTATACCCAAATGGAGGTGTTTTTCTGTCATTTTATGATGCGACTTTTTAAAGATTTTTCTTATCATAATCTTAGGTTTTAAAGTATTCAAAAGATCTTCCCAAGCTTACGATGGTAACCTTATTTTGAGAAAAGGAAACTCTTGCTTTTCTTAGATTTTAACTAAGGGTCCCCATTCATTTAGTATTTTGGACAACACTTAAATGAAAAAGGGGGGGGTTGTTGCTGGCCACAATACCTTCAAGGGGTCGAGTCGAATTCCTTCTTTAAACACTACGAAACCAAGCAAATGACCATAACCAACACAAAACACACATTTATGTGGATTGAGTAGAATTTTGCAATGTCAGTACCGTAAAAAGATGGCTCTCAAATGTTGCAGATGATCAACCCATTTACGTAAATGAGTAAGTAAATCAATCTAGATAGGATTGAATAATGTGTTTGATGTTGTGTAAGGCATAATTAATTTCCCTTTGAAAAGTTTCCCCATCATTCTTCAAACCAAAAGGGAGCTTCCTATATGTGAACTTACCCCGGGGACAAATAAAGGCCGTTTTATATTGGTCTTCTGGGAGGATATTGATCTGATTATATCCAGAAAAGCCATCCATAAATGAAAATATTTCACATCTGGCACATTCATCAACTATCTAGTCAATAAATGGAGTAGGATAGTTTTCTTTTGGGCAAGCATGATTAACATCCCAATAATCAGCACACACTTGTATTGTTCCTTGTTTTTTAATGACAGGAACAAGATTAGAAACCCAATCGATAAGAGGAATGGGGTATATGAAACTAGCATGCAAAATTTTTTCACTTTCTACTTCTATGGCAGCAGCCTTCTTCGAATGAACAGGATGGAGGCACTGCCTTACCTGTTTGACATTAGGATATATTTTAATTTTGTGTTCAACTATACTAGAATCAATACCTGGAATTTCCTCATATGACCAATCAAATATATCGCGAAATTCATGAAAAAGAGCATGCTAAGTTTCAAGTTCTGATGGAGAACAAGATTTGCCAACATGGATATTTTCTACAATTTCAGGTTTGGTCAAAATATCGATAGAAATGGTTCCTTCGATATTCGATAAGTTTCGTTTGAAATCGACTGTGTCTATAAATACAGAATTTGAAAGGAAATCAACGATTGATGGGTGATTTAGTTCATTTGGAATATCTTCTATGTGATCTGGAATATGGGATCGATGATGATAATCTGCCCATGGTTCTTTTTATGTCATCATTGATTTGATGGTTCCTTCATAAGTAGAAAATGTACGTGAAAAAGGACCAGAGGAAGTGCCATATTCTAACGAACGATCAACCCATACAATTGGTGATGATGGATTTGGTTTTGTCGTGCAAGCCAAAAAGATTGATTGCTATGTGAGCTCAATGGGGCTTATCAACATGGTTTCATTACACATATCAACTTCAGAATTATTGGAAATATTACATGAGTTAGATGAAGTGGAAGTTATCAAGTTACGAGTCTCAACTTTCACAACTTCCACCATTTGTGATGGTGACAGTAGTGAAAAAGTTCCCATTAGGGAATAATCTTTGAAGAGACCTACTCCAATGTTTTGAAGACATAGTGGGGGTCCGTGAACTAACGGAAAGCTTGTAGTTGCCTATGAACTAGAGGCAAAGAAGGCGAGTTGATCAATTACTGTGATTCCTCCTTTATGAGGGAAAGAGATCATACGAAAGTATGTCGAAACCACAACAACCATAGCGTAAACCCATGGTATTCCTAATAAAATATTGTAGTCAAGGGGGTTGTCAATGACCTCAACTTCAAGAATTACAATTTTTCCCCTTAGTTCTATCTGCAGGTTACTTAAAATTCCACAAGGTGTATAAGTGTGAATGTCATAAGCTTTTAACATCGTAGGTGATTGTGACAAAGGTGGTGAGCCAAGTGTTTTCGAGCAATTCATTCACATAATACAAGTAGATACACCCTCGTCAACAATGGTTTGGTGAACAAGTTTATTCAAACCTTTTACTTGGAGCAAGAATGATAACGTTGCTGGTAATTGTGGCATATAACCCGCATGGTTAAAAACCATAAGATTGGAATCGGTTGGATCAATTCCACCAATTGATGACAATAAAGCCTTCTTTTGGGAGGGACAATTTTGAAGCACCTCAAGCATTGACATAGCAGAAGGTGTCTATGCCAAATATTCTACTATGCTATAATTTTGCATTGCTCGACCTCGAGGGTTGAATGTAGATTTATGCACAACTCCCTTAGGCTATTTTATTTTTAACTCTGGTGCAATGGGTGGTGGAATGGAATCATACGAAGTCGAAGTTGAAGCATTGGTTTGATCTGTTTTCTGGTTATTCAACAACAACGATGGATTACCATAATCTTTATTTCGTGTAGTCACTAAAACATCAGTCTTAGGCTTAATGGCATGTTACACAATAATTTGTCACTGCCTTCACTCTAGTCCATCTACTGTGTCATGTGTCCAAGACAAACATGCTCACACTGAAAAAATGCTCTCTTGTGCTGCCAAATGACCCATTTTTCCTAAGTTATCTACCGCATCGTGACTGTGGACTTAATATACGCATTGAAGGATGCTCATAAATAGTCCAGATGCACTGCCTGTGTGAAAGTACATTTGATTCCCGCGATGGTCTGATTTTATGCTCCAGCGCGATGTTACTTATGATCTTTAGCGATGATCTAACCAGCTACATTGCTCACTAGCGATGTCAGTGCTAAAGCTCAGTTGTTCACCCACGATGATCCAGATTGGGCAAATTTTTCCAATAGTTAGCCTTTTGGATGACTCCAGACCTGGTTGTTGGCATAGTTTGTATTGCCCTCCTTTCTCTAGCATGGCAGTTCCATCAATTGTGCTACCTTCCTTGGAGATAAGCTCACTCTTCCACCTTTCATGGAGACTCCTTCTCCTATTTAAACTCTCACCATTGCTATGCATTGCTATTTTTTTTTATAGTTGGCTAGTTGAGTAGTGTTGTTAGTGTTTGTGAGTTTGCTAGATAGCTGGTGTGAGTGTGACAAGTGTGGGATTGTTGATAGTTTGTGGAAGGTTGTGAAGTGCCCTTAACATTGTGTAAAACTTATGAGTGAGAGAGACTCATATGTTGGGAGATCCATCTTCAAAGAGTGAATGCTTGAGGAACATGCTGGCTGGATCTCTTTGAGAAGGCTTACGATGTCAAGACTTTGGTTGTAAGCTTACTCTTATTTCATTATTAATACAATCAATGATGCTTTCCTATGTCTTGTATGTAATTTACTTGGTATCTCATGACTTCTTGACTTTGTGAGTAAATAGATCATTGTTGTTTTCCGGTTACATGCTTTGTTGTATTTCCTTTGCACGATTTCAGGTTGATCACTCATTGAGAAGAAGGAAGTGGAAGCTGGAGCAGTGCAACGAAACTCCATAGACCACTAGTTGAGGTAGGCCTCCAACTATGACTGTTTAAGGAAAGCTATTGTTGATCTGTCCTTGTTTATGACTAGACCCACTCTAGGGCTAGAGGGGTTTCCTCTGTCCGCAGAGGGAACACTTTCATGCATCACAAATTGGCGACTCCACTGGGGAGTCTATCCTATGTTCTTCTTGTCTTTGCTCTTCTTTTGATTTTTTATTTGGTCTCCTTTGAAGTTTTGGGATTAGTTATCAGTCTTTTGAGTTTCCTGGCTTGATCTGGGGAATACCTCTATTTGATTGGAGGACTGACTGTATTTGATTTGGGAGTTTTTGTTCGCCTGTCATTGTTTTGAACATCATCGCAGATAAAAGTTTAACATTCATGTTGTCATCGCGCTCACCCTTTTGTAAAATCCTGTGCATCGCATAATTATGTCTCATAGTCGCGATGGTTCTGAAAATCCGACCATCGCGGAAAAGTCATGTACTTCCGCACTGACATCGCTCTATTGTTGTGGTTAGTTCTTTATTAGTGCTAGTTTCTTGTGTATTACCCACGCTAATTGCTGTAGAATTGATTTTCTCAATTCTTCCTCCTGATTCCATCAGTCCTGCTGGTCCCTTGCTTTTCTCGCTTTCTTAGTAGCTTGTTTTTCACTGTTTATGGTTAAGGCACTCTTTTGTCAACTTTGTTGAATGAATCTTGCTTTTCTGCCTATGTGACCTAGTTCATTATTTCAAGTTTCTTGAATCAGTTGGCTTGGTTGCTGGTTTTCTCAAGATTCGTTTACAGCTCTTTGTTAGTTTAATTGAGCCTTCCCCTTTGCTTGTTTTTGGTTGATTGTTTAGTGATTTTTATTGAACCAATATTTGGTATTGATTCGATTTCTTTTCACTACCGAACATAGATCACAATTGTTTGGATCAAGCGGTGTTTCCACACTTGCTTCTTGCTTATTTGTTTCTTCTAGATTTAAAGATATCAAAATCAAAAGGATTGCATTCATTTAGTATACGAAAGTGAAAGTGAATTTGCATTTAAAGTTTGCATATTGGAAAGCGAATGATAAAATCTCTCATTAGTAGTATTCGTGCACTTTAGGAATTGATGTTTTTATGCATTGAGTGAATGTCTTTGTTTATCTTGGTTTTCTTGGTTTGGGAATGATCTCTCTACCCTCTCGTAGGTAGGTGTTCATTGAAGAAAAAGGATATTTCGCTCATTTTAGTTGCATCCTAGGATTTGTTGTATACATAAGGTAAGGCCTGAAAACTGAAACATAATTCAAGATCAACTCTAAAATGAACTGAATAAATCTAACAACGCATTGGAACATAATGCACACTATTTAGAGGTCTAGGCTAGAGACGTGCTTTGGCGTCGTTAAAACTAGTCACTTTTGTTTTCACTCAAGGTTGGGTGATTCCTCCTTCTATGACTCAATAGTGGTCTAGTACGGAATAATGCTCCCATGTACCATCGAGTATATGTTGGGAGACCCCACTAGGTTATCATCCTTTATCCTTATGAAGCCATGTCTTCCGCCTTGCAAACCATAACGCACTGAACACAACATTCGGGAATATTGACTGTCGTTCAGAAAGTCCTTGGTTTTCATATGACTGCCAAGGTGTATATGCAGTTTTACGGGTTGTTTGGTAAACCTTTTGCCTAGTTCTCTAGAGTATTCGCTTTCGTTCCTTTTCGGACTCCCTAAAAGAAAAGGTCCATCTGAGCACTGGTCACTTGAGGCTCATTAAATATTCGAAGGTGACTAGAGTCATCTTTTTGTCCTTTTCTCAACTCTCTAAAGATGAAAAGGTTAAGTTCTATTCCTATGTCTTAAAATTTATTCGGCCATGTTCACATTTACCCTGTTAGATCTTGTTTGCATTTTAGCTTGTGTAGGGTTCTTTCTCGTTAGTTTTCCTAGGATTTTTGAATCAGATCATCCTAGTGGAATCACTGATCCCTTCTCCCGTTCCAAGTGACCAAGGGTCTCCCTCTTCTGCTGCTTCTGAGATACCAGTTGTTAGTGATACTCTCCCTGTTATTCTAAGTATCCAACCAATTAACTCTCGCGCTCTAGAAGACGAGTCTTATCATATTCATTGGAACCCTATTTGGGAGCCTTCCTAAGAAGATATTCCCAGTACTCCTCCTAGTGTTTCGGTCCCAATGTCTTCTTCTAACATGGATGACACATCCCCCATCACAAGTGAAGAATCCGTTGTGATGAGCGGTGAAATTCCTATCCCAATAGAAACTACACCCTTCCATGTCACCCCTCTCGGTGTCACGTTGCCTTTACGCTATAAGGCTTTGAGGGATGTTATGGGTTCTAGGACCTCCCTTACGAGTTCCATGTGGTCTCATACCGTCACTTCGACTTCAGAGTCTTTTATTCCTCAAATTCACAATGTGTCTGTCACCTCAGTCCCGAATATTCCAACTGTCTGTGTGGCTTCTTCAGCCCCTGTTGTTGGTGCCGTCACTGCATCCTCAGTTGTGACCATTGTTGTTGGGCCTTCGTCTGAATCGGAAAATAGTGGCCCATCGGCATCTACATCTGAAGTTGTTGATCCTAAACTAAATGCCCCACCTTCTTCTAGTTCCATTCTAGCAAGGGGGCATACAATCAATATTTACAATCTCTTCAAAATCTGAACCCCCAAGATCCGTTTCATTATTACGATTCTCGAGGAGCTCATATTTATTACCCCGGACATTTGCCATCTCAGCCTGCAGTTGAGGTCACGGTCCCACTATCCATTGCTTGGGGTACCACTGGTTATCATGGCGGCCAAGTACCCCCTACCAATTTTCAAGGACCACCCTATCAATGTCAGCCATATTACACGCAGCCCTCCTATGGGTAGCAATATTATGGATAACATTATCCAGACCAACCTAGAGGCCCACAAGGACAACCCTTCCAGGGACAACCTTCGGCCTCTGGTGGTTCATCTTTTACTTATTTCGGGCAACCTTCTGGTAATCTGGGACAACCTTACATGCAACAAGGCCAACCTGGCGTCTAGCAAGGCTACCATTCTGGGAAAGTCGGTCAGCCTTATGTTTAGCAAGGCCAACCCACCATCCAATCCGATCAACCATATGGACAAATTGGTCAGCCTCAAATCCAATCAGGCCAACCAACTATCCAGTCTGCTCAGCCATCTGGTCAATCAGGACAGCCCTCATTTGTGCAAGGACAACCCAATTCCCAGCAAGCTCAACCTTCTAGGAAAATGGGTCAATCTCAATCTCAACTAGTTCAACCTTCTGTCCAGATGACTCAACCTCAATTCTCTCAAGGACATCCATCTGGGCCTACTCAACCGGGCACTCAAATGATTGTTGCTTCTCAAGCTCCACCCGGTTTTCAACCCCAGTCTGGGCTCCAGACCCAATCCGGTCCTCAAATGCAGGTTGGATCTCAATCTCAACCTACTTATCAAATGCAGCCTGGCTCCCAGGCTCAGTTTGGAGCCCAACCGCCTTATGGTTTCCAACAATCCCAAGGGCAAACCCAATTTTCCCCATACCAAAATTATCAACAACTGCAGGTGAGTCCTTATCAGAATTACCAGCAACCATATGTTGCTCCTACAGGCCAAGTTGGTAATCAATGGAATGCTGGGGGGCAAATCCAGGGTTAGCCATCCAGTTATAGCTATAACCCCTATGGACAAAATCCCTACAGACAGAACCCTCCTCAGCCAAATCCGTACTGACAGAATCAATGGGGGCAACAAGCAGCTGGCTAGAACTCTGGTGCTACCTCCTACTCGCGGCCTCAGATGTCCTTTAACCCTCAATTGCCCTTCTTAGCAACGTTGGAGTTACCAGATGTGTCAAAACCGACAAATGATCCTATTATTCATAATCCGTATTGGCCACTAGTTCTAACTAAGATTCCCGGTGATTGTCCCAAGTTTGACTGTAAAGATGGAGAAGATCCCCAAGCCCGTGTCATGACTTATCATCTATAGTGTTCATCAAATTTGTGGCTTGATAATTCCATCTGGCTCCACCTTTTTCAATGGACCCTCACTAGCTTTGCTGCTAAATGGTATATTGAGTTAGCTCGTGGATCTTTTCAGGACTTTAACTCGTTGACTATGGCATTTTTAACTCATTTTCAGTTTCCGATTCGATATGAAACGAGCACACATCTCCTGACATCCTTAAAACAAACAATAACTACACATATCTCTGATCATATCCATGAATGGAGACGGTGTCACCGTTTGATTAAGTTTTGGATTCCCGATCAACTTCTGACCAACTGGTTCACGACCTCATTTGTCAGTCCAATAGTGCGAGACATTTCTATGGGGGCATGTGTAACTGAAGAGTAGGCTATTACGTGTGCTCAGTACCTTGACTTGGTTTACTCCCAGTCCGGTACACTATATGATTATTTTCCTGATGCCCCAAGGCCTAAAACTTCCAAAGCCCCACCAACACCATCTTTTGATGGCATCATTGGTTTTGTCAATCCACCCTCTAAGAAATCTTCCGTGAACCTTGGGAAGCAAAAGTCGAATACTCCAAACGAAAATACTTCTCAGGCTATATCCAATTCTGGTAATACTTCTGAGGTCAACTCCGTCTAGTCCACCACGGCGGACAAAGCCTCAAAAGGAAAGAAGAAGGGAAAAGGAAAGAATAAAGCTGATCAACCGAAGTAGGATTCCCCCAAATCTCCGCCCGAGGAAGGTACCAAACGCAAGCCTAAGTATCCTTGCCTTATATGTGACGATGATCACTATACCAAAGACTGTCCGAGGTGGTCCGAAGTTAGTCGTTTGTTGAAAGGCACTCCCGGGACTCCTGCCGTGCTCAAAGAGCCTTTTCCCTCGTAGTAAACGCAAATGATGGCTGATCCATCCCAATCCTCTTCTCCCTTTGGTTCTCAAGTGTTTATGGCTAGGACGATTCCCGTCCACATTAGTACTGGGGCAAAAGAATATTCGTTTCCTGCTAGGAAAGAGCCTGAGGTCCCCTTTAGAACTCCTTCATCTAGTTCTGGTCCCCTCCATATTGAGAGACCTAGCACTGAGACACCCATTCGACCCCCTCCTAAAGGTGTACTCTGAAAATATTCTTACAACCCTAATGCTCGTTCTTCTCAGCACTATAGCATCCTTGAGGACTTAGCCCAAGCTCCGTCAGCTATGTCCACTTTAGAAGTTCTCTAGAGCTACCGCTCTCAGACGAAGTCCTTGCTATCGGCCATCAGTGGCATTGACCCGGCCGACTCGGATTTGATCACTTTTGACCTAGACAGCCATATACTGAGACTGCCTCACCAAATTTCCTTCCTTACCCAAGTCATCATCAATTCTAAAATGATTCATCATACTGTCATTGATGAAGGTGCTTCTACTTGCATCATGTTTGTTGCTTATTGGAAGGCTATTGGTTCTCTGACTCTGAGCTAGTCTCCTACGACCTTGGAAGCCTTTGATGGGAGAGAGTCTCACCCTTATGGTATACTCCAATGCTTGCCTATTACTTTGGAAGGGAAAACGGTCGAAGTGGAGGTTGAAGTTGTTGATGCCAATCTAACTTACAACCTCCTTTTGGGGCAAAGCTAGACATATGCCATGCGAGCCGTGGCTTCATCTCTATTTCATGTCATTTGTTTCACTCATCAGGGGAAGATCGTCACAGTAGACTAGTTGTCTTTCTTCGCCTCCTCCTCTTCCAATGGAAACGTGCCTTTTGTGGAGCATACCTCCATTCCATGTGAGAGTGTGGGAGCTGGGCTCTTTAAAGATCTTGCCCTTATGGGTGTTTTTTCACTCCCATCTCCCAACGTCGCTCCTATTAATATGATTTTTGTTCGCTCTAATCCTTGGGTTCTTCCCCCCACTGATCAGATAGAATCCTGGGGCGATGAGATGTCATTGAGTCCTGCCAAGCTCAACTACGTTGAAATTGTTTCTGCATTGGCTCCGCCCTCTGAATCTTCTCCTTCAAGCAGAGCTCTCAACTCATACATTCATTCCCCTTGGCTTGGAGATGATGCTTCTTCATACCTTTAAAGGAAATTTTTCCTTCTGATGAAGCCATTATCAAGGCCATGTCTCTCGAGGAACCCCCTTGGTCCAATCATCACCATCGTTCCTCATTTCTCCTTGCCCACCAGGAAATGATTACCTGTCTCGAGCGGTTTGCTCCTTATCTCCCATCCCAACCCCTTCAGACACCCATTCAAGTTTATCAAGTGTCTTCTGAAGGGAACATGGGAAACATCACACAAGCTCAACCAATCGACATCCCTGTTAAACCAGGGATTGTCAAGCACATCCATGTTGGAGTAAATTGTACTCCGGCAGAGATTCAGCTCTATACTGATCTTTTTCGCGAATTCTGTGATGTGTTTGCTTGGTCTTACGAAGAAATTCCCGGCATCGATCCTAGCATCGTGGTGCATGAGATACCTACGTATCCAGGTGCTAAGCCTGTTCGACAGTGTTTACGCCCCGTGCACCCCCGAAAGGCTGCGGCTATTAAAATCGAAAGTTGAAAAGCCTCTTAAGGCTGGTTTTATTTACCCCATCCCACTCACAGATTGGGTCTCCAATATCATCCTTGTGACTAAAAAAAAGGGCACTATCAGGGTCTGTGTTGATTATCGTGATATTAATTGGGCCTGTCCCAAAGATAACTACCCCACACCCTTCATTGAACAGCTCATTGATGAGTGTGCTAGGAGTGAAATGTATTCATTCATGGATGGCTTTTCTGGTTATAACCAGATTAATATTACGCTCATAGATCAACACAAGACCGCCTTTATTTGTCCGTGGGGCACTTTCGCCTACAAAAAGCTCCCTTTCAGTTTGAAAAATGCTGGTGCCATCTTCCAACACACAATGTCTTATGCATTCCATGATATTCAACACATTGTCCAACCTTACCCGGATGATCTGCCAACTCATTCAGCAAAATGCCAGGACCATCCAGCTCACCTTCACGAAATCTTTCTCCGCTGTCGACACTACCACACCCGACTTAATCCACATAAGTGTGTCTTCTGTGTTGAGTCAGGCAGACTTCTCGGGTTCATCATCTCCCGAGAGGGTATTTGTTTGGATCCCCTTAAAGTCAAGGCCATCCTAAATCTCCCTCCCCGTGCTTCTTTGCAGCAATTGCAGATTTTGCAGGGCAAAGAATTTTTTTTTCAATGGTTCATTTTGAACTATGCTGAAGTGGCCAAAGGCTATACACAGTTATTGAAGCGAGATACCCCTTTTCTTTCAGATGGCGCTGCTCAAGAGTCATTCGAGTGCCTCAAGGTTCTCCTTTTTCCTGCTCCATTGTTGTGTCCTCCTGATTATCACCGCGACTACACTTTGTATTTGGCCGCTGCCGATACCACTATTGGCATGGTTCTCGTGCAAGATGATGATGATCACACTGAGCATGTCATTTATTATCTCAGCCGCAATCTACTAGATACAGAAATTCAATATGCTTACATCGAGAAGTTGGCATTGGCCACCTTTTGTGCCATCCAATGTTTCTACCATTATATCTTATTGCGCACCACGACAATGGTTTCTGATTGCAACCCGATAACATACATCCTGTCACGTTAGTTGCTGGGGGGCAAGTACTCGAAGTGGATTTTCATCCTCCAAGAATTTGACTTGGAGTTCACCACTGTCAAGTCGAAGAAATCCCTCGTGTTTGCTGAGTTTCTTTGCTCTCTGCCATCTCTTATTACGCCCTCTCGGTTAGAGGACCATATTCCAGACGAAACTCTGTTCTTAATTAGCACCCTCAATCCTTGGTACGTGGATATCATTTTCTATCTCCAGACATCCTCTTTTCGTCCCGATGTGTCTAAGGATGCTCGGCAATGGATTCGCCATCAGTCTCAGCCCTATCGTATTATTGGGGACACCTTGTACCGTCTCAGCACCGACTCTATTCTCCACCGATGCTTAACATTCGAGGAAGCTGAATGAGTTTTGAATGAATTCCATTCTGGCACCAATGGTGGTCACATGTCCGGATATGCTACTACTCAAAAAATCCTCTGTGCTGGTTAATTTTGGCCCTCCATCTTCAAGGATTGCATTCTTGTCATCCGCTCTTGTCATGAGTGCCAAATCTACCAATAGAAGATGCGTGCGCACCCCACTCCATTGCACCCTGTTGTTACTGTCGGCACTTTTGTCAAATGGGGCATTGATTATATGACATGTAACCCTCACTCAGCCGTGGGGCATGGGTATATCATCATTGCCATTGATTACTTTACAAAATGGGCCGAGGCGATGCCTACACTATCTGAAGATGGTCACACAGTGGCACAATTTTTGTTTAATCATGTTATCTCATAGTTTGGAGTCCCTCAGGCTATCGTCACTGATCACGGCAATCATTTCCGTAATCATATGATGACTGAGTTAACAACCCAGCTAGGCTTGCGACACGACAGCTCGACACCATACTATCCTCAAGCCAATGGCCAAGTAGAAGCCGTCAACAAGGTTTTGGTTACGATGCTTCAACACACCATTGGCATGCACAACTCCAACTAGCACTTGATGTTGTTCTCTGCCTTATGGGCCTACCGAAATTCTATGAAGGATGCCACCATATTCACCCCATTCCAATTGGTTTGCAGACTAGAGGCTACCCTTCCCATCGAGTGTGAGATCCCTTCATTGAAATTAGTCGTCGAATTACTCCCCGACACTACTCAAGTAGAAGAACACCTTATCTACCTAGAGCGGCTGGACGAGACTCGTTGACTAGCCTCTCTAGCTATTGAAGCATAGAAGAAGAGAGTGAAAACTCACTTCAATCATACTGTCCATCCTTGTTCTTTTGTTGAAGGAGATTTAGTCCTGCTCTATGATCAAGCAAATGATAAGCTGGGGGTAGGAAAATTCGAGCCCATGTGGCACGGGCCTTATATTGTAAAGCGTGTTTTGTAGAAAGGGGCCTATGAGCTGATTGATTATGAAGGGAGCCCTCTGGATAAGCCCCGAAATGGGCTTTACTTGAAAACATATTATGCATGAACTTCATGCACTTTGATTTGTACATATGTGTGTTTTTAGCAGGTGTGTTGTGTGTGTGTTTTCATGTTTTGGCTTGGTGTGTAGGCATAATTGCCGCTTATTATGTCTTTTGCTTCTTGTGCAGATGTCTGGTGCACCTTACGTTGGTTTCGCTAACAGTGCCTATCGTAGTACCTGCAACCTGTCTTCTACGAGATGGGTTATCTATGATCCTCACGGTGAGTTAGTAGACCTTCAAAGTGTTTTTCTAGGTTGTACCACAAACAATGTCGATGAATATAGTGTTGTTATTAATTTACTGACCGAGGCGATCAATCTCGGTATTCGTACATTGGTTGTGAACCTGGATTCGCAGCTTGTCGTCCACCAGCTCAATGGGTGATATTCCGTTAGAGACCATCAAATTTTAAGGTTGTATTTACGTGTTAAATTATTAGAAAGGAATTTTGATTTTATCACATATCATCACATTCCCAGAAGATTAAACACGTTAACTGATGCATTGGAAAACCATGTATTAGACATACATTTTCGTAACATGTAATCAAAACAGCATATAAGAAGCATGTAAAACAAAATAATGAACCATAGAAATATGTATATCTATATATGTATATATATATATATATATATATATATATATATATATATATATATATATATATATATATATATATATATATATATATATATATATATATATATATATATATATATATATATATATATATATATATATATATATATATATATATATATATATATATATATATATATATATATCGTGTGGCACACCGAGGCACTCAAAAAATAAGTGTATATGTCCAAATAGAGTCTGTGTTCTCCATACATCCAAGACACATGTCTCACAAAAAATCAGCAGGAAATAAAACCTAGGCGTCTACTACGGGGGGTTATGCTCCCTATAGCACACCGTCGCTCATGCCACCTGCCTTAATAGGCGGTGGACCCTGGGTACCAATCCTACTATGTGAATCTGGAATGCTATGGGGACCTCCTTGACCCCCATGTAATCAGGGATCCCCGTCGTCAAGCCCTCAAGATTTCAGGCCACTGTCTCCACCAGATCATCAGCTAGGGGAGCCAAGGCCAGTGTTGCAATGCCCTGTGCATCCCTCCGTGCCTCTGGTGCCAGCCCTACGGGTCTCATTAGTCCCACAACTATGAATACCATAGAGTTCATCATTAGGACATATACATGAAAAAATCTAAAATCCATCATAAAAAATAAAATACAAAAATAATGTGATCAAGTGTCTTACCACCATCATCCCACTGCTCGCTAGTAGGCAGCTGCATGTCAGGATCTCCGCGGAAGTCCATGCTAGCATATGGCCAGTCCTCAACGAAGATTGTCTGGCGCTCCAGCCACTCATGGAACAGTGTCCCCAATGACACTGGTCATCCGCCCCCTCCTCGCGGCATAACGTGTGCACACCATGTGATCCTGGTCTCATGTGGTCTGGGCAAATCCAAATCCATGTCCTGTAACTGCAATGCCAGCACCCACTCTAACATGAGCGGGACTAAGATGGACCCGAAGCCAAACTGTTTCATCTCTCCTCGACGACAGTTGGTAGGTTGTCTTTTCATATTGGCCGTCACCGCTCCCGCCGAGTTGAACATGGTCAGATTGAGACACTCGAGAGCCAACTGGAGATGGGTCTTCGATGCCTCGTGTTGGGCTTGGGAGCCCGCTGCCCACGTCACCATAAATAGCATTGCACGAAGAACTACGTCTTCCACTATTGGGATTGCCACCTTCCCACTTCTCGATTTGTGTGCTTGTGGGCACACTCGTGCCATCAACATCTCTAGAGAATCACCCCCGGGCCACTGCCCCTCTAGGATGGGCCTCTCACCATGACAGGATAGCTCGGTCAGAAAATATACGTCTGATGCATCGAACTCGATGTCTCGGCCTCAGATTATGAATTTCCCATTTGTTGGATTCCAGGCACGGATCAGTAACTCCAGCAGATTGGGTTGGGACTGAAGGTGTAGAGTAAGGAATAATTTTATCAATCCACATGCACGTAAAGCATTTTGGCACCCAGCATCAGCAAAAGCTTCCACATCATTATCATTTTGCATTCGTTCCTCGCAGACAAACGCCATTATGGCCTACATGACGAGAAAAAATGAATTAGAACTTCTTTTACGAGTTTCAATACGTAATTTGCATGAAAAATTAACTTTTCATCGCCATCACGACTTTTTTTAAAATAGTCCGATGGCACGAGGTTGCCAGTTCAATTTTTTCATGGTCATCGGGGAAGTACATCACATTCTCACAATGATCGGAAATCGTTACGTGTAAATATTTTCAGTCATCGCGGACCCAAGCGGTATACCCACGATGACCAAGCGGCAGACTCTGACTCAAAAAATACGCCTAAACTAACACATCTAACACCAAAATGCATAAAAAAGACACTGAATTGAAGCGCAGGAAGAATTCTATCTACCTAGTAGAAGTTTAAGGATGAATGGTGGATGAATGGGGCCGAAATCAACTCGCCAAATTTGGTGCTCCAAAACACTCCAAGGTGAAATGAACAATGCCAATGGTAAAAATGAATGCATTACCCCCCTTTTATAGTAATTTTTGAAAATTAGAAAATTATATTTTACAAATGTGGGTTTTTTCTCATTTTTATAACATGGTTAATTAAAATTTTGTTTTTTAACTATGTTTTTGCATATATTGTTCATTTTATGTCGAATGGGTTTACGTTTGACGTGTTTTGTGCAGAGCCACAAGTAGTGGAGTTATGTCATGCTTCGCATACACTTGACCTGTAAAGTCTTATTTAACACTCTTTTCCAACTTAAAAGAGGAAAAGATAGCCGATTTGTTCCTCTTGACTCATTAAAAGAAATAAGAGGTGGTCACCTTTAAGCTCTTTTCCGATTGTGTAAACACAAAAAGATTGTCGGACCTTTTTCATTTCAAGCTCGTTATTGGTTATAAAACGACGTGATTTCGATCACTTTTCTCCTTTTTCGGGTCGAAGTCACTAGTCACGAAAAGTACTCCTTGATCGTAATGGTCAAGTGGTTCTTTCAAGTATCATTTTATACTTTTTCGGGCTTGAGAGACACAAATCTACGAAAAAGGACCCCCCTGGAGTTTTCTTTTCTGTGTCTTTTTCAAAATCCATAAACATGAAAAAGACTCCGAGTTTTACCTATGTCGGACTTGTTAAACCCTGACGACATTGGACTCATCACCGTGACGAGACTCGAGCTTCTCCTCCCTAGGGCTCGTTAAACCATTACTAGGTTGGATTCGACCAGCAGTCGAACTTATATTGCAAGCATATGCTTGGGTGGGGAAAATTCCGAAATCATCATTGGCAGCTAGTCACTCTTGAACATCGACACTTTTGCTTCTTGTCAGGTTGCGACATCCATACATCGTCATTTGGCCTTCCGTGGGTTTGGGTTGCCATTTAGCCTCATTCCATCCGATTCACACCATCTCCATCGAGCCTCTAATCCCTTGATACCTAAATGTTGCCACCCTCCAGAGTCATGTTGCCGACATGTTTAAGAGTATAATCTTTCTGTAGTTTACACCCTTGCCTCCTCCTCTGATACTCTGTTTCACCATCTACCACTTGTTCCTTATCTCATGTCGTTGATGGGGGAAACATTATGGCCCTCCTACGAAGGATCGTCTCCTGTCGACATCAGCTCATTATCCAGGAGATTGATCTAGAGGTCCCCTTTGGTACCTTAGAGCTTGCATGCCTCAATGGCAAGTTCTTCGCACCTGACAGTAACTTTTCATCATTGGTCGTCGATTGGGTGATTCCACGAGTGTTCGACTTCAGCTCCTTTTTCACACTTTGTGGATTGTACTAGATAGTACCTTGAGAACCATTGGCATTATTGGTGGTTTCTCTCGCGCTTGTTAATGGTTTTCATCATTTACCAGTAATCAAGTGATTTTCTATCATGCTCAACCTCAGCACATCTATTCGCATGCTAGAATTTGTATTATGATCAGGTGGGTTCAAGACCCCAGACTCAGATTACACATGTTCGGGCTATGTGGATTGGTTCGTGATTACATGACTCATTGATGGATGGCTGCGACCATACCTAAGTCTTCATGGATGGCTGCGACCATACCTTTATCACTATCATGGTCTTATTAGCTGGATGGCTGCATCCATACCACAGACGTAGTTCGTATTTCTTTTGGATGGTTGTGCCCATGCCTAGACTACATGTACTTCATTATAAGAGATATAAGTTGTACTTGTGTGCAGGTCCTTCTAGATGGTGTTCCAGCTCAGTCAGTTTCGTAAAGCATTTCACCCCTCCCACTATCTCGGGCTTCATACTTTAGGGGGCATCTATTACACAATAATTTGTCAGTGCCTTCACTCCAGTCCATCTATTGTGTCATGTGTCCAAGTCAAACATTCTCATACTGAAAAAATGCTCTCTTATGCTGCCAAATGACCCATTTTTCCTAAGTTATCTGCCTCATTGTGACTGTGGACTTAATATACGCGCTGAAGGGCACTCATAAACAGTCCAGATGCACTGCCATCATGGAAGTACATTTGATTCCCGCGATGGTCCGATTTTATGCTCTAGCGCGATGTTACTTATGATCTTTAGCGATGATCTGACTGGCTACATTGCTCACTAGCGATGTCAGTGCTAAAGCTTAGTTGTTCACCCATGATGATCCAGATTGGGTAAATTTGTTCTACCTTCCTTGGAGATAAGCTCACTCTTCCACCTTTCATGGAGAATCCTTCTATTTAAACTCTCACCATTGCTATGCATTGCTAGTTTTTTTTATAGTTGGCTAGTTGAGCAGTGTTGTTAGTGTTTGTGAGTTTGCTAGATAGCTGGTGTGAGTGTGACAAGTGTGGGATTGTTGATATTTTGTGGAAGGTTGTGAAGTGCCCTTAACATTGTGTAAATCTTATGAGTGAGAGAGACTCATATGTTGGGAGATCCATCTTCAAAGAGTGAACGCTTGAGGAACATGTTGGTTGGATCCCCCTGAGAAGGCTTATGACGTCAAGACTTTGGTTGTAAGCTTACTCTTATTTCATTATTAATACAATCAATGATGCTTTCCTATGTCGTGTATGTAATTTACTTGATTGGTCATGACTTCTTGAATTTGTGAGTAAATAGATCATTGTTGTTTTCCAGTTACGTGATTTGTTATATTTCCTTTGCACTGTTTCAGGTTGATCACTCATTGAGAATAAGGAAGCGGAAGCTGGAGGAGTGCAACAGAACTCCATCGACCACCGGTTAAGGTAGGCCTCCAACTATGACTGTTTAAGGAAAGATATTGTTGATTTGTCCTTGTTTGTGACTAGACCCACTCTAGGGCTAGAGGGGTTGCCTCTATCTGCAGAGGGAACACTTTCCAGCATCACATGGCAGATAGCATAAGCGCTTGTGAAGTGGAAGCATGATCTATAGCAACCAAATGAGTCTCTAGATTTGGAAAAGGGTCTGTCAACACAGCGGATGTACTAGAAGTCTTAAGAAGTTTCGGGACTTCAGAGCAATGAGGACAGTCTCATGTAAAGTGCTCATCGTTACATATTAAACATGGGTAATGAGGTTTCCTAGCAAGAGAAGACGAATCAGATGATTTATCTTGAGTTGGAGGATTTATTACTTTTAGGTTTTCCCCTTTTTCTTGCTTCTAGGTTTCTTTTCATTTTTACCTTTGTCAGATGACACAACATTTATTTTGGAAGAAAGTGTATTATCGAGTGCATTGGAAGTTTGATTTGAAATAGAAAGTGTTTGACTAGATGGTCTACTTGCTGTTTGAGTGCTTAAAGTACTTATCACACTGTCACTGGCATGAGAGTCCTTACTAGATGGAGGTGGTGGAATAGTAAAAGTTAGTCTGGGTGCATTTGGAATCTTATCATAAAGTATGCTAGACTAGGTGTAAATCAAGTCTAAGTATTGGGCAAAAGCAATTACTTTCTCTTCAGTAACAACTCCTCCGTTAGCCACATCCTCGGTGATAGATGGCAACAAGGATCTGATAAACCACTCAGATAAAAGCTGATCAAGAACAAAAGTTTTGACCATTCGACGATGGCGGCGTGACTCATGAATATGATTAGAAATGTGAGTAGCAGTGGTCTATTTAAAGTTGGTCAATAGTTCCATTCCATTTTCATATCTAACAGGTAACTGGAAGTGGGTTAAAAATGTAGTGGCTAAGGATGCCAATTTGTCAAATTAAGCTCATGGTAATTCAATATACCAGTTTGCAGCTAGACCAGTAAGTGTTTGCTGGAAAAGACGTAGTCTAATTGAATCATCATTTAAGGAGTTGGATGAACACCATAAATGAAAATTCATAACATGGTTGGACGGATCTTCTCTAGGGTTTCCATTGAACTTAGGAATATAATAAGTCAATTTGTGTGGAATCACCAGCCACCAAGGTGCTTAAAGAATGGGATCATTGGTAAGATGATTTAAATCCGATAATTCAAGTGTTGCGACAAAATGTGATTGTCGATTTAGGTCAGGTTGAGCGTAACTAAGGTAAGATGGAATTTCCTGGGCAATAGGCCTTTGCATACTAGCATAAGGAATCTATTGTTGCTAACCTTGATAGGGGTAGGTCTATTGAGCACATCCAGTATAAGGTGGTTGTTGGGCACCAGGATAAATTTTTTGTTGTCCAAACCTAGCACAGGCTTGTTGATCAGGACTTGGGTAAGCTTGTTGTTGACCAAACCCAGCATAGGCCTGTTGATCAAGTCCAGGATAAGTTTGGTACAATTGGAATTGTTGTTGTTGACATTATGGCTGCCACGGTTGTTGATGTAATGGCTGTTCCCCACCAATGTAAGTTTGACCAAGTTGTGAATAAATTAAACCAGTATAAGTCTGAGTCATTACAGTTAATGGTAAATTGGCCTGAGGTTTTTTGGATTCTAGACACAAACGGTCGTTGTAAAACGGCCTGAGAAGACTAAGTCTGTAGACCTGAAACTTGAGGGTCAGAGGTTGAAGGACCAACTTGCAAAGGTTGTGATACAATCAACTGATCTTGTGACTGTGGTAAAGTTGTAACGACAGGCGTAGTAGGTATGGATGAAACAGATTTCATTGGTTGTGATGGATACACAAGCCTTTGTTGAATGGGCATTGTAGGCTACCATTGACAAAGAGTCATTCTAGAATAAGTTGGACCTAAAGATGATGGTATACTGTCATATTATTTCCCCCCAAAAAATGGAGGATAAGCAGGTTGAGCATATTGTTCTCCATATGGATGTAATCCAGTGTAAAGTGGATACATTGGATGGTAACTAGATGGATCAAACTGTTAAGTATTCGTAAGTGAAGGACCAAGTAAAATTCCTGTGGACGACATGGGTGAAGGCCATGGACTAGAAGCAACACCAGAGTGAGTTCCAAATAATGATTGGTAACCCGATGGGATGGATGGAACACCATACAGATGTGACTCAGGTGTTGTGGTAAACATCAAAGAAGTAGCGACAGTAGATGTTGTCACAGTGGTAACAGATGATACAGTATGGGATGTTGTTTCAGCCATAGTCAAATCACTGAATAAATGTCTTAATGAATCTACGAGAGTTTGAAAGTAAACATGATCAAAAAGAGCAGTTAACTAAGGATAAGAAGGATAAGATAAAGCCCTAGTCCAAAACGAGTTGGAGTTCTAGGTGAATTTTCTTCTTTAGATTCCTCTTCAATAGCAATCAATACAGGTAGAAGGATTTCACCGTCAGGTCCGTAATAAATTTCCGGTTTTTGACTCTATGCTAAAGGAGAAGTTTCAACAGTTACCGATGTCTGAGGATAAACTGATCAATCATCTTTCGGTACGGGAACAACTTCTGATTGTTCAACTTCGACATCCAAGTGTTCTGATAAAAGAAAAACGGGTTCAGGATGAATTTCTTGAAGACTTCTGGTTGAACTATGATAGGTTTAGGATGAACTTATGGTTGAACATATTCAAGTTCAGAAGTAATTTCTTGTTGAACAACTTTGGGTTGAGGATCAGCTTCTTGTTGGACAACTTTAGTTACCATTTCACTAACTTCACTTTTAGTGTCCTCGGGTAATTGTAAAGGTTCCACTTCAGTAGAAGATAAACCAGTAATTGTAGGAGTAAATGGGATCACAATACTTACCGGTATAGGTGACTCTAGTAAATCAGATGAAGAACCATAAGTTTGTGATGTACTGGAGTCAATTAAACCAGACCGCTTTTGCCGACTAGGTGTAGCTTCAGGCAGTAAAGGCAGTTTACTCGTTGTCCTTCGTGAACAATGGGGTAAAGGTTGATTTTCCTCCATGATTGTTGATTGATTTTATTATAAAAAGAAATAAACAAAAAGAGGGTAATCTAGGCAAAAGGATTACCGAGTAAGTGTGAATTGCAATATACTGCCTCAGTAAACCAAGCACTTAACGTACGTGCAGGCAATCTCCCCGAATGTTTTTTTCGGTGTATCATAGTATACCAGGCAGCCAATTCGATTACCTATGGATGGGTAGCAACCTAATGTATTCCTCCCATATATACCCGAAAGTACATGGAGGCCCAATCCATGTTAACTCTGTCTAATATGAAACCGCACAGTGAGAGCATTCCTTTATACTTTTCATACTATAACACTACCCGATACACCTGAAAGTATGTGGACGAGGTACGATATAATTACGGACGTGGAAAGAGGTATCACAATCGGAATGTATTGCAGACCATTAGCAATAACTACTATGTTTAATGACACCAGAACACGTCTCTAGCCTAGACCTCTAAATGTTATGCGTTAAGTTACAATGCTACTTTAGGTTAATTGAGATAAATTTTAGTTGATCTTGTTTAAAAGTTTTCCTTTCAGGTTTAATGTGTGATGTTTCTAAAACTCCTAGAATGCAACTAAGATGAGAAATATTCTTTTCATTTGATTTGAACAATGAAAACCATAGCTAAAATTGATAGAGCAATCATAATCTTTAAACAAAGAGCATATAGCACATCTAATGCAACTCTCCCTATACTATTCCTACAAGCACACACAAACTTCTAAATGCATAATGCATGTTTTTTCTTTTCATTCCTTTAATTTTTAGATGAACATAAAGAAGCTAAATGCACAAATGACGAATCAATGCTTTTCACAAGAAACGAAGACTTTACGATAGTTTCTTTTCAAAGAAATGAAGACTTTACGACAATTTGTTTTCAGAAAAGACTAATCGGTGTAAGCTAACTTTGAAAATGAATAGATAATGATAAAGAAATCCATTAAGAAACACTAAACAATCAAGATAAAAGTAGGGCTAGGAGAAGAAATGCAAATTGATTTCAGAGCCATAGAAAACATTGAAGTTTCAACAAACAACATTAGAAGAAAATTTGGAAAAAACCAAGCAAAATATGGGTTTTTTATCTTGACAGGGATCAGCACAACCCTGAGTGGGAGATAGTGCACTATCTCTAAGCTAAGGCTGCTCTGCAGTGCACTGTGTCAAGACCAACATTGAGCTAGTGCCAGAGAGTCCAATCAGGAGACATTTAAGCACACTTTTTGACCAGAAACACTTCAAGATGACTGAAAAGAGATCAATGAAATCAATTAAAGTCTACTAGGATGTAATATGATAAGGGAAAACTACAAGGATCGACATCCTTTCCCCAATATGGTCGCCAATTTGTTATATGGAATTTATACTTATGGATAAGTACATCTTCCCTAAGTGGGTAGTTACACTTAGAACAAAAGAATGAAAGTGGTTTGACCTTTTCCTACAATAGATATATGAGATGAAGGAAGCTACTTGTGATCTTTCGCTTCCTTTGATCTCCTTTGAGTTGCTCCCATCACTCCCGCTCAAGCTGAATTCGCTCAATTGGTACCTGCCAACATAAATAGAAGACGAAAACGATCAAAGAATATGATCTATCTAGTATAAACAAATGGAATCGATAGCATTTAAACATATAATCATCATAGATATAAACAAGAATATGGGAAAAGGAACAAACAACTTTATTGATTGATAAAAGGAGGAGTTACAACTAATGTGGTTCAATCCCATGTCGCTCCTCCAACTTAGCCCAAACCCTCATCACAACAATAGCACATCAATCCAGCAGCATAACATTACTTGACAATGAACTCAAGTCTCAAACCAACAATATTTCTGTACAATCTTAAAATTCTAGCCCCCTGAACACTATGATGAGTGGTCAATTTATAGGGAAATGCAAGTGGTTTTGTCATAAATTGGGCATAGAATGGTTTTCCAAAATTGGAGTTAGTTTCCCTGGAGAAAGGGATGAGAGGATAGAGGGCTAATTGATCCATAGCCTATCCAAAGTTGAGCTCATAGGATAAGATAAGAGTTGGGCATCCTTCTAGAATTCTCTAGAATCAAGGAATATTCCCATTATCCTATGTCAATTTCACTCATTCTCGCCCAGTGCTGGTCAAAGTGGGCCTAAGTGCACTATAGTGCAAGGCTAAATGGGCCTACCTTCTCTGCAGAATAGTTACCCCTGATCAAGGCTACGCTGGTGTCCTAAGGAGGCATTTCAGTAGGGTTTCAAGCAAGGAAGATTTCATGGATGAAAGCATAATTTTATGACTTGTCTAGGGCATGTAGCAATTGAATTAGGGTTTGATAAACCCTAATTGTACTGATCTAATCATCAAGAGTGATGTGCCCAAATATATATGTAACACCAACAAGTAAAAATTAACTTGTAATCATCAATTTGGAGCACTAATGGATCATAAGAAGATCTACTAAGTACAACATAGACCAAATAATCACAAATCTCCTTGATTGTGAAAATGAACATAGGTGGGAGATCGTGTGACCAATGGATCAATAAAAACCAATAGTTGTAGAGAGTCCAAAAGCCATGCATAAGGAGCATAAATACCAAAAACATAGTTGAATAAAAAATTATCTCATCTATAAATTTTCTATGAATTCTAATCACTGAGCCTAATGCATGTCAATATCTCACAAAATGTTCATATAAGATCAATTTTTCATGAATACTCAACACATCCATCAATCAATCTACATGTAACTGATACAAGGCCATGGAGAAAACATAAAGTCATATAAGATCAAAAAGAGTTATCCTAAACCTCTCATATATCCTGCAATGACCACTGTTAGATAAATATATATAATCATGAGAAGCATAGAAAATTCCACCAAAACAATCTTATAGACCATGATGCAAACAATACAATACTAGACAATGAAAGCATGTGAGGTGCTCCCCCTGCACATGTGCCATCTCCAAATAATCTCCTGCAACAAACAATTGTCATTGCTACAAAATCATGTAACTTAAATCTTATTCAAAACTTTCAATATGGAAGCACTTTTGATGATTCACATGCAATCATGGTGCAACCATATGCTCCCCCAAAGACGATGCAGGCCTCATTTTTTAGAGGGAATTCTTTGCTTCTCTTTTCTTCTCCAAATTTTGTGAGGTTGATCTTTGGTATGGACATTCATATTTGGCTTCTTGACTGAATGGCTTTGCATGACTTTCTTCCTTTGATTTGATTTCCTAAAACACATAGGAAGCTTGTAGTCTTTGGCCTTATGGCCCACATTATCACAAACATAACATCTAATATGCCCAATAAATGTGGGAAAATGTTCAGATCTTCTGCTAATTTGATTTCTACTCCTTTCTCCATATGTCCAACAACCAATTCCTTTATGACCAAAATCCTTACATAAGAAATAATACCCATAAAATAAATTTGTATACTTATAATCGAATGTGACCGATATTTGAGGGTCCTCCTTCATTTGGTTGCTTATTTTTCTTGAAATTATTTATCTTTTTGTTCCGACAATTGGTTGAAATGTGACCAATTTTTTTAGAGCTATAACACTTTACATCTGGCATATATTTCCTTGGGACATTTTTGGGCTCTTGGCTTGGAACTTGATTTTGTTGGTTATTTACTTTACTGCTACTTGAACATTCTACTTTGGGGTCCTCATTTACTTCCTCACTTGTCTTCTTGATTCTCTTTTCTAATTCTAATTCAGGTTTCTCACAATGGCTGATATGATTATGGAGCTGGCTACCAATCTCCTCTTTAATTTTCTTTTCCTTTTCCAACTTATATTTCAAATAAGAATTCTCTTCTTTGAATGCATACTCTCTCTCTTAAATAATCTGAAGAAGTTTCTTCGGATCTTTATTCTCCATCTTAAGTTCTTCAATCAATATTGCTAGAATTTTATTTTTGGCTTCAAGTGTCACTATTCTTTTAATAGATTCCTACAAAGGAAATACATATTCCTCACTTCTTGAGGAATCAAATTCAAAACTTTGATCATCAACTTCTTCAATAACCCCAAAACTATCATCGCTAGAATCACAAGGAAAATGTCCATGACTGAAAGTACTATTTTCCATAGCTTTTACTAGCATAATAGGTTCTCCGAGTTTTCCAGTATTCTTAGATTGTTTGCAGTTTTTATTTATTTGAATTATCTTCTTCTTATTCTTCTCCTTAATACCATAATCTTCTCTCAAGTGATCAAGCTTCACTTAGAGAACCTGGATCCAATACCAATCGTTGGAAATTTATTCTCTACTAAGAGGGGGGGTGAATCAGTAGTGAGAATGTATTTCAAGTTTTAAATCCTTTTTCACTTACTGCAACACAATCTTCATTAACCCATTAGTATATTAAATCATATAGAAAAACATGTGAGAACCATGAGAAATAACTAAAGAATCATGCACAAGAGAACACAATATTTTCTGGTGGAAAACCCTCCTCCTAGGTCAAAAACCACCCTGTTTCTGCCACGTTGCTCAAATAATTATATTCATCATCAATAAAATCATTACATAGAGAGTACAATATGGAAATCATCTGAAAGGAACTACTAGCTCCATCTCATGACTCTACAGACTCCTATCTGAGAAGCCTTGCCCACCCCCATTGGACTCATGACTCTACAAACTCATATTTCATTTACAAGCCATGCCCAACCCCATTGGACTTATGAAGAATTTTGTTCTCAATCCTTACATTTCTAGAGCTCCAACCCCATTTCTTTATGTGACCCTCATTTCAAAATATTTCAGGTTTGAGTCAATCTGAATCGCTCAACTAAAACAACACAATAAACTCTATCAATATAGGCTCAAAACATCATAATGATCTCACCAAAACAAATCTGCAACACTCACTCACACAATCACTGCAACAACCCATCAACAATACATGCAACAAATACAAAATATAATCTGATGAGAAACATGATAAGAAAGCATGAAGGAAATGATCTACAATCCTTCCTACTCTTTACCATATTATTGCATGAGATCCAAGATGAAACATAATTCTACTGCAATCATCAACTACTGTGATTTGCTGAAGATATTCTGCATAAATTCCTACACAGTATGCATCCTCCACTCTTCACTCACACACACTCCTCAAGCACACACCACTATCACATATTCTTCTCAAAAGAACCAACCAAATAGACTCATGATCTCCATCTATTTGTAATCTTTTGAAATGATTAACACAATTAATTCCAAATCTGTAGTGGAAATCTATTCATATGTTGGAAGTGGCCTGGTTCAATGCTTCTTGAATTAATCATTTCACTAACTTGATTTACTAGTGAGTATTCTGTTTTAACCAACTTCTAGAAGCACAATAACCTTTTTTCGACCTTTACATGAAGAGTCTCGAACAATACATGTTGGAAAAAAAAATTAAGCACCTTATGAGCATGATAAATGTGGACTAAAACTCATCTACATGCACAGACACTCCCTTGACACACTGTGCATGTTTCCAGTGTCTAGGGACTTCTATATGCCTCCACAAGCCTTTGTGCCAACGTCCAGAGCTTAAGCTCACTGAAAACATACCTCCTCTACTGAGAACTTGCCTCAACTTGTTCCACTGCTTGTCAAACCTTTGTAAGTCCCCTGAAAGACACTGAAACCTCTGCAACACTCCAACAAATTGTTGTAGAAAATCCATCATCATCACAATTCAAACTAATTTTACTTGTATGCCATCCATCATCTACTTCAACAATCAAGCTACCAAAATTCACCGCAACTAGTCCAAATTATGCAATCATCAACATGCAGCTATAAAACCTGTCATGCATCCTCCAAGGCATGCACAACCCTCTGAAGCATCCGTAAACATATCTATATACTCTCCAAGACCTCTCCAAGACCCAATGATAACATCATCATCATATAGACCTAAACGAGACATGGATACCAAAGAATCCAAGGAGACCTAATCAACAAGCCTCTTCAACTCTAACTCCTTAAGTAGCCACCAACATCTATATGTAGAAATGTGATCATGAAGACCATCATCATGGGTATGCCTCCTCCGAGTGCTAATGACCATCTACCATATCGCCATCATCACCTCAAACATCTAGTTAAGGTCTACAACCAGGTTGACATCAATGCCAACCAACACCAGTGCATCCTGAAACACCATGCTACTAGGTTGAAATCAATGCCAACAACTTTTTGATAAAATATTTGGTCCTTTATAATCAACTCATCCATGGTTTTTAGTTTATCATACTCAATCCTTTCCTTGAATGAGGGTGGAATTCAACTTAAAACACATTGTATTGTTTCCTTCTCATCTTTAATATAAGGACCATAACACAATAAATGGGTAAATTTTCTAACCAAATCATCTATGGTCATTTGTCCTAGTTTCAACACATGAAAATCCTTGGCCCTATCATCAAAATATCATTCTATCAAATACTTTTCCTTGAATAACCATTAAAACTCTTCCCAATCAAGCATTTGCCCTTTAAGACCATGAAATATTGTCATTTTTTCCCACCATAGGAAATTCTTTCCTTGCAGTTGATAGGTAATTTGTTTGGCCTTCAACTTAGTGGAATAGTCATAGACCTAAAAATACCTATAGATATTTAGTAGTTGGGCTTTGACAGCCTCTTCCTTTTCCCCATCAAAAATTGGGGATCGTATCTTCATGAACTGTCCATGTAGTTATACCTTAGGTTTCTTTTCTGGTTTGGACTGCATTTTTTAGAAAAATGTTCCTCTCTTCTTTTTGAATCTTCCTCATGACTTTCTGCCACTTTTTCAGTATTTTTTCTTTTTTTAGGTTTCACCTCGATTTTCTTCATTTCTCAATGTCTCCATTATCTTGTGGTTTGAATTTTCTATTATAATTTTGATGAGTATCTCTTGCTTTGTGCTATCCTTCAAAATTTGTTTAATGACTTGCTCTTAAATTCATCATTTCTTATTGAATACTTCTCATTATTCCCATTAACTCTCTATTGGGTGCTGGAATTTGTTGCCCCAAATGTACATAAATTTTTCCTTTGCCTGCATGAGTCCTTCCTTGAGTTTCATCCATTTGTGCATGGTCAAGGGAATCTTGTCTTGTTTTCTTTCTCTTTTTTCTATATATATAAAAACATCATTAAATTAATTACCAGCATGATTAGCTCAAGATCTCAATGCAGAAACCTTGTCTCTAATACCGTATTTTACATCTCCATTTCATTCATAGAAAAAATGTCAATAAATAAGCAATAACTATTTGTAAAAAAAAAATTGTACATGTGTATCTAAAAATAATATTTTCCATCTTCAAGACTCTTTTATTATTGATTTTACTATCATTGTATTTAGAGGTATATATTTTTTACTTTTTCGTGGTTTCTATGGCCATATCTAAAGATTACAATACTATTTATTCAATACCACCTGCACAAACTTGTTCTATGAATTTTTTCTTCTTTAATATAAACATATCATATCATTCTCATGAACTAAGTTCCATAGGTTATTATTTTTTATTCACGTTTCCTATTTCAAACATCCAAAGGTATTTTATTTTCATATACATATTATTCCTTTTGATATGCTATATCTAAACTAAGCCTATAGAGAAGTTAGTTGAAAACATCTTTTATAACATTTGGATCCATAGTTCCTCGGAGTTTTCATTTAACATTAATACATTGCAATATATAACTACATAAATCATTCCACCTAACCCACACCATATACCACATGTATGATCTAAAACAAAAGAATATATATAAAAAAGCTCAACTACCAACCTCTCGCTATGCATGTGGCATTTTGTTTTATTGTTATGGTCGCATAACACATGCAAGTGTAAAATCATTGGTTGATATTTTTTATATAACTCATAGTTAGAAAGTTGTCCTTCAAATCCATGACATAATTAAAATAATTGTAGGCACATTTAAAACCATCAAATGTTGTTCATCATCAGAACAATTAAGATGAAGAGAATAAGGTCCAACAGGGTTATAAAAGGAGAGGTGAAAAAAGGTATGTCAAAAGTCAAAAATCAAAAGTCACCTCTCTTTTTATAACCCTGTTGGATATTATTCTCTTCATATTAAACGTCTTGGTGATGAACCACATTTGATAGTTTGAAACACGTCAACAATTATTTTAATTATGTGATGTATCCAAAATACAACTTTTTAAATGTTTCTACTCACAGAAGCCTCTATTTAGAAACTTGTAGTTACTCAGTCCATCTTGTTGTGGGGGAAAGTATCCAACTCGGAATGACCCTAACCCACTCTAAGGGTGACAGTTCCTTAGCAACAGCTGAAAGCAAAGCTATCTAAAGTTTCTTCTTTATGACATGCAAGAGATAAAAGGAAGAGATCCACTTACCGATGTCTTGCGCAAATGGTCGATCCAATCTCCTTTGTTTGCCGCTTGCTCCCAGATCCAAGTCTTTTCACGGGCCCAGCTACACGAGATCCTGCGAATAAGACAAGAAAAGGAAACTACAAGAGGCATGCATTCATAATCGATTCAAGGATTAGCATAAATCAAAGACGCAAGTAAGACAATACACCATTGAAACACATGCGAATAGAAGAACCTCAAATGCTTTATTAATATATGGAAGTAAGGTTCAGGCGGCGATACAACCATGAGAGGTCCAATCCAGCATCACCTTCCCGACAGAGAGAAATCTCTTCTTCACCTCCCTCAAGCAATCACCCAATGCTCACAACTGTAAACCAACAACAATTCTTTGCACAAAATTCCGGCCTCTAGATCCCATGGGATGAGATCCTTATATAGAGTTTTGGAGTGAAGATAAGTCAGCTTGATGTGTGACTTGTTGTCCTCTTCAACTCCAGTTGTTCTTCAGTTCTTCACTCGGAGTTTCTGTCTTCCACTTGGAGTTTTAGAAGCTCTTAACTCATCATTAGGCGAATCTTATCATCAAGTGTCTTTTTAGAAGCTTCCTGGGCACTGGCACTTTGAGAAAAAGATTCCTGCACATGTCCAAGTACGCCCAACGCAGGTAGCCTTTGTTCTACTTGCTATGCAACGCAGGTAGCCTTTGTTGTACCTGCTATGCAGCGCAGATGCCTAGTGGAGCAGCTGCAATGATCCAAAACTGACCTGTTTTTTGAGTGTTTTTCAGTGGAGAACTGATTTGCAGTGTTGTGGTTTGCTGACCTTGTTCCTCTAAGGGTAAGAACAACATGTTTAGGGACTTTGGATCCCTTAGATTATTGACATTTCATGCTCTATGCTGTAAGGCACAAAAATGTCTATAACAGTTGCCCCCTAAAGTATGAGGTCGTTTATCGGGTGAAATGCTTTATTAGGAGGATCCGAAGTTCATTCAATCGCCGGGAGGTGACCTGTAACAAAATACAATACAATACATTATCTTTTCATATTTTCTTTTCATGATCTAGCTGATGCGGGCATTTCCCATGATCAGCTTTATAAATACATTTGCCGTACATAAACAGACGATCGTCTGATAAGAGACGGGTAATTCTCTGCTTTTAATTATCATCCTTTTAGTAGGATGCTCATATGCTGCACATGTCTATGTTTTTATCTCCTGAATATATATCGCAGCCCGGATGGATGAAACTAGATCTGGGGTCTTCAAACTTGTCTGATCTTCACTCTAGTACAAGTCAATCCATGTGAGAATTTCTTGAAGTCGAACATGGAAAGACATCGCTTGATTACCAGTCAATAATGTAAACTGTTAACAAGCGCGAGAGGAATCACCGATAATGATGATGACCCTCAAGGTACTGCAGCACAATTCACGTGGCGTGAATATAGGATTTGACGTCGAACACCACGCAAAGTCTCCCGGTCGAAGGTCATTAATGTATACCCACGCCGGAAGTGAGAAACTTGCCATTGAGGCATGCAAGCTTCAAAGTACTGAGGGGTTGTTCCTAGATCAACTTCTTGGATAATGAGCTGATTTCGACAAGAAGTGATCCGTCAAAGGAGGGCCTTAATGAATCCCACATCAGTGACACGGAACGGAGCTAGTGATGATGGTGAAAACGATCTGTGAAATATGATTCAGGGTGGCGGTCATGGAAGGATGAAAGATGATGTATGGTAGTGGATGGGACCCGGTTGACACTTTCTGAATGACATCTCTTGAACATATAACGACACTGATGTGATGGATCGGTAGCATTACCCCATGTATGGATGGTATGGCAAGACCATGGTGAAGGGACCGGTGAATGATAATAACCCAACCCGATATTTACGGAGGCCAAAAGTGTCATGTTCAAGAGCGACTTGCTACCATTAAGCTTTGAGGTTCTTCCCAATTTTTCCCCAGTCATTTCTGACCAGTACCTCTTTATTTTTGTCAAGCTTGAGGAGGATAACATATGCTTGATCTATAACCTGCCCTTCGGGCAAGCCCATCGCTATGTTTTAACGAGCCTAGCGATAGGGAAACTCGTTCTTGTCTAAAGACAAGTTTGTCGCTATCTAACATTTTTAACGAGCCCAGCGACAAAGCCAACTCGGTCCTTTTCATTTTTAGAGTCTGAAAAGGGTACATAAAGTAGACTCCAGGGGTCCTTTTTCGTCATCTAATCCCTTAAGTCCGAAAAAGTATAAAACAATACAGAGGGATGAATGTTCGATATCTTTATCGAGCCGAACCAGACAAGCGCTCGATCTTTTTGTGCAATAATCCCTCAGGTCCAAAAAGATTAAAATCTAGAGGAGGGATAGCTCTTCCGGTCCTTTTAACGAGCTGGAAGGCCAAAACTCGGCAAACTTTTCATTTTTTACGAGTCAGTGAAAAGAGCTCAAAGAAGACTCGTATTTTGAGGAACGAGTGATAAACAGGGATAGCAGCAGATTCCAGGTACAGGTTGGAATTTTCCAATCACGGCAGTATTACAAGGATGGCTAAATGGGATCACTCTTCGCAGCTGTTCCTCAAAATAGGTAAACAATCAAGTGGATGTGAATGATCGGCCAAAGGAAAAGTGGAGGTGACGGTGCACAAATACGACCAAGGCTTTTATGGCTAATGAATTTACGGTCTCAAATGGTTATTTACCGATTCATTTTTTCTGAATGAGCTTGAACACTGGGGGGAAGCCTGCTCACATGTGTGTTTATTTTTTAACGAGCATGAACCCTTGCGAAAACTGCTCGGTTTTGCGTTTATTTTTTAACGAGCATGAACTTGCCAAAACTGCTCGTTTTTACCAGTCATAAAGTAGTAAGGTCTCATGGAAGATTCCTATTTTTTAAAGAGCTTCATCTTCCTGCGCTTTGCCCCATACCCTCTTTTTATGCAAGCTGGGTATCGGCTAATCCTACGAGTTTAACGGGTTAGACCTACAGGTTTAAAGGGAGGACCTAAAAAACTAAAAACAAAATAGCCGCCCGTGCTTGCATTCCAAGAGGTTTGCATGCCCCCAGGTATAAAGTATAATTTCAAGGTTGCCCCTCCTCTCCTCCATTTCTGTTTTTCTTTGGGTGTTCTCATCTACTTGTCATCTTGTCAGTCCTAATGTTAACGATACTTGTCTTCTCATTATTTTTAGCGGGTCTTACGCGGTACTTGTCTTCTCGTCAGCCCAGTTTTTAACTGATCTTTGCGACAAGAGAAGAACACTTCTTAATAGACAAAACATTGGTGGGTTTGAGGGAGGCTTACCTCTTTCAGGTTACCCAAAGATTGGTTTTATTTTCTGGCGCAAAGGAAACTCTTTCTTCGGCGATGTCTATCATTAGGATACACAAAGATGGTTACAATTTGTTGCAGCAATAGAATCTCTTTCTTTGGAGGCTGCCCCTACTTATCCTCTAAAACATTTGTTTTAATGGGTGAGGCTTGCCTTTTATCCAAAGATGGTTACTACTTGCTGCCGCAAACGGATCCCCTTCTTTGGCAGAGCCTACTTATTTAGACAAAGGTGAGTAACGGGCCCCCATCCTCCCACATAACTTTAACAAAAGAATCTTATTCTAGAACAACCCCAATCCCAATTACCCCTTCTGAGAGCCCATCTCTCTCTTTGTCTTCTTGTCCTTCTTCTCCATGAAGATGGCTCAGAGGAAGATTCTCAAAGATGAAGGGGGGGATGGGGTACGGACTAGTCATATTCTCCCGCGGAAATTCTACTTTACACCCAAGGTTTTTTCTGCCTCCAGAGCAGACCAGGACGCATGCCCCCTGGGTTCCGGCCTTCCTTTCCCGAATCACTCGCGCTCATCAGGAAGAAGCACCGGAGGTAGAGACCTTTCTTGATCAAATAGACCATTCAGGATAGGTATGTGACTATTTGCGATGCGTGATCCCGGAAATGAAAGTTGGTCTACGAGCTTGACCATTCTTCCTTCGTATGGAAAACACATTATTCGAAAGAGTGAGGAGACTATTGCTTCCATGCAATATATGTAGTCCCATCCAAGGAGTAGGTTATAATCCAAGGGTCCTTGGACGACCATCAAATTCATCTTGACAGCCTTCCCTTTCAAAGTAATAGGCACATTAGGTAGAATCCCTAATGGTCGACTGGTTCCCCTGTCAAAACCCGAGAGACGCCTTGTCTCGGGCAAAAGCGCCGGGCCACCCAGTGTTTTCCAAGCAATAGAGGACAGGATACTCACAGACGCCCCTTCATCAATGATAGTTCCAACCATCACCATTTTGTATATTTGGACTATAATTCTAAATGGTATACTGGCTGGTAACCGGGTCTGCCTAGTTGGTTCCAATCAAAGGACGCAACTAGGTTGCTTGGTGGTGGGACCGAATATACGGCCGGATATGATCCTGACGATGCTCCTTCCTGCGATAAAGGAGTGGGCGCTTTGCCCAGATGATCATCAGAATTGGAGTTGACGAAAAGAATATGGACGGTGTCATCCTTATTCTCTTCGGCGGGGGTGTCAACTGAAGATGAATCCTCAGTGACTGTGGTGTTTGAAGATGAAACTTCTGAAGGGAGAACTGGGTCAACTGCCGTTTCGACCTTTTGACTTTCGTCCGGTCCGGATTCAGTAGCTTCACTTTCAGTGACTGACACTTCAGCTGGCCCTCTGAGCAAGACAGCTGTATTTTCGACCAACGAAGGACCTGGTGCGAGTTTTTGATATCCAGGAGGAAGTAGCACCGGTGCCACCGGTTGATCTTCCAAAACTCTCTTTGCCTTGTCTAAAGGGGGGCAACGGCGAAGGCTGTGATCGCCTTCACACAGTTCGCAGGGGAATCTCATCCCTCTTCGTCGTCTGCGACCTTCACTTTCGTTGGTCGACGGTAAGCATTCAACCTGGTTGTCAGAGGTTGACGCTTCCGAATCGTGCAAACGAGGGGACCAGTCCCTTAGTATCCGGGGAATACTGGGACAATCACGGTGGAGGTGGTCTCCTCTACATATGACACATGGCGATTTGGGCCCAGTCCGTGCTGTGTGTGGGTTTTCGTTAGATGCCTTTTGCTTGCCCCCAGGCGCCTTTGGCTCCTTTTGCTTCTTTTCTTTCTTCTTCTTTTCCTTCTTATTTTCTATGGGAGCTCCGCTTTTGGCGGCTTGACCTTTCGAAGAAGAAGGATCGGAGGAAGGCTCATAAGAAGTGGAAGGCTGGAGGGTAGCTCTAGACTGGTCTAACTGTTGAATCGACTGTTCAGGAACCGTGGTGGTCTGAACTACAGCGGTCGAGAATAGCCAAACTGGCAGGCCAATTGTCAGTCCTGGAAGCGACAATGTGGCCATGTGGGGCGCACCAACTTCTCCCCAAGAGGAGAAAGGGCTAGGGGTCCCATGCTGTGGAATCCCTTGATTGGTGTGTTCCATGTTCTCAACCTTAAGATCAACGTAGGAATTAGGGGTGATTATGTTCCGTTTAAGATGAATTTTATATGACGACGCTTTTAGACACAACTTGCTTTTTCACTTTTTAAGAGTCGAGAAAAAGCTAAAGATGACTCTAGTCTCCTTCGATGTATTAACGAGCCCGAAGTGACAAATGCTCGGATGGACTTTTTCAGTTATAGAGTTTGAAAAAGGCCAAAAGAAACTACTCTGGAGTTCTAGGCAAGGGTGTGCCAAACCTTTCGCGAAACCACAGAATACGTTTTACGGTACGAGTGGTCGATCTTCGTGAATGCTGTGTTCACTGCATCGCGATCAGTAGGGCGGCCGACATGGCTTCCTATGGATAAAGGCTTTGTTCCTATAGGGGTCCCCCAATATACGCGACGGTACGCGGGGGCACAAGTCCGTATTAGTGCTATCGTCCCTCAGGAGGAATCACCCACCTTCGTAGAGATCAACAGTCACTATGTTTAACGACGCCGGTTCACGTCTCTACCTAGACCTCTACTGTGTTTCGTTATGTTTCAAAGCGTTGTTAGATAAATTCAGTTCTTTTTAGGTTGATCTTGCTTAGCAGTTTGCCTTTACGGATCACCACGTGATGTATGATACAACTCCTAAATGCAGTCTAAGAATGATAAGCAAGCTTTTTCAATTCTTTCAACTTATGAAAACCTTAACTACTGAAGGAAAAGAAAGACATCATCTTTTCAAACAGATCATAGAGCACACACTGATGCACTTTTCCTAAATCGACATGCAAACTGTCAAAATGCACATGCACAATGCAAGTATTTCTTTTCTTCTTCCTTAATGTTGATGTATTACAAAAAGAAAGCTGTTGTATAATTTCGAATTCAATTTCAAGCGAAAGCAACAAGTGTTTGTCCAACAATCAAAAGAACACCTTAAGATTCACTCGTTTCAACACAAGAAATACTGAAATTCGAACCATATAACGAAATAAAATGCTCAAGCAGCTATGAACAGCAATAAACTAACTCTTAGAATCACAACGACACTTTCTCACAGGTCTAGATTCAAGAGGTCATAGCAAGACTAGTTCACTTTCGCTATGGGAAACTGTGAATGACAGCAAGAAATACAATAAGAACAATCACGGTTTCTTCATACAACTGAGGCAGAATGAAGGCAAAGAGAAGTGGTTTCAGCTGGGTATACAGGTTGACAACAGGCTGCAAAAACAATACTGAAAACTGGGCAACAGACAGTGGGGAATCCCAGTTGCACAAGGCAAAACTGGATCAGCGCAGGTGCTGCACTGTCAATCTGAGATGCAGCGCAGGTAGCCCCTTCGGGACCTGCGTTGCAGTGCAGGTAGCCTTTGTGGCAGCTGCACTGATGAGACAAGTCACGTCTCTCTCAGATTCCGGGTCACAGTTTGCTAAAAAATGAGCGTTTTTGGCCAAATCAGAGGCTGTCAGTCAAGTATACGAGGATGATTAAAGGAAGATGAACACTATCACAAAGAGCTAAAAAGAGTCCTTGTGGATCTGCTCTTCGAATCATAAACAGGCCCAGCACTGGGCTAGAGTAGCTGCCCTCTACTTTGCATTCGAAAGACTCGAATGCAGTTCGATTCGGTGCTCTCTTTGTTCAAGAAATGAATAGCAAGAAACACAAGCTACCAACAAGACATGCTCCCCAGCGGAGTCGCCAGTCTGTTGTGGGGGAAAGTATCCAACTTGGAATGACCCTAACCCACTCTAAGGGTGACAGTTCCTTAGCAACAGCTGAAAGCAAAGCTATCTAAAGTTTCTTCTTTATGACATGCAAGAGATAAAAGGAAAAGATCCACTTACCGATGTCTTGCGCAAATGGTCGATCCAATCTCCTTTGTTTGCCGCTTTCTCCTAGATCCAAGTCTTTTCACGGGCCCAGCTACACGAGATCCTGCGAATAAGACAAGAAAAGGAAACTACAAGAGGCATGCATTCATAATCGATTCAAGGATTAGCATAAATCAAAGACGCAAGTAAGACAATACACCATTGAAACACATGCGAATAGAAGAACCTCAAATGCTTTATTAATATATGGAAGTAAGGTTCAGGCAGCGATACAACCATGAGAGGTCCAATCCAGCATCACCTTCCCGACGGAGAGAAATCTCTTCTTCACCTCCCTCAAGCAATCACCCAATGCTCACAACTGTAAACCAACAGCAATTCTTTGCACAAAATTCCGGCCTCTAGATCCCATGGGATGAGATCCTTATATAGAGTTTTGGAGTGAAGATAAGTCAGCTTGATGTGTGACTTGCTGTCCTCTTCAACTCCAGTTGTTCTTCAGTTCTTCACTCGGAGTTTCTGTCTTCCACTTAGAGTTTTAGAAGCTCTTAACTCATCATTAGGCAAATCTTATCATCAAGTGTCTTTTTAGAAGCTTCCTGGGCACTGGCACTTTGAGAAAAAGATTCCTGCACATGTCCAAGTACGCCCAACGCAGGTAGCCTTTGTTCTACTTGCTATGCAACGCAGGTAGCCTTTGTTGTACCTGCTATGCAGCGCAGATGCCTAGTGGACCAGCTGCAATGATCCAAAACTGACCTGTTTTTTGAGTGTTTTTCAGTGGAGAACTGATTTGCAGTGCTGTGGTTTGCTGACCTTGTTCCTCTAAGGGTAAGAACAACATGTTTAGGGACTTTGGATCCCTTAGATTATTGACATTTCATGCTCTATGCTGTAAGGCACAAAAATGTCTATAACACATCTGGGCGATAACGTGATGGTTTTCACATGATTGCAAAAAACTCGAATGATGGTCCAAAATTAGTTGTGGCACTTGTACGTGTCACTAAATCCAACAATCTGCGATGCATATTAAACAAGGGTGGTCAAGATCTCTTGACAAGAGAGTTAGGGTAACTACCCACCCTACCCCCACCATCACGGGTTCATTTTTCACTTGTGTGATGGCATCTAGGATCTCTCCTCCATGGCCTCAAACCCTACTGTAACTTTTCCTTTTTGACCACTGGAATTTTATCGTGTTCATCAAGAAACATTGGGATTTGTAATGAATTGTGTGGGGCTTACGACACCAATTTATAGGTGTTGTCACAATAATGTACTTATCTTTACCATCTGATCCAGGTGGATATTGGTGGCCACCTGCCAAGTCCACCTGGACGCCCACCATTGTCTTTCTCAGCATTTTCAGTTTCCTTAATTGTAGCACAACTTACTATTTTTAGCAGTTTTTCGGGTCCTGAACTTCCGGAGCCGTTTTGAGGCCCTAAACGACGTTTTTTGGGGAATCCAGGGTAACATGGGTCCATGGAATGGACCGATGTTGCCCATTCCAACAATGATAGTGCTCGGATAGATCTTTCTAATGAGCTATTGTACGCGTCAAACGGAGATCATATGCCAAAGTTACGACCCCGGGAAGTTGATGTACCATTTACTCCCAAACGGGGCCCACAGTTTGGCGTTTCATCTCCTAGGGTTAGGTTTTGGAATGTTAAGGGTTTTCCATTGTTTCTCAACAATAAATAGGCCTTCGAGCCTCATTGTAACACAGTTCAGAGGCATGTAGCCACCACATCTCTTCTCAGAGATAAGCTACCATCGCCCTAGCTGGTTTATTTCCATTTCTGGTTGTAAGCATATTTCAGCATTTTCCATTAATGAAATGAAGTATTATTTCCGCTGCATCTTTGTGTATATGGTTATCTCTGTAATTTGTTGCGTTCCTGTTTAAATCCGGATCAGTGGTATCAGAGCGGTTTGCTTTTCTCTGTTTTTCTTTGCATGTCCCCAACAAGGTCGGGATATAAGGAGTTAGGGCTTGAACTGGTTGAACCTTTGCAAGACCAGCCTCGCAAATCCTGACGGCCTCCCATGGCGGACGAGAAGAAAGACGAGGGGGCAGGAGATCCCATCAAAATCTTGCTCGAAGAAGCCCTCGAGTGACAACGGAACGCGATGATGGACAGCTTTGCCCAGATCCTTCAGCGGCTACCCAGAAGCAACGCATCGGCTTCCAGCAGCTACTCTGGAAACGCCACACCCTTTAAGGTACAAGTTAATTTTGAAATCCCCATATTCGAGGGTCAGATAGACGCAGATACCGTAGATAAATGGTTAAATCTGCTAGAGGGTTATTTTTCTGTTCATGAATTTTCGAGTCGGGAAAAGATTGTTTTTGCTCTTCTCAAAGCAGCCCCCCACGTCAAGGACTGGTGGGAAACCTACTGCGAGTAGAAGGATGAAAGTACTGGCTCACTATTTTCAGCCGCACCCACCTGGGATTCGTTCCGGGATGCCATCAAGGAGCAGTACTAGCCTGTCGGAAGCTATGAGGATGAATACATAAAGTGGACCACGCTGCGGCAGGGAAGGGACCAAGACGTGCCGGAGTTCACCAATCTTTTCCATACCCTTCGCACAAAGTTGGGTATCAAGGATTCGGAGCAACATTTGATACTCAAATACCGTGGCTGCCTACACAAGTACATCCAGGAAGAAATACAATTACTAAACATCCCCTCGCTCGGCGCAGCATACCGATATGTCGTCAAGGTCGAGCAGAAGTTGAAACAAAAGAAGCGAGACTTTGGATCTGCGAATCCAAAGCAGGGGAAAGGTGCCCCTAAACCACAGAACAAAGGACAAAGCCAAGGCGGGATAGCCCAAGACAACCAGCCGAAGCCACAAGCAAAGAACAACGTCGCGAAGCCGAGAAAGGACACTGGAAAATGGTGCGAGTTCCATAAGAGCTCCACTCACAACACAAGTGAGTGTCGGGCCAAGCAGTCACTGGTGGCTGAGCTAAAGGTTTCAGAATCAGATGCATGTTCCGACTCTGAGTCAGAACCCAATAAGGGGTATGAAAAAGGGAAGCAGATCATTGATGCGGATCCCAGCGCCACTGTTGCTACCACAAAGATCCAGAAAAATGAACCCGAAGATCCAGAGGAGGAGGAGCGTCTCTTCCACTCCCAGATGTGGGTAAAGGGCTCCCCGATATAGTTCATTGTTGATAGCGGGAGTCAAAAGAACCTCATTTCGGCAGAGGTCGTGAAGCGGTTGGGCTTACCCACCACAGCACATCCACAACCATACACCATTGGGTGGCTTCACCAAGGACGAGATCTTCGCGTGAGCCAGCAGTGTCACCTTCCATACAACATCAATCCCTTCACGGATGAGGTATTGTGTGACATTGCTCCCCTTGAAGTTTGTGATGTATTACTAGGACAACCATACTTGTGGAAGCGACATGTTGTGTATGAATCAAGGCCCCGTGTTGTTATTATTACATTGGGAAATAAGTTGTTCAGGATACCAGAGGTAGCACCACCTGCCGCCATCTCTTTGATTACTGCGAAACAATGCAGTAAGATCATTTCCAAAACCAGGAAATTTGTTTTCCTGATGATACGCCCTCAAGGAAAGAAGAAGACAGTGGTCGCGGCCTCCAAACGGGGTCCCTTTGCACGACAACTACAAATGGACAAGGTTGTGGAGGAGTACGAGGACATCTTCACCTCCCCGGCAGGGGTTCCTCTGCACTGTCAAGTCAAGCACTCCATCGATCTGACCCCAGGTGCGCCGCTACCCAATGGACCAATTTATCGGCGCTCTGTTCTGGAGAACAATGAAATCAAGAGGCAGATTCAGGAGCTCCTGCAGAAAGGTCACATCCGTTCGAGTTCATCGCCCTGTGGGAGCCCGATCGTGTTGGTACAGAAGAAGGATGGGATGTGGAGACTCTGTATTGACTATCGGACGCTGAACAAGATCACTGTCCGTAATAGGTACCCGATCCCGCGGATTGATGACCTCCTAGACCAATTAAAGGGGGTGAAATATTTCAGCAAGATCGATCTGAAGTCAGGATATCACCAGGTACCAATCGAACCCTCTGATGTGTGGAAGACTGCCTTCAAATCCAAGGAAGGCCTCTTCGAATGGTTGGTCATGCCTTTCGGATCGACGAATGCTCCTGCAACCTTTGTGAGGCTAATGGATGACATCTTGCAGCCATTCACCAACTCCTTTGTAGTAGTATACTTGGATGACATTCTGATCTTCAGCCAGAGTTGGGAAGAGCACCTCCACCACATCCGACAGGTTCTCCAAACACTGCGGCAACACAAGCTATGTGCCAATTTGGAGAAATGCACTTTTGGCATGACCCAGGTTCAGTATCTGGGATACATCATTGATGAACAGGGGGTGCATGTCGATCCGGCCAAGGTCCAAGTCATTCGGGATTGGCCCTCTCCAACCACTCTCACAGAGCTCCGCAGCTTTCTAGGTCTTGCCAACTTCTACCGCAGGTTTGTGTTGGGGTTTTCTCATATTTCTTGGCCCTTGAGTCAAGTCACCAAGGGCGGGGCGAAAGCAAAATTCTTTTGGTCTGAATCTCAACAGAAGGAATTCACGGAATTGAAGGATCGCCTCTGCACGGCACCAGTGCTCGCGTTACCAGATTTACAACAACCATTTGAGGTCGAGACAGATGCCTCTGACTATGCTATTGGGGCAGTCCTTACTCAACATGGACATCCAGTGGCATATCACAGTGAAACACTTTCAGACACAGTCCGGAAGTACCCCACTTATGATAAAGAGATGTATTCCATTGTACAGGCCTGCCGACAATGGAAGCATTACATTTTGGGGAAGGAAACGGTCATCCACACAGACCACCGACCTCTGCAGTTCATACAGACCCAAGGGAAATTGCAGAATGATCGCCATCAGAAGTGGTCTACATACCTGCAACAGTTTCACTTGAATATCAAGTATAAAAAGGGCAGCACCAATAATGTTGCAGATTGCCTCAGTCGGCCACCGATCATGGCGCTAACCACCGTGCTCAACTCTTGTGGGCACGAGACTGCTGATTGGCCACTTCTCTACAAAAGCGACCTAGAATTCGGCCACACATACCAGACACTCTTGGAGGGGCGGCATGTTGCAGATTTTCACCTCCAGGATGCCCTATTATGCCACCTCGGTCACCTTTGTGTTCCTTCAAGCGAGCGTGCCAAGATGATTTGGGAAGCACACTACAGTCGGGCTGCTGGGCATTTCGGGGTCGAGAAAACAGTGGCAGTACTGCAAAATTATTTCTATTGGCCGAATCTTCGACAGGATGTTGGGAAGTACATCCGATCATGTACTGCCTCTGCCATTGCCAAACCGACCATTAAGAAGCACGGCCTCTATACTCTGTTGCCTACCCCTAGTCGACCTTGGGAATCCATCTCCATGGATTACATGTCAGGCCTTCCTTCCACTAAGCATGGAAATGACTGTGTTTTTTTGGTCGTCGACAGGTTCTCAAAGATGGCCATTATGATGGCCTGCAAGAAGAATATCACAGCAGAAGCCACTGCTAAACGCTTCTTTGAACGAGTGTGGGTGCACTTTTGGATCCCACAGTATATCATCTCAGATCGGGACAGTCGGTTTCTCAGCACATTTTGGTCCAGTCTCTGGTCAATTCTAGACACCAAACTCATGAAGTCCACAGCCTTCCATCCTCAAACTGATGGCCAGACAGAGGTTGTCAACAGGATGATTATGCACATTCTGCGCATGTATAACTCAAAGCATCCACGCACATGCGACGAGAGCCTCCCCTATGTTCAGCACAGCTATAACCGAGCTCTTCACAGCTCCACTGGCCATAGCCCTTTTCAGGTGGGTTTGGGATTCCAGCCACTATGCCCCATTGATGTGGCCATGCCCCTTGTAGCTACTCACATGAATTCAGCTCATGTCCAGTCCGAAACAGATAAGGCCACCAGCTTCATTGAGCGCATCCAACATATTCGCCAGCAGGTCCATGACATTCTTGAGAAATCAAATGCCAAGTACAAGCAGCGACATGATCAACACCGGGTGCCACACAAGTTTCAGGTGGGCGACAAAGTCTGGTTGCATCTGCAAAAGGAACGCCTTACTGGAGCCTATCGGAAATTGAGACCACTCCGATATGGTCCGTACACCATTACTAAGGCTATGGGAGACAATGCATTTGAGCTCAGCATTCCCCCATTCCTTGGCCTGCACCCAGTGTTCAATGTGGACCGCCTTCGGCCATACTTTCCACCATTGCTAGACACATCCGACATTGCAGAACAACTCAAACCCACAGAATTAAATCCAGATTGCATGGAACAAGCTGCAACTGATCGGATCATGGACACACAGATCAAGAACACTCGCCAACAGAATATCCAACTGTATCGAGTTGTCAAAGTAGGCCAACTCCTTCAGTAGGGCAAGTGGCTCACCAGGGAACAAGTTCAGCAGAAGTTTCCTCATCTCATGGAGGAGCTCAACGCAATGGGGACCATTGCTTCCTAAGGGGGGAGGAATGATCCAGGTGGATATTGGTGGCCACCTGCCAAGTCCACCTAGACCCCCACCATTGTCTTTCTCAGCATTTTCAGTTTCCTTAATTGTAGCACAACTTACTATTTTTAGCATTTTTTCGGGTCCTGAACTTCCGGAGCCGTTTTGAGGCCCTAAACGACGTTTTTTGGGGAATCCAGGGGCAACATGATGGACTGATGTTGCCCGTTCCAACAATGATAGTGCTCGGATAGATCTTTCTAATGAGCTATTGTACGCGTCAAACGGAGATCATATGCCAAAGTTACGACCCCGGGAAGTTGATGTACCAATTTACTCCCAAATGGGGCCCACAGTTTGGCGTTTCATCCCCTAGGGTTAGGTTTTGGAATGTTAAGGGTTTTCCATTGTTTCTCAACAATAAATAGGCCTTCGAGCCTCATTGTAACACAGTTCAGAGGCATGTAGCCACCACATCTCTTCTTAGAGATAAGCTACCATCGCCCTAGCTGGTTTATTTCCATTTCTGGTTGTAAGCATATTTCAGTATTTTCCATTAATGAAATGAAGTATTATTTCCGCTGCATCTTTGTGTATATGGTTATCTCTGTAATTTGTTGCGTTCCTGTTTAAATCTGGATCACCATCATTCTCTCCTAGATCTTCCTTATTTTACCTCTTTCTCTATTGTATGATTGGAAATACACTCCTCGCTTCTCTGTTACATTCGATAGGTATTTGATCCACCTCTCGGGAGAGAGTTTCAATGCTTCTAAAGATTTGTTATGGTCATTGTTCTGAAAGTATTTCTCAATGAAGCTTTCAATAGAGACTCCAGTGTAAATTTTTTAACCCTAGCCCTCCAGAATGTTTTCCCTTGAATATATGTTGGGGCCTTCATTTTGAAGTTTGAAGTTTTAAGAGAATCAAGGTGGAGAACAGGTGGTGGGAGCAATGGTTGAGTTTTGGAGATGACATCTAGGGATGGAGGCAAGAGCATATAGTAGATGAGCAGTTGCAGCAAGGTGTCAAGAGAAAACGGGAACAGTTGAGTGGAAAAGAAGGATTGTGAAAAGAAGTCGAGGGCATGGATAGTCGAACAACATTGGCAGTGGGGATGGTGGAAAAAAATATGAAAGAAGAAGACCACAAGGGAGAGGGGGTTGGTATCTCGTAGGGGTCATAAGTGTAGAAGAAGAGGGTCTTGATGACCTGAGCAGTTTCAAAAGGGCCAAAGCTAGACTCGGGCAGAGGTCTGAGGCATCCTGTGTTTATGTTATTTTATGTATCTAATGAAAGGATTTACACCTGATGTATAATGTAATGAATCTTCCTTAAGTTGATGTTAATGAATGAATGAGACAATTTGAATGGTCTTTTGGTCAAGTGTATTGTTCTAGTTTCTAGACCTGCTCAAAATTTTAATTAATGTCCTTTTAAAGGATGAGTATGGTTATCGTAACAGTATGACATTGTAATGAATAATCTCTTTAAGTTATCGATAGTTGATGTCTAGATCTCCCTTAATATCTCTATAACCCTTCTTAGTTATGGTCATGACACGCCTCAGGTGAGACTCCCTACCCTTGGGTAAGGTGAAAATGTCAGTGTTGGCCTAGACTACGGTAGATCCTTGTTGGCCCATTGTGCCTGAACCCAGGGTCTTTTCCCTGATGACATTTTTGTGCCAACAAATGGATCCATTGTCGGGACCTAAAATCACAAGACACAGTTTGGAATATGGTATCAAGGATATTTAAGAAGGAGATACGGGACTGGTGGTATAATCAGGTGGATCGGTTTGTGTCAGAACATGCTATCCTTAGAAATTGATCTACTGCTAAGGTGAACAAAGAAATCTTGTACTCAGAGGATGCGAGCGATCAGTACGAGATCCTCTAGTGTAAATTTCTAAAAGCGTTGTACAACTAGTTAAGGAGGCTAAAAGTGAAGAACCAATGTCAGCACGTCGTGATTGGGTCCCCACAGATCTTGCGATGCTCCAACGCTTGGATAGTGACCTGACGAGGGCAGTATATTTTTGCGTACATACTACCATAGAGGGGTACATTGTCAATTTCATAGCAGTTAGCTACCAGTCCTTCTTAAAGTAGATGTGTTGTTCAAATTGGGGTTGAGAGGAAAACTAGTGAAAGAGGTACCCTTTTGGATTAAGATGTTGATGGTGGAGGAAGGGTTGATACCTTTACACGAAGTGAGTATGGTGGTGTACAACCCCAGTGTTGGGGGAAGGATCTAAGGGGAGAATTCTACCATTTGGGGAACTAGGATGTTGCTGAAGAAAATGTTATAGAAGGATTGCAAAGAGATAGAGATCTTAGAGTGCAAATGAGAGGGTTGATAGTAGAAAAGTGGAAGGAAAGAGTGGTACACGCGCTGAAAGAGAGACTTATAGGACCCCACCAAGCAAGAGCGATGTCAGAGAGTCTGAAAGAGAGAAATAAGATGGTAAAGGAACTAGAGAAAGAAAGGAATGTCAACAGGGCATATGAGAGTCGGGAGAATGATAAGAATCCTCCCTCCCAGGTTGCGGGGAAGATACCGAAAGGAAGAAATTACAACATTTCTAAGGAAGAGATGGAAGATGAGATGTACGATGTGATGAGGCGATTTTTTGCAGAAAACGGTACTTCAGATGAAATTCAAAAGTTGAATCCCCAAATTTTAGGTAGTGTTCACCCCGACCTTGCGTTGGTGCTTTACAATAGCCCTGATAATTTTTTTGGTAAGTTACTTAAGTTGATATGTGTACACAATGTGCATGATATATATAATACATGATTTGATACATATAATAGTAGTGGGACTAGCAATATTAGTAACTTGGGATTGCAAGGATCTCAGCAACCCGGAGCCCAAGGATTTGTGCTCCTAGAACATACTTGAACCAACATGGCAGGATCCTTTAATAGATATCTGGACTTCTCTGGTAGAGGGAACAAAGATGTGGAACAACATTGGTACCTATGCGAAGAAATATGGAGAGCCTGCCAAACACCGAACAATGTGAAGTCGATTGAATTCCATAATATAGTGAGGGAGAGAGCTCTAAGGTGGTTTATCAAATGGGCAGAGCTAAATCAGAATCCCTCTGTGGATGAAATCAAGAAGAGCTTTGTGAAATATTTCAAAGTACCACAAATATATCTACAAGGACTGTTAGAACTGTGGGAGATCAAGCAGAAGGAAGGAGAAACTGCTTGGGAATTAATGCAGAGGTTCAAAGATGTAATTGGTAAGTTAAGCTATACAATAGATCCTAATCATCAAAGGGATTGGTTCATTAAAGTGATCATACCCCTTACTAGGAAACCATTGACACAATAGAATATCGAAACCCTCTAAGATGCTCTGGAGCAAGGAACGCACATAGAGGCCATGGCAGGGTACCCCCAGGAGTATCGGTGAGGAATGGGATTTCAAGATCCATCGATCATGGGCCTCCAAAATCAGACTTCCATTCTATAAAAGAAGTTAAAAGACTTACAACCGGTTCGACCGATGAGACCCAATGTATGGTGCACTCACTTCCTGATAGAGGGCCATGTAGCGAATGAATGCCCAAGATGGAGAGGCACAAGTAGTTCAGCGGGCCTTGAAGGATCATCAAGGGCCCTTCCAATAGTAGGTGTTATGGTGGTAGGATCGTAAGGAGCATTCCCAAGTCAGAATTCACCAGACTATTGTGAAGTCTGTAGAAGCTATGAACATTTGTCGTGACTATGTCCAATATTTCATAAGTTCTCCAATGTACTGAACAACAATCACTGTGATTTTTGTACATCCATGTCTCACCATACCGAGCAATGTTGGTCGTTAGAAACCTTGGTAGAATGACTGGATGAGTCAACATTCAAAATTAATGAAATTGGTCGTGGAGGACGGCAAGGATGTTTGATAGGAGGAAGAACAGGGGGTAGAGGACCCGTGAGGTGCTACAACTGCGATCAAGAGGGACATGTCACTAGAAACTGAACACTCCTAATAAGGCCTTGGTGCTCACAGTGTCAGGTCAATGCACATTCCATAGAAGATTGCCCCAAGATGATTGCAAGATGGGAAGAAAGGACCAGGAAACAGGGAACTAACTTGATCAACATAGAACCATGGATTGGTAACATTCTCCCACTAACCAATATAAACATAGTTACTAGAGGGGGTAAGAAGATAGGGGATGATCGGGGAGTGATAGACCAACCCTCAATTTTTCAGATGGTGTCCCCAAAGTCGTCATACAATCCTACTTATGACAAGCAATACTATCATGAAGCAACCAAGTTGCTCGATAACTTAACGAAAGCTAAAAATGACAAGGTACAGGACTTAGGCACAGCTGCAAGTTATCGAAAAATTGAAGAATGGTTTGGGATATTCCTGCAGATTGTTGATAATGAATAGATGTTAGGGGAGTTGCATAGGAGTCTAAAAGAAGTATTATCGGAAGAAGAAGCGAGAGAAGGAGCAATATCAGAAAATCTTCATGAAAGACATATGAGGAGGATCTAGAGGAACAAGAAAAGGACCAGTAGGGAATTTCGGATCACACTCAAGTTGCATGGCTTTAGATTAAAGATACAATGCTAGATCTGGGGTCAAATGTTAATATCCTTCCTAGGAAAACATAGAAAGCACTGGGGAAGCCACAACTGAAGTATTCACCAATTCAACTGTGGATGGAAAACTAATACTACATCTTACCCATTGGGAGGCTATAAGATGTGGAGATAGATGTGGCAGGGTTAAAAACTCATGTCGAATTTGAAGTAAAAGATATAATGGGCGACAAGGACCCCTACCTAGCACTCCTTGGTATCAACTAGGCATATGAGAATTATGCCATCGTTTACCTTAAAAAGGATTTGATTATTTTTGAAGTAGAAGGGATGCGGGTAATACAACCACTAGATCCATACCAGGGACCAAGGTTCATTGAAACCGTGGATGATCGAGATGAGCCTAGAATGGTAGGTCAATTGTACAGGATAACTGAAGGAAAAAGATAAGACTATACCAATCCCATGGTAGGATGATCAGTCAGTTGGAGAAGCATATAAAACTTAGAAGTCAGCTCAAAAGCCAATTGGGATGATTGGAAACAAGGAGAATATGAGATTGATACCAGACGTTGTCCAAAGATATGCCGAGTGAACTGGATTGGAACTGAGGTAAGTAATTATCCAACCTTCCATGGCATAGAATCAGTAGATGTTTTTTTGAATATGGTTGAAATAACTATAAGGGAGAGCCACAAGGTCTCGTTATTGGACATTATATTGCAAGCCACCCCAACACGATGGTGGCAAGCACATTGCAACACCCTTTGCGACTGGGATAAAATCAAGCGGGCCATGAGGGAAAGGTGTAGGCAAGAAGGAGACTGCCCGCGCGATATTGCAAAGTATACGGGGGACTCTGATCCTAGGAAACATCTAGAGTATTTCACAGAGAGATGGAGAAAAGAACGAGTTCCAAAGGAATTTTGGGTACACATGTTCATACATACCTTGGGTATGATTCCCCAAGCATGGTATATATAAGAGGAACTTCGAAGACTAACCAAAGACTGGGACACTATGGCTAAACAATTCAGTAGTAGTTTCTCATTCAGAGATAGTGACTAATGATTGGCTAAAGCCCTGCACAACATTAAAAGGATCTTATTCACTCAAGGAAAACTGTGGGAAGGGTGCATCAATGAGAGGTTCCTAAAATATTTCTATGAATTAGGGTATCTGGAGTTCATGTCTTGTGGAAATGCTAACGCGGATCTAGATGAGGAAGATTTGGAAGGACTTAGACACCTGACATTTCAAGAAACCGAAGGAGAATGGGATATTCAAGAGGGACCTGCAATGAACGCCCCCCATTTATTCCCAATAAAGTTGCAGAAGAAAAGCATTGGCTCAAAAGATTAGCCTAAGATGGTGTCCATTGGGGATTATTTGGATGAGTAAACAACTAAAGAAATTTTTGATTTGTTGCGCGAGTATGAAGATTTATTCCTAGCTTCAGTTCCTGAGTTGAAATGAATAAAAGGGGACATTGGAGAAATGAACATTATGTTGAAGCCAGATGCACAACCAGTAAAGCATAGGCCATACAAGCTTAACCCAAGGGTAAAAGAGAAGGTCAAGAGAGAGATTGATAAGATGTTAGAAGAAAGACTTATATTCCCAGTAGACAAAGAAGAATGGATCAACCCAATTGTAATACAAAATAAGAAGAATGCCATGGAAATAAAGGTCTTCGTAGAATATAGGACCCTAAACAATGCATGTGTACATGACCCTTTCCAACTCCCTTTAGTGACGAGGTCATCGATAACGTTGTGGGGAATGAAGCATACTCTTTCACGGATGGATTCTTAGGATACCATCAAGTTCACATAGGAGAAGAAGATAAGAAGAGAATAACATTCACCACATAATGTGGGTCTTACGCATATCAGGTCATGCCATTTGATCTGAAGAATGCACCTGTTATTTTCTCCCGGATCATCATAGTTGCCTTCAAGGATTACATCCACTGATTCTTATAAGTATACATGGACAATTAGACATTTTACACCTTGCTAAAGAAACATACCAACCTGCTTCGAGTGATGTTTGAGCGATGCAGAAAACTTCAAATCTCTTTAAACCTAAAGAAATGTATCTTTGCAATTCCATTTGGAACATTGCTAGGCCATATTGTTTGCAAGGATGGTGTTTGCATAGATCCCGCAAAAGGTTGCGGCCATCGTATATATGGATCCACCGAACAATGTGAGGTAGCTATGATCAGCACTGGGCCACACAGGATATTACTGTCGATTCATCTACAACTACACATCTATTACTGCTCCCATGGAGAGACTGCTAAAGAAGACAGAAGCCTTCAAAAAGATGGAGGCCTATCAAGTAGCGCTAAAAAAACTAAAGGAAAAGATGATGAGAGCTCCCATTTTGGTATATCCAGACTGGAATAAACAGTTCCATGTACACATTAACGCATCGGGAATTGCACTAGGGGAAGTACTAGCGCAACCCGGGGAAGGGAACCTAGACCACCCAATCTATTTCACCAGTCGAAAGATATCAACCGCAAAGAATAATTATACCACAATAGAAAGATAAGCATTAGCCCTGGTATACTCTTTACAAAATTTCAGGCACTATCTACTCGGACTGCCATTCAAATTCTTCACGAACCATTCAGCTTTAAAATATATGGTAAACAAGCTAGTCCTAGAAGGAAAAATCTGCAGATGGTTGTTACTGTTCCAAGAGTTCACATTTGAAGTTTTTATCAAAATGGTGTTACAGGGAAAAATGTCTATACAGAACTGCTTATCCCACTAAGGTGTGGTAGCTACCTTAGAAACAAACAAAGTAAAGCTACTTTCGTTTTTCCTTTATGAAAGATAGATGAGAGAAGAATAGAGGAGACCAACCACTGTCTTGCGCTTGGCTCCTAGTTCGATTCCTCTCTCTTCTGATAGTCCTTTGCCACTTGCTTCCTTGTACACCCAGCTTCACAGAGTACCTGTAGAATCAAAGTAGCATAACACTATACAAGAATATGGATCTATTATCATAAACAATCTAGGATTAGATGTAAATTGACCATACAAATGCATAAAACATAAACGACACAAGAGTATGGAGGAAAACTTGAATAGCTTTTATTAATAATCAAGAAAGAGCCAAGGGAGTTACAACCAGTTATTCTGACCCAGCATCATCCTCTCAGCAAGTAAGCCCTTCTTCACCACATACAAAGCTTAGATCACCCAACACTATGATGTTGTCTCAAGAAACCAATAGCAATTCCTTACAAGATGCAAAATTCCAGCCTCTGGATCTCTCGGATGAGGGATCCATATATAGATATCTGTAAGGGAGATGAGTCAGCTTGTGATTTAATTAGTGTCTTCCCTTTGATAGTTCTTACTTCCACTTGGAGATTGATGATCTCTTACTCATCCTTGGTTGAATTCAGATAGGCAAGTGTCACAGGAGAAGTTTCTGGAAGATTCCATGCCTCTCCACCTCGTGGATTGACACTGCCATTTGTCACTTCTTTCCCATCGCACCCCATAAAAGGGCTTTTTGAAATGCAACGCACCCACAAAGTGTACTTAGGTGAGATGCAACGGACTTTGCCTATGGAGCAGGTGAAATGATCCTGTTTTGACAAGTTCTGAGCAGTTTTTCATGGAGAACTTCTGGGAGAAGCTGTAATCAGTTGACCTTGTTCCTTTAGGGGTTAGAACAACACTTTTAGGGACTTAGGAGCCCTTGGTTTATGTACATTTTATGCTTGGGGTTGCAGTGCCCAAAAATGTCTATAACAGTTGCCCCCTAAAGCATGAGGTCGTTAATCTTTTTGATGTCGGGTGAAATGATTTATTATGAGGATCCAAAGTTCTTTCAAGCTGGGAGGAGACCTGTAATAAGATACAATACAATACATTATATTCATAATTTTTTCATGATCTAGATGAGGTGGGCATTCCCATGCTCAGCTTTATAAATTCATTTTCATGTACATAGGATAGACAATCGTCTGTGTGTAGATTGATGATTCTGGTAGAGCCATCATCCCTTTGATTGGATGATTATCTGTGCAGCAACGATGTACATTTGATGTCTTTATTTCCCTGAATATATATCGCAGCCTGGATGGATGAAACTAGATCCAGGGTCTTCAATCTCGTTTGATCTTCACTCGAAGTACAAGTCTATCCATGTGAGAGATGTTCTGGAGTCGAACATGGAAAGAAATTGCCTGATTACTAGCCAATGATGTAAGCTGTTAATAGGCGCGAGAGGAATCACCGATAATGATAATGACCCTCAAGGTACTGCAGTACAATTCACATGGTGTGAATAAAGGACTTGGCATCAAACACCACGCAAAATATTTCGGTCAAAGGCCATTGATGTAAACCTATCACCGGAAGTGAGAAACTTGCCATTGAGGCATGCAAGCTTCAAATTACTGAGCAGGGTGTTCCTAGATCGACTTCTTGGATAATAAGCTGATGTCGAAAAGAAGTGATCCGTCATAGGAGGGCCTTAATGAATCCCACATCAATGACACGGAACGGAGCAAATGATTTTAATGGAGGTGAAAACGATCTGGTGATATAAGGTTCAGGGTGGCGGTCATGAAAGAATGGAGTGTAAATGTATTACGGCGGGTGAGACACAGGTGAATTCTCTGAGTGACTTCTCTTGAACATATCAGTGACACTGACATGATGGATTGGTAGCATTAACCCCAAATGTGGATGGTGTGATGTGACCATGGTGATGTGACCGGTGAATGAAACAACCCAACCCGACTTGGATGCGGAGCGAAAGTGTCATGTTCAAGAGCAACTTGCTACCAAAAAAGTTTCTTCAAGTTTTCTTCCCAATTTTTCCACAGTCATTGCTGACCAGTACCTCTTTATTTTTGTCAAGCTTGAGGAGGATAACATATGCTTCTTCTATAATTTTCCCTTCAGGCAAACCCATCGCTATGTTTTAACGAGCCTCGCGATAGTGAAACTCGTTCTTGTCTACTATGGACAAGTTTGTCGCTATTAGGTTTTAACGAGTTTAACGACAAAGATAACTCGGTCCTTTTCAATTTTAGAGATTCTGAAAAGGGACATAAAGGAAACTCCAAAAATCCTTTTTTGTCATCTAATCCCTTAAGTCCGAAAAAGTATAAAACAATACAGAAGGGATGAATTTTCGATACTTTTAACGAGCCGAACAAAACAAGCGCTCGATCTTTTTATGTAATAATCCCTCAGGTCAAAAAAGATTAAAATCTAAAGGAGGGATAACACTTCCGGACACTTTAACAAGCTGGAGAGGCGAATGGCTCGGCAATCTTTTCATATTTTACGAGTCAGCTGAAAAGAGCTTAAAGGAGACTCGTTTTTTGAGGAACGAGTGATAAATTCGGGTAGCAGTTGATTCCAAGTAAGGTTTGGAATTTCCCAATCACGGGAGTGTTACAACGATGGCTAATAGAATAACTCTTTGCAACTGTTCCTCAGAAGGGGTAAACAATCAAGTGGAGGTGAATGATCGGCCAATACAAAGTGGAGGTGATGATGAGAACACGACCAAGGATTCAAAGGCTGAAGTACTACATTCATGATGGTTATTTACCGGAAATTGGTTCATTTTTTAGTGAGCTTAAACGTTGGGGGAAACATTTACTCATTTCTTATGTTTATTTTTTAACGAGCATGAAGTCCGCATTAAAACTGCTCGATGCGGGTTTATCTTTTAACGAGCTTGAACCCTGCAATAACACTGCTCGTGGCAGGTTTATTTTTTAATGAGCTTGAACCCTGCGATAACACTACTCATGATAAGTTTGCATGCCCCCAGCATAATAACACAAATCGAGGTGCATGCCCCCCAAGCTTCATTGCATTCAACTCGGTGGTTGGAATGAAGGTTTACCTTTGAGATTTGGAAAGGGGATTTGTTTCATTTTTTAATGAGGTTGACACAGTAAAAGAACTATCCTCATGACTCCTTGTTTCATTTTTTAACGAGGTCGACACGAGATAAGAACCATCCTCGAAATCCACCGTATTTACAGTATTTGATAGAAAATAAAAAACTGAAGGATGATTAAGGTCATTGGAATAATCTTCGTTGTAATCCGGGAGGTGGGAATGATGGTGGTAATATTCCCATGGTGCCTCCCCTAACATCATTGACTGAATGATTCCTTTGTCTGTAGAATATACATGCGACCAAGGATCTGAAGAGGTACCATATTCCTTAGACCTATCTATCCAAACACTAGATGAGCATTGATTTGGGTTTGCCCCCCAGGCCAAGAAAATTGATTGCTACAATATTTCTAAAATGGCGATGATCCATGCTGACAAAATGTTTAGGAATCTCCCAAATCCATTAGATATAGAAGATTTCATATTGCAGGTTCCCACTGTGGCCACTTCCGCCAAATTACTCAGAGGCAGTAGGGAAAAAGTACCCATTAAGGCAGGGTCTTTTAGGAGGCCTACTCCAATATTTTGAAGCGAATGATTGCTTCCAAGGATCATTGGGATGCTTCCCGTAACTTGTGAACTGTTGGGGAGAAATGTTTGTTGGTCGACGATTGTAATTCCTCCTTGGAAGGGAAATGCAATCTTCCTGAAGTAGGTCAACACAACTACGGTCATGGCATATATCGAGGGCCTTCCCAGTAGGATGTTGTAATCGAGGTTTCCGTCGATTACTTCAACATCAATTTCTACTGTTTTTCCCCCCAGTTCAACTTGCAAGTTACTTAAAATCCCGTATGGAGTGTATGATCGTCCATCAAATGCTTTTAACATCGTTGAAGATCTCGACAAGGGTGGTGAGCCTAAATTTTTCCAGCAACTCACCGACATAATACATGTAGATGCCCCCTCATCAATAATTGTTCGATGAAGAGTTTTGTTGAGGGCTTTCACTTGAATAAGGAAAGCTAGTTGAGCTGGTAACTAAGGGTCATATCCTTTGTGATTAAAGGATACAAGATTGGAATTCGTTGGGTCAATCCCACCTATTACTGATAATAGTTCCTGCTTTTGGGAGAGGCAATTTTGCGGTACCTCAAGTTTCGACATAGCGGACGGCGATTGGGCCAGGTCCTTTACTATATTATAATTCTGTGCTACTTTTGCATGAGGATTAAATCTCGATTTGTGTACTACTCCCTTTGGAAACTTTATCATTAGTTCAGGAATGATGGGCAGCACAACTTCGGTCAAAGTTGTTGTCGAACTACTAGGTTGTTCATTAGCCTTGTTATTCGACAGCTGTGGATTCCCGTAATCTTTATTCCTTGTCAAAGCATCATTTTTCTACTTTTAGATAGACAACATAAGCACTTGGGATCAGGAAGCATTTTGATTAGAAACCAGTTTGGTTCTTGGGTTCGGAAACAGATCAGTCAATACCACTAAGGTTTTTGAACTCTTAAAGAGTTTGTTAACTTCAGCTTTATGTGGACAATCTCTCATCCGATGATCCTCATCGCATATCTGACACCCCACAGGGGGTTTCCCTTTCCCAGAAGGGTTTGCAGAAGGTTTTTCAGGGATGACTCATCCTGCTTCTTTTTTCTCCCTTTATTTTTCTTCTTGCCCCCTGGTTGCTTCAGTTGTTTGCCCTTGTCAGTCGACACGGCATTTACCACCGAGGCGAGAAGTTCTTCATTTGCATTTCATCAGAAATCTTACGGGCTTTCTTAGATGTAGCCTTTGTCGATTTTGTGTCTGTTGTGCCAATCACACCATCGCCGACATGAGAGTCATTGTTCGATTTAGGAGGAGGAAGGACTGAGAATTCCGATCTGGGAGCGTCAAGTATTTTATCGTAGAGCATGCCAGACTGGGTGTAAATCAAGTCTAAATATTGCGCACGAGCAATAACTTGCTCTTCGGTGACGACTCCCCCTTTTTCCACATCTTCTGTGATGGAAGGTAACAAAGACTTAATAAACCATTAAGCTAAAAGTTGATCAGGAACATACGTTTTTACCATTCTACGATGACGTCGCCACTCATGAATATGATCAGAAATGTGAGTGGTCGTTGTTTGTTTGAAATTGGTAAGAAGTTCTATTCATGTTTCGTACCTTATTGGTAACTGAAAATGGGTTGAAAAGGTTGTGGCTAGGGTACTGAAGTTGTCAAACGAAGCTCTGGGCAATTCGATATACCATTTTGCTGCCGGACCAGTTAACGTCCTCTGAAAAAGGCGAAGCCTAATCGAATCATTGTTTAGGGTGTTTGATGAACACCACAAACGAAAGGTCATCACATGATTCGATGGATCCTCACCAGGATTTCCATTAAATTTAGGAATATCTGACAGAAGTTTATACGGAATCACCGGCCACCAAGGGGCATAAGCAATTGGATCATTCGTCAACTGGTTTAGATCTGGTAATTCTAGAGTTGTGTTGAGGGCCCTGAAATCGGGTCAACAACAAGGGGGATACCCAGCCGGTCGGGAACCTAGTTGGTGGCTCCGTGCCTGTTTGGTGTAGCGAGTCCGACTGGGGATAACGGGACCAGCTTCCCGTTCTAAGGGGTGTGTGTGTGTAGAGTTTGGTGGTGTGTGTGTGTGTAGAATATGATAATGAAAATCTGGAATTATTTCTAAGCTAATTTAATTCTAAACTCTGAGACTGAATTTTATACTACTTTAATCTATCAAGAACAACACATCTAATATACGCTAACCCGGGATAGAACTTTTTCCATTATGCAATCTAGAAAGATTTCACACAATAACTGGTAATGAAGATTATTCAGCTATTATGAGAATATAAATCAATTAAGATGAACCATCCTGCATAAAAAGTTAAGCAAAACGGTTGTGAACAACATATCGCATAATCAGTTATTCATGTATTAAGCACAAATCAATGACTCCACCGTACAAAAGTGCCAAATGGCAGTCCACTCATTCATACATTAACATATAAACAACATCAGCTGTATATTACTCTAAGAATGCAAGCAGAAATTCGTCAAGAGATAAAAGTACCATTTATGACTGATTTTATACTCACAGACCTTAAGCAATAACGATCTATTTCTACTTACTTCTAATGCCTACTAAGAGTACAGAAGTGCAACATCAGTAGCAGGTATTAAAATGCAAACATAAATAAATCTCGATCCGTCCATTCATCAAAAACCCCCTCCGAGGGTGCAAAAGTGCATGTTCTGAGGACAAGTTTTTTGACAAATTTCCGGACCCTTCTCCAATGCAACGAGAAGGGTTAAATACTACTAACCGGCTAATTTTAATTACACAAATTTAGGGAACGGCTTCAAATGACCGCCCTTTTACTAAAACAAATTTATTTCTAAAAACTGAATCTAATTTCTAACCATTTCTGTATCTGCTCCTTAGTGCTGTAAGCGATGCGCTGTTCGCCGTGAAAGAGTCAGCTTCTTGTCCTTTCCTTTTGTTCAAGCTTGAAAATTAGAAATAACAAGAGCTGGCACCTCTTTCTGACAAACTAGAAGATATTTTTGAAAGTGTTCTTCTGGAGGAGTGTCTTCACGGCGTGTATACTTAGTACAACTCAGATTTCTTTCAAACTGATTGTGCTGTTGCTATTTCGGTTTCTGGCCATGCGAATGACTCAATGAGCTGGGGATTTTGTTGCTTGAACGATTTTCTCAATTTCAACTTGTTTCCATTCTTTGTTCCAGGCTTTTCTGAGACGTCTTTCCCCTTAAGCGTTTTTCTTTTTGCTTTACCCAATTTGGGACTCAGGATCTTTCATAAACGCTTTGCTTTTGTGCGCCTTTGACTCTGAGTCCTGGATAGCCTATTTCCATCAGCATTTGTTGGGTGATACTCTGGAATCCGTGGCCCTGCTGTATGCGGTATCCATCTGTGAAGTCATCTCCTCTCTGTTCTTCTAGCTCTGGCGCTTTTCCTTAGATGTTTCCTGCATATAGATTTATATCAGTTGCTGACTTATAGTTCACGTAAATAAAAAGAGACAGAAGAAAAGATTGACATGAAAGCAATTAAGTTCTAATGAATGCATAATCATGTCACCCATTATGACTTGACTCTTCGAAAAATGCAACATAATCATCTTTGGATACACAGGCGTACAATCATTAATTTCCCGTAAGGTGCGCGCCTAATTTTGGGCTCAAAGATCATGCCGAGGAATGCCTGCGACGAATGGCTTCTGCGATTTGCATCGCAGCATCGAAGATTGCGATGTAAATAAGTGGTATCGCAGCAATTGATGGTCTCATTCGTCGCAAACCATAGATCGCAGGTCGCAGCTTTGCATGGTCGCAAATCGCATATCGCAAGATCGTAAGGTCGCAAGGTTTTCGCTTTGTCACTTTGTGCTGCTTATGCGACATTGCGACGTGCGGCGTCGCATATTGGCCATCGGCGGTTCTTTAGGTTTTCCCTTTTTGAGCACTTTTATTGCATGCAGTGCGATGAGTTCTCGCGTCGCTTCCTTTCAGTGTATTTATGCGCTTTGGGAGAGCGCTTCTTTTTTCCTTTGCGACGCGATATAGCTCTTAGGGAGTTAATACAAACGATTTTTCAAACAAAAATATTTTTTGGATTTTTGGTTAAGGGTCCCCCTTTGCTTGATGTTATTACTAATATTAAACAAAGAGGGGGGTTGTTGGTGACCACAACAATGGAAATTCACTGTGAAGAACCAGTTATCTCTGCATTTCTATTGACCGTTCACTTCCGAAACAACAAAATTTTTATATGTCTAAATTTTGTTATGGACAGATAGAGTAGATTACCCCTCACCTTGTCAACGATATTTTGTCTCAACCCTTTTTATATCCCAATTGCTTGCTTCCTCAGGTTTTTTCTTGCATTCGCATCAGAAATTACTTGGTCTTGATTAAAGATAAAATAAGGTCTTCTCTGCGTACTGGCTTAAAAGTATGCTCATTTGTCGTAGGTAGAGCCTCTGCTACCCACAAGCGTCCATAGCCTCGACAGGGTTACCATGTTATCCAGCAATGATCCTTTTTCCTGTTTGAGGTTACTCGCAACATTCCAGAGAAAAATCCTTTTTGACACATTTTTCCTTTTTTAATTCTCTAAAGAACAATGTCTTGGTTTGGTGGCCAAATTATGACACAGTCATTCACTTGATTTACACTTTTGCTGAACAAGCCGGCTCGTGATGAGACCTCTTGTCTTTTGATTGCAACAATCTTAAGTCGTTGCCCTGTTTTGATAGACAGTATTGGCAAAGTCAGCAAGTTATAATATCTGTGATCATGATAAGCCGGCTCGTGATGAGACCTCTTATTCTTTGAGATATAGTGTTTTCCTTGGATTGTTTCTCTGAATGCTGTAATTTCCTTTTAGCAGGGAGGAAGTCATTGTTTTTCCTTAAGAAAGCTCTGGACGACAATAATAGAGTTTTTGAAAACAACAGTTTTGCAGAGAATGCTTATTTTATTATTGATGATACCTTTCATGGTGCCGATACAAAACAATTCTTTTACCAAAGGTTGCTTTTGTCAAAGTTTTTTTAGAGGTTGAAACGAGTATCGTAATCAAAGTGAAGTTAACTCTATTTGTCAATAATAAAATTCAGATTTTCAAAAAAAAATTCTATTTGTACAAGCGAAATCAAAATCTGATAGAGAATTGGCGTGCTCTTTCATGAATCCTTTTTAAATGATCATTTACAACGGGTTTTATTCATAAAAAGAGAAAAACAAAACAAAATAAAAACTAAAAACTAAATCTATCCTACAAAAATTAGAAGAATTCTCTTCTATGGAAAGTATAATTTAAGAATCAGTCCATTGATAGGTAAAGAATCTCTCCTACCTGCCAGATCCTGCAACACGAATGTAGACGGGCCTACGACTTCTACAATCTGAAAAGGGCCAAGCCACAGCTTTTGAAATTTCGTATGTTTGCCCTTTTCTTCATGAGCCTTATCCCATTTCAAAACTAAATCACCCATCTGAAAGTTTTTTCTGGTTATGATGCTTGAGTCAAAAGAAGATTTTATTAGCGCTTGGTGATGAGCATGGGTTTTCCTAGCTTGTTCTCTTTGTTCTTCTAGTTTGATCATTTCCATTTGTCTTAATTGTAAAGAGGAAGTAGATACTTCATCGATATATTGCACTAAAGACAAAGAGGGAATGACTAGGTGAGTCGGAAGAACCACTTCTCTCCCATAAACTAAATTAAAGGGAGAAGTGCCGATTGAAGCTTTCTTTGTGATTCTATCAGCCCATAAAGCATTTACCAGCGCTTTGTGCCAATTCTTTTGGTTTTGGTCGACTGTTCTTTTGATAATTCTGATTAGGTTCTTGTTTGTTGACTCAGCCAATCCATTACCTTGCGGATAGTAGTTGGCAGAATATTTCAGTTTGAACCCTCTTTTAAGCGCAAACTCAGTCATAGTATTTCCAGAAAAATATGAAGCGTTATCAAACATTAATGTTGTTGGCAATCCAAACCTAGTGATGATAAATTGATCTATGAATTCAATAATATTTTCAGAATGAACTGTCTTGAGAGGAACTGCTTCTACCCATTTGGTAAAATAATTAGTTGCCGTAAGGATATACTTATGCTGCTTAGAAGAGTGAGGAACGATCTCACCTATTATGTCCAAGCCCCATTGACTGAATGGTTGGTCGATGTTGACTGGTTGTAGCGGCATGGACGGTTTCCTTTGTTTTCCTGCAGCAGTCTGGCAGACTTGGCATTTCCTTACATGATTGTATGAGTCTTTGAACAGCGTGGGCCAATAATATCCTGCACGCAAGATTTTATGTGCAGTCGCATCTCCGGCATAGTGTCCACCGCTGGTCCATCGTGGAGTTCCTGCAAAACCTTTTCAGCTTCAGTTTTCTCAAGACACCTAAGAAGCACAGAATCGTAATTCCTTTTAAACAAGACATCATTTATGAGCTGGTATTGTTTAGCTTTTAATCTCAGAGCTCTTTTCTTGGTATGATCCAGACGTGATGGAGCATACCCGTTCTTAAGAAAATAAATGGTGTCAGCATATGATGATTGTGCATCGTTTAGGCTTACCTCATACGCTTGTACCTCTTCAGATGAGTTCTCCAGGATTTGCGATGCTCCGGCTAACATCTTGCAAAAGCCTTGACCTCTTACGATGTTTGCTGGTTTGATCTCAAGATCATATTCTTGTAAAGCGTTAATCCAATTAGCTCTCTTTTCTCCCACGTCTTTCTGCACCAAAAGGTTTCTTACCGCTGGAAACAATACTATGACTTTAGTGTGGGCTTTAAGGAAGAAAGGTCTGAAATATTTGATCGCTTTGAAAACAGCATATGCTTGTTTCTCTACGTCTGAGTAATTAATTTCAGCACCTTGTAAGTTCGAGCTAAAGAATGCGATTGGAGCTTCCGCTTTCTCTTGATTTGCTTGGGTCAAAATCGCGGCATAGGATTTCTCTGAGGCAAAAGTGTACAAGATAAAAGATTCCGAAAAATTTGGGGTGGCCAAAGATGGAGCATTGATGATAGCTTGTTTGATTAAGTTGAACGCTTCGTGCTCATCTAGACCCCATTTGAAATTTGAATTCTCTTTTATCATATTTTGTAAGGGAGAAATAATACGTGAAAAATCCGGGACAAATCTTTTGACAAAATTGATCTGTCCAAGGAAGGATTGCATGGCTTTCTTGTTATGGGGTATGGATATTTCGGAAATTTCCTTGATTCTGTCGGGTTCTATGTGAATACCAGATTTCGACACTATGAATCCGAGCAATTTCCCTTCGCTTAATGCAAAGAAAGATTTCTTTGGGTTGAGCGAAATCCCATACCTCAAGCATCTTTGAAAGATTTGATTCAAATCTTTGAGATGGTTGTTTCGTTTTTTGGAGTACACTGTTATATCATCCAGGTAAATCACTACTGATTTATTGACTAGCCCTTTAAACGCAATGTCCATGGCTCTCTGAAAGGTAGCTCTGGCATTGATCAGACCAAATGGCATCTTCCGATATGCATAAGTGCCCCATTTGGTTTGGAACGTAGTCTTTAACTGATCATCGGGATGCACCAGTACTTGATTGTATCCTGAAAATCCATCCAGGAATGACATTAATTCTGAGCCTGCTACTGCCTGTAATATTTGCTCCATAGGTGGGAGGGGAAAGTTATCTTTCTGAAAGGCTTTGTTGAGATTTCGGAAATCGATACAGATTCTAATGTCTCCGTTTTTCTTCCTAACGGGCACCATATTGGATACCCATTTAGAATGCCTTACGGGGAAAATTATTCTGGCTCTCAACAACTTATTAAGCTCAGTTTTTATCTGATTTTCTAGGTTAGGGTGTATTTTTTTGAGCTTCTGCTGGACAGGTTTTTCATTGTCAAACATAGGGATAACATGTTGAATGATAGAAGTGTTGTATGTCTTTAGCTCATCGTAATTCCAGGCAAAAACGTTTTTGTATTGTCTCAGAAGACGGATATATGCTAATTTCTCTTCAGGGGCTAGGCCGTGACCTAGGTTAACGTTTTGTGGCTTCTGATCGGTCCCTAGGTTTACTAATTCATAGTTCAGGGTAGAACTGCAAAGTTTAGCATTGGCAGACTTTTTAAACTGATTTTTCAAATCATACAGATCTTCTAACTTGACCACTGATTTTGGTATAGCATTGTCAGAGCCATTTTGTTGTATTTGGTGATCATGATGGTCTTCGTCGATTATCTGATTTGAGTAGGATCCTTCAAAAGTAAGGAAATTTACGATGTCAAGATCGTCGTTGAACACTCTCCAATTGGTGATATTGTCAGGGATGGATGGTCTAAAGATTAATTCTATTGAAAACCTATCAGGACTAAAATCTTCGGAAGGGATAAGTCTAGAGGCTACGTTAGCTAATAGGTCTGCGCTCGCGTTTTGAATTCTTGGAATTGACGAGATGTTAAATGCTACGAAACATGCAGTGAGATCTTGAACTAATGATTGATAATGCTTTAAATGACTTGACAGGCAATGTATGGTGTTACGTACATGTTTTACGACAATCTCTGAATCTCCGAAGACTTGAAGATACTTAACGTTTAATCCGATTGCTTTGTATAGGCCTTGAACCAAGGCTTCGTACTCCGCTGTGTTGTTCGTGCAATCGAACTCAAGTCTGCATGTGAGCATAATCTTGTTCCCGTCTGGGTTAATCAGAACGCATTCTGCTCCTGCTCCCTCATTGGATTTAGATCCGTCAAAATATAATTTCCAAAATAAAGAGGTATTTACAGAATTATCTAAAAAACTAAAACATTTTGAGTCATCAGTTTGGGAGAAATTTTCAACTTGGGATAAAACTGAATTCTCTAAGTATGGTGAAATATGAGCATTGAAATTACCTAGGAAAGAATCTATTGCGTAATTGCCTACAATGCTGCTATTGTATGTTATGGCTTCATTTTCTCCTTCCAGTTCTCTCACTATGTATTTTTGGTGCAACTCTCGTTCAACCTTTATCTGATTTGGTTTACCATTGTATGGTAACCACATGTGCGACCAGTCGGTTGAGAAATATCCGTGGAGTTTCTCCGACCAATCCCTGCTAAGAATCAAACCATAGAACTCAGGGATATCAGCTACTAGAATGTCGATAACCTGACACACTTTTGGGTTAGACGACAATCTTATGGTCACCTGATTAAGTTCACCAATCACTTCGACTTGGGATCGATCAAGTTGAACTATACGTACTGCGGATTTTTGAGGTTGCACATTCAATTTGGCACATATTGACCTGGGTAAAATATTCGTTGAAGCACCAGAATCGACCAAGCAATTGTGCACGTTTTTGTTGAAGATTTCATATGTGATAAGAAAAGGAGGAGTATGAGATCTCGATCTTCCTCCAATCAAGGCGATGTCATTTGGATCAATTTTATTGATCGTGTTGGTTGGAGGTCTTCCCAGATTGTGGGAAGCTACAGCTGTAGGTAAAGATGTAGTAGGCACAGCATGTAATTCTTTCATCATTATTTTCTACTGGTGTTTCAATTTACTCAATTCATACAGAGTGATATTAGCCCTAGTCTTTTTCATGTCATCAATGATGTTATATTCCATTTCATCCAACACTATTAGTGTTCTTGATGGAGGCGTTTGATCAGATTGGACTGGGCTAAGCTGGGTCACTTTAGCAGCTGTCTTTTTTGTTGCGACCTTTTCTTTTGTTGCAGGGTTTGCGCCCTTTTGTTTTGGGGTAGTTTGGGGAGGATCAAGTTGATTTTTGCTTCTCGTGCTAACAGGAAATGCTTCTTGATCCTCTTCTTGTGGGAGGATGAAGTCCCACATTCCTTGTAGTTCTACGACCTCTTCCTCGTCGGTCTGCCCTTCAGTGGTATTCTCTTCTTCTTCGTCTGCTTCAGATTCAACGTTTGAGACAACACTAGGTGGTTTTACCTCCATGGGAGGATTTCTTTTAAAAGTCCTAAAGGGCTTTTTCGAAGAAGTCTCTGCTACTTGTTTCTTAATATCAATCATCTCATTGGACATGGCTTTCAACACTTTTTGTAATCCTTCCAAATCGAAAGGGTCTTTCGTTTGCTTCTTCTTGGTGCCTTCTTTGAAAGAGATCTTCTTAGATTTGCGTTCTTCTATAGCAGATCTCTTTTCTAGGGCTACCACGCGTTTTTCCACTGCTAACGCTTCTGTCAAGTTGTCAACTAAGGTGGTCTTGTTTGCCCTATCTACGAAGATAGCCAAGTTTGGAGGTAAAGTCGTGATGTACCATTCACATCTTACTTCCTCGCTGGGTTGTGAAGCAGCGGGGATTTTGTTGAGGATCTTATTGAACCGTAAGTTAAAATCTTTAGTGGGTTATCTAGCCTCAGCCTTAAGATTAGATAGGTCATTGATCAATGTCGCCGTGGATCTGTCATCACCAAACTTGGTGAGGAACTGACTTTGAAAAATATCTCAGCTTGTGATGGATCCAGAAGGTAACGAAAAATACCACGACCCGGCTGTTCCTTGCATTGTATAAGGGAAAATCCGGACAACAGCGTCTTCGTTAGTGACTCCGTTGAGATTAACAAAAAGCATGAAATTATTGATATGTTCCTCGGCTAGCATGCCTGCTTCCGGATTGAATTTAGGCAGCCATTTCTCTGGATGGGCCGGTATAGGGCTCAGGGGTGGAGGCATTAAAACCGCCCCAGGATTGTTCCATGGAGACTGGGCCATCGTTGAGCTGCTAGTTAATGGAAGTGCAGAAGATGATCCCTGATGTTGAGAAGATGAAGATATTAAGATCTTTGATGTTTGAAGAGGAAGGTTTGTAGAAGATGGGTGAGTGAGTTGGAATGAAAGAGTGGGTGGTTGACTTCGCGGTGAGGGAGTTGATATGGACGAAGTGGATGAAGGAGTCTTACTGTCAGACTCTGGTGGTGTTTTTCTTGCTCTTTTCCTGGTAGGAAGAGGGAGTTCACTTGGTTGTATGCCAAATTTTTCACTCTTTAATCTGGTAAGGGGATGAGCAGGGTTGTACTGCGAAGTCACGCTGCTTTTAGATTTATCAGACTTCTGGTTAAAAATAGCGAATCCCTGGAGTTTACGAATCAAAGTTTGAATTTCAGGGGGTTCAATGATAGATTGGTCTGATGTATTCGAATATGTAGCAGTGGTAGATACTCGAGCGACTTCAAATTCCAGGTTTAACCGTGTCGGAGAAGTCGAGGGAGTTGATGAGGGTGTATTACTCTCAGAATGGTATTTAGATATTGTTTTAGGTGCCATTCATAGTTCGTGCCCTCCTTCTAGCGCCAAATATGTTGAGGGCCCTAAAATCGGGTCAACAACAAGGGGGATACCCACCCGGTCGGGAACCTGGTTGGCGGCTCCGTGCCCGTTTGGTGTAGTGCGTCCGACTGGGGATAACGGGACCAGCTTCTCGTTCTAAGGGGTGTGTGTGTGTAGAGTTTGGTGATGTGTGTGTGTGTAGAATATGATAATGAAAATCTGGAATTATTTCTAAGCTAATTTAATTCTAAACTCTGAGACTGAATTTTATACTACTTTAATCTATCAAGAACAACACATCTAATCTACGCTAACCCGGGATAGAACTTTTTCCATTATGCGATCTAGAAAGATTTCACACAATAACTGGTAATGAAGATTATTCAGCTATTATGAGAATATAAATCAATTAAGATGAACCATCCTGCATAAAAAGTTAGGCAAAACGGTTGTGAACAACATATCGCATAATCAGTTATTCATGTATTAAGCACAAATCAATGACTCCACCGTACAAAAGTGCCAAATGGTAGTCCACTCATTCATACATTAACATATAAACAACATCAGCTGTATATTACTCTAAGAATGCAAGCAGAAATTCGTCAAGAGATAAAAGTACCATTTATGACTGATTTTATACTCGCAGACCTTAAGCAATAACGATCTATTTCTACTTACTTCTAATGCCTACTAAGAGTACAGAAGTGCAACATCAGTAGCAGGTATTAAAATGCAAACATAAATAAATCTCGATCCGTCCATTCATCAAAAACCCCCTCCGAGGGTGCAAAAGTGCATGTTCTGAGGACAAGTTTTTTGACAAATTTAAGGACCCTTCTCCAATGCAACGAGAAGGGTTAAATACTACTAACCAGCTAATTTTAATTACACAAATTTAGGGAACGACTTCAAATGACCGCCCTTTTACTAAAACAAATTTATTTCTAAAAACTGAATCTAATTTCTAACCATTTCTGTATCTGCTCCTTAGTGCTGTAAGCGATGCGCTGTTCGCCGTGAAAGAGTCGGCTGCTTGTCCTTTCCTTTTGTTCAAGCTTGAAAATTAGAAATAACAAGAGCTGGCACCTCTTTCTGACAAACTAGAAGATATTTTTGAAAGTGTTCTTCTGGAGGAGTGTCTTCAAGGCGTGTATACTTAGTACAACTCAGATTTCTTTCAAACTGATTGTGTTGTTGCTATTTCGGTTTCCGGCCGTGCGAATGACTCAATGAGCTGGGGATTTTGTTGCCTGAATGATTTTCTCAATTGCAACTTGTTTCCATTCTTTGTTCCAGGCTTTTCTGAGACGTCTTTCCCCTTAAGCGTTTTTCTTTTTGCTTTACCCAATTTGGGACTCAGGATCTTTCATAAACGCTTTGCTTTTGTGCGCCTTTGACTCTGAGTCCTGGATAGCCTATTTCCATCAGCATTTGTTGAGTGATACTCTGGAATCCGCAGCCCTGCTGTATGCGGTATCCATCTGCGAAGTCATCTCCTCTCTGTTCTTCTAGCTCTGGCGCTTTTCCTTAGATGTTTCCTGCATATAGATTTATATCAGTTGCTGACTTATAGTTCACGTAAATAAAAAGAGACAGAAGAAAAGATTGACATGAAAGCAATTAAGTTCTAATGAATGCATAATCATGTCACCCATTATGACTTGACTCTTCGAAAAATGCAACATAATCATCTTTGGATACACAGGCGTACAATCATTAATTTCCCGTAAGGTGCGCGCCTAATTTTGGGCTCACAGATCATGCCGAGGAATGCCTGCGACGAATGGCTTCTGCGATTTGCATCGCAGCATCGAAGATTGCGATGTAAATAAGTGGTATCGCAGCAATTGATGGTCTCATTCGTTGCAAACCATAGATCGCAGGTCGCAACTTTGCATGGTCGCAAATCGCATATCGCAAGATCGTAAGGTCGCAAGGTTTTCGCTTTGTCACTTTGTGCTGCTTATGCGACATTGCGACGTGCGACGTCGCATATTGGCCGTCGACGGTTCTTTAGGTTTTCCCTTTTTGAGCACTTTTAATGCATGCGGTGCGATGAGTTCTCGCGTCGCTCCTTTCATTGTATTTATGTGCTTTGGGAGAGCGCTTCTTTTTTCCTTTGCGACGCGATATAGCTCTTAGGGAGTTAATACAAATGATTTTTCAAACAAAAATATTTTTTGGATTTTTGGTTAAGGGTCCCCCTTTGCTTGATGTTATTACTAATATTAAACAAAGAGGGGGATTGTTGGTGACCACAACAAGTTGCTACAAAGGGAAACTGTTGATTCAGGTTAGGCGAAGCATACCTAGGATAAGATGGAATCGCCTGAGCAGTGGGTGTTTGCATACCAGCATAATGTATTTGATGATGGTAACTTTGATAAGGTTGATGGGCATAACCATTATAACATGGTTTTTGATAACCGCTTTGGAAATGCGGTTGCCCATTACTTACAAAGACTTGTTGCTCAGGTCCTTGATATGATTGCTGGAATGGCAGTTGTTGAGATTGAATCAGCCATGGTTGTTGGACCATTTGTTGTTGCCCAATACTGGATGATTGACCAAGATGAGGAGTCATAGTACTTGTTTGAGCCTGAGTCGCTCCAGATAAGGATGCACTAACCTAAGGTTGTGATTGAGTCGTTGAGACAAGAGGCTGTTGTATTGCAACCTGAGAAACTTGGGGTTGACATACAACAGGTAGCGCTTGTACTTGCGACGTAGTCATCATAGCAGGTATAGTGGGAATATTCGACACAGGTGTTATAGACATTTTTGTGCCTTACAGCATAGAGCATGAAATGTCAATAATCTAAGGGATCCAAAGTCCCTAAACATGTTGTTATTACCCTTAGAGGAACAAGGTCAGCAAACCACAGCACTGCAAATCAGTTCTCCACTGAAAAACACTCAAAAACAGGTCAGTTTTGGATCAAAGCAGCTGCTCCACTAAGCATCTGCGCTGAATGTCAAAAGCTCTATGGTGTACCTGCGCTGCATAGCAAGTGCAACAAAGGCTACCTGCGTTGGGCGTACTTTGACATGTGGAGGAATCTTTTTCTCAATGTGCCAGTGCCCAGGAAGCTTCCAAAAAGACACTTGATCATAAGATTCGCCTAATGATGAGTTAAGAGCTTCTAAAACTCCTAGTGGAAGGTAGAAACTCTGAGTGAAGAGCTGAAGAACAACTGGAGTTGAAGAGGACAACAAGTCACACATCAAGCTGACTTATCTTCACTCCAAAACTCTATATAAGGATCTCATCCCATGGGATCTGGAAAAGGCGGGAATTTGGTGCAAAGAATTGTTGTTGGTTTACAGTTGTGAGCATTGGGTGATTGCTTGAGGGAGGTGAAGAAGAGATTTCTCTCCGTCGGGAAGGTGATGCTGGATTGGACCTCTCATGGTTGTATCACCGCCTGAACCTTACTTCTATATATTAATAAAGCATCTGAGGTTCTTCTATTCGCATGTGTTTCAATGGTGTATTGTCTTACTTGCGTCTTTGATTTATGCTAATCCTTGAATCGATTATGAATGCATGCCTCTTGTAGTTTCCTTTTCTCGTCTTATTTGCAGGATCTCGTGTAGCTGGGCCCGTGAAAAGACTTGGATCTGAGAGCAAGTGGCAAACAAAGGAGATTGGATCGACCATTTGCGCAAGACATCGGTAAGTGGATCTCTTCCTTCTATCTCTTGCATGTCATAAAGAAGAAACTTTAGATAGCTTTGCTTTCAGCTGTTGCTAAGGAACTGTCACCCTTAGAGTGGGTTAGGGTCATTCCGAGTTGGATACTTTCCCCCACAACAGACTGGCGACTCCGCTGGGGATCGTGTCTTGTTGGTAGCTTGTGTTTCTTGCTATTCATTTCTTAAACAAAGGGAGTACCGAATCGAACTGCATTCGAGTCCTTCGAATGCAAAGTAGAGGGCAGCTACTCTAGCCCAGTGCTGGGCATGTTTATGATCTGAAGAGCTGATCCACAAGGACTCTTTGTAGCTCTTTGTGATAGTGTTCATCTTCCTTTAATCACCCTCTAGTGTATACTTGACTGATAGCCTCTCATTTGGCCAAAAACCATTGATTTTTGAGCAAACTGTGACCCGAAATCTGAGAGAGACGAGAGTTGTATCATCAGTGCAGCTGCAACAAAGGCTACCTGCACTACAACGCAGGTCCCGAAGGGGCTACCTGCGTTGCATCTCAGATTGACAGTGCAGCACCTGCGCTGATCCAGTTTTGCCTTGTGCAAACTGGGGTTCCCCACTGTCTGTTGCCCAGTTTTTAGTATTGTTTTGCAGCCTGTTGTCAACCTGTATACCCAACTGAAACCACTTCTCTTTGCCTTCATTCCGCCTCAGTTGTATGAAGAAACCGTGATTGTTCTTATTGTATTTCTTGCTGTCATTCACAGTTTCCCATAGCGAAAGTGAACTAGTCTTGCTATGACCTCTTGGATCTAAACCTATGAGAAAGTGTCGTTGTGATTCTAAGAGTTAGTTTATTGCTGTTCATAGCTGCTTGAGCATTTGCTTTCGTTATATGGTTCGAATTTCAGTATTTCTTGTGTTGAAACGAGTGAATCTTAAGGTGTTCTTTTGATTATTGGACAAACACTTGTTGCTTTCGCTTGAAATTGAATTCGAAATTATACAACAGCTTTCTTTTTGTAATACATCAACATTAAGGAAGAAGAAAAGAAATACTTGCATTGTGCATGTGCATTTTGACAGTTTGCATGTCGATTTAGGAAAAGTGCATCAGTGTGTGCTCTATGATCTGTTTGAAAAGATGATGTCTTTCTTTTCCTTCAGTAGTTAAGGTTTTCATAAGTTGAAAGAATTGAAGAAGCTTGCTTATCATTCTTAGACTGCATTTAGGAGTTGTATCATACATCACGTGGTGATCCATAAAGGCAAACTGCTAAGCAAGATCAACCTAAAAAGAACTGAATTTATCTAACAACGCTTTGAAACATAACGAAACACAGTAGAGGTCTAGGTAGAGACGTGAACCGGCGTCGTTAAACATAGTGACTGTCGATCTCTACGAAGGTGGGTGATTCCTCCTGAGGGATGATAGCACTAATACGGAATTGTGCCCCCGCGTACCGTCACGTATATTGGGGGACCCCTATAGGAACAAAGCCTTTATCCATAGGAAGCCGTGTCAGCCGCCCTACTGATCATGATGCAGTGAACACAGCATTCACGAAGATCGACCACTCGTACCGTAAAACGTATTCTGTGGTTTCGCGAAAGGTTTGGCACACCCTCTGCCTATAACTCCAGAGTAGTTTCTTTTGGCCTTTTTCAAACTCTATAACTGAAAAAGTCCATCCGAGCATTTGTCACTTCGGGCTCGTTAATACATCGAAGGAGACTAGAGTCATCTTTAGCTTTTTCTCGACTCTTAAAAAGTGAAAAAGCAAGTTGTGTCTAAAAGCGTCGTCATATAAAATTCATTCTAAGCGGAACATAATCACCCCTTATTCCTACGTTGATCTTTAGGTTGAGAACATGGAACGCACCAACCAAGGGATTCCACATGATGGGACCCCTAGCCCTTTCTCCTCTTGGGGAGAAGTTGGTGCGCCCCACATGGCCACATTGTCGCTTCCAGGACTGACAATTGGCCTGCCAGTTTGGCTATTCTCAACCGTTGTAGTTCAGACCACCACGGTTCCTGAACAGTCGAGTCAGCAGTTAGACCAGTCAAGAGCTACCCTCCAGCCTTCCACTTCTTATAAACCTTCCTCCGATCCTTCTTCTTCGAAAGGTCAAGCCGCTGAAAGCGGAGCTCCCATGGAAAAGAAGAAGGAAAAGAAGAAGAAAGAAAAGAAGCAGAAGGAGCCAAAGGCGCCTGGGGGCAAGCAAAAGGTATCTAACGAAAATCCACACACAGCACGGACCGGGCCCAAATCGCCATGTGTCATATGTAGAGGAGACCACCTTCACCGTGATTGTCCCAGTATTCCCCGGATACTAAGGGACTGGTCCCCTCGTTTGCACAGTTCGGAAGCATCAACCTCTGACAACCAGGTTGAATGCTTACCGTCGACCAGCGAAAGTGAAGGTTCTAGACGACGGAGGGGAAAGAGATTCCCCTGCGAACTGTGTGAAGGCAATCACACTCTTCGCTGTTGTCCCTTTTTAGACGAAGCAAAGAGAGTTTTGGAAGATGAACCGATTGCACCGTTGCTACTTCCTCCTGGATACCAAAAACTCGTGCCAAGTCCTTCGTTGGTCGAAAATACAGTTGCCCCGCTCACAGGGCCAGCTGAAGTGTCAGTCGCTGAAAGTGAACCTACTGAATCCGGACCGGACGAAAGTCCAAAGGTCGAAACGGTAGTTTACCCGGTTCTCCCTTCAGAAGTTTCATCTTCAAATACCATAGTCACTGAGGATTCATCTTCAGTTGACACCCTCACTGAAGAGAATAAGGATGACACCGTCCAGATTCTCTTCATCAACATCGATTCTGATGAACGTCAGGGCAATGTGCCCACTCCTTTATCGCAGGAAGGAGCATCGTCAGGGTCATATCCGGCCGTATATTCGGTCCCACCACCAAGCAACCTAGTTGTGTCCTTTGATTGGAACCAGCTAGGTAGACCCCGGTTACCAGCCAGTATACCATTTAGAATTATAGTCCAAATATACAAAATGGTGATGGCTGGAACTATCATTGATGAAGGGGCATCTGTGAGTATCCTGTCCTCTATTGCTTGGAAAGCACTGGGTTGCCCGGCGCTTTTGCCTGAGACAAGAAATCTCTCGGGTTTTGACAAAGGAACCAGTCGACCATTAGGGATTCTACCTAATGTGCCTATTACCTTGAAAGAGAAGGCCGTCAAGATGAACTTGATGGTCATCCAAGGACCCTTGGATTATAACCTACTCCTTGGACGAGACTACATATATTGCATGGAAGCAATAGTCTCTTCACTCTTTCGAATAATGTGTTTTCCATACGAAGGAAGAATGGTCAAGCTCGTAGACCAACTTTCACTTCCGGGATCACGCATCGCAAATAGTCACATACCTATCCTCAATAGTCTATTTGATCAAGAAAGGTCTCTACCTCTGGTTCTTCTTCCTGATGAGTGTGAGTAATTCGGGAGAGGAAGGCCGGAACCGAGGGGGCATGCATCCTGGTCTGCTCTGGAGGCAGAAAAAACCTTGGGTGTAAAGTAGAATTTCCGCGGGAGAATATGACTACTCCGTACCCCGTCCCCTCCTTCTTCTTCGTAAAACAGAAGAGCCGGCAAGAGCTCTCATGTGGAAGAAGGGGCAGTTAGGAATGGGGTTGTTCTGGAAAAAGATTCTTTTGTTAAAGTTAAGTGTGTGGCGGAGCATCGTCATTCACCTTTGTCTAGAAAAGTGGGCTCTGCCAAAGAAGGGGATCCGTTTGCGGCAGCAAGTAGTAACCATCTTTGGATAAAAGGCAAGCCTCACCCATTAAAACAAATGTTTTAGAGGATAAGTAGGGGCAGCCTCCAAAGAAAGGGATTCAATTGCTGCAACAAATTGTAACCATCTTTGTGTAACCTAATGATAGACATCGCCGAAGAAAGTTTCTGTTTGAAAGGATTAGCAGAACGATCTTTGGGTAACCTGAAAGGGGTAAGCCTCACCTGTTGAAAACAAAGGTTTTTAACGGAAAAGTAGGAGCAACCTTGAAATTAGACTTACACCTGGGGGCATGCAAACCTCTTGGAATGCAAGCTTGGGCGGCTTTTTAGTTTTAGGTAGGACTAACCCTGCTAACCCGTAGATAAGCCGATACCCGGCTTTCACAAAGAGAGGATATGGAGCAATACGTAGGGAGATGAAGCTCTTTAAAAAATAGCGATCTTCCATGAGACCTTCCTACTTTATGACTGGTAAAAACGAGCAGTTTTGGCAAAGTTCATGCTCGTTAAAAAATAAACGCAAGATCCGAGCAGTTTTAATGCGGAAATTCATGCTCGTTAAAAAATAAACATAAGCTTGTGAGCAGGCTTTCCCCAGAGTTCAAGCTCATTCAGAAAAAATGAACCGGTAAATAACCATTTGAGACCGTAAATTCATCAGCCATAAAAGCCTTGGTCGTGTTTGTGTACCGTCACCTCCACTTTTCATTTGGCCGATCATTCACATCCACTTGATTGTTTACCTATTTTGAGGAACAGCTGCGAAGAGTGATCCCACCTAGCCATCCTTGTAATACTGCCGTGATTGGAAAATTCCAACCTGTACCTGGAATCTGCTACTATCCCTGTTTATCACTCGTTCCTCAAAAGACGAGTCTTCTTTGAGCTCTTTTCACTGACTCGTAAAAGATGAAAAGTTTGCCGAGTTTTGGCCTTCCAGCTCGTTAAAAGGACCGGAAGAGCTATCCCTCCTCTAGATTTTAATCTTTTTGGACCTGAGGGATTATTGCACAAAAAGATCGAGCGCTTGTCTAGTTCGGCTCGATAAAGATATCGAACATTCATCCCTTCTGTATTGTTTTATACTTTTTCGGACTTAAGGGATTAAATGACGAAAAAGGACCCCTGGAGTCCACTTTATGTACCCTTTTCAGACTCTCTAAAAATGAAAAGGACCGAGTTGTCTTTGTCGCTGGGCTCGTTAAAAATATTAGATAGCGACAAACTTGTCTTTAGACGAGAACGAGTTTCCCTATCGCTAGGCTCGTTAAAACATAGTGATGGGCTTGCCCGAAGGGCAGGTTATAGAACAAGCATATGTTATCCTCCTCAAGCTTGACAAGAATAAAGGGGTACTGGTCAGAAATGACTGGGGAAAAATTGGGAAGAACCTCAAAGCTTAATGGTAGCAAGTCGCTCTTGAACATGACACTTTTGCCTCCGTAAATATCGGGTTGGGTTATTATCATTCACCGGTCCCTTCACCATGGTCTCGCCATACCATCCATACATGGGGTAATCCTACCGATCCATCACATCAGTGTCGTTATATGTTCAAGAGATGTCATTCAGAAAGTGTCAACCGGGTCCCATCCACTACCGTACATCATCTTTCATCCTTCCATGACCGCCACCCTGAATCATATTTCACAGATCGTTTTCACCATCATCACTAGCTCCGTTCTGTGTCACTGATGTGGGATTCATTAAGGCCCTCCTTTGACGGATCACTTCTTGTCGACATCAGCTCATTATCCAAGAAGTTGATCTAGGAACACCCCCTCAGTACTTTGAAGCTTGCATGCCTCAATGGCAAGTTTCTCACTCCCGGCGATAGGTATACATTAATGACCTTCGACCAGGAGACTTTGCGTGGTGTTCGACGTCAGATCCTATATTCACACCACATGAATTGTGCTACGGTACCTTGAGGGTCATCATCATTATCAGTGATTCCTCTCGCGCTTGTTAACAGTTTACATTATTGACTGGTAATCAAGCGATGTCTTTCCATGTTCGACTTCAAGAAATTCTCACGTGGATCGACTTCTAGTAGAGTGAAGATCGGACAAGTTTGAAGACCCCGGATCTAGTTTCATCCATCCGGGCTGCGATATATATTCAGGAGATAAAAACATAGACATGTGCAGCAGATGATCATCCTACTGAAAGGATGATAATTGAAAGCAGAGAATTATTAGTCTATTATCAGACGATCGTCTGTTTATGTACAACAGATGTATTTATAAAGCTGAGCATGGGAAATGCCCGCATCAGCTAGATCATGAAAAGAAAGTATGAAAAGATAATGTATTGTATTGTATTTTGTTACAGGTCACCTCCCGACGATTGAATGAACTTCGGATCCTCCTAATAAAGCATTTCACCCGATAAACGACCTCATACTTTAGGGGGCATCTGTTATAGACATTTTTGTGCCTTACAGCATAGAGCATGAAATGTCAATAATCTAAGGGATCCAAAGTCCCTAAACATGTTGTTATTACCCTTAGAGGAACAAGGTCAGCAAACCACAGCACTGCAAATCAGTTCTCCACTGAAAAACACTCAAAAACAGGTCAGTTTTGGATCAAAGCAGCTGCTCCACTAAGCATCTGCGCTGAATGTCGAAAGCTCTATGGTGTACCTGCGCTGCATAGCAAGTGCAACAAAGGCTACCTGCGCTGGGCGTACTTTGACATGTGGAGGAATCTTTTTCTCAATGTGCCAGTGCCCAGGAAGCTTCCAAAAAGACACTTGATCATAAGATTCGCCTAATGATGAGTTAAGAGCTTCTAAAACTCCTAGTGGAAGGTAGAAACTCCGAGTGAAGAGCTGAAGAACAACTGGAGTTGAAGAGGACAACAAGTCACACATCAAGCTGACTTATCTTCACTCCAAAACTCTATATAAGGATCTCATCCCATGGGATCTGGAAAAGGCGGGAATTTGGTGCAAAGAATTGCTGTTGGTTTACAGTTGTGAGCATTGGGTGATTGTTTGAGGGAGGTGAAGAAGAGATTTCTCTCCGTCGGGAAGGTGATGCTGGATTGGACCTCTCATGGTTGTATCACCGCCTGAACCTTACTTCTATATATTAATAAAGCATCTGAGGTTCTTCTATTCGCATGTGTTTCAATGGTGTATTGTCTTACTTGCGTCTTTGATTTATGCTAATCCTTGAATCGATTATGAATGCATGCCTCTTGTAGTTTCCTTTTCTCATCTTATTTGCAGGATCTCGTGTAGCTGGGCCCGTGAAAAGACTTGGATCTGAGAGCAAGCGGCAAACAAAGGAGATTGGATCGACCATTTGCGCAAGACATCGGTAAGTGGATCTCTTCCTTCTATCTCTTGCATGTCATAAAGAAGAAACTTTAGATAGCTTTGCTTTCAGCTGTTGCTAAGGAACTGTCACCCTTAGAGTGGGTTAGGGTCATTCTGAGTTGGATACTTTCCCCCACAACAACAGGGTGGAATGGTTGCATTGAATATACAACCCTTGGTTGCTGAGGCAGTATTGGTACCCAACCACTAGATGTAATTCCAGTTTGACCTGAACTTTGTTGTAAACTCCCATATGGTTGTTCTCCAGGAGGGAACAATGAAAAAACATATTGCCCTCCATATGGTGGCAATCCAGTACTTAATGGGTAGATTGGCCTTTGAAGACACATTGGATCAATTTGTTGAGTTTCAACATAAGAAATACCAGATGATAATCCGGATGAAGAAATAGGAATTGACCATGTCATCGAAACAGTCCCTGATTAGACTCCGGCTTGTTGTTGATAACTTGCCGAGACAGATGGTATACCGGCGAACATCGTTGGAGTAGCAGCAGGAGGCTCTGCCGCTGCTGGGTCAGATGACACAGTCCTGGATGTCGACGGTTGTTCAGACATATCTAGTCTATCGAAAAGATTACCTAGCAACTCTACATGAACTTGCGATGAAGGGAGACTAACTTCTAAGACCAACGAGGGAACAGTGACGTTATTCCGATTAAAATAAATTTTAGATGCTTTGACACAACTTGTTTTTTCAATTTTAAAGAGTCGAGAAAAAACAAAAGATGACTCTAGTCGCCTTCGATTTTTAATGAGCCTGAAGTGACAAGTGCTCATATGGACCTTTTCCGTTAAGGAGTCTGAAAAGGAATGAAAGGGACTGCTCTGGAAATCTAGGCAAAGGGATTACCAAACCAATCGCAAAACTGCAGAATATGTTTTACGGTACGGCAGTCAATCTTCCTGAATGCTATGTTCAGTGCATTGAGATCGATAGGGCGGCAGACACGGCTTATGGATAAAGGATTAAGCCTATTGTGGTCTCCCAAAATATACTCGACGGTACGTGGGAGCACAAGTCCGTACTGGCACTTGTTGTCTCAAAGTGGAGGAATCACCCAACCAACAGTCAGAACAACAGTTACCAGGCTTTACGACGCCGGAATACGTCTCTAATCTAGACTTCTAGATGTTGTGTGTTAGGTTCCAAAGCGTTGTTAGATTCATTAAATTTATTTTATAGTTGATCTTGCTTAAGAAATTTGCCTTTCAGGTTCACCGCGTGATGTAGATGTACAATTCCTAAAATGCAATCTAAGATGATAAACAGTCTTTTATCTTCTTTGTGCAATGAAAATCCTAGATACTAAGGAAAGAAAGACATAATTCTTTCAACAAAGAGCAAAGAGCACACACTATATGCATTGTCCTAAATCAAACCAATCAAACAATCTAAATGCAAATGCACATGCATGTATTTGTTTTCAGCCTTCTTAATATGTGAATGATAAAAAGAAAGCTAATGCGCAAATCTGAATTAATTTTCAAGCGACAATTACTAACAAGTTTCTTTTCAAAATAAAAAATGAAGACAATGACAACACTTTGCAATTTGGAAGTGAAGACTTGCTTTCGACACTAGAAAAACTACCAATTTAGACCAAATACAATAGTAACAGGGTAATCGACTATCAAGAGCAACCAAACTCTCTCCTATGACTGAAAATGACACTTGCGACACTTTCAAATCAAGAAACGACAGTACAATTACGTTACTTTTTGCAAAGGAGAACTGAAAATGACTCAACAAATACACAAAAACATTTACAGTTCTTTGCACAATGGAGGCGGAATATCAGTAAGGAAATGGGTTTCAAGCAGAGGTATACTGATTACAGGCAGCAAAACTCATGAATAGAACTGAAAGAATGAACAGAAACCAACATTCAGGAACAATGTCTAGTCTGATCAGCGCACCTGTAACACAGTGAATTTGAAATGCAGCGCACCTACTACACTCGGGAAGTGCGCTGAAGTTCAGATTCACAGAACAAAGACTGCGTTGGGCCAGGGACGAGACTTTGTTTGGGTTTTGGGTCACAGTTTGCAGTTTAGTTCAGGGATTTTGGCCGAGCAAGTGTTAATGAGTAAATCAACAACAAGGGTAGATCTAAGGAGGTTACTAGAGCCACCACAAGGGCAATTAGAGAGTTTGTAAATCAGTTGTTTAACTCATAAACAAAACCTAGAGATTGACTGAAGTGGCATTTATCTACTTTGCATTTGCATAGCAAATGCAGTTCAAAAGCTACCTGGCTCGACTTCAGGCTTCGTCTGTAAGTTTATAAAGTAAACAACAAGATAGATAAACAAACAACCTAGTCGCTCCCCAGTATGGTTGCCATTTTGTTACAGGGAAAAATGTCTATACAGAACTGCTTATCCCACTAAGGTGTGGTAGCTACCTTAGAAACAAACAAAGTAAAGCTACTTTCATTTTTCCTTTATGAAAGATAGATGAGAGAAGAATAGAGGAGACCAACCTCTGTCTTGCGCTTGGCTCCTAGTTCGATTCCTCTCTCTTCTGATAGTCCTTTGCCACTTGCTTCCTTGTACACCCAGCTTCACAGAGTACCTGTAGAATCAAAGTAGCATAACACTATACAAGAACATGGATCTATTATCATAAACAATCTAGGATCAGATGTAAATTGACCATACAAATGCATAAAACATAAACGACACAAGAGTATGGAGGAAAACTTGAATATCTTTTATTGATAATCAAGAAAGAGCCAAGGGAGTTACAACCAGTTGTTCTGACCCAGCATCATCCTCTCAGCAAGTAAGCCCTTCTTCACCTCATACAAAGCTTAGATCACCCAACACTATGATGTTGTCTCAAGAAACCAACAGCAATTCCTTACAAGATGCAAAATTCCAGCCTCTGGATCTCTGGGATGAGGGATCCATATATAGATATCTGTAAGGGAGATGAGTCAGCTTGTGATTTGATTAGTGTCTTCCCTCTGATAGTTCTTGCTTCCACTTGGAGATTGATGATCTCTTACTCATCCTTGGTCGAATTCAGAGAGGCAAGTGTCATAGGAGAAGTTTCTGGAAGATTCCATGCCTCTCCACCTCGCGGATTGACACTGCCATTTGTCACTTCTTGCCCATCGCACCCCATAAAAGGGCTTTTTGAAATGCAACACACCCACAGAGTGTACTTAGGTGAGATGCAACACACTTTGCCTATGGAGCAGGTGAAATGATCCTGTTTTGACCAGTTCTGAGCAGTTTTTCATGGAGAACTTCTGGGAGAAGCTATAATCAATTGACCTCGTTCCTTTAGGGGTTAGAACAACACTTTTAGGGACTTAGGAGCCCTTGGTTTATGGACATTTTATGCTTGGGGTTGCAGTGCCCAAAAATGTCTATAACAACTGGGAAGATCAAATGTGGGGCGAGACCACCTATCAAGATTGAAGTTAGGAGAGAATGAAGGATCACTAGATGACCAACTACCAGATGCTGACTTGTTCTAAATAGAGGCCATACCAAATTATCTAGAGGAGATTGTTGCTTTCTTTGAAAGACACTGCCTAGAAGGATACAAAGAAATGCAGAAAAGGCACCTAGTAGTAAGAGCAATAGAGTATCAGCTAATTGTCGGGCATCTATACAATCTAGGACTTGATCAAGTTCTATGATGTTGTCTCCTTCAGCATGAAAGGCAATACATGTTGTGGGAATGCCATGCTGGGGTTGCGGGGGGCCATGTCGATGGAAAGGTTACCACAAGGAAAATATTACAAGTCGGGTTGTGGTGGCTCAACCTCCACAAGGATGCTAAGGAGTATGCAAAGGGATGTGATTCTTGTGAGAGGGTTGGAAATCCATCGCATCGAGATGAATTACCTTTACATATGGTACGCACAGTACAATTTTTGAAAAATGGGCAGTAGACTTTATCGGTCCAATTATGTTTCCAGCACGTCATTCCCATGCAAGATACATTATCAAAGATACCAAGTACCTCACTCGGTAGGCAGAGGCAGTGTTAGTAAAGGACTGTACAGTTGATACAGTGGCAAGGTTCATCTTCGAAACAATAATATCTAAGTTCGAATTTCTAAAGAGCCTAACCAGTGATCAAGGGGCTCATTTTATAAATGAAACTATTGCCTCTCTCCTAAATAATTTATTGATCTAACATCATAAGATTAGCCCTTACCATCCATAGGCTAATGGAACGGTCAAGGATTTCAACAAGATACTTGAGAAGAGCCTAACAAATATTGTTTCAGCAAATCAAGATGACTGGGATGAGTGAGTGTCTGCCATGTTGTGGGCATACAGAACAACGATAAAGTAGTCACACAAACAAACACTGTTCCAATTGGCATACAGCCGAGAAGTGTTAGTACCAGTGATGTTCATTGTACCAAGCATCTTCATTTCCCATGCTACTAAAATGACAAACGACGCATCCTTAAAGGAGAGGTTGGAAGAACTAATGGAGTTAGATGAATCAATATTTTTAGCTAAATTCCACAAATAAGTCCAACAACGGAGACAGAAGGGTTGGCATGATAGGAACATAAAGAAGAAGGATTTTATGGTGGGAGATCACGTTCTATTATATTATAGAAAATTTCATAAATTCCCACGCAAGCTAAATATGCATTGGTTGGGCCCATTCATAGTTGCGGAGATCAAGGAGTCTGGTGCAGTGAAGTTAGCGCAACTAGATAGAATATTGTTACCAAGATGGGTGAATGGAGCATGCCTGAAACCTTCCCATAAGTCCAAATTCCAGTCACCAAATTGAAGGGCTCTCAGAGATGGTCCCACAAGTAGGTTTGGAGTCAATAACACTTAGTTTCATAGTGAGTTGCATTTCAATTTCTTTTTCCAGCAAATAAATAGCGCATGTCAGTTGGATGACGACATCAATGCCATGACACCGAAACTCACTTGTGGTCAGGGTAGGTAGTCACACATTTAATGAGTCTTATCCATTGTACTTCGAGTCTTTTTATAGGCAATAATATACTTTCCAAAAATTTTCCGTAGGATATTTTCCCGTTAAAGAAGAAATTAACTAATAAGTGTCTGCCATTATGGAAAATTTATTACCCATATGCCCCACTTTGTCATTTCCCGTGCTATATCATCTGAGTCAAGTCGAGGTCAGCTGACGATGGAGTAACAAGATTGAGTCTGCATAGGGAAAGTTGTTGTAGTAATTAGTTAGCAAGTCTAGTCAAAAACGTCATGCTGAAGCTGGTCTACTTAATTTGCATGCCTACGCAAGAATTTCTAGAGTTTCAAATGCAGGTGATAGAAGGGCTCGAAATTCATTCTCAACACCAGCAATAGTAGAGACATAGAAACTATAAACCTCCAGTAACCATAATCTATCAGAGAAGCGGAAATATGACAAAGGCCATTATATCAGTCCCAAAGAATAAATTAGATGAACGAATTGCAGTTTTCGAAACTCTATATGGAAAGTATGATAAGGTGACAGTAGTGGACAACAATCTTTCTGACTATTTCCAATTTCGAGCCTTGAAATGAGAAGTCTACATAGAGGAGGTTCCCAAGGGATATGGCACCATGACCACAAAAGTTAAGGCTACATTCAAGGGCCTCTAGTGATCGACATTGATCAATCTCAGAAGTTTACCAGTTTTCAGTATGCAGTTGGCTGCAATGCAATGTACCAATCTCCTTGCAAGCAATATGCATGGTGGATCGTTGTGGCTAGATAAAGAATACCCAATAATGTGGAGAACATCCAGCAGTTAATAGTGTTACACTAAAAAATGTCACCTTGACTACTTACAGTTAGTATGGCTCCAATCAACAAGTCATGCTACCCTCTTAGGCAAGTCTCATGCCTCTGTTATCCATCTCAAACTCAAAGAAGAGAGAAAGTCTTGTAAAAATCATGTTTATCTCTGGGGTCGCAGGTTCTCTCTAGCCTTACCTGCGGGGACGCTGACCATGTTCACAAAATCTGCGTCCATGGACGCTCTGTATGTTAAAGGACAGGTGCGTCCCTCTGTAAAAGGCAAAATGCGCGAGTTTTATCTTGAAAAAGTTACTTGTGGTTACTTCTAGAACATTCTAGAGGTCGGTTTGATGAAATGGATGCGCCTCCAGTTGGTTCATGTATCTCTATTAAGGGGGAACTTATCCCATCAATAAGGGAGCTATCCCACCCATAGAGGGGGATGATCCCATTGATAGTGGACCTGAATAACCTCTTTACAGCACTATAAATGAAGGCATTGAGCCAGAAGGAGAGGAGGTTGGAGCTATACATTTTCTTTGGGTAAATGCTGCAGGATTTAGGTCTTCCATTAGAGCCTTTGTGAGGAGAGATTGTCTTCACTTGATTCTACTTGGGAGAGGGTGAGCTTTGTCAAAGTAGAGGAAAACCCTTGATGGACCCTGGGAGGAATTTGCACAACACCAAGGCCAGGTTGTAAGAGTTTCTTTGTTTCGTTATTAATACAAACTGGTTTATTTTTCTCAATAGCTTGTGTTAATGAGTTATTTCATGTGTTCCTTGGTCTGCATGTTGAATATATGTTTTATTATATGAAATGCAAGTGCTTGGTAATTGTTTGATTGTTTGTGGTTGCAGGAATTGACTTGAAGGAGGAGCTCATCCGGATCGTCAAGAAAGGACTTCAACAACAGCGTTTTGGAATAAGGTAAGCCTAAACACTTGTAGTTTTCATGTTGTAAAAGGTGTATTTAGAGAAAGATCATTCCATTTTGTCTTGTTTGTCATTAGAATGTCTTAGACTTCTAGGAAGGTCAGTCGTGTCCGCACCCTTGACAGATTCCGTGTGACAAATTGGCGACTCCACTGGGGATCAATACCCTGGTCAAGGTTATCAACCACCTCAAGGGCAATCATATGGGACTACACCTTACAGTTATCAACCCTATCCTCAATACGGCTATGGATCTCAGTATCCTCAACCTGTTACGAGTCAATACCCTGGAATGTTAACATGGGATCCGTCACAGGGTCAACAGACGTCGCAACCAAGTATACAGTCGGTACCTCAAGCAGGACAACCTGCCGTTCCTGGTCCACCCCAGCAACCGCAACTTGTCCAGTCAAGTGTTCAGACCCCTGTAACTTCTGTAGTTACTCAGCCGCCAATTGCACCGAGTACTCCACCTCACACGGCTGCAGCAGCTACCGCTTCATCTACCATGCTTACATCTGGAGTATCGGCGGCTCCGGTTTCTACTGTCCCTGTAACCGCTCCTCAGACATCTGTACCGTTGTCTGGACCCACGGTTCAAACCACAGTCCAGATGCCTGCAGGTCAACCTGGTACAAGTACGGTTGTTACTACTCAACCTCAATTTGTTCAACCTCCGTACCAGGGACAGTATCAACCTGGTCAAGCTGCCCAACAACCGGTTTACCAGTATCAACCGTATCCTGGGTACAATTATCAACCACCTCAACAACCCCAGTACGGTCCGGTTAATCCTGGTTTTCCAGGAGGATATAATATCCCCAATGCGAATCCTGTTCCTAGTTATCCTGGATATCCTCCTCCTGGGGCTGGTATTGTGAGTCAGAGTTTCAGAGATCCTAACCGGCAGTTACCATTTATTGCGACTTTAGATTTACCCGACTTGACGCGCCTAACGAACGATCCAATTCAATATCTTCCGTTCTGGCCGCCAATGCCAAATAAGTTGCCCAGCGATATACCTAAGTTCGAAGGTAAGTCTGGAGAGGATCCGTCTAATCACGTGATGACTTACCACCTCTGGTGTGCATCAAATTCCATCTCAGATGATTCTATCCGCTTACGTCTTTTCCAGCGTACACTCATTGGTCTCGCAGCCAAGTGGTACATTGAGTTGCCACGGGCTTCTTTTTACAACTTTAGCCAGTTAGCTACTTCATTCTTAACTCATTTTCAGTTACCAGTCAGATACGATAATGGTACGGAATTATTAACTTCGCTAAAACAATCGACATCCACGTACATTTCTGATCACATCCATGAGTGGAGACGTCGAAGGAGATTAGTGAAAGTTTTTATCCCGGACCAAATTTTAGCTGAATGGTTTGTAAAATCATTATTACCAAGAATTACTGAAGATGTAGCTAAGGCCGGCGTAGTTACTGAGGAGCAAGTCATTGCTCAGGCACAATACCTTGACTTAGTTTACACTCAGTCGGGTACGTTACACGAGAAAATTCCGGATCTTCCAAAGTCAAACCAAATCGCTGCTGCTCCTTCGGGATCTCATGCCGCTGATGGTATGATCGGTATCGTGACTACGAAGAGTAAGAAGAAGTCTTCCAAGACCTCCAATACTCCAATTATCACTTTGCCTGATTCTCCGACAGGAGAGTCTTCTCCTCCTGAACTTACCGCCGACATTCACGCTGTAGAGTCATCTACGGCCAAATCCAAAAACGGTGGAAAGAAGAAAGGAAAGAAGAAGGCTAAAGCAGACAAGGCTCCAAAGGAGAAAACGGAAAAGTCGGAAACTAATGACGAAAAGCGCAAACCTCGTTATCCTTGTCTCATTTGTGAAGAAGATCATTTTACGAGAGACTGCCCTCATCGGGCCGAGGTAGTGAAAATAGTCAAAGGTTCTCCGACTCCTGCTGTGTTAAAGAATCCATTCCCCGAGCAGGAAAATAAGATGATAGGTTCTTCTTCGAATGCCAGTGAAGAACCCATTTTGATGATGTCTCATGTTAGGATTGCGACTCGATCGCAAGATTATGGTAGTAAGGCTCCTATTGATGGTAAAGAAGCAGAATCTTCTAACTCTAACCCATCAACCTCAGCTCCCGGTTCCGATCCACTACAGATCGAAAAACCTAACCCAGACTTAGTGATTAAGCCGCCCGCCAAGGGTGTACTTCGAAGGTCTGCTTTCAATCCACATGCGAGAGCAGCCCAGAATTACAACATTGTTGAAGATTTAGCTGTTTCACCTTCAGCAATGTCGGCACTCGAAGTGCTGCAATCATGTCCAGCGCAACGAAAATTGCTTTTGTCGGCTATTGGAGCTGTCGATGTTCAGGACCTGAACCTAATGATCTTTGATCTAGAAAGTAGTACACCGCGTCTCCCCCATCAAATGGCTTTCCAAATTCCAGTGATAGTCAAAAACAGGCCTATTCATCGGACTGTGATTGATGAGGGAGCTTCTACGTGTATTATGTCGATTCAATGTTGGAGATCGCTTGGTTCTCCTTCGTTGAACCAATCCCCCACCATCCTTAAGGCCTTTGATGGCCGTGGGTTCCGTCCGTTTGGTATTCTACAAGAATTGCCTATAGGGGTCGAAGGTAAAACCGTTAGTCTGGATGTGGAAGTGGTTGATGCCCCTCTAGACTACAACCTTCTTTTGGGTCGAAGTTGGTCATATGCTATGACAGCGGTCGTTTCATCGGTCTTCAGAGTCATTAAGTTTCCACATAACGGTAAGATCGTGACTATTGATCAGCTGACATACTTTTCATCCGACCCAACCTCTTTAGAAACTATCCAGCATGTTGGTAAAACGACGATCCCTTATAGGGACATTGGTGTAGGTTTAGTTAAGGATTCCGGTTTACTGGGAACTTTTCCTCTCCCTCCACTCAATGCAGACCCTTCGTTCGCAACAATTCATATGATCACGTCAGAAAACATTATTTATGATGATCCTTGGTATGTTCCCTCTGACTCTGAGCTAGACTCACTCGGTAATGTTATGCCGTTGAGTCCGTATGAAATTGCTTATGAAGCTCTCATGTCTTTTACCGACTTTCATTCAACCGACCAAATGAATGTGGTCAGTGAAGAGTCACTTTTCACCTCACCCTTAGAACGGATAACGTTTCCCGAAGAAGTGTCATCTGACGAACAACTTCGCGAAATCCTAAGTGTAGATGATCTACCATGGGACGATCTCCATCACAGATCTTCGTTTTTACCTAAGGATGATGCCTTTGAAAATGATTTTTCATCTATCTTTACCGCTGAATATGTCAAAGACGCTCAGGATCCAACGAAACATTCTGATTCAGAGCTGAATTTAGGGAATATTTCTCGTACTATTCCCATTGACATTTCAGTGAAGCCCGGAATCAAGGAAAACATTCATATAGGTGCCGCATGTACTGACGAAGAAATTGAAACTTACAAGGCCCTATTCCAAGAATTCCGCGACGTGTTTGCCTGGTCCTACGAAGAAATGCCAGGAATCGATCCTGCCATTGTTGTTCATGAAATCAAAACCTACCCGGATGCTAAACCCATTCGGCAACGGTTGCGTCAGATTCACCCTCGAAAAGCAGCTGCAATCAAAGCTGAAGTCGAAAAGCTGTTGAAAGCAGGTTTCATTTATCCGATCCCGTTAACGGATTGGGTATCGAATATTGTTCCCGTCAATAAAAAACAAGGAACAATAAGAATCTGTATCGATTATAGGGATATCAATCGAGCTTGTCCAAAAGACAACTATCCTACGCCTTATATCGATCAAATTATTGATGATTGTGCCGGAAGTGAGATGTTTTCCTTCATGGATGGTTTCTCCGGGTATAATCAAATCAATATTCTACCTGCCGATCAACCAAAAACAGCATTCATTTGTCCATGGGGGACATTTGCTTATTGCAAATTACCTTTTGGCCTTAAGAATGCCGGTGCTACTTTTCAACGGGCCATGTCTTATGCATTTCATGACATCAAGCACATTGTGCAACCCTATCTCGATGATTTGCCTGCTCATTCTTTACACCGAGCTGATCACCTTGTCCATTTACGAGCAATCTTTATGAGGTGTAGGCATTATCGAATTCGGTTGAATCCCCACAAGTGTGTTTTCTGTATAGAAACAGGTCGATTGCTGGGATTTGTTGTTTCCAAAACCGGCATTCGCGTCGATCCCTCGAAAGTCGAGGCTATCATCCAATTGCCTCCTCCTTCGAGTTTGCGCCAACTCCAAAGCTTGCAAGGGAAAGCAAACTTTTTACGCCGATTCATCCCTAACTACGCCGAGGTCACTAAAGGTTTTACACGGTTGTTGAAACAGAATGTACAATTCTTTTGGGACGAGATTGCTCAACAATCTTTTGATGCACTGAAACACGCGTTGACCCATGCACCGTTATTGCATCCTCCCAACTACAACCAGGACTACTTCTTATACCTCGCAGCTTCGCATTCCACCATTGGAATGGTGTTAGTTCAAGAAGATGAATTCAAGGCAGAGCATGTGATATATTACCTTAGCAGAACCTTAAATCCAACTGAGTTAAAATATTCGCATGTGGAGAAATTGGCCCTGGCAGCCGTTCAAGCTGTCCAGCGTTTTCGTCACTACATTCTTCTCCGCAAAACTACTGTTATTTCGGATTGCAACCCTATGATTTATATCTTGACAAAACAACTGCTAGGGGGCAAGTACTCTAAATGGATCGTCATCCTGCAAGAGTTCGACTTGGAGTTTGAGAAGTCCAAGTCTAAGAAATCTTTAGTCTTCGCGGAATTGATGTGTGATTTCCCGAGTGCTGACACAGAGACTGTGGCAGAGGAGTCCATTGCGGACGAATCTTTGTTTCTTATTAGCACTGTAGATCCGTGGTATGGGGATATAATCATCTATCTCCAAACCCAAACCTTTCGGCCTGAAACTTCCAAGGAAAACCGTCGAAAAATTCGGTTTCAATCCCAGCAATACAGAATTATTGGAGATACACTTTATCGCCTGGGGGCAGACTTAGTTTTTCGACGTTGTTTAACTCACGATGAGGCTGAGAGAGTTTTGAATGATTGTCACTCTGGAGCATGTGGCGGTCATATGTCTGGGTATGCCACAGCTCAGAAGGTGTTGCGCGCTGGCTATTTCTGGCCGTCTATGTTTAAAGATTGTATCCTTGCCGTCAGAAAATGCCACAACTGTCAAGTGTTTGATCGCAAGATGCGCGCTCCACCTGCTCCTCTCCACCCTATAATTGCCGCTGGTCCATTCGCCAAATGGGGCATTGACTTTATTACTTGTAACCCTCACTCGGCCGGGGGGCATGCGTATATCATCCTTGCGGTTGATTATTTTACTAAGTGGGCCGAGGCGATGCCTACATTCGACGCAAGCGGCAAGACAGCTGCACTTTTCGTATTCAATCATATCATAACTAGGTTTGGTGTCCCACAAGCAATCATTACGGACCATGGAAGCCATTTTCGAAATGTCATGATGACTGAACTTACAAGCCAGCTTGGTTTGCGCCACGATAGCTCTACACCTTATTATCCGCAAGCCAACGGTTTGGTTGAGTCAATCAACAAAGTTCTAGTCGTCATGATTCGACGGATCATTGGTATCCATCGAACGAATTGGCATAACATGTTATTTTCGGCACTATGGGCATATCGAACTTCAGTGAAAAATTCAACAGGTTTCACCCCTTTTCAGCTAGTTTATGGCTTAGAAGCTGTGTTACCTATTGAGTGCGAAATCCCATCACTTCAAATGGCTGTCGAATTACTTCCAGCTACTTCCGAAGAGGAGAAACGGTTGTTATACTTAGCTAAATTAGATGAGACTCGACGTGACGCTACTTTAGCTATCGAGACTCACGCGAAACGAATGAAAGCTCAGTACGATAAAAATGTAACCCCTCGAAGTTTTTCGGAAGGAGACCTAGTACTATTATATGATCAAGCGAACGATAAGCTAGGTGCTGGAAAATTCGTTCCCATGTGGCATGGGCCCTATATTGTAAAGCGAAAGCTAGCAAAAGGGGCTTATGAGTTAGTTGATTTTGATGGGGACTCTTTGGGCAAACCCAGAAATGGACTTTACCTAAAGAGGTATTATGCTTAAAATGATGGATGGAGTAATTTTTAGATAGGTTAGATTTCCTTTCTAGCTAGCAAGTGTGTTAGTTTAGTCAGTGTGCTTAGCTTAGCAAGTGTGGTTTTTCGTCATTATTTTGGCTCATCTTGGTTTTACTCTTGATATTGTAGATGTCGACGCCTCTCCAAACATACATTGGATTTGCTGATGGTGCTTGTCGTAGTACACGGAATATCTCTTCCGCAGCTTGGGTTATCTATTCGCCCTCTGACGAGTTAGTTTCTATGCATGGGGTAAGCCTCGGTCAAACAACGAATAACATTGCAGAATACAGTGCAGTGGTTGAATTATTATCCGAATCTATTTCATTTGGAATTCGACGTTTGATAGTGAGGTTAGATTCTGAACTTGTTGTATTACAGCTTAATAGAGTTTATGCCATTAGAAATCCTGTGTTATTAAGGTTGTTTTTGAGAGTGCGTCTCTTGGAACGTGAATTTGATTACATTGAATATCAACATATTCCAAGGTCTTTGAATACATTAGCAGATGCAATTGCTTCTCAAGTGTTGGACAGACATTTATAATAATCATGCAAGTAAATTTAAAGACATTTCATCATACATGTTAAACAAGATAAGCCGATAATAGTGATATATAGATATAGATAGAAGTGTGTCCAAAAATATATACATCGTCTTCGATCATAGGTTTAACACACCTTATGATCGGCAAAATGATAGTGCAAAAAGTCAAAAATGTCACATGTGACTACAAAAGTGACTAGTCAATCACTGGTGGTGCTCTCTGTACGACACCACTGCGCGGGCTATCTTGCGCAGAAATCTCCTAAACGGTCCAGGGACTGCAACCACGAAGCGCTGAAGCCTCATTGGAATGTCATCCATAGTAGTCTCAGGTATATCTGCCGTGAGACGCTCTAGATCATGCTCCAAATCGGCTAGTACTTCTGCTGTCGCATCCTGTAAGGCCGATGCCGGTGCAGCTGGATGTCGTCTGTCGTAAGGCCGGAGATTGGCTGGACGATGTGGTCCAACATCTGCATTTTTAAAATTTTACCGTTACGTTGAGACGATATAT